>CM072995.1:260798134-263298134 GCA_037038555.1 Rhynchonycteris naso | reverse complement strand
GCAGTTGATAAATAAATATTTCAGTTATAATATCAGCATTTTAAATTTAGTAGAAACTTGATATGGACTGAATAGTATCCTTCCCTATTTTACAAGTTGAAGACTTTACCATCAATCTGACTGTCTTTGGAAATAGAGCCCTTAGTAGATAATTCATTTTAAGTGAAGTCAAAATGGTAGGGTTTAATTTAATAGATATGGTGTCCTAGTAAGAAAAGAAGAAAACACCAAGATTGCTAGCTTTCCTTCAGCCTTCTGAGTACTCAGGGAGAATGAAGCTGTCTACAAGCCACAAAAAGAGCCTTCATCAGAAACAAATACTTGATGCTTTTCACCTCTCTCCATTCCTGTCTGTTTGTCCCTATCTATTCCTCTCTTTGACTCTCTTTCTCTGTTTCAGTAAAAAATAAAAAATAAATTTAAAAAAAAACGGAATGTAAACTAATCTAGGTCATGGATACTATGGTAATTTTATAAGCACTGTTCTCTAAATGCATTTTGCAATAAAATTTCATTTCTTAAATTTTAGACTTCTGTAAAACCATCTAACCAGAAATTGGGAACTAACATTGTTCTACATTCATCTCATTAACTAGTCTTGTGATCTGACCCCTGTTCTTAAGTATTTGAGGTTTGTTTCTTTTTGTAATTGATAATGCTACAGTAATATTTGCTATGATGTTTGCCAGTGGGTTGAGAACCAAGTGAGAGGAACAATTGCTCCATAAGTTTTAACCTTCTGATGTTAAAAAAGTACTTTAAAATTAAGTAGGTAATCATCTTTTTGGGAATGAGAAAAGGAAGGCCCAGAAAGATGAATATTGGGTTAACTTAGTTATAAAGCTATAAGGGCATGGTTATAACTCAAAACTCTTTATTGCTCTTGTAGTTTTATTTTCAGAATTGAACCCATACCCAATTTATGCCTGAGTGCTAACCTGCCATTTACTCTTTAGGACATGTATGGTATAAGAACTAAAAGAATAATTGGATGATTGAGTCATTCATTTTTGGTAGTTGTGTTTTCACTTAGCCCATTCCACCTATATTATAGAAAAGACAAGAAATAATATTCTTATTTTTTGTGGAATTTTTCTACTTCCATAACTCAATATATTTTGTTATTATCAATGTGTGTGTAAAGATATGCATGAGTCATTTCCTTTACTTAGGCAATTACAATATATTTCTCTGGGTAGGATAGACTTTGCTTCTTTTAAACTAATAAGCTTTTTAAAATTATTTCTTTGTTTGATCTATTATATTATTTTACAAATAATCAGAAGCTATTTTTTATGAGGTTAAACTCAATCCACTCTTCCTCGTTTTTTTTTTTTTATGTTTTTACTCTTTTATTTATTGAATTTATGGTGGTACAGGTTTCAAGTGTTTCAAGTTAATAAAACATCAGGAGCTATTTAATTCTCAGAATGCTTAATGTGCTCAACTTTGAATCCTTGTGGCAAAAACTTAGCATTAGTTCATTTGTTTACAAGATCATTAGAAATATGCTGAATAAGTTTTGGTATGATATTGCCCACAATTCTTTGCCATATAGAACTTAGATTTCTTGTACATTCACATGTAAGTATCTAATAAATGTACTTATAAATAAGGCTAGAATAGATTTAGAGTAATTCTCTTTTCCCTTTATATAAGCTATTTTACTGATTCATTGAAATATAGCATTTTCAGCAAAAGGAAACTCTTTTTAATCAATGATATGCAGATCACATAAAATTCTGGAGCTGAATTAGGACCTAAAAAAAGTAAATCACAATAATATGTACACTTTAATGTGAAACCAGATAACTTCCCAGAGTGAGCAATCCACATGATTGCAATATAGACTTTCAAGGTGAGAAGATGATTGGGAGTAGATATCAAATGTTAGATTTATTTTATCAAGTCTTAATATTATTAAATATTTGCAGTCCCCTTCAATCTCCTTTGCACTTCTTTTTTTTTTTAATTTTTTTTCTTTATTTATTTATTCATTTTAGAGAGGAGACACAGAGTGAGAGAGAGATAGAGAAAGAGAGAAAGGGGGGAGGAGCTGGAAGCATCAACTCCCATATGTGCCTTGACCAGACCAGTGCAGGGTTTTGAACTGGCGACCTCAGTGTTCCCAGGTCGACGCTTTATCCACTGCGCCACCACAGGTCAGGCTGCACTTCTTTTTTAATGCTAGAATAGTTAGGTATCTCTGTGACCTTACTTTAATTTAATTTAATCATCAATACAAAAGCTTCATAGGCACATTGTGAAGTAAAGTGATTTATTTTTCCATTATTACCTCTAGGAATTATGTGGCATCCTGGACATAAATTCCAATGGGGACCTCATTTATGTGCACAGTAACAAAAAGAAAAGTCAATTTAAGAGACAAAAACTTGAATAGTAAAGTGAAGATGTAATTGGATTATGTATAACCAATAAATTATCTGTGTGGAGTTTTTTCTGTACTTATTTTTATATAAATGTTTCAGTTTAACTTTGGAAAGTTTAATGGTAGATGTTTTTTAATAACTCTTAAAAGCAATATTCTGATGGTGTAAATCTTAGTAAAATACATTCATTATAAAAATTGCTTTTAATGAAATATAACAGAATGATCAAATTTTTGCTAGGTCTTTGGCTAACTTTTTTCTTAATACAACTTACATTTTTGGCATTCTCATTTTTATAGCTATCATGCACACAAATAAGATTAACCTTCTACCATAAATATCACGCACTTTATTCTTTTATGAGCCAGCTACCTTTCTTTAATGCTAGTATTGTAGATTTCAGTCCTAAACCTATATGGCTCTTTTTCAAAGGAATGTCATCCCAAGGTTATAGACATGAGAAAACTTATGAATCACAAAAAAATCAGAGAAAATGAAGCAAAACAACTTAGAGAACATACTTCCTAAAGAAGCTGCCCCAAATACTTTATCCTCGTGCCAATGAGCAAATTATGTTATTCTAGCAGCCTGAGGACATGAAATATTTATATATCATTTAACTCAAGAGTAAGTCGTGAAAGTCAAATGACTTAATTTTCACATAATGTTTCTTTTATGAATGAGGAAAGGATAAACTACACATTATTATTTCTGTAGCAAAGTATTTGAAATTATTTTGCTCTAGTACTGATGTATACTGATAAAAATGATATATTGAATTTTTCTCTTGCAAACAGTGACTTTACTTCAGTATTTATATGACAAATATTTGAAATCTTACTGCATCCCAGACCTTCTGCAGAGAGTGAAACTATAAAATGGGGGCCACATTTGTTCCTGGCTTAAAGTAGAGATTACTGTAAATAAATAAATAAAACCCATTGACTCTCTCCAAACATGTATTGAGCTCCTTCCATACAAGACATTATTCAAGGCCCTGTAGAGACATCAGTGAATAAGGCTGAGAATGACCCTCTCACATGGTTTTGTATATTAATATGATGAAATAGATTAAGAAAAACAAATCTTAAAATATCAGAAACCAGATCACATGGTTGTGTAAAGCTTCTTTGTGGAGGCATTGCTTTGGCTGACACTGAAACAAAAGGAACCAGTCATGTAATGATAAATGAGAAGAGAATCTTAACATATCCCTTGATTAATGAAAAAGGGCTTAAGGCTAGAATATTTCGTGTTTTCAAGGAAGGGAATTAAGTCTAAGTGTGTATGAGAAAGATAGGCGACGGTTAAATAAATTGGGGACAGAAGGCAGGAGGCACATCAGAAAGAGCTTTAGAATAAAAGATTGTAATTCAATTATAAATGAAGACTAGTAAAGAATTTTAAGACTAAAGACTGGGAGAGAAATGGTTGGTTTACATTCTACAAAGGTGATTGTGAGAAATATAAATGGTGACAAGATAAGAAGCAGGCAGACATTTACAGTTGTCCAAGCAAGACATACAGTGCTTGAATAGTGTTAGATGGGTAAATAAATGTGGATGGGTTTTGTATAATATTTGTTATTGGTAAGCTATAGGTCTGGGAGGTAAAAGGTATATTATTTTAATTATATATTTTTCAATGTTGTTGGCATAGTAAGGAAGGATAAGTTAATGCTCTTTGAGAAAAAGAAAGCATATTTCCCATAGGAAATGACAACTGGACTACGGAAATTGCAACAGCGGTGAAAATGAGATGTTAAATTATAAGTACAAGAATGAGCCAAAAATACACATATCTTATTGAGAAAATTCTGGGTATTTTGATGTGATTTGAACAAAGAAGTAGAGAAGAATGAGAGGAAAAATATAACTAAAAAATAAAAGATTGTAATTGTGCTCAGTAGTTTAGACATAGCTTATAGAAAGTGAGAATGTAGAGAATATGTATTTTAAGATTATGAAAATAATACATGATAAAATAATACTAAATTTTCTGTAATTTGTAGTAGTTTTCAAAGACTTTTTATATATTCTACTATATTGGATCATACTCTGGGAATAAAAAAAAGATGGGTAGGTGTTATCCTGTCTCCCAAAAGATGCCCACAAAAATAGGCACTTTCATGGTGGTTGGCAAAACTCTATTATTTCAGGGAAAAATGTGATGGAGAGGATTCATATCAAAAGAATCAAATGGGAATATGTTTTCACTGCATAGGCAAAATTGCATAACATTTAGAAGCATCACTATTTATTTCCTATCCCTGTCTCCCCATGTCCATAAAAACATAAACTGAAGATTGTAGAGGTTTTTGTCCTGTTGGTTCACAGATGTACTTTAGGTATCAGTCACAGTATCTGACATGGTTGGCATTCAATATATTTGTTAAATTAATTAATGCCTTTTTTAAATTTGAAATGAATGAACAAAGAGCAGGAAAAATGGCCTGAGTTGCAGTAATTAAGTAAAATATTGCCCTCATTAAGTCTTTGAAATTAATGGGTTGTCTATAAAAGAATCATTGAAGACCCTGTAGCAGTATAGATTTGAGGAGCTCACCCTCAAAATTCTGATTCAGTTGTACTGAAGTGACTCAAATTTAAATGTTTCATGTCCTACTCCTAAAGCAGTTCATCATGGGCACTAGGGAGCTAACTTGAATGGAGGTAATCAGTGAGATAGAATCAGAACACTGAATTTAACTAATAAAATTAAGATTATCTGTTCATTTACAAAGAGTTCAGTACTTGGAAATAGGGAATAAAAATGTTATTTCTAGATCTGGTCAAGGCAGTGACAAGATAGCTACTCTCAGTGATTTCCAGTTCAATCATGGGAATCTGAAAGAAAAGATAGATGTTATCTCAGAAAGATTTTTTAAAAAATTGATCAGATACATTAGTAATTGTTGACAATGATGGAACTAGGATTCAGGTTATGCAATTCTATGTAACTCTGGAGATATAAATTAACATACCTTAACTGCCAGCACTGTTTTCTGTTTTATGTTGGGATGCATGGTTGCTTTTAATTCCTCTCCACATACATCACTGCTGCTCAGCCTCCTGCTCTGGTTCATGTTATTTTCATTTTGTGAAATGTCCTTTCCACTAATCTTCATCTTCTTTATAGTGAACTACTACTTATTCATGGGTCGTTTAGTTGAGATATCTCCTTCCGGCCTTCTGACATCATCACTCTGACTCATCGCTTCTGTATCTTCCTGAGCACACCTCTAGCATCAAAATATAATATTTATATATTAAGCTGCTCAATTAAACTCTCAGTTGTTTGATGATTGTATTGGCTGTTCATAGTCCAGAACTTCATATAGCTTCTGACACACAAATTAATCCTTGATTTATTTTTATTAATGTGAGTGCCTGTGAATGTGTGTGTGTGTGTGTGTGTGTGTGTGTGTGTGTGTGTGTGTGTGCGCATGTATCAGCCTGAGCCCTACTCTTTGGTTCTTTCATCAAGTCTTACTTCTTAAAATATAAAAATTTCTGCCACAGGCATTTCCAGAAAAGATAATAACAACAGCAATATCACAATAATGACTTGAAGTTGAAAAAGTATTACTATACTTTGTTTAATAATGTTGATATTGCTAACTCTTATTTTTTTCTCCCTGAATACTATAGTAAGGGAATAAAGAAGAATAAGTTTTCATTAATAAACTCAACTTGCTTTGATGATTGCAACTCTTAATTACAATTAGGAAGATAAATAACTCCAGTCAATTAAAAAGAAATAAAAATATCACTCAGTTGGTTTTTTTGCAAGTGGTTGTAATGATACCATGATCCTTAATCATTTGCTGATTATAAGAGCGGAAGCACAATCTGGACCCTTTTGATGATCCGGCTGGGCAATTTACTGTGCTTTATTCCCTGTGAAAAATATTCACTCTGTCCTGTGCTTGGGCTGCATTTTGTAGCATCTGTGCTTACCATAGTAGACATTTAGTTTCTATTTTAGTTGTCCATGTATTTTTGCTTGAAGTGATGATCACAAGTGTAATGAAGGATTTTAAAGAGTTAATGTGCCCCTGGTAACAAATTGTTGACATCTATCTCAAGACTGATGGAAGGTAGGTATTATGGAAAGATGAGATTAACACAAAAAGTTTTTTGAGCATGTTTGGCATAGAGTGTCATTTAAGAAAAGTTGACTTTATATCAGTAATATCAACATTTATAAAGGTTCTTTTGAAATAATTGTAACCTTATATTGTTTTACTGTCCATAATGGGTATTTGTGTTTCAGTATCTCTTTTTTATTGATATACAGTTGGCATATGTCATTATATTACTTTCAAGTATACAATATAATAATTTGATATATGTACACATTGAAAATGATAAGTGCAATATGTCCAGTTAACATTTATCATAACACAGATCTCCATTTTCTTTTTCATGTGATGAGAACTTTTCAGATCTACTCTCTTAGCAACTTTTAAGTATATAATACAGTAGTATTAATTATAGTCACCATGCTGTACATTATATTCCTAAGACTTATGTATTTCATTACTGCAAATTTGTACCTTTCTACCACCTTCACTCACTTCGTCTACCCCAATGCCCTGCCTCTGGAAAATACAAATCTTTTCTCTGTATTTGTGAGTTCAGTTGTTGGAGTATTTTTAGATTCCACATAAGAGTGAGATCACATAGTATTTGTTTTTCTCTGTCTAACACATTTCACTTAACATAATGCCCTCAGGTCTATTTATGTGTTGTGAATGGCAATATGTCCATTTTTATGGCTGAATAATATTTTATTTTATACAGGTGTGGGCAAAAATAAGCTTATAGTTGTAATACAAATAAGTAATATAATACTGAATAAATAATGTTATGAGAATAAACTCTGTTTTGTGTACTCACAACTATAAACCTATAGTTTTGCCCTCACCTGTGTATCAGTGCCATCTGGATTACCTTAGTGACCTTCATCTCCATAACCAATTAATAAACATGTATTTTAGCTTTGATATTTAATCTATTTTTAACATCACTATCCTAAGCAAAACCAATATTAATTTACTTAATTACCCATCCAACTACTCCTTTTATCCAACGTGTTCTCTTCTAGTACTTCACAAAATGCCAGTGCATTTATTTATTTATTTTTAAAACATCTTGAGATATAATTCACATGCTATAAAATTCAACCATGTAATGTGTACAATTTGATGCTTTTTAAAATATATTCACAGAGTTGTGCAACGATCACAATTCATTCCAAATATTTTTATCATATCCTCCCCCTTCCATAAAAAGGCCCCATTAATGGTCACTCCCCATCCAACCCTCCTATAGCAGTCACTAATTTTATTTCTGTTCTCAACAAACTTACCTAATCTGGACATTTCATATAATTGTATTTCTACAATATTTGACTTTTATGACAAGCTTCTTTTACTTTATATGATATTATCAAGGGTCATCCACATTATAGCATAAATTAATACTTCATTTTTATTTCTCAAAAATATTCCATTGAATATACAACTTTGAATTTATTTATTTATTAGTTTCTTTGGACATTTGGGTAGATTATACATTTGAGCTATTATGAATAATATTAATATAAATATTCATTTTTAAACTTTTATTTTCTTTTTCTTGCATGAATATTTAGGATGTGAATTTCTAAGTTATATGATGACTCTATTCTTAACATTTTGATGAACTTACAGAATCTGTTGCAAATCAGCTGAAACATTTTACATTTTTGTTAGATATGCAAAAGGGCATAAGTTTCACCATATTCTCACTAATAACTGTCACAATCTGTCCTTTAGATAATAGTCACTTAATGAGTATCAAGTAGTTTTGATTTCTGTTACCTAAATACTAAAATTTTGAGCATATTTTATATAATTATTGATCATTCAAATTATTTTTTGCCAGACCAGGCGGTAGTGCAGTGGTAGATAGAGCATCAAACTGGGATGTGGTGGACCCAGGTTTGAGGTCCCAAGGTCACCAGCTTGAGTGCGGGCTCATCTGGTTAGAGCAAGGCTCACCACCTTGAGCCTGGGGTCGCTGGCTTGAGCAAGAGGTCACTCAGTCTGCTGTAGCCCCCGGCCAAGGCACATATAAGAAAGTAATTTATGAAAAACTAAGGTGTCGCAATAGACAATTGATACTTCTCATCTCTTTCCCTTTCTGTCTGTCCCTATCTCTCTGTCTCTGTCACAAAACAAACAAATAAATATATTTTTTACATTACTTAGAAAAGTAAATTTAATAGGTGACATTGATCAATAAGAGTATCAAAATTTTTGTCAGTCTTTTCTTTATTTGGGTTCCTTCTTTATTTACTGAAATTAAAAAAAAAAAAAAAAAAAAAGGTTTAAAATAGGCCCTGGCCAGTTGTCTTAGTGGTAGAGAGTCGGCTGAGCATGTGGATGTTTTAGAATTGATTACTGTATAGGACACACAAGAAAATTTACCAACTGCTTCTTCACCCTTCCCCCTCTTTCTTCTCTCACTCTACCTCTCTCTTCCTCTCCTGCAGCCATGACTCAGTTGGAGCAAGTTAGCCCCAAGCACTGAGGATGACTCTATGACCTCACCTCAAGTGCTAAAATAGGTTGGTTGCTGAGCAACAGAGCACTGGCCCCAGATGGGCAAAGGATTGCTGAGTACAGTGGTCTTTCTGGGCGAATCCTGATCGGGATACATGTGGGAATTTGTCTCTCTGCCCCCCTTAAACAAAAAAGTTTAAAATATATTTTAGATTAAACTCCCTTGTCAGATATGTAATTTGCAAATATTATCTCCCATTTTCTGCATTGACTTTATACTTTATTGATGATGTTATTGAATGCATAGTTTCTAATCTTGGTGTACTCTAAATTAACTAGTTTTTGCTTTTGTTACTTGTGTTTTAGTGTACTTAAGAGGCCATTGACTGATCCAAGTTCACATGGATTTAAGCCTGCATTGTCTTCTCTAAATTTGTAATCTTTAGTCTTCTATTTATGTCTATATTTCATTCTAAGTAATTTTGAATATAAGCTGAAGTAGTCCAATTTCATTTCTTTAAATGTGCATATCCAGTAGTCCCAGTATGATTTCTTGAAAAATCGTTGTCCTATTGAATGTCTTGGTATCTTTTTTTTATAATAAACTAACCAGAAGTATAAGGGTTTATTTCTAGACTCTCAATTTTATTTCATTGGTCTGTATGTTTATTCTTATGACAGTACTATAATGCCTTGTTAATTGCACTGAGTAGTAAATTGTGAAATTGGAAAGTGTGAGTTCTTCAAAATTTTTTCCTTCTTTTCAAGATTGTTTTGTCTATTTCCAGGCTTTGGGTTACTTGATTATCTTTGTTATTTCAGCAAAAAAGGCAATCTGAGATTCTGTGTGGATTTTGTTAAATATGTAGATTAATTTAAAGAGTGTGGCTATCTTAACCATATTATTTTAATCTATGACCAAGAGATATCTCTCAGTTTATTTAGATCGTCTGTGATATTTTTCAACATTTTATAGCTTTCAGTGTATAAGTATTTTACTTATTTTGGTAATATTTTCCTATGAAGTTTATTCTTTTTGATGTTATTATAATGAAACTATCTTAATTACATTTTTATATTGTTCATTGTTAGTGGGTAGAAATGCAACCAATTATTTATATTGATCTTGAAACTTACAAAGTTGCTGAACTTGTTTATTAGTTTCAACTGATCTCTGTGGGTGTGCATTCCTTAAGATTCTTTGTTTTTGCTTGCATTTATTTTTATTATTAATTTTGGTACATATGTTCAAAGAAAACATCTCTAGGTTATCTTGTCATTCAGTTATGTTGCATACCTACACCCAAAGTAAAAATGTCTTCTGTCACCTTCTGTCTGGTTTTCTTTTTGCACCTCCCTCCCTCTCCCCCTCCATCTCTTTCCTCCCCCTACCCTGTAACCACCACACCCTTGTCCATGACTCATAGTCTCATTTTTATGTCCCACCTATGTATGAAATCATGCTGTTCTCAGTATTTTTTCTGTTTTACTTATTTCACTCCATATAATGTTATCAAGGTCCATTCATTTTGCTGTAAATGATCCAATGTCATCATTTCTTATGGCTGAGTAGTATTCCATAGTATATATGTACCAAAGCTTTTTAATCCACTTGTCCTCTGACGGACACTTAGGCTGTTTTCAGATCTTCACTATTGTGAACAATGCTGCCACAAACATGGGGGCACATTTTTTTTTGTTTTTGAACAGTGCTACCGTGTTTTTAGGGTATATTCCTATAAGTGGGATAGCTGGGTCAAAAGGCATTTCAATTTTTAAATTTTTTAGGAATCTCCATACTGTTTTTCACAGTGGCTGCACCAGTTCCACCAGCAGTGCAGAAGGGTTCCCTTTTCTCCACATCCTCGCCAGCACTTATTCTGTGTGGTTTTGTTGCTGAGCGCCATTCTGACTGGTATGAGGTGATATCTCATTGTGGTTTTAATTTGCATTTCTCTAATGACTAGTGATGTTGAGCATTTTTTTATATGCCTATTGGCCATCTCTATGTTCTCTTTGGAGAAATTTCTATTCATTTCTTTTGCCCATTTTTTGATTGGATTGTTTGTCTTTCTGGTGTTGAGTTATATAAGTTCTTTATAAATTTTGGTTATTAACCCCTTATCAGACATGTTGTCGAATATGTTCTCCCATTGTGTGGTTTGTCTTTTTATTTTGTTCTTATTGTCTTTAGCTGTGCAAAAACTTTTTAGTTTGCGATAGTCCCATTTGTTTATACTGTCTTTTATTTCATTTTCCCATGGAGATAATTCAGCAAATATATTGCTGCTACAGATGTTGGAGAGCTTACTGCCTATGTTTTCTTCTAAGATGCTTATGATTTCACAGCTTACATTTAAGTCTTTTCTCCATTTTGAGTTTGTTTTTGTGAATGATGTAAGTTGATGGTCTAGTTTCATTTTTTTTTGCAGGTAGATTTCCAATTTTCCCAACACCATTTGTTAAAGAGGCTGTCTTTACTCCATTGTATGCTCTTTCCTTCTTTGTGAAATATCAGTTGTCCATAAAGATGTGGGTTTATTTCTGGGTTCTCTGTTCTGTTGCATTGATCTATGTGCCTGTTCTTATGCCACTACCAGGCTGTCTTGAATACAATGGCCTTGTAGTAAACCTTGAAATCCAGAAGAATGAAACCTCCTGCTTTATTTTTTTCTTTTTAAGATTGCTGAGGCTATTTTTGTTCTTTTATTGTTCCATATAAATTTTTGGAATATGTGTTCTATATCTTTGAAGTATGTCATTGGTATTTTAATAGGTATTGCATTGAATTTATAAATTGCTTTGGGTAATATAGATATTGTAATGATGTTTATTCTCCCTACCATGAGCACGGTATATGCTTCCACTTGTTTGTACCTTCCTTGATTTCTTTTATCAATATTTTATGATTATCTGAGTACAAGTCCTTAACCTCCTTGGTTAAATTTACACCTAGGTACTTTATTTTTTAGGTTGCAGTAATGAAGGGGATTGTTTTCTTAATTTTTTTTGCTGACAGTTTATTATTGGTATATAGAAATGCCTCTGATTTCGGAGTATTAATTTTATTACCTGCCACCTTGCTGAATTCATTTATCAGGTCCGGTAGTTTTTTGACTGAGACTTTAGGGTTTTCTATATACCATATCATATCATCTGCAAATAATGACAGCTTTACGTCTTCTTTTCCAATTTGGAAGCCTTTTATTTCTTCTTCTTGTCGATGCTGTGGCTAAGACTTCCAGAACTATGTTGAATAAGAGTGGTGAAAGGGGCACCCCTACCTGGTTCCTGATCTTAAGAGAATTGCTTTTAATTTTTGCCCATTGAGTATGATGTTTTCTGTGGGTTTGTCATAGATGGCCTTTATCATGTTAATGTATGTTCCCTGTATTCCCACTTTACTGAGAATTTTGATCATGAATGGGTGCTGGATTTTATCAAATGCTTTTTCTGCATCTATTGAAATTATCATGTGATTTTTGTCCTTCCTTTTGTTTATGTGATGAATCACATTGATTGATTTGCGAATATTGAACTAGCCTTGCCTCTCCAGAATAAGTCCCACTTGATCATTTTGTATGATTTTTTTTCATATATTCCTGGATCCAATTGGCTAATATTTTGTTGAGAATTTTAGCATCTAAATTCATCAGGGATATTGGCCTATAATTTTATTTCTTTGTGTTGTCCTTGACTTGTTTCAGGATCATATTGTTTCCTTAGCCTCTATGTCATTTATTTCCCCTCTGATCTTTATTATTTCCTTCCTTCTACTGGTCCTGGGCTTTATTTGCTGTTGTTTTTCTAGTTCTTTTAGATGCTCAGTCAGGTTGATTATTTGTGCTTTTTCTAGCTTCTTATGGTATGTCTGTAGTGCTAAATAATTCCCTCTCAGTACTGCTTTTGCTGTGTCTCATATTTTTTGAGTTGATATATGCTCATTATCATTGGTTTCTAGAAACATTTTTATTTCTTCTTTGATCTCATTGTTAATCCATTCATTATTTAATAACATGCTACTTAGTTTTCAAGTGTTAGAGTATTTTTCAGTTTTTCTCTTATGGTTAATTTCTGGTTTCATGCCATTGTGATCAGAGAAAATGCTTCATATGATTTCAATCTTCTTAAATTTGTTGAATCCACTTTTGTGTCCTAGCATGTGGTCTATCCTAGAGAATGTACCATGAGCGCTTGAAAAGAATGTATATTCTACTGCTTTAGGGTGAAAATTCTGAAGATATCTATTAAATTGAGTTGATCTAGTGTATCTTTTAAGTCTCTGTTTCTTTGTTAATTTTCTTTCTTGAGGATCTACCTAGTGATGTTAGTGGAGTATTGAAATCCCCTACTATTATAGTATTGCTGTTAATCTCGCCTTTTATATCCATCAAAGTCTGCTTTATGTATGTCCGGGCTCCTATGATTGGTGCATACATATTTATAATAGTTATATCTTCCTGTTGAATTATTCCCTTTATCATTAGGTAGTGTCCTTCTTTATCTCTTACTACAGCCTTTATTTTAAAGTCCATTTTGTCAGATATAGTATTGCTACCCCGGCATATTTTTCATTTGCATTTGCATGAAATATTTTTTTCCATCCATTTACCTTTAGTCTATGTGTATCTTTTGTTTTAAGGTGTGTCACTTGTAGACAGCATATGTATGGGTCCTGTTTATTTATCCATGCAGCTATCCTATGTCTTTCCATTGAATCATTTAATCCATTTACATTTAGGGTTATTATTGATTTGTAGTTATTGCCATTTTTTCTTTAAAGCTGTATTCTATTCTTCTTTTGCTATAGTCTTTTCAGCCTGTGAACTGTTCACAACAGGCCCCTTAGCATCTCTTGCAGAATTGTTTTGGTTTTAATGAATTCCTTGAGTTATTTTTTGTCTGGGAAGCTCTTTATTTCTCCTTCAATTTTAAACGTTAGCCTTGCTGGATAGAGTAGTCTTGATTGTAGGTTCTTGTTCTGCATTACTTTGAATGTATCTTGCCATTTCATTTTGGCCTCAGTGTTTCTGTTGATAAGTCAAATGTCATCCTTATGGGGGCTCCTTTGTAGGTGATAGCCTTTTTTTCTCTAACAGCTTTTAAAATTTTCTCTTTATCCCTCAGCTTTGGTATTTTAACTATGATGTGTCTTGGTGTAGATTTCTTTGTGTTTCTCTTTAATGGAGTTCTCTGTGCTTCTTGAACGTGTGAAACGTTTTCCAGCCTTAATTTAGGGAAGTTTTCAGCTATGATTTGATTGAACAAAGTTTGTATCCCTTGTTTTTTCTCTTCATCTTTAGGAACCTCTATGATGTGGTTGTTATTTCTCTTCATGTTGTCACAGAGCTCCCTTAGAGTTTCCTCACATTTTATGAGTCTCTTTTTTTTTGTCTGCTCTGCTTCTGTGCCTTTGTTTATTTTGTCCTCTATCTCGCTGATTCGATCCTCAGCGTGATTCATCCTGCTTTTAATTCCTTCCATTGTGGTCTTCAGTTCTGATACTGTATTTGTCATTTCTGTTGATTCTTTTTTATTATTTCAATTTCCTTATTTATACTTGTTTTCTCTTTATTTAGTGTTTCTAATGACTATCCATTGTTGCTCTAAGCTCTTTGAATATCCTAACTATCATTATTTTAAACTCTGCATCCGGTAATTTGATTATATCTGGTTCACTCAGGTCCTTCTCTCGGGATTTCTTTTGATTCATTTGGGTTGTATTTCTCTGCCTGTCCATTTTGTCTGTGTATAAGAAGGGTGTGGCCACTGGAGCACAATGGGTATTGCTTCTGTGTTCTCAAGGTGTGATCTGTCTGTAGGCTTACCACTCCCTCTGCCACTGCCTAGGGTGGTTGGGTATGGGCGTTGCCGGCGCCGGCCCACTGCTGCTGTTGCTGTGATTTCCACCTCTCCTCCGCATGAGGGGCTTTGTTCTCGTACCTAGCTCTACAAGCCTCAGCCTGTCAGGGCCTTTGCTTCACCCCCACAGGTGGGGTAGCACACTGCACTCAAGCCACAAGCCTTGGCAACAAGGAAAGGGGTGAGCACCTTTGCTCAGCTGCGGTCCCGCCTGTTCCTGGGCTTCCACTTAGCCCTTGAGGTCAGAGCTAGCTCGTGCACGCAAGATCGCAAACAGCTTGTTCTTGGGCCGAGAGGGGGACACTGCTGGCGTGCACTCAGCTGCAAGCCTCCACCTGTCCTGGGCCCAAACCCCGTGGTCAGGGGACAGCTCAGTCAGGTTCACAAACCTCAGAGGCCAGGTTATGTTGCACACTCATGGGCCCCTGCTCAGCAGCAGATCTCTGCCCATTTTTGGCCTCCCCCTTTCCCCCGCAGATGGGGCTGCAGGCGGGCCCACATCTGCAAGACAGCTTTCGCACATCCCCTCTGGCCCTGCTGGGCTAGACTGAGCTCAGCAGGCTGGGCTTCCACCCCTGCTGACAGAACAGCATTTTCTCATCCCGCTGCCACCATCTTCTAGCAAGCCCTCAGCAGTGTGGGTGGGGGCACTGCAGCTCAGACCCTAACAATCCATACTGTAGTCCTGGAAGCTCCCTTCTTCTAAGCAGCTCTACTCTAAGTGCCATGGTAGACCTTGTTTGTCTGGTGTCCTGTCTCCCTTTGCTGATATTGCTAGTTCCAAGGGAAATACTCATTTTTGATTTGGGAAGTGACTCAGCCCAGGGGTTAGGGTGGCTGTCCCTCAGAGTGTTTCTCCTTGTGCCTTCCAGTCCACACTCTCTTCCCACTGCTCTGGTCTTCTCATCTGTCCCCATCCCCCGCAACTCCGGGTGAGTGGTTAGAGAGAGGTTCTCTGCGCTGTCCCTTTAAAGGGAATCCTGGATCTGAGAAAACTGTCACTTTCTCACATACAGTATCCTCATTTGTTTCACAGTTCATTACTGTCCAAACACCTCTTTTAGGCTCTGGGGCTACAGTCTGGGGCTTTGTTCCTGGGACCCAGGTCTCTCCCTCTCCGCTAAACACTCTTCCCACCACGCGAGTCTCTCCGGGCTGCCATTCACTTTGGGGAGCTGGGCAGCCCTTTTTACTTTTTTGCTTTTCCTACCAGTCTCAGTGTGGTTTGTTCAGTGTTCCTTGGATGAACAGTCCACTTAGTTTAGTTCAAAGTTGGTTTTTCCAGATGATGGTTCTTAAAATTAAGTTATAATCCACTTTGGTTCCAGGAGTTGGAAGTTGGTACATCTGCCTATTCCATTGTCATCTTGCCGTACCCCCTTCTTAAGATTATTATATAGAAGATCATGCCATTTGTGTGTAAATATAATTTAAATCTTTTTAATCTGACTGTGTTATATTTCTTTTCCTTGTCTAATTGTCTTGGCTAGAACCTCCAGATTGGAGAGAGTGAACACCTGTGTCTTATTTTTGATTTTTAGAGTAAATCTCTCAGGATTTCATCATTAATATAATACAAAGTGTGCCTTTATATTAATATATTTTATTGGCTTGAAGAGTTTCTTTCAATTTCTAGTTTGTTGAGTGTATTAGATTTTTTTCTCTTTTTTTACAGGGTCAGAGAGGGATAGATAGGGACAGACAGAAAGGAAGGGAGAGAGGTGAGAAGCATCAATCATTAGTTTCTCGTTGCCCTTGCAACACCATAGTTGTTCATTGATTGCTCTCTCACATGTGCCCTGACCGCGGGCCTTCAGCAGACTGAGCAACCCCTTGCTGGAGCCAACGACCTTGGGTCCAAACTGACGAGCTTTTTTTGCTCAAGCCATATGGGCCTGTGCTGAAGCTGGCAAGCTCAGAGTCTCGAACCTGGGTCTTCCGCATCCCAGTCCGCCACTCTATCCATTGCGCCATGGCCTGGTCAGGCGAGTATATTAGATTTTGTAAACACTTTTCTGTATCTACTCAGAAAATCATGTGTATCCTTCCTGCTTTCTTTTAATTATATATATATATATATATATATATATATATATATATATATATATATATATATATATATATATATTATGTTGACTGACATTGAGGTGTTACATCAAAATTGTATTCTTGGATACATGCCACAGCATCATGGCATTGAATTCTTTATATATGTTGCTAGATACATTTTGCTTGTACTTTGTTGGTAGTTTATAATTTTATTTTTAAGAAGAATATTTATATGTATTTTTTATTACAATGGGTTTGCCTGGTTTTGCCGTCAAGGTAATATCAGCCTTTGAAGGAGTAGGAAAGTTTTCTCTTATTCTTTTGAAAACTTTGAGAATTAGTATTACTTCTTTAAATGTTTTTTTTTTTTAAATTTAGAGTTCAATAGTGAAATTAACTGAAATACAATGTTTTTTAGAAGTATTAAAATTACTATTTCAATGTCTTTATTATAATAGGTTAATTCTATTTCTTTTCACATAAAGTCAAACTTGATAGTTTCTAGGTTTCTAAATTTTTTTCTATTTTATCTATTAATACATTATTTACTTAGTTAATATGTTGTTTTTCTTTGTTTTTATATTTTTTCTATAATGAGAAGCTGGGAGACAGGGACACAGTCTCCTGAATGCGCCCAACAGCAATCCATCTGGCATGCCTACCAGGGGGCAGTGCTCTGCCCATCTGGGGTGTTACTTTGTTGCAACCAGAGCCATTCTAGCACCTGAGGCAGAGGCTATGGAGCCACTCTCAGTGCCTGGCCAACTTTGCTCCAGTGGAGCCTTGGCCGTGGGAGGGGAAGAGAGAAATAGAGAGAAAGGAGAAAGTGAAGGGTAAAGAACAGGTGGATGCTTCTCCTGTGTCCCTGGCCAGAAATTGAACCCAGGACTTCCACACACTGGGCCGATGCTCTACTGCTGAGCCAACTGGCCAGGGCAATATGTAGTTGTTTTTTAATAGTCTATTTTAAACTTTCTCATTTTAGTAAGGTCATTAGTGATGTCCAATATCTTCCTCTTGGCTTTGGTAATATTAGTGTTCTTTCTTATTTTTCTTTGTCAACTTTATTGATATTTTTGAATAATAATTTTTGCTATTTTTTGATTTGTTTCTTTAAAAACAATTCTCTATTTCTTTATCTCCTCCAATCTTTACTATGTCCTTCTTTCAGCTAACTTTAGGTTTATTTTGCTTTTTTTTTTTTTTTAGAGAACAGAATGAGAGTCAGAGAGAGGGATAGATAGGAACAGACAGACAGGAACGAAGAGAGATGAGGAGCATCAATTATCGGTTTTTCCTTGCAACACCTTAGTTGTTCATTGATTGCTTTCTCATATGTGCCTTGACCGTGGGCCTTCAGCAGACCCAATAACACCTTGCTCAAGCCAGCACCTTGGGTCCAAGCTGGTGAGTTTGTTCAAACCAGATAAGCCCGCACTCAAGCTGGCGACCTTGGGGTCTTGAACCTGGGTCCTCCACCTGCGCCACCGCCTGGTCAGGCTATTTTGCTCTTTTCTTCTAGTAAGATGGGTGATTAATTTATTGAATGAAAACTTTCATTATTTTTAATATAGTCATTTATAGCTATAAATTCTCCTCTGGTCATGTCAACAGCTACATCTCATAAGTTTGGATGTTTTGTGGTTTTATTTTGATTCATCTTCAAAGTTTTCTAATTTTACTTGCAATTTTATTTTTAACTACTGGGTATTTGGGAGTATACTATTTAATTTTCTCATATTTGTAAATTTCCTATTATTGATTTCTAATTCTGTTATGTTGTTATTCAAGAACATTTATATCGTTTCTTGCTTTGAAATTTTTAAAGGGACTTTTTAAGTTCTAATTTAGTGTTCTACAAGCACAGAATAAGTATCTGTCTTAGTTGAGTAGAGGTGTTGGTATGTATAAATGTCTGCTATGTCTAGTTTATAGTGTTGTGCAGGCTCTTTTTATTTTTTCTGAGTTTCTATCTTATTGTCTATCAGTTACCTGAAAGTGGTTTATTGAAATTTTCAGTTATTATTTTTCAATTGTCAACTTTCATTTTTATTTCTGTCAGTTTTGCTTCATGTATTTTGGGGTTATGCTGTAGCTACAAATAAATATGATTATTATGTTTTCTTGATGAATTGATATTTGCATATGTATATTATATTTTTATCTCAGCAACAAATTTTTGTCTTAAAGTATATTTTGTCTTTTATTAATATAGACACTGTGCTCTCTTTTGCTACTTTGGTTCCTATTTGCATGGCATATCTTTTGCTATCTCATTCAAAATATATATTTTTTTCATGTAAACTCTCTTATAGACAACATAGATTATAGAAATAGTATCTTTGTTTTAATTCACTCGGTTGATATCTGCCTCCTTGCCTTTATATTGGAAGGTTTAATCAATCTATATTTAATGTAGTTAATAATACTACACTGTTCACTTCTGCCATTTGCTATTTAGATCCTCTATCTCTTGGTCTGTTTGTTTTTATGCTTCTCCATTATTGTTGTATTTTGTATTAAACATAATTTCTAGTGTACCATTTTGGTACTATTTTTTATACTTAAAATTAATTTTCTTAGTGTTTGTCCTCGGATTATAGCTATCATTTTAACTTAAAGTCATCTCATTCAAATTTATACAAACTTAATTGGATAGTATACAAATGCTCCACTCCTTTAAAATGAAACCTTTATCTTCATCCTTTTCTGTAGGATTATTTTTAAATTGCTTGTTATATGTTATGAGCCCATTCAATTATATTTATAACTATTACTTTATACAGTATAAATTATTTTCTTTAGATTTTTTTTAGGGGGAGTAGGACAAGTCTATTAGCAATGAATTCTCTTATTTTTTGTTTAACTAGATTTTGGTTAATTTCTTCTTTACTTTTAAAGGTTAGTTTTACTGGAAATAAAATTTTTCATTGACTACCCTTTTCTTCATTCACTATGAATATGTCTTACCACTGAGTTCTGGTATCCAACATTTCTGAATCAAAGTCAGCTCTTAACATAATTGAGGATTCTTTTTATGGCATCAGTATCAGTCTCTCTCTCTCTCTCTTATTCTCTGTCTCGCTTGCTACTGTTTTTAAAATTTATTTTTACCTTTGTCTTTCAACATTGGATTATGATATGTTTAGATCTAAGTATAGATTCATCTCAGTTTTTCATTTTATAATTTCATTGACATACTTTCATGTATATGTGTATCTTTAAAATAAAATTTAAAAATATTTCAGCTAGTATTTATTTATGTATTCTTTCTGATATTTTCTGTTCTCTTAAACTGAGATTCCCATTGTGTGTGTTGTATATGTGTGTATTAGGTTTACTCTGGGGTTCTTTTTAAGATTTCTCAGGTTGCATGTTAATTCACTAATTTTACGCATTTCTTACATTCCAATGCCCGCATTTATCTATCTAATTTTCCCTGGAATGTTGCTGTAGTGGACAGAATGAGAACACCTAAGAAATGCTCCACAACTCCACATATGAATTCTTTATTCTGTGAATATATATATATATATATATATATATATATATATATATATATATATATTACTCTGGAGGTATGGTTAACATATGAAGATCATCTTGTATTATTTGAATTGACCTAATGTGTTTATAAAAGCGTTGAAACTGAAAAAATGAGGCAAGAATTAGAGATTTGAACATGCTTTGCTAATGGCTTTGATGATAAAAATGGGGTCACAAGCTATATGCAAGTGGCCTCTAGTAACTGGAAAAGTAAAGGAGAAAGATTCTCTACAGAATATTCAGAAATAATGTAGCTCTGCTGATAACTTTATTTTATCTCAGTAAAGCTCACTTCAGAATTCTGATCTCCAGAATTATAAGATAATAGTTATATTGTTTAAATCATTTAATTTGTGGCAATTTATTATAGCAACAATAAGAAACTAATACAATGCAATTGATGCATAATCAAAAAATTACATAGCTTTACCAATGATCGACTTTAAATATTTTGAAATAGCCATTAAAATATCTTTTTTTCACCATAGGTACTTTTAGAGGTTATTTATTTTGTTTGATTTAATGTTAAAATGAATACTTTTCTTCCTTGATTAAGGTTAAATAATAAGGACAGTATAACACTAATCTCAATAATGTATTGTCCTATTATTTGAACATTTAATAAACATTCCATGTTTTATCTAAATTATGGAAATATGTAAAGTATTGAAAAATGATAGAATATTCTATAAACTAGAGATCCATCAAGTTATTAATACATGATATTTTGATTTGCCATATTCTTGTTTGTCTGTTTTTTAATGTGTCTTTTTGCTCAAATAATTGCTGACAGTATTTAATTCTTGATATAATTATTTTTTGTGTGATTCTTGTATTCATCTTTTAGCTCTGTTCATGAGCTATGGTTAAAATGTATATACTTTAAATTTTTATAGTATACCTTAATACTTTAAATTTTTATAGTATACCCTAATAAATTAAAATTGTGATCATTATCTATATCAACCCTTTTTAGTTTTCACTTTCACTATTACAAATCCTCATTATAATTTTTCTTCATTAATCACTTTGTGTTTAAACATTTCAAACACATTTTAAACATTGTATCTTATATTTCAGTATATAATATGTAGTTTTATGTGGAATGGCCAGTCTGTGTATCTCTTATTCCATAGTGATGGAATGAAAAATATAATTTGTGACTTACATTGTTACAATCTAATTGTTTTTTGCTATCACCAGACTTAATTATAATTACAGAAAACACTGGTTAATATTGTATTTACCAATATCTTGAAGTATTTAAAAATGTCATGAGTAAAATGATGATTTCCTGGGTTTTCTATACTTAAAGTTGTTATGATTACATTCAATATCCATGTTACAAAAGTGAATATATGAAAAATATTTTTCTTTAATTTTAAATTTATATGTTAAAATAAAATTAATTTTAAATTACTTAGTGTTTTGCTGTTTCTACAGCATGCCATAATACAAGTAAGAATCAGTTTACAATGTTCATAAAACATTCTTAGAAATATAAACAAAACACTTATAAGCAACAGAGAGAATTTGTTTGTTTAGAAAATATGAAATAAATTTGCAGAAGGTCTCAATGTATCATAAGAAGCTTCACTACATAGAAAAATTGAAGCCTCTGTTTTGGTGAGAAGCATAGATAAATGTTTGAAAGTTTGGTATTATATACAATTCAAATGGGTTTAGACATATATGTGACATTGCCATAAAAGAAGAAATAGATCAAAGATTCAAATACCATGTGGAAGTCCTGGTTTGATTCCAAGCCAGGGCACACAGGAAAAGCATCTATATGCTTCTCTACCCTTCCCCACTCTCCTTTTTCTCTTTCTCTCTTTCCCTCCCACAGCCATGGCTTCATTGGAGCAAAGTGGCCCGGGTGCTGAAAATGGTCCATGGCTTCCAGCTCAGATGCTAGAATGCCTACGGTTGCAACAGTGGGTTGCCCCAGATAGGCAGAACATCACCCTCTAGTGGGCATGCCGGGTGGATCCCAATCAGGCACATGCAAGAGTCTGTTTCTCTGCCTCCCCACTTCTCACTTCAAAAAATATACAAAAAAAAAAAAAAAAAGATTCAAATACCAATAAAAAAGTACAGATCCCAATTAATTTGCAAAAATACAAGGTACAAAATTTTTATCCAGAAATATATACTCAGGATTTAGTGACAGAATAATAAAAGTATAATTTAAAAAAAGAAGCCCATATAGTTAAGACTGAAGTCAATGCTTAATGTAATACCAGCAGGAGCTGACATCATTCAGATCACAGGGACAAAACTGGCTGTGTGATCTTCGCAATTCACTCAGATGTGTTCTCACAGTCATTGCTCTTTTTGAAAAGAATTATGCCATTTCTTTGGTAATCTTTAGTATATAAAAATATAGTCTTTATCCAAAAAGCAGCATGGTATATGAAAGGCATAGAGGTGAAAACAAATAAAAGAAACTTTCCCTGATATAAATGAATCTGATCTGAGTCAACATTAGAAATCTGGATCACAATAATAAGAAAAAAAAAAAAGAAAGCGAGAAAGGGTTTTATGTATTATATCATGACACACACACACACACACACACACACACACACACACACACACACACACACACACATCTTTGAATAACCTACAGAAGCAGAATTACCCCCAGTTACTGACCCCTGACTTCAATCTTCAATATTCAGGAAATGTGAGACTTTTTCAATACTTAGGGTGATATTCAGACAGTAAAGAACTCAAATGCTGAATTTTGCTGCCATTTAAGGTCAACACACAAATCAAAGTTCAGACACAGTGCTACAAGAGCTTTCTCCATGAGCTCAGGGTATTGACAAGAGCTTCCTAGAGTTCCCTGGATTATGTCTCTAACTGCCATTGCAGGCACATCTCTGGGCTACAGTGGGTCTGCAATGCTGATCTGATCACAGAGGATTCCTAACCCTGGTGGTCAGGACTCTGGAAACATGCTGATAAAGGCCCACAATAGCCTAAGGATGTAGTTCTTGTACTTGTAAAAGACAAAAATATAAAATGCTATATTATATACTGTATTCATCTGTGTACTGGAAATTATATATCAAATCATTATTCTAATTGAAAGTGATATATAATTCTAAGTTCTGAAAACTAAATATGTATTTTTAACTTAAAATTGAATCCTAAATGTAAAGAAAAGCGTATTAATTTTGTAGGCAGAGAAAGCTGAAATATAAACCCAGCGTAAATACTTCCTAGCAAAGTGACCTTGGGGAATTGGGTTGATTTATGTTTCTGTTCCCGTATCTGTGAAAGGGGCATAATTTATCTTATACATACAATTTAGCATCAATAACATATTGATTAGTTATGAATAGTTTTAGTGATTGTTCTCACCTAGAGATACTATTTTTGGCAGTTTTTTTTAACAGTTTATGGGGGACAGTGAGCACAATTTCCTGTGGTGGTTAAAATGCAGTAGTATCAGGTACAAGCCTATGTTGTAAAAAACACTGATTAAAACTGAATTTGCTAGTTATTCTGTAAATTGGATTAGGATCAGCTACTTTTCTCTTTTGTACTTTGTACATAAAGTGAGTTAATTTCTATGTTCAGACAGAATCAAACAAAAACAGTCTATTTAGTGGACAATTGTAAATAATCTGGATGTCAATCATTATCAAGTTAATTTCTAAAAATAATATCTGGCACTAAGATTATATAACAGGATGGGCAATGAGTCATACTGTAGGCACAGATCAGATATGTGATAATGGGAAGACTTCAGATACAAAGATTCTTAACATTATGAATCAAAGTATTATGAAAATATTAGATATTATAAAGCAAGGTGAAAATTTTTTTTAAATACATGATTTCCCTCTGCTTTTGTTTTATTTTCTTTTCATTCTTTTTCTCTTTTCCTACTTTTTGTCTTACCAGTAAGAGGCACATTGGTGGTTTCCGTAGTACAGTGGTTATCACTTTCGCCTCATCAGTAAGAGGCACTTATTTATATCTATATTTTGAAGCTTTATATTTACTTTATTTGGAGCTTTATATATTTACTTTTTATTTTAAAAAACCTCCAATGTACAGAAAATTAAAGAAAAATATAAATAATATATAGATATAATTTTATTCTAATAAATGTTAGCCAAATATGTTTCATTGTTTTTTTCTAAAGAATTTCAAATACAACCATAGACATCTTGTCATTTCACCTTCAAATACATCAGTATACATTTCTAAACAATGAATGGTTTTCTCCATTTCACAATTAAATTGTAACAGTTGATTAATACTAATTCCTTAATGCTATTTAGTTCATAATTTATATTTAACGATCAGTTTTTTTATCTTAAATATCTTTATATATTTTGTTCAAAACAAAACACAACCAAGAATTACAGATTATATGTTGTTGCTGTGTCTCTTAATTATTTTTCTTTTTTCCATAACATTATCTTATTGAAAAGATCAGTGAAGTTGACATGTCAATGTTGACTCAATATAATTTCCGTGTCTTTGATACTCATGTTTCACAGATGATGCTGTGCACTGCATATTGTTTCAAGCCACAGGCATCCAATCCCTTTCTCATCCCACCTGTACTGTTGCCAAGACTAATCATTGATTCTTTTTTTTTAATACTTTTAATGGGGTGGCACCAATAAATCAGGGTACATATGTACGACGAAAACATCTCCAGGTTATCTTATCATACAATTATGTTGCATACCCGTCACTCAAAGTCAAATTGTCCTCTGTCACCTTCTGTCTGGTTTTTCCTGTGCCCCTCCTCTCCTCCCTCTCCTACCCTCTCCTCCCTCCCCCCACTCTGTAACTACCACTCTCTTGTCCATGTCCCATAGTCTCACTCTTATGTCCCACCTATGTATGAAATCATGTTGTTCTCAGTTTTTTTTCTGATTTACTTATTTCACTCAGTATAATGTTAGCAAGGTCCATCCATGTTCTTGTAAATGCTCCAATGTCATCATTTCTTATGGCTGAGTAGTATTCCATAGTATATATGTACCAAAGCTTTTAAATCCACTCATCTTCTGACGGACACTTAGGCTGTTTCCAGATCTTTGCTATTGTAAAAATGCTGCCACGATAATGGGGGCACATTTCTTCTTTTTGAAAAGTGCTATGATGTTCTTAGGGTATATTCCTATAAGTGGGATAGCTGGGTCAAAAGGCAGTTCGATTTTTAATTTTTTGAGGAATCTCTATACTGTTTTCCACAGTGGCTGCACCAGTCTGCATTTCCACCAGCAGTGCAGGAGGGTTCCCTTTTCTCTACAACCTCGCCAGCACTTATTCTGTGTGGTTTTGCTGATAAGCGCCATTCTGACTGGTGGGAGGTGATATCTCATTGTGGTTTTAATTTGCATTTCTCTAATGATTAGTGATGTTGAGCATTTTTTCATATGTCTATTGGCCATCTGTATGTCCTCTTTGAAGAAATTTCTATTCATTTTTTTTGCCCATTTTTTGATTGGATTGTTTGTCTTCCTGCTGTTGAGGTTTATAAGTTCTTTATAAATTTTAGTTATTAACCCCTTATCAGACGTGCTGTCGAATATGTTCTCCCATTGTGTGGTTTGTCTTTTTATTCTGTTCTTATTGTCTTTAGCTGTGCAAAAACTTTTTAGTTTGATATAGTTCCATTTGTTTATCTTCCCTTTTATTTCATTTGCCCGTGGAGATAAATTGGCAAATATCTTGCTGCTACAGATGTCAGAGATATTGCTGCCTATGTTTTCTTCTAAGATGCTTATGGTTTCACGGCTTACATTTAAGTCTTTTATCCATTTTGTGTTTGTTTTTGTGAATGGTGTAAGTTGATGGTCTAGTAATTATTTGCAGATGATATTCTATATAGAAAACCCTAAAGTCTCAGTCAAAAAACTACTGGACCTTATAAATGAATTCAGCAAGGTGGCAGGATATAAAATTAATACTCAGAAATCAGAGGCATTTCTATATACCAACAATGAACTGTCAGCAAAAGAAATTAAGGAAACAATCCCCTTCACTATTGCAGCCAAAAAAATAAAGTACCCAGGAGTAAATTTAACCAAGGAGGTTAAGGACTTGTACTCAGAAAATCATAAAATATTGATAAAAGAAATCAAGGAAGATACAAACAAGTGGAAGCATATACCATGCTCATGGCTAGGAAGAATAAACATCATTAAAATGTCTATATTACCCAAAGCAATTTATAAATTCAATGCAATACCAATTAAAATACCAATGACATATTTCTAAGATATAGAACATATATTCCAAATATTTATATGAAACCAAAAAAGAACACGAATAGCCTCAGCAATCTTAAAAGGAAAAAATAAAGCAGGAGGTATCACTCTTCTGGATATCAAGGTTTACTACAAGGCCATTTTACTCAAGACAGTCTGGTACTGGCATAAGAACAGGCACATAGATCAATGGAACAGAACAGACAACCCAGAAATAAACCCATATCTTTATGGACAACTGATATTTGACAAAGGAGAAAAGGACATACAATGGAGTAAAGATAGCCTCTTTAACAAATGGTGTTGGAAAAACTGGACATCTACCTTCAAGAAAGATAATCATTGATTCTTAAGTGTGACAACTGGATCCCTGAATGGACTTTCTTCTCAGAAAAGAAATAATCTATGAGATGATAATTTGATAGCATGTGAATATCTAATATCCCATTAATAATTTACCCAAATTTCTAAGTATGCATGGTTGATCCATTTCCTTAGAAATTAAAATTTACTATCCATCTATGCCATTCACCGTATATTTATCATCTAGTGTTCTTGTGGAAAGAATAGCTTTTCCTCATCAATGAGTCTATTTGATATAATTTGTACAGAAGAATTTATTTTCATTTACAAATTTGTAAGGCAAGTAAGTATAATAATCTGAATTGTGGCTTTTTATTTTTATTTTTTGGTGCTCTTTTGTTAGTTTATCTTGTTTTGTTTTACTTTCCTTTGTTTTTGTTAGCTATTGCTGTCTCTTAAATTCTTAAAAGCATGTAAGTTTTGTTTGACAAGGATCTCTCAAAAAATACCATAGGCATCTATTTACAGAATCCCTTCTAGTACATAAAATTTTCCAATTACTTAAAGACTTTATTTTCCATGTATTTCTAAATATGAGTGAGAAATGTTTTTAATAATTTTTATACACAATGACTGATTATTTCCTTTGAATAGGAACAAAAACACTTTAGTCTAACACAAATAGTGAAGGGAAAACATAATTGATTTCAGTGATTTCTCTTGGTTAAAATCAAGCAAACAAATAAACCCTGTGATTAGCTAACTTGAGACACATCTAAGACTTGATAATGACCCAGTCAAATTAAAGCAATGAAGAAGTCATGACATTCTTCTTATTATGCATAATTAGAGTCTTGGTTTTATATTTTATCTAAATCAAAGTCTATAAGTGAGTAGCCAGAGAAAAAGGTGCTAACACCAAATTGCCTTCAATCCTGCCTTATATGGCATCTTCCTCCAATTCTGTCAACTCCGTCTCATAGTAGTCTCTCCCACACTTCAAACATGCTGACATGTATTAGATTTTCCTGAATGAATGAGTCTATTTCCAATTGGACTTTCATAAATTATCTCTTTCAAACATTAGAGCCTTTGAAGTGCTCTCTTCTTCCTTATCAGATAATGTCCCATGGTCCCTTTTCCCACTGTCTTCTTTACCCTGTTGACCTAATCTTTCACGATGGCTCAGCTCAAAATGACTCCATCTAGGGCAGTGGTTCTTAACCTTTTCTGAGGTACCGAACCCACCAGTTTCATATGTGCATTCACGGAACCCTTCTTTAGTGATAAATAAAATATGACTTTTTTTTCAAATTTAGTTTTGCCGGTGCGAGACTAGAGTTGCTCAACTTGGCATTGCATATCATGCAGATAGGATGCTGATTCCCATCCTGTTCCGTGATACATGTGAATCCATGTTGTACATATTCATCTGACCACTTTCTTTTCTTGCTTGATCGCCGTTGACTACTGCGCGCACTAAATTCCCTGCAGCATTGGTTGGCCAACCAATGTAACATGATTCTCGGCAGAAAGTGATGGCCAAGTGGGGCATGTCATCATGACTTTACACAAGTGTGTCTTTACCTCCATGGCAGAGGCTTCTCCGAACCCCTGAGACCGACTCATCGAACCCCTAGGGTTCGATAGAACCCAGGTTAAGAACCACTGATCTAGGAAAATCTTTCCTCAGCCTCTCAGGTAAGGTTAGGTTCTCAGCTTTATTAATACCCTGAAGTTGTCCTGGATGGCATCTACTCAGAGCATTCAATTACAGAGTCTTAATACATTTGAATAATGTGTGTCTGCCTCTCCCAGTTTTCAGAAGGCAGGGCATGTGTCAACTTCTCTTCACTGCTGTTTTGCAAGAATCCCAAAAGAGAGCCTGTTGTATCATAGGGATGGAATAAATGTGTATTGAATCCATCAGTGAAATCCGATCTTCCATCTTTGCTAATAGCATCTGTATTGATTTGTGTTCTACATTTTATACTTTATAAAATGAGGCATCTGTACACAGCAAAATACAGAGAAGAAGATGAGAGAAAACAGACCCACTTTCTGTCTATCAGATTTAGACTATTTAACTCAAGAAATCTATTATTTTGTTAATTAAAATATAAATCTATAAACATGTCCAACTAAAAAGTTTCATAACTATATTCTAACATTCTGAGAATTTATCTATTGTCATACATGTGATTGATATGATTACCAGAGAATGAAAAGAAGATATCTAGCCAAAATATTTGTCTACTTTTCATCAAAGCAATCACCCCTCTATCTCACTGAACATTGCAGTCACCTCATTCTTGCCAAGTTATATTTTATTGTTTGTTGTGTATGTATTTTGATCAAATTTAATCTTTTTTTGGAACAAGTCAGCATGCTTAAATACATACAGAATACATTGGAAACAGCATGTAAAAATGTTTTGGCATTGCCGATCTGTACAGAGTTCTTTCAAACAGATACATTAAAATGCTGATTTATTTACCAGATACTGAAAGAGACTTGTGACTCATAAGTCATCACAATTTTATCTTGGTACTTGAGCATTTTGACTTTCAATGTAGCTGCAGAAGCCTGCAAAAGATGCCTACTGTGTGTCTGCACAGGGTTATGGTGATCGAAAAATAACATTTACATATTTCTTTATGCATCATAATATTCAATAAGGATGGTCTGACTAGGCTGTGGTGCAGTGGATAGAGTGTTGGACTGGGATGTGAAAGACCCAGGTTTGAGACCCCAAGGTTGCCAGCTTGAGTGCGGGTCCATCTGGTTTGAGCAAAAGCTCACCAGCTTGGATGCAAGGTCGCTGGCTCAAGCAAAGGGTTGCTCGGTCTGCTGAAGGCCCATGGTCAAGGCACATATGAGAAAGCAATCAATGAACAACTAAGGTGTCACAACAAAAAACTGATGATTGATGCTTCTCATCTCTCTTCATTTCTGTCTGTCTGTCCCTATCTATCCCTCTCTCTGACTCTCTCTCTGTCCCTGAAAAAAAAAGATTCAATAAAGATGTATTAAAGTCAATATCAATACTTATACTCATCACATTTAAAAATATTATCATCCCTTTATTGGATAATTCAGTTTGACACTTAACTAAAACTTATTTTTGTTCGCAGTGATCACAATTTAGTCAACCAGGGTCACAAGTGATAAATGTTTCCCAAGCTTTTCATTTCTGTCTTCTATTACAGAGGTTCCTAATTCAAATGGGAAATTAGCTCTTGGATGAAATGTGACATAAAGATTTTATGGAGCATTCCACTTGCTTATCACTCACACATCCCCACCCCACACCCCACACACATATTTTTACCTAAACCTGGAAGAATATGGGTACTATGGAACAGATTACAGATAGAGCGAGTAAAGAAATAAACACATTCCATTGTTCTCAATCTACGTACATTATCTGTGCTTCTTCCAATTTTATTTCTTCCAAGTTGTTTCTCTGCCTTAGACTAGCCAATATTTTAGTCATCTAACCTTTATATAATATTTTTAGTGACTGTTTCAAATTTGAGGAGTAAATGTTATACCTTAACTGCTTCCAGAAATGTCTATAGATAATACTGAGTTACAATGGATAATCACACACTTGAACAGGGGAAAGGAGCAAAAGACAGTGATCTGGTTAGATAAAATGGTAGACTAAAGAACATATAAAACACTTAGAAATACTGACTTATACTGTAGATTAAAATACCAAAATATGCATCTTGTTGGACATAGAATTTAAATTTATAGCATCCTAAGATTATAATACAAAATGAAGAGGCTCAACCAGATAAAGTGTATATTTGAATTCACTGCTAACATGACATGATTCTATAAATAAAAGAAAGTAACAAAGGAATAAAAACAGATAAATTTGTAAGAAAATTCATATTTAGAAAGACACAAAATCATTAATTGTCACAATGTTGTAGTTTCATCTGACCATCAGATATCTGGCCCTATCTTATGTACCAAATACAAGATACATCATGATAATTAACAGACTGTTCCAAAATGCAGAGTACAAAAATATAGATTTCTTATACATACATAGACTACACTACAGCAAGACAAATGTTTATTTGTACAAATATTTAGAGAAACATAAATAATGAGCACCAGTGTTTGCTGAGAACTAACAGAGGTCCCACAAAGGAATAAATTTTGGCAAGGTATTGAGAAAGAAAGGAAGCTCACCAGAAAGAAGGTGATAAAGAGTGTTTCTAATAGTATGGCTATTTTAAACAGCACACTTTTAGACCATAGAGTAAAGGGTAAAACCAATAAATAGAGGCCAAATTTTAAAGAATTTTATAACTTTCTTGAATATTTTGTAATTGTCCCTTAAAATACATGTATTTCATACAGATTTTAATGCCATGGAGAGTAAAAATTACTTCCCCCATTTTGAAAGAAAACATTGGTTTAAGTTGGAATGGATAGAAGATAGACAAGAGATGATGTGAGAGCAGGTAAAGGCACATCTTCCATTTGCCCCTGCAAATTTATTTTTCACCATCCTGTGCCCAGATCTTTTCCCCAGAAGATCAAGTTGAAAGGACTACACTCTGCCGCCATCAGATATTCAATTTAGTTGTGGTTCAGCCAATGGGAAGTAGTGGAAGGAGATGGGCACAAAGGGATGGAGTCAATTGAAAATAATTATTTGTTTGACTGTATTCCTCTTGGGTTATTTCTTTTCCAAAAACCACATCTTCTGTCAAGCCACCTTCTCCATTTTATAGCCTGTCTGGTTTCTGGAATTGTTCTCTCCTTTCCCTGTCAAGGCAAGTAGTGGTAAGGGTTACTTTAATATTGATAGTCTATTCCATTGTCTATTTTTATTTCTCTAAACCTTTCCCTACAAAGAGTGCCTGTATTAAACATTCCAAATTTAGCACATTTAGTGAACCACTGGTTTCTGACTAACACCTTATGCCATACAGAGGACACCAAGAAGGATTTGAGACCCAGAATTGGCAGAACTTGCTATTTATTGAATATGGAGAGTGAACAAATAGATGAATTTAGGGTGATTGTCAAGTTTGTGACTTAATTGACAAAGTGAATGATTTTGCAATTGACTTAAAGTTAAATATAGAAGGAGTGGAAACTTTAAGTGAGTTCAGCTTTGACATAAATTTGTAGTGTTAGAATATTATCCATATATCAATATCAAAGTGACAGAAATATGGATCTGAAACACACCAGAGGTATCTAGGATAAAAGTATGGATTTCTACATCTTTAAAATAGATAATGTAAAGGTAGTAGAGTAATAAAATTTTCCAGAAACAATGAACATAACAAAGTAATTGAAGATGCTGAAGTGTTGATAAATATTTCAGCTTGAATTAAAAAGACTTTGTGTGGGTTCATAAAGTTAGGCTTTAATATTCTCTGTCCTACTAGACAAATTCATCATTAATTGTCCCTATATAGTCTCATCTCTCAAATGGAATTCCATGTAAAATTGTAATAGTATTAATATAAGGTGATTTTTTTGGAGTTACATGCTATAGTACCTGAATCATATTAAGTGACCAAAAGTTATTTTCTCTAGATATTGAAGGAGAATATGGTCTGATTATTAACAAATTTTAGTAAGAGCATGTTCAATATACTAGTACATCAAAGTATTTGTGAAAACCTATGATGAATGCTAAAATAAGATTTTCAAATTGAAGACTAAGAACCTAATGCAATTATAATGGCAAAGAAGACTTTAATTTCTACATTAACAATATAAAGACTTTCTTTGCTTAAGTGAACACATATCTGATTTCTTGAGATTTCACAAGATATAAAAGGAAATCATTTGAGAATTGTTGACATATGGGAAGTGTATATTAGTATAAAAACTCTATTATCCTACTTCCATATGATCTAAGATATTTTTACTGGAATTTTTTAAAAATTTATAATTGTCCTTATATTTATTAATACTGAAATATTGCTAATCAGCTAACCTTCTAAAATATTCCAAATGTATGATGATTCAGATGGAATAAAAATATTTGGGGTTCACCTGAAGTCCAAGATAGAGTTTTATTTAGTGTAAGGTTACCCTCCATGAAATGAAGCAAGGATCTATTCTTCCTCCATCTTCTAGCAGTGTGGGTTTTTCACATGTTTTTTCAAGTTTGTTGTGCTTGTCTGCATCAGACCAGCAGCAAAAAGCCGAGGACAGAGAGTGTTCATGAAATGTTTACATTGACCAAAAGGTCTAGGAATTCACATTATTTTGATTGAACTTTGTCACTTGAACAATCTTGTACCGTGTGTTTGGAGAGGTGTCATTTAGCAATGTGTCACAGAAGAAGAGGAAATCAGATTAGGAAACACTAACAGAAATGTCTAACACAAGTGAGACTGAAGAAGTTCATAGATTTTTCTCATTCCTTCTATTTCCATTATTTTCTGTTGTTTTATTTTGTTTCTATTAATTTACTACTTCGGTGTATAGATCTTAACACACACTTTATATCTTCTGGCCACATAGAGAATTTAGCTATATTTTTTACTTTCACCAAAACAGCACAGAGCAAGCAAGAACCAAACAGAAATACTATCTCACAGCTTTAAATCGAGGACACATATTACAACGAAGACTTTGGGAATCACCTGTGTATTTCTCCAGTAGAATTAACTGTATTTTTTCTTTCTTTTTCTCCCCTCTCAAACCTTAGTATTACACTTACATTAAAAAATAGCTCATCAAAGCATTTTCTTTAAGGCAGAGTTCTCTTCTTGAAAGGAAGCCTGATTTCCACTGCTTGAATGTCAGCATTCATTACCGCTCTCTGTGACTGCAGATACGTATATTTTTGCACATGTACAATTTTGTAGGTATTTTTGAACATTTATATTTTGAGGAATGTGCTAAGAATTGGACATATAAAGAGACATACTATATAGTATATATACTTAAAGTCTAACAGAGGAGGCAAACATTTAAACTAGAAACTTAAGTACATATTATTACTGCTGCGACAGAAGTATGTTATGATTGTTGTAAGAATACAAAAAAGGTGTGTCTTATACATGGGAAAATATGATGTCTTCAAAGCTGATAGATGCCAATGCCATCCCCATCTTGCTTGTTTATCCAGGATTTAGTGGGAACAGGGATCTATCTTAGTTTTGTGGTAGGGCACCTACATGCCTTCTTGGGGTTCCCTGCTTTGGAGGTGGTTGTCTATGGCCAAGAGAGCACTGGAACTCATTCAGACAGGGCAGAGGTGTTGGTACCACAGGCACACTGAGCTCCCGGCATCTCCCAGTGCTTTAAACAGTTCCCCCTACACAGCTTATAATCACGTAGGTCCTGCGGATCCAACAAGAAAGAGTAGAACTTATTCCTCAATTCCGGAAAGCTGGTGTTCCTGGGTAACCTGAGAAAGGACAGCACTACTGCTATAAAACACTGTACAGCAGGTGCGAGGTGCTTCTCACCTGGCTGCTGATGGCCTGCACCTGTGCTAGGAGGCCTTTCTGCACTCCCAGGACACCCAGATGCCCTTCTGCTTCTGAACCACTGTGGAGGAAGGCATCAGGTTGGTGTTCTTAGCAGTAATGATTTGAGTGCAGTCAAATGTGATTTCTGTGTGTCTTTCTTCTTTAAATAGCAAGTATTTTGTTTCTTAATCATCCACCCCATTCTCATCTTTTTCTATGAGAGATTCCTGGCTCTCTACATTGCTTATGCCCTGCTTCCCTGTAAACTTTTTATTTGAAGAACTATTTTCTGCTTCTAAAGTAGACTAGATGATCTATAAACCTTTGATTTGCGGGGAGAGAAAATTTTCACTCGAGTCAACAGGAGCTGTGCTTGAGTAGAGAAAAAGTGATCAGCCTTTTACATCTAACCTTTGTTTTCTAAGTTGAGCACATGTTTCTTCCGGAGGTGGTATTATGTCAATGGTCAATGATAGACTGAGTCAATTATCTTCAAACAAGATCCTTTCTCCAATCAATAAAGAACATTTTCCCATTTCAATAGTCAGACATGAGTTAAATGTTGGCACAGCTTTCAAATACTTTCCACTCTGTTAATGAGGATATATATATATATATATATATATATATATATATATATATATATATATAATCTCAAAGGAACTGGCATCATGAACTGCCAGATAAAATGTAGTGCATCATGAGTGGCAAGTCCTTTTAGTTAGCCATAATTGTAATAACCTGTCTTCTCCTAAGGAGAAATATATTTTGGAAAAAATAATATAGTATCCTTGTTAAGTTCTATTTGATTATTTTATTCACAATATTCTCTCATCGGACACTTTTCATGAATCTTGCACGACTTCTATGGTTTCATTCCATGCAAGATTTGATTATTTTAGGAAGACAATGAATAGCTGATGAATTGACCTTGAATCTGAAGCACATAGTGACACAAGAAGCAAGATTCATTTTGCTTTCCTTTTATTCAGTGCTCATTTAAGTTATTTATAAAGTAATGATAATTTTTTTAATTGTTGAATTATTCTGATATGTCAGGCTTATTTTATTTCACATGGTTAATCTCAGTAAAATAGCAAAATTAAGCAGAAACCAGAGTCTGTCACCCTAGTAGTTGCAAGAGACATAAATTCTTGGTTGAATGCAACTGTCTAGTATTATTGAATCAACATAATCAAAGCAGGCCATCGGTTAGAAAAGTATTTTTTTTATGACAGAATAAAACATGCTTTTCTTTCTGAAAGCTAATTATTTTGACATACATCAGTAAATTATGAATTCTTTAATAGTTGGACATAATTAGAAGTATTTTAAGTGACCACATTATTCAAATGCTAGTATTAAAAGAAAAAACATACTTTGAATCTTTACTTAATAGTTGATTACATATATTGTTATTTTTCTTTGAATGTGTCTTAGAGGGTCTGCATACTAATTGTTTAATTGGTATATAGTTGTTATATGTAGATAGATATCTATGTGAGTATGTATATTTGCCTGGTATTGCACAGCTATTTTCATAGGGCCCAGCTGTAATGCAACATTTCTGGGTCCAAAGCTGTGTTTATTATTCAAACAAACTTTGAAGTCCATATAATGTTTAAGTTACTTTTATTATTGTATTAATGAAATAAAAAAGATAAATTTAAGTCAGGTGCAAGAATTTAATGTGTGCCTGGAAGCTACCAAAATCCACAAAAATTATAACAATGGTCATTGTCTAAAGTGTTTTTATTTGAGGAAATAATATACAATATATGATAGTAAGAGGGTCTATTTGCTTACTTGTTAAAAGTAAAAGTGTGTGTACTATAAATATTCTAATGATAAAATATACATATTTCATTTAATATTTATGTAAATGTATTTATTAATGTTATAATAAACGTGTTTACCTTACCAATACTTAAGCTTTATTCATGGGTAGTTCTTCAAATACATAACACAATTCCAGTGGTATTTGACTCTGAACTGTTCTGTTTTCACAGTATTTTAATAATCCAGAAGTTGTTTATTTTATAAAAGTATATAGTCTAAATAAAAATGCTATCTATATCCAAGAAAATAAAATTTCATTGATGAACTATATATACAAATATTTTAGAAGGAAAATAATTTTTACTCTGATTTATCTAAAAAAAATCATTAGAATTCATTAGGAAATAGCCAAAGTGAATCATTTTTAGACTAGAAATCAATGATTATATATTTTGTTTTTTTAATGACTTGTAGCATTTTTGTTTTGTAAAGCTACTCTTATAAAGGAGATAATTTCCAGGATTAAAGAAAATGCCTAATATTTTTACCAATGATATTAAATTACCAGATTGAAAATAATTTTAAAAATTGTCAATTTAAAAGAGAAAAATAAAAAAATGAGAGAAAAGTAGTTATTAACCTTTCTTTGGTTTATTTTCCACCTCCTCAAATATTTGTTTTGGTAATCACAACTACCAACCTTGTCCATTACCAAATCTATCAATATTCTTTTCTCCATCTAAGACTGACTGCATAGTATGAAGGATGAATGCCAAGTTTTTTATTGTTTTTTGTTTGTTTGTTTGTTTTGTTTTGTTTGTGACAGAGACAGAGAGAGATAGGGACAGACAGACAGGAAGGGAGAAAGATGAAAAGCATCAATTCTTTGTTGCAGCACCTTAGGTGTTAATTGATTGCTTTCTCATATGCGCCTTGACTGGGATGCTACAACACACCAAGTGACCCCTTGTTAAGCCAGCAACCTTGAGGTTTGAACCTGTGTCCTTTGTGTCCCAGACTGATGCTCTATCCATTGCACCACCACCTGGTCAAGCTGACTATTGTTTTTAGTTCAAGCAAATGGATAATGAATGGTGTCATTTTATGTACCAGGGGATATGTTTAAAAATTGATTTAAGAGTGACATATCCAAAATGTTGAACCATAGATATTTTATTGTATCCTGATGATATCTGGTAGGCAATTAGATAAGTGGTTCTACAGCTTATGAGAGAGACCTTGAACATCAGATTATAGATTTTGACATTAATTGTAAGAACAAATGAAAGCAAATAAGGCAAATAATTGGGCTGCAGACTCTTCCATCACGAAGGAGGATATAGCATTGATATTATCACTTAGAATATTGACACAATGAAAGAAGGCCAATGACTGTCAGCTATGTACACCACATTGAATCCCTTAGGTTCTTTAAATATTAATTATCTTCCTTTGGAACATGCAAAAGTGGTGGAGGGGATATGGAAGGATGATACCATCTTTAATTATACAAAGGATTTTATATAAACATATGGATTGTTATCAGTCAATGAAAATAATGTAGGAAAAAACTTTATAAATTACTAAGTAAACAATAAATTATGTTATACAAGTAGGAGATATTACTATAATCCTAATAAAACATATATTATTTTCACATTTTGTTTGATTTATAAAAATACTGCACAAGTTATGAATATCCTGAGAATCAAAATTATCTTTTCTTCTGGAAGTCCATGTCATTCACAGAACCTTTAATTTGAAGAGGAACTTCAAGATTACATCATCCAAGACCTTAACTTTACATTTAAAAAATTATATTAAGTTATCAATATGCTTAGAATTCAAGAGTCCTAATTTGCAATGTAGTGCTAAAATTTACATAATAAGAAATTATTGAATTGATTGGGAGGAAAGCCAGCTCTTCAGAACCTTCTCCATTCTTAATCAATTGATTTGATTATTTTATCAAATGTTTTCTATTTTTTTATTTTTTGTGGTATATTTTTTATTTTTCAAAGTTACTCTTATAAAGATTGTCCTATATGTGATATAAAAATGCCTAATGTACATGAAAGACTATATATAAAATATTTGCACAATGTTTTGGAATTCGCTATATTAAATGAGCATTCACTAATTTATTGTCATTTTATTATTTATTTAACAAATATTTATTGACTAGTTATTAGATATAGGACAATACTTTTGGTGTTTGGAAACAAACACTCTAATATAAAAGATTAGCAAAACATAAAAATAAATAAATGAGAGGACTTCATAAGTACTTAGTCAGTTGAGTTGAGGCATTAATGGTGAGTCAGCCATGGAATGCTCTTGGTGAAGATATGATGAAGGGAGGCGGAATGGTGAGTCCAGACATGGGAACTAGACATGCAAAGCCTTATATATGGTGTGTGTAGTGGAACTGAGAGGTCAGTGCATCTACTGTGAGAAAAATAAAAATGAGCTATTTAAATATAACCTTCTCATCTCTGCACACACTATGTAGAGCCTGGGTAGTTAGAAAGGTGTAACTTACTTTGTCCATAAATTGCATGTTATAACACTTAAGTTTAACTAATTTAAGCTGGGTGTCTTAAAAATTGGCACAGTTTTTTTTAATATACATATTGTATAAACTAATGGTAATATAAAAAATAATAATATTAGGGAGAAAAATGAATAAACATAGGCCAGGATTGCTTAGCACTAAAGAGTGAGTCAGATTTGTGAATACATAAGTTTTTAGGACAAAAGATGAATGGAGGACATTTTTGTTTGTTTGTTTAATTTAATCTTAATGGAAGGACTAATTCAAAAATTATCCTACTTTGTTCTAGTCAGAAACAATTGGGAAAATCAGTAAAAATAGTGGCCCAGGTTTTATCTCATTTCACTAGGCTTCAGTCCCTGAATTTTTAAATTCATTTTTAAGGTGTTTTGAAAGTTTGACAACTAATGATGACTCTGTTGTCAGCCAAAGCAGTGGTAATAATTATTTTAGAAGATGTAAAGTGCAGATTACATATCTGATCTCCAGTTTGAAAAGTAGAAGACACACTAACAAAGGAGAATTTTTCAGATGCTAGTGACTTTTGAAACCAGAAACCTCTTAGTAGTTTCCACATGCTGTTAATACCAAATCTCAGTTTTACAATGGATTAGGGCATGTGTTCAGATACCGAATAAGAAAATCATCAAGCCACTGAATCACACTTTCCTGGACTTTTTAATACTGGTCACAGGTTTCGACTGACAGTGTTAATATATCCTGAGTTTTTTGATGAAGTAGAAGTGTGTCTTTCCTGTGTCTACCACATTTTTCTTATCCACATAATAACTTTCAGTTTTATTATTTTCACTTTGGAGACAGATGTTCTTAGCAAAACATTTTTGTTATTATTAACATTGATTGAGTTTGTAGGATATAGGTTTCACAATGAAAGTGTATCTCTGGATTTTGAGGATGAAGACTACTGCTAAAAGAAACACAACTTATTAACGACTTTTATTTATTAGGAGTTGGGTTATGTAAACAAGATGTGTGGGTAAAGAATGATGACTTCCCTTAAATAAGTTATTTCCTACTTGAAGTTTACAGTGAATATGAAATAACCATACATATATAGTTCCAATCCCCCCCACTTATCTAAATGCTTTTGAATGAGTGAAAGCATAAATGAAAAATGACTGTGAAGATTAAATTGTTCTCAGGCTCATCATGACCTAGCATACCAACTTCTGCAATATGATGTCTTTGCAATTCCAGACATATTTCCTTGAGATCATCTGCCAAAAACATCTTTGTGTCTGTGTTTAACTTGTATATGACTGGGAAATACTTGTTTAGGATGTATTACATAAGCTCTTCATGTTTTCTGAGATCATAAGTGAAATATTATATTGAGTTCCATATTCTAAAGTGATCAAATTATACAAATAAATTTCTTACATCAGAGACACCCAACATTATATAAAATGTAGGCTTATGAAGGAGTGATAAATGTGTTTAACTATATTTATAAAGTAGATTAGTGTGCTCAGTGACAATTTTTATGTTTGTTTTTTTTTTTGCGTGAACTTGTTAAAAATTTAATTTCCTCTTTTGATTAATTGTTTTAGTTTTAGTTACAACTGGGTAAATGTAGCTGTCTTTGAAAAATATGGTGGTAATTTAATATGTGGGAAACTTACTGAATAGCTAAAACCTATGCTAAAGTGTTACAATGAAAAATAACTCCAAAGTAACTATGGGTAACTAATTAAAAGAAAGCCAATAGAAAAGTACTGCTTAGAGTAAATTTTGGAAACATTTGGAGAGAATACAGAATATTCGGTCCTTATTGTTATTTTTTTATTTTATTTTACATTAGCAATGTGTTCCTAAAGGAACTTCAAATATCAAGATGCAATAAACAAATTATTTCGTCTCTATAAAGATTAAGTTAGCCTGACCAAGCAGTGGTGCAGTGAATAGAGCGTCGGACTGGGATGTGGAAGACCCAGGTTCGATTCCCTGAGCTCACCAGCTTGAGCGCGGGCCCATCTCGCTTGAGCAAAAGCTCGCCACCTTGGACCCAAGGTCACTGGCTCCAGCAAGGGGTCTGCTGAAGGCCCCGGGGTCAAGGCATATGTGAGAATGCAATCAATGAACAACTATAGTGTCGCGATGGCAACAAAAAACTAATGATTGATGCTTCTCATCTCTCTCCGTTCCTGTCTGTCTGTCCCAATCTATCCCTCTCTCTGAATCTCTCTCAGTCCCTGTAAAAAAAAAAAAAAAAAAAAAAAAAGGATTAAGTTAATGTAAATGCATGCTTTCTTTTCTTTTCCCCTCATTTGCATTGGTAATTGATAATGTTCATTTTAGGTGCTTTTTACACAATTTATCTGTTTTCAGACACCTGAGTTCAAAAATATTTACTGACCTTATTCTGTACACCCAGAATTCCTTCACACATTTTCTTCTCAGCATTATACCCAGTGCTGGAAATTATAAAGTAAGTAATTTATAGTTCAAACTTCATAGAGCCAAGAGTCTCAGTATGGCAGAGACTACGCTGTTAGAAGCTAAGGGGAAGTGAATGTTGAACTGAATAGAGCAGGTAGCAATGTGTAGAGAGGCCTGAATGCTATCCTCAGGGATTTGGGCTGTAACTGTCGAGTATCAGATTTAGGTAATCATAATACGTACTTGTTATATAGCTTGTTAAACATTTTCTTTGGGGGCATCAGGGTTCCTGTATTCTCAATTATTTTTAAAATTGAATAGAAAATACCATATTCCTCATTATAGGATGGACATGGTCTCACACTTGGCCATTTCAAGCACACCTTCCTCAGGTTTTTCTAAGAAGAAATATGACAAATCAAATATAGCTAATACTTACTGATTATAATGAATTATTTGGTACTATCAAGTGATATGCCTTTCACATTAATCACATTACTTAATTGATAAAATATAGATGAGAGCACCACTATGAGAACAAACAAAAAGACTGAAAGTTGAGCCAACAAAGACTAAGCAAAGGGAAGGAGGGAGGGGCGGAAACAACCAATTCTGTCTTTGGCGTGCTTGGCTCCAGCCTTTCCTTGGGCTGAAGCACCTTCTTAACTTTAAATCAATTGGCCAAATAATATTTTTGTTTGTTTAAACCAATTAGAGTTATATATTTGTCGTTTCAACCAAAATAACTGTAGCTAGTTAAAATAATCTCATAAAGATAATATTTAGAATGGAATAATGTAATTGTTTTATTAATTTTTATTATGGGAGGACCTGAACTAGTGGAATAAATAAAATCAAATTATTTAGAAGTAAAATTGAAAGAATTTTAATGATTTATTTTGAAGGTATGAAAAAAGTAATTATTTCTCCAAAGATATTAACTAAAACAAGAAAACCAAAATAAAATGAAAGATGGGAAGTTTTCTGGATAGTTAATGGGTAATGATTTTGTTTTGGCAATTTTGAGTTTTGTATACCCATCTGAAATTAATTTGGCATTTTAGAAAGTATTAGAAATATAGGACTGATGCTAAGGAGAAATAACAGGCTTAGATATACAGATTTAGGATTTGCTAACATAACCAAGAAAGAGGATGCTTGGAATATACTGGTACCTCAAACAGGAGAGGCAGATGTCCTCTGGAAAGGGATTTGAGAGTGTTGTAAAATCAAAAATACTGCCTGACCAGGCAGTGGTGCAGTTGATAGAGCATTGGAATGGGACAAAGAAGACCCTGATTCGAGACCTCAAGGTTTCTGGCCTGAGCATGGGCTCATCTAGCTTGAAAATGGACTCACCAGCTTGAGTGAGTGGTTGCTGGCTTGAGTGTGAGATCATAGATATGACTCCATGGTCACTGGCTTGAGCCCGAAGGTCACTGACTTGAAGCCCAAGGTCACTGCCTTGAGCCCAAGGTTGCTGGCTTGATCAAGGGGTCACTCGGTCGACTGTAGCCCCCCGGTCAAGGTACATCTGAGAAAGCAATCAATGAACAACTAAGGTGCCTCAAGAAAGAATTGATACTTTTCATCTGTTCCCCTTTCTGTCTATCTGTCCCTCTCTCTAAATCACTCTCTTTGTGTCTCTTAAAAAAAAAAAAAATAGAATACTGCCTTATGCCCCAGTGAGTTCACTTCTGGATATTTATTGGAAGAAACCCAAAACACTAATTTAAAAGAAAATATTCACCCCTGAATTCATTGCAGAGTTATTTACAATAGTCAAGATATGAAAGCAATTCATTTCCTCTCAAAAAAGAGTGGATAAAAAGTTGTGGTACATCTATACAATAGACTATTAGTCAGCCATAAAAATAATGAAATGTTACCATTTATGACAAAATGGATGGACCTAGAGGGTGTTATGCTCAGTAAAATATGTTAGTCTTGAGATAGACAAATGCTAACTTATTTTACTTATTTGTGGAATCTGAAGAGCAAAAGAAGCAAATGAAATTGAAACAGTTTCACAAATACAAAAAGCATGCTGTATTACAAGAAGGCAGAGGGTTTGGGAGAATGGGTGAGACAGGTGAAGGGATTGAGAAGTACAGATTGGTAGTTACAAAAGTCACAAGGATGTAAAGTACAGCATAGGGAATGTAGTCGATAATATTATTATAAATATGTATAGTGCCAGGTGGGGACAGGAAATATCAGGGGAACACTTTGTAAAGTATAAAATGTCTATCTTTTATGATGCACACTTGAGATCAATACAAAAAAATATCTAAAGAGAAAAAAATATATATTTATATAAAGTAAATAAATAAAAGAAAAGAAATATACCCTGCCACAAACACACACACAAACACACATGCATATACACACAAACACAAGAATACAGTTTAAGCAAAGTGGAGATCAATAAAAGATTGCTGAAACTTGCATGTTGCATGTAAAACATCATCAATACTATTTTCAAGAATCATCAATTGGTGATTTTAGAAAGAATGGGGATAAAACATAAAGAAAGTAAAGGCAAATTAGCTTTGTAAAACACATCTTGTATAGAAGAAAAAGCAGGGTACAGAGTGATATCTAAGGAAAAGTATGTCAGTAAAAGTTTGTGTTTACATTTTTGTGATGAATTAATGAAGGTAGGAGGAGGTGGAAGAGAAGGAGGAGGAGAGATTGTAAAAGATTAAATCCACAGGAAAGAAGTAAACTAACTTTATATGATTCTAGAGAAGACAGAAGTATGCAACCTTGGAAATGGCAAGGAGTAGTTTCACCTGAGCCTGAAGGAAGATAAAGTAAAATTGGAAATTAATTTTAGATAACAAAGAGAAAAGAAGAAAGCATTATTGTTTGTACATTACTAAAGAGGAGGCTGAAGTGATCTGTTGAAAATAAGGGAGATGGGATTGGAGAATTGAAGTTCAGAACAATGATAGTGGAAAAGAGAAAAAGTCCTAGGTGAGTTTATCAGAAATAGTACATATTTAAATCCATGAATGGAATGGAGTATCAAGAACAAGCAAGGAACCTTCTGTGTGTGATGGACTTTTTGTGTGAATATTTTCCTTGATAATGCTGAGCTACCTGAAGCTGGAGTTGAGAAATGAAAATGATTGAGAATATTCAAGATTTATTTTGACTGCATAAACTTGGTGGAAAGTTAGAATAGCAAATTAATTAAAGCTGTTAATGAAAAGAATGGTTGAGTGTTTGACACAATGGGCACACTATTTAAGCTGACTACCTTAAAAAATGATTTTCAAGGGGATACTGGAAGAGAAGTTTCATCAAGGACAGGGATAGCTAGAAGGTACCATCTCAAGAGGGTGTTTTTTTCCTTCCTTTTCTTTTTACTTTTTTTAAAAATTGTATCTGTATGATAAGATGGATGTAAACTGACCTTACTATAATAATCATTTTACAATGTATGTAAATCAAACCATCATGTTGTATGCTTTAAACTTATACAGTGATGCATGTCAATCATTTCTCAATAAAAATCATAGGACAGTCAATAGGTTGTAATGCAATATTCAGTTCTTAAAAACTTATGTTCTGAGTAATGTATTTATAGGTAAATGATATTATACAATCTCTATAATTCAATATATATTATAAAAAACTCAGGTGGAAGAGCTGAAATTCTTTGTCATGATGCAAAGTTCTGTTCTGGAAACTAGGGTATGAAATGAGTTAAAAACATGCATACAATAAGGCATTTTGAGATTTTAAAAAAATAATATAAAATCTGGGACTTTTCACAGATTGCCTGCATTCAAGAGTACATGTACCCCAAAAATTGTTACATAGTTACAGTAATAAATACAATTAAAGACCAATAATATAGTCTCAATTTTAAAATAAGGAGTCTACCATTTTTTTAAAATATTATCTAGTACATAACTTCTATAATATTAATCCCTACAGGACTTTCTTTCATTGATAGCCTAAGTAAGTTATTTTTATAGCTAAGTTTGTTTTACTTTAGTATTCCTCTTTCTCACTTGACCATGCTTAAATACTGTATTGTATATATTGGCAGTATAGCATCTGAAAAAAGAATAATAGCATTTTACCTTTCAAGAAGACTAGTTGGTCCTATATTATGTTATGATGGCAATTTAATAAATGACCTCCATGTAAAGCATTTAGGAAAGACTGCATGTAGGAAAGGGGATGGTGGTTAGAGATTAAAAACAAAACTGTATTAACACTACTATAGTTATTTAGGGAGAAGTGGAAGGCATTAGATCAAGCTTAAATGAACAACATTAATGGGAGTTATGGACACACATCTCAAAATGAATATACCCCAAAGATTTTATAGAACACCTTTCATAATTGGAAAAAAGACAAATTTTACAATTATCCTCAGAAAAGGCCACCAGCAGAACATAATACATAGCTCTAGTGTCAAGAAAAATGTATTAGACAATGTGGAGAGTTAGTTAAAATTGCAAGAAATAAAAGAAAACTCAGATAATGCAATAGAACAGAAGTATGAATAGATTCTCTTTGGAGTTAATACACTGAAAACATGTAGATGTTGGTCTGAAATTAAAATGGTGTTTAATTACTACTAAAATAAAAGCCAAGTGATATTCTATTGTATATATGTATGTAGCAATTTTTTTTTACCCAGTCATCTACTGATGGGTATTTAGTTTGTATCTTTGATAGTGTATTGTTTCTAGAATAAATCACAATAATATAATAAGCATTCTTGTTACATAGTAGATTGTTAGATCTTTGAAATGCTTACTATTTTGTTAAAAATTACAAAAGTATCAATATAAAACAGTGTTTGGCAATTTCAATTTTATAATGTTTTTATTATTTGCATATTTTGTGGAAAATTGTGATCTTTAAAAATTTTTAAATTTAGATTATTTTAAAAAATCACAGGACATATCAGTTAGTAATTTTATACACCCTGTATAATTTCTACCTATTTAAATATATTAGATGTATAAAGGTTTCTATGCTGTTTTCTTCCTTTTTTCTGCTTTTATTTATTTAGATCCTCATGACCTTCTAATTTAGATATTTAAAACATAAAATGAATAAATATTAAGAAAGATGACTTATTCTTCTATCTTAAAGCTGAAGCAACAGCTTTCACTACTAGTGTTAAATAGTATATAAATTATTTTTAAATGCCTAATAAAGAGGAGTCTCATTTTTATTTTATAATAGTTTTAAATTTATGGAGTTATAAAGAGAGTACAGCATTCCCAGTAACTGCATTTACTACCAGTGTTAAATATTATTTAATTATTATTTAAATATTATTTAAATTTTAAATGGCTTAATAAAGAGGAATTTCATTTTTTTAAACCTTATAATAGTCTTTAATTTTCAGAAAGTTGTAAAGCTAGTACAGAATTCCCATATATACCAAACTACATTTCTCACATCTTAATGTCCTACATTAGAAGGATGCATTTGTCCTCATGAATGAATGGCATGGTAAATTTGAGATGCCTGTTAGAATCTCAACTAAAGCTAGAATCTAATAGTGAGTTAGAACCCAAAAGAGAGCTATAGTTAAGATAAATAAATTTATTAGTCATTATATAAGATGGTAGTTAATATCACGAAATAAGGTAAAGTAATCTAGGGTGTGAGTTATATAGAGAAGATATATGTGAATATGTATAGGAAGGACAAGACAAATTTTGAGACACTGAAATGACTGGAAAAGGTAAATGAAAATTAGTTATAGCAAAGCAGGAGAATAATAAGTAAAGTAGTGTCTTGGAAGCCAAGTGTTTTAAGGAGGGAGTAGACTACTCTGTTAAATGTATTGAAAGAGAACTGATGATTATGGATCATAAGATTTGTTTCTGTCAGTCTGGTGACCATTGAGGACCTGAATATGAATAGTTCTATAGATGATATAAACATAATCCATAAGGAAAAAGGAAAGTGAAGAAGTGGCAGCAGGAATAGAGAACTTGTTTAACTTAAATAGCAATGTATCTTAAAATCTTGATCGATTATAGAACCAAGCATTTATTTTGATGCTCCTTTGTCCACTATTGTCTGTGTTTGGCTAATCTATGCTGGGTTTTTATTCACCTGTTGAGACTCCAAGCTTCCAGTTGGGTTCAGATTGTTGTTCTTCATATCTTTATTCTTGGGCAAAGGTTCTAGGTCCAGCAATTATGATATATCTTGTGCTTCACAAGGCAAATTATTAGAATTCAAGAGAGTAGACAATGGTAGATGCAATTTTAAAACCTCAGTTTATGTTGCATCCATTGGCACTCCAGCAAGAAAATCATGAGCCTAATATGAACAAGGCTTGGAAATATACATCAAATCTAGGGGTGGTACTGAGGATTCATATGAAAATTATAATGCAATATACCACAGGGCTATTGTAACAAGTCAACTTTTTCTTTCCTTGTGAATTTAGAGTGAAAACATGGTGTGTGCTGATGAGAGTGATTCTATGAGATGAGAAAAAACAATTGCAATGCAAGAGAAAGAGGGGGTAATTAGAGGAGTAGTGTTTGTTAATGAAAGTTAGAAAGAATGTATTTAGTTCAAAAATTAAAAGACTGAGTTTCAGTGAAACCAGGGGCAAATGAGATACTAGGATAGTAGTAAAAAACAGAGAACACAAGTAAAATATTATTGGTGGTGAGCTGGTAAGATAGTTCAGTATAATGAAATCTCTTAAACTCCCTTGTACCTATATCTTTATCTGGCCCTAATACCATCTGTTCCTGAATAATCATATAATTTTTCCAAAACTATGTCTTAGTGATCCTTTTTTTAACCAGATTATTCTCTGCTATCATGCATGTCATAGCTTCAAACATTCACCTAGCAAATTAGAGCCTAGTCAGTACATCAGGTCTAGATCTCTCTCATTTATCGTCTGCCTTTGAAGTTCATGTTGCTGGTCAACCTCAGTGTCACATTTTGTTAAGTCCTCAAACAGCATAAATAAATAAACAAACAAGCACTAAATGAATAAGTATATGAAGCTATTATTTCTTTTCTTTATATTTATCTTAATCTTTCTCTCAATTTATCAGCCTGCATAACCTGAAATCTCAGTTTATAATATCCCTCCCATTCTTTGATATAATATCCCGCATGTTTTACCATTGAATACCATGAAATGCTATAATTTCATGTCTACTCCAGGTCTAAGTTTAATATAATTATGTACCTGTATAACTTAACATAATTGAATTAGAAATCCCTAAATAAAATCACATATATAATTATTTATTGTAATTTATATATATTTATACACACATATAAAATATAATGAAAAATACTATGTATGCCTGACCTGTGGTGGTGCAGTGGATAAGGCGTTGACCTGGGAACACTGAGGTCGCCAGTTCAAAACCTTGCACTGGTCTGGTCAAGGCACATATGGGAGTTGATGCTTCCAGCTCCTCCTCCCTTTCTCTCTCTCTCTCTCTCTTTCTCTCTCTCTCACTCTGTGTCTCCTTTCTAAAATAAATAAAATAAAAAAAGAAATTAAAAAAATACTATGTACATCATATACATAACACATGTTTATATAAATAAATATATACATATCTGTAAATATATGTGTATCTATGTATAAACTATATATTATTTTTTAATGAAGTATGCAGAGTATATGGTGTACAATCAGTGAAATATGTTATGTACTTTATATATTTATAATGCATTATATACTGTATTACATATGTATTTATGTACAAAATACATATAATGTGTCATTCTAAGCCTGCATTAATCAGGGTCTTGACTGGCAGCAAATTGTTTAAAAAAAATGACTCACTGAAGATCTTTAATAAAAATAGGATTGTTGCAAAGTTATGAGTATAGGTAAGGTCAACCAATGGAAAATGGTGATGTGTCCTAGCAATAGCAGCAAAGGAGCTATAGACACCACCAGAGCCCAGAGAATATAGCTATAGCACAGACTGTTGGACAAGAATTTTGGCTTTCAGAAAAGTGTCATGGCAAGCCCATGGTAAAATAGAATAAAAGATCAGAAGTGCGAATAACCTAGTTCCAATCTTGTCTTCACTTTTACCTCCTTCCAAAGCCTCTATCTGGACAAACACAATACAAGTAGTGGATATAGAACCCTGCTGATATTCAAAATGGGTCTTCAATACATATGAAAAAGTATGGAAAATTAGTATTGATATAAAGAAGGACATGAGAAATATTCACCAGAACAAGGATTAAAATATTTGATTATCATAATTATAGTATATCATTTGATTATTAACAATCTTTTCTAAATTTCCATATCTCCTCTGCAGAAGAATAACTTTAGGTTTTAAAATAAAGACTAAAATGTAATTTTAAAAATTCTATAGGGACCAAAATACTACTAAAAAAAGGATATTTAAGTGGGATAGCTGGGTCAAAAGGTAGTTCGATTTTTACCCAGCTATCCCACTTTTAGGAATATACCCTAAGAACACCATAGCACTGTTCGAAAAAAAGAAATGCGCCCCCATGTTCGTGGCAGCATTGTTCACAATAGTAAAGATCTGGAAACAGCCCAAGTGTCTGTCATGGATGAGTGGATTAAAAAGCTTTGGTACATATATACTATGGAATACTACTCAGCCATAAGAGATGATGACGTCAGATCATTTACAACAAAATGGATGGACTCTGATGACATTATACGGAGTGAAATAAGTAAAACAGAAAAAATACTGTGAACAGCATGATTTCATACATAAGTGGGACATAAAAGTGAGACTATGAGACATGGACAAGAGTGTGGTGGTTACGGGGTAGGGGGAGGGAGGAGAGGGTGGGAGAGGGGGGAGGGGAGGAGCACAAAGAAAACCAAATAGAAGGTGACAGAGGACAATTTAACTTTGGGTGATGAGTATGCAACATAATTGAATGATAAGATAACCTGGAGATGTTTTCTTTGAATATATGTACCCTGATTTATTAATGTCACCCCATTAAAATTAATAAAATAAAAAAAATAAAAAAGGATTCTTTAAAAACCCACAAATTCAAACTTTAAAAATTATAATGAAAATATTACTGAACAGTCTTAAGAGCAGATTATCTTCAGTTGAAGAGACAAATGAACTGGTAAACTGAAGGATAGGTCAGAAGAAAATTTCAAATAGCAACAGAGAGAAAAAGTATTAATGTTTTTAAAAAGTAAAAATTCAGGAAGTATTTTAACAAATTATTGCTAATAATTATTAAGAATTGTTTAAAGACATAGATCCATAAATTTAAGAAGCCCAGAAAATCCCAAACAGAATATATAAAACATGACAGTTACAAGTTTTACAGCAACACAAGAGCCTATCAGGAGACAAGTGAATAAAAAAGCTGTGAGATATATATATATATATATATATATATATATATATATATATATATATATATGCGCCTGTAGATCAATATGCTAAGTGAAATAAGTCAGAGAAAAAACAAACACCATACACTTGACTTATACATAAAATCTAAAGAACAAAATAAATGAATGAATAAAATTAAAACATATAAACAAAAATATGGCCATTAGAAATATCTCTTATATCTGAACATCAACAAAGGGAGATAGAAGGCAATGAAATTAAATAGGCAAAATATGGAAGTAAATATCCTCCAATTTATAATTTTCTATGTGGCAAAGTATTTTAAAAATAATAAATATGTTATTAAAAATGTCAGAGAAGCATTCTCTACTAAAATATTCAAACTAAAGTAAATTGATCCCAAATAGAGGGTTTCAGAAACTTGAAAAGGCATTAATGTTTGTTACTGAAATAAAACCTAGTTATATTAAGTAGTAGTAATTTCTTATATGTTTTTAGGTAGAAATTGAAAACATGGCAATAACTTTTAAGTCAGAGGTGATAAATGCTGTTTAAGATAGATAAAAGTTACTTGTGTCTCTTTATCTGTTAGCAGGACAAAAATAACAATGATGAGTAAGCAAAGCTGAGCATACATGTATTTATACGTAGATATAGATATAGATAGATATACAATTACTAAAAGAAGAATAACAGAATTTATAACTCATAGAAACGAGAGAGAATAAAATGACAAAGAGTAATCAGGACATAAATGAAGAAAGAAAAACTATAGAAAAATGTCACAACCAGAACAAATAAAAAAGTTCAGTGACTTGCCTTGGCACTGTATATACTCTAAGAATTTTATGCACATGTACTTAGAATACAGATAAAACTATATTCATCATCTCATTGTTCATCAAAGGCAAAAATTCAAAACAACTCCAATTCCACTGCACAGTAATACACACACACACACACACACACACACACACATACATATTGTGATTTTTAAAGCAAGAAACTGTATAGTAATAGAAATAAAGGACAATTTCACAGAAAAAAAGAATATTCTTTATAACAATAGATACACTGAAATAAATAAATTTCCATAGAAAACATAGTATGATTCCATTTATATAAAATTCAAAAGCAAGAAAAATTCAACAGTATTTTGAAAAATGTTAGATACTGTATTTTAGCCAATAAATGTGAATATTTCTGCACATGGAAAAAAAAAGAATAGTGCAGAACTTAAAAAAAATAACTGCCATGAAATGCTTCACTTTGGGAGAAAGGCGTCAATTCAGATTGGAAAGAGATACATTTGAGTCTCTCTTATGAGGCACTGACATTATCCTATTTCACAAACAAGACTTATTTATATTAGTTTTTTATCATATGTGTTAAATTTCACAGTAAAGTGTCAGTACATTGTCCTTATTGATCTCACTTTTAAAAAAATACTATGAAAATATTTTGGAAACTATTGACGATTTTTTTTCTTTTTTTTTGGATTTTTTTATTGAATTTGTTGAGGTGACATTAATTAATAAAATTAAAGAGGTTTCAAGTGTAAATTCTATGATACATCATTTCTATATTTTCTAGTGTGTTCACCACCCCAAGTCAAGTTTTCTTTCATCATTATTCCTCCCCCACTTTACCCTCTTTACTTCCTCTGACCCCTTTCCTTCTTGTGATCACCACACTGTTGTCTCTATCTATGAGGGCTGGGTCAAAAAGTTAAACGGATTAATCTAAGAAAAGAAAGTGTTTTTTCTTAATCATTATATTTTCCAGGTTAAATATTCCCAAGTCTTTTTACTTTTTTTTTTTTAACTTAGCTTCTTCCCAAATTATATTACTATTCTGATGCCATTCTTTCATCTGATTGACTATAATTTTACATTATTTCTCAAAAAACCATGAAACCCCAAGGTAAGTGACATCTTAAATGTGATATAAATTGATTTAGACATTTTCCTTCTATGAAAGAAATCTAAATATATTTCATTACCTTATTTAGAAAATGTACTGTACTTTTGACTCACCTAGGCATGTAGTCAATTGAAACACATCAATTTCTCTTAAACCTGTTCTTCTTTTTGAAATTAAATATGTGAATTTTAAAATATTAATAAAAGTTTAAAATTTTATTTTCTTGTTTTCTGTCAATCATGGCAGTTAAGAGCATTTGGAAACTCAATATGATGAAGTTTCATCTTGCAATTTTTCCCAGATTGAAGTAATTTTCATATTTGATGTTTATAGTTTCAATCGCTTCATTGGTCTGATTGATCAAAATGTTGAATACAACTAGGTATGGAAGAAAGTCCTAACTGAAGAGAAATCCTTCTCATCTGAGAACATTGGTGAGAACACCTTTTCAGCTCACCAACCTACTGTGAATTTTGAAGAGATACTGGTGGTGCTCCATTTACATGCCCTGGAATTCCTGCTACCATTTCTGAGTGCCTCTTTGCTTGCTTCAGTGAGGATTTTTCCCTATAAGAGCCCAGTTGTTACTTTTTTATGGGAGGTAACCCTCCAGCACAAAAGTTTAATTACTTGAACAGAGCCAGAAAAACCTGGAAGTGTGCCTTACCCCCCTATCATGCTGGCCCATGGCCAATAGCTAAAGTCAAAAGTACAAAACCCAGTTTCCTCGTCTCCAGTTTGACAAATTTAGATCCCATTTTTGTCTATCCTGTTTATCAAGGTTACATACAAGAATTGTAGTGGCTTTTGTGAACACAAGATGCAGAAGTATTCTCACTATATCTTTTGAAACTCTTTCTCTTCCCACATTTTCTAATGGAAATATGTCAGGATATACCTGTTTTTTTTTTTCCAAAGGAATTTGTAAGAAAACTTAAAAAATATAATCAGCATATTTTCAGTCCAATCTTTGGACTATTTCTCCCAGATTTTGAGTTTTCCTTAGACATAAAGCTACGTAAAGGAATAGATTTGATACATATATAAAAATAATAAATCATAATGAAAACACATTTTTGTTTGCCAATGTAGCAGAATATATATCGATGAAGCAACCATTATTTAAAAAAATAAACAATATTTTAAGACTAAAATAAAGAAAAGACATTATATCAGAACAAAAACAATTTCTTCCCAGGAAAAATCAGTTGTTGAACTCACAATGTCAATATTTTTAATATTATTTTTTCATTTATCAGTGAACTAGAGATTTTGTTACCCATGGAGGCATAAAGGAACCACTATTCACAAACCTCCAACTTTGAATTAGATGGACATCATAACTATAAGTTATATGTATATCTTGGAATACTTTAATGAAGATTAGCCTTGGGGATTTAACGTTAATGTTAAGCAGTGTAGTTTGTACAAGTGATAGAAGTTCTAGGCCTTTGTTATATTCCTACTGTTCAAACCAGAGAGGAATAGAATGCATGCTGAGATAAATGTGATTGCTCATAAAACAGGTTTGGGTTAAATTGTTTTATTTAAAAGGTGCTTATCACTGGAAAGCAACATGATCGTTTTACTATTTCAACTCTAAACCTAAAATACAGAAGCACAAGAGAAGGAACAATTAAAGACAGGAATGATAAAATTAGATAATAGTTTTTCACTGTAGATTTGATTTGCATTTTCCTAATAACTAATAAGGTTGAGCATATTTTCATATATATGTTTTCCATTTGTATGTCTTTCTGGGGGAAATGTCTGTTCAGGTACTCTGTCCATTTTTTTAATTGGAATATTTCTTTTTTTGATGTTAAGTTGTATGAGTTCTTTATATATTTTGGATTTTAGCCCCTCGTCCAAGCTGCTATTTGCACATATCTTCTCCTATTCAATTGGTTGCAGTTTTGTTTTGTTGTTGGTTTCTTTTGCTATATGGAAGCTTTTTAGTTTGATACAGTTTATTTATTTATTTGTTTATTTATTTTGCCTTTACTTCTCTTGCCTTTGAGGGCAAATTTGTAAAATATTCTCTGAGACCAAGGTTTATAAATTTGGTACCTATGTTTTCTTCTCTGTAATTTATTGCTTCAGAAATTTATATACATATATGTGCATGTGTGTGTGAGAGAGAGAGAAGTGCTATTTCATATATGTTGTATGTATGCAACATATTCATACAATCTTATATAATAAATTACAATATATGATTGGCTATTATCAATAAGGCCATAACAGGTGTCGGAGAGATTGTGGAGAAAAAGGAGCTGTCACTTATTATCTGTGGGAATGTAAAGTGGTATATCCACTATAAAAAGTAATATTGAGGTTTCTCAAGAATTTAAGAATAGGGTTACCATATGAACCAGCAACCCCTCTTTCAAATATCTGTCTGAAAATTTTAAAAAAATTCCTAAACATATGCATCCCTGCATATGCATTCCTGTGTACATTGCAGCATTATTCACAGTTGCTGACATATGGAATCATCTATAGTCTCCTTTGATAGATTATTGGATAACATGGATGGATCATGAGAATATTATGCTAAGTGAAATAAGTCAGTCAGAAAAAGTTAGAATCCATATGATTTCACTCATATAAACAGTATGGTTATTATAGAGAAAAGGAAGGTGAGGAAGGCAGTAAAGGCTAATGGGAGTCTGATATATGGTGATAGAAGATGATTTGAGTTTGGGTGGTGAGTACATAATGCAATATACAAATGTATACAAATGATGTATCATAGAATTGTACACGTGAATCCTATATATTTTTTACTAACCAATGTCACCCTGTAAATTTAATTAAAATAATAAAGTAGTAGTTTGAGTTCCCTTCTGGAGAAATATTTTTTAGAAAAAAGAATAAAGGATATATGTTCTTGTGTGCTCCTGAATGCACATGAACCCAGGACATTGAAATGAAAAGATTTTGATTTTTCTGGAAAAGCAGTGGTACTTTATCCAGAATTTTAGAAAAAGTAACACAGAATTAAGAGAAGCAATTTTGATATCTCTTCTGATTCAAGAGCAATTTTAAGGTAAAGATGTATGAAAAACAACTGTAAGGGTAAGCATTGATGCTTATGACTATGTCTACTAAAACTTTTCCTGTTATTTTTTTGATTATTTAGCACAATTGGCCTTTATTAGAAATAGATGGAAAGAAATTGATAGTAAACCTCCATTCATCATGAAATGTCCTGGATGGGTGGCTCCATTGGTTAGAGCATTGACCAATATGCTGAGGTGTGGGTTCAATCCCCAGTTGGGGCACATACAAAAATCAACTAATAAAGACATAAGTGGGTGGAGTGATGAATAAAAAAAATCAATAAATAATAAATAAATAAGATAAATAAAAATATATAAAGATAATGAGAAATAGAGGTCATGAAATTTTTTGATATATTGTTTAGTTTTCCTATGGCTAGGAACCAATGCATACTTTCATTTAACCTCTGGATTTTTATAAATGTTGATGAATTTAAATGAGCTTAGAGTTGTATCCCTTGTGATACTTGAGCATACTAAAGTGTCTGCAGAGGTTAATTGGGACTAACTAGTGAGGCTGTAATTTAGGGTTTATGTTCCTTTCATGTAGTGAGGCAATCCAGTTTCTCTAAAATAAAAGAATTTTAGATCTTGCCACAAATAATTATAAATACAGTTTCATTCTTTGATGAGCATTGTAAACATGGTTCTGGGTCTGACCCGTGGTGGAACAGTAAATAAAGCATCGATCTGGAGTGCTAAGGTCTCTGGTTTGAAACCCTGGGCTTGTCTGGTCAAGAAACATACCGGAGTTGATGCTTCCTGCTCCTCCCCCTTCTCTCACTCTCTCTCTCTCTTTTAAATTAATAAATGAAATCTAAGAAAATAAAAATTATAAAAATAAAAGTAAAGGTTGTTCTGGAAAAGAAAAAAATTGAAATAATACCACTAATTTAATATGTTTTTTATTACCTGGATATAGTTTTAAATATCTAATTTGCCTAAATTATCTCTTGGTGTTCTTTGAAATTGATGTTATAATCTGACCCTCAGCATTCCGTTAACTGCCTATAAGCTTCAGAATTGTTTACATTGTATCTACTGTATCTACTGTCCTTCTGGGCTGCCTCCCCAGCCATGCCCGCACATTCTGGAACTGCTTCAGGCTCATTACTACCATGTAGAAAGTTATTAAAATATGTTAATTTACTTGACTGATATAACTTTAAATTAAGCCCTTACTTTTTGCTTTCCATACTGTTCACACTACATAATACCTGCAACAAATAGTTATTTTGCATTCAAATAGTTATTTAGAAAAATAAAATTATATATATATATAAAATAAATTTTGCTTGTAACTGTGACTTTCCACAGTGTCAGTGCTATAATTTAAGTAAAATCAATGGGTGCTGATGTAGTAAATGCTTGCTCTGCTCTGGGTCAGGCAATCTCCTACACATTTTACCTATTCTATGAATAGCCATGTTTTACTGATAAGGGCTGAGTGGTTAAGTAACTTTTACATCATTGTACTAATCAGGCATGACCCTCAGTTCTCCCCAGGCTTCCTGGCTCCACGATCAGTGCCCTCAGCTACCGTAATATATGACAATTTAAATGCTGTTATAAGAAGAAAGAGGAGCAATCCTTCCACAGCTAAATATATATATCACTGCCATTATGTAAATATGCGTCTAGTGAAGTACAAATAGAAACTTGGATTTGTTCCTTTGGAAAAAGAGGAGTGATAGAAAGTTTTAAAGGCATTAGAGGACCTGGTCAGATGACAGTCTCAGAGAGTACACTATGCTGGGTTAAGGAAAGATGTTGGAAAACAAACATCTTTACCTTGGCACATGTGATCATGTGATCTCTGTTCCCTCTTCTCACTTTCACCCAATTCTCTTTTCCTTTTGGTGTGCCCTGCATTGAAATATTTATGTTCCCCTAAGATGTCAGGGTCCTGCTCAACCTTGGAGCCATGAATCCGGATGCTTGCTCTGCCCTCATCTTAGTCCACCTTAATTTTTTTGGCTGTACCTCTTAAGAGACTCTTCCTCTAATACTGTGGTTAAGGATCCCATTTAATGTACAAAACCCAGTTGAACAGAACAGTAAAGCCATTGCATTTTAACTTTTTTATTCCTTTAATCCTTCTTATAAGGACACTTAATATCTCTTACTTGTCCAGCATCCTGGAGTGATATTTAAAATACCTAAAAAGTAGCGGGGAGAGTCATTTAAGGACCTGACTCCAACATAAAGGTTGCCTTCTCTTCCTCCGACTCTCCCGTGTTCATAGACTCTATGAGCAGGATGAGGTTCGGTGAGTGTGCGTGGCATAGCTCTCTGAGCTATGAGAAAGGAGCCAGTGGTGAAGCCCAGAAGCCAAATGATGGGAACGTTGGATAGCTACCTTCTTGCTAGCAATCTCTGCCAGTGACCTTCAAAGACCCTGTGCCACTTACTGTTCAGGCCAACTCTCACATCTCCATGATATAGAAACTTAACTTCAATGTCTATCACAGTAGGGTTGTCATGTACCCAGCTTGCAAAAAAAAAAAAAAAAAAGATCATTTTCAAAGCCACCCAGAGGTACACTAGCTGAACATCACTTCTGTTTCTATCCCTGGTTCAAAGTGCCCAAGTCAGTCAGCTCACATTTATGGAAGATGGGAGAAGAAGGGAAGGAGCCTGGAAGGATGGTGGTAAAAAGTAAACTAAGTTTCAGGAAATAAATGATTTAAAAGGGGCTGAGTTATTTGCTGAAGCACAAGGTCCCAACCACAAACAGGGCCAGGACCCTTAATTTCTGCCACATGTGTTAATGTAATACCTGGCTTGTTGTTAGCATTATGAAATCTAATTTTCTTTTACCTCTAGTCCCTGGTAGAACTGGCCAGTATTTTAATAACTATGCATGAATATATATGTGTGTGTTTTCAGAACTTCATAATAGAAACCAACCTTTAAATGTAATTTTTCATAGATCAAAACATAAAATAAAGTCTGCATTGAGTTCTTGTCTCTGTAGTTGCAAACATACTTTTACATATTAGGGGTATGAGGAACCCTTGGGGGTTGGAACACTGATCTTAGAAACTACAATCAACAGAGCAAAGTACAGTAGCTCTAAGAGTTCTGTTCCTGAACAGAGACTGGGAAATACACCATCTAAAATCCTGACTGTATCTGATGCATGTGAGCAAGTTACAAGGCCCAGAGTAAGTCAAAGGAGTCTCATGAAGGCAAAATCAGGAAGCTAAGACATAGATTATTTTTATGGGAAGGGATATTCTAAGGACACACACAATAGAAAAAAAATTGGTGACATGGGACAGAAATATAATCAATATAATCAAATCTTTTTATGTATCTAGTTATTATAATCAATATAATAAACATAATCAATATCAATTTGTTAATTTTTGAAATAATAAAAGAAGCCAACTATGTGTTGAAGGTAATGTCTTAATAAGAAAAAGTTTCTGTACCCATGAAGTTTACCTTCTTGAAGAAAAGACAGGTTCATGGAGCTAGCTACACACGAATGGTACAATACAAGGTAATGATAATGTTATGTGAAAATATGTGATTAAAAAATAAGATTCTAGCCTGACCAGGCAGTGGTGCAGTGGATAGAGCGTCGGAATGGGATGTGAAAGACCCAGGTTCAAGACCCCGAGGTTGCCAGCTTGAGTGTGGGCCCAAAAGCTTGCCAGCTTGGACCCAACGTATCTGGCTCCAGCAAGCGGTGGCTTGGTCTGCTGAAGGCCCACAATCAAGGATCAAGGCACATGTGAGAAAGCAATCAAGGTGTCGCAACGAAAAACTGATGATGCTTGTCATCTCTCTCTGTTCCTGTCTGTCTGTCCCTATCTATTTCTCTCTCTGTGTGTCCCTGTTAAAAAAAAAAAAAAAAAAAAGGATTCTAATAAATGAAAGCTGGGACCCTGGTGAGCTGGCTCAGCAGTAGAGCATCAGCCCGGTGTGTGAAAGTCCAGGGTTCAATTCCTGGCCAGGGCACAAAGGAGAAGCACCCATCTGCTTCTCTACCCTTCCCCTTCTCCTTTCTCTCTCTCTCTCTCTCTCTCTCTCTCTCTCTCTCTCTCTCTGTCTCTCTCTCTTCCCCTCACATAGACAAGGCTCCATGGGAGCAAAAGTTAGCTTGGGTGCTGAGGATGGCTTTATGGTCTTAGCCTCAGGAGCTAGAATAGCTCCAGTTACAGTGGTACAACGTCCCAGAGGGACCAAGCATCGCCCCCTGGTGGGCATGCCAGGTGGATCCTTGCCTCATGCATGCGGGAGTCTACCCCTAACCCCACCCTCACCCCGCACCCCCACCCCCGCCCACCCCTTCACCACCTTTGCTTCTCACTTTGAAAAAATAAAAAAAAAAAAAGGGAGAGAGAGAAAGAAAATGAGAACTGGAATTAAATATGTTGATGGATTGTACGTAAGATAGGTATTTACAAAATGTTCTCAGCAGAGGTGACCCTGAAAAAAAATCTGAAGGATGCCATTGAGCAGGCAGTGTAATATGAGGATCACAGTGTGAGGAGAGGGTCCAGCAAATATAGGCCTCTGGAGTAGGTGGTGTCTGGGGTTTTCCCTGGAGAGTCATGAGTCAAAGTCACTGGGAAGACAGAGCAAAGGGAAGAGTTAAGGAATATACTGAATTTCCCCATGTAGAAGATGCAACCTTTTTCAAAAAATTTGGGGTCTAAAAACTGGGTGCGCCTTATACAAGGGTTGAATATTTTTATTTGCACTTTCTGCTTTTTTGCGCGGATGAGGAGTTGTATGAATTTTATGATGAATAAAACTTGAGTTCAAAAACTTTATGTAATGCATTTTTTTTCAAATTTTGAGCTCCAAAATTAAGGTGTGTCTTATATATGGGAGTGTCTTATACATGGAGAAATACGGAATTCAAAAAAGAAATCGCATGACATGGTCATCTGAAGACCATTAAAAAAGGAGTCTAGTTGACTTTATTCTAGGTTTAATATGTTGCCATTTTATTGCAGAAGCAAAAATATGCCTGTGTGGCCACGTGTACATTATCCAAATGCCCAGAAAACTTTTAGATATGACAATCTCTATAGTGATCTATTTGAAAGAATTTGAATTTTCCTATCCTGAAAAATTATAAACATGTTACTATACAGTAACATGTCATAAAATCCTCAAGTTGAATAAAGTTCAGTTTGTAAAATAGCAACGAAAAAAATATATGAATCATAGTAAAGAAGCAGTTTTAAGTATTGTTTAAATTTCAATGTACTCTATTAAAAATAAATATGTAGCAAATGTCCTCAAAAATATTTCAAAAATAAAAAAGTCCTTCAAATATATTTAACCCACAATATTTGTTCCAATTTTTAATAGCCCATACACAGAGACTAACACTTATTATCATAACAATATAGGAAATTTGTTATTAGATGAAAAACAAAAAAATCAGAAGGAAGCTCCTTGATCAAGCCAGAACCACTGTGAAGGCAAGTGTAGAAGGCTATTATCTAAGGTTGGAGTAATTAATATTATAAAAATGTATTGTTGAAAAAGTGAGAAGGCTTTGCAATGTAGTTGATCTTTTAAATTAACATTTCTGTTTTTTGATATTATTTTCTCTCCCAGGAAACATAATTCCTACTTACACAGTTTTCTATGAGAATGAGCAGAAAAATTGAATTAGGAAAGTTTTCTTGTGACCTTTGTCTTTGTCTTTGCCTTCCTTCTGGGAGGAATACTATGGAGGGAATAGTCAATTTCCAAGCTTCTTTGTGCTTCTAATTTGGGGGAAGAAGGTAACTGGATGAAGAGGTAAAGATAGAGCTTATCAGACTTTATTAAAGATAGTTTCACATACACAAACACAAGAAAAGAAAAAGGAAGGAAGGAAGGAAAAAGAGGGAGGGAGAGAGGGAGGGAGGGAATGAGAGAGAAAGAGAGAAGAGAGAAAGAAAGAAAGAAAGAAAGAAAGAAAGAAAGAAAGAAAGAAAGAAAGAAAGAAAGAAAGAAAGAAGAAAGAAAGAGAAAGAAAAAGAAAGGAAGGAAAGAGAAAGGAAGGAAAGAGGAAGGAAGGAAGGAAGGAAGGAAGGAAGGAAGGAAGGAAGGAAGGAAGGAAGGAAGGAAGGAAGAAGGAAGGAAGGAAGGAAGGAAGGAAGGAAGGAAGGAAGGAAGGAAGGAAGGAAAGAAGGAAGGAAGGAAGGAAGGAAGGAAAATAGAGAAAGAAAGAGAGAGAGAGAGAAGGAAAGAGAAAGAAAGACAATAAAAACATCTACTGCACTTCACAGAGAATTAGAGCTTCTCAGGACCATTTCATATGACACTTCTCTGGGGAGCTAGTTTTTTTGGAAGGAAAACTCAATTTCAGTGGCTTAGAGGGTCAACAGTGTGTCTTATAGCTTGTATTGATCCTCCGCAGCCCAGCGCAGTGAGTTCATGCTGTGGATTTCTGGGAGATAAAGCATTGTCTCAGATTCAAGAAGCTTAGCTAACACTTTGTTCATTAAGGAGCTTAAGGAATAAATTCAAACGTTTGAAGAAAAAATAAAGAGCATGGCCTGTTGCATATGTTGTGAAAAATACATAGTCTGGTCAGATAAAATCATAGCATTTTACCACTAAAATGGACCTGAATGATTGACACCAAAATTTAAATTTTAGAAGTGACTTATTTTTTTTCAGAAAGTAAATTTGAGTTAGTACATAGTAGTTAAAAAATATTCTGGCTTTTATGTCATGTCTGTGTTTTTTTCTCTTTTAAAAATTTATTTCACCTTATAGATATGAGCAGTTTGATTCTAAATGTCCCATAACTTTATTTTAATGCAATTAATTTGTTCAATTGAGAAAAATTCCCATGAAAACTGAATTTAGAATCTTCAAATTTTACCTAGAAACACCAGGAATTCTTTGAGACCAGAAACTGAATTTCAAAATTAGAAATATATAAAAATAAAGGCACAATCACATATATCTCTTGGTGTATAACAATATTGATTAATAAAAGGAGAGTATTGCAAAAATTATTAAAATAAAATTCTGAAGACAACAAGTTTTGTATTAGAAGGTCAATAAATGCTTCTAGTGGCTCCTAAAAGGATATCTACCTCCTGTTAGCACAGTTTTCATGAATACTAAAAATTTAAAACATTTCTTTCATCAGCAAAACATAACATTTCATGAATCTTGGAGAGGGACATTTTGCATGGATGCAAAATGAACATTACGATTTTGTATTCTCTATTTTCATTACTCAATGTTTTTAAATATGAAACATTTCAGTTCTCAAACCCATGTGGAAACGCTTGAGGGTGGGATAAAATATATGGAAGCCGGCGGACAGTCCTGAGGAAGTAAAACAGGTGCTGTCCTCCTGTTTCACTGAGAGATGAATGAGGATCACATGCAGATCAGCGTCTGGGTCTAACGGTCTGTTTATTAGATCAAACAATTAAATATATTTATTGAATCTACCTTTATTCTTCAGAATAAGTGCAATAAAGAATTTATAGGATCAGATCAGAAGAAGAAAATTCTGAGTTTTAGCCTTCAAAAATCAGTTGATTTAAAGAAAGTATTTTTTTCTACATGCCAATACATAAAAGAAATTGATGTTAATTTAAGACTTCTACAAATCCAATGTAACAAGCTTAACTTTTTACACCATTTTAAAATGAGAGAGGATTTGAAAACCTTGTTACTATGTGAGAAATAATTTAATCCCCAGGGAAAGGAATTAGAGAAAAAAGGATCCCTGCATAAAAAGTCACGTTCCACCAAATTCTTTTGCGCAAAAAATAAAATGTGTGGGGTTTTCTTGTATTTAAGTAATGAGGAGAGACAGTCCTTTTAATTTAATTGCTGAATACCAGTATATTTCTGTCAAATAAATTTTCAAGGAGTAATAATATTGTTCCACTACTAGGTTTTCTAGTAGTATATGTTAAGGAAAAAAGACATTTTATTTCAGCATATATACAAGTACCTAGCAGCAATTTGATTTTGTTCTGTAAGTTAGGATTTCAGGGCATGAGAGGATTGTATATAGTGTTTTCTTAAATTAGTAGTCCTGAGAGATGAGTCATATTTAAGTTATTAGAGATTCAAGTATTTCTTATTCAATTACACTATGTTATTAAGACCTAGTGTGCTCTTAACATTTTATCTTTTTATTTAATCTACTTTAAAATGTTTGTCTTAAAAGCTTTTATATACCTTTCTGTTGCCTATGTCACTTAGGAATTATTGAATTTGGGTGTATACTCATTTATTATTTAACACATAAAATTAAGTATCATGTAAGAGTGGAGAACAATTGTCTTCTGTTCTTAAGAGTATTTGAAGCAACTCTAGCTAAAGTCTAAGGATGAGGAAGTTTCAAGTGCAGAAAGAACTAGTATCTTTTTCTATCTTTATGCTTACTCAACATGTATACATACATATCCCCAGATGCTCACATTTTTATTTTAAATACTCTTATAAGTCTTGTGAGCACTTATCTGAACATGCAATTGGCAAATTGCATCTCAAATAAATTTAATAGTTCTCAAAGAAGATAAGCAGTTTATGATAGAAAAATAAAAGTGGAAAACATTTTTACTGTATGTCTTTAATCTTATCCTGACTCTGAAAATAAAATCTCATTAGTGTAAATTTTTAGCTGTCTTAAATTTTAAAAGGATTTTTTAAAAATTATTGACTTTATTAGTGTGACATCAGTTAATAAAATTATATAGATTTCAAATGTACAATTCTATAATGCTGCATCTGTATACTGACTCGTGTGTTGACCCTTAAAGTCATATTCTTCCATTACCATTTATCACAGCATTACCATCTTCTACTTCCTTTCTCCACTTTTATGTATAAAATGGTATATATATGGTTCAAAGAGCAATTAGAATCTAGAGTACAGTTCTTTTCTCCAATTCCTTAGTAATAATTTAAACCTTTCATATTATATTTTCACATTTACATATAATATTAGATAGAAATAATTTGGGTTACAAAATGGTGTATGTTGTAAACACTGAAGAAGATAAGCAGTAGGTTCAGGAATGGAAAATTATTGTTCACTTAAGTTTAACACAGATACGCAGTGAGGTTAATCACAGCAAGAATGAGTAAAAATATGACATAGAACATAAATATCAAGAAACATGCTTAACAATATATAAAGTATGCTGATTCTACATCTGCATCTGTTTAAATATGAACACAAACATTTACCAACTCCCAATTATCAATCATTTTGTCTGGCAAATAAACATCAACATTCATCAAAGCAAACTGTCTCATTCTATTTCTGTACTTAAGGGTAAAAAAGAGAACAAGGGGAAAAGAGAGAGAGACAGAAAGAGAGAGAGAGAGAGAGAGAGAGAGAGAGAGAGAGAGAGAGAGCTTTGTCTTATATACACATTTAGTTTGTCTTGGATTATTATAACTAAGGACACTAAATCATAGCAAAAAATATCTCTCTATAATGCACCAGTTGGTCATATAATTTCTAAGCTGTGAGAAATAGACATGAATTTAAAAATTGTCCTAAACTATTTGTGGTTGTAAAAAGATATGAGAAAATCGGGAAGTATCGATTAAATGGATTGGACTTTCAGTTTAATTGTGAGTTGTATTAAATGGAGCCTCTTTGGCACATTTTCCAGACATTGGTTGAAAGTAAATCTAGCATGTCATGGCCAATTCAAACCCCTGGATAATGATACCAACTGAGGTTTCTTTGAGAAGTTATTTTGACAAATAGCTGTTAGAGTTAGCTTTAAAATATTTATTTTTTAATATTGTAGCATTTCATTAAAATATCACAAATTATATTTAAAAAATAAACTTAGGTCATAGGAGCTATATATAACCTATTTTTTTTCTGATAATGTCTGTAACTTTAAAAGTGAGTAATTTTTGGTTACTACGTGAACTTCTGATGGTATTTTTAACTCCCTGATATTGGATCCAATTTTTTCACTTTAATTTTGCACAATTATATTTTTGTTTTTAAAATACCAATGAGATAACATTTAGTTTTTTGTTTGTTTGTTTTTACAGGGACAGAGAGAGAGTCAGAGAGAGGGATAGAGGGATAGATAGGAACAGAGAGACAGGAATGGAGAAAGATGAGAAGCATCAATCATTAGTTTTTTGTTGCCATTGTGACACCGTAGTTGTTCATTGATTGCTTTCTCACATGTGCCTTGACCACGGGCCTTCAGTAGACAGAGCCACCCCTTGCTGGAGCCAGCGACCTTGGGTCCAAGCTGGCGAGCTTTTGCTCAAGCCAGATGGGCCCGCGCTCAAGCTGGAGAGCTCAGGGTCTCGAACCTGGATCTTCTGCATCCCAGTCTGACACTCTATCCATTGCACCACTGCCTGGTCAGGCATATTTAGATCTTTTGAAGTAACCTTACACACCTATTTTTGCTATAAGTGTCTTGTAAACAATGAAAAACAGTACACGTGGTTTCATCATTTAATATTTTCCATTTTTAATTTTTAAGTTTTGGATTAAAAATGTGAAAGTACACATCTTCTCTAACTGCCTGTTTCAAAAACTGACACCAAAGTGCCTGATCTTTGAGTCTGATTTTAGAAGATTTCTTCAACTTTCATTTTCCTTTCATTAATTTAAAATTTTATACTTTAATATTTAGACACTATTATTTCAATTGTGAGATTTCTTTTGGAATATCTCCTAACATAATAGTTTGAAAAATAATCATCATCTGTGTTCCGTAATATCTCTCTTTCCTCTGGGGTTAAGTTTTTGTTTGCATATCTTGGCATTTTTTTGGTGTTCTTTGATTATTCATTCATTAAAGAAGGGCCGCATAGCTGATTCATGTTTTCTCTGTTGAGAAAGTGGAAGTGTTTCCTTCTTTGATCTCTATATTTGGATTTTAAAATTCCTTTTACTTTCATAACTACAAAGAAAATCAATCCCTCTGAGTTTCCAGTTTTCAGTAAGTTCTCAACCTTTATTCTTTTTGTTTTATTGGTTACTAGGAGAGACTGCATGCCAACTTTATTTTGCTTTTTATTTTGTCATAGTCACCTCAATACACAGAGCTTATGTTTCTGCATTATCCCCTTTTAATAGCATTGGTGAAATGCCTTTTTATAACTGCATATTTTGTTTTATGATTTAAAGTTTAGAACCCTACTATTTCTTTGTCCTTATCAGTAAGATCAATCTATTCATGAATTCATTTATCTAAAGATGTTTCTATGTACTAAATATTTAATATTTCTCATTCATGATAGTATGTAGCAGGATTAAAGAAATTATTAAGGCTCAATTATTACCTTAGAAAAGCTCACATAGGTGTGATTCTTATGCAACACCTGACACACTTACATTTTGCACTTTCCATGTAATTTAGAGATTTTTTCATTCAAATCTATTTAACTACCTCTTGACATCAGTTTTCTTTGGCTAAAATTGTTACTCTCATTTTCAGTATGAGTCACTTAACTCAAAGTGAAAGTGAACTTTTATCTGTATATATTAAATGGCCTTTATGGAAACTCTCATTTATGTGAAATCCCCACCTGGCTAAAAACTAGGATGAAGAATTTTTTTTTTAACTCCCTAAGATTAAAAAAAAAAAGTGATTATCTTTTTAGAGCTTTAGATCTGACTTTAATCAAAATTAGTTTGCTTAAATTAGTTATATAATTATCTCAAATTAAATTATAAATTATAATTATTTGTTAGGTTAAAATTTTTCACCATTGAGCTGATGGAGAAGAAATGGAATATTTGAGTAATAGGGATTATGCCTATATGAATTTTAAAAGGACAAGTTTTCCTGGATGAGTAGTATATGTCTAAGATACTTACAATTTTTTTTGCAATTTAACTAATTATAACACTTTAATTCTATTTGAATGTTGACTGTATCCAAATATCACCACTTTTACTAAAATTTAGTAAAGCTAAAATTATTGGAAAAAACAAATAAAAAATATTGATAAATGCCATTGTTCAAATTCTTTGTTTCAAGAAAAAACTGCCTAGAAATTGAAAGTAAATTAAGTTTCTGTCTATTTGATGTTTTCTTTATTTTTCAATGCAAAAGAAACAAAAGATTTGATATTTCAAAGAAAGCATAAAAATAGTGTTATCATTTTTGCTATCTCTTCACCCAGCAGAAGAATATCAAGTAGCCTTCCTTTCAGAGTATGTTATTCACAAAAGAGCATTCTACTCCAGAAGGCATGCAATTCACTTTGCTGTTCAATACTAAAAGAGAGATATTTTGACTCTTATGAAATTCACAATGTTATATATTGTAGAAATTAACAGTTTCTTAAAGCACTCTAATATAAAATAAACATTTTTGTAAAAAAAGATAAACCAAATCTTAATTTTTGCAACAAGCTACATTCTTTTCTCAGTCTCCTTATTTTAAGAATGAGTTTTGGGGTGTTTGGTTTTATATTTTATATGCCTCTCAGATAATTTTACATCTGCAATATTATTTTTGCTTACTGTTTTTAACATTTTATTAATCATATACTAGGTGGGGAGAAAAATGTTTCAATTAAGTCTATATAAATAAGAAAAATTGAGGCAATTTTTAAGATAACTTCATCAGTTTAAGTATAATTTTACCAACACCAATTATCATACAAAGTACAGCTTTTCACTGAAGATTAACTGTATAATAACTAATAACTCCATAAATTCTAGATAGTACTTGTAAAGCCAAATTACTGAGCCAAATCTAAAATGTTCAACATATTTATTGCAAAATAAAGGACTAAATATCTTCAAAAAACAAACAAAACAAAACAAAACTATTTCTTTGGGACTTCAGAGAAATTTGTAGATTTTATCATATATGATGCATGCATGGATATATGAAAACTACTTTGACTCATAACCTAGAAATGCTATATAATGGAAGGTCAATAATTCTTGATGAGAAACACAATTGCCAAAATGTATATAGAGATACCAGATAGCAAAGCTAGTTTGCTTTTTCTGTACCCACTGCTGTCTTAATGTTCATACTGTTAACAATTTGCAGATGTACTTAGAGGAAAACATAAAGAAATTATCAGTGTTGAGTATTACAAACACTTAAAAACAGAAAAAAAGTTAGCATTACCAAATTGTTCTCCCTTATGAGAGTTTGGTTGTTTCTTATGTTATTTTTTTGGAATAAAATAAAAGGATTCATAGCACTGTTCCAAAATGCTTTATACAGTTTTGAATTAAAATGTATATAGCTGGTGTTTTTCTAATATATATTCATAAACTAAAATATAACAAAACTAAGAATTTTTATTCCACTAACTTTTCTTACTTGATTTCCATTCTATAGGGAGTGAAATACACACCAACCAATGGTTTCTGTGACCTTTAGTTGTATTATGGAATGAAGTTACTTATCTGTCTCTTTCACTACCAAGACAGGAAGAATACCCTATTTATTTTTATTTGAACAAGCCTATAGTTAGTTTTCCAGTACTCAGGACTTGTGAGGATAATGGGAGGTGGTTAAGAGCCGAGGGAAAAAGGGGAGCTGGGAAAACAGTTAAGGAGGCATCCATTGTTTCCCTCTGGGGCTGTAAGAGTGACATTTTCATATTCCACATATAGACAAGACCATCCAGTATCTGTCTTTCTGTATCTAAGAGCCTTTGCAGAAGGCTTTCTGTATTGCAGAAACTTCCTCTGCTTTCACCCTTTGCATGTCCTTGTCTCTGCTAATCATGTGATTTCTTCTATGAGCATTTTGAAATTTCTCCCTCTAAAAACTCCTCTTTATATTCTTAATGATTGTGGAATTTTTATCAATGATTTACCCTTATTGCAATTGTAGGTAATCCTTAGGCATGAAAGGAAACAAGCTTCATTTATCATTGTAAATTTGAAATACTGTTGTCTCTTTTATTACATAATAAATTTAGACAAAAATATTTACTTTCCAATCTAAATAATAAAGTTACACAGATAAAAGTTACTATCAATTCTCTGTTTTCAAAAAGAAAAGATTGAGAGCCTGACATGTGGTGGATAAAACATCCACCTGGAATGCTGAGGTTGCCTGTTCGAAACACTGGACTTGCCCAGTCAAGGCACATATGCAAGCAACTACTACGAATTGATGTTTTCCACCTCTCCCCCTTTTTCTCCATTTTCTTTCTCTCTTCCTCACTTTCTCCTTATCTCTAACGTAAATAAATAAAATAAATACAAAAATAAAAAATTGAAAATAATAACAAAGTGCAATCAGCTAATTTTTATTTGATAATTTAACTTGATATATTTTTTTGATTTTTGATAGATTTTGAAATGTTATAAGATTTTCCATTGTCAGTGATTGTGTACCTAACCAAGGGTGGTCAAATTAGGCATAAAGAAAATAATGCAGATGCAAATCTTGGTTTGAGTTTTTGTAAGTTTAAGAAAAGATCGGTAGCCCAACTAAAACTGATTTTTCCATATTACATTTATGTTCTTATTTCTTTTCCCTTTTTCATTCTACCATACCCCCTTTCTGTTAGTTTATATGATTATGCTTTGAATGCCTATTTTATTTGACACACAAGCTGAAAATACCTCTTTTGAGTTTGGTCATCTGTAAAAATTATAGTAATTGTACAATTTTTCATCCAAGCAAATGTCCTAGGCAAAAAAAAAAAAAAAAAAGATTATCAGATCAAGTAACAGTTACTCTAACCATTGCCCTCCTAACCTAAATATTATGAAAAATAAAAATTAAATTGTTATATTTTCATATATCTTTCAACTTTTTTATAATTCTTTATGGAGAAAAATATTTGCTTTTAAATCATTGATCTCTGTTTTTTAATTCAACCCTTTTCCTAGGAAATGTAAAAATATGTGTGTTTTAAAAATTAATCATGTGAATATGTGTTACACTTACTGAATATTATCAAATAAAATGCACAGAAAAAGTTAAATTGCCATGAAAGACTTTATTTAAGATATTATAATAGGGAAGAGAGATTAAACTCAACTCTTCTGAAACACAACTTACAATATAGAAGAATTTTAAATACTGGGTGAGCTATTGGAAGAGTTTTAGAGATGTTTCAGGGAGGGTTGGTCACTATGATTGGGTCATGACTGTGTTAGCTAATTGGTTCTTATTAAAGTTAGGCTCCTACCCTCCTACAGAGACTGAGAGATAGGGATTGTTCCATTTAAAGGGGATTGTCCCCAGGTCCTTGAGAAAGGCATTCTTAGTTCATATCATTGTCAAGATACAGGGAGAAGATTTATATCTCAAAGAAAAATTTTAAATTGCAAATTTTCTAACATAAATGCCTTAAGGAAAGGGAGGTCAAGGGCCTATAGTCAAAAGGGGAATTTTCTAAAAGTTAGTCAATCTTTAGGAAAATTTAAGGCTGTTTTTCAATATTCTGTCATAAAAATTTTGATCTGAATACTACTATTTTATATACAATAAAGTGTCATTTCTGCAACCCAAAGCAGTATAAAAACACTATACAGGGAGTGGAGTAAGGAAGGACAAATATATGGTGACAGAAAATGAGTTGACTTTATATGAAGTGTACACAGTGCAACAATTCAAAATGCCATGGAGATGTTTACCTGAAACATATGTTCTCTTATTGATTAGTGTCACCGCATTAAATTTAATTTCTAAATTAAAGAGTTGAAAAAATCTGTATGTTAATTTGATCATCAATTAAAATTATAAAACAGCCAGCCAGTGGATAGCACATACTATAATACTGGATGTCTCCATACCTGTTTTCTCAATAATAGAAAGACTGGACTAAAGAATTTCTGGATATACACAATTAAGAACAAGAGGGATCCATAGATTGTTAATGAGAAAATATTTTTGTTTGTTCCTTACATAACTGCATTCCTCATTTTCCTGCGGAGATGAAAGATTCATCAGATTGTATCTGTTCATTTGTTTTCTATAAAAAGTGAATATCACAATTTGTATTTGATAAATATATTGCACATTCCACTCTGCCAGTATTGGGGATGAACTTTATTATCTTTTACATTTTTATTAATTTTAACTTCTTTGGGTACAAGTTTAAATGTGTAACTCAATAAAACATAATCTGCACACTGCATTATGTTCCCATCACCCCAAATTCTCTTTTTGTATCCCCATACCCTATTTGTCCAGCTTCACCTACCTCCACTCCCTTTTTCTCTGCTATCACCAAACTGTAATAGGCATTCTTTTTTTATTTCTTTTTTATTATTATTATTAATTTTAATGGGGTGACACCAATAAATCAGGGTACATATGTACAATGAAAACATCTCCAATATTCTTAGCATTCTCAGAAGTCACAGATTTTACAAGTCCCTGACTGAAGGTCCCACAGAATTTCTTTGAGAAGATGTTAATGGGCTTGCTATGGCTTCTGCATTCAACAAAGTACACTTTAAGTGATGCTTAAGTCTTCATAAATTTATAAATTGCCTACTGTGAAATCGTTTATTTCTCCTGGGCTGGTCTGGTGTCTGTCTTAATTTGTTCAGGCCACCATAATGGAATACCACTAACTAGATAGTGTAAACAACATGCATTTATATTTTTTACAGTTCTGACAACTTAAAGTTCTAAAGAAGGAAATCCTGCATGGTTGGTTCCTGTTCAGACCTCTCTTTCTGGCTTGTAGATGGCTATCTTATTGCTTGCTGTGTCTTCACACATTGTTTCTTCTTTATGTGCACACAGAGAGAAAAAAATCCCTCATATTTCTTATACTCTTATAAGGACACTAGTTCAACTAGATTATATACCTACCCTTATGACCTCATTTTATCTTAATTATGTTGTCATAGGCCCAATCTCTAGACATATTTACATCGTAGTTTAGGACTTCAGTAAATGAATTGGGGTGTGGAGACAAAATTTAGACATGAAACAGTGTCTAATGAAGACAAGGTTTCTACTTTCTGAATTCACTGATGCTGTGTGTGTCTTGGGAAGCTGTGCATTTGGTTGAGCCTAAGATAGTTCCACTGGGGTATTGCAGTACTATTTAGCAGATTTATATTTATATCACTTAATGCAATAATTACAAAAACCAAATTATACTTGTTTTACTGATTTTCAAGACAATTATCATCTCAACTAAATGAAATGTTTACTAAGTGTTGGGAACTGTACTAAATTCTTGTCTTGGTTTGCACAAGGAAAGATTTTATCCTCATAATAATCCTTCAAAGTCATCCTATTATTTCTGTACTGTTCAAACAGGGGAGCTGAGCCTCTAACACATTGTGGTCTTCGCCAAAACTACACATTAGTGTGTTGTACAGCCAACATTTTGTTAAAATAACTGAGTTTATACCTCAAAGAAATAATATCTAAATAATTTTAGACATCTAATATAGCTAAACTTTAGCATATATAGCTCAGAAATAAACTTAGATTTGTGTTTTTTGCCTTTATTTGATAACGAGATCAGTACTATTGGTTTACTAAGAATATCAAATATCACCATCTAACAAGTGCCTACCTTATTATAAATATTTACAAATATTAACACAATTCTCACAATAACTACTTAAGATAATGGTGATCACTGCTAATATGTAGAATAGAAAACTATGGTTTCAAAAGATCAAACAACTAGTTCTATATCATGTACAAAATGAATGAATAACATCGAATATTCAAGTTTGCTCTCATTTATCAAAAGTACTTAATCCATGCTATATTTAGATTTTTTTCCCTCTGAATATTAGGAGCAGAAGGAAACAAAAAACAAACAAACAAACAAAAAATCCCCGTAACCTGACCAGGTGGTGGCACAATGGATAGAGTGTTGGACTGGGATGTGGAGGACCCAGGTTTGAAACCCCATGGTCGCCAGCTTGAGCACAGCTCATCTGGTTTGAACAAGGCTCACCAGCTTGGGCCCAAGATCACTGGCTTGAGCAAGGGGTCACTTGCTCCGCTGTAACCCCTTGGTCAAGGCACATATGAAAAAGCAATCAATGAACAACTAGGGTGCTACAACAAAGAATTGATGCTTCTCATCTCTCTTCCTTCTGGTTTGTATGTTCCTATCTGTCTCTTTCTCTGTGTCTCTCTCTGTCTCTGTCACAAACGAACAAACAAACAAAAAACCTATCTGGATAAAGCCAATAAATGTACAATAGATAGAAAGGTAGAGGTTGAGAGGAGGCAGAGCCCATATTTAAGGTTTTTTATGCCACTGTGAAGAATCTGAATTTTATTTTAATTGCAAAGAAAAGCCAATAAATACTTTAAGCATGGGAATGTTATAATCACTTTTAAGCACTTGGGTGATTACGCTACATGGTGGCTGGAGAAAGGGAAGCAGGAATAACATCATGGAAACCATTACTTGGCAGTGTGTAGACAAAATAATAAATAAATAATGATCATTTGAACTCAAGTTGTAATAGTAAAGATCTTCAATTCTGAAGATACTTTGGAATTAGAATAGACTGGATGCTCTGAAGCTTTCAATGTGGGGGATGGGCTCACACAAGAGAAATAGAGTGACCTCCACCTTAGGTTTACCCTTAGCACCTAGGGCAGTTAAGTGGCATATGCTGATAGGACAGAACCTCAGATGAGAGGTAGGGTTTTGTGGGAAAATAAGATTTCTAAATCTGACATGTAAGCTTATTAGGCAATCAGAATTGTTAATTAGTGATGGGAAATTCTAGTCAAGAGTTTGTAAATGAGATGAAATCCCAAGATACAGATGATTTAAAATTTTATCACTGGATAGAATTACTCAGGGATTTAATTAATAAAAGGACTAAGGATCAAGCCTTAAAATTTTTCACTATACAGTGTTGATCTGAGGAAGAGAAACCAGAAAAGGAAAAATGAATTTCTACCAGACAGAATCAGAAAAAGAGAAAGGGAATCATAGATGCCAAGGGTCATTGGGTTTCAAGAAGTAATGATTGTGTAAAATGTTGCTGAGAAATTTGAGCAAAAGGAAGAGAAAAAAGTGACTATTGAGTTGGGTGAGATAAAGTGGTAGATAAATCACATTCAAGGCGATTTCAGGAAAGTGGTTTGGTGTAAGTATAATGTGGACAACAATTGAGTGAGACAGCAAAGTAAAGGCAACAAATACAGTGAGAGCTTTCAAGGTTTGTTGTACGAGAAACCTACAAATGAGAGCCATGACTGAGAGAAATTTAGAAAATCTTTTAAATTAAGCTAAGTTTTCTCTTTTGTAAAATCTGGACATTGTCAATCAAAACCTGGTATCAATTATGAAATAAATGTTCAAATATATTACAATGAATTTTTAATTTGGAGATTTAAAATGACACCAATAAAAATCTATGAAGTATCTCTTGATATTAGAATATTCCATTCTTTAAAAATTACATAGCCACAACTATTACCCTGTATCAATATTTCCTTCTTTACTGACAAACAAGTTATATACAGAATGAATGGTCATAAAACATTGATTTGCAACTCAAAACAAATCAATTGTCTCAAAAAATAAGAACAACAAAAATTGATAAAACAGCTTTAAATGTCTTGGCTGCGATGCACATGAATGGGAGCTGAGACCTTACATATAGAAATATTGGGAGATCCAATGATGGAGAATTAAAATTTTTATTTCTTCACCTCCCTCTCCAGCTTCAAAAGAATAGGTTTGGTTTTCTCAGAAACAAATCTTGAGACATGTATTTGGGGTCAAATGATTTTGAGGGGAGATAATTCCAGGAAGCACAATGAGATAATGGGAAAGTGAGACAGAGAGGTAGGATGACAAAAGGTACAAAAATTAGCACTGTGAGAAACTGTGGTTCAGTCCCACTGCCCAACTGCTATGATAAATTGTGGAACTTGCTTCAGAATGTTCTCTTTGAGTAATGAGGAATCTGGGGTATTTAATAATTGTCTCATGCATCTCAATAATTGTCCTGCCCTAGAGCTGGACACATGCGATATAGTTATAGACACAAGAAGCACTGGTGCTCCAGGGAAGTCTAGAGAACAGGCTGGAAGTTAGGGAGAGTCTCACAGCCTGGCGGAACATCTGCTACCTAGTACATCAACTTCTTCTTATAATTCTGACATTATATTAATGGGGAGAAAGATCAAATTTAATTTATATAATTTCTTAGAAGTTTTAATAGTAGAAAGCGAAAAGGAAGGTCAAACTAATTATGAAAATTAATTGCCAGCATAACTAAAATAAATTATTTTGGTCCTTTGGATATAACATAGTTACTTGCCTATAAAAATTACCTCCTGTGAATTAATATTAGAGGTTTGTGGGTGTGTACTTTGGTGAAAAATAGTGCTTGACAGATTTATTTTCAATCACTGCTCATTCAATATTGCAGTCCTCCACTCAATACATTTAATTCTTTGACTCTTTATTTCTCTAAGTTTCCTTAGTGCAATTACCATTTAAACATTGAGTAAACTACAGATGCTCTTTGACTTACCAAGAGGTTGATTCAATAAACCACATGAAAGTCAAAGATGCATGCAATCATCTAACCAACTGAACATCATAGCTCAGCCTTGCCTATGTTAAATACACTCAGTACACAATATCCAAAAAACACCTGCAACACAGTAAAAGAGTGTTGGTCGTTTACCCTTGTGATCACATGCCTAGCTAGGAGTGGGGCTCACCACTACAGCCTGGCATTAAGAAAGAGTATCCTTCTGCATATCACCAGCCCAGGAAAAGCTGAAAATGCAAAATCCAGTATACCACTTCTACTGAATATGTATCATTTCTCCACCATTGTAAAGTCAAAAATTTGGGTCCATCATAAGCCAAGGACTGTTTGAATAATTAATGTTAATTAACCCACTATCAATATATATCAAACAAACTATAATGTATTAATCAATATATTATTTATAAAGGTGCAGTTTTTATAATTTTATCCTGAATAGACTATATCAACAGCCTTGAAATTTGTTGCCACATATTTTAACTTTATCATAATTTTATAATGCCATATAAATCAAAAGGGAAATATTGTTTACTAAGATTGCTTAATCAGGAAAATGGGATCATATAGAAGATGTTAGAATGGTGTATTATCTAACAATGCTATTTTTTAAAAAATTCATTCTTCAATGGTGACAAAAAGGGCAGACAGCTAATTAGTGCATTTATATTCTCAGCATCCTGAATCACCTGCCTGTCATTGAGGTGAGCTGCTGTCTTCTCAGGAGATGTATTCCTGTGTCTTTCAATATCACCGACTCTGAAATGTCCATGCAAATAAGTAACAGATCTCTTGTTTTCTATAAAGAGAACTAGTAAATAATATGCTAGACATTCACAAGATAAGCTTAGAAAATTACTTTTATATTAAATTTCCCTGTTTACTTTTAATGAATAACATTTTGTTTTTTAGAGTTATAGGAGTTTTATAGGTGAACTTTCCTTACACTACTATTATCATATGCTCTATAAAACAGCTCCAAAATGAGCCTGCACCATTTTTTTAAAAATTTTATTAAATTTACTAGCATGGCATTGGTTAATAAAATTATGTATTTTTCAGGTATACAATTTTATAATACATTATCTGTATATTGCATTAAGTGTTTACCAACCAGAGTCCAATGCACCATTTAAGATGTCAGTATGATTTAAAATGCAGAAGTTTTCTACTAGTTCATTACCATCCCAAGCAATTTACAATCTTAATTTTGATATATATATATACACACACACACACACACACACACACAAACAAACACACACACATATATTAGATGGATACTGAATAGATTAGCTTGATTTTATTGCATTTGCTTGAAACAAGAATAAGATGAATAGCCTTGATTTATGTAACACTACAAAATATGTAAACATTAAGATTGTAAGTGGAACCCTAGAATATAAGTTTACTTTGAAATTTCATACAAAGAACTTTCAACATATTATTATTTGTATACATCTGGATTGCAGATCTCCTATTTGTTCTAGAATACCACATTGCACTTTTTCTTCCTTCTTGATTATGTAGAAGTGACACATTATAGTAAATTGGGATGTTGGGTATAAGAGAACGTTGCCTAATATAATGTGCTCTGTGATTTATGGTTGAGTTCAGCATAAAGCTAAGTGGAAATTTAGAGAACAATCTTTTCTCCAGGTATGCAATCAAGGTTCCATAATATTTTAGAAAGAAGGTATTGCTTCACATTATCTACAGTAAACTGGCTGTATGTATGGAAGTTCGAAGAGTGCTTTATTTACTCACAAAAATTTATGCAAAACGTGATCGGAAAATGCCCATTTTCACCAGTCTCTCTCTCTTTTTATACTTCTATTCAGAGCTGTTATTGCCTTTCTAATTTGTACTGATTGATATGTATCTTTATTATATTTACTATAGAATTAAACACATTCCTACATTGAGTACAATAATCAATTGTAGTTTCTGACACAACAAATCTAGAGACTGCTTTACTGACATTGTTATTTACTCACATATATATTTAATAAAACAAATATTGCACACACTTTTTCTGTACTTTTCTGAAGCAAGAAGCAGGGGGAAGGCAGACAGACAGACTCCCACATATACTCGACCGGGCATGCCCACCAGGGGGTGATACTCGGCCCCTATGGGCATTGCTCCATTGCTATCAGAGTCATTCTAGCACCTGAGGCAGAGGCCATGGAGCCATCCTCAGCACCTGGGCCAACTTTGCTCCAATGGAGCCTTGGCTGCAGAAGAGGAAAAGAGAGATAGAGAAAAAGTAGAGGGGGAAGGGTGGAGAAGCAGATGGGAGCTTCTCCTGTGTGTCCTGGCCGGGAATCAAACCCAGGACTTCCACACGCCAGGCTGATGCTCTACCACTGAGCCAAGTGGCCAGGTGGTTCATAATTCTTAAACGAAAAAAATTTTCTTTGTTGTCCTGATTATTTCACTTTGTACTTTAGCAACTATATATAAGCTCAAAGATATCAAACAAATGTGAAATGCAGGTTGAAAATAATTATATTTTACATATTTATTTATACATCATTTTAAATGTATAAAAAAGATATTTTACAGATCAAATCATGACAATTAAGGATTATACATATGCTATCAAACATATCTTTATTCTTATGAATGCTTAACAAAAGGTTTAAAATATATGGCCTGAGGATGCATATATTCTTTCAAATTAGTGTTTTGGGTTTTTTTCTTTGGGATATATATCTAGAAGTGGAATTTCTAGGTCATAAGCCAGTTCGATTAATTTTTGCAGAAATTTTATGTACTCTTTTCCATAGTGGCTCCACTGATCCGCTTCACACCCAGAGAGTAAAAGGGTTTTTCTTTTCTTCACATCCTTTCCAACATTTGTTTGTTTAATGATGATAGCCATTCTGATAGATGTGAGTGATATCTATTGTGGTTTAACCTGCATTTCTCTGACAGTTAGTGGCTTTGAGCATCTTTTCATATGTCTATAGGTCATCTGAATGTCCTCATATATGTAATCTTTGTACATATTCAGGTTGTCTGACTATTTTTTAATTAAATTGCCACTTTTTCTTTTTGCTGTTGAGTATTGATATCTTTATAAATTTATATGCTAAGCCCTTAACAGGGGTTAAAAATATCGGCAAATATGTTCCTTTATTTAGTAGGTTATATTTTCATTTTGTTGATGGATTCTTGTGCTATACAAAAATGTTTTAGTTTGATGCAGTCTCATTTCTTAATTTTTTGTTTAGTTTTCCTTACCTAAAGAGAGATCAGATTGTTATGAGAGAGATTTTTACTGCCTGTGTTTTCTTCTAAGATTTTCATACTTTCAATTCTTATATTAACAGTTTTAATCCTTTTTGAGTTTATTCTTGTATATGGTGTAAAAAACTGATCCAGTTTTATTCTTCTGCTTGTGTCTTTCAGTTTTTCTAATACTTTTACTGAGGTAACTATATGTGCAAAGAGGTAGGATAGATTTACACCATTGTATGGTCTTGTGTCCTTTATCAAATGTTAATTGGCTGTATAGGCATGGGTTTATTTGTGGGTTCTCTATTTCATTTATCTTTATGTCTGTTTTTATGTCAGTTCAACAATGTTTGGATTACTACAGCCTTGTAGTATAGTTTGATATCAGATAGCAGATATTCAAAAGAATATTTGTGCCCCTTTATTCACTGCAGCACAATTTATAATAATCTGAATATGGGAGTAACCCAAGTGCCCATCAATAGATGAGTGGATAAAAAGACTGTGGTTCATATATACAATAAAATATAAATTAGCCATACAAATAAAATCTTACCATTTGTGTCATCATGAATGGACCTGGAGGGTATTATGCTAAATGAAATAAGTCATAGAAAGAAAAATAAATATTATATGATATCACTTATAAAGAGCAAAATAAATGAGCAGACAAAATTGAAAGAGGCTCATAGACACAGAAAATAGACTAGTGGTTGCTAGAGGGGATATGTAATGGGGGAATCGGTGAAAAGGTGAAGAAATTAGGAAGTACAAATAGGTTCTTACAAATAGTCATGGGGATTTAAAGTACAGCATAGGGAATATAATTAGTAATATTGCACTAAATATGTATATTGCCAATTGGGTACTGGAAATATCAAGGATTATTCTATGTAAATTATATAATTCTCTAACCATTAAGCATAACCTGAAACCATAAAAAATCATATTTAAAGTAAACTGTAATTGAGAAATAAAAATTAAAATACACAGTCTGAGACTAAAAATTAGAGCTGCTGGTACACTTATTTTAGTCTAGTACAAAGTTAATGACAATGCTCTTTTTGTTTCCCAAGCATACATACATGAATCATGTAGGGATCTATATTACAACAATTTTATCTTTCTTTACCTTGCCCTACATGTCTGTTACTATATTAATTTTTGTCAAACCATTTAAAACAGTTTCATGGCCTGAAGTGGCAAAATCATAACCTGCCATTGCTATAGCTAAATATAGTCCTAGCCAATTTAAATGCTGTGGCAGTGGCTTTTTGTTTATATAGTCAGGCTAACCCAATAATATTCTTCACAGGCATAGTGGTCCCAGCATTGATAGATATTGGAACTAGCATCACATATATCTTCTTTATGTCCTTTGAACTATATTGCTCTCTAAGTGTCTCAGCATAATGATCCAATAAATTTAGGGTTAGGACTCTGTTCTACCTCTTTTCACAAAGTCACCTCAAAGGAAGCCAAAAACACCGTGTAAATACCTAACACAAAATCACATGTTGCATAAACAGACAAGAGACGAAAGAATTATGATGTTGGTCATTGGTGGTACAGTGAATAGAGCATTACCCTAGGATGCTGAGGCCCCAAGGTTCAAAATTTCAATGTTGCCTGCTTGAGCAGAGGTTGGCCAGCTTGAGAGCTGGGTCAACAGCTTGAACATGGGATAATCAACAAGATCCCAAGATTGCTGGCTTGAAGCCTAAGATTCCTCATTTCAGCTCAATACTGCTGACGTGAGTAAGAGGTCACAAAGTTGGCTCAAGCCTACCCCACCATTTCCTTTCAAGGCATATATGAAAAGCAATCAATGAACAACTGAAGTGACATGACTACTAGGTGATGCTTCTCATCTCCCTTCTTTCCAGACTCTCTTTCTAAAAAAAAAATATATGTTGTGGGGTTTTTTTGTGTGTGTGTGTGTGGTATGGCATTTTTTATATGTCTCTTTAGAATATAGTTTATACTTATCTTTCTCTAATTTAGGAAATGATGGTCATTTGTGACTTATTCTTCCAAAAGAAAGCATAGAATTCTCTGGTCATATGCCTACTGACTGGAGAAAGAATAAGTGCAATTTTATGATCTGTTATCCTACAAGGTATTTTTAATGTCTTCACTATTCACTCAAGGATAATGTTCTGAGATTCTAATACTATGGATATCATTTTAATCTTTGTACAGAATGTGATGGTTCTTGAGCTTATAATAAAAGTCCTGGTCTTGCTTTAGAGTGAGACAATCCAGATCTATTTTGTAGAATTAGTTGCTCTTGCCAAATAATTATATTCTATTATATATGGAACTGATCTATCCTCATCAATTACCTTTCTGTCATTCTTTTGGCTGTTTAATTTTTTTATTACACTTTAAACAACAGAAATCTTCATTTGTGAACATTGTCTAATCTCATACTGCACGCATCAGTGGAAGGCAATTGTGATTATCAGGGCACAATAGAGAGGAGAAAATGAACCCATTTTTGTCGCATTATTGTCTATTTTTCCTTACTTCTACATACCTTCTTTTTAATTCTTTAGTTTTTTTGGATAAGAAGAGGGAAGTTTTATTTATTTCAGCTTTATTGAAACATAATATTGTGTAACTTTAAGGTATATGATGTAATAATTTTATAAATGTCTATATTGTTTAATGATTAACACAGTAAGGTTAAATAACATATCCATAAACACACTTTGTATGTGTGTGCATGTGTGTGTATGTGTGTGTGTGTGTGTGTGTGTGTGTGTAGTAAGGGTTTTTAAAATTCTGTTTCTTAACAACTTTCAAATATACAATGTAGTATTTTAAACTATAGTCACTATGCTATACATTACATGTCCAGGACTTATCTTAAAACTGGATTTTGTATTTTTGGGTGACCTTCAACCATATTCCCCAAATTCTAACAAGGATACATTATTTATTCTCTTTTTATGTGAATACCATTAAGAAGTTGGTTGGTTTTTGCATATTTTGTTTCTATCATCTTATTCCATCTTTGTTTCTATTATCTCATTTTTTCTCCTATAAACTCTGTATTGTATATGGCATAGACATTTTTATCCTTATTTGACACTTAAATAAAGACTAAAAGGTGACTTATTTGACATAAGTCTTACTGTAAGCTCAATATAGAATCTAAGAATGAACCTAATTCTCCTGGTTCCAATTTTTATGGCTTTATTCTCTTAATTGAAAAATTGTAGGAATTTATAGTTGAGTGTTCTTTGACCCTATTAAGTAAATCAATAGGAAGATCTTTTCATTTGAGAAGACACATATAGGAAAATGCCTTGTGAACAATTCATATTTATTGCTATTAGTGAATTTATATGCTTTTTTCAAAAATTATCAAAGCTGAAGAACATAAAATTAAAATCAAGCATCTTGTAATTTCACATATACTTTTGCAGAGAGTGTGATAATCTGTATCATAGGCATCATTAACTGAAGCAATTAAGTTCAATGTCCTAGTTTCTGTTGACAACTGTTACTATTTTTAGGAATTTTATTCATGACTTACATTGCTTCATTGCTCTTGTACCTCATGAGGAAAAAAACCCACAGTTCTGTTAATTCTCTTTGAAATTCTTCACTGCAGCCAAAGGTGATAAACATGAACTGTCTCAGTAATTAAGTCAAAGTGCTACTCTTAAGGAAACTCCTCTTAGAAAAAAAAACAAAACACTGTTAAAGGTGGTTACTTAAACACAATCCTATCATTAATTTCAAGACTTCTTCTGAGGACTCTCTTGGTGATTATAAATCACTAAAATTGGATTACAACTGTACTATGAAAATAACTTAGTAGATATCATGATTCAACATGTGTTGGGTGATATGAATCATTTTCTCTTCTCTATTCACTTATGTTCTTCCAATTTTTCTTCAGAAAGTTTTCACTTGGGTTTCAGAGGCAGCATAATAAAACATAATAATATAAAATACAATGTTGTTTTTAAAATAAGATTATGTTTATATAATATGAAGTTTTGTGTGAGCAAGAACATAAAACTTGATGCTGAGAGATATGGTGTTATCTTTCTTATTCAAACCTACAGATAAAAAGTAATTTTCAGTTTTTGTTAGCATGGAATAAATATTTTAAATTAAAACCAAAATTGGAAAACTACCAGCTCTTAAAAGTAATGTTGTAGTCATTTTTCTAAGGCATGTACCTCTATTAGTACTTAGCACAGAGAAGTAACATAAGGCCAATAAACCTCATCTTTTGTGACTTTGCAGTCTGAAAAAATGAGATACAAATACTCATGAATCAATTCTCCCCTATCACAAAATTGAGCAGAGTTACAGGGTGTTGACACAGGTTCAAGTCCTAGAAGAGTCAGAGAAATCCTTGATCTAATCCTAATTTTGGCAGGTGTGTGTTTGGAAAAGTCCCAAAGCTTAGATCCTACTTTTATCCAATTGTCCCTTGGGAGGTCAGCATTATGTCTTCAAGGTATAGGTCTTCAGGCTTTAATTTGTAACTTTGAAGGCAAATGAATTTTAGACTTAAAAACACACTCAGACTTTTTTTAGAATTTAAAATGATAGTGGAGCACAAACAAAGTATGTCATGTAATATCACCACTTGGTTGTGAAACTGCATGCTGTCACCAAACACATTATTATATCAAAAAACACAATAAACAACCTCACTAGGAAGACATTTCATTCTCCAGTGGTCTCACATCTGATAACTTTTGCCACCAAGTAAGTTTGTGCCAAACTTTGAACAAATATTTTCCTCTTCAGTCCATTTAGAATATTGAGATTTTTAAAAACAAGCATGGTGTCTCACAACAAATAGCTTGATACTTCTAAAGTTATGTCTATTTTAGATGGCTGGGCTTTATATAACCTCACTGAGCATTGAGTACATCATATAATACTTCATATAAAATTCAAGAAGCACCCTGGTGGGCTAGCTTAGTGGTAGAGTGTTGGCCCGGCATGTGGATGTCTCAGGTTTGATTCCCAGACAGGGTACATAGGAGAAGTGCCCATCTGCTTCTCTACCCTTCCCTCTCTCCTTTCGCTCTATCTCACTCTTACCCTCCTGCAGCTAAGGCTCCTTTGGAACTAAGTTGGCCAGGGCTCTGAAGATGACCCCATGGACTCTGCCTCAGGTGCTAGAATGGCTCTGGTTGCAATGGAGCAATGCCCCAGATGGGCAGAGCATTGTCCCCTGGTAGGCTTGCCAGGTGGATCCCGGTCAATTACATGCAGGAGTCTGTCTCTCTGCCTCCCCCCTTCTCACTTCAGAAAAATACAAAAAGGAAAAAAAAAGTTAAGAGGCAAAATCATAAAATGAAGAGGTTTTGGCAAATGCCCAAACCTGTGCAACAGCTACACATTGGACAGGTGTGACATTTGGGAGCATTGACAGAGGAAGTGTCACTAAGGTGTCTGACACCATTGTCTTATCGACAGAAAGTGGGATAATTAATGACTTAGTGAGCAAAATAGCTACAATTAATCCTCCTGGTAGAAATGCCTTTTTCACAGGACTTATTATTCACTTCTAAAAATATAAACCTAAATATCAGAAAAGAAATTACTACCCTTATGACCCAAGTGATTGAATATATTCTCTTCCTTACCAAAATAACCCAACCAGTTAATAGTGACACCATCTCAACTAAGTATTAAAAATATAAAGACTACAAATCATGAGGTGCAGGTGCAGGTAATTAATTAAAGATTTGAAAATAATTTCTCTCTCTCTCTCTCTAAATATATATATGTATGTGTCTATATTCATACATAACTGATGTCTCACTCATTATATAGCAATTTTGCTTAACAGGATTTATACTTCCCTTCTTTTTCAAGTTTGAGTCTATTAAGTGAGCTATCTTGAAACTCTAGGTGGACAGATGCCAAGGATGTACCAGTGAACCTGGGTTTACACGATAAATATATTGTTAAAATTTGAATGGAGGTAGAATCATATTTTAATTTCACCAGAATTATGGGTTACTAAATTAATCCTGTATAAATCATTCTGTTCCAAATGCATATACTCAGTTCTAAAGTACCGTTGGCTTCAAATTTTACAAATAGATTTCTTTTTCCAAACTGTATAGTAATTTGTGTATTAAAAGATAGCTTTAGAGGAAGATCTTTATGCCATACAACTATTAGGTATGAAGATAGCTGCTTTCAAAGTGTGATAGACATATTCTTCTTTTCCAGATCTTATTCTAAAGATCTAATAATGCTTGTGAAAAAATTTTAATTGGCAAAAACACACTCTTAACTTAGTTTATTTTGAATTTGGCACAAATAAATCATAGTTTCTGCAATTTGTATAATTTTCTCCTTAAAAATATTATTTAATTGATGAACTGATATAACATTTTTCTCTCTCCATACATAATACACACACACACACACACACACACACACACACACACACTGATCCTTAGGCTATATTGTGTGATAATTTGGTAATTAAAAATATAAAACCGCTTGATGCTGAAAAAAATAAACATTTTGTCTCTGTCAATCAGCATATACATGTTTTGTTGTTCACTTGGAATATTGGCATAAAAACAGGAAATCACAGAAGAACATCTCATTGGCATTCAATAGGAAAATAGTGCTGACAGCATGTTACAAGAGCTAGAGTGGATCCAGGCCAAGAGAGTAAATTAAAAACAGTCTGATAGCTGTCTTAACATTTTACAACTCAAGCAATATGATCAAATTGTTGAGCTGACATCATAAAATCATTTGAAATCAAGATTGGGTTCTGTTTCAGAGATACAATTTTTATAGCCTTGCTACTTTGATTAAATGTGCAGGTCGGAAGCTTTGGAAAGTAAGACATCTGTATAGATTGCATACATACAGCCCACTCATTCAGTCATACATAGTTTAATGTATATCCTCAAGGACAAATGAGCAAGCTTTTCCTGGAATTGAATTTTGGCATCACCTCATTTATTTGGCCATTTATCTGTATCTTGGTTTATAAACATCACATATTTATACTAAGCTCTGACACATATTTTTATACAATACATCATATTGACGGGGCAAACCTTGTGGACAAGCAAAAAAGATGGTCTGCGGTGCAGTCTGACATAGAAAAAATTTCCCCGACCCCTTTTAGGAAAATCTCCTTCATCAGTTCTTTATTCAGTCACTCATTCTGTTATTAACTGGTAAAAAGGTCAAAATGAAATGAATAATCCACTCTTAGTATGCATTCATTGTGCTGTTATTGTGTGCTCAGCATCAGTCTGTGTGATGTGCACATACAGCTTCTGCTCTTTGAGCTCCACTCAGTGAAGCCTCGCTCATCACACGCACCTACTATAGGTAGATTCATGGAGCAAGACTAGGTCTGCTTTCCATTCATTTACTCTTTCATTCAAAAAATTCTTATGTAAATATAAGCAGACACTGCTTTAGTATGACATAGAATATCCATATGCACACACATCATTTGCCCTTCTAAGGAACTCTTCTTGACATTTTATATGTGTAAACTTTGTTTAGAGCTGTATTCGGGTCTCTGCCTATGAATCGTAATATTATTCAAGTTGCTACGTACATTATTATATAATGGATTAGTATAACTCCTGCCTAGAGACCTGTGGTGCTCTATTTTATTCTGGTACCAGGGTTACTCCTTAAACATTCTGATATCTGAAATAAACTAGACATAAGTTAGATATCAGTATTGCATATGTTTTTGCAAATGTATTGATCTGAAATACATTGGAATGATAATTTTTTTAACAATAAATTTGTCCTTCAACAAAGGTAGCCTTAGAAGTACTGATCTGACCCAGTGTTTCTCAAATGAGTGTGTCTTGCCCCATCCTTTTCCTTCGGAGATGCGTGTCAGAGTCTAAGGGTATTTTTGATTGTCACAAATGGGTGACTGGTCATGTCACTAAGGTCTAGTCGGTAGACTCCAGGGCCACTGCTAAACATCCACACAATGTACCCAAAGGAACCCTATAAAAACAGGGTTTTCAGTTCATATTAGTGAAACACTGTCTTCTAGTTAATCAGGAAAGTTTGGAATTTACAATGTAGAAACTGTACCATCTGTGTAAATGGTTTTTGAAGAGAAAACTTCCTTGAGAAAAATTTTTAAAAAGAATTGCCAAGAAAGTGATATGCAGTGAAACTAGAGGGAGTAGATTGGCTAAAAGTGTGACAGTAATTCCATAGTGACGAGATGAAAGTTTACACTGGGGAAGAGATGGTAGTGAGCGAGAGATGGTAACAAATATGAGCTCAATCGGGTGTGTTGGAGGCGAAGAGAGAGGGATTATATGCTTCCCTGCATATCACTCCCTCATGGCCAGACACATGCTACTGCCAATACTGGCAGCAACTTGAACAGAGAGAACTGAGAAAAATGAGTCAGGTTTTGGATTCTGTTTATTGCATGCTGTTCAACATCCTCCAATATACAAGGCGGCCCACACAAAGATTCCTTTAGCCTATACTGTTTATAGTGCCATAATTAGAAAACATTGGTATTTGAACTGAATGTGTGTCCCCACAAATCCATCTGTTGAAACCTTAATCCCCAGTGTGTTGATATTTCAAGATGGTACCTGTTGTATAAAGTTAAGGTTAGTTATTATAAGATAGGACTCTGACTTAATGGCATTAGTGCCCTGGTAGGAGGAAACAACAGAGAGTTTAATCTCTCTCTCTACCATGTGAGAAGATGTGCATATGCCAGTCAGGAACAGAACTTTCACCTAAACCCAACAATGCTGACACCCTGATCTGAGACTTCCATCATTGAGACCCGTGAAGAATAAATTTTGGTTATTTAAACCATCGAGTATATGCTGTTTTGCTCTGGCAGCTTGAGTTGACTAATACACCTGCCTAGACAATTGCAGATAACTAAGCACAGCAATCATTCCCAGTCTTTTCTTAACGTTGTAAGATATGATACCACTATCTTAATCTCCTTTGACATTTTGTAAAACATTTTTTTTATTTGGAGTTATCCTTTCTGCTTTACCCATTGGAGTGGATTTATATTTGCTTCTTTTTCTTACTCAAGCATTATTCTTCAAATCTTTTCCAGTGTGTGTTATACCCACATCACAGTTTAGCAACCACATTCTTGTCCAGTTGATAATGGATATAAAGAACATTTCTTTACCACTATTTAATACTATTACCTTTAAAGTTTTGCTTGATATGCATATAACTAAAAGTTTCAGCCTGCCCTTATGCTCATTTTCTATTAACGGCACAGTAAGAAAATGTCTATGTCTCAAGGTCACAATGAAGGGTGCTTATTTGGTCTGCAGGATTCAGAAAGAAAAGCCTTTCATAGGTCAGAACTGATGGGGTCAAAACCCAAGGGTTATGGCTTTAATCTTTTTAACGAATTTTGAATATTCTTTTTAAAATTCAGGGTTATTTCTATAGGTCACACAGAAGGCCATTAACATCATAAAAGCCATAAAAAAGAAAGCTAAAGGAGAGGCTTTGTATAGTCAAGTGGACTCAGAGCTGTGCTAAGCATTGGAATGTATGGTTTAAAGTTCATACAATTAACCTTCAGTGTAAATAAACAAAAAGTAGTTCATACTCCCATGATAAATTTAATTAGTGATCACTAGTTTAGGGTGGTTAGCTCTACTTTTTTAGTTATGCATGTTTTCTAAATTGAAGTGTTATGTTATATAATCTACATATCTAATAAAAAGGGAGGGTTACAAGTAGGACAATCAATATAGCCATACTTTATCAAAGTCATATATAGTATTGGTTGATGCAACACAGAGCACAAGTCTCAACAAATAAATAGCTACCATAGGACCTGTAAGAACACCATTTGGGGTATTTATGAAATGCCTCACCTAAGAAACAACTAAAATACCAATTGTTGACATGCAATATGGTAATCACTATTTTAATTTACATTTATAAATATGACTTTACAATTACTATATTAAAATCCTCATAGAAGCTATACAAACTAGATACATTGATCACTTTTTTTATATATAGGCAAAGAAGTAAAGGCTAAAAAATAAGACTGCTGGTCCAAGATCCTGATAGTATCTAGGCATTCAAGGTTGTAATGGGGTAAAGGTCAAAGTGAGCACGAAAAATTACTTTATATTATAGTAGCATAACCTAACTTTGCAATTAATAATTTGCAAAACTCTTTGCCTCACAAAATAATGATATGAAGAATTCATTTTTTTGAATCTACAGATAACAAACACACTGCTCACAAAAATGTGGGGATATTTTATCTCTTCATATTCATTTTGAAATATCCCCACATTTTTATGAGTAGTGTGTTTCATTGTTATCTGTAGTATATATTGAATTAATGAATCTTAATCTAGAAACATTAAGTGTATTACAAATAAAAATGGAATAAGAGTAGTTATGTCTGGGTAGCTCAGTTGGTTATAGCATTGTCCTAATACCCCAAGGTTGAGGGTTCAATTACCAGTCAAGCCACATATAAGATTCAACCAATAAATGAATAAGAGGAACAACAAATCAATATTTCTCTCTTTTTCTTCCTGTCTCTCTAATATCAATTAAAAAATATTCAATAGCAGTAATAAAGTGACCTGAAGAATGATAAAATGTGTATTTAATTATTAAACTATAGTTTCTATGATATTTGTAGTTCATCTTTCAATAGCAGGAATGTGAGATGGAAAACAGTGAAAAGAAAAATAAAAAGGTAAACACTAAGATGTCATATAATGTCTATAACAACTCTCACCCATTCTCCTTCCTCTAAAATGAGTGATTCTTCAAAAATGACTGTATAGAACATGTTATAATTAGACAGGAACATGAAATTGAGCTGCACTATTTGTCTTTAACACATAATGCTCAGTCCTTCTATGGGTGGAAGGTGGACATTAGAAAGTGGTAAAGAGGGAAATAAGGATTTAAGGATTTGAGGTAAAGTTTCTAAAACACATTCATATGCAGAACTGTTTATAAGAAATATATGTAGACACATGTAAAATGAAAGACTCCAGAAAAAATAGTAAGGCTCTGTAACAAGGAATATAATTTTCAAAAACTTTAGCTTAGATTGATAGCACATATTTAGAAATAAGAAAATATATAAATTGCTTTGATAATCCAATAATAAATATTGATCAATATAGATAGTAATTAAAAATTTTAAAGGAGCTATTTATTTTTTTATGTACACACCTACTGATATTATTGAACAAGTATAGTTATAACAAAGTTTTTTGTTTCTGGTGCTAAAACTTTGAATTTTAAAGTACATCTTTTTATCACAGTTTTAAAATGGTTTAAGGCATATATTCATTTATTTTTAAAAAATTTAATTTAAATAATTAAATATAACTTTTATTTTACTAGAAAAGAAATTTCACTTTAAAGTTCAACTTTGCAAACTTAAAATTTTAATGAGGTGATTATTTTCAGTGGATTTTTCTTCAAAGAAGAAACACTTTTAAGCTTTTAGCAAAATGTTAGACATATTTAAACTCTGCCCTTCAAAAAATCTGAAGTCAATATATTTTAATGGACTTTAAAATAATTTCTTGTCCCTTATTTTAAATGCACCCATATACAATTCATTTAGGTTAATGTGAAAGTTAAATATATGAAATAGCAGAATGGAAAGTATGTGTGCTCTTATAGTTATTTTCTTAAGGTTATATCTTTGCCCAGTTCCATTTTCTGCAATAATTATGAGTTATTAAGGATCCCATTCCTACAAGACTCAGCCTTCAGAAGGGACATTTTTATTGCTGATGGTTTGAATTTTTCTTAAAGTTGACATCTTTAACATAAAAATAGCTAACAATGTGAAGCAGGAATGACAAAAGTCTAAATTGACATAGGCAGTTATTATTGTGGATGGTGAACTTGAATCTTAACAGCTTAATTTTAATCCTTTAATGTTTTGTTTTATTTTTGATGTGTCCCGGTGTGCTGTTGTCCTGAAGAACTTCTTTCAAGTAAGCAGTCAAAGTCTGCAAAGGATCCTTTCATGTGGACCCTGTTTTGTCAGATCCTAAAATAGAATGATCATTTTTGCAGTACAGGGGAATGCAAAATGTTTCTCCTTATTGCTGGTTCTGGTTGGCACTGGAGAAAAATGTCAAATGTTTCTAATGTATTTATTTCCTTGGTCTAAAGAGAACTGTGATGATTTATTTTATGTGTCAACCTGACTGGGTTGGGAAGTGTCCAATATTGGGCTAAATATTGTTCTGGATGGGTCTTGTGTTTCTGAACAGAATTAACATTTGATTTAGTAGACTTGAGTAAGGCAAATTATCCTCCCTAATGTGAAGGGTCCTCATTTAATCAGTTGAAGTGTGGAGAGGAATGAGGTAATTAATAAAATCGATAATAAAATGGGGAAATATGAGGTTTGACCACAGCATTTGTAGTATCATAGAAAATTAACTGAAGGGGTGGCCAAATGAGAGTGAAAATACATATGAGAGGAATAGTTATAGACAACTCTGAAATTGAGCTGTGAGCAATGAAGAAAGGTTGGTTTCCTTTGTGGGCTTGCCAGGGGTAAACTTCTTTTAGACCATATTATATATTACTGGTTAGTTCTCACAGAGAGACATCAGACAGTCTGTTGAAAGTAGAAGAAAGAGAATCAGGAGCCAATAGAGAAAAATAGATATACAATCTTCATAGAATAATATAGGAATGTATAAAAGGAGGTGAAATTTTCACAGAGAAAATTATAAAGAGAGAACAGTTATGATAAATTTTAGCATTGACACTTCTCTTAAGGAAGGCAGAGTCAAAAAAGACAGTCACTAAAGGATCCCAGAGAAATTACAGAGAAAAAGGTGATCTAAGAAAAAGTTTTCAAAGGTAAGAGGGAGCTTAATGACCTGAATTTCCACCAGGAAATTTATCTACCTTATATGAGAGCCAACCGGGAGATATTTCCCCCCAAGATTGCAGGAAAACCCAGATAGATCACTTTCAGCAGATTTATTATGGCAGAAGACACAGTGTCCAGGGAATGAAGTTGAAAGAGTGGCAAACTTGCTCAAAACCATAGACTTGTTTTTTCAAGAGGTTTTACAGTAAAATAAATAAGAGCAATTGGAGATAATTTGAGACATTGGAGGGTGTAAGATCAGACTGGAAGAGCCCTGTGTGTGTTTGTGGTCTGAGACTCAGGAAGCAACAGTGTGAATAAAATGAAATCCTCGCTGAAGCCTGAGTCTGGAGGTGGTAGGGAAGCATAGAATCAAGGAGGTTATATGTATTGACTTTTATGAAAGTAGAGGAGAGGTTATTTTGGAGAAAAGAACAAAAGAAAGTTTTAAAAAATGAAACACTTCAAAGCTATTTGGAGTAAAAAGTAGTGAAGTTATAAGCTCTCTGGTAACATGGTCTTGTAGGTCAGTGAATAGAAGGCAGCTTCCCTCTTGAATTTAAGGAGGTTGAGGAGAAATCTGAGTTTGTAGTTCAGTGGAAATGAGCTAAAGAAAGCTGACCAGTGGTGAGTGCTCAGTGAAATTTGTAGTGGCTGCAAATATTAAGTAATTTTCCCAAGCAACGCTTAAATAGACCAAAGCTATCATAGACAATGTATACCATTGAGTAACACATGAAAAGAGAGCATGAGTTCTTGAGTCAGACAGGTTTGAAATCAATATTTGATGCTTTGTTTTAATTTACTAACAGTGTGACCTTGTCCAGTTTATATATTCATTATGAGTTTCAGATCCCAAATTTACACCCTGGGAATGATACTTTTACTCTTGTGTGGTTTTCTTAATACCACTAAGGTAGTATGCATAAAGGGCTTACCAACTATAATGCCTACCTAATGCATAGTCATCTTCAAGTGGTGACTGTATTACCATAACTCAAACTCAATAGCTCTCTCATTGTGAAAGCTCTCCTGTCTAAGGCAGTTGACAGCAGAAATAATTTAAGAAATGTAATACTTACCTGATGCACTTAAGGACACACCACATTAATTATTGTTAATTGTGACTAATGGATAATATTGGACTATAACTATTAAGTCCTTGCCACTTTAATTGTGTCTTACAGACTTAGACATTGATTAATACATCATAAAAATAAGTAGCATATTTGGCAGGAAACCCACTTCTGGAGGTATCAAGTTCTTTTACCTTAAAAGTCAGTAATATATGGCCTGCAGATAATTCTGGCTGGCCACCTATTTTTTACAGAGAAAGTTTTAGTGGAATGCAGTTAATATCTAAGTGTTGGTATGGCTGCTTTTACAAAAATAGCCATATCAAACAATTGCTACATAGACTGTATGGTTTGCAAACCTTAAACTACTTAATAATCTGGGCCTTTATAGAGAAGCTGGCTGACTCTGTTTTAGGTAATAGAGTAATATTGCTAGTGAAAAAGCAGCTGAGTATCATAGGTCACCATGAAATAATTTATATATATACGTATATATATATATATATATATATATATATATATATATATATATATATATAAATTGTTTATATTCATAAACAATTATATATTCATAAAGAATGTCCCCCAGGTTGTAGTATAGAACATGGATTAAGGTCTTCATTTATCTGGAATTTGATATAAATATTACACATTCTTTTTATGCACTTCTTACTAAAGACCTGACCATAAATGCAGGCTTTTAAAATTGTTTCTAATTACTTTTTACTTATCAAAATTCAAAGAATAAAATTTTAAACATTATATGTGAAAAATTTCAATCTGCCACAGGACTGACTAAAAATATGAGTATAAAAGATGTAATTTAGCCTTATCAGATGGTGGCTCAGTGGATAGAGCATCGAACTGGAATGCAGAGGACCCAGGTTTGAGACCCTGAGGTCGCAAGTTTGAGTGTGGGCCCATCTGGCTTAAGCAAAAGCTCACCAGTTTGGACCCAAGGTCGCTGGCTCAAGCAAGGGGTTACTCAGTCTGCTGAAGGCCCAAGGTCAAAGCACATATGAGAAAACAATCAATGAACAACTAAGGTGTAGCAAAGAAATACTGATGATTGGTGCTTCTCATCTCTCTCAGTTCCTGTCTGTCTGTCCTTATCTATCCCTCTCTCTGACTCGCTCTCTGTCCCTGTAAAAAAAAAAAAAAAGATGCAATCTATATACTAGTAAAATAAAATGTTGCTAAATATTAAAAAATGAAAATATTAATGTCTATTAATGATTCTGCTTTGCTTATTAAGTTGCAAATACAGATAGAGTTCAAAATTCTAACTGATAAATGTGGAAACAATATACATCCTTTAGTGATTTTTCTTTTTAATGATCTGTATATTACTGGAAGCATATCAGCGACATGAAACACACCAACTTTTGTTCTCTTTTTACCTTCTTCACCCAAAGAACTATTTTTAAAATAGGATATGCTGTAATGAGAAAGAGAAAGGATTAAAAAAAAGCAAGTCCTTCCTTGTCCCACAAATAATCCAACAGAGCCAAGGCATTTAAAAGGTATGCAACTAAATTGCACAACAAATAATTAATTCAAACCAAGAGCATATTTAAGTTTACCTATAATAAAATAATGAAGGCTTCTTTAATGTAGGTCATGAAGAGCTGCCTGATATTTTATTATTTCATATATCACAGTCACACATGTAGCTATCTACAAATAACTGCATTGTCTTTCTAAAACATTGGCTAAGAAGTCCCTTTTGCTAAATACTAGGATCACCAAAGGGTTGAGCTTTACTTACACTTCAGTTGTTATTATTTAAAACCCTGATGTAATGAGCTCCTGCACTCCTTCCTGCATAGTCTCTTTCTATCTCATGTCCAATAAATATGACTTCATATTTTTTCTATGCTTTGAGTCAGTTTGAATAAGTGAGATTGTATGACTGCTTTATTCATCATACAAGTCTTCATGCAGTGCAATGTAAATTTGTCTTAATGGCAGCTCCATAATTGTTCTTGGAGTTAGTTGAATCTAACTTATTTCATGAATTCATTATAATGGATATTCTTTTGTAGAATGAAATATTCTAAAGAGCAAACATGTTTTGTTGCAATATGTCACATGCATATTTATCTCTGCCTATTCTCCCATGAAATTATAATGTCCCAATTTCTACCTTATGGAAATGTCTATGTTCCATCATATTAATGCTAAGTTTTTATGAATACATACAAGTAAATTGTTATGTGATTAAGTGAAAATTAATAATGTCATCTCTATTCATCTTGTGTGTTTTTTTTTTCTGTTGAGCAGTGCTGGCTTAAATAGTTGAGGCTTCTCATCTTTTCTTTTCTTTCTTTCTTATTTATTTATATATTTATTTATTTATTTAGTATTTTTCTGAAGGAAAAAGGTTGGAGGCAGAAAGACTGATTCCCACATATGCTTGACCGGCATACTCCTGGCATGCTCACTAGGGGTCGATGCTCTGTCCATTTGGGCTGCTGCTCCATTGCAACTGGAGCCATTCTAGCACCAGAGACAGAGGCCATGGAGCGATCCTCAGCACCCGAAACAACTTTATTCCAATGAAGCCTTGATTGTGGGAGGGGAAGAGAGAGACAGAGAGAAAGGAGAGGGGGAAAGGTGTAGAAGCAGATAGTCGCTTCTCCTTTGTGCTCTGGCTGGGAATCAAAACAGGGCCTTCTACACTCCAGGCCAACGCTCTATCACAGAGCCAATTGGCCAGGGCCAAAGTTTCTTTTCTTGTTTAAAATCTTGTTTAAGTGGTTTTCTTTCATCTGTGGACAGACCCTCATTTTTATACCCAAATATCATAGCTAAAATGTAATTTATTTTTTTTTTGGTTTTAGCTTTTTTTCATAGTAAAAGATAAACTTTAAAAGCATAATATTTTTGCATTTCTTAAATCAGAAAATAAAAAGCACTCATGTTATTATATAAGAACAAATATGCTACTTCTATAATATGTTGGGTGCTTATGTCCCAACAGTATAATTTACAAAATTATTATATTAAATTTAAACCTCATAACAACTTCATGGACTAGATGGTATATCTATTTTATAAATAAAAAATGATGTTTGAGCTATAGGTACAGTAATATAACAGTTATATAAAACATTAAACACTCTATCATGCTCATCACAAAGTTTACAATTTCTGTAGTAAGATGATGATAATTAAACGAGTATGGATATAGGGAAGTCTGTAAGTTCTAACTGAATATTGGTAAATTAAAGATTAGAGAATTCTACATTATATCTTAACTATTCACACTAAAGTAGAAATTTACAATCTATAAAAATAAAAATGGTGATGCTAAAGATACAAATACTGAAAAGAAAATAGCCCTGAGCTTTGGAAAAGGGGGAGCCTGCTCTTAGCCATATGCCTCCAACTTCAGTGCCTGGGACCAGCAAGGGCTGATAGTAACTCAGGACTGGGCACACAGGATCTTGTTCTACCTGTGACCAACTTGCAAAAATTGTTCACTTCAAAACATTTTGTCTCTTTCTGATAGCATGAAATAGCTGTCACTTGCAAAATCATTTTAACACAGTGTTCCACTGGATACTGGCACCACAGAAGATCACCACATGCTAGGTAAGGTCCAAGCCTCATGTCAGGCAATCCCACAGGGTTCTAAAGATTGTTGATCAGTAATGACAAGAGCCCCCCCTGGTCATCGTGCATTCTTTCTCCCTTGCTTCTGATCAATGTGATGACATATGCCCCTCTGGGTTAGTCTTATGTTGTGCTGAACAAGGAATAAAATTCCTTCTGCCAGTGAAATTTCTCTTCTTGTTCTGCCCTGGTACTCTCTATCCTTTTATGCTGTTGCAGTGTGGGGAGTTAAGAATGCATCTAATACAGTAAAAAATCACACTCTTAGGACTTCAAGGATCATGGTGTAACTAGTCCAAGAAAAGTCATTGTTGAAAAATATATTGTTCTACAATTATTCTCTAAAATTCTAAACAGCAAATTAACATGTCCAGAAAAAAGATCTCTCTCATTTTTCTACCTAATCTAGGAAAAAATTGCATTTATTGTTATTATCAAATCACAGACACAAATCTTTCTCACTTTGAGAAAGTCATTGAAGGCCAATATTCATGGACAATGCGTGAGAAATGCTATAGACTTTATGAAATAAGTGGCATTAAGGAACTACAGAGAAGAAAGATCTGTACTTGTCCCTTGAACAACAGGGGTTTCAGCTGCACAGGTCCTCTTATATATGGAGTTTTTCAATAAAAACAGTTCTCCCTTTCTATTTTCCACCTTATGCATTCCATGGCTTCAACCAGGCTTGGGTTAAAAAATTATTTTCAACATAAGGTGGGAAATCTTTGGTTGAGAATAAGAGAATATTATTTTAAATCAGAGTTGACGGAATCTAAGATTCAAAGTGGCAATTACTGTAGGGTCAAAGTTATTCACAGAATTTTGTACTGCAGGGAAAGTTAGAGCCCCTAATCCCCAAGTTGTGCAAGGGTCAAATGTATACTGTTTCCATACAGACAACAAAGAGCTATTGTTAATAATACATTGATGCTACTTTTTTCTTGTGACAGAACATGTAAAAATAGCTGTTAATGGTACATTTGACTGTAAAGCACACAGACTCAGAGATGATTCTGGACCTGAACAAGAAAAATTGGTGCCTGCACACTAAGAAGCATCTTTCTATGCACTGTTCAGGCAATAAGCAAATACACAAATACCTCTTTTCTACTGTTATTCTCTGTTTTGTCATCATTGACATATCTCTGCCTCAGACGACCCTATGGATTTTGTCATACAGATTTCAATCATATTGTTTATTTAGAGAGGGGCCCACAAAAATACCTGCCTGAACCTTGAATACCCTTGTGGTAGCTCCATAAAGGGCTACTGTAGTCAATGATGGCCAAAGTCAGTAGAAATATCATTAAAAAAGAACTAGCAACTTAGAGGGCCCACCTAAGTTGGAGGTCAGCCATTTGTAATGCCATTTATCTATACAATTGTAAGATATTTTCTCCCCCAGTGCTCATATGCTTGGTTGTAGGAACAGGAAAAGATAACCTCTGCTCAGATTCTGGTAAAATAAAAATAAAGAAACAAAAGACAAAGAGAGGATAAAGACAAATAAAGAAATAACTGCTGTGTTGCTGTACCATGGATGGTGGTGGGGTAACTTACGAAAATTAATAGTCTGGTATCCTTCACAATTTATGACAGCAGACATAGGCACCTCATTTTCACCTGGCTCTGCTGACCACTGTGTTTTGTAATGTTTCAGCAGTTGCTTTATTTGAAGCCATCCCAAAAGGCGCCCCGATCCTCAGCTCTCAATGAACTCTATACTGTCGCCACTATTCCTTCCTTTTGAAACCCACTTTCATTTTCTTTTTCTTTGCAAGATTTGTATTTATCCTCCGAGATTTACTTCAAATGTTGAAACCTTTGTGAAGAAAATGTACTTCCATTTTCTGCATCGGTTAATTTCTTCATCTTTGTGCCTCTGTGGAACCTCCGTGATATGACTTGCAATATTGTATTCCAAATATTTGCTTATGCATCAATTTTGTCTTTGATTTTGTACATATCCTCAGGACAGACATTATATTTAATTCATTTCCCTACTGTATATACTTTGTACTCCATAGTTTGCTGAATAAAAATAAAATAAAATATGGACACAAAGCATGGAAAAAAAATAAACTTAGTTCCTCTCTCTGGACCTTTCTTTTGAAACAACAGTGTAGAACTGGAGAGATGATACTGTATTTTCCAGCTAAATAAATATTAATATATGCTTCTAAATATATGCTGTTTTAATGCCAAAATAACTTTTCATAAATACATATGAACAAAACTCAAGAAATATATTAACTATATTAAAATGCAAATGCTCAATATGAATAAATACATTTATATTGATATTGGGATGCTTAAAATTTCTTGAGGCACAGGTAAACAAAATGCAAACTATAGATGTTATTGTTCGTAAATGAAATATAGAAATGCTTATATACTGGACTCTTATATGTTACTAATTTGTTGTTAGAAAAAAACCAAAAAACTAATTTTAACATGTTTTCTGATCTGTGAGCTTTTAAATAGAGATTAAACATCAGTAGTTTGACATTAAAGCTTGTTAGTCTTATGTTTAATTTTCTAGTTTTACAGAGGGGTCTTCTTTTTTTATTTTCTGAAGTGAGAAGGAGGGAGGCAGAGAGACAGACTCCCTCATGCATTTGATTTGGATTCACCCAGCATGCCCACTACTGGGCGATGCTCTGCCCATCTGGAACGCTACTCCATTATAACCAGAGCCATAGTGCCTGAGGCGGAGGCCTTGGAGCCATCCTCAGCACCTGGGACAACTTTGCTCCAATAGAACCTTGGCTGCGGGAGGGGAAGGGAGAAATAGAGAAAGGAGAGAGGCAAGGGTGGAAAGGGGAAGAGTGAAGAAGCAGATGGGTGCTTCTCCTGTGTGCCCTGGACAGGAATCAAACCCAGGACTTCCACACGCCAGACCAATGCTATCCTACTGAGCCAACTGTCCAGGGCTGAGGGGTCTTCATTTTAATAGTGTTTTTCTGTCACATGTGGAATCTGTAAGTCATTTTCTTTAAGCAAAATTTTTCTGTATTTTTCTGGTTGATGAAATTTACTTTATTTTGGTAATGGAATTTAAAATTGTCTATGAGCATAAAGATTTTTAAGTAAACAAATGTGACTATTATTTTAATCATAACTTTAAAGTTGCAGAATTTATATTCTGTAGAAAATCAAGACAATTAATTATTGAGTGTCCAAAAACAAAAATGTATATATGTTATATAAATGTTAAAAATATTCATAGTCATAAATGTTTATTTTAATTTTCAAGCAACTTAAAACAAATATTTTCAGAAATTAAAATACAGTAGTTTTAAATATTAAATATTTAAAATTATTATTTGTTTAGTGGCTTTATCTTTCATTTATTGGTTATATTAGAACCAAAGTTTTATTTTACAATGCACATTGTTTTCTTCTATTATTTAAAAATAATAAAGGAGATACTCAAAATTCAAAAAGGGAAAAACAATTTTGTATGCATAGAATGTTTCTCTTAATTTTTTTATCCAGTATTTTATGTCTATTTATTTTTTATACCACTTTGATGTTTCTTTATATTTCATATTTATACCTTGTTTTCCTCTTTGCTTTATTTCTATTTGATGTAATGAATATATTACATCTCAATTTTATTAACATTACCTTATGATTTTATAATTTAAATTTAGTTTTCTAAGTTTTACTGTTGAGAATTAGACTATAGCTTTCAAAATAATGAAACATTTAAATCTTTATAATTGTATTTTACTATTTTGCAGAGTTTCTTGATATAATACAACCTTCATGTTTTTTCTCTTTCAAGAAAAAAGTAAATGACATATTGTTTTGTATCTGTATTTAGAATCATTTATACTTATTTATTTCTTAAGTATCTGATTAATTTTGTTTGTTTAGGTGTGAGTGTGTGACCAATGTTTATGCCTATGAGTCAGATTTGGGGGTTAAGTGATATTCATCTGCTTATGTTTTCAGGATAGTGATAAATTATTTGCAGGGGAACCTGTACCAGATTTTATTTTGTCAGTACTGTATGAGTATTCAAATTTTTGTGCATCTTCTCAACATTGGTCATTTTTATGCAACTTATTTTTGGCAACTTAGTTATAAATCATATCTCACGATGGCCTTAATGTATTTTGATTTTATTATTAGTAAGTTTGGGCATCATTAAATATATTTTATTTATTTATTGTTTAAAATAAATTGTGCAAGAACATTTATTTTTATTGTAAATTTATTGAGGTGACATTGGTTAATAAGATCATGTAGGATTCAAGTGTACATTTCCACAGTACATCATTTGTATATTGCATTGTGTGCCCACAACAAAGTCAAATCATTTAATAGCTTTTAAAAGTAATTTGTTTTCTTTTCTTCCTGCAAACAACAGTTTACGAGTTTTAACTATTTTTATAATAGATTGTGTTTTTCTAATTTTTTTGCATTACTTTATATAATTTGGACCAATATTGCTACTCTACCTGTGCTTTGACTTTTCATTATGCCTATTGGTAAGCAATAGTTTTTAACTGTTATAGAAGTACATCAGCCTGTCTTTGTATGAGTAAGATATCTTACTACTTCTCTAATAATTTTCTATCCTGTTAATTAATCTATTTTATTGTTTTTTGTCAACAATTCTATACTTTGATCTTTCATATTTAAGTGCTTGATCTACCTAAGATTGATTTTACATAGAAAGTGAAGTTAGGGATGGTATGTTCATAAAATAATTAAGATCATATTTTTCAGTACCACTTATTGAATATTAATTTATAGATCTCTACTGATAATCTCAATCAGCTCTGATGTATATCAAGTTGGCACATGTTTGAATGCGTGTATGTTTGTGTTTCAAGGCTCTCTCTTTTATTTCATTAATTAATTTTTTATTACCATAGCCTATATCTTACTTTTAAAAGTAATATATTTTGTAAGTCTATATTGAACAGAATAGAATCATCTCCTGTCAACCTCTTTATTAATGCCTTAGTTATCTTATCCTTTCTTCTTCTGTATCATTCAATATCAGTTTTAAAACTTCCTTGAGAAAACACTTATTCCTATTGCCTGGGATTATTTGAAATGATAAATTCTTTGAACAAAATCAATAAACATTTCTCTCACACTTATTTAATTCTTATTTAATATTTATCATATAAGCTTTACAACTGCAAAAAAAATCATAACTTTTTCATTAAATTTATTTCTCAGTATACTTAATAAATACTTATAAGGTAAAATATTTTAAATTGCCTTCAACTCTTGCTGCAAGTCTTTTGAAATTGAATTGTTTAAACACTGTTCAGAAACTTTCTTCTTGTTTTGTCATTGTTGACGGATGATACGTTGAATTTTTAAAGTAAAATATATTTATATCTTCCAATAATGTTATGCTTCTTCCTTTATAATTAAATTGGTCTTGTTTCTTGTTCTTATTTTCTTATCTAATTGCACTATATAGGACTATTATGTTGTGATTTTAAACTAGAGCCATTGTATTTGTTAGAATCTAATCTTCAAAATTGTTTTGTAGTATAGGTTGTAAGTTCTTTTCTACAAGAATGATTATTATCATCTGGAAGGTATCACATATTTCAATCCTTTTAAATTTAAACATTGATGTAAGGATTTATTATAAACCAAACAAATAATGAAAATTAATTGCCTAAGGTCAAATGATAGCCTGCCACAGACCACAGATTCTCAGATAAAGCTTTATGATTTTTAATTTTACATCTCTTGAAACAACAATAAAGTCTCCTTGCTTTTCAACTTAGGAAAAATTACAGTTTTTGTAGATATGTACTTCCTGGAGCCCAGTTATTGATGTTCATTCCAATTTACTACCAACTCTGTGCCAATTCAAAGCTTTTGCCCATAGAAGATTTAGCTTGTCTACAATACTTACCTTTCCATGCTTGTTAAGAGCTTTATCTTTCTATATTGTAGAGTCTTTCCCAAGACTCCAGATGCATTTTAAATAAAGAGATTTCAAGTTCCACAAAATACATTTCAAAAGGTTATATATTTCTCCTTGATGCATTGCTGATGATTGGATGTACTAGGATCTGAAATGAGAAATCTGTTGATGCTTTTGTCCATTGCTGTGTTCATTAGATAGTGGAGATTTTAAGAAACTGAAAAATGCTATAGAAGCAAACCGGTCAGTACTTTATTTTTTTTTCTGCATCAGTAACAAACTTTCTTTATCTGGTTTCTTATTTGATTGAACCTCTTTCCCCAGTAATAATTCGCTGCATCAGAAGATAACCTGCTTCCTGCAGGTGTCCATTGTTTAAGTTGTGGATTGTTGGTGGACATTACAGTGTGGCTGCTTACAAAGTTGTGGAAACAAAGCCTTTAAAGGAATTCTAAGTACAGTGTTCAACAGATGAACTTCAGTTCCTCAATCATATTATTGTGGGGGGAGTATATTATTTTATTATAATTTTTCATTTATTGTGTTAGCATAGGTTCAAGTGTCCCATTCAATATAACACCCTCACACTCCAACAATGTACCTCCCATTGCACCCCTTTTGCACACCTGCCCCTGACTCTCTGCCACCCTTTTTATTCTCCTTCTAATTTTTTTTATTTTTATTTTTACAGAGACAGAGAGAGAGTCAGAGAGAGGAATAGATAGGGACAGACAGACATGAATGAAGAGAGATGAGAAGCATCAACCATCAGTTTTTTGTTGCGACACCTTAGCTGTTCATTGGTTGCTTTCTCATATGTGCCTTGACCACCGGGTCTTCAGCAGACCCAGTAACCCCTTGCTCAAGCCAGCAACCTTGGGTTCAAGCTGATGAGCTTTTTGCTCAAGCCAGATGAGTCCACGCTCAACCTGGCGACCTCAGGGCCTCGAACCTGGGTCCTCCACATCCTATTGTGACGCTCTATCCACTGTGCCAATGCATGGTCAGGCCCTTTTTAATATTTTTTTATTGATTTTAATTTATTATGCTTACATAGATTCAAGTGTCCCACCTAATATATCTCCCCCCCCCCACCTCTGTGTTTCCCTTTATACCCGCTTTGACTCCACTCCCAAAAGCCCTCCCCCTTCCCTTCAGGATTTTCTGTCCTGCTCTCTATGATGCTATGTGATGTATAATAAATTTTACTAATCTTTTTCCCTTCTCTGATCACATCCTCTCCTCCCCTTTTTCCTCTGACCACTTTTCCTCTGGTCATTTTGATCCTGCATCTGCTTCCATTCTGTTTCTCTGTTTACATTGTTCATTGGATTCCTCAAATGAGTGAGGTCATATGATATTTTTCTTTGTCTGCCTGGCTTATTTCACTTAGCATAATATTCTCCAAGTCCATCCATGTTGTTGCAAAAGGTAAGATTTCCTTCTTTCTCTCTTGGCCCAATAGTATTGCATTGTGTATATGTACCACTGCTTTTTAATCCACTCATTCACTGATGGACACTTGGGCTGTTTCCAATCCTGGCTATTGTAAATAGTGCTGCAATAAACAAGGAGGTGCATTTCTTCTTTTGAATCAGTGATTTGGTATTCTTAGGATATATTTCTAAAAGTGGGATAGCTTGTCAAAGGGTATTTCTATTTTTAATTTTTTGAGGAATCTCCATACTGTTTTCCACAGTGCCTGTGCCAATCTGCATTCCCACCAGCAGTGCAGGAGGGTTCCCTTTTCTTCACTCTCTCGCCAGCATTTATTATGTGTTGTTTTGTTAATAAGCACCATTCTGACAAGTGTGAGGTGGTATCTCATTGTGGTTTTAATTTGCATTTCTCTAATGATTAGTGATGTTGAACATTTTTTCATATGTCTATTGGCCATCTTTATGTCCTCTTTGGAGAAGTTCCTATTCATTTCTTTTCCTCGTTTTTTGTTTGGGTTATTTATATTCCTGGTGTTGAGTTTTACAAGTTCTTTATAAATTTTGGTTATTAAGCCTTTATCAGACTTTTTGTTGAATATTTCTCCCATTGTGTGGTTTTTCTTTTTATTTTGTTCACATTGTCCTTAGCTGTGCAAAAGCTTTTTAGCTTGATATAGTCCTATTTGTTCATCCTGACCATTATTTAACTTGTCCGTGGAGATAAATCAGCAAATATATTGCTGCAAGAGAAGTTGGAGAGCTTACTCCCAATGTTTTCTTCCAAGATGATTATGGTTTCATGACAAATTTAAATCTTTTATCCATTTTGAGTTTATTTATGTGCATGATGTAAGTTGGTGGTCTAGTTTTATTTTCTTGCAAGTACCTGTCCAATTTTCTCAACACCATTTGTTAAAGAGACTATCTTTATTCCATTGTATGCTTTTACCTCCTTTGCCAAATATCAATAGTCCATAAAGGCATGGGTTTATTTCTGGGCTCCCTGTTCTGTTGCATTGATGTGTGTGCCTGTTCTTATGCAAGTTCCAAGTTGTGTTGAGTGCAATGGCCTTGTATTATAACTTGATATCAGGAAGTGTGATACCACCCTCTTTATTCTTCTTTTTCAAGATTGATGAGGCTATTTGTGTTCTTTTTTTGTTCTATATAAATTTTTGGAATATTTGTTCTATATCTTTGAAGTATGCCATTGGTATTTTAATAAAAATTGCATTGAATTTTTAGCTTTCTTTGGGTAATATAAGCATTTTAATGATTTTTCCTATCCATAAACACGTATATGATTCCACTTATTTGTATCTTCCTTAATTTCTTTTATCCATGTTTTATAATTTTCTGAGTACAAGTCTTTAACCTCCTTGGATAAATTTACTCCTAGGTAACTTATTTTGTTGCAATAGTGAAGGGGATTGTTTCCTTAATTTCTCTTTTAGACAGTTCATTGTTGGTGTATAAAAATGCCACTGATTTCTGAATATTAATTTTATATCCTGCCACCTTGCTGAATTTATTTATCAGATCCAGTAGTTTTTTGACTGAGATGTTAGTGTTTTCTCTGTACATTATTATATAATCAGCAAATAAAAGTTTTACTTCTTCTTTTCCAATTTGGATGCCTTTTATTTCTTCTTGTCAGATTTCTGTGGCTAAGACTTCCAGAACTATGTTGAATAAGAGTGGTGAAAGGGGACACCCCTGCCTTGCTCCTGATCTAAAGGATTGCTTGTAATTTTTGCCCATTGAGTATGATGTTGGGTATGGGTTTGTCATAGATGGTCTTGTTGAGGTATGTTTTCTGTATTGCCACTTTGCTGAGAGTTTTGATCATAAATGGTTGCTAAATTTCATCAAATGCTTTCTCTGCATCTATTGATATTATCATGTGGTTTTTCTTCTTCCTTTTGTTTATGTGATGAATCACATTGATTATTTTTCATGTGTTGTGCCCATCTTGCCTTCCCAGAATAAAACCCAATTGATCATGGTGTATAATATTTTTTATATATTGCTGAATCCAGTTTGCTAATATTTTGTTGAGAATTTTAGCATCTAAGTTCTTTCTTTTTACTGTCTTTGCCTGGTTTTGGAATGAGGATTATGCTCACCTTATAAAAGTAACTTGGATGTCTTCCCTCCTCTTGAATTTTTTTAAATTAGTTTGATAAGGATATCTATTAGTTTTTCTTTGAATATTTGGTAAAATTTGCCTGTGAAGCCATCTGGCCCAGGACTTTTGTTTGTTGGGAACTTTTTGATAACTGTTTCAGTCTCATTTGTTGTAATCTGTCTGTTTAGGTTTTCTGATTCCTCCAGATTGGTTTTTGAAAGATTATGTTTCAAGGAATTTGTTCATTTCACCTTGGTTGTCTAATTTCTAGGCATACAGTTCTTCATCGTATTTTCTTAAAATTCTTTGTATTTCTGCTGTGTCAGTTACTTTTCCACTCTCATTCCTAATTTTATTTATTTGAGTCCTCTCTTTTTTTTTTTTTTTGGTGAGTCTGGTTTAAGGTTCATCAATTTTGTTTACCTTTTTAAAGAACCAGCTCTTGGTTTCATTGATCTTCTGTTTTGTCTTTTTTGCCTCTATGTCATTTATTTCTGCTTTGATCTTTATTATTTCCTTCCTTTTACTTCCTCTGGGCTTTGTTTGTTGTTCTTTTCCTAGTTCTTTTAGATGTAAGGTTAAGTTGTTTTTTGGGCTTTTCTTGCTTTTTAAGATATGCCTGTAATACTATGAACTTCCCACTCAAGACTGCTGTTGCTGTGTCCCGTAAATTTTGAGATTTTGTATGTTCATTTTTATTTGTTTTAAGGAAATTTTTTATTTCTTCTTTGATCTCACTGTTAACCCATTTGTTATTTAATAACATGCTGTTTAGTCTCCAAGTGTTTGAATGTTTTTCAGTTTTTCTATTGTAGTTGATTTCTAGTTTCATGCCATTGTGATCAGAGAAGATGCTTGATATGATTTCAATCATTTTAAATTTATTGAGACTCACTTTGTGTCCCAGCATGTGGTCTATCCTAGAGAATGTACCATGATCACTTGAAAAGAATGTATATTCTGCTGCTTTAGGGTAAAAGTTTGAAGATATTTATTAAATTCAGTTGATTTAGTGTGTCCTTTAAGGCTGCTGATTCTTTGTTAATTTTCTTTCTTGAGGATCTATCCATTGATGTTATTGGGATATTGCAATCCCCTACTATTATAGTATTGCTGTTGATTTTCTCCTTTATGTCCATCAAAATCTGCTTTATAAATTTAGGTGTTCCTATATTAGGCACATAGATATTTATAATGGTTATAGCTTCCTGTTGAATTACACCATTTATCATTATGTAGTGACCTTTTTTTCCTTACTATAGCCATTGTTTTAAAGTCTATTCTGTGAGATATAAGTATTGCTACCCCAGCTTTCTTTTTTCATTTACATTTGCATGAAATGTTTTTCTCCATCCCTTTACTTTCAGTTTATGTGGTTTTTCTTTTGACATAGGTCTCTTGGAGACAGCATATGTACAGGTTCTGTTTTCTTATCCATGCAGCTGCTCTATGTCTTTTGATTAGAATACTTAATCCATTTACATTTTAGGTTATTATTGATATGTAGTTGTTTATTCTAATTTATTCTTTAAATCAGCATTTCTCTTTTTCTAGATTTTTCCCCTTTGTCTATTTACAACAGGCCCCTTAACATTTATTGCAGCATTCATTTGGTTGTACTGAATTCCTTGAGGTTTTGGTTTTTCTTTGTCTGCAAAGCTTTTTATTTCTCCCTCTATTTTAAATGATAGACTTGCTGGATAAAGAAGTCTTGGTTGTAAGCTCTTGTTTTGCATTACTTTGAATAACTCTTGTTGTTCCCTTCTGGCTCTAGTGTTTCTGTTGGGAAGTCAGATGTCATCATTATGGGAGCTCCTCTGTAAGTAATTGACTGCTTTGCTCTTGCAGCTTTTATTATATTTTCTTTATTCCTCAATTTTGATATTTTAATTATTATGTGTCTTAGTGTAGGTCTCTTTGAGTTCCTTTTTGATGGCACTCTCTGTGCTTCTTGAACTTGTATATTTTTTTTCTTCATCAAGTTAAGGAAGTTTTCCACAAGAATTTCCTCAATCAGCTATCCAGCACTGTTCTTTCTCTTCTCCTTCAGGAACCCCTATTATGTGGATATTGTTTTTCTTTACGTTGTCACAGAGCTCTCCTGGAATATCTTCAGACTTTTTGAGCCTCTTTTCTTTTTGCTACTCTGCTCTGGTCTTTGGTTTATCTTGTCCTCTAAATTGCTGATTTGGTCCTCTGCTTCATTCAGCTTCCTTTTAATTCCTTCTAATGTAGTCTTCATTTCTGATATTGTTTTTGTCATTTTTAACTGGTTCTTTTTCATTATTTCAATGTCTTTTTTGATGCTTGCTATCTCTTTATTTAGATGCTCATTATGTCCATTCATTGTTCTAAGATCTTTGAGCATCCTAACAATCATTATTTTTAACTCTACATCTGGTAATTTGGTTATTTTTATCTCATTCAGTTCTTTTTCTGAGGATTTCTCTTGTTGATTTGTTTGGATTACATTTTTTTGTCTCCCTATTTTGTCTGTGTATAGCCTCCTCCTTTGGGTGTGTTGTTTGTGTAGCTAGCTGAGTCTATGGTTAGTATTATCTGCCTCCAGTCTCTTGTTGTGTTGTTTCTAGATTTTCTTGGGTTGGCATCAGATATTGTTGGTAATCTCTATGGGCTACTTGTCTGCTGTCACTCTTCTTTTTGCTATTTGTGTCAGCATATTCTGTGTCTTAATTGGGTCAGGTGTGAGGAGCCCTTTTTTTTAATTTTTTTTTATTTTATTCATTTTAGAGAGGAGACAGAGAGAGAGAGAGAGAGAGAAAGAGAGAGAAAGGGGGGAGGAGCTGGAAGCATCAACTCCCATATGTGCCTTGACTGGACCAGTGCAGGGTTTTGAACTGGCGACCTCAGTGTTCCCAGGTCGACGCTTTATCCACTGCGCCACCACAGGTCAGGCGAGGAGCCCTTTTTTAAGACACCACGCTAACAAGTGTTGATAAGTCCTGAACTGATACATATCTGGCCACTTGATATGCCTGCCCTGGACCTCCCTGGCCAGAGACTGTCACAGAATGACTGTCCCTTATCAACCTTTTGGAGCTATAGGTAAACCAGATCTTGTAGCTGCCTCTGCTGGGCCCAATTGCCATTGTAAATATCAGCTGCACTCTTAGGCTAGCTTTTATTTACTCTTGACCAGGGGAAGTTCATTTAAAAGTTCAGGTTCCCCTGAAATCTGCTTTCTACCACCTTTTATTGCTGGCTACTTATTAGACTCAGTACTGTAATTCAGAGATTAGGTATGGTATTGAATGTGGCTTGCCCCTTAGCCTAAGGTGTCATTCTATCCAGACTATTAATTTAATTTAATTTAATTTAATTTAATTTCTTTTTTTTTTAACCCTCAGAAGGGTGTATCCACAAGAGTACAGTAGGAGTGGCCTCAGTGTTCCCAAGGTATGATCTGTCTGCAGGCCAGCCACCACCACTGCTGCTGTCTTGGGAGTTCTGGCTTGGGCGCTGCCAGAACTGGCCCTAGCCACAGCTGCTGTAGCTTCCACCACCGTGGGTGGGCTTGTGCCTGTGTTCACGCTTGGACTGCAGCCTTGGCTGCCCCAGCCTCTGCCATAGGCAGGTTTGTGCACCTGCGCTCAGACCATTCCGGCCCCAGCTGCTGTGCCCACTACCGCGGGCCTGCCCATGCTCCAGCGAGGACTCAGCAGCATAAGGGGGTGGTGTCACTCAGACCTCAGCACTGAATACCTGTGTCCCTGACATGCTTCCTTCTTTTAAGTGTCTCTTTGCTCTTATTGGAGCAGGAGAGCCTCTGGTGGGCATGGTAATTTTTTCCCTTTGCTTGTGTTGCTGCTTCCAGGAAAAATGGTCACTTTAGATTTGGGGAGTGACTGAGCCTAGGGGTTTGGATGGCTGTCCCTCAAAGTGTTTCTCCCTTTACCTCCGAGATTACATTTTCTTCTGGCAATTCCAATCCTCTCAGAGTTTCTTACTCCCGGACCCCCAGGTAAGTGACTTTGAATGAGGTTTTCTGCGCTGTCTCTTTAAGATGGAACTTGGGTATAAGAGTTCTGTTTCTTTCTTGCAAACAGTATCCTGGCTTTTTTTTCTCAGCTAAATACTGTCTTTATGCCTCTTCTAGGCTATGGGGCTCTAGGCTGTGGCTCTGTTACTGGGGATGAGGACCCATAACTCTCTGAGTAATCCACTCCACTACGAGAGTCCCTCCGGCCCACCACTCATTTCTGGGAGCAGGGCAGCCTTTTCTATCTCACTGCCTGTCCTACCAGTCTCGGTGTGGTTTCTTTAGTGTTATTGGTTGTAGAATCCTCTTAGTTTAGTCTAAAGTTGATTTTTCAAAATGATTATTCTTTCTTTCTTTCTTTCTTTCTTTCTTTCTTTTTACAGGGACAGAGAGAGTCAGAGATAGGTAAAGATAGGGACAGACAGACAGGAACTGAGAGAGATGAGAAGCATCAATCATCAGTTTTTTGTTGTGACACCATAGTTGTTCATTGATTGCTTTCTCATATGTGCCTTGACTGTAGGCTTTCAACAGACCAAGTAACCCCTTGCTCGAGACAGCAACATTGGGTTCAAGCTGATGAGCTTTTTGCTCAAGCCAGATGAGCCCGCACTCAAGCTGGCGGCCTCAGGGCCTCAAACCTGGGTTCTCCACATCCCAGTCCGATGCTCTATCCACTGTGCCACCGCATGGACAGGCCAAAATGATTGTTCTTAAAATTAAGTTGTAATCCATTTTGGTTCTGGGAGATGGGCATTGGAACATCCAATTACACTGTTGCTATCTTGCTGCTCTCTACTACCCTTCCCTCTGGGATTTATTGTTCTGTTGTCTGTGTGTATCTTTGTGTTAAGCATATATAATTTGGTTAATTTCTTCACCTTCTTTGATCCTGTATCCTCATTCCCATTTTCTCTGATTGCTGTCCTTCTGTTCCCCATGACCCCACCTTTGCCTCTATTCCATTTCTCAGTTCACCATGTTCATTAGATAGTTCCTCAATCTTTTAATTGTATACATAGTGTGATTTTACCAGAGTATTGCACCTTTTTCTTTTTCAAAACATTTTGAGGGGAGGAAATTTTTACAAATATCTTGGGATTATACTTGAAATAAGTTCATATTATCTTTTTGACCAGAGATTTGTTTCTGATCTCTTTCTCTTCTCTTCAGTGTTAATACATGTTTTTCCTTGTCTTCTAATCCTTTTCATCATTATTGTAGGCATGTTGAAAATGAGATCTATGTCTCTTCCCAAGTTGTAATTATTGCAGTGAGTCCTTTTACCCAACTTTTAATAAACAATTGTCCTCAACTGATATTAGTTCTGGGTTTTTTACCTGAGCTGAAATGCTATCATGATTTGTGCTCTTGCAAACCGTGTTTACTCTGAACTAGTGCCCTGGATCTTGTTGAAGCACAACTGCTACTTATTTTTGTGACACTTCCCTCAGCTTACATGTTTCTGGTGCCATTTGTTTCATTGATGTTCATTTTTATCACTGCCCACAAGAAGGACGTAGGTTAATTATAAGGAGGTTAATCTTTATGCCACAAGCAGGTAGAAGAACATGAAAAACGTGTATCTAATGTTTTGATATACCCCTTGTAACAATAAAACGGATGTTTGATCTTAATGTTTTGTTACCTATGAGACTTAATGAACTAAATATGCTATTTCTCCTAAATAGTATTGTCTGCTTTTATTCAAATGCACAGTGCTGGCCCTTTGTGTTCTCAAATTTTTATGTATGCGTAACTTATTTTAGTTATATTGATTCGTTTTTGTAATTGTTCTTCTTGAATGAGTTAGGTATGATAGTCAGTTCTGATTATAATATAAAAGAGAAAATCTTAGCCCTGCCTATCTGACAACATGCATACTCAACACACACACAAAAAAACTCGCCAGCACATACATTTATGGAAACACATTCACACAGAGACATCAAAGTAGTTAAAATATTTTCCAATAAATTATTAGTAAAAATACAATTATACATTTAATAGTTGAAACAGTTATGTCAAGCAATTAGTTGTATTTGCATTTGTCCTGAATAAAATGCTTTCAAAAAGGCCAGTTGTTTTACAGATTTGAACAAAGCTACATTAAATATTCTTGTGCATATCTCTGTGCCTATCTGAAAACTTTGTCTAATATGTGCAGACAGGAATGAATTGTAAGGCCAAAGATTATTTGCATTTTCAGTATTTTAAATGGAATTTATTGGGGTGACACTGGTTAATGTAATATACAGGTTATAAGTACCAAATTCTACAACACACCTATACATTTTTACTTTTACTAGATTATTGCCAATGGTTCTTCAAAGCAGTTCTATCAGTGTTCACTTTTATCACTATTTGAAAGTTTCCATTGCTCCACATACTTGCTAATCATTAATTATTCAGCCATTCTATTTATTTAATTCTTTACCAGTCTGAGTGTGAAATAATATGTCATTGTTGTTTTATTTTGCATTATTGGCCTGATAATGGCTCATGTGAAATCTTTCTTTATAGACTCATTGGAAGTCTTAGTTTTCTTTTCTATAAATCTTCAGCTTGTAACATAAATTTAATATTGTTATTTATTATTCAAGTTTATAATATAGTCTATACTCTTCACTTGTTTCATTGTTACTTCTTAACTTCCCATTGTCACTACTACAGTATTTTCAAACACTTCTAGTGTAAGTGCCTGACAGTACATAACTTAATTAACTCCAAAGGCCCCACTTCCAAATACCATCACACTGGGCATTAAAGTTTTAACACCTAAAATTTGGGGACACACAAGCATACAGTCTATAACACCAGAATAACAGAAATATGCATAATTTGATGGTTTTACTTTTAGAAAATAAGTTACCTCATATGGCTTATTACACTAGCTTATTATTATACATATATTTACCCTCAATTTTTATGATAACATTATTATAATCACTTATAAATCATTTGTTTACCATTTAGTTATAATGACTAATATATAGATATTTATTTAAATTAATTAAATAAATGTTTTTAAGTTGATAGAATTGATATAACTTGGAATTTCTATTTTTCTTTTTTTTTGGAATTTATATCTTTTTAAAAAATATATAACCAGGTGAAAACTTGGACACATAATGAGAATGCAACAAGAGAAAAAAAAATTTTCTATTAAATAATGTACAGTGTGTCCATAAAGTGATGGTGCACTTTTGAATGGTCATAGGAAAGCAACAAAAGATGATAGAAATGTGAAATCTGCACAAAATAAAAGGAAAACTATTCCAGTTTCATACCTATTCAGTGCAGTTTGATGTGGGCTCCATGTGTTGCCCTAACACATCCAAATGATAGTGAACTTCTTGACACACACGGGTAAGGATGTCTGGTGTAACAGAGTGAATAACATCTATGATTCTCCGTTTTAAGTGATTAATGTCATTGATATGTTCAATGTACCAATGTACACATGTTGCTTCACATAACCCCAAAAGTAAAAGTCTAAGGGCGTCATATCCGGGGATCGTGTTGGCCATGGCTTGAAAGAACTCCTGCCTATCCGCTGCCAGGGGAATGTTCTATCCAGAAACTCACGAACAACGGTGGCATAGTGTGGAGGAGCGTCGTCCTGTTGAAAGATGACACCTTCTGGAAATTGTGGCACTGTATACAATTCCAACATGTCAAGATAGGTGTTTGCCATCACAGACTGCTTTACAAAAGAAAATGAGCCTATTACCTTATCATGCATCAGGCCATACCACACGTTCACTTTAGGGGTGTTACGTTCATACTCAATGTAGGCATGAGGATGTTCAGCAGCCCATATTTGGACATTATGGTCATGAACATGTCCACAGATATGGAAGGTTGCCTCATTGCTAAGCATAATCTGCAAAAGTCTTGCATCATTGTCGATCTCATGAAGCATATCTGTAGCAAATGCACATCATGTGGGTCTATCTGCCAGTTTGATAGCGTGAAACAGCCACAATTTATATCCTGTAAAACAGAGATGTTTCTTTAACACTTTATGAACTGTAGTATCACTTAGGTGTAATTGTTGAGCACATGCATCACAGATTTTTTAGGGCTGCTTAGGTAGCTATCCCGTATAGCCTCTACTGACTCGTCACTGACTGATGGCCTACCAGAACAGGGTTTCTCCACCAAACTGCCGGTTTCCTTCAACTGCTTATCCCACTGATTAATGTTATTCCTATGTGGTGGTGCTTCATTATAAATGTGCCAATATTCATGTTACACTTTGGTCATGGATTAGAATTTAGCAAGCCACAAAACACACTGAACTTTCCTCTGTACCGTCCACATCTTCACTGGCATGGCTGTGGACTGCTCCGCTGTATACATGGTGTTATGTCATAACCTGCGCATGCGCACATGCTGCCACATCATCTCACAGAAAGTGGGAAGGTTTTCCTTTTATTTGATGCAGATTTCACATTTTTATTTTCTTTTGTTGTTTTCCTGTAATCGGTCAAAAGTGCACCATGACTGTACGAACACACTGTATTTCTCCATGTTCTTTCTATTGTTTCAATATCAGATACTTGACAAAAAAATGATCAGGAAACTGTGGTTGTTATGAACACATTATTTAAGGTTCTTTTTTTTTCAAGCATTATACACTGTAGTCAGAATTAATGACAATATGTTTCCATGCAGTTTAATAAAGACACATATTTTTCATTTGTATGAGCATCATTTTTATATTTACCCCCGATATATTACTCAGTTAAGAACATCTTAAACAAAAATATGTGTGATTATAAAAATGGACTCTATTAAATGCAAAATATAATTTGAAATATATTCTGAGATTATAGTTCAAAATTTGTATAAAATAATGTTTAGCTTCACAGAAATAATTATAGATATCTGTGTGTACACATTAGTATAAATAGATATATTTCCTAGTTCACTTTGAAAAGCTTAGAATCTATTATACTTCAGTAGCATGGAGCACACTGCCTTCTAATATCATTCTTCAATAAAAGGAACCAGGGACCTTGAGGTACTGCTGACTCTAACTCTGAGGCAGGGAATATATACAATTAGCATGAACTATCTTGTAGTGCCAGAATGTACAGAATTGCTCAATAAAAGAACTACAAACCAATTGAAAGAGCTCACTACAGCCAAAGCTGAAACAATTTGGGCAACAAAATAAATAGTGTATTATTTGATTAGAAGCAAAATATAAAATGATATTCGTGAGTTCACATTGATATACAGAAATTATTGAATGAATGAATGAATATATAAATAAGCAAACAGATGGGAGGAAGAGAGAAATCTATCTTGCAAAGGAATTTCAAATCAATATTGTAGAAATCTTTTTTTACTGAGGAAGCGAATTTTAACTCCCAATCCCTGAGAGTGTGCTGTGTTTTGTGACTTGTATCTAACAACACATCATGGAAAAGAAGAACAAATGTAATGCACCTTCAATACGAAATGCTAAGAATTACACTACCTCTGTGGTCTTCCTCCAAAAATCAGTCTGATGAAAAAAAGTTAGGCCTTCCTCTCTCACCTCATCTAATCATGAGAAAAAAAAAAGGCAATTTTTACTTGAGGGACATTCTGATCATTACTCTTTAAAATTCTCAAGGTCATTGAAAAAAGGAAACTGAGAAATTGTCTCTGTTCAGAGGTGGCTGAGGGGAGGTATGAAGACTAAACTTAGTTTGATCATCAGAACAGAAAATGGACAGTAGGCAAAAATTAATGAAATCAGAATAATGTTATCAATGTTTGTTTCTTTGAATTCATGCATGAAAAGTACCAAAAGTTGTTACAAATGGACAATGGAAGTGTAAAATGCTAACAATAAAAAAATTAGATGTGCCATATACAAGAACTCAACTGTCTTTGTAGTTTTAAGTAAATAGAAATATTCTAAAATAAATATATATTAGAAAAAAAACATTACAAGCATGGGTATTTTTGTCTTTCCAGCTGTGTTTGGCTCTATTTGGGAATATAGTCCATTTGGAATTCAATACAAGTTTGGAGTTTTAAAGGATGCCAGACTTCTTAAAGGTAGGTGACATTTCATATATCTTCAAAATATTTGCTTTTAACCTCTTAATAAACATTTCAACATTTAAAATCATTAAAACTTCTTTATTTTTTAAGATATTTTCATTAAAATTCAAAATACTCAAATATTTGTGTATTTATGGGTGGTTGATAATACTTGACAGAACCATGAAACTTAAGTTATAATTGCTTTTAGCCAGGATTCTATATTCATAAGTTTCTTTACTATATTCTGTATTTTTCTCACTGTTTCAGTTTATAAACAGATTTGAGAAGACCTGGTGGGTACGTGGTTTTTAAAAACAGAAATTGATCTTTACCTTTTATATGCTTCTTTTATGATGTGTTGCCTACTCCTGCATAATTAGTGGGTTTTGTTTTTGTTAAATTGGTTGGGGATACATCTCACTTCAAAGGCAAATCTCAGATAAAGTTCTGATGCAGAAAAAAAAAAGAGATAATTCCACTAACTTTTCTAACTTTAATAATATTATTATAGTAGAGTTGAGTTAAATTACTTCTTGGACAAGCCAAAGTTGTAGGCTACATGCTGCATTTCCTTGGCTGATGGCAATAATCCAAACCTTCAAATTTGAAAACTTACAGTTAATCTTCTGGTGACAATAAATAGAACACTGCCTTGACACCCCTGCTTGGTAATGGTAGCATCGTTCTTAGGCTGTACCAAAATAAATTTCATATTCTCAGGTCCCAAACAGGGATTAATAAAGGTTAATCATTGATACAACAGCTCAGAAATACAAGGTTGAAAAGATAAGGCAAACATGTAGTTAAATGAATGTGGCTTTATGGAACTTGCTGTGATATTTGTTCAAACTCTCTCCACATACTCATATTTTAAAACAAGAAAATTAAATCTTTTCTTTTTACTTTTTATTTTGCGACACATTTATTCAACTTATGTTATGCTTTAATCTAGTTTTATAACATTATCATTTAATTTTAAATAGCAGACTTGACTTAAAACTAAATAAGTTTCTGATAAAATTTTTTAATATTAAAAGTTTGAAATGCAGTTAAGCATTTTATATTTCAAATGCTGCTGCTTTCTAATCTGTAGTAGCATCTATCCATTTTATCTTTCAATTGATTTTCATCAATATTCAGTCTTTTCATGTAGAGAATATCTTTCATTTTATGAAATCTTTGCATTTTTATGGAAAGTTGCATTAATTTTTAAATTCTTATATTGAATATTTTTGGAGTGAGGATTTCATTCCATATCTTATGCTCTGATTAATAAGGTTTAAAAGAAGTTATAATTTAAATTTAATTCTTGTAACTGGCAACTTGCTCTTCTTACAAAACCATGATTTTGTCAACCAATCTGTGATACAAATATCAGTAATAAAAAATTAATACCGTGCTATTGTAATTATTAATTCAGGACTTTGCATCTTTAAAAAAAGTGCAATGAAGCTTTACATGTCCAAAGATCCAAATAAAAAAGCACACTTCACACACATCCTTTGGCTCTCTCTCTTTTCTGTGATGGAAGATAAAACAAAAACTACAATTGTATAAGCTCAATAATCATTTTACATAAGAATGATTTAAAGATAATAACTTGAGAAAAGATAAATTTAAAGAAATTAGGGTGTTTGCTTGTACTCTATTAAGGGAAATTTCAAATTAATGCAGAAGATCTTTGAAAAATATTGTTTTCCTTTTAATATAAGTTTGTTTGAAAATTTCATATATGAAAATATGTGAGCTCAGTGGAATGATATAATAAAATAGAGATTTCCAAGAATAGTGAAGATATAGGTGTCAATTCAAACAACAGGATTAAAATATGACTTTTATTGATTTAATTTTGAATAGAGAAATACTCTTGGATCTGTTTACAATCCCTCCTTTGGTAAATTCTTTTTTGAACAGTCAATAAAAGAGAAAATTATTTTTTCTTAATAATTTAACATTTTCTGTTTGTTCTACTCACTACTCACTTATTACTTATACTCATAATTGCCTAATAAGTAATTAGATTAATTTATTATAAATCATGTAAAAATTTTTTAAATGAAAGAAAGCATTCTTTTTTCATATGGTCAGAGAGCACTAATTATTTTTAAGGTCTTTTCTTGTTTTAACATGAAAGATGCTATGGTTGCAGAGAAGTTGAGATGGGATTTCTTCTGCATGTTGTGCTTGAAAGGAAAAGGAAAACCAAATAGAGAATGGATTTTAAAGACAAATATGCAGAAGAGAGTGTACATGTATAATGGGCATGAAGGCATGCAGTATTGTTTTGTGTTTGGTGAATTTTAAACTATTTTTGAGTTAAGAATGCAATCTATATCAAATATGAACAGAGTTGATAGATTAACCTAGAAGATAAACCCAAATGATAAAAAATGTTGAATAAAATTCAAGAGTATATTTGCGCTCTGGGTTTTATGTTGTCTGTGATATGGAGTCCTATTTATTGTTTATTTTTTAATGCAGTGAAAAAACTGATCAAAGCTGTGTATGTGTTTGTATGTGTGCACACATGTGTGTGTAAAATGATGATTGCTGGCAATGTTATGGCTATTTATTTTTACATATGTTTTTCTAGTCTTTTGGAAGCTCTAATCTTATTTCTGTAATTTCTTACATAATTATTTATATGTAATCAGTATTCAAAAGATATTAGTTTATTTAGAGATAGATTTAAAAATTTAGGATTTTCATTAAATCAAATCCTTCAGGAATCCCTTCATAATTTATTGTGTTATGAAACGGAACAAAGTGCAGTCACAAAAGGATATGTGTGGAAATGAACACAAAGATTGACACAGAGACAAAGAAATTTAGGCTCTATAATTGTTAAAATAATTTAAGTCTCTAAGGCATGGTATGATATCAGGTCCTGACTCTCAGAGAGTATGGCTCTTGGCAGTGATGGTATAACGCAAGAGTCAGGAACCTTTTTGGCTGAGAGAGCCATGAATGCCACATATTTTAAAATGTAATTCCATGAAAGCCATACAATATGTTTAACACTAAATACAAGTAAATGTGTGCACTTTATATAAGACCAACACTTTTTAAGTACAATAAGTCTATGAATTCTTTTTAATAACATTGTTATGCTGTTGCTACCCAATGATGAATAAAGTACTTCTTACCATTAATGTGACTTCTGGTGCTGCATGGTTTTGCTGATGGCTTTGTAGTCTGTTTGATACGTGGTGAAGTTAAGCCTCAGGCAGGCATTGAGACTTCTATTCATTAAACATGATTGTAGATTGATCTTTAGATTTGAGAAAGACTGCTTACATGCATAGGTAGAGCCAACCATTTTCAGTACAGCAATACTCACACGCTGCAGTGTGTGGTATGTGACAGGAAGTGCATTCCAAGTTCTGACAATCAGCTGATCCATGGGTTGAAGTTTTTTTATTTCTCCCCATTTGTGTTTGCTCGCCAACTCTGCTTGCTATAGTGCAACTCTTTCCAAATTTTCATTCAGTGACTTGAAATTATTCAACCACATGTCTGAGGTCTTCAGGTCAACAGCTTAAAGCTCAAAATCTCTGATGGAGACACCGGGGATATAACTCATGTAGGCGCTGTCCACTTCATACTCATGTGGATGGTGATGAACTTAAAAAGACGAGTGCACTCATGAAATTCTCAAAGTGTGCTTTGAATGACTGCGTGATATTATGTGAAGCCGGATAGTTGCTTGAGATCAAGATGTTGAGCAGGGTCACCTGCTGTGCATGCATCTTTCAACTGTCCCAGTTTTTCAAAGTGTAGTAAATGACCTGTTTCAATGTCAGCGATGAAGAGTTGCAGCTTGTTTTCAAATGCAAACAATGCTTGTTGAAGGGATAAGACTGTATTTCCAATTCCTTGCATTTTCACATTGAGCTGGTTCAGATGTTCAGTCATGTTTATGAGATAGTAAAACTGCAGGAGCCACTCAGTGTTAGCTAACTCAGGATACTCAACATTTTATATTTCAAGAAAAGTCCTGATTTCACTCAGACAAGCCATGAAACAGCTGATCACCTTCCCTCTTGACAACAAACGCACATTGCTGTGCAGAAGCAGACCAGGATAATTATTCCCAACTTCATCCATCAGTGTTTCAAACTGGCGATCATTTAAAGCTTGGGCAACAATAAAGTTGACCACCCGAATGACCAGCAACATCACCTCACCAAACTGCTCGCAACACATCTGAGCACAAAGTACCTCTAGATGTAGGATGCATTGAAAACGTAGAATAGGTCTCTTTTTATGTCCACAAAGAGGCGCTATAAATCCTCTGTTTTTCCCCATCTTGCATAGAGCACCATCAGTATATACCAAAATAAATTCATCCATCAGAAGATTTTTTTCTTTAGCAATTTCAGTAAAAGACTTGAATAAATCCTCCCCTCTTATTGTCTCTTTCATAGGCAAAACAGCAATACTTTCCTCACGTAATGTGTCCCTGACAGCATAACTTGCAATCACGCTGAACTGGGAACTATGGTTTACGTCTGTTGACTCTTCCAAAGCAAGAGAAAAGAATGGTGCTGCATTTAAGTCCTTCACTGTGTTGCCTCAATTTGATTTGCCATCATAATGGTATGATCATGAACAGTTGGCATGTCTTTTATTCGTTTGATTATCTTGTTTTTATGCAAAAAGTCATCAAAAAGTTCATTGGCAAGATCAAGCATGAATGGTTTGGCATACTCCCCATCTGTGAATGGCTTTTCGTTTCTCACAATTGCTAAAGCACCAGCAAAGCTAGCCAAATTCCAGTCACCCTGTTGGGTCCAAACACAGAGTTGCTCCTAAGTGGTTTGCACTCTGCACAGTAGCTCTTGACATGCTTTCTTCCTGCTGTACCCCACTGGATATTTTGATGCAAATGTAGTATAACATGTGTCAAAGTGCCGCTTTATATTTGACCATTTCTTCCATGCAATTGTATCATTGCATATTAGACACACTGCCTAACCTGCTCTCTTTAAAAAGGTGTATTGCTCTGTTCATTCCTGCTGAAAAGTATAATGCTCCTCATATGTTTTCTTTTAGCCATCTTCTTTGTCAAATGGGTTTCTGCAATTAGCTAGCTGACTACTTGATTAAAAGGAGGAAAGTTTACTTCCTGACCTCACAATGACCCTCAAACATTATGCATTATCCAATAAAAATTTGGTGTTGTCCTAGAAGACAGCTGTGATTGGCTCCATCCACCCACAACCATGACCATGAGTGGTAGGAAATGAATAGATTGTAATACATGAGAATATTTTATATTTTTAACGTTATTATTTTATTATTAAAGATTTGTCTGCAATCCAGATGCAGCCATCAAAAGAGCTACATCTGGCTTGCGAACCATAGGTTCCCGACCCCTCGTATAAAGAATAATGTTGATGGCAACACAGAAAGAACACAGATCTGCTCCACCAACAGTGGGTGTGAGCACTTCTGGTGTCTGTGCTCACAGCATTCTGCTAAACTGACAATAGGATTTAAAAAATGAATTGCACAGCCACTTGTTAAAAAATGTACTTTGTAAGGCATTACTAAAAATTAATTAGAAATTTTGTCAGTGTAGTTTTTCTCTGATGGGTTATTGTTTATGTTGCAAAAAAAAACACCTCTAAAGAAAATAAATGCTGGGATAATTCTAATTTTTGGTAATTGTCAAAGTTAGTCATTTCAGATGTTCCTGTTGGGATTTTACAAAGGACTTGTCATTGTGAATTATGAGTTATCATCTATAAGAATAATAAACACAGAAAAGAATGGAAAATACAGTGGGAGTTGATTCTTTCAGCTTGAACTCTGTGAGGTTTCTTATTTAGAAGAAAAAAAAAATTCCAGTTACTCATCATTGCTGCAGGCTTCTAGAGTTGTAAAAACAGATTTACTATATATGATATCAGTAGAAGAAAAACAAAGCCTAAAAATGATACTCCATTCTGTCATGAATTTTTCTTTATGTAATTAAAAAAAGAATTTAATCACTGTTATTTTAAAGAACAATAGGACACAAGATGCCGTCTTTTTATAAATTTTATTGAATTTACTGCAATGACATTGCTTAATAAAGTTATATGGATTTCAGGTGTACAATTCTATACTACAAACTTGTGCACATTCATGGACTCAAAGGTCCCTTCTATGTGTTTCTTCCATGGCATATAATTTTAAAGGTCACCTTTTTTTGTAAACCTAAGGAGGGCGTTCCTTAAGTAAAGAATACACATATAAATAAATGAAAGATTTTGCTTTCTATCTTTAAAGTAATCCTGTATATGTCACGCTGCCTTGATGTTATGTGACTGGTCATAATCTAGGTCCCTGTGCTATCATTCAGGTCAGCTTACCATTTCTTCAGCACATAAGCAAGTTAAAATGCATAGGGTCTTTGTTTTAGAAAAAAAAATCCTGCTGGAGAGTTGAAGAGAATGCTCAGTTATGGTCTATGGGACAAGAATCTATAATTTACTTTGCAGATGTCTGTGTAATTTAAGCAGCAGGCAGAATAACCACACAGTTGTAGCTGTCTGGGGAGAGGCTACCAAGAGGCTCATAAATCATGAAAAGGATTAAACGCAATAAGCATTCATCTTCTTAACCTCATAAAGGCAATATTGGAAAGCCAAGGATTAGAAAACAGAGAGTGCATGGAATCTTTGTTCAGGGAAGAAGACCAAGAGTCTTTAAGGCTTCTTTCAATTAGCATGGACCTGACATTTGCAAGTCAGAAGAGTATAATTTTGAAATTAATTAAAAATGTCTCTTTCCACAGCAAAATAAATTGAGTGATAAGATATATTTCTAAGGTATATTAAAAGTTGAGTCATATTATATAAAAATGCTAATCATTTTCCTAGATTAAAATGTTTCATCCTGGACATTATATGTAAAATAACTTTAAAATATCCAAACCCTAGAAGAACTTTCTATTTAGCTAAACATGTTTAAATAATGAAATGTCATGAGAAAATTCTATCTGCAATATAGTCAAAGGAAGAAGAAACAGACAGCTGGGTCTCTCATCTAACATTTAGTAAATAAATGGCCTGTTACTAATTGTTTATTTTTGAAAAATGAAAAATTATTCTAATCAAAGGTCTTTAGATGCAAATGAGTAAATTGTACACAGTAAGAGGTTTCATTTTTTTCTAGAAGATAGGGAACGTTAATCAAATTGTAAAGCTTTTGAATGTACTAACTCAGTATTCTTTTATATTGAGTTCATGAAACAATTGAACTTGGCAGTTTGATAAAAACACCAGGATAGTACAGAAAATAAAATCACTATTTATAGATAATTATGGTTAAGTTAAGGAGACACAATGGATCTTAGTTTATGATTACCTAGTTTAATAACAAATTTCCCTTAGCAATGATTCTTTTAATATAGCCAATACTTATCTACTTTAGTTAAGTGACGTTTTAGTGCAGCTAATCCATACTGGCAGATAATTAAAAGTATATGTTTATATTTGGCATCGAAATGTGTTTTGTGTTTATATTTGAACATGATTTCATCTGACATTTTAGAAAGCCAGAATTACCCCCGATTTGTAAATAAGCAGAATAACATTGCAGATCATGTCATTTGGGCTACTTCTTCATTAGGTATACCCTAATCGACATGCTATTCTTGGGATATATAAGCTTTATTTCTGTTTGCGGGGAAATGTTATATTTCTCCAATTTAGTTCAAATGTCTTTTTAGTCATCATTTTCCCTAACTGTGGAGAAAGTGATTCAATACCACATCAATTTAGCTAATGATTTTAGAGTAAAAGTTAAGCTTTGTTTTAACTTTTAATATAATATGTACTGAATATTTATAATAATATACTGTATATTATTGCATATAGTTGTTCTTTGGTCAGGTTTCTATCAAACTGGGTTGCTTTTATCAGGAACAGTTCAAGAGAAGGAGGGCACAGAACTCTGAGACTCAGCCAGGTTTCCGTGCCACCTAAACTAGGACTCGTCTGTGATAAATTATGGGGGACACTTATTTTGTAATTTTGGACAAAGGACTAAATCACTTTGACTTTATAATAACTGTTGTTTAACACAAAATCTTGGCTAAAATAATATGCTAAAAAAGCTATCATTTAAAAAGCTAAATACTTGTGTTTATATCTACATATCTGTATTACTTTTAAAATAATGATTAATTGGAGAAACTATGAATATATGTAAAATGAAGTTTATTGGAATTTTAAATGGTCTTTTTTATTTCAAGTGCTTCTGTAAAGTGAGTGACATAAAGACAAAAAATAATTCAATTTGACCCTTTTTTTTCTTAACAATGTTCTATTTTATGTGAAGCATCCAATACTTGGATTGAGAAGGTATGAATTATAGATTTATGGGTTAATTTACTCAAAATAGTTTTTGAATGTTGGTGCTGACATTATAATGAATAAAATAAAAGCAAATAAATTTTATAACATTCAAATTATAGATAAATCCATTTATAGAAAATGATATATTTTGTGCAGAAAATAAGCTGGAAAGATAGATAGGAACTTCCTGACTTGTAGAATAAAGAGGAAAAGTATTTTGCCAACTTTAAAAACAGTGAGAGTAATTTTGTGTGTGTGTGTGTGTGTGTGTGTGTGTGTGTGTGTGTATGTGTGTGTGTGTGACACAGACAGAGAGAGGGATAGACAGACAGAAAGGGAGAGAGATGAGAAGCATCAATTCTTCGTTGGGGCACCTTAGTTGTTCATTGATTGTTTTCTCGTATGTGCCTTGACCAGAGGGGCTACAGCAGATTGAGTGACCCCTTGCTCCAGTCAGCAACCTTGGGCTGAAGCTGGTGAGCCCGTACTCAAACCAGATGAGCCTGTGCTCAAGCTGGTAACCTCGGGATTTCGAATCTGAGTCCTCCGCATCCCACTTCAATGCTCTATCCACTGTGCCACCACCAGGTCAGGCAGAAAATTCTTCCCAATAAAATAACATTTGTAAAGACTTGAAAGAGATGTGGAGACAATCCATGGAAGTATTGAAAGGAGAGTATTGCAATGTAAACTACACATTTCAAGAGGCTGAGATGGAGGTGTCCCCTAGTCTATGTGCACAATCAAAAGACAGAGAGAAACCTGACCAGGTGGCAGTGCAGTGAGTAGTAGAGCATAGGACTGGGATGCGGAGGACCCAGGTTCGAGACCCCAAGGTAGCCAGTTTGAGTGCGAGCTCATCTAGCTCATCTAGCTTGAGCAAAAAGCTCACCAGCTTGGAACCAAGGTTGCTGGCTCAGGCAAGGGTTTACTCAGTCTGCTGAAGGCCCGTGGTCAAGGCACATATGAGAAAGCAATCAATGAACAACTAAGGTGTCGCAACGTAAAACTGATGATGAATGCTTCTCATCTCTCTTTATTCTTGTCTGTCTATCCCTATCTATCTCTCTCTCTGACTCTCTCTCTCTGTCCCTTTTAAAAAAATAAAAATAAATAAAAGACAGAGAGAAGACCCACATGGAAGAAGCTGAGAGAGGGACTGTAAGAAATGAGGTTCTGTAGAGAGCGGGCCTGTGAGGCAGTCTAAGGACTTGGCTTTTTCTTCTGAGTGAGACTTGAAAGCACTGGAAAGACTCAAACAGAACAATGCCATGATGCATTGCAGCTTTTAAGAGGACCTGTCTAGCTGATGTACTGATGATCCAGTGCAGGGGTAAAGGGTGGGTTTGGGAACCTTTTTAGGGCTTTACAACAACCCAGGTAAACAACGCTACTACCTGGGAACAGTGATGTGGCAAACAAAACGGTGAGAAGTAAAAGACTGAGATGTGGTGGCATGTTATACGTGCAATATGAGAAAAGGATAGTAGTCCCAGGAGACACCAGGATGTCCAGCGTGAGCAACTGGAGGATAGTTTTGCCACTAACAGAGCATGTGAACTCTGAATTGCCTTTCAGCATCTAAGAAAACTAGGCAGTTGAAAATACACAAAATTTGGCAGCAAGATTACTCTAGTATATAAATTCAATGGCCTAAAACACACACACACACACACACACACACACACACACACTCACACAATACTTCCTACATACTGGTTGCTGTTGTAAGGTTCTTAAAATTTAATCCTCATAGCAAGTTTAAGAGACAAGTACTGTTTATATCACCCTTGTTTTGCAGATGAAAAAAAGATGCTAAAAGGGTGTAAAGCCAGTAGCCGGGGTCAAGGCCACCATCATAGCTGCCTGACCCGTGCAGGTTCACATTAGATTCGAAGAGTTGGTAATGAAACAACAGAGCCAAGAACTGGTGAGCCATCAGCTTTAATTCTAGCTTGCAACCGGTGGACAAGCAAAACACACACTGGGCTCCAAAACCCACTCATTCAGTGCTCACTAAGCTACTGACTTATCCGAGTTTCCTAGATCAAAGGTTTCTAGCTCACCAGACTTATTCACCTCTGTTCCCCATCCCCTCCTGCACAAACTCTTAACAAACTGCCTTCTTCCTCAGCACTCAGCCATCTTGGCTGCTTCTCCTCTCCACGTGGCCTGAACTGCTCTCCTTTCTAATACTTCAGGAACCAAGAGAGCAAGCTCCCAGACTGCCCCACTTTATACTGTAAAAATCCAAACCCTTTATCTAATCTACAACCAAGAAAGTCTCCGGTACAAAGTCACCCATCTGAGGCATAACGGTATTCCTCAGAAGTACACCACCCAACATCATCCAAACAGTCAAGGGTGTGGGGAAAAGCTTACTCTTAAAACAAAGCCTTAAGCTATAACAACCCGCCTGCTTACATTACAGCTTTTCCCCCACAGCCATCCCAAGCATAAGGGCAAATAATATCACCTGGATGACGGGCTTCCATGTGGGCAGCGCCATCCTTAACAAAGTGAGCATATTATATTTTATCTGCCCAACAAAGGGTATAAAGTAATGTTTTCTAAGATTGCACAGCTAGTGAGTGGCAGAAGTGATACAAAGACTTTAGAGCACAATAATTCCCCTTTATTTGCTGGGGATATGTTCCAAGACTTCCAGTGGATGCCTAACATTAAATAGTAACAAACCCTGTATATTCTTGTTTTTTTTCTTATACATACAGTGTGTCCCTAAAGTCATGGTGCACTTTTGCATGATGACTGGTCAAAAGTGCACCATGACTTTACGGACACACTGTATATACCTATGATAAAGTTTATTTTATAAATTAAACAGTAAGATATTGACAACAATAATCATAAATTAGAACAATTATGACAATATGCTGTAAAAAAGGTTACATGAATTTGGTGTTTCTCTATCTCTCCTTTCTAAAATACTGTATCTAGAATTTCCCATTCAATTTTTGGGGCCAAGGTTTATCATGGGTAACTGAAACAACAGAAAGTGAAATTCTAGAGAAAAAAGATTTTCTACTGGAGTGAATAATCTAGGTTCAATCATTTCTGATTGTTCTAAAAGCCTGTCAGTAATGTATTTGCTTCACATTCAGTGCTCTGGAAGCCACCATCTTTATTTCCTGAGAACATCCCTTATACATTTATAAGCAGTCCCTTTGGCAACATTGAGTTTCACCAACTCTTACTATAATTATGAGTTTAGTTATGACTTTTTTTCTTATTTCAAAACCACTCAGAATTTTTACAACTTCTCCTTACCAAGCTTAGCTGGGCATCGTTCAATGGTGTAATCATTTCTTTTTTAAGACGGCCCTATAACAGTCAATTGTGCAGCTAAAATATTGGAGAAGCAGATTATTTATGCATAACAGCAGCTTGTCTTTGAACAATTAGAGATTTTTATAATACTGTATTTTAAAACAAATAGATATGTATTTGTAGTTCATGGCTAAAAATTTATACACATATACTCACACATTTATCACAGACATTTCAAATCACCAGGGAAAGATTGTAACAAACTGACATTGGTCAAAATAAATCCTCATTATTTTTCACTACTTTTCTCAGAGCATGCAAACACAGAGTCAAAAAATTCAATTTTTATGTCATCAAGTTAAAATGAATTGCATCATTCACTGCATGATTAAAAAGTAGTGTCTACACCATTAGGCTGTTGGGTTACCTGGACAATTTGGGTACCAATACTTAGGTGACTTAAATGTGGCACCAAATAGTAGAGGTTACAAGCCTTGGCTTTCTGTTGTATTGTCTAGATTCAAATTCAGAATAGCCATTTGTCAGTAGTATGACTTTGGGCATGTTATTTAACTTCACCATGTCTCATTTTCTTTAATTATAATATAGAGTATTATAGATTAGAGTTAAGTGCATCTCAAAGGGTTGTTAATAACAATCATGAATTTAATATATATAGTGTTCAAAATACTTATAACAGTATCTGACTTGTAATAAATCAATTTAAGTGGTTTTTAATAAGTCGGTTGTGTACTTCTTTGTTTAGCTCTGTCATGTTAAAGGAATGAAATGCTCTTCTTTTTCTATATTCTTTGATACTAGAAATCAATATGTCCCCTTCCATTTCAGCCTAGCTAACTCCCATTTAAGACATTCATACTCAGTTTATATTTTTCATAAATTCTACTACATTTTTAGTAGCTTTTGTTTTCTAAATTTAATTATATTTAACTTAGAATTTTATTCTGATAATTATCATTCATTTAAAGAAATGTGTTAAGAAGAACATCTATTTCTAATGTGTGTGTATCTCCAAATTTGTCAAATTCTTTTCATAGAAAGACTATACTGCTATATGGAAGCTGACATTTAAACTATAGACAAAGCCTGACCTGTGGTGGCACAGTGGATAACTGTCCACCTGGAATGCTGAGGTTGCTGGTTCAAAACACTGGGCTTTCCCAGTCAAAGCACATAGGGGAAGCAACTACTACAAGTTGATGCTTCCTGCTTCTATTCTCTCCTTTTCTCTCCCCCTCTCTCCCTCCTCTATCTAAAAATCAATAAATAAAGTTAGAATACTTGAGTTTGACCCCTTAAAAAACAAACCAAAAAAAAATAAAAACCTATGGATAAAGGTCCTTAGAAACATTAAATTATTTGTTCAAGCCCCATAACCCTGTTAATGGAATTAAAATCTACAAATATATATACTTCTTTTCTAGCTTTTTAATATTTTTCTCCTATTAATGTAGTCAATGTTCAGTCAATGTTCAAAGATTCTCAATGAACATTTTAACTGCCCAACCCCGGCACCTACACACATATTTCCTTGAAGAGAGGGAAGCTCTTTAAAGGTTACTGCATATGATGAGACAGATGGAGAAATTCATTTTTTAAAACATGATATTTATTCTGTCTTTTCTTGATGTTTGAAATCCATTCTTTCTCTTGCCCCTAAGGGCTGCCTGTCATCTAAGCACAAGTATGAAACTAGATAGAAAGCATATGCTGTCCTGTGTGTCCCCTGGGTCTGACAGAAGTGGTGAAATATAGGATAACTGCTTCTTCAGTTGTGTAAACCGGAGTTTCCTTTTAGCATCTGGTATTCCTCCCAGAGTGCAAGATGCTACGTTGTAGTCTTCTGACAGTTTAATTATCATCGCATTTCATTTCATAACAATATGAGTCTTCTTAAACTTGGAAATATTAAAACTTGACATAAATGTCTCTGGAGTGTAATTATGCCCTAAATTGAATTCTCTAACCTTATCACAGAGTACGTCTTATGTTTCCAGAGCATTAGGCGATTCCAGTGATAGCTTTATTGTGATGTTATATGTCTTACAAGGCTTTTCGTGATCTGTTCTTTGTTTGCAGTTTTATTTAAAGATGCTCTCCACAGTGTACTCCATGCTAAACCATGTACACTACTCATACTCCATTTCTCAGCCATCCCCCTATGCCCTTGAAGGGTATCCATGTGCTCCTACTCTGCCCAGAACTCCCCTCCTCTCCTGGCCACCTTTACAGGCATACCTTCTCATCCTGGACCAACATCACAAGTTGGATGTCAATCTGTTCCTTGTCCCTTTCTCATCCCCAGAATCTATATCACATTCCTTTTTTTGGCCATCTCATTGCATTGGTTTACTGGTTATTTGTTGGTATCTGATGTTAAGTTACAGGTTGCAAGTTCCCTGGCCTCATCTCAGCCCCTATTTCCACTCTGTCCAATGGCCCATTTTCAGTACAATGTATTATTTTTCTTTTCCATCTTTAAAGGAAGAGTTGTATTCCTTTCCAGTCACAATTTGACCCAATTTACAGATTACCTAACTGGACACTAATTCAGGGAAATATTAAATTTTAAAAAAGACTAATCTAATTTAGAAAAAGTGAACCTACATTATTAGCAATAATTACATTGTATTAGATTTTCAGTCTAGAGATATGATCATCAGTGACTTATAGACCCAGAAGAATTGAATTTGATTTAAAAATATATTAAATACACTATGGTATTTTAAGTGGGATTCAAAACAATCAATCATATAAAATTAGTCATTGCATCACTGGAGGCAAGGAAAGGATGGGAGATGAGAATAATTGTCAGTTACATTATACCCCGAAGCTGTGTTTCAGGGGATTCATTATCATATTGATTAACTCCAACAGACCAGTATAAATCCTGGGCTCAGTAAAAGGTAACAGAAATCTCTTTGTTAAGAAGGAAACTGATTTTTTTATACAGAAGTACAAGTTTAAAAATATGTTAAATAGGATGGGAAGATAGGTACTACCTAGACCTCCTAGAATGAGACTCAGAGCATCATCAAAGGAATAGCCAGACAAAAGATTTTCCCCTTGGGGCAATAAGTAGGCTGGAGGAGGGAGAGACTGCTGCTCTAGGACACTGTCATCTTTGTCCAAATTAACAGGTCAAGAAGCCACCACAACATGGTTATCTGCAGGAGCACATGACCTTTACTACATCCCAGATACCAGGCAGCCAGGTATTTGGAGAGCAGGCTGAGACCCACGGCCTCATGCAGGGTCAACTCTAGTACACTCGTCAATAGGCATTATTGTACTCTCTCTTCTTTCTAACTAAATCTGTGCATCTTAGAGCATGAATTCAAAAGTATATTTGAATAAGCTGATAGTTTCAGCAAACTTAGAACGAAGTTGTAATTTCTGCTAGGAACTTAACTTTTTGAGTGTTCATTTCTTCATCTAAGTTGGTAATCTATACAGAAGTCACTCACCACTGTGGCTATTGGCCTATGAAATGTGGCTAGTGAAACTGAGGAAATGAATTTATAATTTCATATACTTTAATATATAATTTAATATACTTTTAAATCATGAAACTTGGAACTTAGAACTGAAACTGTATCTTCTTAGCAGAAAATGCATCACCTAAAGTCCTAGATTCAAAAGAATATAGAATATGAAGTTTTACTTTCTATGATCTGCCTGACATAAGGTAATACTACATGTAATTTGGACTACAGCTCCTCTATGAGCCAATACACTTTACATATTAGTATTTAATTTAGCATTAAGAAATCTTTTTCAAATGTTAATAAGAATCATTTAAATTAGAAAAGCAAAGATGATTTAATATCAGCAATTTGTTATTTAAACAATATGTGTAGTAAATATCATCAGTTATAAAAATAAAAACCACTGTTATTAAAAACAGGCCATTGAATAGGGATAAATATTGTCTACAAGTTTTAAATTTATATTCTGAACTTTGCTCATAAACAAACACTATTCATAAAAGTTTAAACTGATCAAAATGTTATTGTGTTTTGGTTGCCTTCTTTTCTCCTTGTTGATGAAGGAGAAAATTCCAACCCTAGGGTGACAGGGACAACTGAACACCTATCACCTGACACTGGAGAGATGTGATCAATAACAATGTGTTAGTCACATATAACCCCAGCCTTGAGTGTGGAGGTGGAGACACTGGGCCACACATGGTTACTCAGGGGTTGTTCATGGCAAGAGAGGATCATCAGGGGCTGGGAGGAGGGGCAGACTTCATTATAACAAGGGGGTGAGATGACCTCTGGTTCCTACAGCAGAAAGTGATTGTTTGTACAAATAATTCTGCTGGCTGTCAGAGAACTGACATTTGCTTTTCAGGAGTGATCAGATACTGTGCCTTGTCCCTATAATCAGGAGGGTTGTTTGGCACTGAAAGCTTATTCTGGCAAATACAAGGCGGAGGGGAACTCAACCATTGGGACATTCAAGATCCTTCTGGTTTCCACCAGAGGAAGGCACACAATATTAGGTCTTAATTTTAGCATTTACACTATGTATGGCAATGTGTTTTCACATTACATATTATAAACACAACAGAAGAGTGTTTAATAAGAAGTAAATATATTATTACCAACAAAGCACATTTCAAATGTTTCTTACACAAAGTCTTTTCTCTTGTTCCCATTTTTAAATTTGGATTAACAAATAATAAATGAAATTATTAATTCAGTTCCTCAGTCTCACTGGCCACATTTCACATGCCAATTGCCATAGTGGTGAGTGATTACTATATAAAGTACCAATTTATATGAAGAAATGAACACTCAAAAAGTTAAGTTCCTAGCAGAAATTACATCTTGGTTTTAAGCTTGATGAAACTATCAAATATTTACATTTCTTGATTTGAATCATATGGCTAACTGAGCTAGAGATGAAGAAATTTATAATCCCTTATAAGAGATGGTATTGGATGAAACACATCCATCATTGGAGGTTCAAATTTAAATTATTTAAAAACAACTTACATGAAGTCAGGAACCAAATTTTCTCTAATTTAAAAATTTTATTCTAGTTTTAATAGCAACAACATCTTTAAATAAAGTGTATTTTCATGAACCTTAAACCTATTCTCAATGCCAAGTAAAATGTCTCAAATATAGTATATTCATTTATTCACGAATAAAATTTGTTAAATGCATTCAGCCTATAATTCATTCATTTAATAATTTTCCTTCATGCATTTCAATTTGGTTGCCTTGAGATAGACTTGGAAAAACCATTGAGTGTTACTGCTTTTCTATTGTTCATCGTATGATAGAGAAGAACAGAAAATCAGCAAACAAATTATTAATTTATAAGAAATTACTAGAGCCTGACCTGTGGTGGCGCAGTAGATAAAGCGTCGACCTGGGAACACTGAGGTCGCCAGTTCAAAACCCTGCACTGGTCTGGTCAAGGCACATATGGGAGTTGATGCTTCCAGCTCCTCCCCCCTTTCTCTCTTTCTCTCTCTCTCTCTCTAATTCTGTGTCTCCTCTCTAAAATGAATAAATTAAAAAAAAAGAAATTACTAGAGATTAATAAAGTACAATTAGTCAAGTAAGCAGATTGATATAACAAGTGGAAAACCTGGGAGTTAAGTTTTGTTTTTCTTTAATTTGAGTGAGGGTGTGGAGATACAGAGACAGATTCTCACATACACCCTTACTGGGATCAACCTGGTGACCCCCATCTGGGCCCTATGTTCTGCCCACTTAAGGCTGATGCTTGCAACTGAGCTATTTTTAGGGCCTGAGGTGAGTCTCCACAGAACCATTCTCAGTGTTCTTGGCTGCTACACTGAATCAATTTAAACACGACTGCAGGAAGGGAAGATAAAAGAGAATGAGGAAGAGAGGAATAGTAGATGGTTGCTTTTCCTCTGTGCCCTGACCAGAAATTGAACCTGGGACTTCTACGCCTGGTCAAAGCTCTACCACTGAGCCAGCTGGCCAGGGCCAGGAGTTAAATTCTGATTGATGGTCAGATAAAAGCTGTGAGGTGAAATAATTTAAGTCACAATATGAATGATCAAGTAGAATTTGTGATGTGACCACATGCAGGGAAATTTTATCTGGCATAATCTATTGAAAAAGAACCAGAAAGAACAACACTGGCATACTTGGAGGACAAAAGAGAAGGCCAGAATGGCTGGAATGCATAAACAATATTAGTGGGTGGGATGATAAACCTCAAGAGATTGTCAGGAGTCAAATAGTGCAGGTCTTATTGACCATGAAGAGTTGTCGTATTTCCTGTGTGATCAGTAGTTATAAGAGTATATTGAGTAAGGGAATGAAGTGATAAGAAAACAGAAGATAATTGGTAACTTCTGAGGAGAGCAGAGGAGGAAAAGTTTATTTATGGTACAAGGATATGGGAATGATGACATTCTGAAAGAACTAGGCATGGAGACAGAGCTGGAAGCATGAACAGTATTTTGACAAATTCATTTAAGACAGGACTGCATAATGGGACATGAATAAAAAAGTGAATGAAAGTTAGGAAATAAAAATGATTTGGAATGGGTGAATTGCATGCTAGAGTGTAGTATCTGTTTAGAAAGAATGCTGGAAGGTAAATTGGGAGTCCTATTATCACCTGTACTTATGTCACTTTCTGGAGTACTTGCTCTGTTAGTACTTGAGCTGGAGTTCTTGAGCTTTTGCACACCCCGCTCACTTAATTCTGGAGGTGAAAAATATATATTTTTCATGCTGCTGCCATCTACTTCTGCAACACTGTCTCTTGGTCACAGATTCTAATAATCAGAAATTTGGGACATATTTATTTCCTCCCCATTCACATACTAAAGTCCTGACTTCTATTACCTCAGAGTTAGACTATGAAGAAGGTCCCTAAAGAGGTAATTAAATTAATGAGAGCATTCATACAGACCCTAATCCAATATGATGTGTTTCCTTATGAGAAGGAGAAATTTGAAAGACAGGAACCATAAGAAGATGATATGAAGACACAGAGAGAAGACAGCTACCTACAAGCCAGGGAGAGAGGCCTGGAACACCCCCTTCCCTGGTGGCCCTGACAAGGAACCAACCAAGCTGACACATTGATCTGGGACTTCTAATAGTGAGACAGTGGATTTCTTTGTTGTTTAAGCTAGTCAGCCTGTGATTCTTTGTTCTAGCAAGTCTACAAAACCAATACACCATCCCCATGAACTTTTATAAGTCATGACAATGGTTTGTCTGTTGAAATGGAATCAGGCCTGACCAGGCGGTGGCGCAGTGGATAGAGCGTCGGACTGGGATGCGGAAGGATCCAGGTTCGAGACTCCAAGCTCGCCAGCTTGAGCGCGGGCCCATCAGGCTTGATCAAAAGCCTGCCAGCTTGGACCCAAAGTCCCTGGCTCCAGCAAGGGGTGGCTCGGTCTGCTGAAGACCTGCAGTCAAGGCACATGTGAGAAAGCAATCAATGAACAACTATGGTGTCGCAAGGGCAACGAAAAACTAATGATTGATACTTTTCATCTCTCTCCGTTCCTGTCTGTCTGTCCTTATCTATCCCTCTCTCTGACTCTCTCTCTGTCCCTGTAAAAGAAAAAAAAAAAAAAAAAAAAGGAATCTGGGTAGTTTCAGATGCAAAAAGAGAAAAGCAAGAGTGAACAGACAGAGCTGGGCTTCCACCTCTCTGCCCCGTAGTGCAGATCCTGCAATATGTTCACTGCTTTTATACAAACCTATATATTATATTAACCAATGTCACCCCAATAAATGTTTTTAAAACTTAAAAAAATAAAATCCACGAGGGAAGCTGATGGTAGTATTGGTGCTAGAGAAGTTTAAATGATGCAAATATCACATAAGTTAATATATAAGAGATTAATAAACCAGAGAGGACAATTACCAAGTAGGTAAAGTTTAAGTGAAAATGTGGAAAAATATTTGAGAAATTGCTAAATCTTGTTAAAACTGATATTATCAAATGTCATTTATAATATAGTGATGGTGTGTATTTCAAGTTGAAACAAGGCTGATCAAAAATATTAAACAATCAGATATTATTCTTTAGCTCTATAAACATACTCCTAAGGTTCCCTTACTTGTCAATACTTAATTTTTAATTAAACACATGAGAAAAATAATAAACCTTCAATTTAAGTAATCAGACTAGTATTATGTCCTTCCTATGTTTTTCTTATTTAAAAAAATCTTTGCATAGAGGAAATACTGGTTTATAGCAGCTATTGGTTGTGTGAGGTTTATGTTGACGTGTATGTTTAATAGAGAAAAAGCTGGCAAAGGAGGCTCATCCAGTTTTTAATGATTGCTGATTAAGGAAGTTCCAAAGGTGAAAAATCTGCAGAGGATCCTGTTTTCTCCTTTCCCCCTAAGGATTTTCTGTCTTTGTAGAATGTTCTCTTATAAGCAGTAGGAATTTATCAGCACTTCTTATATATTTGTCCTCCTGTTTTCTGATCTTTATCCTAGTATGAGATATCTTGTTCGGCAGGAATTTCTTGGTTTGATTAAACCCGTTACTATTCAGTTCAGTTAAGAGAAAGCTGTACTCTGTAAAATACAGACAAAATGGGTTGCTTTGAATCTGGAGCAGTGCAATGGAATCTTTAGAGATAATATCTAAGCAATATTGTGAGAGGTTAAATACAGATTTTATAGAATATATGGTTTCTCTCGTTACAACCAAATGTGTCTTAAATTAGTAGTGAAAGTTTTTCCTGTGAGTAATAAGCATAACATTATGATACTATAAAAATAGGCATTCATTATGGTTTAAAGTATTTTTTCCCTGATATAATTTTAAAAAGTAAAAACAATATATTTGTCATTATTGTTGCAGTCATTATGATTGTGGTAATTATATTCAGTGATAATACAATTTAAAAATCATCCTTTTTCCATCTCAGTAGGCAGACTCAAAGAATGATATAAAATTAGGATTTGACATAGATTTAAGTGAAAACATTTCACTGCACACAGTTATTATGAAGTAGTCGAAAAATCTAAAAACATTACATTTGCAATTGTAAAATTGAAGCCTACACATCTAATGATTTTAATAATGTCTATTGAAAATTTAAACCAGAAATTATTTTTGTGAAAAGAGCTTCATTTTCCAAATTATAACTAAAATTATGTGAATACTAGAAAGGTCATTTAATTCTAATGTCATTTTATGACCAAATGAAATGTTATCAAATGACATGTCTTTTTAAGATTTAATTTAAAAAAAATGAATATTGTTTTAAAATAGGGTCTGTTTAGTTTAACCGGGATCTGTTTTAATTAAGTATGGTAAGACATGCAAACATGTAAATGACTGCCATTAAGGAAGAATTTTTTACTCCCAGTTCCCTAGACACAGGAGTCCTGCCTCATGCAGGCCCACAAGGGGAAGCACCAGGGTTGGTCAGGAGGTAGAGGGAGTGAGAGGTATGTGTGGGGCGAGAGACCCTTAATGGAAACCCTTAGAATTTTCACAGGAAGTAATGGGTGAGGCAAAGGAAGCAGGTCTAAGATTGGCTACTTTGAATAATTCCAGTAGGCATTGAGTCATAAGGGCTGTCCTTAATCTTCGGGTACCTGGTGGAGAGACCCAGAATGTAAGAACCCAATAAAAAAGATGGGTGTTGGTATGGGATTTGATCAATTGGTTTACATGTAAATCATTCACTCTCTCTCAGTTTTCTAGGTGTAGGAATTAGCTAACTCTGTGAAGGGTATTCCCCCAGGGTCAGCAAGGACCCAAAGTATCAAAGCATCAGAATATAGAAAATAAAAGGCATAGTTCATACAACTACAATTACTTGATTTCTTTTACCAAAAAATAAAAAAAAATATGATTTTTAAATATCCATTGTTTTTATAATCAATACAGTGGAAAAATAAAAGCATTGAAATAATGGTAAGGTAAATTGGTATCAGTTAAATATTTATTTTATTTTGTATTATATGTGACAAAATAAGACACCTTCCATTTATCATTTAATTGACTAAGTAACTTTTGCTGCACAATTTTAAAATAATGAAGGAAAAGCAGAAAATATTTTCAGATTTTGTTTGAAGACTTATTTAGCTGCCTGGTTCTATACTCTTCTGTATCAGGTGTGTCAAATCATGTTAAATCAGAACAGTGCATTGGTACATTTTCTTTTTTTACAGGGACAGAGAGAGAGAGTCAGAGATAGGGACAGACAGACAGGAACGGAGAGAGATGAGAAGCATCAATCATTAGTTGTTCATTGATTGCTTTTTCACATGTGCCTTCACCGGGGGCCTTCAGCAGACTTAGCCACCCCATGCTGGAGCCAGCGACCTTGGGTCCAAGCTGGAGAGCTTTTTGCTCAAGCCAGATGGGCCCGCACTCAAACTGATGGGCTTGGGGTCTCGAACCGGGGTCTTCCGCATCCCAGTCTGACGCTTTATCCACTGCATCACCACCTGGTCAGGTGCATTGGTACATTTTTTTCTTACAATGTACACACTCTTCAGAATTATATTATTCCCAATAGTAGAATATTTTACCTGATTTTTACTTTTGCCATTAATGCTTTACTGCTATAGATGTTGTATCAAAATAAGTTATTGAAACCAATTGGCATTTTACATTACAAGACATGTCTGTTATATTAATTTTATATGAAGGATTTATGTACTAGTCAAGCATTTAAATTTAGTAAAGACTATAGTGTCTCGGATTTTATGCCAATACTATATACTGTTAGATGCTTACATGCACACACTATGTTTGTGTGAGAAATTTGCCTTTTTGTGTTTCTAAGGGAGGCAGTTTTTACAGTCTTTAATATGTACCTGCTTTTTAGCCATTAACCAAAGAAGAATAGATATTTCTTTAACCACTTTCTTTTATCTCTAATATTTATCAATGATATTTCTAGATTTAGTGTTTTCTTCAGCTTTTTAGAATTTTCTCTATCTTATTTTTGACTATTGATTTAATGTATTTCCTTGTATCTGTTATTTTCTGTGTATTCAAGTTTCATTTTTTTTCATTCTGCAACAAAATTGTAGTAATTTTTATAATTCGATTTGAACAATGCTACTTTTTTCTTCAGTCATTGTTAATTCAGGTGATTTATATTTCACAATTATTTTTAACCCTATCCTTCACTGTATACTTTGATATGTCAATATTCTTTCAAGGTTTGTATGATCAAAAATCTATGCATCTTTCTTACATTGCATTTGATATTAAATAATGGGATTCATAGAATGTTCACAAACATGTAAGTGTCTGAAACCAAAGTTAGGTTAAAATAGCTGATAAATACTTGACCTTTCTGAAATTCAAGGTCTAAATGCACAATTTAAAGATAATGATCACCTCACTGTGTAACTCATTATAGGTATGTGTTTTAATTATCTGCAGTCCCTATCCTTGGTGTTTAGGAAGGCTTTTCAAATCTGTACTTGAAGGATATAGACTTTCAGCTCTAAGATGAATAAGGTCTGAGGATCTTATGTAAATCATGGTGACTATATTTGATAATACTGTATTGTATAATACAGATTTGTAAAGAGCAAAAAAAGGTAAGCGTGAAGTGAGGGATGTTTTAATTAAGTAAGTGGGAAAAATTTTTTCACAATATGTATTAAGATCATAAGGGCAGTACATCCTGTAGGAGGTAATATAAAACATAAAGGACACTACTCTGTAGCCTCTAGAAAGACATAAATAGGTACACACTTCACCAAACCCAAGAGAAATTGTAATTTCTGCAATTATTAAGTGCATTAACATGGCAATTCAGTATTATATTCATAATAAGAAAGAGGCGACTCATAAAAGTTGTCTTCAGGTATTTATTAGTTGTGCCCCACAGGAGAAAACTAGGATCAATGGCTAAAAACTAAAGCAATATACAAAAAATTGGTGATATATACAGGGTAGAGTGAAAGTAGGTTTACAGTTGTGAGTACATAAAATACACTTTATTCTTGTATTATTATTTATTAATTACTTTATTTTCAAAACAAACAACTGTAAACTTTTGCCCCAACTCTGTGTTTACATATATCAAATTACCACAATGTACACTTCAAATATCTTACAATTTTATATGTCCACTATACCTCTATAAAGCTAAAGAAAAAAAAAGATGTAAAAAAGCTGCTATTAGTCAAAACTGTTACCACTTCTCATCCTTTTGCTTCACCTATGATTAAAGCCTTCTACTTTTTTTTATTTCAATTATAACAAAATGACATTTCTTTTTGTCTAAACTCTAAATCTGAAAAGCAAACAATATTGGTCAGTAGATGTGGATCTTTACATCACAGGGCCTGAAGGAAGTACTGTAGGAAAGATTTTAAGGACTATGCCTAGAACTATGTTTCAGAGGAGAAGGGAGTTTGAGATGATGCCCTAAGTTAGAAGAGAAAGACCATGAGAAGCTGGATGGCAGGTCTGGTGAGGTCACTTGTCGAAGAGACCTGATGAGGAGAGGCTGAGAAGAGGCATGGGATGGGATCTATATAAAGCTGGTAGTGGATGGCTTGCTGCCTCCTGCTCTGATACTGCTGCCCTGCAGGTTACAACTCTATGCTGGCAACCTTCCAAAATTAAAGAAGTGCTTAAATTTTATTGCCACTCTTGGAATGTATATGCTTGGTGCCCTTGTATCTTCTTAGCAAAGCACTTATGAAGACAACATTACAAATGTATGAGTAATTTTTTTAAAAATCGAAAGGTGTATTCACTTTATTTTGCTGTGATTAATTTCTCTATTTCCTGAAAAATTATAAAATTATTTCTTAGATATTGTAAGTTTTCCTGAGTCCCAGTGAACTTATGATTTGAGCTAAAATTTTATTTAGAGATACATTTGAAACTTACATCTAAAGATACCTGGAAAGAAGGATGGCTGGGTCAAAAGGCAGTTCCATTTTTAATTGTTTGAGGATTTTCCATACTGTTTTCCATAGTGGCTGCACCAGTCTGCATTCCCAGCAGTAGTGCAGGAGGGTTCCCCTTTCTCCACATCCTCGCCAGCACCTATCATGTGTTGTTTTGTTAATGAGCGCCATTCTGACAGGTGTGAGGTGGTATCTCATTGTGGTTTTAATTTGCATTTCTCTAATGATTAGTGATGTCGAACATTTTTTCACCTGTCTATTGGCCATCTGTATGTCCTCTTTGTAGTACTATTTATTTCTTTTACCCATTTTTTGATTGGATTGTTTGTCTTTCTGGTGTTGAATTTTACAAGTTCTTTATAAATTGTGGTTATTAATCCTTGATCAGATGTATTGTCGAATAGAAATATATTCCAAGAACACCATATCACTGACTCAAAAAAAGAAATGCATCCCCATGTTTATGGCAGCATTGTTAACAATAGCAAAGATCTAGAAACAGCCCAAGTGTCCATCATTGGATGAGTAGATTAAAAAGCTGTGGTACATATACACAATGGAATACTATAGAGCTATGAAAAAGAAGGAAATATCCCCTTTTGCAACAACATGGATGGACCTGGAAACTATTATGTTAAGTAAAATAAGCCAGGCAGAGAAAGAAATATATCATATGACCTCACTCATTTGAGGAATCCAAGGAACAATGTTGAGAGAGGAGTAAGGGAGATGTTTAAGAAAAAATGGGGGAGGGGCAATGCATTCAGGGAGACACTTGAATCTATGTAAACACAATAAATAAATATATAATTTAAAAATAAATAAATAAAGATACCTGGAAAGAAAATGAATGATAAACTATAAAATAGTAGCCTATATTTAATTTAATCAAAATAATTTCTGAACAAAATGTGTAAAAAAAAGAAAAAAAGAGAAGCATAATAATAAAGGAGAGCCCTGGCCAGATAGCTCAGTTGGTGAGAGCATCACTCTGATGCACAGAGGTTGACAGTTTGATTCCTGGTCAGGGCACATACAGAAACAGATTGATGTTTCTGTCTCTTTTCTCTCCTGTCCTCTCTCTCTAAAGTCAATATTAATAATAACAAAAATAATATTAAAGGAGGAAAGCAAGGTTTTTATAAAAAAACTTACAGAGTAACAAAAATATTCTGTGAATAATACTCTATAAAGAGTTCTGTAAAAACTATTGATTTTTTGTACAGTCAAGCAATATTCATGTTGTGTACCTTTATTGAAATAGCACCTAAGAGAAGTACATTAAATTTAACATCTTTACAAAAAGGAAACTTTCATTATATCTTTTCAAATATGATAAAATTTTACTTCCTTTAATATTCTTTAAATATTTTAAACTATGTATCCAAAGATTCTTGAAGAATGTAAAACCTTACTATATGCAATGTTTTTATAAATGGAAAAATAGACAATTCTTTTTACTTTTATACCTTTACAAGAACAAAGAAGAAAATGGGTCATAGTTGGACATAAGATAGGTATGATTGTCTTCTTATAAACCTCTGAAAGTCACTAGATAATTTTTAAAGATAGTTGAATGACATACCCACTAAGCAAATGAAGCATTAAAATGTCAGTGGGTGTCCATTACAGAAAGAACACAATGGCCATAAGAATAAATTGACTGCATCAGTTTGGACATTTTATGATAGACATGTATCAATTTATCATCTTCCAAGGTGAATGATATTTGTTGGGAAAATCTCAGACACAATCATATTTATCACCCTGGTAGAAGTTAGATGATGCTGTATAAGCTTACCATATGACAGGGAGTAAATCAAAGAATATTCAGAGGAATGCATTTTATAGCTTGATAAGGAACAAATTTTAAGTGTTTCTCATGCTGACAAAATTAAACTTTAATAATAATAGGCTAAAATGTTGCCCAAACTCTGCTTTATTGAAAATATCTTATGGAATTTGGAAAATTAGTTTGTTAAAGATGATTTGATAAGAAGAAATGGATTAAATTCTGTAAGAAATACATTTGAAACATTTGGTTTACTTTTAATAATGTTTTTCTCTGGTTTTAACTAATTTTGTTCCACATGAAGCCATGTAGAGAAGCATAATGCTTTTGAAGTTAAAATGGAGATGTTTTTGAACCATAAATCTAAACAAGGTAGAGTTAAGAGGATATTATCAGCTAACACTCCAAGGATGCTTGAGGTAAGGTACTTTACAGACAGTGGTTTCGTCAAGGGAATATGTTCTTTTCATGAAATGTGTGAGGAAGTTCTCTAGAGGTGATCAGGGTGCCTAGTTCTTTCAGAAGTTGGTATTCTCATACATGATATGAAAGTCTGATGCACATCTGGAAAGTTACTACTCTTAGTTATGTTCTATCGTTCCACCTTTTATGTGTTCTTTCCTCAAAAAGTCACTGTCCCAATAGACCTCAAGGTTTTATAGGAATTTGTTGTTTATGAAACTTGCATGGAATTCACTGATTTTCACTTATTTTATTATTTCAATTATAGCAATTAGTGAATTTAAATAGGCAAAAACAATGACCAAATATGAACATATAAAATACCAAGTGATGTTACCTACAAATTAAAACAGCTTTAATTCTTTTAATAATAAGTAACCAACAAAGATTAAATAATAATTTATATTGATTTAATAAAGAATCTGAAGAAAATATGCCATAATTGATCATTTTCTGAAATAAAATTAATTACATGGCATCCATTTTGAAAATAGGTATTTTGCAATTAGAAAAAAGAAATAAAAAATATCTCAGATTTTTGCCATGATTCTCAGGGCTCATCTCTTTGGCTCGTGGGCATACCCAATGGAAGAGTAAAGAAATCCTAGTGATCTGGAGCCCCTCTGAAACTAGTATTTCAGGAAAAGCTTTCTTACTTTGTTATTTTCAGCTTGTGCACTTTAGGTATAACTGATAAAATTGAATCCAAAAGTTTTCTTTTAATGTACTTTGTGATTATACTTAGTGAATTTAAAGGTACTTAGTGCAATTATCTAGTGAAAAATAAAAATTTTTACCAAAATAATTATTTTAATTTTTATTTAGTGATTTTAGAGAGAGTGGAAGGGAGGTAGAGAGGCAGGAATATCAATCTGCTCCTGTATGTTCCCTGACTGGAAATCAAACCTGACAACCTCTGTACTTCAGGACTATGCTCTAATCAACTGAGCTATCTGGCCAGGGCTTAAAAAAAATTCATGTTATTAAAATAGCAGTAAGATCATTTTGAATTATACAGTATTCCTTAGATATAATTTGTGTAGATGATTTGCCTATGTGAACAAAAACTAAGAAAATATACTAGTTTGTGCACAATTTGCTCCAAATTCAAAAATTTTTGAAACATTACCTAAACTGATAGAATAAATAAGCTATCTTATTTTTTAAAAATAAGGCTAAGATTTTTAATTTCAACTACTCAAAAATAAAATTATAGAAGACTTAGCAATTTTTTGAAGCTCTTCAAGGAAAGTCATGGAAGATAAAGTTTAACATGTTTGTCTATGGTTTTGTTTTGTTTTTGCATAATGAACATATTTTAGCTATTTTTTCATTACATGAGTGCCAGTAAACACACATAAAAACCACATAAATTAAAAATGGAAAACAAACCTCCACACTCATTCAGATATGTCTTTGACATATTTTAGAGATACAAAGGAAGGACTGACAGCTGTCAGAAGGGATGGGTGTCAGGGTCTGGGTGAACAAGATGAAGGGGTTGCACAAAAGAAAACATGTATGAACAGAGACAGTGGTGTGGGGATTGCAGGAGAGGAAAGAGGGAGGTGGAGGCAGGTAGAGGGGAGATAAGTGGTGATGGAGGGAGACTTGACTTGGGGTGGTGAACATGCAATGCAATATAGAGATCATGTATTGTAGAATTGTGCACCTGAAACCTGTATAATTTTAATGAACAATGTTACTCCAATAAATTCAATAATCATTTTTTTAAATAACAATTATTTAAAACTAAAATAAAATGAAAACCAAATCATTCTCATTTCAGATATCAATCTTTGACATATATAGTGAATTACTAAATTTTTATAGAAATGTGATTTTAATTTTTTATATGAGACGTATTTCATTTTCGATTTTCCAACAAATAAATAACTGTTTATGGTATGTTAAATGTTTAGAATTAACCCTATAACCTTTAATGTGAAATCAGGAAGTTTCTATTCAGGGTATTAGTTTAGGTGAAGAAAAAATGATTGGCTCTCTGTCACCCTGCGCATTTCTTTCCTCAGAGAAACCATTCTTTCATGACTTCTCTGTGGACATTCTTTCATTCTTCTCTGTGCATTGGGTCTCCTAGAATGTGCTTTATTATTTGTGCCTTCCTTTCTTTGGTGCCCACCTTTTCCAGTGAACAGTTACCCTCATTAACTCATAAACCATATGCCTTTTGCTTACTGCTTTATGAAGTAATTAGCATACTGCTAGGCAATTAGTAGCAGATTAACAAATGCTCTTTGTTTGTTTGTTTGCATGGCTTACAACATGCTGAGCAAACATTCACTATAATCCACCTGAAACTATTCAAGAAATTAAGATACAAAGATTAAAGCAAGCACATTTCTTTTAACTGCATAATGGGAGAGAGACTGTGTAAGTATATCAATAAGAAACTGAGTCAAAGAAAGCTTTTGTTTTGGAAAATGGTAAATAACTACAGTCATCCCAGCACATTTTCTGACTCCCAATGACTGATCAAAAACATTAGAGATATTTATTGAGACATATCAGTTTATAAAGGAACTCCCGCAGTCCAATCCAATGTTGTTTAAGAGTCAACCATAAAGCGATTTCTCTACTAAAAATGAGTGGGGGTGGTGGAGGATGGCAAATCTCTCTGTCACTGTAAAAAAAAAATAAATAAATAAATAAATAAAAAATTGATAGCATTTCTTTAAAAATAACTGATATAAAATTTATGATATATACAATTAAATTATATTAGTATTTGTGATTTTAAAATAATAATTAACAATAAATGGTGCTTTCATTTTCTTATCAATATTGTTCTTCTGGAAGTTAGATATTTGAAGTAGAGCAAATCTTTTAGGCTTAGAAAACAGAAGTCAATGCACCATTATATAAATCTGCCCCCCAAATCATTTATTTGAGTACCTTGACAGAGGTAGCTAAACTTACACTTTGCGATCTGAGCATGCACTTCCCTTTTAGATGTCATTAATATTTCTTCTGGAAGTTAGATATCTGAAGTAGAGGAAATCTTTTAGGCTTATAAAACAGAAGTTAGTGCACCATTATATAGATCTGCCCCCAAAATTATTTATTTGAATACCTTGACAGAGGTAGCTAAACTTACACTTCACAATCTGAGCATTCACTTCCCTTTTAGATGTCATTAATATTTTTAGTGTATAACAGTTGTTTACTAGATTGCTTTAGACTGTTTATTAACAATATTGATTAAAAATTATTTTGCAACTTGAATGTTTAACGTACAAATAACTATGAAAATTTCAGTTTTCCTTTATAATTTCCAAAAAATATTTGGCCTGAATCCAGATTGTTCCTTCATCAGGAATATATTACAAATAAATAGTGAAACTTTCTTGGTGCATAATATAACTCAATCCACAACTTGGATTAAAAGTGTTTTTTGTGGTTAAAATGATCTTATTTTAAAGTGATCTTATTTAGGAAATGCCAGGAGACACAAATGATAGTGGAAAGATAAACTCATTTTTTCCCTTCTCAGTGAGCTAATTTTTCTCAACTGAGCGGGTTTGTGGATAAGACTTAAGATGTGAATCTTTTACTGTATTGCTATTACATTACACTGGAGAACAATATTTTTTCCTTTTCTCTTGCATGAGGTTTTTGGAACTGATTCTATATATATCTGCATTGATAATTCCAAATCTGAAATATGTTTATTGGTACATGCTCTAGTTGTTATGCAATTTTATTTCTTTTTGTTACAGTTGAAGGCATGCATTAATTTTTTAGTTAAAGGGCAACGACTCTTGGATTGAACATAACCACAAGGCAATTAATGTTTTACAAACATCACTTTTACATAATTGTTGTTGTTTTAAATGTAAAAGTTTATTATCTGATAAAAAACACTCTTATTTTGTTTTAAGATTGAATCATGGCTTCTTTGAGTAGGCATAAATGTAAGCATAGTCCTAATACCTTCTGTTATATATATGGCTGGTACACACTTCAACATCAAAGGCACAATATTTCATCATTTGTGACACGTGCATATATTGCCTATTTTCAAGTTTCCCTTGTCGATCAAGACAAGAATTGAGCTCCTCATATTGTGTGTCATAATTGTGAGGAAATGCTTCATGACTGGAAAATAGGGAAATGCAAAGGACTTTGGTATTCCCATGATTTGGCGTGAACCTAAGAACCACAGCAGTGACTGTTATTTCTGTCTGATCCATACAAAGGGCATCAGTAAGAAAAAAATGGCATATTATTGCAAATCATAATAATCCTTCAACAATATGACCTATCCGACATTCTGAGACACTCCCAGTTCCAGTTTTCAATGGTTTTATTTCTTCTAAGGACAAAGAAAGTGAACATGGTGATCAAGTGTATTTTGATAAGATGCATAAGGAAATGGTTGTAGAATCAGAAGGGTCTTCTGATGCCAAGCAGTCATTAACTCCTCAGCAGTTTAGCCATTCTGAATTGAATGACTTAGTAAGAGATTTGGGCCTATTAAAGAAAGCAGCTGAGTTATTAGCCACCAGTCTTCAAGGAAAGAATGTACTTCACCAGTCAGCTAAAGTTCCCCATTTTAGGAAGCGTGAACAAATTGTTGTGAACTTTTTTTCCCGAAGAAAAAACCTTTGTTTACTGTCATGATATCAGTAGTCTTCTTAGCCAGCTAGGTGTTACCACATACAGTCCAACAGAATGGCAGCTATTTCTTGACAGCTCTAAATGGAGTCTGAAATGCGTTCTCCTACACAACGGTAATGCTTATGCAGCAGTTCTAATTGGTTATTCAACTCATCTGCAAGAAAATTATAATAACATAAAAATTGTCATTGGCTTTCTGAAGTATGAGGAGCATAACTGGATCATTTCTGTGGATCTTAAAAGGGTAAATTTCTTGCTAGGACAACAGAGAGGTTTCATGAAGTATCCTTGCTTTCTGTGTTTGTGGAACAGCCGAACTCAGGAGAAACACTCAACACAAAAGGAGTGACCGAAATGTGAAGCTCTGGAAATAGGGATGCAAAATATTGTGAATGAATCTGTAGTTAATTGAGACAGAATCATTTTTCCCACACTTCACATCAAACTTGGCTTAATGAGGCAGTTCTTTCAGGCTTTGAATAGAAAAAGTGAATACTTTCAGCTTATTATTTCTGCTTATTCTGCCTTGTCTTTTGAGAAGATAAAAGCAGGTGTATTCGATGGACCTCAAATTTGTACCCTCATACGTAACAAAGAATTTGCCTGGAAAATGAATAAGGAGGAGAAAGCAGCATGGCAGTCTTTTGTGGCAGTTACAAAGAACTTGATTGGCACCAAAAAAGCAGAAAACCATGAACTTCTGGTTCAAAGGATGCTGTTGGCTTTCCGCGACATTGGATGGAACAGGAGCGTTAAGATTCACTTCCTGAACAGTCACCTTGAAAAGTTTCCCAAAAATCTTGGAGCTGTTAGTGATGAGCAGACTATTGCTGGAGCATCAAACGAGATTGTCCTCAACAAATACATAAATACAAGAGCTATAAATGCAAATTTTTGCCTGAATAGAATTTAAATAAGTTTTGCATAAATTTTATGATGAAAATTAGTGTTTTAATATGTTCTATTTAGAAATTGTAGACAAATTCTGATGCAATCATATCTTTTAGTGTATTAATGTATTTACTGCATTATATAAATTATTATATTTTCACAAAGATGATGCCCAAAAAGACATTCTACTTCATTATGTTAAACTAAATGTTGAAAATTTTACAATAAGATGAAAACCTAAAATCTTGAATTGTAAAAAAACTGTAGCTTACAGAGAAAAACTAATGTCAGATTTAAGATCAGTGCACTCGATTTAGGTAAGAACAAGTGTTTTTCTGAATGCAACAAAAAATTTGTTTCCCAGTGTTATCATTGATTTTAACCATTGCAGAAAAAAAAAAAAAAAAATTGAAACAGTAACAGTCTTTGCTGCTCTTGATGTTTTCTGACGTTTTTGTTGGTTGTTGTTATTTTGTTGTGAAGGTTGTTTTGCTTTAAACTGGATCATTGTGAAGGTGGTCGAACAGCATTTTAACTCCCTTGAAATAGTGTATTTGTATGTACATGTTTGTCTATATGTGTGTCATAAGTGAGATGGTGGATCAAGCCTAGTTTTCCTCAAGTTGTTGAGGAAGATCTCCTGCTGGGTTTTGGGACAGATTTTTAATTAACCACCTCAATTCACCTCAATATGGTGACTTTTCTACTATGTTGTTATCACTTTCCCAAATTATGAAAATAGGTAAATTATTGTTTGATTGGGACTCTTTAGTTTGGAAGATACCTGAGACCAGACATTAAATAATTTATAATACATTATAAAATTTCAAATGTCCAGCCTGACTGGGCAGTGGCACAGTGGATAGAGCGGCGGACTCAGATGCAGAGGACCCAGGTTCGAAACACTGAGGTTGCTGGCTTGAGTGTGGGCTCATCTGGTTTGAGCAAGGCTCACCAAATTGAGCCCAAGGTCAATGACTTGAGCAAGTGGTCATTCAGTCTGCTGTAGCCCCCTGGTCAAGGCACATATGAGAAAACATTCAATGAGAAACTAAGGTGCTGTAACGAAGAATTGATGCTTCTAATCTCTCTACCTTCCAGTCTTCTGTCCCGATTTGTTTCTCTCTCTGTCTCTGTCACAAAAAATAAAATAAAATTTCAAATGTCCAGTACAATGTAAATACTGTAGGGAGTACTAGATAAATATTGTAAATGTTTTAATAAAGAAAGTTGAATATACATCTCTGAATTTAAATTTAAATATACTTACTTCAGTATATTAATAATATATTGAGTAATATTTTCCTAATTACTGATTTTAGAGAGATAGAGAGAGGAAAAAAGAGAGAAACATTGATTTGTTTTTTTTTCACTTAGTTATGCATTCATTGGTTGCTTCCTGTATGTGCTCTGCTTGAGGATCAAACCCACAACATTGGTGTTTTAGGACAATGCTTTAATCAACGGAACTAATCAACTAGGGAGAGTGATAATTTATTTTATACAATTAAAAATGCTGATTACACCTCACATGACAGAGTATGCATCTGTTCAATTTAATCTCATCATTTTCAATGATATTATGTGTGGGTAAGAAATAAAAAAGGTAGCTGAAAGGGTGAGGTTGTGGTTGAGATAAATTTCACAGATACCAATAACAGTGTTTCTAACTTATTAAATTTAGAAGGAAGATGAGAAGAGTCCCGATAGATTACTTTACAAAATGTGTGAACCCCATACATTTGTAAGACATGAATTTTATGTTTAACTGGATTAATCATTTCTTGAAATAATTTTAATTGCACTATAAAAACTCCATTGAATAAATAGTAAGTTATCTTACTTAACTTTCAACCTCAACTTAAATTTCAATGTCATTAGACTATCCAAATCATGTAATTTTGATAAAAAATTATAATTCATAGTGTTCTGATTTGCATGTATTTTTTGTCCATTATGGATTCAGAATTATAGGGAAATTAACAATGCTGTAAAAAAATAAGCTTAATTTCCAAACAGCATAAATAGACCATCTATTGACCACTAAACTTTTCTCAAATGTCTATAAAAATAGATAAATATAATGGTTATGTAAAAGGAAACATAATTTGAAATTATGCAGGTGAATGATTAAGTTTGTCATAAAATGTAAAGCTAGTGATTTAACATTTAGATGAAAAATAGTTTTTTCATAACTATTTTTATTAGTATGTTAATGGCTAAAAAAAATCTCTAGGAAATCCTGAGAGTGATTTATAAAATGTATTTTTGCTAGCTCAGGTAAATCACAGCTAATACAGATTCTAGTATTTAAAAGTGATCTGAAATTTACATTTAGAATATTGTGTTTCTTAGAAAATATTTTATTTCTGGATATTTTTTCAACTACTATATATGACTTTAAAGATTAAAATGCAATTTCTTAGTTTTGGAACAAAGGGCTTTGGGAAAAGATGAATGAAAATGTTTAAGGGAAAGATCTCTAGTGACTCTTCACTGTGCAATATTTATGTTATTTAATATAACAAAACAGATTTAATTTCACCTGCATTTCAATTTGACCCATCTTGAGTCGAATATCAAGTTGAATCTATATTTTTGTTTTTAAATACAGCATTATTATGCATCCTCTCTATTGAAACTATAGTTATATTAATGTAGTCAATGTTTTTTATTTCTATTCAAACTGTTAAATACTTTCATAATATTCTCATCCTCTTTACTTAAAATATATAAATTACTGATCTGCAAAGGTTGTTAGAAATATATATTATTCTTTTTTTCCAAGTGAGAGGAGGGATGATAGACAGACTCTTATATCCACCCCGACCAGGATCCACTGGGCAACCTGCATCTGGGGATGATGCTCTGCCCATCTGGAGCCATGTTTGTAACTGGTCTATTTTTAGCACTTGAGGCAGAGTCTACATGGAGCCATCTTCAGTGCCCAGGATGATGCACTTGAACCAATCAAGCCATGGCTGCAGGAGGAGAAGAGAGGGAGAGAGATAAGAGAGAGGAGGGGTAAAGAAGCAGATGGTATCTTCTCCTGTATGCTCTGACTGGGAATCAAACCCGGGACATCTACATACCTCACCAATGCTGTATCATTGAGCCAAACAACCAAGGCAGAAATAATTTTTTATTGATAGATGAGTTATTATTCTTGTATTAGATTGTAAAACTAAATTACATGCTGTTCTATTTTAATATAATCCTGAAGAAAATGCAAATAACACAAAATAGTATAAATAAAAAAACTAAAAATCATGCTAGATCATATTGTTCAAGTAAAAATTTTATGAAAATTTTGGAAGCATTTATTTGGACAAAATGACTTTTAGATTTTTGTTGGAAGGACCCCTGCCCTGTTCAAAATGTTTGATGGCTCTGCCTCTCACCAAGAAAGAATGAGTTCCATAATTGAAAAAGTGCCTACTAGACACCTCAAAATTGACCAATCCATAATAGACAGTTTTCAGGGCCTAATCAATGGTAGAAATGGAATTTCATCTATCTAACCTGGATTTGAAGTCTGTTATAAAGGTTTATTTGTCAAGGTAGAAGAATAAAACATATTTAATGATTTATTAGTTGATTCATTTGTGTTCACTAATAAGACATAAAGTAGGTGGTTCTTCATTTGTTCTTTTGCCTAACTTGTAAATGCCAGAGTTAATACTTCTTTGCTGGAATCTTTCTATGTTAATAAATATATGAAACATAAAAATAGAAAATACTTTCTAGTCATGATGCATATCCATATATTTATATATTTACTATATATAATCATAACAACTTGATGTTTTATGTATCATCTCAGTTTCAGTACACTATTTAGGTTTGCTTGTCAGTTTGGCATGGTTATCCACTAATTTACATGGCCACGATGGGAGTAATCATTTTTCATCACCATAATGCTACCTATTTTAATTACCTTCCCAACATTTTCCTTTACTGTCAGTTTACTGTAAGGTTTGAAGTTATGTATGGCATTTCTTATCATTTGTTTTCTGTCACTACCCATATTTATTTGACCCTTAAATTGTGGTGTATCTTCTTTAAAACTCAATTGGGTTTATCTCTTTATCATTCCATCCTGATGAGAACTATTCAGCTCAGTTTATTCAGAACTGTTCTGCAGTTCATTTTGGCTGATTCTTCTGATATCACACTTCCACTGTGTCTGTCCTGGTTATCTGCCACAGCTACTTAAAAATGAAATCCTCACTTTGTCCTTTGAGATCCTGCTGCAAAGGTATTTTCTTTGTTACCTGATTGCAGCCACTCCATTTTTCAACCAAGTTATCCATATTATCACCTCCTTTTCCAATTTTCAAGAAACATACATAAAAAATGTCTTTAAATCTTTATTTTTAACATCATGATATAGCTTAGAGCTCATTCTTAAGTCTTTACTTGTAAAACCCAGCTATATGGCAATATTGTGTATTATAAGATAAGCTCTGGATGTTAATTCTGTAGCTTCACCATTTAGTAGCTGTGTCACTTTAGGCAAATTATTCAAATTTACTACGTCTTAGGGCATTTTTTTTTCATTTTATTATTCCTGACTCAGGCCTTTCAGGTTTCTTAAATCTTTCAAGCCATCATCATCATTACCACTAGAATAGCTAGAATTCTTGAATGGTTTCTATTCTTTTGCTTTGGGAAGGTTTTTTAGTGGGCATTCAGACTTCTAGAAACCTTAAATTTATTCTTTAAGATTAAACTACGATACATCAAATACTATAACCTAAGCCACATCTTAGTGAATTAAAGATGTTATATCACTCAGTTAACAATATACAGTGTGTCCGTAAAGTCATGGTGCACTTTTGACCGGTCACATGGTCCAAAGTGCACCATGTCTTTACAGACACACTGTACAAGAATTTAAATATTATGGGTTAAAATTTTCTACTTTTCTATAATACTAACTAGTTTTTAAATGGAAACTTGGAAGACCATACTCTACTAACAAGTTATCTATCAAAATGCAATATAAGTCTCCCAGACCTAGTGCAGAATTTGATCTGGAATTCAGTGAACAGTTATTGAAATGATTTAATTAAGAATGATATAATCAAGTTTGTTTTCTCAGAATCTATTTGGCTACAGTGTGGGTAATAGTTGGAAAGAGGTATGACTAGAAGCAAAAAGCTCTGTTAATAAGCTGATACATGATCTTAGTTACAGATGATGGTGGCTTGAACTAGGATTGATGGTGACAAAGAGAATGAAGGTCCTGACTGAGAGACTGAATGTAGGGGATGAGGTGAGAGAATGAAGGGTTGATAATGACAGTGGGTTTCTGGCTGGGACATTTATGGGGAGGGGCTCCATCTACTGAGAATGAAACAGAGAAGAAAGAGTAGGTATTGTAAGACAAGATGAGTTCAGTTTGATTATGTTAATGATTCAATGGTTTGGTAATTATGTATGCAAAACTGGAGCTTAAGAGTCAGGCCTGTGCAGGGATAGAGATTTGAGAGTTATCAAGGCAAAAAAGAAAATTAAAGCTATAGAAATGGGTGAACTTTCCTAGCTTCATCTTTCTCCTTAGAATGTCAGAGAGTACTCAATTTAGGTGGCAGAGGCTTGATTGAATTTGTAAAGAGTGAGGATGTCTCCCACAGTTAAAACTGAGATTTCTCAATATTGCACTTATTATTAAAGATTAAGATATGGTCAGTTCTTTATTTTTAAGATGTCTATATTTAAAGCAGTATCATTTTCTGTTATCTATTTATTTTTTAATTTATTAAGGTGACATTTATTAATAAAATTATATGTTTCAGATGTACAGTTTTATAACACATCATCTGTATATTATATTGTGCATTCAACACTCCAAGTCAAGTCACCTTCATCAACATTTATAACCCTTAAAATCTATAGGCTTTTTATCATCTATTCTGATTAAATGTTAATTTTGATTTCTTGACATAGTGATGTTATTGAGAAGGAGAAAGACAAAGTCTGTAACTGATAAAACAAAACGTGAGTTTCAACTTCTACTAAATACACATTAATTTAAACTTAATTAGCCTTATCATTTATAACCATAGAAACTGACAAAAACAAAATGCACATGGACATTATTAATTCCTTCTAATGAAGAACATTTTAACCAGATTCAAGTTTTTTGTTCAAAATTTTACAATTAATATAAGGTAAACATTTTATATTCCTCTTTCCCAAATTTTAATAATTTCTCTATAATTATACTTTTAAAAATTAAAATATTGATGCAAATGAGCAACCTGAACTTTTATTTTTTCAATAAATATGTATGTAATACTTAGTACAAAATTAATACAAAATGTATAAAGGTTGTGATATAACAGTAAAAAAAAGGTAAAATGACTTTTATACTTTAACTTATATTGTAGTAGGAAGCAGCAGGCAAATAATAATAAATGTAGAGTATGTTAATATATGCTTATAGCTATGCAGACTGCAGACTATAAGTCAGGTCATGTGCATAAAGAATGATAGATCAGATTGTGGCTCATTTCTATACAGAATTTTGGAAACCTTCTTGAAAAAAATGTATATATGAGCAGGGATTTAACTTCAATGAGAAAATAACTCATAACCAAAATTAATGGACATTTGGAAGGAGAAATATTCAGTTCAGGAACACAGGTGTATGCATGAAAGTTCAAAGGTTATCAGTCATGTAGCTGGAGAACAGTAAGAAAAGGAGGAAAGATACAGAAGGAGGTTAAGATAGAGAAAAATTTCAGGTACAGACCAGGTAAGACTACAGAAATCATGGCAATAAACTTGGATTGGATTGTAAAGGTCCCTGTAAAATAGGAAGTTACTTACTAGAAGGCATTGAGCAAAGGAGTAATGTTATATTACATTCATTTTAAAGGGGTTTCTCTGGTTTCTGAATAAAGAATACAATACAGAAGACAAGTGTGTAAACTGGGGGGATTAGCAGGACACTAATGTAATAATCTATGTACATAAGGATTGACGGTATTATGAATCTAGATTATATTGCTGGTTGCAGTAATTTTTTCTATGTATTTTGAAGATTAAGTTACAAATCCTTGATAGAATGGATATAGGAATGGCATCAAGAAAAGTATCAAGGATAACTCCATAATTTAATGTGATTTAGTAAGATAGGAAACACTGAACTCAGAGATGCTGGTTTGGGGGATTCAGGGATTAGATTTTGAAAAAGTTAAAATGTAAATTCATGTAAGTAATCTAAGTAGACTCTCTAGTAGCCAGTTGAATATTCATATCTGAATTAAAAAAAATATTCATGTTTTAAAATTAAAAATTAAAACCATAGGTGGTATTTGAAAATCATAGTCCTAGATTAAATCCCCAAGAGAAAAGTATAGATGGAGAAGAGAAAATGCCCAAAGACTAATTTCTGTATATTTAAAAATTTACAAGTTGGTAAAAAGTAGAATTTGATAAAGAGTTTTCCTTTGACCAAACTATTTTTAGTCTCTAACTCTGTCTTTGGACTGTGTAGCCCAGTATTAACAAGAGTCCTGTTAAGTCAATTAGGTGGGACTACCCACATCCTTGGTATCTGAACACCATTGCTATCTGACTAAGTTTATATTTTCCACCTTTGATATATGTCTTTGACCGGACTTCAAGAAGGTTTCTGTTAAGTCAGTTTTGCAAGAATTTCTCTAACCTTGGGGTCTCCTTTTAGTAATTTTCTATCAATTGGTCCTCCCTTACTTGGCTCTTTGCCTACAAGTACCCAGCAGTCTCTTCTATATTTATAATTGAACACAGTCTTTCTCCTCTATTCCAATACCTCTATTACTATAGTCTTGAATAAACTTTTTCTTACCACGTTAGTGAGCCAGAATGATTTTTCTTTATCATATCCAAAAAAATAAACAATATAAGAAGATCTATAAAGTTGAATAACTCAAGAGAGTGAGGCTCCCGTAAGTGATGCTCTGGAAACTAAATAAAAAAAGCACTTCAGGCCCTGGCTGGGTGGCTCAGTGCATAAAATGTCATTCTGGCTGTGGTGACAAGTTTGATCTTCCACCATGGGAAGTACGAGAAGCAATCAATGAGTGTGCAGCTAAGTGGAACAATGAGATGATGCTTCCCTATCTCTCTGCCTCCTCACCACCACCTCAAATGAATGTAAAAAAAAAAAAAATAAGACTGAACAGGTGGTGGCACAGTGCATACAGCATAAACTTGGGACACTGGAGGTCCAGGTTTGAAACTCCGAGGTCACCAACTTGTGTGTAGGCTCACCAGCTTGAGCATGGGGTCACTGGCTTGAGCATGGGATCATAGATATGACCCCATGATCACTGACTTGAGCCCAAAGGTCACTGGCTTTTTACCCCAGGTCACTGGCTTGAGCCCAAGATCACTAGCTTGAGCAAGGGGTCACTGGCTCATCTGAAGTCCCCGGATCAAGGCACATATGAGAAAGCAATCAATGAACAACTGAAGTGCTGCAACTACAAGTTGAAGCTTCTCATCTCTCTTCCTTCCTGTCTGTTTTCCCCTGTCTGTCTGTCTTTCTGTCTCTCTCTCAAAAAATAAAAATTAATAAAACAGTTTAGAAAATAAGGTGAGATTGGTTTTTTCATACGGTGCTAGGTTATCCCTGAGACCTGTTAGGATATAAGTCATTGGTAAACTTAAATAGACCCTGACCTGAAGGAATGATGATAAAATACTATTTGAAATTTGATCCAAAGAAAATGGCAAAAGAGGATTCAAGAGAGAAGATAAAGATTTATTTTTTATAAGAGTTTTAAAAAAATTGGAGCAAACAAATTCTTGTATGTAAAGAGAACTGTGGGATCAAGAAAGTATTTTGCTTATTTTTTAAGATTTTTATATATCTGGTAGTGATGAAGTAGGAACTAATTAAAATAATGATGACACAAATATGAAAGATGCTTATAAGAGTAGAGTATGTAAGATAAAAGCTATAACATCCCATGCACAAAAGGAGAAAGAGGTACTTGTTGGGTTTAAAGAAGAGCATGACATTGTCTTCCATTTTAATAAAATGCAAGGAAGAGAAATACATATACATATATGTATGCAGGGAGTTTGTATTATGGTGTTGGGAAAACAAGTGCAATATTTGTTTAGAATACTTTCTATATTGTAGAAAATAAAGAAAAAGGTGAGAAGTCGAAGAAAGCATAGAAGTTTGAGAAAGAGATAGTATAGACGTCTCTCCTGCTTCAGGAAGATGAATTTAAAGTAATAAATGTTTCTGTGATTGTGTGTTTTTCTCCAATAAAATTTATTTGTTCAGAATATAATATTAACATATATATATAAATATTAACAGGGGTTTTGAATTAAACAAAAATTATGGTTTTGCCAGTAAAGTTATGGTGGAGGGACAAGGGAACAAGAAAGCTGCGGGCTCAGAAATACTCTGTATTTAATAGCTTAAATATGGAAATATTATATCTTAATATTATATCTCAAATTATTATTACTAAATAATCTGAGATCCATTATAAGGTCTTAAAAATTGAAAAAAAATAATTGTATCAATTAAGCACAAAATAGAAAAATGAGGGAGACCAAAGGTAAACATTTCAAAGTATCAGTAATAAACGTGGATCTAGTTTAAGACAACGGTAGTTTCCTATACCCTTCAAAATCCATGATTTTTTAAGTCAATAATATAATATCAAAACTTTAGAATCTAATACCTGGATTCTCAAGGTGTTTGCTTATAAAGTAAGAATTCTTTCACAACTTCAGATCCATATCCTATAGCATGTGGGGGCTGGATACTCACAGAAGCAGCAGATTGTGCTCTTGAGTGCTCATTAATTTTTCATCATGACAAAAGATTCTGTGCCGGGAGCCTGTACTTTGTCTTTGATCTCTTCACCTCTGCCAGGGTTAACCCAGCAGTTTTTGCTCTCTTTTCTTAAGGAAAAAAAAAAGACATGCAGACTTACTTCTCAGTTATTTATGTCAAGTGGAAAAGGAGAATTGCTATAGGGTTTGAGGAATTACCCCCACTCTGAAGTTTTGGCTGAAACAAAATAGAAATTTCTCTATGATATTATACTATAAGGATTTCATGTTTCCTAACCTAGAAAGCACTTGAACTCATTGAAGTTGATTACAGTCAGTCACTGCAGGTATATATATTTTTTTCATAACGGTAGAAGCAAAAAAGTTTAGAAAAAAATGAATAGTGACTATATACCTATCAATAATTAGTAAGTTAAATATAGATGGATGATACTGGAAAATAAATATTTGTCAGTGAACTTGTTATGAGTTGAATTGTGTCCCCTCCTACAAGTTTCTATGTTAGGGTCCCAACCTCAGAATATGATCTTATTTGAGAAAATGTCTCTACAGAGAATTCAAGTTAAAATGAGGTCAATGGGGTGAGTCCTGATCTAACATGGCTTGTACTCTTATTAGAAGAGGACATTTGGATATAGCCATGCATAGAGGGAAGATATAAAGAGACATAGGGGGAAAGTCACACACACATATAGGTCAAGGACAGGGGCCTGGAACAGATCTTTCCTTCACAGCCCTCAGAAGGAATCAAACCTGCAGATACCTGATCTTGAACTTCGAGCCTCCAGATTGTAAGACAAAATATTTTTATTGTTTAAGCCACTCAGTTGAAAGTAATTTGTTGTGGCAGCCTTAGAAAACTAATACAGTGCACATTTAAAAATCTACTAAAAATATGTTTGCTTTACACTTAATGCTGAATTTAATTTGAGTTGCATGCCATTTAGGAATAATGGGTTTACCTAATTGATTGATGATGACAGTTGTCTCCGGTTCTCACCCTTATAAGATTATGATTCTGTTGATCAGAGTTAAGGCCCAATAATGAGATCATTTATTAAGTACTCCAGGTAACCTTAATCCTCAGGCAAATTTGGGCAACTGTACTTTACTAAAAGTTATATCAGTAATGTTAACAGTTACAAAAAATTCAGATGTGTGATAAAAAGAAGAAAACTAGGTATTATATGATAAAATTTGAAATTATTCTCAATATATCATGCATTATTAATATTTCACTATTTTGAAGAGAATATTAGAGTGTATATATTTATATATAAAACAAAACTATCATATATGTGTATGTCCACATACCTTTAGCTGTATCTATTTATATACTTCTTGGATACAATGTTTTACTGTACATTTTACATTAAAGAAAAAGAAATAGATATTAAAAAGTTTTATATTTTTAAATCTATACACATAATACTGAAGACAGCATAGGTATTTAAACAAAACCATTGAGCTTTTGTAATACAAAATGTCTTTAATAAATATTTTAATAAAAGTGAAGACGTTCTGTTTCCATGAAGGAGGTAGTTGTATTATGTCATCAATTAATGATAACAATTGGGGATTTCTTACTCTGCTTTCCAAATACTGAAGGTTATTGCTGGAGAATAAATTACCTGCAAATTGATGCCTAAATGTATTTCACATATTTAACTGTATTAGATGGTTTAACAAGAGGATATGTGAAAGTCTCACTATTAGATATATAATTTAGAATGCTAGATATATAATTTAGAATGATCGATGTGATTATGAAGTTAATAACTGTCATGAGTCTTTAAAGTCAGGAATTTAAAGGTTAGTTGGTGAGCTCTCAACATACTGAGTACTCTCTCTGTGGAAGTATAATTATATGATTACAAAATTGCAAAGATCTAATTTGCTAAATGGGCTTTTAGGTATCACTTACTATAATTCTGTGAACGTGGCATATATTTTCTGGCTGTTCAGGCAAACCACAGATTTTCTCTCTGTGAGATCTGTAGTTACCTGAGGTACAGTGTCAACTGTTGAGGTAGTGAGTCTCAGTTCATTGATGAAAAAGAAAGCCATTTCAATTTGAAACTTAATGTTAATTCTAATTAATATTTTTGGAGTCCTAGATCATCAGACTAAAAAGAGTGAATTTTCACTCAAACCATTGCAAACCATATTAAACAAAAGCAAAACAAAATTTTAAAAAAATTACTGAGGTTGTGCTGTAGTAAAGGAATGATAATGCCATGAATGATTTACAAAGGTGGATCTAGTAGTCTTTGACTCAAAAGATGGCAGAGACCGGAGAAACTAGTTAAAAATTCAAGTTATATCTATTCATTAAAGATTATATTAGATAGTATATGCATTTAGATATTATATCCATGGTTTCATTTTTTTTTCAAACAGTATTAACTGAGCAACTACAATGTGCCTGATACTGTTCTATCTAATGATGAGCTCATATTTCTAGGGCAAGAGAGAAAATGAATTTCTAACAACAACAACAAAAAGGTAAATAACATCAGATAGAAAAGACTGAAAGAAATGTTAAGCAGGGTGATAGAGAAAATCACCCTGTTGAGTACTCAGATGGTTTCATTATGAAGCTGATCATAAGAAATAGCACTTGAGTCTGACCGGGCGGTGGCACAATGGATAAAGAGTAGGACTGGAATGTGGAGGGCCCAGGTTCAAAACCTCAAGGTTGCCAGCTTGATCGTGGACTCATCTGGTTTGAGCAAGGCTCACCAGCCTGAGCCCAAGGTCACTGGCTTGAGCAAGGAGTCACTCGGTCTGCTGTAGCTCCCCCCACCCCTGATCAAAGCACACATGGGAAAGCAACCAATGAACAACTAAGATGCCACAACAGAGAATTGATGCTTCTCGTCTCTCTCCTTTCCTGTCTGTCTGTCCCTATCTGCCCTTCCCTCTGTCTCTGTCACACAAAAAAAGAAGTGACACTTCAGTGGAGATGTGAATGACATGGAAGACCATGAGGGTTTCCAGACAGACCCCTCCTTCACATGCCAGGAAGCTGATACAAGACTCTAAGTTGGCTCTACATACCATCTCTTTCAGTGTTCATAATATAAACACAAGCTGACCTATCATGACTCCCATCCACATGTAATCTAACCTCAAATCAATCAGAACCTGAGGGTGGCCTAGATTTGCTGGAACCGAGGACAGAAAGCTCTTGAACCCAGCATGAGACAATCCTGTCAAGCTCCTCAAGCTTCTCCATGTCTCATTTTTTCTGCTCAAGATTTCCAAGCAGAACTGAGGGAATAATAGTTGCCGTAACCCACTTCCGGGATTGAGGGAGCCAAACTGAAATCAGGGCTTCCTTTTCTTTTGGCTTACCAGTTCAGAGGCTGTGATTTTTTTCCTTGCTGCCATGAGTCCTATGAACCTTCACACACCATCACACAGAGTCACACACACGCTCATCCATATTGAGCCATAGACTCTCACACACCGTCACACAAATCCACACAAATCCACACACAACCACACTCATTCACTCTCATACTTACCTACATGCAACCACACTTTCACACATTCTCAATCACACCAAATCACAAAGATTTACTCATATCCCCACAAGTCCGTACACGCGCATGCGCGCGCGCGCACACACACACACACACACACACACACACATACACACACAAAACCACACGTACCTAAACACATTTTTGCTCTCTCAGAACTCTATCTTTTGGTATCATAAAGATCTAGGTCAGCTTTGGGTGACCATCTTTCCATAATCCCCATGTGCTTATATGAATTACTGAATTGTCAAGAACTTAAAAAAAAAGCTCATATAATTTAATTAGAAAGAAATATACACACTTTGCGTTGCAGTTTGTGATCTGCAGGGTATTCTAAAGAATGAATCATGGTGTGGGGGCTATTAATCTCTGGCCAAGGTATTTAGATGAAAATGCTTCCAGGACCCTAAAGCAAAAAAAAGCTTTTATTGGAGAAAAAAAAAGTGATGGACAAGTACATAGAGCTTATTTATCTGAGGTAAGAATAAAAAATATTATCTAAGTGATGGCAAGAGGACAGATTATGAGCAGTCCAGTGAACCATATAAGGTCTGAATTTTATGATGGCAATGAGAAGATGCTTATGAGTTTGAGTAAGAGAATAAATTAATCTGATCTGCATTATAAAACTAATAAAATCCAATGGATGAATGTGGATGTGGGGAGAGTTAATGGACTATTGAATTTTAGGTAAAAGTAATGGGTTTGGAATATGGTGACAGTAATTGTTATGATCAGTAATGTATGCATTTGTAATCCAAATAGAAGATGGATCTTGCTAATAGATTGGATTTAAGGAATTCAGGGAAATAAGGAATTAGGAATGACTTCTAGACTTTGGGTTTGACACAGTGGGTGCATGATCATGCCATTTACTGAGATGTGATATATAATGGTATTGGAAATGATTATGGGAGAAATCAGTTCTGCTGATTACATATTCATATATATAACATTTATTTAATAATAATGATCAATGTAAAATGTATATATAATTATATTATGTTAATTAATAAGTAATATATATATTATATAGTAAATATTAAGAGTACACAATACATAATATATTATAAACAATGTTTTTTTTCTTTGATTGATACAACCACTCTTGCAGCTATTCATGTATTAAAGACTATATATTGACTTTTCAAGTGAAAAGAGGGGAGATAGTGAGACAGACTCCTGTATACACCCTGACTAGGATCCCCCTGGTAACCCCATCTTGGACTGATGCTTAAGTACCAAGCTATTTTTAGCATCTTATTGTTAACATCTGAAGCTGACACACTCAGTCCAACTGAGTTATCCTCAGTGCCTGGGACTGACACTCTTAACTAATCAAGCCACTGCCGTTGGAGGGGAAGAGGGACAGAAGGGGGAGAGGAAGGAGGGAAAAGCTGATGGTTGCTTCTCCTGTATGTCCTGACTGGAAATTGAACCCAAGATACCCATACACTAGGCTCACATTCTATCCACTGAGCCATCAGCCAAAGCCAAGAAATATTTTTTAGTAATTATGTACCAGGCATTTGGCTAGTACTAGACATTACTATGTATTTGTAAACATTAATTTGTAGAATCCAAGCAACAGTCTACCAGAGATATATACTTCTGTTTATATCATTCATCTCCATATGATAATATATTTTTCTATATATCATATTACTATGAATACATTTGAAATTACAGTACATTTTATATTTAGTATAATTTTCACATAGCCGGTTGTCCTATAGGGATTAAGAAATACATTGTCAAAGTCCTATTTTGATAAGGTACAGTAGCATTTAACCTCATATAAAGAATTACGCAAGTGATTTTTACAGTTTATTGTTGCAAGCACTGGTTAAAATATTTTGCTGGTTAGATTTGTGAAAAAATATTGCTCATTACTTTATCTCATGGTTTTTTATTACATTTAATTTGAACATTTTTATTTATTTATTTCTAATTGTATTTTATCTTTCTGTTAATTATATGTTTGGGGTCTGCCTATTCATTCACTAGAATCATAGTTATTTTTTCTTACATTGTTTTTTCCTTTAATGTTATTCTCTTGGAATCTTTACTGAAACAAATATTAAATACATTATAGAATCTGGTCGTGATCCTCAAATGTCCTCACTAATTGCCCAATTAACTAAATTAACAGTATTTACATGAAGTTGATTACTCTCTTTATGTACACTCTTCTTTGGTTGGTAAGATTTAGTATGTGTTTTCCTCAGTTAGTTTATCTTAATCATGCATTGTCTTCTCCAGGTGTATGGCAGGTTCCTTGTGCTTATAAACATTCCTATGGCCAGATTTTGTTTTTAATTTTGCTAGTGTCCGATGGGTTGTATTGGTTCTAGTTCAGTTTCCATATTAATGTCTCCTGAGAGTCAGGTTTTTACAGTGGAATTAGCACCTGGTTTTTCTCCAGTGACTCTTCTTTCACCTCTAGTCCACCATAGGAAACCTACCTCCATGCCATCTAACTGAACCGGGGTATTTTTTCTTTCTAATTTTCATTTTAGAAGTCTGATAGTCCTGCTTTACTCAGACTTGTTCAGGAAGCCTATTTCCAGCAATCACTTAAATGTTAGGGTGTGGCCTGGCATCCCAGATCCAACATTGGCTTTAATAGTGTGTATCTATTTCTAGTTTTAGCTCCTCACCCTTTGCTCTCTCTGATTCTGGCAAGTGATTTTAGATTTTTATTTTTCCCTAAGCTATATATTTTTAATGTTTTTAATATATTACATGTAAGACATATTGATGGGGATTTTTTGTGTGTGTGATATCCTCAACGAATTCTTTATTCTTTTTGTGCTAAATTTTGGGCGGCTAATTTTGTCATTCCTGTTAAACCCTAATATTCCTTAGTTATATTTCTTTCATCATTCTATAAATATTACTCATAATATACAGAGGCTGGCAAAAGTGCATTTACAGTTCTTTCTATGGACATAGACATGCAGGTTATGATAATTACAACAGCTTTATTAACTCAAAAGAATGTCACAATGCAAGTACATTTTAGTTGGTTTCTACATGGTCTTCAATCCATCCAGAGTTACTGAATGTGTAGAATAGGTGATTTGTTCAATGAAGTAAAGCTTACATTAACTTTTTTCAATTGTTAAAAAATTTCAGCCATATTTATTAAATACCCTTTTTTTACTTTCTTGTATTATTAATGTTTTTATATAAAGTGTAAACACTTTCAATAAAAACAGAGAAGTATAATAATAACAAATGAAAAGACCATAAAAATCATCTTGCAGGTAACCTCAATTGAAAAAAATAAATAAATAAATACATAATAAGTAAACAAATATATGAAGTGAAATATGGAATCTTTTATTACTCTCCATTTAGACCCTTTCCAAAGATTTATATGCATCATTTATATTGAATTTAAAAAATTATATTTACAAAGGCAATTATAGTACACATTGTTCTGTATCTTATTATGTTCTCTAATATGTCTTGAAATATATATTTTTTCCTTTGTATTTCCACCTCATTCTTTCGTGGATGCACAATATTTTGTTATTTATTTGTTTTAATCTCCAGTGGACCCATAGTTTGTTTAAATAGTTGATTTCTCTTTAATACATTTTTACTTTTCCTAACAATAATTAAATGAGTATTCTTACTCACTTCTTATGATCCTTGGGTTAAAGTATGTAATATTTAAATATTACTATATATTGCCAATAGCTCTCTTAAAAAGTTTAATCAATGGAATAATCACCAAAAGATTAAGAATAATCTCATTTCTTAAGCCCTTCATATTACTGGATATTATGAAAATTCTTAAACGTCTCTCTCATCAGTGAAAAGTTAATGTTCCATCCTTTTTTTTAATTTCACTTATTAAAGTGTGAGTAACTTTTAAGCTTTAAAATTTTGATTGAGACTCAAAATTAACTAAAAAATATTATACTAGAATTCTTTATTCACTTGTGTTCTTTCAAAAAAAGCAAATATTATTTTTTAGATTTTTCTAATGTCTTCTCCAGAATTTTGGTATTTGAATCTTGATAATTACAATTGCCTTTAGCTTCTACTTCTGTCTATTCCTGTATTTGCTTTATCTGATTTTACATTTATTTAATTATTAATCCATAATTATTTCTTATATATCAATTATTTTATTCTTTTAAATCCATCATTTTATTTTATTTTTCTTTGATTTTTCTAATGTACTCCATATGAAAATAATTTTCTTCTCTACTTCCTACAATTTTACAAGAAAATAACTTTTATTGTCACAGTCACATACATCTCATTCAGCATTGGAAATGTATAAACTCAATCAACTGAGAGATCTTTAGTCTTCATACTTTTCCAACTACTTTTACCTCCTTTAGTAATTCAGATTTTGCAAGATATATTATAGAACTTTCTATTTATTCTTTGATTACAGAAAGCATAGCCTTATATTTTAATGTTGAAATACATTAAATCTTCATTGCTTGTATAAGATTGTACAAGATACATAATAATTGCAATCTTAACTTAAGCATTAAAATAAGAATAAAATATAAAATCTCTGATACTTATATTCATTTAAAAATTTGCAATAAATTTTATGATATACATCCAAAAAATTTAAGAAGTAACACAAAACATGGATAAATTTAAAAATTTGCTTCATAACCTAATTTAATTGAGTGTCTTTTTAAAGACAAAATTAAATACATGAATGTTAGATAATTAATTTATCAGTTACAAAGGAGAACATGTTGTACAATGAAAGTCTTAAAGACCCGAAACAGTCGGACACTCATTCCCATGCTGAGGGTACAGTTTAGCCTCGTGCCATGATTATAGCAATAAAGTTAATGATCTCATTACAGTCATGCCAACATTTTTATAGTGCTATTAAGTAGTTATACTTATGCAAGGTGCATGAAAGAGAGCAAGTTTTAATAGATTAAAATTTGATAATTTTTTGCCATTTAATTTTTTGCTTGTTTGTTTGTTTTTGTATTTTTCCAAAATTAGAAGCAGGGAGGCAGTCAGAGAGACTCCTGCATGCCCCAGACTGGGATCCTCCCAGAATGGCCACTAGGGGGTGATGCTCTACCCATCTGGGGCATCACTATGTTGCCGCAGGAGCCATTCTAGCACCTTAGGTGGAGGCCATGGAGCTGTCCTCTGTGCCTGAGCCAACTTTGCTCCAATGGAGCACTGGCTACTGGAGGGGAAGAGAGAGACAGAGAAAAAGGAGAGGGGGAAGGGTGTAGCAGCAGGTGGGTGCTTCTCCTATGTGCCTTACCGGAAATTGAACCCCAGATGTCCACATGCCGGGCGACGCTCTACCGCTAAGACAACCAGCCAGGGCCATCATTTAATTTTCTTTTCAGTTAAAATGGACAAGGGGCATGACAAACTATAATGGAAACAAACTAAAAAGAGCAATTGAATAGAAACATTTTTGAGCTTCACAATAAATATAGTCATTTTAATTTGAGTGTGTCATCTGCTATTGAAATGCAATTGTAAGCTAAAATGTAAAAGTATAATATCTGAAATGATACATTATATATTAAGTTTGGAAAGGATAATTTCAATTTTGTGGACTTACTATTTCATAAAATAAATTGTATAATAATTGCATTCTTAATAGATAGTTGGCCTGACATCTAAAATCTATGATATATCAAAGGAATATTTATTCTTCTGTTAGAGACAAGAGTTCATACTTAATATAGTGTTGTTATAGTTTGAATTGTATTTGCAAAATGGATTTATTGAATGTTTAACTCCCAGGAGCTATGAATGTGGCCTTTTTAGAAATAGAATTTTCCCTGATGTAATCAAGTTAAGATGAGGGCATTAGAGTATATCTCAATCCATCATGACTGGTGTCTTTATAAGAAGAGAAGATAGAGAAACACAAGGAAAAGACAGTCATGTGACACTAGAGGTAGAAATTGGAATGATGCATTTGCAAGCCAAGTAACTCCAACAGTTGCTGGCAAACCTCCAAATCGTAATAAAAGGCAGAGAAAGATTCTCTCCTAAAGACTTTAAAGAGACCATGGCCATGCTGACACCTGATATTCAGACTTCTAGCTTCAAGAAAAATAAATTTCTGTTATTTTAACCATGCAGATTGTTATGTCATGGCAGCCCTAGGTAGCAAATGCAGGCCTAGAGCATTTGGAATGTATCCCCTAAAGATTATAGGGGCACCTGTTTTGGTAAAGAAAAATAACTTGGCTTTATATGAATTCTACTTATACTCAAAGTTACAGAATCTAGGGCAATATCTGAAATCTCTGATTGCTTTCATGTCAGATGAAGGACAGAATTTTCAGGACATAATTTAATTCAGGTTTTCTTTTACTTTAGAAAGAATTACTTTCATTGCACAATAAATAAATAGATAAGTAGATAAATAAATCTTAAATAACTAAGTTCAGCTCAACCAGATTAAATTCCCAAGTTTACTCAAAATTGTTGTGAACCTCTTGATCTCCTTTGCAATGATTACCACACTTGTCTTTTTACCTTGAAGTTCCTATAAATATCAACCAAGCATAGATTCTGTACTTCTAGATGACATGTATTGTAGGTTGAAAAAATTATGTCAGAATTTTGTATAAATTATATCAGAATTGAAACTTACATGAGCTAATTTATTTACATTATATATATAGTTTGAATGAGATTTAACTTTTATAGCTTTCATTACTCTCTACTGACATGCTCTTTCTACTCAAAAAACTTTTGATACTAAAAGGAGCAGCTCACAGATTTACCAAGTCTGTTTTTTTGGAAAATATTATGTGTTCATCTCTGAGCTATTTTATTTAATAACACATATTACTTAATATAACATGACTCTCATTCTTGAAAATCTCAAAATTAATAGTCCAGATAAAGCTAACAAATATATGTTAAATATAGGATTATAACTGGAAGAGATTTATAGGATCTTCAAAAAGCTCACTTGAAGTCTTGGGTCTGTCTATAAGAAATGGTGTGCAAGAGCCAATTTATTCTATCTCATGAAAGGTGATTCTTAAATTCTCAGAAATTGTGCCAAATAGGTGTAAATACAACCAGTATTACAATTAATTTTAATTTATTAATTTAAATACAAAATACAAAATGTTATAAATAATAAAAACTACAGTAGCAAAACCAAATACTGTACCTTCTTTCAAAATTGTCATATATTGATTTACAGTGGTAAGCAGGTCTTTCAAGATTGGTTAAACTTTGTTAGCCAGGGAAATATTAAATTTTATTTGAAATGAAATAGAAATCATTTATGTATTTAAGACAGAGAAATTGCATCATTTAATTTATGTTTTAAAAAATTATTTGAGCCTGACCAGGTGGTGGCGCAGTGGATAGAACGTTGGACTGGGATGCAGAAGAGCCAGGTTTGAGCTGAGGTTGCCTGCTTGAGCACGGCCCATCTGTTTTGAGCAAAAGCTCACCAGCTTGGACCCAAAGTCACTGGCTCCAGCAAGGGGTTGCTTGGTCTGCTAAAGGCTCGCGGTCAAGGCACATGTGAAAAAGCAATCAATGAACAACTAAGGTATCACAACAACAACGAAAAACTAATAATTGATGCTTCTCATCTCTCTCTGTTCCTGTCTGTCAGTCCCTATCTATCCCACTCTCTACTCTCTCTGTCCCTGTAAAAACAAAACAAAACAAAAAATTGGATCAGCTGAGTAATACAGGGCAGAAATAGTGACAAAATGCCAAGTTAAGAGATTATTTCTGTGGTCCAAGTGCAAAGCAAAACTATGGTAGTACTAAGAAGAAAGAAAAAGTAAAAAACATGAGTTTAAATTAGAGATTAAAAAATATGCTAAAATAAATATAAAGTATAAAGAAAGGTGAATAAATATAATCTTTATATTTTGTCTTGAGAAGCTACATAAGGAAGGTTGTTCATGTCAGTAAAAGACCTTGAAAGAGCAGACTTTAGAAGGTAGATTCACATTACTCTTTTGGTGATTTTTAGTTTTCCATGCTTATTCATATGGAGATATCAAATATAAACCAATACCTGAAGTATGGCAAGAACATGCTACATATAATGGGGGCCACAAACTTGGAAGGTCATTTGACTTTGGAGAGCTAAAAAACAATGCATGGTGTATTGTAAAGTGATTACTTGCTTATTTTAATGATCTTTGAAAGAGGTTATTATAATTTTCGAGAGATGTCATAGAAATGATAATGGGGAAATAATTCCAACCCTTTTTCTCTAATTAAGGAGGAAGTTGCTAGGGATGTTTGGTTCATTATATTTTTAAGGAGTTAGCATTATAATTTTACTGTTTTATAGTCAGGAAATTTTGTAGATATTAAAAAAAAGATACATAAAAACATTAAGATTATAAAAAGAGAGAGGCTGTCAGAAAAATAAAACCAACAGTGCTCATATCAATGCAAAAAAAAAGGGGGTAGTGTCATCATGTAGCATTGATTTCTGTCCAATCTGACAGTGCCAATATTTTTAATTTAGCAAAAGTGATTTATATTCATATTTTTCTACTGCTCATTAAAATAAGTAAGTCTATGTAAGTGATAAAAAATAAGTTCTTTGCCAGACCAGGCAGTGGCGCAGTGGATAGAGCATCGGACTGGGATGTGGAAAACCCAGGTTCAAGACCCCAAGGTCACCAACTTGAGCGTGAGCCCATCTGGCTTGAGCAAAGAGCTCGCCAGCTTGAACCCAAGGTCACTGGCTCCAGCAAGGGGTTGCTCGGTCTGCTGAAGGCCCGTGGTCAAAGCACATGTGAGAAAGCAATCAATGAACAACTAAGGTGTCACCTCTCTCCGTTTCTGTCTGTCTGACTCTTTCTCTGTCCTTGTAAAAAAAAAAAAAAAAAAAACCACTTTATTTAGCCATTCTAGAATTTTCCCTCATTAATGAGGATAGCACAGTGTTGAGTGCAAAGTTAATTACAATCAGTTTCCAAATTGTCTCATTTAAGCATAACACTCATTTAATTTTAAAGTTATTTTCTGACTTTTTTAATATATAATTTTTCAAAATTTCAAAGTAGAAAGTAGAGTTGTTCAGATACCCTTTGAAGAAATTTATGTTAGGAGTCTGTAGACATATAAGGAAAATATTATTTTTGAAAAATACTTGTTATCCAAATAAAATTGATATGATACTCCCACACATACCTGAAACATTCAAAGTAAAGACTTGAACCCTCCCGAGATCTGCATGCATCTTTTGTTAAGGGAATTAATGGAGTGAGGAAGAAAAAGAGAAATGCTTTGGTGTGCTCCTTTAAAAGAGACATACTCACATTGCATTCAAAACAAGGAGTTTCAGATTTCCTCACTAGTATATGAAAGATACATAATTGTTCTCAAGAATCATTGAAACTTTTGTTCATTCTGTAAAAGCTGTTTGTTCTTATCAAGAATTATATTGGGTTTTAGTATAAAATAGTAACAGTATAAAGTTCATTGCATGGCACCTGAATAAAAAATAATAATAAAGCAATGAATGGATTCAAGGCATTATATATATGATCACCTAGACATGTTTATTATTTTTCTCTCTCCTTTTATTTTGTTCTTTTTAAATTTTTTGTGGTTTTGTTAAGTGATATTAAGACATTTGAGGTGAAGAAGAATTCTTGTGAAAGTAGCACAATTGTACTTTGTAGTCAGTTGACATTTACTGAAAAAAAGATTATTGTAAGGTATTTAGAGATACATTATTTCCAATGCTTTTTCCCAGTAGCAAGAGACACCAAATTATTACATCATATTATTGACACCAAAATAAATGCATTGAAAAAGTGTAGGAATTATATAGTCTTTGCATCCAAGCTTGTTTTCACTTACTTTTATAAAAATATAAACATATCTTAATGTCGCCATTGGAAATGGTGTTCTTTTAAGAAGTCACAGAGAAAGCATTCTCCAAGATTCACACATGACAAAGCTTTGACAGTAACATTTACTAGGGATTGAAATGGAGGGCTGCCCACAGGTGCCCTCTATCTTATCTCCATCAGCACTGCTAAGGAAGACATCCATCTTCTTTTCATTAGCCCAGTATAAAGACCATACTTCAGATATTCTGTGCCATGGTTCAATTCATTTTATTTCTGTCCTCTTCCAGCCCCCTACTTGAAGATGTGCTGCTGCCGGACCCAGGCAGCCATTAGAGCTGCCTGGCTACTTGAGGAACTTGCCAATGAAAATGCCATGTGTGTTTTCCCAAGCAAGAAGAGAAGGGAAGGTCTACTACTTTGTTAGGCCTATGTTTATATTTTCTTGTTGAGAAGAACTAGATTTTTTTTTTATTAAATTTAATGGGGTGACACCATTAAATAAGGGTACATATGTTCAAAGAAAACATCTCCAGGTTATCTTATCATTCAATTATGTTGCATACCCATCACCCAAAGTTAAATTATCCTCTGTCACCTTCTATCTGGTTTTCCCTGTGCCCCTCCCCCCCTATTCTACCCCCTCCTCTGTCCCCCCACCCCGTAACCACCACACTCTTGTCCATGTCTCATAGTCTCACTTTTATGTCCCACCTATGTATGAAATCATGCTGTTCTCAGTTTTTTTGTTTTACTTATTTCACTCTGTATAATGTTATCAAGGTACATCCATTTTGTTGTAAATGATCCGATGTCATCATTTCTTATGGCTGAGTAGTATTTCATAGTATATATGTACCAAAAATGAAACTAGACCATCAATTTACACCAATCACAAAAACAAACTCAAAATGGATAAAAGACTTAAATGTAAGCCGTGAAACCATAAGCATCTTAGAAGAAAACATAGGCAGCAAGCTCTCTGACATCTATTTATTTAGCAGCAATATATTTGCCGAGTTATCTCCACGGGCAAATGAAATAAAAGGAAGATAAACAAATGGGACTATATCAAACTAAAAAGTTTTTGCATAGCTAAAGACAATAAGAACAGAATAAAAAGACAAACCACACAATGGGAGAACATATTCGACAACACGTCTGATAAGGGGTTAATAACTAAAATTTATAAAGAACTTAAAAAACTCAACACCATTGCCTGACCTGTGGTGGCACAGTGGATAAAACATTGACCTGGAATGCTGAGGTTGCTGGTTCAAAACCCTGGGCTTACCTGGTCAAGGCACATATGGGAGTTGATGCTTCCTGCTCCTCCCTCTCTCCTCTTTCTCTCTTTCTCTCTACTCTCTCTCTCTAAAAATGAGTAAATAAAATCTAAAAAAAAAAATGGACAAAGAAACTTAAAAAAAAAAAAATTAAAACTCAACACCAGGAAGACAATCAATCCAATCAAAAAATGGGCAAAAGAAATGAATGGAAATTTCTCCATAGAGGACATATAGATTTTTTGAAACCAACCAATAAATTTCTTAATCTCCCATGGGTATTGGTTCCTCTCACTAACCAATCAGACCCTTCTTCTAGGCTAGACTGACAGGACTCTATGACCACTAGCTTGGCTTCTAGGGCACATGCCTGAAGGAGAAAACACAGAATCATCTTTCCCCTCAACTGTCTGGGGATGGATCTGATGTAACATAAGAAGATGGAAATACTGGTTCTCCCTCCCAGGTGTGGTGAAGAGGGGTGTTAATCCTCTTAGCCACATGACTGTGATCCCTGTGTCTGGCACTACAACTTCCCAGTGAGGTAAGCAGCTTACTCAATTCTGATTCCTCCTGCTCCCATTCCTTATTAATTCTTAGCTACCTGTGCTACCATTAGAGCTCTTTCATTCTACCATATTTGGGACCATACACATTCAAAAAGAGGTTTAGCTCTGCTCTGTGGCACAATGGATAGCACATTGGACTTCTAGACAAGTCAAGACATTCAAAAAGAGGTTTAAGTTAATGTACTTACTCAGAGAATTAGGCCGAGGTTAATTACCCTTATTGTTATACATTATTTAATTTACTTAACTGTATTACCCTAATTTACCAGATAATGGCATTTTGATATATACCTCCATATAACTTAATCCCTGTTAAACAACTGAATGTCATAATTTTCTAGTTTAGAATGTACCAGTTTTATTTATTTGGGGGGAGGCTAGGTAGAATATTGAACTCACTCATTGACATATTATTTTATGCATTTAGTCATATTAAAATTTGATGATATATTAAGAAAAACCACAAGATAAATATAATAAGTTGATTTTCTTTCTTTTTAAATTTAATTACTTTTAAAAACTACCTTTATTTTTTAATCTTTAAGTAGTGTGTGTCCTCTAATATCATTATCTTAAATGCTAGCTTTATTTAAGATACGTTTATGCCATTATAAACTTCTTCCTCAGGTATGTTGTTTTAAAGTTTGTTCGTTTAGTTTGTCTTCAAAGTTGGGAACTATAAGGGAAATTGAAAAGCTGGTATTAATTTTTATTCCCTGGCAAATCATAAAGATTTATCTTGAAAGAACTCTATAATGATTAATGAAACCAAATTAGAAAAAAGTTAATAAAATTTTTATCATATATATATATACAGTTACTAGCTCATAGTTTTTTAAGTAATCCATATACATTTCTTTCAAGTATTTTTATTATAGAAATAAAAAGTTTTCTTATTATTTTACTGTTGCCCTTGTTTGAATGCATCACACTGTTTATTATAATTCAAGATATTTTTAATAATATGACTCTAGATATGTATGAAGCTTGTTAAGATGTTAATTTAAAACTTTGTGAGCCTGAGTGTTGTTACAAATGATCAAAGCGTTGCTTTTTATAATTATTTGTTATATCTCCCTGTCAATATGTGTCTGTTTACACAAGTAACTAAATCAAACCAGAATAACATCCAAATTAATGAATTACATAGAATTATGTAATAAAGCACATTTAAGAAAAATTGAATACAGAATAGTAGTTTATAGATAGAAAAACAAACATGACCCATAAGGAAATAGGCTAACCTCTGGAATTATAGCCTTATTACTAGAATCTGTCATTTGTTTCTGATAGTATGGTCTTTGGTATTATAAGTGAATAAAAATTTCTATGCATAATAGAAGAGTACAATACAAAAGTATATTTAGTGTGCTAATAATGCAAGGAAGGAATCTCTTGTATGTAATTATTAAAAAGGAAAATAGAACATGTATCTTACTGTTAGTTTTAAAAAATTCATTGTTTCAATTAATTTATTGATTTATATTGCAATTTGGATAGATCTAAGAAGTTACATTAGTAAATCCTCATATTTAAAGATTAAAACTCAAAAATATTTTTAGACTTTAAATATGTATATATTTTGAATATATTATAAATGGTCATGATTTGATTACAAACAATTTTGGCAATCATACAATTTGAAAGAATAAATCAATTTATTGAAAAGACATGGCTGTATTCAGTAAACCCAATATTTTGTTTCTACTGTTACTTACCCATACTCTATACATAGAGCATGATTCTTTCTGGCTCCTTCTATATTCTACAATCCAATGTATTAGGGAAGAACATGACTACATCAGAACAAAATCTTTAGATCTTTCTATTTTTCTATTTCTCTTATCAACATTCCATCTGAGCTATACACAAAAAACCTAGAAGTTTAACAAATGTAGAAGTGGTGGCTTTTCAGTTTTATTTTTGGTTGAAGACAATATAAATCAGCTATCCTCATTTTTTTAAATAAGCCTACCCAGACAATGCTAACAATACCTTGGTAAGACACAGGTTTGGAAATGCAAGCCACCCACTTGAAGTTACAAAAGATTCAAAGTGAGGTAGTGAGAGAGCTGGAAATTCAGAGTAAAAAATTTTAACCTGGAGATGTTTTCATTGTACATATGTAACCTGATTTATTGGTGTCACCCCATTAAAATTAATAAATAAAAAAACAAACAAAAAAAAAACAAACCAAGTCATGAAAAAAAATTAGATGTTATTTACTTAATTTTGAACTCACAGTGCAGCGTACGCAGCTTTGATATGTGCTTAGAGAACTATGTGAGTCTCTTGAACTTCAAAGACACAACAGATATATCAGAGTCAAATTTAAGTATTCCAAAGACTTAAAGGTTAGGCCTGATTATTTTGTAGACAGTCTGAGGGAGGAATGTTGCTTGTCCAACATTTCTCAGAACAGAGCAGGGTGAATGTTTTTCAAGAACCTTTGAAAAAGACACTTGGAATTATTTCAGGAAAGTGAGGAGACATCAGTGGAGAGAGGTTAGAGGTATATATTCCTTGAGAGGCTAAGAGCCTTAAAACTTACTTTTTAGTAACCAACATTTTGTTCATAGAAAGACACATCTGTGAATGTAGATTTAAACACAGGTAAGATATCAGTGGGCTTTAGAGTGAAGAAGGGTACTCTAAGGAACTGACACAGTGCCACCTGAGAAAAAAATAAGCTTCACAGAGCATTCATGACCAAAAGGTAGCAATGCTATATCACCAGGACAGTGCCAAAGTAGAACTTTCATTCATTTATTATTTCTACTCTGTTTAATTCTTTTAAATTCATATTTATTGATTTCAGAGAGAGTGGAAGGGGGAGAGAGAGAGAGAGAGAGAGAGAGAGAGATGACTTGTTACACTTATTTATGCATCAGTGGTTGATTCTTTTATGTGCCCTAAGAGGGAATGAACCTACAACCTTGGCATATAGAAATGATGCTCTAATCAACTGACCTACCTGGTGAGGGCTCTTCTCTAACTTTCATCCTCTTGCCATCTATGGAGGTAGTGAGGGAAATATGGATGTATGAAGGGAAAAGTTATAAGTTAAAAATATGTTTTTAAATTATATTGTTTTGTATTTACACAGGACATAATCGATTAATTAGAAACATAGGCTGAACTAAACTTAAATTTCTCATGACTAAAGTAAACTGACATTTTAATTCTTTAAAAATAATTGGAATCATCTTGATGAGATGCTCTAGAGTTCATCCAAGGGGGAGAAAAGAGTGAATGTCATGGAACAGGTATAGTTAGACAATGTGGGGTGGGTGGGAGGAGGAGAGAGCTATATTCTGATTATATCTTTTGTGTTTAGGTTTTTAGTCTTGTTTATTAAGCCCTGGGGTTAAAACCACTTTTAACCCTCATTCATTTGTTTAGGAATGTTAGTGTTATGTTGAGTCTGTGTCTATTCCTGTCTCAAACAAAGTGCGGTGTTCTCAAGAGAGAATTTGAGATAGTTCTTTGGTATTCTATGTTAAATCTAAAAAAAATGTACAGAAATTTGTGGCATATCTATCAAATATTTTCTTGTTTCCAAAGCGAATTTATAGTTTTTTTCATTAAAAGTTTTTTTGTTGTTGTTAATTCAGTTGTCTTCTTAGAGAGATGTAGTGTCTCTGTCTAGTATAACCTCTTAAAAAATAATATTTCATTATTTTAGGAAAAGTAGTTTCTTCTTTCTTTCTCTTTCTTTCTTTCTTTCCTTCTTTTTTTCTTTCTTTCTTTCTATTTTTTCTTTATTTTTTATTTTATTAATTGAGAGGAAGGGAGGCAGGGTAGGCATGGAGATAGACTCCCACATGTGCTCTTACCAGGGTCCACCTGGCAAGCCCCCTATAAGGTGATACTTTTTCCATCTGGGGCCACTGATTCATTGCTCAGCAACCAAGCTATTTCAGCACATGAGGTAACACCTTTGAGCCATCCTGCGGGAGGAGAAGAGAGAGAGAGAGAGAATAGGATGACAGGGGAGGGATGGAAAAGGAGATGGTAGTTTCTCTTGTGTGCCCTGACCCAGAATCAAATGCAGGAGGACTTCCACAGGCCTGATGACACTCTACTACTCAGCCAACCAGCCAGGGCCAGAAAATAATTTCTAAGTACTAATGTGGAAAAAAAAATCAGTCCAATCATTTTGAGATACATTATACATGTAATATTTTTTTTTCTTTTAAAAAATGTATCTGTTAGTTTATGAAAGGAAAAAATTCTGTGATATATTGGGAACAAGAAAAATATTAGCAACATGAGTCACTTTAAAAAAACAGGTTTTTATTTCTTAGATTCTTACAAAAATGCCATTATATATTATACTCTTCAAGTAATATATTTTATTTCTCCTTACAGCAGATGGTGCCCAAATAGTACAGGATATATTTCAAAACTGTGTTTTATTTTTTTTTTTAAATTTCATATTGAAGTGAATAGTTCATAATATTCAGAATAGTTTATTTAACTTGTAGTTACATAAATCATTATTTGAAATACTCCTCAAATGAGATTTGTTTTCAGTAATGTATTTTTGTTTAAAAGTCTCAAAATATATCACTAAGTAACTGAAGTAAATGGGGCTTTGGAGAAGTATAGGTTATTCCCTCTAACTGAAGACATGCTTCCACCTGGAAGATTAAGAGCTGTCCTCAAACCATGTGAACATATATTCTGAAATTTTATATGAAAAATATTTTAAAATACTGAATGACAGCATCTTTGCTAGATCTAGAATCTTTAAAAACAAAACAGATGGCATGGTACCTTTTTTCAGACCATTTAGTCCCATTGAAGAGAACGTAGTCTTTGTTTATAGATATGATAAATATTTAGCTTAAATAATATTAGCTTAGTTATACAACTACAAACTAGAACAAATTGTCCCTGCAATATTTTTTATGAACATTAATGTTTTTGTCCCATGGAAGCAGTAAAAGAGAAATAAGATATATGGCACTAATATTCTAAGGTGTGTGTGTGTGTGTGTGTGTGTGTGTGTGTGTGTGTGTGTGTGTGTGTGTAATAATTTCAAACTCCTCAGTTCATAGTTAGTATCTGTTTAATTTGTATTATTAGTCAGTCAAGTTGCATTTATTTTCTAATAAACCAGTGATTGATTCATAAAACCTAAGTGGAATAAGTAGGACTTTGCTTTATTGCAGTATATTGGTATCATTAATTGTGACAATTTAAGAATATATTTTAAACATTTAAGAGGAAAATACAGCAAATAACTGAAAGGTGCCAAGTGTGTAAGAAGGAAGAGTCCCAAGAACAGTGCTAAAAGGAAGTAGTATTATAGCTTATTTTTTCTTTTCTTTTATATACCAGAGTTGTTTTCTCTACTGACACTGTCATTAATTTAATTAATGAAGATAATATAAATATGAATAGTAAACTGTGAGTATAATTAAGTGGCATTTTAAATATAGTTATCCAGTCTGTCAATTAATATCATATTTAAAACAATTATTCTGCTTCTATTTTTTCATATGTCTTAGGGGAAAGGATCTCTTACATTTTCTTTTTCTATAGCCATAAATTAAGTAAGCATTTAAAGTTTTTATCACTAACCTAAGGCATAAATAAAAATATTTCTATGTCCAGTATTATAGTCAAACTCATTACATGCTTATTAAAATTCGAAACACCACTTTTTATAGCAGTTTTCTCCCCCAAAAAATATTCACAATGAAATATTGGTCCCACTTAACTGTTGAAAGCAATAATTCATCATTCCTTTTTAGGTCTTTGAGTTACTTTTCTTTATTATATAATTATTTTGCTACAAGAATATTTAATTAAGGGAGAGTGTGGAACCAAATTGTATTTGAAATCACGGAACATACAAAATAATTTCTTGAGCTTGAAACCATAGTTTGAAAGTAGAAGAAAACTGTCCTGATCCACTAAAAAGACACAGAGAAAAGTTACAAATGTGACAGTTAAGTGACTGACTTTTAAAGGTATATCTGAACCATAATTTTTTTTTCAACAAGCCTGGATTTGAATGCTAACTATTAATTGTCTTGATTTTGAAAAAAATATATCCTAAATTAGAAAGACCAATTTTCAGATTAATAATGATTATATAAAATATTTTTTCACAATTTTCCTGATAGTAAAAAAAATTTGAGCTTTTAATGTGGTTTTTTGTGGGTTCATTAGTGAAACCACATCTATAATAAATCATCATTTTTGTAGTAGCCATGTTTTTATTCACTATGACAGACAAGTTAATTCTTTTAGAACTTTAAGTGAGGTGGTAGTTTTCATCACTTTAACTAACTGACTGATAATGTTCTAGTGGTATTAGTGAATAAATTGGATTACTTTGGAAAACATTTTTAAAATAATTTGTTTTTATTAAAGCAGTGATAAACATTCATGTTTTCATATTAATCTCTGAAGTTTTGTTTATTTTCCTTTATAATCATATTTCTTCCTCAATATGAGTTACAGTAGAATAAAAATAATAAAACATAAAAAACTAAATGTATATTATGATTTTTCTAAGAATTATCTGGGTGCTTGCTATTAAATAGAAAAAAAATTAAAAATGAGTCAAACTAATAGTGTTCAGTTCAAATGACTTATAAAAAGGAATGTTTTACAAATTAAAGCTGTTGATGGATTTTAGTTAAACACAATCAAATTATTCAATTAAATGATTAAATAATGTAAAAATATATTTAAGCAATTTTATATATTTTTAAGCATATGACATTCAATATATTGCTCTACTCCTCTATTTTAACAATTGTATATCTGGTACATACAAATAAAACATGCTTTCAATGAAAGTTTATAAAAGCTATCTTCAGGAACATACTTTCAGATAAATATATAACTTATTAGCTTTAAAACCAGCTCTCTAACAAGGAATTTCTATCAATTATGTCCCAACAGAGCATAAAAAAACAAAAGCAAAATAATTAAATATACATATTTATAAGATTTACAGGTATATTTTGGAGCAGATAGCAAATATTATCAAATCAGTCACATAATGAATAGATTATAGATGATTGTGCTTTTTCTTTTTTTTTTTGTCCAAGAAAAAAGCATGTATCCAAGAGGTTGAAACACCAAGTGCAATCTAACCTGCACTCTACGCACCAGGAGATGCATTCTTCTAGCTGTACCCACTAAAATGAAACATATTTTTCCAAAGCACCTTTTCTTGACAGGCTAAATAATTATCCTTCCCTAAATTTCTCTGTCCTAATCTCCTTAACTTGTAGAATTTTCACCTTGTAGATGTGCTTAATTTAAGAATCTTGATTTCGGGAAATTGTCTTGGATTAGCTAGATTGATTCAGTATAATCTGGTGCCTTAAAAGAGAAAAGCAGAGCGCCAGAGCCAGAGATGGTGATTTGGGACAGAAATAAGGGTTAGAGTGATGTAGGGACAATTTTTGTAGAAGCTGGAAACATTCAAGAAAGCAGATTAGTTTAGCTTTTAGAGCTTCCAGAAGCACAGTTCTGGTGGCACCTTGATTTTAGTCCAATAAACTTGATTTCAAAATTCTTACCTCCACAAATTTAGGTAATAAATTAGTGTTGTTTTCATAATGTTGGTGGTAGTTTGTGATAGCAACAATGGAAAACTAATACAACTTCATAGACTATAACTGACTAATATAACAAAACAAGTTCAAAGGGGTAACAATATCCAGTTTTAAAAGTACAGTGGTTGTCATAAGTAATTGTGAATAATATATTTTCCAGCATTTTGAATTAACAGACAGTAAATTTGGATCATATATTATCTCGTATATTGATTTATGCTTTGAGTTTCTCATTTATTATAAAATCCAAGAAATACTGAGTTTCCAATCCTATATGGAACTTCTTCTACTATTACTGACATTTGAAAAACAATCCATGAATGAAACAGTTCTAAATTTGCTTTCTGTTTCATGTCACACCTACTTTGGTGGCATACTCTTCTAATGTCCTTTATTCCTTTCCAATATTCTAGTCTACTTTTAAGACACTAGTTCATGATCTTGATTTTCAGACTGAAATTACTCTTCTCTTTCATAATGGATTTTAGCTTCTCAGCAGAATAGGTTCACACTGCTCAGCTGATAAGGACTGTATTAATAGTTGTTACTTTGATGGTGTCTCAGTGGTGATAGTTATAAGATTAAATGTATACAAGAAAAAAACTCAAAAATTAGCTGTCTTAGCTTACTAAAACATGACTATCAGCATATTCTCACTAATAAAGAGAATCCTCAGGTCCCTAAAATCACCCAAATTTACTACCTAATTCAGGTCTCATTTAGGAACACATCAAATGATTCAAAAAATCTAACTTTGACTTTTCACTGGGAATTTAACATCTCACTCATCACGCAATACTTTAGAGAATGTTCACCTTTTTGCATGCTTATTAGTTGTATGCAACTTGGTAACAGTTCCAGATTATGAGTGTTTGTTTTTTGTACAGAAAATTCAAAAGCCAGTTTTCAAGAACACCTAACTCTAAATGGGATCGTGAGCCTCCCTGAGGTCGAGTTTTAGAATGATGCCTTGCTATTTTGAAAGACAAAACGTTTTCATTGCCTTTACTGAGATCAATAGTTTTCAGTTTGTTAAAGAACTTCTCAGGTAGCACCGGAAGTGGTGAAACTTATTGTTCATTGTTTTCTTAACCTGCATCATTTCCCAAAAAACTCATACCTATTTCTGCTGATTAAACCATTGTCACATTACAGCATTTTAAAATTATATAATAATTTTGATATTTATAAACATTTTCTTGAAACACGGTTTATTTTAGAGAGATTTCTTAGATGTACAGTAACACTTTTCTGTAATGTATGTTATCCCAAAGTAAAAAGTCAGTTTTTATTTCTGTATAATGTACCTTGTCACTGTCCAAATGTCCTTGGCTTTACCTGCACTAATTTTAAAAATTGTTTTTATTAACAAGATAATAGAGTAATTTACATATCCCAAATTAATACTGGAGGTCATGATGCATTTCTTTATCCTTTCTATTTATTTGGCGTATCCATGATGATCAAATTAACCTGATTTTCAATTTACATAGTGCTTTGTAGACATAACCAATGTCAAATTATTTGTCTTAATTAAATTTCTCTTATCAAAATAAACCTAATTTCTTCCTGTCAATCATCAGTATAGATTAATCAGAAGCTTATTGTCATTTTCACATGACCATATTTATAGTATTTTAAGCTATATATTAAGACTATTAAATTTAAGCTTACTTCTCAAGTAGTGTTTTTTAAAAAGTTAAAGGTTTTTTAAAATAATACCTGTCTGTAAGATAAAGAATTTCATACTAGGTACATCATTATAGTAGATGTAGTTACCATCTCAGTTTTATGAGAAGACTGATTCATTATTTTTATATTACATTTTTCTGCACTCTTCAGATGGAAATATCTAATCAGTCGATGGGACAAGGGGACAATTTAGAACTAAAAAGGAAATTGATGTGAAGGAAGAAATTTATGAATATTAGGTCACATATGTATGTATAAGTACACATGTAAAAAAATTGTGGTGAGAAGTTCCTGGTAAATATTAAACTCCAAGATACCTAGACTATAATGATTTGAGTAAAAAAATATTCCTGCTTTGCTTTGTCTTCTCTTTCTTTTCTTTATTCCTGTCTTCAAATTCTACCTTTTATATCCATGTTTTAACAAATATTAGCATTTTATAAAATTGCATATTTCAGACAGCTCTATATTTCTGGAATCATTTCTAATGCATGTCTCTAATTCATTGGTCCTTTAGAAAAATAAAACACATTTATTGAAAGCAGGGTTGCCATATATAAGTTGATGTGCTGGGACTGGATGTACATATACATGAGAAATGATTGTGAGCTGGAAAACACAGAGGACTAATAAAAGCTATACTATGAGAAATAGATTTCTTTACATCACAAAGAAGACACATATGATTTAGGCTTTTTCCATATTTAAAAGCCTGTATTGCTTAATTCTGAGTTTTAATCCTCTTGATACAATTTTTTTATTTCCATTTGCATTTCAAAAAGTCATTTTCACAAGTTAGAACTGTGTTCAGTCAGTGGAAGGGTACATGCACTCTTGTCATTGTGTCTGTGTTTGAATTTCTACCCCCTTAGGAAGTAATTAATGGGTTTCCTTGGGAAAGCATGTAATTTTCGAGGTTTTGTTTCATTTTAACAAAAGGGGTGGGAAGAGAGAGGTATAAGAAGGATCAACTCATAGTTGTATCATTTTAGTTGTTTATTAATTTATTTGCATATGTGCCTTGACTAAGGGGCTTCAGTCAAGCTAGTGACCCCTTGCTGAAGCCAACAGCCTTAGGCTTCAAGTCAGAGAGCATGGGATCATTTCAATGATCCAACACTCAAGCCAGCAACCTTGCACTTAAGCTGGTTAGCTTGTGCTTAAACTGGTTGAGCCTGTGTTCAAGCTGGTGACCTCAAATCTTGAACCTGGGACATCAGTGTCTTACTGGTCAGGCCCTAAGTTTCTTAACTATTTGTTTTTGAAAGAAAAGACTATCATATAACTTATTTTATAATTTTGTTTTGAAAATTAAAACATATTTATTAAATACTCTGTACAGAATTCATCATGTGGAAAGGAATTGATAAATGTTAGCTATTTTTATTTTAATTATTCTCATTTATTATACTACTTATATTATAATTATTTTACGTATCTCTTGAGTCTTTCAGAGTGTGAATTCTTTAAACAAAGAATGCATTTCTATGAGGTTTTATATTTCCAAAACAATCATTTCATCAAGTACTACTAACTAAACATTAAATGAATGTGTGTTTAATTGATACATGATTGCACACACAGCACAAAGATAATGAATAAAATTTGAATGTGTGTTTATAGAAAAATATTTTATTAAAAATGAGTGCAAATGTGAGCTTATTCAGTTTTGGATCTCAGCTGAAAAAAGAGTCATCAAGAAGGGCTTAAAGAAAAATGAATGAGAGAAAAGTTGAGGAAAGGACTAGAAGGAAATATAAGAGATGACAAAAACAAAATAAACATTTTTTCATATGTACTAGAAAATATAAGAAATAAGTTATTTGTTAAGTACCACGTATCTGTCTATTGAAATAGCTTTGAAATGAAATCAATTAAAACAACAATGAGATACTACTATACACCTATCAGAATAACTAAAATCTGGAACAATGACAATATCAAATGCAAACATGGATGTTGAGTTGCAAGAACTCTCACTTATTGCTGGAGAGAATGCAAAGTGGTACAGCCAGTTTGAAAGAGTTTGTCAGTTTCTTACAAAACGAAACAGGTTCTAATCATCATGTGATTCAGCAATCATACTCCTTGATATTTACACAAAAGGGTTGATGGTTTATCTCTGTACAAACACCTGTACAAAGATATTTATAGATGTTTATAGCATCCTTATTGAAAATGTCCCAAACTTGATCGAATAGAGATATACTTTAGTAAGTAAATAATTGTGGTACATCGGGACAATGGAATATCATTCAGTGCTAAAAAAAATGAGCTATGAAGTCAAAAAAGAACCTTAAATACATATTACTAAGTAAAAGAAGCCCTTCTGAAAAGACTACACATACTGTATAATTCAAGCTATATGAGATTCTGGAAAAGGCAAAACTATGGGGACTACATTAAATATAGTTTTAAAGCTATTGCAAACATATAAAAATAGAAATCTTTTCTAATTTAAAATGTTATTTTTTTACTATAAATAGGTCACCTTTTGATATGCCTGGTAAATATTTACAATCATTCTTTTTTTTATTTTATTAATTTTAATGGGGAGACAATAAATCAGGGTACATATGTTCAAAGAAAACATCTCCAGGTTATCTTATCATTCAATTATGTTGCATACCCATCACCCAAAGTCAATTTGTCCTCTGTCACTTTCTATCTGGTTTTCTTTGTGCCCCTCCCCTCCCCTCTCTCCCTTCCTCTGCTCTCTCCCCCTTCCATCCCCCTGGTAACCACCACACTCATTTCCATGTCTCTTAGTCTCTTTTTTATGTCCCACCTATGTATGGAATCATGCAGTTCTTAGTTATTTCTGAGTTACTTACTTCACTCAGTATAATGTTATCAAGGTCCATCTATGTTGTAAATGGTCTGATGTCATCATTTCTTATGGCTGAGTAGTATTCCATGGTATATATGTACCACATCTTCCTCATCCAGTCATCTATTGAAGGGTTTTTTGGTTGTTTCCATGTCTTGGCCACTGTGAACAATGCTGTAATGAACATGGGGCTGCATGTGTCTTTACTTACCAATGTTTTTGAGTTTTGGGGGTATATACCCAGCAGAGGGATCACTGGGTCATATGGTAGTTCTATTTTTAGTTTTCTGAGGAACCACCATACTTTCTTCCATAATGGTTGTACTACTTTACATTTCCACCAACAGTGGATGAGGGTTCCTTTTTCTCCACAGCCTCTCTAACACTTGTTATTACCTGTCTAGTTGATAATAGCTAATCTAACCGGCATGAGGTGGTATCTCATTGTAGTTTTGATTAAAGAAATGTAGAGCATTTCTCTAATAGCTAATGAAGATGAGCATCCTTTCATATATCTGTTGGCCATTTGTATTTCTTCCTGGGAGAAGTGTCTGTTCATGTCCTCTTTCCATATTTTTTATTGGATTGTTTGCTTGTTTGTTGTTGAGTTTTATGAGTTCTTTGTATATTTTGGATATTAGCTCCTTATCAGAGTTGTTGTTTGAAAATATCTTCTCGCATTTAGTTGGATGTCTGTTTATTTTGTTGTCAGTTTCTCTTGCTGTGCAAAATCTTCTCAGTCTGATGTGGTCCCTTTCATTTATCTTTGCCTTCACTTTCCTTGCCTTTGGAGTCAAATTCATAAAGTGCTTTTTATAACCAAGGTCCATGAGTTTAGTACCTGTTTTCTTCTATGTACTTTATTGTTTCAGGTCTTATATTTATATCTTTGATCCATTTTGAATTAATTTTAGTACAAGGGAACAAACTGTAGTCAAGTTTTATTCTTTTGCATGTGGCTTTCCAGTTTTCCCAGCACCATTTGTTAAAGAGGTTTTCTTTTCTCCATTGTGTTGTTGGTCCCTTTATCAAAAATTATTTAACCATATATATGTGGTTTTATTTCTGGGCTTTCTATTCTGTTCCATTTGTCTGAATGTCTATTTTTCTGCCAATACCATGCTGTTTTGATTGTTGTGGCTCTATAATATAATTTGAAGTCAGGTATTGTAATGCTCCCAGCTTTGTTCTTTTTCCTTAGGATTGCTTTGGCTATTCGGGTTTTGTTTTTTTAATAGTTTCATATAAATCTGATAATTTTTTGTTCCATTTTTTTAAAAAATGTCATTGGGATTTTGATGGGAATTGCATTAAACTTGTATATTGCTTTGGGTAATATACTCATTTTGATTATATTTATTCTTCCTATCCAAGAACAAGGAATATTTTTCCATTTCATTTTATCTTTTTTGATTTCCCTTAAAGATGCTTTGTAGTTTTCATTATATAGGTCCTTTACATTCTTTGTTATGTTTATTCCTAAATATTTTATTTATTTAGTTGCAACCATGAAGGAAATTATTTTTTTTTTGAGTTCGTTTTCTAATGTTTCATTGTTGGCATATAGAAATGCTATGGACTTTTGTACATTAATTTTGTATCCTGCAACCTTACTGTATTGGTTTATTGTTTCTAGTAATCTTTTAGTGGTGTCTTTAGGGTTTTCGATGTATAGGATTATATCATCTGCAAAAAGTGAAACCTTTACTTCTTCTTTAATGTGTTATAAAGAATCCTCTAAAGAATTGTTAACCTGCAAGACTTTAAAAGTTACTTACTTGCCAGGAAAAAAAAAGTTTCTAAATTTAGCTTCTTGGCTGACAAAGCACTAAACCAAACCATTTCTGGCTGTCCCATTACATACAATGATAAACAATTCCATTTGCTAGTATTTCTACTGTGTGAGAGCCACTATTCCACATAGAGATTCTCAATTGCTTAGTAACAACAATTCATGGCAGTATACCTATTCGGAGTTAATATGTGCTATAAAAGAAAGGAGAAGAGACAGTTGTAGGCTTCTAGTTGATTCTTAATAACCACAGCAGTCAATGAAAAAAATTTTGAGAAGAAATATAAAAAATGGTAGGTAAATAAAAGAAGGCTTTTTGAATTTTCCCATGAATTGTGTCAGTCTGATCAAAGGAATGTGAATTCTTATTTATTTTCAAAAACCTGATATTTAAATATGATGGTATAATTCTTTTCTATATTATTTCATTTGCATAAGGCAGCCAACAGTGTCCTATTTCTCTTTAACACAGAGAAATAACCTTGAAAATTATTTTATCTCTTGCTGTGAACTCCAAGTTTCAAGAGGTCCTTGTGAGTTTTGAGTGATCCCTTTATTACTGGAAGTAATACTAATTTGAATACTTCAAATAGCTGCAGTATCTGGAGCATGGAAGTCAGTGCGATAGTACAACTAACAAATAAAGTTAGCAGCAAGCCACTCCCCCACTAGAATTAAAGTATTTGAGGTATTGCCTTAGGTAATAAAATGATCTTGGGGATATATGAAAGGCAAATAAAAAACAGTCTTGATCATGACAAACAGTAGGTACTATAACTAATACAATACCCTAGGATATTTCTAGAGGTGTCTTTCCATTGAGTATTTATTAGTGTCTTTCAGTCTTTAATATCTCATTACTTAACCAGCAATATTAAGTGGGTACTCTTTATCTCTTGCTATGGCTTTGAACAGGTCTGTTAACTCTACAGATTCATTGTTTCAATGTCACATATTCAACTTAGCAACTTGCACGTTTGTCATAAGATTTTTGTACAGATGTTGTGAAGAGCACAAACTTCAGTAGCTCCCAATATGCATAACTTAGCATGAAACACCACTACTTCATAAAAGGAGTAATCTATATGGAAACTGTTTTTATTACATTGACTTAGTAAATTTGTTTTTAGTTTATAAAGGGTTTATTAAGTCAGAATACTGTACTAGATATACATAGTGCAACAGTGGACATAATAGAATGCTATTGACAGGAAAAATAGAAATGAGAAAATAAGTATCAGAAAGATACACAAAATGGTTATAGCTAAGAATTTCGTTGTTATTGAAGTTGCCTTGGAGGGTACATTTAAATCAGACTTTTAAAAGACATGAAATTTTGGTTGACAGAAAGAAAATTTAGGGCTAAACAAGAGGTAAATCAGCAAGCTTAGAGATTAAAATAAAGTATTTTACATAAAGGCTGGTGAGAAGTTGGTCCATTCATGAGTTTTAATCAAGATGTAATGTAAAAAAAATGATGTAAGGTTGAAGAGACCCTTTGAAGTGTTGAAAAACATGCAGATTTTATTTGAGGTATTTGGGATGATCAAACATTCCTAAAGAAAGGTTATATTTGCAGCTTAATAAGGGATTTCATTGAGCCTGATAAGTGAATATGCTAGAAAAGGGGAACAAACTGCTTTAAAATTAAAGCTGGCTTTGCCTGACCAGGCTGTGGTGCACTGGATAGAGCATCAGACTGAAATACAGAAGACCCAGGTTTGAGACCCTGAGGTCGCCAGCTTCAGCATAGGCTCATCTGGTTTGAGCAAGGCTCACCAGCTTGAGCCCAAGGACACTGGCTCGAGCAAGGGGTCACTCAGTCTGCTGTAGCCCCCTGGTCAAGGCACATATGAGAAATCAATCAATGAATAGCTAAGATGCTGCAAAGAAGAATTGATGCTCTCATCTTTCTCCCTTCCTGTCTGTCTATCTCTATCTATCTCTCTCTCTGACTTTCTCTGTCTTGTCACACACAAAAGAATAAATGAATCAAAGCTGATTTTGACTACTCAGCTAATTATATGCTTCAGTTGGACTTCCAAGCTTTCCTCTTTTCTTTGCTTCACTTTGTCAGCTCATGTTCTAATGCTGTGCAGTGCTGAACCCAGGGCTCAGCACATAAAAAGTATCCAAAAATTTGAATTAATGGAAACCATGTTTGTATCGACATTTATCTATTACTACTTTGATTTTATATATATATATGTGTGTGTATATATATATATATATTTATATATATTTATATATATTATTTATATATATAATTTATATATATATTTCAAATATTACGATACATACATATATGTGTACATATATATTACTTTTTACATTATTTTCATGAAAATTTACATAGTCTAAGAAACTAAGATTATAATTGCAATGGACATTTCTTTTCATCCTTTATGTCAGCTGGTAAATGTTTCAGTAATACAGAAGGCTCATCTGAGATATATCAGCTGATGCAACTTTATTTTTATTATATAGCTCTAATTAATATTATTAATATATTTAATATTTTAATTGATTTAGAAAATATTTTAAAACTATATTCCAGGTATTTAAAAAAATTATTTTCTATTTTTATTAAATTTTTATTTGATACAAAGCGTAAATCTAGATAAACTGCACTCCATTTGATTTTCAAATTTAATAATTGAAATTTGATAATTTTGTTTTGAACTTTAATGTTAGAATGTTAATACGCAATGTGTATTTGTTTCTGTATTGACCCAGTGATATAGTAAAAAGACCATAGTAAAGCTATTCATTTTAAATATATAAATTACCTGGAACAATGTTAATACTTAGAAATGTTTCATGAGTACTTTGAAATATTAACTTTGATGAAAACCCTTCAATTCAACCTTACCTGTTAAGTTTTGATACCCAAACCATTAATCTCCTCAAAATATTTAGCTATTGACTATTAATTATTGTGTAAAAGTAGGGTATATAAAATGTGAAATCTTTACTTGATATAGAAATTTAACTTTCTTATAGGCAGCTTGTTAACCTTCATTTAAAAAGAATTGTGATAATATTTCAAGAGTTTGAATAAGTGTGCCTTTCTACCACTAAAGTACAGATTGATTAAAAATTAATATTTTTTCTAACAATCAATCTGCATCTTCCTGACATTAAAATAAGTGTAAAACCAAATAGCCAAATTATTTCCATTATATTCCTTATGTGTGTTGATTATTTAGCTTTATGTCTGCTTACTTTAAATAGATTTTAATTCTACATGTTGTCACTTACTTATTAACTCCAAAGCTTTCAGTAGGCGTGGATATGTCATCTTCAGTATTAGGCATATTTTTTATAATGTGACTTTTTCCTCACTTATGCCACATTTTTCTTCTCAGTAATGACTATAATAATGCACACAATTCTTAAATGATTGTTGCTAAGGTTATATAAAAGAGGAAAAACCTCCAAATAATAAAGATATTGATATTGCTGGCTGGGCAGCTTGGTTGCTTAGAGCATTGTCCTGGTACAAGAAAGCTATGAATTCTATCCCTGAAAAAGGCACATACAAGAATCAACCAATAAATGCATAAATAAGTGAAACAATAAATTGATGTTTCTCTCTCTTCCTTCCTTTCTCTCTCTAAAATGAATCTATAAATTAAGAAAAACAGGCCTGACCTGTGGTGGCGCAGTGGATAAAGCGTCGACCTGGGAACACTGAGGTCGCCAGTTCAAAACCCTGCACTGGTCTGGTCAAGGCACATATGGAAGTTGGTGCTTCTAGCTCCTCCCTGCATTCTCTCTCTCTCTCTCTCTCTCTCTCTCTCTCACACACACACACACACACACACACACACTCTGTGTCTCCTCTCTAAAATAAATAAATAAAAAAGAAATAAAAAAATTAAGAAAAACTTTACAAAAGCTACTTATAAATAATATAAGCAACAATTAAATGACTTTAGTAAAGAAAATGTAATTTGACCCTGGCAAAGTGGCTAAGTGGATAAATCATCAATCTGGTGCACCATGCAGTCAGGACACATAGACACATAAGAGAAGCAATCAATGAATGTGCAGCAAAATAAATAAATAAATAAATAAGAGAAAGTAGAATGAGTTGATGTTTCTCTTTCTCCCTCTCTCTTTCAGTCTCTCATATTAATGGGAAAACTTATAAAAATGAAAATGTATGCAAAAGCTTTTTAGTTTGATATAGTCTCATTTTCACTTATATTTTAAAGTAGTGTTTTTATACTCCAAATCATTTTTATATGTTACATTCCTATTCAGAATAACTTTCTTTGAAGATAAAAGAAGGTACAGATCAATGTTAATATTTAATAAGAATCATATTTATTAAACACATACATGTTTGCAAAATATGACTCAAATTGTTTAATATTATATACTAAAAGTAATGATTCACACTAATGATTAAGTGTCAGTAGTCAGAAACCAATAGAATATGCACACATTTTTGAATTGTGATAAAACTTTGAATTCTAATTCAATTGGTTATACCATATGGGCCCAGTCTGATTATACAAATAGTTTCATAAGAATATTATATGATAATCAATATTTCACTTGAAACTCAGAAAGCAGTGTGTTTTTATTCTTAGGCAGATCAGAATAGTGAAAGCTAGTAGATTTTATACATAGTAAATATTAGTAAATACTGATCAGGGAATACTAATATTTGCTTGAAAAGATGATGAAAGTTTTATAGGGGTATGTGAGGAACGAAGGAAGACATTTTGAATTAAAACCAATTATTTGCCTATTTGTCACTTGTCAACTAAGAGAAAATCAAAGTGTTGCAATTGAGAAAATTTTGGAATACAGAATTAAATCATTATCCTATTAATCTAATCCACTTGTCACCTCAACAGATAGATTGAGCTGGTACTTCCCAGAAGACTTCATGAAAATTTATATAAACCTATCTTCTAAAGCTATTATTTTCCTGGGAAGCTATCTAAGAACAAGAGCCATCATATTAAAAAGTAACATAAATTTAAGCTGTCTTGCCTGGATTTTTAAAACTATAACAACAGAAATGTTGGGTCAAAAATATGTAAATTTTAAAATAAGCACACTCTTCCAATAATATAAGTGATTGAATTATATTGATTTGAACACTGTAACTTATGTATTTTTAAAATTGTCCTCTGTGGAAAATAATGTTTAATGCTCAAATTGTGCTGACCAGTATACCCTTAAGAAGGCTTGTGGTTTAAAATTACATGGTTGAGTTTACCAAGATGATCTAGAGATTTCATGTCAGAAAGATTAGGTGTGAAGTCTATTTCTTATCATTTACTAATCATATAAATAAATTTCAGTTTATCATCTATAAAATGGAGTGAATAATTCTTACCTTGAAATAGTGTAACTAGCAGTAACATATAATCACTGCTATATGGGTTGTCAACTGTTATAATAAATTTCTATTGAGAACTGTTTATACCATATAACATATTTAATATATTTTAAAATTATTTTCAATACATTTTTAAATAAATGAAGTTCATATATATTTTTTTCTTTTTAGCTTCTTTTCTATCAAGTAGTTTACTTTTACTTTTCTGACCAGTTTATTTCCAGACATGTCTTCACAATCAGAGGCTTTAGCATTTCCCTTTCATAGAGAGAATTTATCCCTGATTTTAATGTTCTGTGCTCTTTAAATGCCATCTTTTCTGTATGCTAGGTTCACATTTTTTTAACTATTTTTTCCATTTATTTTTCTTAAGTTTTGCAGCTAGAAAAACAGGTTGGTGTGGCTAATGCAAAGTCTAGCACCTGTTAAGCTATCTCTTCCCCAATCTTTATTTTAGGCAAGGTTTTCTCTATTCTTTCTTAGAATTTGGTTGTATTAATCTAATATATACCATCTCTTCTTTATCTTAAAAGCAATTTTTAAAAATTATTATCATTAATTTAACATTATTTTCTGCATTGGAATGATATAAACTGGTTTGTGCCCTGTCATTTTTATAAATTTTACTTTAACTATTGAGCAAAATTTTAATAACAATAATTTGTATTATTTTTTTGTATTATCTTATTCATGAAGTAATTATGAGAGATTACACTTCCATCATGCTTACTATGTACCAGGTACCAATATAAGTATTTAACCTTCATCTGTGAAAAAGAACACTAATGGACATAGACATAATTCCCTAAAACTACCACATCGCAGAGTCAAAACCTTTCATAACACCATGCACTGGTGATCACTAACAATGGCACAGGAGAGATATGAATGCTTTGGCTAGCTTCCCCTACAAAAAATATGTCCGTTGGCTCTACATACTGTTAAGAGTCTATTAACCTTGTATAAAATACACTGAATAGCAAAAATAGATTGTCTTCAATTATGATACAGAAAAAAAATACAAACCAATTTTAAAGCAGGAAAGGGTCAACTTTGGCTGTAAAGATGACTTTTTTTATGTGGAAGAGAAAAGATTCATGACTTTCATATTGTGCTTTATATTTTCAGATCAATAGTATATGATATTCCAAACAAAACAATATAATATTATCACCTTTATTTTGAAATGTAGATTAGTTTTCAATTAATATTTTATTGGAAAAGAAAAGACAAAAATAGATAACATGTGGGGTATATATCTTTTTGCTTTGTTTAATTTGAATTTTTAAATTTTCCTTTCCAAATTTATTGTGTTAATATGCTTTCAAGTATCCCACTCCATTTATAGACATTTTTTGTCTATGCATCCAGAGTTCAGGAGCATGCTGTGTTACAATTGTGTGACTCAGAGCAGCAGACTAAAATATGTTTCTGTAAAAGGAGGAAAAAATATAATTTTCCAAGTGTTAAAGTGGCTTAGCTGTTAGGTAAGTTTTAATACAGAAAAATACAGAAAACAAAGTTCCAAGACTATATACTATATACTATTATTCTTTGAAAATTTACTTAAGACACTTTTACACACACACACACACACACACACACACACACACACACACACATATATATATATATATATATATATATATATATATATATATATATATATATATATATTTACACAGAAGATACCTTGAAATATTTGTAGGGAATCTCTAAAAATGTACTTTGGGTATTATATATGTGGATTGCTTTCTGGAACTTTTTATTAGGATATTAATCAGAATATCCTAGTTTAGAATATATGGTTTAATACTATTGGTAATGGATAAATAAGTTTGGCATGTTGTGGAATGCTAATAATAAATATTCAGAGAAGTTATTAATTATCTACTGAGAAAACTTCATAGTGGCAACTAGATTTTATGTTGTTATGGGGGAAATAAAGTGAAAACAAAAGAATCATTTTATCAGTGGAATTGGTCATTCTTTTAGCAGCTCTTCATAATGTAAAAGAACTGGCTTCTGCTAGGTATTTTGATTAAATGACATTTAATCTATTTCCATAACGTGGATTTCAGTACATACACATAATAAAATCATATACAAATACATATAATATACATATATAGAAAAAGCACAATTATAAATAACTAATAAATATTATATGTAATCTATAACTTTGGAGTATAAATAATATACATATACAATAGAATTTGAGTTTTACAATGTTCATTCCCATGAATTAAAATTTTTAATTGCTTTTGTTATTCCAGGTTGTAAGGTTGGCAGTTATTTAAAAGAATATATTAAAATTCATTTATCAGATAGAGAATGATACTTTGGTAATTTGACCTAAATTGGGATCAACTTCTTTGCAAAGTTAGCAAAGAGAAGTAAAGCACATGAAGATCCTACTCCTTTAGATTAGCTCTCACCATCATGTTGGGAATATTGATTTCAATAGCAACTGCCTCCCCCAAAATAATCTTTCCTGAAACTCTTTATCTGTGGTTCTTTACCTTTAAGAGTTAGCTAATTTACCACAATTTTTATAAAAAGAGATGAAAGTGGAAAGCATATCATTTTTACCTGCACTGACTTATTAAAAAATATCATTTTGCTTATTCCAAATGACTGTTGATACCAATCCAGGTTTTATATTTCAGACTTTATGAAAACCAAAAATAAATGTATTAAAATAGATAGAATCTGAGGATGTGATGGGGGATGAAAAATTAACTATGTGCCATCTAAAAACTCACAATCCTGTAGAGAAATAAAGACATAGGTAATTTCCATCAAATATGATAAGTGGAAAATATAAAGTGTCCTGTATGAAGATATAATTGAGAATAAACCCTAACCTCAACAGAGAAAAGAAAAGTTTACATAGGAAAGGACAAGTAGCTGTTTTGGTGTGTTAATTAGAACAAGAGAAAGAATGGGAATTATCTATAGATGGAACAATAAGTACAAAGCCTTTGTGGAACAGAGCAAACTAGTGGCACTGGGCCGGTGTAGTGAGCAGAGAGTGAGAGAGTAGGTGTGGATGTAGGGAGAAGCATGATACCAGACAGGTAGGCATAGAAATGATTCAGGAAGCATGCCAGGCTCAGGCAGAGGTCCATAAGGAAAGATAAAAAAGGGTTTTTATTTAGGTAGTGTTAAAATCAAGTTCAGGATTAAGAAAAGGTATTCTCGTAGAGTGCAGTAACAATTGGAAAGGACTAGAAAGCTTAGAGTTGGGGATATGTTAGCAAATTGAACAGGATATGATAATGGTTTCAACTGAAATAATGATCTTTAAATGGAGAAAATTAAGTGTATTCTAGACCACTGAAAATAGGATGTGGTGATTCCTTGGCTGTGGCTAACAAGGGAGAAGGAAAAATTAAGAGGGCCACAAGGTTGTAGTTTAGGTAATAGGGTGAATTATAATAGTGCCTGCTATTAAAATATCTAATCCTAAGGGGAGACATTATGGAATGATAGCATGCATAATTAGTTAAAATTGAATTTTTTTTTATTTTGAGATGTCAGTGTCTCATTTAAAGGGACATATCAGTAGGCTGCTTTATATAATGTGTTTATATTGATGTAAAGTCTGCTAAGATCCCAGATGATTTTTTCCCCTAGTGGCAGTTCCTAAATAGGAACCAAATTGAAGCTAAAGTTTCTAATTTTCCTATTAATTAGAATTAGGTAAATTATCTTAGCCAAGTATGAATAAAATAATAACATTCAATCTAATTAATATGTTTTTGTGTTTGTTACCGTACTTTCCTTCCCAGTGTGAGTTTGTGGGAATTTGTTGCATAATTTTTACAAAGCTTATGCTCACATGCTTGTTAAGAATTTATTAGAGGTAGAAATCCTTTCAACTCTATTGCATATTGATTCTTGTAAATGTTCTTTTTAAAAGGTTATTTGTTGAATTATCAACACACAATAAACAGGTATGATATTTCTTTAATACCATACACTTGCCACTACTATCACTCTAACTTGGAGGCTCTGTTCTGAATATCATTTAAATAGGTTTATAAAATCACTGTTTTTGCATAAAATTTTACTTAAGAAATCTTATTACTGTATAGTGAAAAGAATAATATTTTTCGGGGAGCCTCATCTGCAAAAATTGCTAACATGATGAAACCTTTCAGAAACATTTCTTGTAACCAGAAGCTCAGAAAATAATAATGAATCAATTTATCTTTAATTTCATGTAGGTGGCATTTTTATGTTGATGACTATGAATCAGGGTAGTGGGAAGACAAAGGAACTTAAGAGACCTACTGTTGAGCTATGAGTCTCACTTAACATTGCAATTCAGCCATGTAGTAATCGGACAACTTTACTTCCTAAGGTTTATTTTTTCATCTAAGTAATAGGAGAGTAAACCCTTGACTTTCCAAAAAAATAGAGATTTGTAATGAAACAAATAGAAATTGAAATTAAAATAAAGAAACTACAATTATGAAACATTTTGTAATCTGCAACTACATTGTAAATATGAAGAAGTGTTATTACAGTGTTAGTTGGCTTTGCTCTTCTTTGAGGTCGTATGCTTCATTGGGTCTGTCTGTGTACTGCAGCTGATTCCTTTCTGTCACTATTAAATCACATATAAAAACATTTATTTTTAAGAAAACATTTTGTTTCCTACTCTGCCTACCACTTTCTGTATAACAGAGAACTCTAGATAGGATTTGAGTTATTTTGATTTTTGCAAGAGTTCCTATCACTGGCTGGATAGAGGTTTGGTTGGAGACCAGTCCTTTTCTTTCAGTTTGTAAATTGTGTGAGATTTTGAATTTCAAAAAGGTGTTTCAACTAAACATTTTCAGAAATCTGAATTAATACTGCATATATTCTGGCTAGTCTTGTTTGTTTGTTCATTTATTTATTTATTTAATTTTGAGAGAGAGAAAGAGAGACAGACAGAAAGACAGATAGAGACAAACAGACAGAAACAGACATACAAGAAGGGAGAAAATGAGAAGCATCAACTTATAGTTGTGGCACCTTAGTTGCTCATTGATTGCTTTCCTTTATGTGCCTGGGAGGCTCCAGCCAAGCCAGTGACACTTTGTTCAAGCCAGTGAACTTGGGCTCAACCCAACAATCTTTGGGTTCAAGCTAGTCACAAAGGGATGATGTCTGTGATCCCTAGCTCAAGCAGACAACCCCACACTCAAACTGGTGAGCCTGTGCTCAAGCCGGTGACCTCATGGTTTCAAATCTCGGCCCTCAGCCTCCCAGGCTAACAATTAATTCACTGCACCACTGCCTGGTCAGGCTAGTCTCATTTATTTTTAAAGGAATCTTTTACCACTCTATTTTTTTTTTCAGTATTAATTCCTCATGCTATAAAATGAAGTTACTAAGGAGATGAAAACAATGAAAATAACAGGATATAAGAAAATAATCAGCATTAGAAAATAAGTTGCTGCTATCTTATAAGCAAATAATCATTTTGTTCTTGAGATATAAAGTTAGGCAATATATTTAACTATAAAATATTCTTCATGGATAAACACTCATTTTTACAATTAATAGTTTACAATATCTTATAATTGTTAAAACACCATGCTAGCTACTAAGAATGCACAGAACAAACATAGAAATACCAGCATGCCTCTAATTGTCAAGTTATTTTTTCTAACACACACTTTCTTTGTAATTATTCTTCCTAGTTCATTTCTACAGGTATTGTACCGTGCAATATATCATGTTAAAGGTCTAGTCATCACCTTGATGCATGAGCTTCATTTTGCTGGTTAGAAAGGCATGGCTATTATAGCAGTTTTAATCAAATATGTAATTTAGGCAAGTATGTAACAACAGTTTTTTTTCTTTACAAATTAAAGCCCTTCTGTTATGCTGCTTCTATATTTTTAGCTAATAAACAAAGAAAAATAAAAAATGAGGCAAGGGTTTAATTAAAAGAATAAAATAAACTTGGTAATAGAAAGCCAAGATTATATTTTTTATTACTGACATGGATATTGGAGTTTGTAGTTTATAAAAGATGGAGTGTGAATCAATGTTTCTTATTTTAGTTTAAAATTTTAAACTAATCTATAGAGGTGAGGTTCTCTGTGACACCATTCTGAATTTACTCAATTCAAAATGAAAGATTTAGTTATGTAGGCCTCAAGTCTTTCAGTTTACAAAGTATATGTATATATGCACATATATAATTTATATATATATATATAATTGATTTTATGTGCATTGTTCTTAAAAGTACTATAATTGTTCTTCTTCTTCTTCCTATTTGACATTTACCTATCAAATGGATTTTGCAACAACATGTTAAGTTGGTATTGTTACTATATAAGCTTATACCTAACATAGTGAAGTTGAATGCTGTACTATATTTAATTATACAATCATTATCATTTAATGATTATTTACAAATCTCAGGCTGGGTAAGGTAGATGATACACTTAGGGTAACCCTCTAATTGACTCAATAAGAATAAGAATAATGGCAAGTCCCTTATTCTCAGCATAATATCTTACCACTCTAATATATTTTCTAGTTGTTGTTGTTGTTTTTCTTATTTTATACTAGCAATGAAAACAAGTGATGCTGCCATAATATGAAAACTCAGAGACTATATTAAGACCTTGATGTAAATGATGAATTATCAACTTCCTCTTGTTCTTTATTTGGCTGAATTCACATCAACTCTATTAAAGCAATGCCATTTATGGTTTAGGCTGCTTTGCAAACTTGGACTGTTCATATCTTGTACCCTGATTTCATGCATGTTATAGCTCCCATAGGAATGTGGCTGCCTAAAAATATCTATCTCTAGAACACACTACAGTGACTACAAACTTGATTATCTGCTCAGTTCATCTTGGCATGTTTAAAAAAAGGTAAAGTGTCTCTCCAGGTACTGCATTAAACAACTAATTCTCTGGAATAGACTGCATGGATGCAAAAGCTTTCCTTATTACCTAATAGTTATGTGACTATGGCAAAGTCACTTAAACTCTTTAAAGCTTAATGTGCTCACATGTAACGTGTGCACACTATATATATCAGCTGCCTAGCATTGCCATAATATGTTACTGTAAAATGTGTGTTATGAAAGCATTCACTCACAGTTCTAAAGGCAATGTGTCTGAAATCTAAGTGTCAGCAAGACTGGTTCCTTCTGGAAGCTCTGAGAGAGAATATGTTACATCCTCTCTCTGTAGTCTTAGTAGTGATTCATTGGTCATTGCTCTCACATTTTACTCTGAGCAGTGAGAAATCAGTCAGTACTTTCACTACTGTCCTTAGAAATCCCTCAGACAGCTATTCTGGCTCATGACATATATACAGCAGTAGAAAACAATTCAGCTAAGTTTTCTGATACTTTATAATAAGGATTACATTCTCTTTAGTTTATAATAATATGTTCCTCATTTGATTTTCTGACTCACCTTTCATGATCATGTCTCTACCACCATCAATTTTTATAATTTGTGCTACTTAAGATGACAGTAACTTTCTCTACAGTGCTCTTCACTTCCTCAGCCCTCTCCAGAAGAGTCTTTAACATTCATGTGTCAAACACTGTCCCTTCATAATCTCAGCTTCTTCTGTCATATGTCCCCAAATTCCTCCAGCCTCTAATTATCAGCCAAAAACAAAAGCCACTTCTGCATGTTTACATATTTTAGGTATTTGTTACAGCAATGATCTACTTCCTGGATTCAAAACTGCATTAGTACCCTAGGGTTGCTGTAAGCAAATGCCACAAATTAGGTGTCTTAAGAAAATAGAAATTTATCCTCTCAATGTTCTGGAGGTCAGAAGTAAAAAATTAAATTTTGCACAAATTGGCAAGATTGCATCCTTCTGGAGCTTCTGAGGGAGAATCAGTTTCACGCTTCTCCTTGGCTTCTGGTGGCTGATGAAACCCTGGCATTCCTTGGTTTGTTGAGCCATTGATTTAATTCAGTCTCCATCTTTACATGTCTTTTTCTGAATCCCAATGTCTTGACATGGCATTCTCCTCTGTGTGTCTCTATGTGTAAAATCAATAGCCACAGCCACCATCACAGCCACCTGGCCCATGCAGGTTCACATTAGATTCAAACAGACAGTAATAAAACAATGGAGCCAAGCACTGGTGGGCTATTAGCTTTAATCCTAGCTTGCACCTCGTGGGCAAGAAATACACACAGTGGGAAAACACTTACCTTTCCATTCAGGGCTCCCAAAGCCACTGACTTATCCAAATTTTCCGAAGATCAAAGGTTTATACCTCACCAACCTTATTCACCTCTGTTTCCCATCTCCTTCTCTCTACACAAACTCTGAACAAACTGGCTTTTCCTTCAACACTCTGTCATTTTGGCTGCTTCTCCTCTTCTCCACATGGCCTTTTTTCGTTCTCCTCCAGCATGGGCTCCTCTGCCCCATTTCACAGTGTAGAGATCAAAACCTTTAATCCAATATACAAACAAGGAAGTCTCTGACACAAAGTCATTTATCTGAGGCATAATAGGATTCCTCATGAGAGTGCTTAGTCTTAAAACTAAGCCTTAGGCTCTAATGACCATGCCTGCTTACAGCCTGTCCCCCACACTTAATGCAAACCATAAGTGAGCAAACATATACATATATCATATTTTCAAACTTATTTGACCAACATTTCACCCCTTTTGCTCGCTTCACAATCTAAAGCACAGATATTCCTGCACAAGGAAATTAGGCACATTACACAAATTGCAACAACATGACAAATCATACAATTTCAACAATTACAAAGATACACTTCACCAGTCTCTGAGCACTTTGCCAAAAGTGCAAAATGTCCTCAGCCTTCTTTCTTGCCATGGGAAAAGCTTCCTGGGACAGAGGAAGGGCCTCCTGCAAAGCTTCCCTCCCCCCCCCCCCAATCAGGGTATTTCATATTGTCCAAAAACCACAAGTCCATCCAACAAAGGAGCCAGTGCCCACTCCAGTCATAGTCCAGGAATCAATCCATGCACATGGGGGCTCAGCCACCCCCCTTATCCCTGCCATACGGGAAGGTCATACAGTGTCCCAAGGAGAAGCATGTGGCAATGGCAGTCAGCATTTCCATCTCTGCTCCAGCATGATGGCATCCACCCCTATGTCCCAAAATTTCAGACCTACCTGGGGCATAGTAGGTACTCCTTGCTGGTGGGCTCTCACCTTCTAGAGACTGCGGAATGCAACTCCAACCCGATTCTCCTCATCCTCCAAAGAGGAACTGAAAATACCAGCTCCCACTGCTGGACTCGAGCCCCGGGCTGCTACCGCCTTCTGCTCTGTTGTCCTTGCAACCTCAGTTCCAGCATCAGCCCCAGCCTCCTGCCGCTGCTGGTTCTCCATAATGTCCAGGGCAATCTCCAACTCATGAACCTGTGATTCTTCTCCAGTGGCTGCTCCATATCCAGGGTCAGCATCTCTTTCTCCCACATTTGCTCCAGCTCCTTCCACTGCTCGGTTAACAGGTCCTGGGCAGCCTCTTTTACAGAGCTCTCAGTTTTCTCACGCATGGCTGTAAAAATCAGCAGCCTAAGGCCTCCAAAAGGAAAGTCGTGGGGAAACATAACAGCAGCCAGTCCTCTACTCCACTGCTCAAATGTGGTGGTGGCTCCATACCGATTTTCAAATCCTGCCACAGACTACGCCAAATGTAAGGCCAGTAGCCACGGCCACCATCACAGATGCCTGGCCCATGCAGGTTAGCATTAGATTCAGACAGACAGTAATGAAACAGTGGAACCAAGAACTGGTGGCCATTAGCTTTAATCCTACCTTGCACCCAGTGGCCAAGAAATATATACAGTAGGAAAACACTTCCCTTTCCATTCAGGGCTCCCAAAGCCACTGACTTATCTGAGATTCCTAGGATCAAAGGTTTGTACCTCACCAGCCTTATTCACCTCTGTTCTCCATCTCCTTCTCTACACAAACTCTGAACAAACTGACTTTTCCTTCAGCACTGTGCCATCTTGGCTGCTTCTTCTCTCCTCCATGGGCCTTTCTCTGCTCTCCTCTCCTCCAACGTGGGCTTCTCTGCCCATTTTATACTATAAAAATCAAAACCCCTAATCTAATATAAAAACAAGGAAATCTCTGGTACAAAGTCACTTATCTGAGGCATAATGGGATTCCTCATGAGAGTGCACCACCCCCTATCATGCAATAGTCAAGGATGTGGGGCAAAGCTTAGTCTTAAAACTAAGCCTTAGGCTATAATGACCCTGCCTGCTTACAGACTGTCTCCCATACCCAATGCAAACCATAAGTGAGCAAACATACATATTATATTTATAAACTTATTAAACCAAAACTATGTATCTCCTAATCTATTGTTTCTTACAAGGCCATTGTTATTGGATTTAGGGCCTTCCTTAACTAGAGATGATCTCAACTTGAAATCCTTATTCTAGATCTGAAAAGAATCTTTGTTCTTTCCAAATAAGGTCACTCATATTTGGGAGAATAAAACTTGGGCATATCTTTAGGGATTCAACTCACTGCAGTTTTGTGTAATAGTTTGAAAATTGGTATGCAATACTCCTCAATAAATGTTATCTATAATTAGTGTTTATCACTAGTTTAATTTTGTGCTATCATAGTCCTATGATACCTGTTAAAATCTAAAAATAAAAATTACATTAAAGTACTATAAAATATAATTCATTTATTTTATCTAGCAAATTACATGCTGTGAAATATTAATTCTGAATTAAAGAAGTAAGGTAAAAGTGATAGATGACTATGTTTTAGTGAGTGAAGATTTTTTAAAGAAATTGAAAATAGGCTCTGGATTTTAGTGAATGGGAGAAAATGTTATGATTGATGTGGGTAGCTTTAAGTGTTAGATCTTATATGACAATTACAGATATGATTAAAAATTTTACAATATGGCTGTACTATTGAATAGATTTTCTGCATAGAAGAAAAGTAACAGTGCTGTCCAAAAACTTATGTAAATGTTAAAATAGATGGCTTACAAATTGTCTACGTAATAGTTTCATTTGCCAAATCTCTGAATTACTGAGCTTGTCTAGAAAAAGTAGTGAATCAGATAACAATAGCGTTACAAAATAAAACTATATTTCTTTAATACAGAAATTCAGAGGTATAAAAATACACAAACAACATTCTTTGCTTTTATCTTGTTCCATGTTAGATTGCTTCCATTCTCAAGACCAACTTCTTTCCAAGTGTTCTGATCCACCATAGCCATCTCATTTGCCTATTAGTCACCAGGAGAAAACAAGGCAAAGAAGTAACAAAAAAGAAATGTTATTGTTTAAAATATATTCCTGGAAGCTGCATATAGTTCTACATAATTCCCTTTGGTTCATACTTTTATATCAAGACCCCATCTATATTTGATGCTAAAAAAAAATTGCTGCATGGATTGCAAAATATCTGACAGTAAAATTATATCAAAGAAGTGAAGGTAATACTAAGTTTCTGCCAAAAGCTGTGGGATTAAAAATTTTAACTATAATGACACATGATTTATATTTCTATTGCACACATGCAGCCTTTCTCCAAGAGGAGAAAAAAAAATCCTAAAGCCCTAGATGGTTATGTCATTCAATTCAACCTTCAAAACCTGTGTGTGATATAGTTCCATCTATCAAATTCATTTATAGCTCTTTATTGTATTTTAAATTCTGTAAATAACAATCTTCAGTAATCTTTTAAAACAACAGTAAACTGAATTTAACTTGCCAAGCAAAGAGACATACCAGTAAAAAAATTCACTGGTTTTCTAAGAGACAAATTAGAGATGTCTAACTATTGAAAAGAATGAAATTGATATGTTGTTTCTTTTTATTATGCTAATAAGATTGCAAAGGTATTATCTAATTAGAAAGGATTAAGTTTAAAAGTTTGCATACAAATGAGTAAAACAAAAGCCTTTGTTTATTGGTCAGTCCAGTGAGGTTCTGACATAGTGGGGTCAATCAAAAATCATTTTATTTTTAAAAGCTTTCGTTGGTTATAATGGCTGTGAAAAAACACAGCAGTCAGTATTAACATTTCCTATTCAATTATTACTGGAAGTAGAAAAATTTGTTCTGCACTTATAAATTCAAATTCTAGTTAATGTGTCCCTAACACATTTAGTATACAATAGTATTAAGGTAACCAGGAACCTATTCAAAACCCACATTCATAAAAAGAAAGAATGGGAAACAAGATTGTCATTAATCTGGGAGGGTACTGAAGGCTCCTTGCACTGGTGGGTCTAGTTGATTCCTGTTGGACCATCTGCTAGTGGATGGATTAGCTCTCTGGCAGGATTTACCTTTTTTATTGTCCTCTTTGGCCTCTGGATCCCTCTTTCTGGAAGGTTTATTTTTATCCATTATAATCTCTGTCCACATGTGAAGTTGGCCATAAAACAGATGTCCTTTTTAGAAGCTGAAGGGCTTTAAAATGAAAATTATATTGATGTAGGTTTATTGGCCTAAGAAATATTTTAAAGGGCTGCAGGCTTGGCTTGCAATATTTATTATCAGTTTTTAATTTTTATTTTTGTTTTATTTAATAAAATTCTCAAAAAGAAAGAGAGAAAAACAAATAAGGAAAGAAGAAAGAAAGAGAAAGAAGAAAGAGAAAAGGAAAGAAAGAAAGAAGAAAAGAAAGAACAAAAAACACTTTTTACATATTTGGTCTTTGTCATAGTCATCTGTATATATATATATATGTATGTAGATAGATAGATAGATAGATAGATATAGATATATGACCACACACACAATATAATATATATAATGACATATACTGTATGTATCTTTCTTTCTTTCTTTTTTTTTTTTTTACAGAGTCCGAGAGAGTGATAGATATGGACAGACAGACAGGAACAGAGAGAGATGAGAAGCATCAATCATTAGTTTTTTGTTTTGACACCTTAGTTGTTCATTGATTGCTTTCTTATATGTGCCTTGACCGCAGACCTTCAGCAGACCAAGAAACCCCATGCTCGAGGCAGCGACCTTGGACTCAAGCTGGTGAGCTTTTGCTCAAACCAGATGAGTCCGCGCTCAAGCTGGTGACCTCAGAGTCTTGAACCTGGGCCCTTCAGTATCCCAGTCCAATGTTCTATCCACTGCACCACCACCTGGTCAGGCTATATGTACCTTTCAAGTCATAAAACTGAAAATTTTATTACCTTGTATCTATAGATGGAAAGACAGCTAAATTAGATAGATAGATATATAAGATTAATTTAGATTGGAAGATAGATACACACACACACACACAACAGAAACACCAAATACTGATCAGAAACAAAAGAAACAAAAACAAACCTTTTTATACTCACAGAATTCCTAATGCTATTGCTGTTTTCCCATGCTCAGTCTCTCATGGGGATATGTGATAAAAGCCAAGTGTACCAGTGTACCATGAGTTTACAATGTAGACTGCACCACAGAAGAGGAACTAAGAAATGATGAATCTTGAAGCATATGTAGATGCTGACACATCTCCTCCTTCCATCTGGAGTTACAGAAAGAGCCTATCTTTTATGTTGTGTAAACAGATCTTCTCTTGGGGGAGGTGGAAAAATTCCATAATGAGGAATGTAAACTTTGTCTCTAGGAGAGATAAGAAAGGTTTTACAGCTAGTGCTCGACTTTCAACCAGGATTGGTTCCAACAGACCAGTTGTAACACGATTTGGTCATAAGTTGAGTAGGCTATATGTACAGTACTGTGAAATGATGTTATAAAAATATTTTAAGTCATATTTTATCCTATTTTTCTTTCATTATTGTTATATATCATAATTTTCTTTGTTCATTTTATGCCATTTTTATCATCTCTACACCATTTTTGTTTCTTATTTTTACATTCATCAGGTTTAAGTAAAACACTGCATTACCAGTACAACTGGTTTAATATTTGCAAAACATAAATATTACATAATATAGGTGCATACAAAAACTGCTCCAGATGCGGAGCAGTCATGGCTAGTGATTGTGGTCATAAAGTCAAATGGTCGTAAGTCTATCAATACCTGTATTATCTTTGAAAAGAACCCATGTCTCTGGTGAAAGGAATAAAAAGGCTCCATATACTTCCCACCTTTATAATGCAGAAATCAGAATACTGTGAGGGAAAAAGGCATTCTCTATTATGCTAGCATGCAAATTTCTGTTACTTTAGAGGTCCAGACCAACTGGAAACACCCAGAAATACAGAGAGGATTGCCTTAAAAAACAATCATTTTACTAGAGACAGTTTTAACTATGAAGACTTACATGATTTGTACATCATTCAAACGCCATTTCTCCAAATTTTGTGATTGGTAACTAGAAATAATTATAAAGGGGGGTTGATGTGAAGCAGCATTCCTTATCAGAGTTTCCTAAGAGTGGCAAGAGTATATAACATACAATACCTTTTAATTATATCTGTGTTACTTTGCTAGGGGTTCCATAAAATGGTACCACAGCCTGCATGGTTTACACAACAGAAATTTATTTTCTCACAGTTCTAGAAGCTAGAAGTCCAGATCAAGTGTCAGTGGGTTGGTTTCTTCTGAGGCTTCTCTCCTTCACTTGCAGATGGTCAATGGCCATCTCTGTGTCTTCCTATGGTCTTCACTCTGTTTGTGTCTGGTTCTTAATTTTCTCTTGTAAGGACACTAGTCATATTGGATTAGGTACACTAACGACTTAATTTTAAGTCAATAATCTCTTTAAAAACTTTATTTCCAAATACATTCTGAGGTACTAAGGATTATTGTTTCAACATATAAATTATAGAGAAACATATTTTAGCCCAAAGCAATTTTCTGTAACTTCTTATATAACTTCACTAGTACCTTATCTGCCTTTTGAAGAAAAATGAAGAATTTTTATCCTATTTTGCTGCTGCATTATAGATCAATAATATAAGCTCTTGCCTTGTGCTTCTGGACAACTTCCCTTAAGCCAATGAAATGTTCTCTTACAGCAACGCAATTTCAATTTTTTTTTTTAAGTTTATCAGTTGGATTAGTTTCACATGTAAATAACAAAGACCTCTGACATCACTTAAAATTGCTGTAAATAAAACATACAATTTTCACTTAAAGGTTCTTGTTGGGCAGATAAAATATATTATGCTCACTTTTTTAACAATGGCACTGCCCACATGCAAGTCCTTTGATATTAATGTGTTTTGGGGGACAGGCTGTGGGCAGGCCAGGTAGTTATAGCCTACACCTTAGTTTTAAGAGTAAGCTTTTCTCCACACCCTTGACTGATTGAATGATATAGGGTGATACACTCTCATGAAGAATGCCATTGTACCTCAGATGAGTAACTTTGTATCAGAGACTTTCTTGTTTGTAGATTAAATTAAGGGTTTGGATTTCTACAGTATAAAGTGGGGCAGGCCGGGAGCTTGCTCTCTCTTGGTTCCTGAGGTTAGTATTAGAAAGGAGAGCAGATTAAGGCCACGTGGAGGCCAGGAGAAGCAGACAAGATGGTGGAGTGCTGAGGGACAAGCCAGTTTGTGCAGAGTTTGTGCTGGAGAAGGAGATGGGAAACAGAGGTGAATAAGTCTGGTGAGCTAGAAACCTTTGATTTTAGAAAACTCTGATAAGTCAGTAGCTTTGTGAGCACTGAGTGAGTGGGTTTTGGAGCCCAGTGTGTATTTTTGCTTGCCCTCTGGGTGCAAGCTAGAATTAAAACTGATGGCTCACCAGTTTTTGGCTTTGTTGTTTCATTACCATCTGTTCGAATCTAATGTGAACCTGCATTGGACAGACGGCTGTGATGGTGGCCTTGACTACTGACTTTACAGTTCTTAAGTAGGTGGTACAGATTTATGAACTGTTAACTTCCTGCATCCCAGGGAACACAGGTCCTTTTTATCTCGCTGCTTCTCCACTGGCTTTCTTTTATAAAGCAGCCAGCTACTAGTGAAGTTAGACTGCATCTGACTCTTCCTCTTACTTCCCTATAATCTACATTACACATGCTGTACTTTCAGTTGTACAGATTTCTCTCTTTATTCAACAAGCTGAGTGAGATATACCCTATATACCTCTCTGATCTCACTATTGGAATAGTAAAGGGACTAATAAATTATATTGATTTACTTAATGGCACTCAGCCTGTACTCACCATGTGTCAAATATGGCTAGGCATTTTTAAATATTCCTAATATTAATTTAAACTTTATAAACATTATCTTTGTCTTACTGAGGAATAAAGTGAGACAGATTGAGTTTCAGTATTTTCTCTATTACAAAGCCAATAATAATGCAAAAGCAGTTGAGAGATTAAGGAATCAAACAAGTGGAGACTAAGTGTCAAATTAATTACTGATGAAAGATCAGAGGATGGCATATAAATGGAATATCTGGTTTCTTAATAATCATATTAGAGTGAATTAACCAAAACAATTTCCGGGTTTCTTCAAATACCGAAAAGCACCTCTATTCAGGCAGGCTAGATAGAGAGAAGAAACCAGAGGAAGCTTAATCATTCATGCCTGAATTTTCTCCAAATACTATTGATTAAATCTCCCTTGCTGACCAGACTGAAAAAATGGGTAGGACAAGAGGCCTGAATTTTTATTCAAATCAACATCACTTCACTAGGAATCAAGAGGAGTAAAGAACAAGTGTTTTCATCTGACACTGTCCCATGCTGGTTCTGTCCCTTGATTAATTCTCAGGTCCTAGTATATATAAGAATGAGTTTCAACCAGTGTGTTGTGGTAGGCTCACTGATGTGTCACAAGAATTTTTAAAACATGCATCAGCTGACTATTCAGTCAGGGACACTGACCACTTTCCCCTTTGATATCAAATAAATAATGACAATAGTCAACACAAAATATTCATACAGTGTGAATAAACCAAAATTACATCATTTTTGACAGATTGTCAAAAAATACATTTTTGGTGTGCTGCTGAATTTTAAGTGATTAGTCTATGTCATGAGATAAAAAAGGTTGAAATTCAATTACAAGTAATATTATGTATAATTTTTATATATAATAATGTGATATGTAATTTTTATTATATTATATATAATATAAAATATTACTTAAATTTATAGTCATCCTAGTATTATTTATATTTAAAAATGACCTTGATGCTTGATAAAAAAAAAAAGGATTCTCGTTTTAATTTTAAAATTTATATAATAGAAGCATATTTGCTTTTTTAGGCTGCTATTGTTGTCTTATCTGATTGGTTTCTATAGGCCACAATATTTTTGGGATAAAAGTCTGAGTCATTATATGATTTCCTATGTTCAGCTTAAAAATACGCAAGGACATTTTTTAATTTTCTTAGTAATAAATAAGCACTTTATATTAATTATTTAAGAGACATATTTATTTCACTTGCAAAGTATTTTAAGTAATATATTTACCCTTTTAATATAGTTATAAAATATTTAATCTGTAGGCATAAAAATAAATCACTATGAAGAAGAAAGTCTCTATTATTTATCTAAAAAGGAATAAGAATCAAAAAAAGTTCTTTTTGCATATAAGCTTCAAAATAGTTCGAATAAAACTTGAGAGACCAAAGTTTTGATGAGTTTTTAAATATATATCTGCACTCAAATAGCTAGTGTTCAATATATACATACTTGTTGAATAATTTAATTACTAACAAATGATAAATTACTTAGAATAATTTTATTACGCATTAGAATTTTGAACAATCTTTTCTTACTACTTGGAATGACTTTCCCTGATTCTTCCTACTTGTCCTTCAGGTCTCATTTTGAATGTCACCTCATTTGGCAAAAATCCCTATCAGTAACAGTCTGTCTTTCACAACACTCTGCATTTAACTCTCATAAAGAAAGACAGCACTCTGTTTCTACAACTACCATAATGACACTGCTTTGTTCTTAACTCTCTCAGTGGAACTGCATCATCCAGTTCCATAGAATCCAGATGCAATAGAATATAGCAACATCCCATCTAAACTAGGTCTAATCCCATTCTGCAGCTTTAGTTGCTAAGCTTTTATTTTCTACATTAACATTTGAGTCATGAATTTAAGGTCAAGATATTAAGGCTGCTATTTTTACGTTCCCAGAGACTTTGAGCTTAATTTATATTTATGATTGCAGATGAAATGTACTATGCTGGAATGATTTACATACAGTCTCATGTGAGGCTTCTCATGCAAGTGGGGTTTGCCCTTCTGTTCTTTGTTCTTGGCCATGATTCTGTCCTTCCCACTGTTAATATACCAACTGTCAATTGAGTTACTGTCCTAAACCTAGAGAATGTTGTTTTTACTGAATAAATTAAAATTTTATATGTGTGTGTATATATGTATATATATATATATATATACATCAAACATACATATTTACATGCACATATACATACATAGTCATATTTAGTTATATCTATACATATAGATGTAATATACTTATAATAAAACTTTTTTTAAAATTATAGATATATAAAGTGATTTTACTTTATATCTTTAAATGTGTGAAAGTAGCTTAAGAGATTTTGGCATGATCTCAAAGAGAATAATTGCGACAGTTTGAAGTAATTTGAGATGTTATTATAGATCTTGGTTTGATAGTTTACTTGCTATTTAAAAAGGGTTGAGTAGTGCTAACTTTAATTTCGGTAATTGTATTATTGAAAATTCAAAATTGTTAAACCACATTTTATCTGCTAAGAAGTGCTTGTTGAAAGATAATAAACTGTAAATCCAACTAATAAAATTTATTTTAGATTTATATTTTTGAGCCCTGATAATTATTAAAATATTCTCTGAATTTAGTTGTAAACAAGTCTGTAGTCTTGATAAATGTGTCCTACTGTCATGGTACCTATTTCTTTTGAAATAAGAGTTTTCCATAAATTTTCAGAGGCTTTTAGGCAAGCCACTTACAAGCATATGCAGAAAGGGCTAAATGGTGTAAATGGTGTATGTCTCCAAGGATTGTAGAATATATATGAATCTATATCAATATAGTACTTAATCTATAATATACATATAAACATATATATAGTCTTTAATAGTCATTTTAATACCCAAAGATGATTTTGACTACATTATTTATAAAATATTAAAAGTCATAGTATTATGTAGTTTCTCTTTTACATATACTATTTTTTGTAAAGGTATAGAACTTAATTGCTGTTCTTGCCTACATTTTAGATGCATAACAAAGAATGCATTTATTTTCTTGCTTTTATGGATATTTCAAGTAAAACTTACTTTTACTTGAATAAGAATATTTATTCTTTTTTAAATAAAATGATTAAGACTACTAGTTCTTCAAATTAAAATTAGAGCATCATTATGACTTTACATGTATTTTAACTTTCTAAAGATTTTATGTGTGCATAAACTATATGTATATACACACATATATGTAGATATGAAATTTAGCAATACATAAACTATTTTGTAACACACAACCTATTTCAGTTTGTTCTTATCTATTAAAGTGTTTTGTTCCTACTTGAAAAGTAAAATGAAGTGAAGAAAAGGTGGTATTGTTAAGGCCATATTAATCTATAATAAATTAGCTTTAATGTGCCAAATAGTAAGTCCACCCCAAAAGCTTGTCACTTTTCATTTTATGTATTCAGGTAAATGAGTCTGGGAGACTGATTGCCATGTAAGAGGACATCACTCTTTAAATCCCAAATGTAGCATAAAGGAAATGGGCATTAGTTGGAGTTTACAGTAATCTCAAAGGATCTTTATAGGTATCAGCCTAGTGATAAATTAATAAAGAACCTTGTTTGCCCTAAGCTGTCAAAAATCATAAGAAATAATGTTTAAAATGCTTTGAAAAACTAATGGATGTTGTTTATTTGAACTCCACCTGGATACTTTGCTTGCATTATTTTCTTTTCTTGAAAGCATTACAAAAAATATAAACCTTCCAACTATAGATTTTCATAGCTACTCAATGCTTTTTCTGTAATCCCAAATATTGATCAAAATGCATTTAAGAGTTATAAGAAGAGTTATATTTAAGTTAACATTCATATCCCTTTCCAAACATATTTCACATTTGGGTTGTGATATTCTTTTTAGATTTAAGTCTACTGAAATTTCAGGATTTTTTTTAATTGACTATTTGTCAATAACACTACTACTATATGTGTCAGAAAATTTTGTCAAAATGCTTCAAAATGGGAATTGTAGAAGAAGATCTATTTTAAAAGAATAACAAATGCAGACATTAAAATAAATGTGTTTTTTTAGAATTTGTAATATTGATTAATATTTTTATCAGATCTTAACATTAATACTTCTTTAATCTTTATAATCTCAAAATATTATATTTATATGTTGGCCTTTAATTATTTGTTTTTCTAAAATTGACTCTCATATGATATCTAACTATTTAAACACTTTGAAAAACAGCATGCTTTTATTTTAATAAAATCTTATTATAAATGAATAGAATTTGATTTTTTAGTTCTTTACCTATATATTTTATATGTGAAAAATAGTACTTTTCTATTGTATATTTTGATACTATAGAGTATAAAGTGAAACTCACAAGGATGCAAAATATCCATTTTTGACCAAATTTAGACTTCTTATGTGTTCTGGAAGTCTGATTTCACAGAGACGTAACATAATTTTTTGTAAAGAGAGAGGTCAACCTCTTTAAATCACTGTACCACTGACTTTCTTTTGATCCATGTTGCTCTTGGTCAAGTCCAATTGTTGTGTTTTATTTTATATTTATTAATCACAGTTAAATTTACTGAAATTAGTGCAGTGAAGAAAAAAGAATATCATATTGAACAGTGTTAGCTATTTCTCCAAATGGTAGAATTAGAAAGGATATTTATAGGATTTGTTTTACAGCCTGAACTGGGTAATTATAACTGTAATATTGCAACAGCAAAAGTTTGTTGCTTAAAGCTGAGATGATCACATATTAAAGTGAATATTTTGGGTGTCTAACCAAGTAGCTCAGCTGGTTGGAGTACTGTCCCAACACACCAAATTTGCTGATTCAATACCGAATTAGGGCACATACAAGAATCAACCAACAAATGTATAAATAAGTGGAAAAAAAAATCAATGTTTCTGTCTTTCTCCTTTCCTCTCTTAAAAATCAATAATTAATGCAAGTATTTTGGAGTAACTTATTAGTATTGTAAAATGTTTAATTGTCTCATGTCATATAATATGGGAGCCTGTAGTTCTTTGAGCAAAGTACTTAAGGTTTTTTTGTTTTTTATTTTTTCCTCAGGACTATTAAAGACAGGGACAAAAAAATATGTTACGTCAATTACTATCCCCCAACTTTATTATTCTTCAGCCAAAGATTAAAGATACAACATTACAGAGACACAAGCAGTATAGATGCCCATGGCTATAGGAAGTACAGTGTGTAGCAAAAGTAGGTTTACAGTTGTGAGTACATTAAGTGCATATTTTATCCTTGTATTATTATTAATTAGTGTATTATTTCCCATACAAACAACTGTAAATCCACTTTTGCAACACCCTGTATGTATAATATATAGAATAGGTATATAAGTTTTTGAATGTAGCCATTTCAGTGTCTGTGTCAGGGTTTTTCATTCTCTTTGCTAAAAGATTATTTGTTGAATCATTTCATTGTAAAAATAGCACAGGAATATTAAATTCTGTTAAAGTCACTCATTTGAGCATTGTAACACTGTATATTATAAAAGAAATATTATAATTAGAATCTGTAATTCACTTCTAAGGAAGGAGTCAAGAGAGTGCAAATTAAAGTTCCAAAATATATGGCATCCACCACTCCAAAAAAACCATAAATTTCATTTAGCAGTATTTATCTATTTACTTAGTTTCATGATTTTTATTCTTATTTAGTAATATTGAGAATAAGAGATAAGTGTTTATGAATGTATATTCACTAATATAACAACCTGGAAGCATAAACTCTACCTCAAATTGGAACTATTATTTCTACAGTTGTCCTATTTGAAACACTGTTTATCCAGTTTCATGAACCTCTTTGATAAAAAGAGTTTTATGATTTTAGTGACAGCTATCTAGTTCTGCTATTCTTTAAATCATACGATGACATATTCTGATCATTTCTATGACTCTAATAAGACATTTTTAGAAGAAATTTTGGGGGCAAATTGGAATTCCAGAGATAACCCATAGTGTTTCAAGTTTAATGTAAATGGAGATTGCTCTTCTTTTAAAAGTTAAATTATCTAAAAAGCTCTCTCTCTCTCCTTTTTAAGAAGAAAGGGCCAAATAAGTCCCCACTTATAACTGTGATGCTCCTGAGGCAGGCATCACTCCACTGAGATAATAGACCTCACTTTACCCATCCATTTTTTTAGGTGGCAGCCAGTGAATGATCCTGTAATAAAGTCAATGCCTGTCCTTAGAGCTGCTGGTGTCTGTTTTTAGTATCAGCCACTCTAGAAAACCCAAAGATAGCTTAGGTTTGAATGACAGCTTATGTGACCTTTCCCATGTCTTCTATTAACTATGAGAACTATTATAACATCCTAAGTCATTTTGGCTTATTCTAAGTGTATATCAGATTCTACATAGCCCACTGGGTTCATATTGACATATTTCTTTTCTTGTTTTTTTTTACAGGGACAGAGTGAGAGTCAAAGACAGGGATTGATAGGGACAGACAGACAGGAATAGAGAGAGGTGAAAGGCATCAATCATTAGTTTTTTGTTGCCGTCGCAACACCTTAGTTGTTCATTGATTGCTTTCTCACATATGCCTTGACCGCGGGCCTTCAGCAGACCGAGCAACCCCTTGCTGGAGCCAGCAACCTTGGGTCCAAGCTGACGAGCTTATGCTGAACCTGGCGAACTCGAGGTCTCAAACCTGGGTCTTCCGCATCCCAGTCCTACATTCTGTCTACTGCGCCAATGCCTGGTCAGGAGGTATTGACATATTTCTAACAATATTTTCCTCACTATTCATAGCATCTTAGTCACTTGGTGGTAGTTATTAAATCTCTCCAATTATAGTGAAAGTTTTTTGAGAACAGGAACTCATTCATTTTCATATCCTCAGTAATGCCAACTATTTATATAATCTGTATTTTGTCCAAAATTGAATCATTCTCAGCTTCTTAAAGTAATATTTTTCTATTTTTTAATATAATACATGCTAAATTTTGATGTCACTATATTTTCAAGATAAAGGAAGGCTTCTAGTTAAAGATGGTAGGTTGTATAAAGACATACTAGCTTCACTGCTTTCTAAGACACCCATTAAAATGCCTTATTAGTCTTATAAACCAACTGACAAAGATTTCAAAGAAGATACATCATAAACAATTTTGAAGATAAAACGTAGATGCACTAAGAAAACTTATCCAGTGGACTTGAAAAATTCAGGTTTTTGAATGAATGACAGAGGAGAAAGCCAAGAAACTTCACATTGCAATACTCATATAACAACTCTGTAGGACATACTAACCACTCAGTGATTAATGTGACTGAATACCTCTCAAGAGAAGTGACAGTGGGCCCAACACAAGAGAATTAGTTGAAAGTTTATAAAATAGATTTTCTAGTTCTCTTTTTATTTTTTTAATTATTGGATTTAGTGAGAGAGGAAAAGAGGGAATGAGAGAGACATACGGGCAGACAGAAATGTTGACCTATTTCTGACTGGGGAATCAAATTGGCAACCTCTGTGCTTCAGTATGATGCTCTAACCAACTGAACTATCTAGCCACGCCCTGGCTCTCACTTCTTGACTTCATAATGCTGCATAAAAGTTTCCTCCTGGTCTACACAGAAGACTGAAAGTTTATAATTTGGAAAAGTTTGTTTGGTTTTTAAGACTTAGAAAAAATAAGATATATTAAGGGTAGATGTCCAACATGAAAAAAAAGGATAATTTAAATAATTTTACAATGAAAGTAAAATCCTCCAAATTCCTTCCCTATCTATAACCATAAACAGTAATAAAAGTAATATGGTCTTCATAGAAAGACTTTTCTATTAAGATTTTGTCCAATCCTCATCCATAAAAAAGATGAAAAATGGCCTCTATGACCCCAACATCTGAATAATAAGAGATCCAGTTAAGAAAAATAGTGGAAATGTCTAGGAATAAAACATTACAGAGAAAAAATATGTCCCAGAAGAACATAAACACATGGATAGAAGTCACTGAACAGGCAACCCAAAAGTTGAAGTGCTCTTTTTTTTAACAAACAATATTTACTTATAGGATTTTAAAAGATGTCTTGAATATAGTCAGACACCACTTAACAACAGGAATAGGGTCTGAGAAACACATCATTAGGCAAGTTTGTCATTGTGGGAGCACATACGCACACTTAGATGGTATAACCTACCGCACTGTGGGAGGTGAGGGGGACAGCTGTAAGCTATTGTTTCTAGGCAACAAGCCTTTACTGTATGTTACTGTATAAAACTTCAGATTACAAGAGCAACATAAGCGCAAGAGTAAAATGATGCAGTCGAGTTTTGAGGTACACAAGCTATACGAGGCTGCTGCTGGAGTATCACATTATAGTGTTTTCTAGCAAACTTTTCTAATAATTAGAAAGAGCACACTCTCAAATAATGATAAAAAGTAGAACAAATACATAAACAAGTAACATAAATGTTTATTATTATTATCAGGTATTACATATTATACATATTGTACTTTTATATAACTGGCTAGCAGCACATTAAATTTGTTTACACTAACATCAACAGAAACACATGAGTAATGTATTGCACTATGACATCGTGAGGGTTATAGCATCACTAAACATTACAAATTTTCCAGCTCCATTATAATCTTATGAGACCACTATGTTATATGTAATCAGTCACTGACCAAAACATCATATACGATGCATGACTGTATAATAATTTTGACATTTTTTAGATATTGAAAGTTAAAAGCTCATAGAAAAAAAGCATAATTTTTAATTGAATACTGCTTGGGTGTTTGTACATGTGTATAATAATTTCACATATTCTGAGGGAGAAGAGTCAATAAGTACAGTTTTATTTAGATTCAATTTTGATTAGCATACTATAAGAATGGCACTTTTCTCCAAGGGAAAGATAGAATAGATTGCAGTGTGATCAACTACATCAATTTTTATTCTCTGATGCTATGATCAATTATATTATTTTATATTTAAATGAACATTGTCATAATTTGTCTTCTTTATTATCAAAGAGAGAACAAAAGGATAACTCAAAGTCATATCCTCCAGCATTTCTTATATAATACCTCCTTGAATCTCATTTACATGCTTTATGAATATATTTATTGTACTCAAAGCTGACTACCTAATGTTTTTCAAATTGTTCAAGGCAGTAAGTCAGGATTTTTCAAACTGAAAAGCATATTGCCTTTGACAGTTAAAAGAATTTTATATTTCAATATTAATTATTCTGTTTACATAAAAAGAGCTTTCTGTCATTTATGCATTCTTATGCACATTTTCAAAATTACAAGTACATGAATTGTTTAAACAATAATGGATGCCTAATTTCATTTAATAAGATGTAACTACATCGTTATACATATAAATATTTATATTAGACTTAGAAATTTAAAAAATTGTTAGGTCTTTAAATGTTTATGATATTTATTAAGTTTATAGGGGTGACATTGCTTAATAAAATTATATAGGTTTCAAGTGTACAATTCTATGCTATATCATCTGTATATTCAAGTGTGCACACCACCCAAAGTCAAATCATCTTCTGTCCATATAATTGACACCCTTACTACCCCTTAGCCTGCTTCCCTCTGGTAAACACCATATTGTTGTCTGTGTTCATGAGTTTTTTTAGTTTGTTTTTCCTGTTTCTTCTGTTGTTTTTTTCCATTTTATATCATATTGTTCTTAACTTTTTCTGTCCAGCTTGTTCTGCTTAGCATGATATTCATAAGATCCAGTCATATTGATTGTCTCAGATGGCTTAGTTTCAAAAGTATGTATAGTCCTTAATGTTTATGTCTATCTCACAATAATTATTCTATAAGATATATATATATATATAGTATATATTTTGTTCTATTCATGTTATATCGTATTATTGCTTAATAAGTACAAAATACCGTGACAGATAAATTTTAAAAACATTGTATTAGATAAAACTACATTCAAATAAGGTATATTAAGAAAAACGTTTTGAATTGACTCTATACTTTCAGGTATTTATTTCAGAGTTTCAGAGAAAGATTATAATAAAAGATCTTTTGAGATTAAATAATTTAAAAGGGACAAAGAAACTTGGCTATGTTTAGGCTTTATTAAGGAAATATTTGGTATAATATATGCTTAAAAATTCTCCAGTTAAGGTTAATTGATTTATTTGCATATTGCTTGAGGAGTAATAATTTTGCCACTAATTATGCCTCAACTTTTCTATGAGTTTACCCTTCTTTTTCTTTATCCAGATATATGTCTTCACAATATACCTTTTCACTGTATATTACATTAGTGGTAAAATTAGAATTTCTAAAGGTTTAATGGGGCTTTACAATTTACCAAATATATCCGGCACATTCTGCCATTACAGCCTCTCAATAATCCCTTGAAAGGTGTATTATAATTGCCAGTACATTATTAAGGAAATAAATGAAGAGCAGAGACTTAAGGCTGCCCTGCAGATAAATGGAACACATATTCTTTAAGCACAGACCTTTTATCATTGATTTCAGTAAAATTTCTGTTATTTCACAGTTGTCACTGTTTTTTTATTACATGGGTAAATGAGTCATTTAATCACAGCAATGATTTGTTTCTTGTCCAATGGGTAATCCATATTTAGATCATGATTTTGGTAATTTATAGTAATTTGGTTTTATCAGATATGAAAATTTTGGAAACATTTGTTGTCTTCCTGGTTAGAAATAACTAAGGTGCTAGTTACATACTTACTGATTATATTTACCCCCTTTCCCAATTATCAGAATAACTAAACATTAATTTTACCAAAAAATAATTTATCTTAGAGTTTAATCTCTATCAGATTTATTTTGCCATGATTTAGCATTGCTTTCTTAAAATGCAGCAAAATAGTTATTTACGTTTTCTCAAGACTACTGTGATTCATTTACTGCAATTCTGTAACCTTCCATAACTTATTTTTCCTAGTATCTAGAGAACTGTTTTTGTTTCTCAGACTCTATGGTATTTACTTTTAAATTGCTAAGTGTTTTTTTTTTATTTCAATATGATACTAAATAAACAGTCATATCTATAAAACAATAGATGAATTTATGAGATAGAAGCAAGTAGCATCCATTCCATTGTATTTGACTAATTTTAAAAGTTACTTCAAGTAAAAGTTAGACATAGGCAATAATTGTAGGCATATATGAATCATTATACTTTGTGACTTATAAAAACAATTTTCATGCTCTAAGTAGGAACTAAACACTAGGAAACTTGGATCAAATGTGACATAGTTCTCCAAGCATAATGTAACTTTCAAAATTTTGTTGCTACTAATTTTATTCTTAAGAAGGATTAGTGACTCAAAAGAGGAGATGCTTTTCAGTGGCATTCAACAGCAAAATGCACACAAAAATGGTATTTTGTTTGCTAGTATCTATAAAATAATCCATATTTGTTTTTTGAAATTATATTTGTGGGGAATTTGGGGTGATTTAAATCTTAATTCTTTATTTATGTCCATGTGAACCAACAGTTTATTTTTCTCCAACTCTATATAAACTATATGATTTTACTTATCAAAACTACTTTTGCTATATATGTCTACTGTAGTTGAGTTATGATACTGCTTCTTCAGTTAATGGTAGCTTTCCAAAACATTCATCATTAACCAAACCAAAAAGTACTGCATAAATATTTGCAATAAAATGGTTTGGGGCAGACTATAACAATATATGTGATCTATATTTATCAAAGGAAATATATGAATTTTAAAAATGAGAAAAAAGTCCTTCAGCTGATTCCCTTCCAATACATTAATGCATTTTGTCTTGAATTTCAATAGCTTCTGAATAGCAACTGATTTTTGTCTCTATACCCATTGCTTTTACCTATACGTGTTACAGTATTTCCATTCCAGAATGATTATATTCAGAACCCAAACTAAATATATTAAAATGTAAATGTTAAGTATGTTTTTGCATAAGTCATGGTTGGAAAAACACATCATGAATCATGAACATACAGTTTTCTAACCCTTAACAAGTATTTCCTCAAATTATCTTTTCTTATTAGTGAGTCAAGTAATACTTATAAATTATCCTTCACAAAATTTCCCTCAAATTTTAGTAGATTAGCAATGCAGCATAGTAAGAATTTCCAGTTTTAACAGGTCACATCTGGTATTATGTGCCCACTAAATTAAACGGAGCAAATGTGAGCTTTCAGTGTTAAGAATTTAGGGCATCATTTACTCTCATTTGTTATGGTTTGAGGACACATGTCAGTAGTTAAATGAGAAATTAAATAGGACTTTATTAAGTACTACTGAAAACTGAGGGCATCACATTAGACATTTGGCACAGGAAGTGTGGTGTTGAAGGATATAGATTGGCAATGGAGAAGAGCAAGAGAGAAAGTGCAGGATAACATACCTCTGCTCTGCAGCTGTGAAACATTTAGCTAAACTAATTCAATAAGTGTAAAAGCTCATAACACCTTTTTATGTTTGTCCCAGCTCTCCCTGATGATGGATGCAAGTAAGAAAACATTTGGTCTTCACTGTATTCGAAGCTGTTTTATTCCACCAGAAAAGCTCATTTTAGACTAGAGCGTGTACTGTTTATACCAGTGTACATAGAGAAACTGAGTCATTAGTGGTTTTATTGAAATACTGATCCACAAAGTTGTTTAAAACTCTGTATCAACCATCTGACCAGGTGGTGGTGCAGTGGATAGAGTGTCAAACTGGGATGCGGAAGACTGAGGTTTGAGACCCTGAGGTTACCAGCTTGAGCACGAGCCCATATGGCTTGAGCATAAAGCTTGCCAGCTTGGACCCAAGATCGCTGGCTCCAGCAGGGGGTGGCTCGGTCTGCTGAAGGCCCGCGGTCAAGGCACATATGAGAAAGCAATCAATGAACAACTATGGTGTCACAACGGCAACGAAAAACTAATGATTGATGCTTCTCATCTCTCTCTGTTCCTGTCTGTCTGTCCCTATCTATCAAAAAAGTCTGTATCAACCATTGGATATTCTATTTTCTTGAACCAATGAATACCCATTATATGTAAATCTTTCTACATAAGGAAAGCCAGTTTATGATAAACTTAAAATTTTGGACAGAAAAACTACAGGATTGAAGTAATCAAAGGACATCAGTATGTTCTTGATACTGAGTTCCTGTCCTAGCCCAAACAGAAACCTACACATTCACTCTGGGAGTGCACTATATACTTACCAAGGATACAGCATTACGGAAACAGGTAAGAAACATTTCCAAAGTTGTACCCTAGCCCTGGCAAGTTGGCTCAGTGGTAAAGTGTTTGACCAGTGTGTGGATGTCCTGGAACTGATTCCCAGTCAGGGCATACAGGAGAAGTGATAATCTACTTTTCCACCCCTTTTTCTCCCCTCACTCTTCCTCGTCCTCTGTAATGGTTTGATTGCTTCAAGCTCTGAGGATGGCTTGATGGAGCCTCCACCTCAAGCACTAAAAATAGCTCAGTTGTGAGCATGACCTCAGATGGGGGTTGCCAGGTGGATCCCAGTGGAAGAACATCCAGGAGGCTATTCTATCTTCCCTCCTCTCACTTGGAAAAGAATAAGAAAAAGAAGAAAAGTTGTGCCCTGAGTTCTACTTACTATACTTGTTAAGGTCCCATCATATTTCTAGGGGTAAATTATAGGCCATTATATACATTATTTTTAATAATTTCACATATATATATATATATATATATATATATATATATATATATATATATTTACAGAGACAGAGAGAGATATACATAGGGACAAACAGACAGCAATGAAGAGAGGTGAGAAGCATCAGTCATTAGTTTTTCATTGCCGCCACAACACCTTAGTTGTTCATTGATTGCTTTCTCACATGTGCCTTGACCGTGGGCCTTCAACAGACTGAGCAACCCCTTGCTGGAGCCAGCGACCTTGGGTCCAAGCTGACGAGCTTTTGCTCAAGCCAGATGGGCCTGTGCTCAAGCTGGAGAGCTCGGGGTCTCGAACCTGGGACTTCCGGCATCCCAGTCCAATGCTCTATCCACTGCACCACCACCTGGTCAGGCTGATTTAATAAATTTAAAGGTTAATTTCTGTTTATCTCAAACTCTGACCATTTGAAAAGATTTTTTTTCCTCCACTTGTATGTCAACAATTATGACCTAAACTAGCATTATCTCTGGATCAGTCATTTGTGAAAGCTTTTTCTCTTAACTGAGTTCAAATTTGTCCTACAAATCACTGCTCAAAGTAATCCTAAACTCTGTGTTAGGAATACAGATCTTATCATATCTTACTTTATCTTTAAAATCCTCCAGAGATTTTCCAAATCTATAAGAATAATGGATATAGCCTTAGCATCTCATGTAAGGTCCTTTAATGACTGGCACCTATCTATAATCTCAAATTCTTTTTCTGTATTTATTCACCATTTTCTTTGCTGTATCCAACATCTTATTTCAATACCTTCTTGGTACTTTGATTCCTTTTGCAATAGCTGCCTGGCACTTGCTATTCTATATATCTAAAATAAACATAACTGCATTTAGTAACCAGTTAATTTACCTAATTTATATAGCACTGAAATACTTATAAAAAGATTAATGTTTATACAGATTAACTACCATGTTAATAAGAGTTCTGGTCAAAGCCTTACACTAAAGTATAAGTTCATGTATGTATAAAATTACAGATGATTAATAATGACCATGTATTTGGTTCTTCACAAATATAAAACAATTTGTTTTAATATGTTTTTATACAAACAAAAAGTTAAAGGAGTTATAGTTCACTTTTTAATATTGAATCAATATGAATTTTTGATTATAATTAACTTTATATTTCTGGTGACAATTCATAAAGAAATAAAAGGCTGACCTCAATATGTATTTGTAGGGAGAAATATGTTTTAATTTATCTCATTGATAATAATATTTGTTTTCATACTTATAGTGTGTTACATGAAAAAAGTGTTAGATCCAGATTCAGAAGAACCCATACTATTTAACACAATTTTTATTTGATGACTCTAGCTGTGAAAGTCATAATATAATTATTGCAAGTATTTGTGAACCTTTAATTATATGAAAAAACTTGATGTATCCTAGAATAACAAAAATACCTTGGTGTAACCTCCTCTCTTAGAGAGGAGTAAACTCCTGTGTTTGTCTGATATGAACATTAAAATATGAAACATAAATACGCACCATTAGCCAAACAGAGATAAGAGGATTAGGAAAGCTCTGATTATACACTACACGTAGAGAACAACTGTAACCCAAAATGTGGTAAGGTTCCTTGGGCATTCTCTCCTCTCAATAGTACATGCCCTGAGGTCAAATTTTAGCAATATATTTCATTTCAAACAATACAAATTTAATAGTGAAACTGTAACCAACTAATATCTATGTTATCAAATATTTGTGAAAATACAAAATGAAAGAATATAATATACAATAGACAGCAAGCTTAAATATATCTTGCAGATATTGCTCTAGCTTTTGTTTTTGGTCTCTGTGACTAAGTCTCTTTTTCTTCTGCCAACAACACAGCTCTCCAGCACTCCCTCCTGCCCATTACAGATTATGAATGGACGGACATGGACATAATTAGATCAGTTAGATTTCTAGGTGCATGGAATAAAGGTAGTGCAGAAAAAATGAGAAGCTACTGGAAGGATAAAAGATTTCTCTGTGTGATTAAAAACAAAATAAAAGAAATATACAAACAAGCAAACAAAAGATCTTAATAGCCCCCTTAAATTATTTTCCTAAAGTGGTTCATTCAGAAATATTTTGTAATTACAAACCAAATGCACCACTGAAGTACTAAAAATAGCATAATTTTCCTGGAACAGAAGCATTATCAGCAATGCCCAATGTTGTAGATACTGAAGAGATTAAATCTTGAGCTTCACTTTTTTTTTCAAGTTATCACTTATCAATAAGAAAAAAAAACAAGATTTGCATGATCAAAATTTTGTATGTTCATACTCTTAGAAAATTAGTCACTGACCATACTAATTACCAGAGTGAGAAATATACATATTAATATATTAAGAACTTAAATCCTTAGTTATTGTGATGTAAATACAAATATTTGAATTTTAAAGTTGAGTAAACTCATATTGAAGAAAGGGAGTCAATTTCATCATTAGTTGACAGTTTAGTTTGAAATGTAGTTTAATATATTTATATTTAGGGACTAAATGTTTTCTTTTTATATTTTTGCTTTTTCTCCTTGCTGAGTGTTTACAATAACATCAATGCAAACAAAAGTCTTGAATTTTGTCATTGACCTAATTTCTTCTGTCTTTGCCCCAAAGATACTCATGTTCAAATTACACTCTATCTTTACATTCATAACAGAGCCATCTTACCACAGACAAATTTTTAAAAAAGTATTATATAGAAATGGCATGATGATAAGGTAAAATTGTAATTATTTGTTTAGACAGTTTTTTGACACCATTCATTCATTTCCTTCTTAACCAATTTGAGTAGTGACTATATGACTAGCACTCTTCTAAGTAGTAGCAAGAGATCTGAGTGAAATTTCTTCCCACCTCAAGGTCATATTACAGCTCTTCCATTGTTTGATCCATCCAACCTTCAACACTTACTATTCTCACCTGTAGCATTCCTCTGCTGATCTAAGATTCCTGATTTCCTGTTGTAAAGTGTCTCATAGAAAATCTCCTCTGTGGAATCTCAATCACCACCAGCTCATCACAACTCTACCATGAGCTAGGGAAGTGATTTCCCAAGAGTTACACAAAATTAGATTGTGTATCAGATCTCCTTGTACATGATTCACCTTGAAATCTTTTTGGTTACTATTTTAACCCCTTGGGCTACACCATGCATTAAACAATATTTTCATTTGTCCTACTGAGGACACTTGGGCTTCTCTTCTTTTACTCTTTTTCTCTTTTTTCCCAACCCATCTAACTTATAGTGGATAATATCATGAAGACAAAATAAAAGAAAGCTATATATTTTATTTATTCTGGTGCATGCAATATATTTTTGCATAAAGCCATATACTCATACCTTCTAAAACTCGACTGTGTTAAATATCTCTCTTAGTATCAACTTCAACACCTGCTTTACTGCAACCCACAAACCTTATTATAGCCCATTGAGGAAAGAAAAAGAGGTGAGGAGACCCTTAGGGAAAAGTGTCTGTAAAGCTGTAGAATGAGTCACTGTTTACAAACATCATCTAATAAAAACAATATGATAGCTGGCAGAATATGAGGTATTTACTATATAATATCTATTTTCCTTTGTCCAATTTATGTTATCTAATAGATGATTAGGTTTGTTTGATTAGATAAAAAAAGATGCACGTGCTGGTGCTATTTCTGCTCAATAACTTTTGTCTAAATAAACATAAAACCTTCAGTTCCCCAAAGATGTATCTTTTTAAAGCTTTAGATCTGTGAGATTCCTACTTTACTGAAGAATTATCAAACAACATACAGGTATAACAGGCATATAAATGCAGTGATTGTGTACTAAACGTATTCTTCAAATTTCATATGACAACACCCTAAAACCCAGTGATGGTGTTTGGAGGTGAAGTCTTTGGAATATAACAATGTTCAGATGAGCTTGTGAGGGTGGGGTACTCCTAATGATATCAGTGCCCTTCTAAGAAGGGAGATTAGTGCCGGTGCTTTGCCACATCAAGATACTGTGAGAAGGCTTTTGTTTCAAGCCAGGTAGAGGGCCATCTCTAAAAACTGACTCTGCCTAATTCTTGATTTTGGATATTTTAGCTGCCAAAGCTGTGAAAAATGTTGTTTAAATCACCAAATTTATGGTACTCTGTTACAGCAGCATAAGCTACATAAGACAGCAATCAGGGTTTTCTGGCATTATATTCTTCAGCTTCCCAAAGACCTTTGGATTGGGTGAAACAAAAGATAAAAGAGCTTTTTAAATTCCAGTGTTTTGACTTTTAAAGATAATTGTAATGAATTGAGACTACTTATTAGAAAGGCTTTTTAAAGGGAAAAAGATGTTGCCTGACCAGGCAGTAGTGCAGTGGATAGAGTGTTGGCCTGGAATGCTGAGGACCCAACTTTGAAACCCAAGGTCACCAGGTTGAGTGCAGGCTCACCAGAATGAGCACAGGGTTACTAGCTTGAATGTGGGATCATAGACATGGCATGGCCCCATGGTCGCTGGCTTGAAGCCCAAGGTCTCTAGTTTGAGATCAAAGTCACTGGCTTGAGCAAGGGGTTACTAGCTTGGCTGGAGACCCCCTCCCCAACCCTAGTCAAGGTAAACATGAAGAAGCAATCAATGAACAACTAAGATGCCATAACAAAGAATTGATGTTTCTCAACTCTCTCCCTTCCTGTTTCTCTGTCCCTGTCTTTCCCTCTCTCGCTCTCGCTCTCTCACACAAAAAATAAATAAAAAGGAACAAAGATGTTATCTTCATATCTTTTCATAAACATTACACCAATATATTTCACTGCCATTTAAAGATCAAAATATTTAATAAAAATATAAATACACCTGGAAAAAACATATGTTTAAAAACACCATTTGCATTTCTTCATCAACTTTGCATATTAATTTAAAGAACTTGTAAGAATATTTTCATTATTCATTTACAGTCTCAGTTATGTTACAGTTTAAATGCATATATGCATTTTTAAAAAGGTAGCCCTGGACATTTGGTTTGGCTCAATAGAGTGTCGACCCAGTGTAAGGATGTTCCAGGCTTGATTCCCAGTCAGATAACAGGAATAGTGGCCATCTGCTTATCTTCCCTTCCTTCTAGCTCTTCTCTCACTCTGACTCTTCTCTCTATCTTCCCCTCCTGCAGTCAGTGGCTCTATTAAATTGACTGTCTTGATGGTGCACTGAGAATGGCTTGGTTTGTCCAAGAGCGTCAGCTTCTGTCAGTAAAAATAGATCAGTTAATTCGCACATCAGCCCCAGATTGGGGGTGTTGCCAGGTGGATCACAGGTGGGGCACATGTGGGTGTCTGTCTCACTATCATCCCTCCTCTTACTTAAAAAAATAATAAACTAAAATAAAAATTTTATCAGGTTATACCCTGCTGTTAAACTCTACTTTATCTTTTATATATTTTATCTTCATTGTATCATAATGTAAGCAGTATAAGTTTTGTGTTTGTTCTATAAAAATTGTAATAATAAACAAATTTATTAATTGCATACTGACATATATTCTCATTGGGAAAAAAACAATTTCTTAGATCAATCCAAAGAATTTTACTTGAATTAGTATGACAATAGTCTCTCTCTCCTGTTATTTTTTTTCTCTTTCCATAAAATATAAAAAAGAGTAATATGATTATATATTGACAATATTTTTCTGCATTAAAGGAAGAACATTTTGTATTAATTGGAGTGAAATTTTTCAATCATGGTTATAATTACTATTTTTATGGATTATATTATACAGTATTTGAAGTATAGAGTTGATATTTGATAAGAAAATTCTGTGAGCATGCAACTTTGAAACCTATCCAATCTCTGTCAACATGTCAATTTTAAAATAGTTGTCAACTGTCCACTTAGATTGAAACACAGGTATAAATAAATGCCAGAAGTCAGAAATAATTGACAGTAGCTATAAGAATAAATAATGCAGTCATCTCTTATGGGAATACCCAACATAGACAGTTTGTAATTCTGCTATTATTTTTCTGTTTCTGCTATTTTCACTTTTGGCTTATTGGAAATAACTATATTATCAGTTTATCTTCTTCAAAATTGCAGAAGTAATAAAAATATATATTTGTATATCTACCTGTCTTTTCTGCATATAAATACATATCTAGAAAAGACCTATTTAACCAGTATTACAATTGTTCAGAAAAAAATTTTAAAATAACTGAAGCAATCTTTTAAAATTATTTTAGTTGTTACTTGATTTTTTTAGCTATTTGTACATATAGTTCATGTCCTAAGAAAATCATTTGGTCCTTTATGTCTGAGATTTTATCTCTTAATTAAAATATCATTTAAGTTTTTAAGAGTATACGATGTATACTGAAATATGTTTGGGTTTATAATGGTTCAGCACTAATTTTCAATATTATCTGAACCAATATGCTGATAATTAATATAATAAATATATACATACATATGCATAAATTTATATGTTTATATAAAAGGGAATATATATAGTCTGGAATTACTTTAAAAAATTTTTAAATGTAAGTAAAGTGCTTATCACAGTTAAACATGAGAAATATATTTGGGTAGTCATCCTTATTACTTTTATTATTTTCTTTTTCTAAATGTTATAATTTCATGATAGTACATGTTCAATAACTATTTTTTATAAATTATGATTATGTGTGTATATTTGCTCAATATATATAGTCTTTTTTATTAATGAACACCATCTGCTTCTATCAAGGAATAAAGTGATAACTTTAATATTTGGGACAAGTTTTTAAGAAAGCTTATGTCTAGTTGAGCCATGTTGATGGTGGCCCTGTGATGAACTAAAGACATAGTCCAGCTGGAGAGAGCATATGGAAAGTGAGGGAGAGACAGACAGCAGAATATGTGAAGAGAATTAGAGTTGTATGGTGGAAGAACAGTTCCTAAGAATAGAAATATGGGCAGGTCAGTCATAAAATGGTCAAAATAATTTTAACTAGTAACATATCTAATATTCAATATTGACTGGTTTTCTGACATGTAGTCTCCATCCATTTTCCTGGATAGGTAAATGTTACTATCTCTTATACATGTTTTGTATTTGTTTGTTTATTTTGAAAATTTTAAGTAAATGGAGTTCATATAAAGAGTCATGTCAGCTCTAAGTCTGAGATGGAGGTTAGATTAAGAGCTCAGGAGTGGCTGTGATTCAGTAACTTGAATAACAAAAAAAATTAATCAGTCTGAAGATCAGTAAACATATTGTGGAGGTCCACCTGAACCACTCCAGAGAATGAGACAGAAGATTCAAGAAAAGTCTATTTAAATCCCAAAGACTGTGTCTATTCAGTTTCCATTTACGTTACATACACCTTTAGAAGGGAATGATCAATGCACTTTAAAATGACAACTTTGTTGACTTTGAATTAAGGTAGACAGTAAACTGAAACCCATCTTTACCTAAATGTTATGTGAGTTATTAATTTCTAACTTAAAGTATTATACAAGTAAAGTTTTCAAACATATGTGGTTTTATTGGTTGTTATTAGGGGATTACATATTTGTGCAATATTGTTCTTCTTCCCTCAAAGTTACATAGACAGTACAAATAAATTGCCTTGATTTTACAAATTTTTAAATAAATAAAATTTTAAAATTGGCTTTTGATTATGTCTGAACATTCTTAGGTTTGCTTTAGGAATGTTTTTGTCTTGACCATGTGGAAAAAGTCTATTTGACCATTGTAGTTGCTTTTACATTATAACAGGTTAACTTAATATTATAATAATGATCAATGGTTTACTTATTTAATGGACATTCTCAGTAGATCAATAGAGGGACATGTGGACTAATGATGTTTATCTGGTGGGATAATCCATTGCAAAGATTATTTCTGTACCTTTTAAAAAAGATATTAACTAATTTCTATTGTTTAGTCATAGAGAATCATTGTACCTTTAGAACTCTGAAGTTGCGCATTTGTATGTGTATACACATATGTACTAATATAGGATTGTGTTTGTTACTTGATTCATACCCAAACCCACACACACCATCCTAAGGGATCTACCGAGGTACCAAAAATGTCAAAGATTTGAAAGACTGAGCACTGGATGATGACCTAGGTAAGCCTGGAACCAAAGTCTTCCTTCTTAGGACAGCATTTTACATTTATGTGGGGAAACCTGTGAACACTTACAAGGAAAAGTCAATTCATTTAAAAATAAACTGCTGCCTGACTAGGTGGTGGCACAGTGAATAGAGTGTGGGCCTGGGATGCTGAAGACCCAGGCTTGAGACCCTGCTGTTGCCTGTTTGAGCATGGGCTCGTCTGGCCTGAGCACAGGTTCACCAGTTTGAGCACAAGGTCACTGACTTGAGTGTAGGATCAGGGACATGACCCCATGGTTGCTGGCTTGAGTCCAGAGGTCGCTGGCACAAAGTCCAAAGCTTTGGGCTTGAGCCCAATGTCGCTGGCTTGTGCAAGGGGTGACTGGCTCAGCTGGAACCCCCCAGTCGAGGCACATATAAGGAAGCAATCAGTAAACAACTAAGGTGATGCAACTATGAGTTGATGCTTCTCATCTTTCTCCCTGTCTGTCAGTCCTTATCTGTGTCTGTCTCTCTCTGCCTTTCTTCCTCTCACAAAACAAAATTAAATTAAAATAAAAAATAAAAATATACTGCTTCATTATTTTAAATATAAAATATAGTAAAAATATAGTGGTTTTCTTTTTTAATAAAAAGCTTGGTGGGTACCCGTATTTAGTATGTGAAGTTTTACTAAGAAAGAAAGAAAGACGAAAGAAAGGAAGAAAGAAGGAAGGAAGGAAGGAAGGAAGGAAGGAAGGAAGGAAGGAAGGAAGGAAGGAAGGAAGGAAGGAAAAAAGGAAGAAAGGAAGGGAAGAAAGAAAGAAAGAAAGAAAGAAAGAAAGAAAGAAAGATAGAAGAAAGAAAGAAAGAAAGAAAGAGAGAGAGAGAGAAAGAAAGAAAGAAAGACAATGTTTATTATTCCTTAATTTGTTTTTTAGGACTTTAAAACTCCTGTGACAAATTCAGTTAACTAAAGAAAAACTATATATTTATTTCTAGTGTTGTCAGAGGACATTTAATTAAGAGAGTTATTACTATATAGTGAGAAAATCCCCCTCTTGGCAGTAAATTACCCACAGAAAAAGAAGATATTACCCATTCTACTTCAAAATGCAAATGTATTAAGTAATGAAAATCATTATGATGCCTAATGAAGCAGACATATAAAATCATTTACATTAATGAAATAAATCATAATCAAAATGAATGCCTAGCTATAAATCATTTTTCTCTTCACAGGTTTATATGGTCATAAAAGACAGCATGGTATATGGATTAAATGGGGCAGTTAGATTGAGAATTCTATGGTGTGAGTCCCAGCTCTGTTGGAACTCAGATTGCTTAAATCAATTCAGATAAATTTCTAGTGCCTCAATCTTCTCCTTCATCAACAGTGATGTTATTAAACTCCGGTAATAAAGATAAAAATAAATAAATAAAATTGCAAACTGCTTCAAAATTACAAGTCATTATACATATAATATTTATTTGTTACTTTTATTTAAGACTGTGACATATATGGGCAAATGAAATAATTTAGTAAACATCTTATCTCTTGAAAAATATTTATCCCCAATGTATTTCATCTGACAATTCTGCCTTAGGATCTGGCTCAAATCAGTGAGAATGTGAAGCTGCCAGAATCTCTGGTACTTATATGCCGAAAAAATTCCTTTTTGCCTTATTTTGTCAAGACCATTTCTATTTTTCTTCTCCTACTCTTTGGGAGATTTCTGTAATATGATCCAGTTTTCCCATTGATAATCCAATAGCAACTGTTCTGAACTCTGGAGTTCAACAGTTTTTAATCATTTTGGATGCAGATAAGATCCACTTTGGAGAACAATGCTTTCCAGGATATGAATGTGCACTTTAACACTTTTCAAGGGAATTTTTCATATTGGTCTCTCCTTCATGTTAGTGGTTGGGCATGGGATGAAGGTTTCAGAATCTGTAACTTTTCTACTACTAATATTTGCATTTCTTCCTAAATTAGTGTCAACTTTCATGCAATTAATTTATGATCTATATACCATGTTGTAGCTATGTGATACATTATGCTTCTCAGAAATATCTGCAGTTTAAATGTATGTCACTAATGTAGACTGATCTTCAATAAGTACATATTTACTACACACTTAGTATAATAAATTTGAAAAATTATATTAGAAATTTTGATAATCCAAATATAAAAATAATTTTGAAGCTGTTGGAATATAGTTTTCTGGGACTTTCATTTTGTATATATTTATACATTTTTTACAACAATATAAAGTTTGAATAGTATCCACATTTTGAAACTTGTCTTTGTGGTTAGTAATACAAACATCTATGCATTTAAGCATATTAAACAAAATATTTTAATTTTAAAGGTGAAATAAATCCTACTCTTTGGATACATCCATCCATATATATACATATACACACATATATATATACACATACATACATACATTTAGGAACTACGTAGTTCTTCAGATCTTATAAAATCATGAATTTGTTCTTATAAAACTTATTTAATAAATGTAGAAAACCATTAGGCAATGCAGGTAAGTGCTGGGAATATTTAAATTAAGGTGTCCTCTCACAGATATTAAGGAGTTCATTAACTCCCTGTAATTATGTAGAAAATGTTTATATGTGTGCATGATAATATAGTCCTGAAATCAGAAAACGTAATAGAGTTTATACTGCCTGTCACCAAATAAGAGACAGAGATTCAGTCTTTTTGGGTGTTTTATTCTGATGGCAGGCAATCTGGGGAAAAGGAGGTTGCATTCCCAAATCATCTCAACTCCCTTTCCCTAGCCAACCATTTTATAAGGTGAAAAAAGGGTATGTGAGGGTTATGAGATTTCAAGAGAGCGTTAATCAGTTCATAGTCAAAGTTAATTGGATCATAGTCAGGGTCAGTTGTGTTCTTATAATGCAAAGGCTTTGATGACCATTTCCATCATGAGGGTGGATCACTTGTAGATCTTGTTAAATCCTGTAGGCCTGTTCAGGTGTCCTACTTCCTGGAACAAAGCTTCAACTTGCATTAATCATATGGCCACTGAACATAACCAAAGCTACCATTACACAAGCTAAAATTTTGACTCTTGAGGTTTTTATCATCCCCAGAAAATCCATATTTCATCAAATTTTCACGGATTTTTAAAATTAATTATGTGGTTGTATATTTTAGAAAGGACATCCAATTGATACAATCAGTAGCTAAGCACTCTTGTGGAAACCATGATAGTATAAGGCTTTTGATAACTATAACAACTTCTATTTTCCAATTTTGTCACGGTACTTCAGTATTATATCAAACACTCCATCACTCTAATGAGCATAACTTAGGGCCTGTTTGATACTCAACTTTGGGCATAACATGAAATAATATGGATTCTTTGGCTTAAAGGACTGACTTTGAGGCTGCACTTTAGATTGCCTTAAGATAATCACTATATACCATGATCTAGTCTTAGTCTTCTAATTTTAATCCTCAGTAGACTGTTACTAGGTCCTACACTAGATAAATTACCTCAACAGTTTTCAAATGCCTATCAATAGCTCTTTCCACTTGCATTTAGTATAATGCGCAGATGTCAGAGGGGAGAGGGGTGAATATAATTCCGCTGCAGATCACGTAATTGTTTCACACAGAGCTCCACCTCCAGTATTTCTATTCATCTCGAACAGAGAAGCAGATGGCAAACTGATTCTTTTTTTGTGACATACTAACCATTAATGGTATCCAGAACTTGATTTTATTTCCCAACTCTTGGTGAAAATGTCTGTGGGTAAGATTTATAATACCATCTCCTATTTTCTATTTTTTCTCTTATTGGTATTCTTTACAGGACTCATAAACTCAGCAAGTCAGCAGGCTAATCCTGTCAGAATTCAACTTTTTCTTTTTTCTGTAATTCTATTGCTGCTAGAAAGTGACTTTTACATTGTAAGAATTTTTTTCTCTTCTTTATTAAATTTTTTACAACCTCAACATCACTGTGTCTCATAATGACAGGCAACATATAAAAAGAAAAGAAGGTCAGAAATATGAAAGAGAAAAGAGGATAAGCAGCTACTAACATGAAATACTGAGTTACAAAAAGCTGGTAGACAAGAATAGATTGATTTTTTTTGCTACCAGATAGTAGGCATAAAATAATTCAGCATTTTAAAACCTTAAAAGGAGATATTGATAATGGAGAATAAAGAATCTGTTGGATTTTCAAGTATAAAACATGGCTAAAAATATGATCCCAAACATCCAACAGGGTGTTAAAGGTAAAGTATTTTTATTAACTTGAGTTTCAAAATACTTAATAAATTGAAAAGTCAACAGTGACACCAAAAATAAAATGTAATAGATAGTGCCATAAACTATACTTTTCCATTCAGAGAATTAACTGCCTTTCTTCCCCAAGTGAAATGTTTGCTGAGTTAATTTCTTCCGCAATTAGTACTATCTGGGGCATTGGAGCTGGTAGTAAGGAAACATGCTATGAGTAAAAATCATCCAGAACTTTTTATTCCTGCCATGATCATGTGTAAATGTCAAACCTCTAAACTGAATGTGTTGTTTAAAGTAATTTACACATGTTAAATAACTGAAGAAGACAAAGATTCTTGACCTCATGGAACATGTATCACTAAAAGATCACAATAGCCTGACCAAGCGGTGGTGCAGTGGGTAGAGCATCAGACTGGGACGCAGAGAACCCAGGTTTGAGACCCCAAGGTTGCCAGCTTGAGCGCAGTTCCATCTGGTTTGAGCAAAAGCTTGCCAGCTTGGACCCAAGGTCGCTGGCTTGAGCAAGAAGTTGCTCCTTCTGCTGAAGGCCCGCGGTCAAGGGACATATGAGAAAGCAATCAATGAACAACTAAGGTGTTGCAACAAAAAACTGATGATTGATGCTTCTCATCTCTCTCCGTTCCTGTCTGTCTGTCCCTGTTTATTTCTCTCTCTGACTCTCTCTCTGTCTGTGTAAAAAAAAAAGAAAAAAAGAAAAAAATCACAATAGAATTCTGTAAAAGAAATAATTTAAAATAAGATTTGGTATGAATGTATTAAAAAATCCATTGCTAATATTCTAAATATCATAATGCATGCTACAAATATAATTTGGCAAAGTGTATAAATTGGTAAATATACATGTGTATATGTATTTACATATATATATGACCTTGCATACTTGCATTTTAGAAAGTATATGGCATTTTATTAAATTAACTAATTTTAAAATGACATATGACTTTGAAACATACTTTTTGACTCACCTCTCCTTATCTGCAAGTGTGAACCAAAAATCTTATGAATGAGGTAAAGCACCAATTCTTATTTTATTTTTGCTAAACCAATTTGCCATTTAAGGACATTGTCTGCTTATTTATCCCCATTGAACTCAGCGGTGTGGCAAGGCCACCATCTTTGGTTCCCTTGTCCCTATCCATCTCTGCACACAACCTTTCCTGTTACTCCCATTGCTCCTTTTTTGCTTCCATTGTCTGTCAGTCTAACAAACCTAAAGACCTGCCTTTATTTGATTCCATCTTTATTATTTTTTTTTGTTTTTCTTCATTCAAACAAATCAGAATAAAATCTTGGTAAGCTCTCATATAATAGACATGCTATAATAGTTCCCTGTAGTTTTACTACCACTGAGATTTTATATTTGCTTGGACACAATATAGTACCATGTAAGCAGATAAAAATGATTAAAGCTAAAAACATTATTGGATAAAGCCTGACTCTGCACCTAAATCCTGTTGTTGTAAGCTTAATATTAAAAACTTGTTTTACATGTATATTAGCCAAAGCTTCTTTTGAAATGACAGGTAATAACCTTCAGAATATACCTCTCTGCTTTATGAAAACCCAGTTCTCTTCTGTCTATATTCCCTCGGCATTGCTTACATATGTAATACCTAAAGCAAATTAAGTGGATAATGTGATAATAATAGCTTGAATTTAAATTAAATCTAGCATTAATCCAGAGCATTTTGACTAAATCTCTTGACTGCATACCTATCCACATCTCTGCCTTTTCTACAACTGTGAATTATTATCAGTAATCATATGTACAAAGAAAGAAAAATATTTACCAAGCAGTATTTAGCAAATAAAAGTGAATGTAATTCTTTCTCCAACATTCTTCAGTAAATAAGTTTTCATTATTAAATATTCAGTTACCCATTGGACAAATCCTGTGAAGACACTTGAATATTGAATTAAAATGTATATCTGAACTACCTTATGATAATCAGATTAAAAAGAGAAAATAAGCCTGACCTGTGGTGGCACAGTGGATAAAGTATTGACCTGGAATGGTAAAGTCGCTGGTTCAAAACTCCAGGCTTGCCTAATCAAGGTATATATGGGAGTTAATACTTTCTGCTCCTACCTCTTTCCCTCTCTCCTTCCTCTGCCTCTCTCTTTCTCTCTCTCTTTCTCCTCTCTAAAATGAATGAATAAAATCTTTAAAAAGTCAAAAAATTGACTTCTTTCAGCTTTCATTCAATATGTTCTTCTACTTAGTTTACTGACTAACATGTTGGGCAATCTTATTATAACTGTGCAGTTCCAATCCAATATACATTTTAATACAGGTATAAGAACTATCATTTATGTATAAATGCAATATGATCAAATTTGTTTTGAAAACTTTTAATTTTTATAATTTTTAAGGATAATATTTATTACTAAGCATTTTGGTCAAGTAATAAATTTATTTTATTAAGACACATGATTTATATAATCTGTTAACTAGAAAAATCAAAATACTATCAAATAAAATATCTAGAATCATATATTTATACAAATTTTACCTATTCTTGAAATTATGAATTTAAACTAAGTTAAATAGTTATATTTATTTTAACCAAATTAATTAAGAGCTTATAAAATATAAATGTATATGTATACTAAATGTATTATTTCATTTACAAAGAATAGGAGAACCCTCGCTCTTAGGAAGTGTACAGTCTAGAACTAAGAGGTACACATACTCATTTATTTCTTCATTTAGTTAAACTTTTGATGCAGTTCTGGTTCTTAAATTCTTTAAAGATAAACTAGACTAGATCTATAGTGAGACAGGGATTATAAAAAAAAGTTTTAGGAACGTAAAGAACATATTGGCGAATGGACAAACCATTAATCTTGTCTGGTGCAAGAGGAGCAAGCAGAGTGAGAGAGAAAGTGAGGAAGAGAATTGACAAGTGCCTTGAATGTCAGGCTAGGAGATCATACTGATGGCATACTGAAATGGAAAAGGGAGAAATTGAGATTAGTGTAGAAATCATATTTACTGAGCAAAATGCAATTTAACACTTTGAGACAAAAGGAGTAAGATTCATAAACAAAGTTAAAATGTGATTAAGATACATAGAGAAAAAGGAATTATAAAAATCAATAGAAATTTACATATAATATGCTTTATAACATTAACAAGAGATTACTCTTCTTTTAGTCTAGAAGTGTCTTCACACAGTGGTCTGATTCACAGGAGAGAGACTGGCATTTCTTGCATGCCAGCTGTTTGCCAGGCTCTTTGCTAACTATACTCCCTACATTGCCATTACTAAAATGTAAGATGCAGGGTGTCTTCTGGTTACTGCTGATTTCTGACTCATTAATAAGTGCCTAGCATGATGGACAGCCCAGCTATAGCTGATTAATCAGTGAGTTAATTTAATTCTTATTGCATCCTGCCTGTTTCATACTGTTACTTCAAGTTTACTGAAGAAAAACTGAGCCTGAACACTCAGTGTAAAAACTAACAAATCTTACAGTAATGCTTTTATTACAAACATTCTTACTTTCAAGTATAAAATGCTGTCTCTTCAAAGTTTTATATGGATGGAAGAACTATATATGAACAAGCACTAAATGTTTCAGTCTATTCTCATGCTATATAATTCCATAAAAAAAATATTTCTGAGTTGAAGCTTTAAGTAGCAAATAGAACTTAAGCAAACATTAAACTTATTTTTTTTCTTATCAAATTAGTGTTGTATGACTTGCTTCAGCAAACAAAACAACTTCCCACACCACACCAGTAATAAATGAAGCAAGATACAGGATTTCAGAAAACTGATGTTAACGCCAATGCCAACCCTAAGATTTCAGAGTGAAGACACCACTCTCTCTCCTGCTTCAGAAGCTCTCAGGTTTAAAGGAAAGGGATGATGATTATTTCAGCAAAATAGCAGGAGCCTGTGTGGGGGCATCCAGATGAGATTGTCCAGATAGATCATCACATCACAGAGCTGTGATAGCTGCTCCTGCCTATAATTGTGGTGCCAGATCCAGACTACATTACACAACTGGTCTTCACAATAAGGTTCTCTGGGCATGGGCTTCAGTTTTGGTTAACAGAAGATGAAGCATCATAAAAGAGAGCTGGAAAGCCCCACAGACTCATGAGGTAGACTAATCCGATTCTATTACACATTACATCATATTGAAAGTTTTAAAGCTTTTGTGATGTAAAAGCAATACTACTAGTACTTCAACTAATGCAGTGGTTCTTAACCTGGGTTCTATTGAACCCTAGGTGTTCGATGAGTCAGCTTCAGGGGTTCGGAGAAGTCTCTGCCTCAGAGGCCAGAATAAAGTAATACTGTAATTTGTTGTGAGTTCATGCACTTTGTTGGTTTTGTTCTTTGAGCAAGGTGATGTTCATGCACGGCTCATTTGTGCACCAGTAAAAAACATATACCTATGTCTTGAATTTGAAAAAACAAATCATATTTTATTTATCACTAAAGAAGGGTTTGGTGAATGTGCATATGAAACTAGTGGGTTCGGTATTTCAAAAAGGGTTAAGAACCACTGAACTAATGCTAATAGTAATACTAATACCAAAACTACTGATGCCACAAATAATAATAATCATCTTCAAATGCTTCCAATAATTTCTTTTTGTGTGTGTGTGATTGAGAGAGAGATAGATAGGGACAGAAAGATAGAAAGGGAGAGAGATGAGAAGTATTGATTCTTCGTTGCAGCTCCTTAGTCATTCACTGATTGCTTTCTCATATGTGCTTTGACTGGCGGGGGGAGGGGGAGGCTGCAGCAGAACAAGTGACCCCTTGCTCAAACCAGCAACCTTTAGCTTCAAGCCAGCTACCTTTGTGCTCAAGCTAGCAACTATGGATTCATGTCTATGATCCCATGCTCAAGCCAGCGACCCTGCACTCAAGCTTGTGAGGTCATGCTCAAGCTGGCAACCTCAGGGTTTCGAACAGGGGTCCTCTGCTTCCCAGTCCAATGCTCTATCCACTGAACCACCACCTGATCAGGTGCCTCCAATAATTTCTAAATAAGCAATGAGAGCAATAAATATTGATCCAGTACTAAATGTATACAAAGTAGCTATGAAGTTCACTTTATAAATGAGGCAGTTTCCATCAGAAACTTGTTTTCTGTCTTATTCAAGTAAGATAACTAATAAATGGAGATAAAAATCTCATCACTGATTTTCTTTCTCGGTCTCTTGGTTTCTTCCTGTTACCTATAGGTAACACACTCCATTCTGTAGTGAGTAACATTTCAAAGAATCATTAAGCTCTAAAAGTCCCCAACTTTAAGGATTTTGACTTTTCCACTGACCTTCTCTAGCATGTTTTACTATACATGAATAGAATCCTTTATAAAGAGCTCATGATGGGCAATCATCCTTGAACAATGTTCAACTATCAAGCAATGTCAAGGGCCCCTGTAGTGAGTACCATGTTTTATGTCCAACTTTCCTGTGATGTACCAATTTTCAGGTTAAAATTTTTTGCCCAAAATATTTAAATAAATTTTTAAAGTATTATTTTTATATTACTAAAACCTAGAATCTGTTTCCTGGGAATTACATTCACATATTTTGGATGGAAATATATATATATATATATATATATATATATATATATATATATGACATTTTTATAATCAATTAGGTGATGTTTTCACTTCACTGATAAGATCTGTTGGTTTTAAATTTGGATCACATTGAACCAATAACAAATAAAATAGAGAGTAATCTGGAGAGGAAAATAGACTTGTCAGTTTAAAAATTTTTTAAGAAATTATGTAAATAAACCTGAGGATGAAAATGATACTGTTTTCAAAAGTAGAAAAAAAGGTATTCTGTGAACTAAGGACATTTGATATTGATGTTAATCAAACACAAATTTCTAGAATGACATTTTATATATACATTAAATAGGCATAAGAAGTTAATACACAATGCATTATTCACTAAAGCCAATCTTTATATCAGAACATCATGACTAGTTCTATTCTCCTTTTTGATACAATTAGTAGAGAGCACAACCTAGAAATTGCTGTTGTTATATGTAATATATATTCATATACATTTAAATATTCTTTTCTGAAAAATGAAGAAATGTAAAGTTATGATAATGCAATTAGGTGATTTTGATTGGTTGAACAAGCCTACCCAAAGAGAAACAATTAATAAAGTTGCAGTAATCAATCTAAGCTTAATAAATCCAATATATTTACTAGGTTGATATTTATTAATGCTAAATAATATATTTACTATTTACATCAGCCACTGTCATGAAGATAGCAGTGCAAATGCAAGAATCTGATCTGTGGCTGACACAAGTCTAATTAAAATCTGGTGCTTTGACTTTTGAAATTGTGATGCAGAAAATTTCTCTAGATTTGAATGATGTGCACTATATAACAATGTATGAGAGAACTTTTCATATTGAGTTTCAAAAGGAACAATTTGACATTACAGGTCAGGGAAAAGACTTGTTTAACAGCATTTCCTGTGAAAATGTGCTACAGCTTATGGGCTGTAATTGATTGCAAGCTCAGGGAGAGCCAAGGCCTCTTCCTTCACTCTGGTACTGTGGGACACATGAATGCAAGTTCTACTGACTATCAGAGTTAAGTGACTTGGGAGTCCACCCATTAACTGACAGCCTTAAAAGTCGGGGTAAAGACATGTCCTCAAGGAAAATCAAGAAATTGAGTATTTCTTCTTAATTGTATGGCAATGTATTTAAGGTGGGGTTTTATGGCAAGAGTATATCTCAGTCTTTATTACCTGTTTCAATGGGGGTATTTTCTGTCTTTTGACATAAAATCACTCAACTAGTTTTTAATTTCTCTCAGAGGAAATTACTTTGTATACATCTGTATATTCAATGTGTTCATGGTAGAAAAGAAATTTTGGAGTCTCTTAATTACCATCTTGGTCCAGAGTCTGAGTGGAGTTTTGTGCATTTTAAAAATGAAGTCTTTGCCTCACCTGTGGTGGCGCAGTGGATAAAGTGTCGACCTGGGAACACTGAGGTCGCCAGTTCAAAACCCTGCACTGGTATTGTCAAGGCACATATGGGAGTTGATGCTTCTAGCTCCTACCCTCTTTCTCTTTCTCTCTCTCTCTCTCTCTCTCTCTCTCTCTCTCTCTCTCTCTCACTCTCTTTCTCTCACTCTGTGTCTCCTCTCTAAAATAAATAAATTTAAAAAAAAATAAATAATAATAATAATAAAAAAAGTCAGATTCTATAAAAATGAAGTCTTTGTCTGGCCTGGGGTGGCGCAGTGGATAAAAGCCTCGACCTCGAATACTGAGGTCGCCGGTTCGAAGCGCTGGGATTGCCTGGTCAGGACACATATGGAATTTGATGCTTCCTGCTCTTCACCCCTCTTTCACTCTCTTACTTTCTCTCTCTCTTATCTCTCTAAAAATGAATAACTAAATAAAACAAATTGATTAAAAAAAACTACAGAAAAAAAGTGATTTTAAAAATGAAGTCTTTGAAGTGTGAGAAGGTAAAATATTTTTCCATGTTTACATATATAGTAAGTTGCTGATCTGTAATGGTCTTATCTGTAACTGACTCTTGCTAGTGCATTACTTTTATAGGTACACAGCTATCTACTGTGTGTGGTCTTTGCTATAGATAGAATCTGAGTCTCATGCTACCTTAAAACTCTCATAATAAATAGAAATATTTATATTTTATTATAAATTTAGTGATTAAATTAATCTCATCATTGATTTTCAGATTAATCAGGACATTAATATTGTAATAATTCATTACACTGGGGAACAACTTTTTTCATTTCCTGTTGCATGAGGTTTAAGAACTTTTCTATATATGTCTACATCACTGATTCCAAATCTAAAATCTGATTTTTTGCTTCATGCTCTAGATTTTATGCAATTTTAATTTTTTTTTGTTATAGTTAATCGCATGCATTGGTTTTTAAATTGGAGTTAAAAGACAATGACTCTTGGATTGAACATAACCACAAGGCAATTAATGTTTTACAAACATCACTTTTACATAATTGTAGTTATTTTCAAATGTAAAAGATTATTATCTGATAAAAACAACCTCTTATTTTGTTTTAAGATTGAATCATGGCTATTTTGAGTATGCATAAATGTAAGAATAGTCCTGACACCTTCTGTTATATATATGGCTGTTACATACTTCACCATCACAGGCACAATATTTCATCATTTGTGACACATGCATATATTGCCTATTTTCAAGATCCCCTTTATGATCAAGACAAGAATTGTACTCCTCATATTGTGTGTCATAATTGTGAGGAAATACTTCATGACTGGGCAAAAGAAAAACACAAAGAAATGCCTTTTGGTATTCCCATGGTTTGGCGTTAACCTAAGAACCACAGCAGTGACTGCTATTTCTGACTGATCCATAAAAAAGGGCATTAGCAAGAAAAAACAGCATATGATTGCGTATCCTAATATTCCTTCAGCAAGACAACCTATCCCATATTCTGAGACACTCCCAGTTCCAGTTTTCAATTGGTTTTATTTCTTCTAAGGACAAAGAAAGTGAATATGGTGATTAAGTGTATTTTCATAAGATGCATGAGGAAATGGTTGTAGAATCAGAAGGGTCTTCTTCTGATGCCAAGCAGTCATTAACTCCTCAGCAGTTTAGCCATTCCGAATTGAATGACTTTGTAAGAGATTTGGGCCTACCAAAGAAAGCAGCTGAGTTATTAACCTCCAGTCTTCAAGGAAAGAATGTACTTCACCAGTCAGTCAGCTAAAGTATCCCATTTCCAGAAGCGTGAACAAATTTTTGTGAACTTTTTATCCTAAGACAAACACTATGTTTACTGTCATGATATCAGTAGTCTTCTCAGCCAGCTAGGTATTACCAGGTACAGTCCAACAGAATGGTGGCTGTTTATTGACAGCTCTAAACAAAGTCTGAAATGTGTTCTTCTACACAATGATATGTTTATGCAGCGGTTCCAATTGGTTATTCAACTCATCTGTGAGAAGATTATAATGTCATAAAGATTGTCATCTACAATCTGAAGTATGAGCAGCATAACTGGGTCATTTTTGTGGATCTTAAAATGGTCAATTTTCAACTAGGACAACAGAGAGGTTTCACAAAGTATCCTTGCTTTTTGTGTCTCTGGGACAGCCGAGCTCGGGAGAAACACGGGACACAGAAGGAGTGGCCGAAACGTGAAGCTCTGGAAGTAGAGAAGCAAAATATTGTGAATGAACCTGTAGTTAATCGAGACAGGATCATTTTTCCCCCACATCACATCAAACTTGGCTTAATGAAGCAGTTTGTTCAGTCTTTAGTAGAGAAAGTGAATGCTTTCACATGTTATTTCTGTTTTTCCTGCCTTGTCTTTCAAGAAGATAAAAGCAGGTGTATTCAATGAACCTCAAATTTGAACCCTCATATGTGACAAAGAATTTGGCAGGAAGATGAATAAGGAGGAAAAAGCAGCATGGCAGTCTTTGGTGGCAGTTACAAAGAACATGCTTGGCAACAAAAAAGAAGAAAACTATGAACTTCTGGTTCAAAGGATACTGTTGGCCTTCCATGACATTGGATGGATCAGGAGTTTTAAAATTCACTTCCTGAACAGTCACCTTGATAAGTTTCCCATAAATCTTTTAGCTTTTAGTGATGAGCAGACTATGCTGGAGCATCAAACGAGATTGTCCTCAACAAGTACACAAATGCAAGAGCTACAAATGCAAATTTTTGCCTGAATAGAATTTAAATAATTTATGAGCAAATTTTATGATTAAAATAAGTGTTTTAATTTTTTTCTATTTTGAAATTGTAGACAAATTCTGATACAATTATATCTTTTAGTGTATTAGTGTATTTACTGCATTATGTATATTATTATATTTCCACAAAGAGGATGTCCAAGAAGACATTCTACTTCATTATGTTAAACTTAATGTTGAAAATTTTACAATAGAATGAAAACTTAAAATCTTGAATTGCAGAAAAAAATGTAGCTTACAGAGAAAAACTAATGTCAGATTTGAGATCAGCACACTTGAATTAGGTAAAAAGAAGTGTATTTGTGCATGCACCAAAAAATTTATTTCCCATTGTTATCCACATATAAATTAGTTCTGATATATGCCATTTCCATCATTGGAGTAAAAAATAAAAACAATAATTATTTTTATGATTTTTATTTTCTAAGGTGGTTAAAATATAATTATGATATAAGAATTTGAAGTGATTATTATAAATAATACAGCAAGAAAACAAGCATTTTCTTGGGGCTTATGAAAATACATATGGTAACTATATAATTGTCAGTCAGCTATTTTTGATGTCAGGAACCAGAAGCCCAATTTTTGGTTATGACAAGGCAATTAGTTTTGGATGGCTTGCTCCAGACATTTTTTTTATTATAATATATTCAAACTTTATTTCCTCTAAGCAGAAGATCATATCCTATTTTTCAAGCCCTTCAAGTTGTTTTTCAGGTGATTTCTTATGTTTGACCTTTTCCAGAGTAACATTCATTTAGGTATTTACAAAATATAAAGAGTTTCAGCTTGTTATTCTCTTAAATAAAATAAAGACTCAGTCCACTATGGAAAAAATTAATCTACATTATGTGCCATGGTAAATTCAGCAATTGACACTAGATTATTGTGTTAAGAGAGGTTTTGCTGTTGCTAGATATTCCTTAAAAATTTGAAAGGACCTTCACATATATGCAAGATATGTTTAAAAAAAACTTGAAACATATATCTATAGTTAGGCTTCCAACATACCTGCAATAATCCTCACCAAGAAACAGAGAGGTGTGAAGATTCTTCTCATTTTGTCACCTTTTATTCTGTTGTATGTATGTATGCATATGAGTATGTATATAACGTTTTCTCTTTTAAAATGTTTCTGAGAGTTATATTTGTCTCATTTAAACTTTCTAAAAGAATTTTGATCAATAGAGGAGAGTGAGAGTATAAGGGAAACTTCTCATGCCTGTCTATATCCTACCTTGATAATACCAGCAGATATGAAAATTTGGTAAAATTCAGAAGTAGCAAAGCTGTTTCCTGAAGTCTCAAGAATACATAGTAATAAATTTTAATGGGTGTTTGGAAATTTTTTTCAAGTGTATGTTCTTATAGTATTTGAAGAAACATGATGTATTAATTAATAGCACTCTTTAAATTTCTAATATACATTATAGAGTTTCCAAGAGTTCCATAGCAGTTCTGATTGATTTATGATACAATATGGATTAGCAGAACTCCCTGCATTCCTGTCTCCAACTCTTTCCCTGAACTTGGCAATGGGCCTCTATCTCTGTGGAATCAAACAATCCAGAGAAGGCATTAAAGCAACATAACAAATCTGGCTTTTGGTTCTTGGTTCTACAAAGGGACATGTCTGCTTTACAGTGAAAACATCAGGTAGAGTTGGATGTAATAGAAGGTAAAAGATACATGACTTTAAAAACTGCTGTGTATAATGATAATTTCTTTCATGTTCCTCAGAATATTTATCAACTTTATTTAGTGAATATACCGCACTCATTGCTCACCTGAAGTAACCACAGGGAGATAGTGAGAACTGTTAAGGACAGCAAGTCAACATGCCAACACTTACTCTTCAAAAAGTTTATCATCATGGCTTTTTATTCTAGTTTCATAATAAACACTATGTTTTTGTTTCTTGTTGCTCCTGGTTGGTCTTTATATCACCAGTACAATCCTGTCAGAAGTCCAAGGGCATTCCATAACTACTTAAATCCAAAATAGCACTATTATGTCTGATAATTTTTTATATTAAAAATTACCTGCAGCATGACTAGGTAGTGGCACAGTGGATAGAGTGTAGGCCTGGGATGCAGAACACCCAGGTTTTAAACCTTGAGATTGCCAGCTTGAACACGGGCTCACCTATTGAGCACAGGGTTGCTGGCTTGAATTTGGGATCATAGACATGACCCCATGGTCACTAGCTTGAGCCCAAAAGTTACTTGCCTGAAGCCCAAGTTTACTGTCTTGAGCCCAAGTTTGCTGTCTTGAGCAATGGGTCACTGGGCAGTTTGGAACCCTCTAGTCAAGGCACATGTGAGAAAGAAATCAACTAAAGTGCTGAAATAAAGAATTGAAACTTCTCATCTCTCTCCCTTCTTGTTTGTCTGTCCCAATCTGTCCCCCCCCTTCTGTTTCTCTTGCTAAAAAAGAAAAAGAAAAAAAGAAAAAGAATCTGTATATTTTCATGAGCTGAGACATACCTCGATTTCTGATTATTGATAAATTTAAAAGGAATAATTTACCTTAGCTGAAGCTCAAAAAGTATACAGGCTACAGTAAGAATCATCCTCTCAGAGTAATAAAATGTTTATATATCTGTAAACCAAATGATAAGCTACATAAATATATAGACCTAAGAGTTAACCTCAAATAAAATCTCTCATTTATATTAGAGTTATAAGGAAACCAAGAAACTGACATCTAAGACCACAACAGATTCTGAGTAGTGGTTTCCTTGGAAAATTGTCATATTTAGCTTTCAGTATCCCAAGTTGTTCTGAAGAATAAATGAAACACAAATGTTTAGCCTTCAGTAAAATTTACCACTAGCATCTATAACAGTTTATAACATTTTAGAAAACATTAAAAGACTGAGATATGTCAGAGAATGATTGTCTAGAGAATGTTTGACCCATTTTCTGAAAACAATTGTAGTAAGCGTTCAGTAAATATTTGGGAACAAATGAAGGAATAATAAAATAAATGAGTAATTCCAAATAAATAAAGATCCTTTTAAGAATATTCTCTAGTTATGAAATACACCAGAATTTGAGAAACAGTACTTATAGAAAATAGCATAAAAGATACTACTCTTGGGATGCAGAAACTGGATAGCATAAAAAGGCTGAGGAGAAAAAATATTTCTTAAGTTTCCATATTTTTAGTGTGTGTGTGTGTGTGTGTGTGTGTGTGTGTGTGTGTGTATAATACTAAAATAGCACTGAATTTTTTTAAAAAAAATATTATGTTAAGTATATAAATTATTTTGAGTCAGCTCACTTTAATGTATTTTTTCTAATAAGTGTTTAAAATAAGTGCACATGCTCATATACTTGAAATTTTAAGGAATCTCAGCACATTGGTAAAAAAAATGAAAAGAACTTTTCTATGTGTATTTGTAATGTGTATCTTTCATTTTAAATGAAGAAATATTGCTTATTTTATCCTGATACTGGCCATGTTTTTTGAGAATCCTCAGAGGTTTGAAAATTTTGTCACTAAAATCATTGAAATATATTTTCACTTTTCAAAATTATGTTTTTTATAGTTACATTTATTCACCTCATTTTTCACTTTTCTTGTTCTCTGTATCGAATGTTCTCCAGCAATTACTTTCTCATGAATCATTAGCTACATCTATCCATTCTTCTCATTGAGCAAATTGGCTCAATTATTTTGTCTTAAAAAAAAAACATTCTGATGCAAATATTTATAAGCATAAACTAACATTTATTTGAGCACTTAACTGTCAAGCGTTTAACCTGAGTTAACTCACTTAATTTCCCAATAAGTTAGTATTATACAACACAAAAGGTTGTCAAAGCTAGGGTTTCTATCCAGGCTCTGGTATATTTTCTGTTTGTTCAGTCACTTAGCTCTGTTATCTACAAGATGAAAAATGCATACAGGATTTCTCTCCAGGTTGTATTAGTTTTATACTGTACCATAAACTTAGTGGCTGAAACAAGAAACATTTATTTGGTCACAGTTTCTAAGGGTCAGGAGTTGGGACACAGCTCAGTTGGTTACTCCATTTAGGAATCACAGGGCTGCAATAGAAGTGTCACAGGAATTTATTGGTTTCTCAAACTCTACTTCTCTTTCCAAGCTCAGGTGGTTGTTGGCGGATTTTCCTTTCTTGCAGTTACAGGACAGAGAAAACCACTTTCTGGTTGGCTGCCCCTGACAGTAACTCTGTTCCTAGAGGCCCCGTTGGTCCAATATTTCCCATATACATGGTGTGCTATAGGCCCTCACACAATGTATCAGCTTATTTTTTCCAAGCCATCAAGACAATCTCTTTCTTCCATGTAAAAGTCTTATATACAGTAACGTAATTGCAGAAGTGATGTCTCATCATGTTTGCCATATTCTGTTGTCTAGAAAAAACACTGTCACTCAGGGGAGGGGACTATATGAAAGGAAAACTCATTGGGGTCATTTTAAAATTATGCCTAACACATAGATCTCTCTACTATCTAAATCTTTGGGCTTTCTTGTTCCCTTCAAATCCAGCTTCTCAAAGGAAGAGCCTTTATTTGTAGTCCTGAATTTAACCAGCTTCTCTGTGAGTTTCGTCCTATTTAAATCCAACCCTTACTTTCAGTTTGATAGCATGCTCTGTTTTTCATCTACATTGTCTTTAACCTTCTTTTAACAACCATTTATGCGCTATTATTTGACCACCCTATAGAATGGATTATTAAAGTTAATTTCATTCTAAATCAAATGCCATACCATTAAGCCTGGAATATTTTAACTACTCAGTCTTATTTGAAAACCCTTATTTTTGAATTCTCATTTTTTAAAATTCTAGTTTATATGTACTTCATAGCTCCTTCTCATCTTCCTTTGCTGGCATCAAAATATGCCATCTAAATAGATTAGACACATGCTTTTTCATGCCAGTACATAAGTCTGTTTTCAAATGTACATGCAGCCAGCTAACATATTTTGAAGCTTTTGTTATATTCTCAAGATTTATCCATGTAAAATAAGTGATTATTTTGGAGTGTCCTAAAGGGCTGACCTTAGATGAAAATAAAGGAATATTTTTCCTTTATCCTCTTATTACACCATTATCTCTCAAATTTTGAAAATATATACTATTTTATCATGAGTCATCTCCTGATAAAAAACCTTGGGTCACCCCCCCCCCCGCACTTCCAGAATACACAATAGACTGCATTTTTAGAAGCCTTTACTTAAAAAATGTATTCTTAACTTAGGTAAAGGCAAAAATAGCCTTGTCCTGTGATTTGTCCTTGAGAATTTTGCTAGTTCTAATCTCATTAATAGATTCCAAAATTACATCTGTGGTAAAAGTAAATGGGATTTAACATATTTCATGTGAATTGTTTTCAAAATGCAATTTAATTTTTTTTGAAAATATTCTTACTTTACACACACATAGGTACATATAGAACAGAGGTCCCCAAACTACGGCCTGCAGGCCAAAGTGTGGGCACCTGAGGCCATTTATTCGGCCCGGCCGCACTTCTGGAAGGGGCACCTCTTTCACTGGTGGTCAGTGTATGGAGTACTGTATGTGGCGGCCCCCCAACGATCTCAGGAATAGTGAACTGGCCCCCTGTGTAAAAAGTTTGGGGACCCCTGATATAGACAGATATTTTGTCCCTTAGTCAATAGGCCTTTGGGGGAACTCTCATTTTTTACAAAATAATAAAATACTGACAGTTTATAATAAACATTGCCATTTTAATAGATGCCACTTTTCTGTTTGTTCTTTTTATATATATAATAAAAATGACTTAGAGTGTGTGTGTGTGTGTGTGTGTGTGTGTGTGTGTGTGTGTGTTATTGAAAAATAGGAATTTCTTTCTTGGTAGGTTTGGAGAGATACTACATGTTGACCTTTATTTTACTAGAGTTCCTGAGTGTGAGGACAAAGTCATCTGACCTCCTCTGACACAAATTAGACATTTCTATTGTATTAAATGTCTCATGTCAACCAGAAAATATATTTTCTCTATACTTTGTGCCCTTTAAAAGAATGATGTCTTTTATAACAAAATGAGAAATGAGCACTATGAAATGAAATAATCACTTAATAGAACAAAGATTTTGTTTTCATCCCCAATGTATATATATATTTCTTTTTTCTAATCAGAAAAAATGAGTCCAAAGTTTATCAGGCAACATGATTTGTCTCAACTCTTGGTGCTCTGCATATTTGACAATCATTTTCACAACCTGCCTTTGAGACGATGTGTACATAGTTAGAATAAATGAAATGCTGAGTATATATCAGTGTTTTTGAGTATTTTAAAGTATTAAACCTTTCCATTTCATATGATCAATAGCAGTGACAAAGCTAGAAAAATGATATGCAGTATATTTTGACTTTCAAATATAGACACAGAATTTGACAATACTTCACATGTACACACTTTGACAACTAAAAAGGAAACATTTCTTCCTTATGTCTATTTTTTGTTTTACAATCCAAACTGTCTAAAATTCTTCTGAGTATACATTTGAGGCAATGTATTGTTAGATGCTCAGAATGTTAATTTGGTTAGTCTTTGAAGTTTTGTGAGTTGTAATGCCAACTGGGAAATTAGAGTTCTGCAAAAACAGATAAATTCTTCATTGAAACCATTGAATTTTGTTTTGCTTTGTTTTCAAATATTGACATTAGTCAGGAAAACAGTGAAAAAACTTTTTCTAAAAGCTTCTATTATTTTGAAAACTATTTCATTTCACAGTTACACATGTGATAATAACCCTCTACAATTGGATTTATTAATGACCATTACCTTCTATGATCATATTCAGTATGAGTTTCCAACTCATTAATCTAATTTAATTATCTTGATGAGTTCTATTGATTATGAATAGCTATTTTGAAGGTTAGTTACACAAGTGAGATGCTTGACCAAGACTGGAGAGTATAGTTGTACCTTTCTAGCGTGCTGATCGGTGATAATATAAATTTAGATAGTTCAGTTTATTTTGGAGAGTGACTGTAATATGGAAGATAGACATATGCATTTACATTACTTTCTAGATACTTTATATATTTTTCATAAATCAGTTATATGTAATCAACAAAGTAAAATACTATTTATATTTCTAAGTATTATCTAATTAAACTTACCTCTCCTTCTAAAGGCAGACATTTTAATATACTTTCTAGCTTTGTTTTGTTTTTAGTATTATGACTTTTATTTACCAACTAACAAATTCAACTGTTTGAATGCAATCAAAATATGCTAATTTTTACTAGAATTCTTATTTTAACATTGTTTGTGTTCAAACAAATAACCTGTGATTTTGCCCCATTCTAAGTGATATATTTTTGGTCATCGGTAGGTATAATCTCTCACTCAGAAACATAACACTACTATTTTTTATGGGTTAATTTCTGCTGCTGAGGCATGTGCCTGGTTTTTACTGACACTGAATTATTACCTACAGCTATAAATTTTAAGTCAATTTTCTATGAATGACATTTTACAAGTACAAGGTATATTACACCTGTCCGCCACTCAGATAATGGTCTTCCCACCAGGCTTTATTCAGTTAGGCACCCTTAGTTTATGCTTTTTAATGTAAACTGACCTCTAATTTTTATATAAACTATTATATTTGATTACAGATTAGAAGGATTAATCTTTCAATTTTAGATTTGAGATAAAGAGGTTTGCTGTGCTCTATTATTAAAGAACATAGACATAAAAGGACATAAAAATTATAATTAGTTATGTCCTTTTATTTATTTTTAAGGCCTCATTAAACTGAAAATAATAAATATAAATGTAAAGTTCAGTGGTTTCTCTTATATACTCTCATTTTTGTTAGATTAGAACTGAGATTTACCCTTTGTAGAGGCAATCTATGGAATAGATAATTTTGTAATCTTTTCAAATCTGATTTATACAGTTTTATGTTATACATTCTGACTTATAAGGAGTACACTGTCACCCATAAAGAGGTATAAACAAAAACTATTTTAAAGTATTGCTTATGTATACATAAACCTAGGTTATTGTTTTCTTTTTCTCATGAACGGTAAATAGTCTTCTTGCTTTACACAAAAAATATATGTGTTAATTAACCAATAAAATAAAAATTGTAAAATCTTGAACTAATGGTAGAATTCATTATAATTACTTCCTAACTTTCTATTTACTGGAAATAATGTTATAAAATTTGCATCTCTAGTTCCTTATAGCCTATGAATTAAATAAAGTTTATTTATCAACATTATTGAAAAAAATGTTTTCACTGACATCATCTGGTCATTATTGTGAATTTAGTACTCTATATTGAGAAAATCAATTCATTTTATGCCTAAAAAAAACTACCAAAGTGATAAAAAACAGCATTTAATATGGCTATTGAATGAAAACTTAAAAGAGTACTGTGTTTTATTTGAAATAAATTAATAAGAATCTTTTATTGATTTATTAACTTGATGAACCTCATGACTATTTGAGGGAACCAAACTGCTATCATGGATATATACAGTTGAAGAAATGAAGAATTCAAAAAAACAGCTTTCTGGATAAACTTAAAGCAATGCTCTGAGATCTGGACTCTCATCTGTAATGTGTAACACATTCCTTCTTCCTCTTTATCAATAATTTAAATCAAAAAGCAAAACATACTACACCTCAATCTTGTATTTATTATGAATTGACTTTTTCTTTTTATTTTAATGCCATTTTGTTTATTCTTTATTTTCTGCCTCTGCTGGATCTTGTACTTACAGACCACCAATCATTTGAAGATATGTTGCTTGATTCTTCCTATAAAAACCATTTTAAATTTGAGCCTTTACCTCATTATTTTCTATGGCTCAGATTAAGAAACATGACAATAAGCACCAAATATATAATCTTATATTTGAATTTCTGATAACAAACAAGTATTTTATAGTAAAAAAAGCCAATGGATAAAATTTAAATTAATATTTTCTAATGTACAAGACAGTGCTTATGAGCCTAAAGCTGCTCTAAAAATGTTAAATAAATAATCATTTTCCAATATGATCCAGAATGACATTTTTTTTATAAGTGGTGTGATAATATATTTTAAAGAGCACTAATATATCTGCAACAACACTTGTATCTAAAGTAATTGTATTTTCAATAGTATGAACCATGTTTATCAATTATTCAAAGTAGATCGGGTTTAATTTCTATATTTTAATAAGTAAGAAATGTGAAACATCTTACGGAGTATAGATCTGCTCTAATTCTGAATTTTTTTTTTTTAATTTGTGGCTGAATGCTCCACTAAGCTAAGCCTTCTCTGGTATACATCTCATGAATGATAAATCATCATGCCACTGTTGATCAATTACAAATGTGACCATATTGCAGCAAGCATTGTCTTTTGCCTGAAACTGATTATTCTTACCTGAGAAGTCACTTCACCATTTTAAATGAGAACTGAGAACCAACCAACTCTACAGATTGGCTGTTCTCTTAGGGTGATTGATAAGAATTTAATTATAAACTATATTTTAATTCAGTTCCTGAGATCAACCAAGTATAACTTATGAAATTTAATGTATAAAATATTAATTCATGCTCTAATTGAGTTTGTAGTTTCCCTAGAATGCAGTGGATAACATGAAAAAAGATAGCTCACTAACCTGTCCAGTGAATGAGCTTAATACATAAATCCTGCATCATCAATATGAAAAGTCTGCGTCTGCAGTTTCTTCACTTCTCATCAAAATATAGTGGACCAAACTGAAATAAATCTTATTTCAAGTTCTTTAGAAAGACAAATTCAAAGTTAAAATTCATAGGGACTTAATAACTGATTTTTCAACCTGTGTGTGTGTCTCAAAGAAGTTATAATTGTCATCATCCATTTATATTTATTGAGTTCCCACTGGGTATTTGGCACTGGAGCCAACTGAACAGAGTAAATAATGATATAAAACAATTCTAGAGTCCTACCCTTCACAAGAGTATTATTTTATGCATTCATACGTAATATTACATCAAAGCAGATTACCATTTGTTTTTTAATGCTAAAATATATTTAAGGACCCTCCAGTATTTTTTAAAGGATCTTTTCCTACTTCTTCTGATACGTTTGCCTTTTTTAAGAAAAGCTTTAACTCAATGAAAGGAATACTAAACTGGTGCCTTTGGAGTACCTTTTGAAAGCAGATTGTTCCACTCCTGTTTCAGCAAACCTCAGTGGCCGTTTGTACTTTTCATTGTCTGCTATGGTTTTTAAGTGCTTTTTAAGTTTTCCTGACTCACATCCTACACAGGAAGCATCAGTGAATACGGAATGTGTGGTTGCAGTTAGGACAGTCACACTTATTAAAATGATATTCTGAGGTTGCCTATTTATTTGCTATTTACGAAATGCATATCGAATTTGCTTATTGTGTAACAGTCAAAGGTGTATTGTTTGGTCAGGTCTGGATACAAAAGTTTTGATCTGAAAATGAGCTCTCTACACTTTTCCTCTCTTCTTATCATCATTGCAAAGATTTCCTAATTCTAAACTTAACCTATGGTGGCTTTAATAATAGTTTGTTGCTTGGTATTATACAACAGGATGGATATATAAATAAATGGTTTACACTGAGCTGCTAAAAAAATTAATAACAATAAAATAGTGAATTCAGCCTATAAACCAACAAAATGCTATTGAAATATAAAAATGCAAAGAATGTAGTGATGCATTTAGTACTGAATTTATTGCTTTGAAATAATTTTCTATTTATCCAATATATTGGGGTCCTTTTACTAATATGAAAATTTTGTAGAATAAGGATTTTTTTATTATTAACCTTTAGTCAAAAACATTTATTTATCATTACTTTGTGCAAGTTTAGAGAAGCACAGACCTACATAGAATAATTTCATTGCCCTCTCTGAACATATGATATAGTTAGGAATGGCCTGTATTACTGGACATGTGCTATAAGCAGGAAATAAGTCTTCGTTGTTAATAGCTCTGGAGATTGTGAGTTTGGTTGTTGTTTTTTATTTTTTTCTAAAAAGGAGAAACGGGGTGACATCCTAGATTTCTAGTGAAACTTTTGCTTCTACACTACTGTTCTCTGCTGTTTCTAGAGAATCGTGAATGATTCTATTTCTGTTCTAATTCGCAGAATTGGGGCACCCATCTGCATGATTATCCTCCCTTTAACTCTCAGTGCTGTATTTGCACCTCTGAAAGTATTTACTGGTTTGCTTTGAATCTAAAAGTTTAAGTAGCTCTGATGTTCTCATGCCTGACTACATAACACAGAATGGCTATGAGATGAAATGCCCATTTTCCCTGAAAACCTGAGGCAATGGGAAGCCATACTACATAAGATTGTCATAAATGATCATATGTTAAGCCCTCAAAATTTAAGTATTATTTTTTTCTAATCAGAGACATTTAAGTATATAAGTGGTATATAAAACCATCAACAACTCTTTCTACTGGATACCTGTGTTTTTCTTTTTGTTTTTTTTGTTTTGTTTTGTTTTTGTTTACAGGGACAGAGAGAGCGTCAGAGAGAGGGATAGATAGAGACAGACAGACAAGAATGGAGAGAGGTGAGAAGTATCAATCATTAGGTTTTTGTTGCCGTCGCAACACCTTAGTTGTTCATTGATTGCTTTCTCACATGTGCCTTGACCGCGTGCCTTCAGCAGACCAAGCCACCCCTTGCTGGAGCCAGCGACCTTGGGTCCAAGTTGACGAGCTTTTTGGGGGCCTGCACTCAAACTGGCGAGCTCGGGGTCTCGAACCTGGGTCTTCCGCATCCCAGTCCCACGCTCTATCCACTGCGCCACCGCCTGGTCAGGCTGGATACCTATTTTTTAATAATTGATTTATGTAGACCTGAGGATCTTCATGTATAAATAATTAAAAGTTTTATCATTTGAGAAACTTGTCTGTATATATATATACACATGGACTTATACAGGCACCTATGTATGGACAGACAGGAAAACAGGAAAAGGATTTCTTCTTAAAGGCACGTTTGAAGGGTGGTCCTGCAGGACTTTGAAAGAAAATCTATACTGAGTAAAAATAAAACCTGGCATGGCCAGCAATGGCCTAAGGGCCAAGAGGACAATGGCTCCAGGTACAATGTAACTAACGCCTATTACTTGGATTGCGTCAATCCAAACACATTAAATTTTTGTGAGTAGTCATTATAGAACATATTTGTAATACTTTGGGGGCCATGTAATCTTCAAATAAAATTTGATGAATGATATTCACGTAGGACTAAGAGAGTCTCTACGTACAAATTTCAAATGGAGGGGCTGGAGTAATGAACTTTGATTGCAAACAGAGAGTTTGATTATAACAGTGCACGTATATGCAGGCTGCAAATCCTTACAGAAGGCAAAAAGTCAAGAGCTGGTGATATCAGAAGTAAGCTGAAAATGGCAAATTGACCAGGCTTATTAGAGTTTTGTGATTTCTCTGTACACTGGGAAGTACTAGCAAAGGTAGCTGTATGTATGTATTAATAGAATTCCTTTGTTCCACTGGCTAATGAACCCTAAGCACGAGAAGACTACTTTCCAAAGTGATTTCATTTGACAGTCCACTTGGCACATAAAAGTTACTCTACTGTTTGTTTTCAAAATGAAAGCTATTTTAGTTCCTTAATTTCCTCAAAACAATTGAAACAATTCTTTCCCATTAAGGCATTCCAGACTTTGTAAACTGAGATGGGAGAAAGGAGAACTAGTAAGGACAGGTCAGAACCTTAATTTCCTCAAAACAATTGAAACAATTCTTTCCCAATAAGGCATTCAGACTTTGTAAACTGAGATCGGAGAAAGGAGAACTAGTAAGGACAGGTCAGAAAATGCAACATTTGCCTTAGTTTCTTGGATGATTATGGGACTTATTGTCTAAACACTGTAGTGAAGTTCAGACAAAACACTCTGATTAAACATAATTTTTTTCTATGTGAACACATTAGTGCAGTTCACACCTGTTTCAAGTGCCCTATTTGCTTTGTGTGTAGAAATCAAGTCAACCTTTGCAAAGGTATACCAACATATTATAACATCATTTATTTTATTAATATTCCACTATTAGTGTCATTAATGGCATAGACAAGGATTGTTTATTGCCTAAATGGTTATTACACTTTTAGGTTTTTCTGTAGCTACAAGGTACAACAAAGTAGATAATTTTTAAACAATGTATCTGTGCATGCATAGGTGTGTATGCAAGCTAATTTGGAAATGGATTATTTTGTGTTTGAACCTTATACCAATAAGTTCGTAAGTTAATTAATATTTTAATACTAAAACCAAAACATTTCTTAGAATTCTCTTAAATTAGAACATATTGAAGGAAGTTTAAGATTTTTGGCATCCTTGATGCATTTTATTTATTTCTGACTGGTGTACTTTCAAATATTCAAATTCAGTGTGCAGAACCCCAGTTCCTTAAGATTTAAGATCTGATGGTGGTACTTATCACACTCTCTTTTGAGGACATTGTCACTTTTTCACTTTTTACTATAAGAAAGTTTAAGAAATGTATCCTTCAGATGAATGGTGTTGTACCCACAAAAACCCTAATACAGATGTCTCTGGACTTCTCCTTTATAGAGGATAAAAGATCATTTACCCCTTTATTCTAGTAGGAAAGACAGTTCTGGAGGCTGTAGGTTCAAGAGCAAAGTTTAGGCAGGTTTTGTTTCTCCTGAGGCCTCTCCCCTTGACATGCAGGTGACCACTTTCTGGTGTGTCTTCACATGACCTTTCCTCTGTGCATGTGTACCATTGGTGAATTCCTCTTGTTATAAAGATGCCACTCATATTGGATTAGGGTCCACCCTAAGTACCTCATATTAACTTTATTAACTCCTTAAATATATTATTTTGAAGTATAATTACACTCTGAGATATTGGGCATTGGAATTTCACCATATTAAATTTGAGGGGACATAATTCAGCCCATAATTGCTTTTAAAAAACCTGATTGCTCTCTATTTCATTTCCTGGTTCTGTAGATCCAGATTTATACACAGTGTCTAGTGACATTGCACATTTGATGTGTAGCACACAACTCAAACTGAACGTCTTCCCAAGCAACCTCCAGCAACCACTAATCTGTTCTCCATAACAACAATAATGTTATATTATAGTTGAAGATCATTACAGAAATGAATCTGAAATTTGTAAGGTTTTGGAATAGAGTTTCACACAGCATAATTTTCTAGAAATTCATGTAAATTGTCATTAGTCAACAATCTGTTCATCTGTATTTACTGTGTAATATTCCATCATATGGATGTACCACATGGTATTCAGTGATTCATTCATTGCATAATATCTGGGTTTTTTTTACAGCTTTTGGCTATTACATGTAGAGCTTCTATGAATGTTTATTTACAGGTTTTGGTTTGAGCATATGTTCTTCTTTCACTTACATAAATACTCAGAAGGACAATCTCTAGGTCATAGGGTAGTTGCATGGGTTTTTTGTTTGTTTGTTTGTTTTAAGAAGCTGCAACCCTGTTTTATAGAGTGAGTGGTTGTACCATTATACATTTCCACCAGCGATTTTTTTTTTTACAGGGACAGAGAGAGAGAGTCAGAGAGAGGGATAGATAGGGACAGACTGACAGGAACGGAGAAAGATAAGAAGCATCAATCATTAGTTTTTGTTTGCCTTGGTGACACCATAGTTGTTCATTGATTGCTTTCTCACATGTGCCTTTACCACGGGCCTTCAGCAGACCTAACCACCCCTTCCTAGAGCCAGCGACCTTGGGTCGAAGCTGACGAACTTTTGCTCAAACCAGATGGGCCTGTGCTCAAGCTGGCGAGCTCGGGGTCTCGAAGCTGGGTCTTCCGCATCCCAGTCCGAGGCTCTATCCACTGTGCTACCACCTGGTCAGGCTATACCAGCAATTTTGATTGATTTTGATTTTGTGAGCCTTAGAAAAATTTGATGTTGTCAGCATGATTTATTTTATTTTCAACTTTTTAGGATTGCACATATTTAATGTATACATTTCAGTGTGTTTGAGTAGACTTGTGATATTATCACCAGAATCAAATTAATAGACATATCCATTACTTTCAAAAGATTTCCTGTGGCCTCTCATCTTTTGTCTGTGTGTTTATGTGTGTTTTTGTGTGTTTGTGTGTGTATGTGTGAAGAATACTTAGCATAAATGCTATCTATCTTTAAGTAGTTTTTTAAGCAAAAACACCATTTAGAAAACTACAGGTAATATGTAGTACCCAGATCTCTAGGTCTTATTTATATTATATAACTATAATTTTATACCTTGAACAACAACTACCCATTCTAACAAATGAATAGTGATAACTTTTTATTATAATTTCATTCCCTAATGAATTTCTGAATTAGTGTGAATATTTTTTAACATTTATTAGATTTCTTCACTGCAACTGGTCTTGGAGGTTTCTTTTGAGGGAGAGTTTTTAATTATATATTCAATTTTCTAAGAAACTGAGAAGACTCTTTATATTACCTGTATCATATTGGATGAGTTGTGGTAGATTACATTCTCAAGGAAATGATCCATTTCATCTAAGTTTTCAATGTATGTATTATAGTTGTTCAAAACATTTCCTTATCATTTTGGTGATTTCAAGTTCTGTTGTAATAGCCCATTACATTCAGGATATTGACAACTTTTTTCCCTTTTTTTCACAGAGACAGAGAGAGAGAGTCAGAGAGAGGGATAGATAGGGACAGATAGAAACGTAGAGAGATGAGAAGCATCATCAGTTTCTTTTGCCGGTGCAACACCTTAGTTGTTCATTGATTGCTTTCTCACATGTGCCTTGACAGCAAGCCTTCAGCAGACTGAGCAACCCCTTGCTGGAGCCAGTGACCTTGGGTCCAAGCTGACCAGCTTTTGCTCAATCCAGATGAGTCTGCACTCAAGCTGGCTACCTCAGGGTCTCGAACCTGGGTCCTTCCGCATCCCAGTCTGACACTCTATCCACTGTGCCACCGCCTGCTCATGCAGATATTGACAACTTTTATCCTCTCCTTTCTTTGGAAGGTAGTATTGCTAGATGTTTGTCAATTGTACTAAAATTTTCAAAGAATTAGCAATTGCTATATTTATTTCTGTTTTTTCCATTTTCAATTTTATTGGTTTCTGCTTTTATTTAGAGTAAACCCTTTCTTCATTTTTCTATGGGTTTATTTTAGTCTTTCTAATTTTTTAATAGAGAGTTTAGGTGATCAATTTGATAATTTTTATCTTCTTTAATGCATTTATTTAATGCTATAAATTTCCCTCACAACAATGCTTTAGCTGTTTCTAACATGTTGTAATTCATTTCAACGAGCTTAATGTATTTTGTAACTTGAAACTTCCTTTATATATCATAGATTATTTAGAGGTGTGTTGTTTAGTTTCCATATATTTGGAGATTTTTATCTTATTATATTACTAATTTCTGGTTTGATTTCACTCTTGCTCACAGAACACACACTGTATGATTTCAATATTTTAACTTGGATAAGGTTAATTTTATAGCTAAAATATGGTTTATTGCTATTGTTGCATGTCATGCTTTCTACGTCAATTAGATCCTATTGGTTGGTGGTAATGTTGAGTTCTGTAACCTTGATGATTTTATGTTCAGATGTTCTATCACATTTGAGAAAGAAATGTTGAATTTTCTGACATTAATATTTAATTCATATATATATATATATCTTTTATTTCTATCATATTTTGCTTCTTCTAAATTCTGTAGCTTTGTTGTTCATTGTCTAGAAATTTAGGATAACTGTATGTTATTATTGTGTTGGCTTTTTAATCACTATGAAATGTCTGTCTTTTGTCACTTCCTTTTTAAAAAATAATTTTATTGTTTGATTTGAGAAGGAAAACAGGAGAGACATCAATTTGTTATTTCACTCATTTATGCAACCTCTAGTTAATTTTTGCATGTGCCCTAACGCAGAATCTAACATGCAACTTTGGCATATCAGGATGTTACTCTAACCAACTGAGCTACAGAGCCAGAGTTTTGTTTCTTTGCTCTAAAATTTTCTTCATATGACATATATTACTCCTTTATTATGATTAATGTTTATGTGGTATATGTTTCCATTTTTAAGTTGAATCAAACTAAATCAATACATATAAAGTAAATTTTTATAATATATATCATTTTTGTATATTTTATTCAGTGTATTTAGATAATACCATTGAATATAATCATTGATATTATTGACATGCTGTTTTATTGTTGTTGTCTGATCTTTTATTTTTTATTTCCTTTTTGTTTTCTGCTTTCCTATGGCATTAAATAACATATTTTAGAATTCCAGTTTGCTATATCTATATCTTTAAGCGTGTCTCTTTTCATAACTTTTAACTGGTTTCTCTGGGTATCACATTATCTATTTATAAGTGATCACAGTCTAGTGGTGTGACATTTTACCAGTTTAAATTAAGTGTAGAAAATTTATCATTATTTAAATTATGTTATTTTTTTATTAATATTTGTTTTAAATATTAACACTACATGTAATTAGAGCCACACTAGACACTGTTATAAGTTTTATTTCAACCATCAAAGCTCCTTTAGTAAACTTATGAGAAACAAGTAAATGTAATGGATTCTCATATATTTTTATCATGCTATGTTTGTTCTTCCTTTGTGTATGAAGATTTCTTCTTCATTTATTTTGAAATCTTCCTTTAACTTTTCTTTTTGAAATCTTTAACTATTTTAGAATAGGTTTTTGGAAGCAAATTCTCTTAGTTTGCCTTCCTCTGAAAATGTTTTGATTTTTTTTTTAATTACTGGGTTATATTTTATTGAATACAGAATTTTAGATTGACAGTTCAGTCAAGATTTGAAAAATATTGTGTCACTTTTTCTGGCCTCTACGGTCAGTGGTAAGAAATTTATTGTAATTTATTTTAGTTTTCTCCTATAGGTAAGTATCTTTATTACTGCTCTTATTTTTTTTGTTTATTTGTTTTAATTTTCAGAAGCTTGACTGATTCATTTTCAGGTGACTCTATTTGAGGTTATCTTATATAAAGTTTATTCAGCTCAATGAGGCTGTAAGTTTATACCGTTTGCCAAATTTAGGAATTTTTTTAGTCAATATATTTTTAACACATTTTTAGCCTTACCCTTTTTCTCCTTCTTTTCTATGACTCCAGTAACATGTATGTTAGGTCTTTTGTTATAGTTCCTCAAGATCTTGAGTCTCTTTTTATTTTTTCTTGCGGTCTTGTTTCTTTTTGTTTTTTAGATAGTATAATTGCAATCTTTCTGTGTTTCAGTTCACTGATTTTTTTTTCTGTCATCTCTATTCTGATACTTAACCCATCAGGAAGTTTTCTGTTGTATTTTTTAGTTTTAAGTGTGCTGTAAGAAAAGAAAAAAAAAAGAGTGCTATAGTTTCCACTGAGACTGTGGGTGGAGTGAAGTTGGACCTTATTGCCATCAGTGGGGATGAAATCCTAAGTCCATACTGACCTTCTCTAACATAACCCAGAGAGATTGTGGGGCACCTGTTTACAGCATGACAGGCAGAAAAGTCTTGAGTTGCTTTTTTTGGCCTTTGCAGGCATGGGGAAGATGAAGCAATAGGTTTTTTTCTGTGATATTTTTCAGAAATACAGCAGTTATTATCTAATTGATGTTTTGTCTTGCTTAGCTGACCCTTTTCTGATACTTTGGATACAGCATAGGCTTTTCTGTGGTTTTCTCTGTACCAGTTAACATTTCTGGGACACGAGTTTAATTCAACTCTCATCCAGCATATACAATACAGCAATAAACTTTAGAGAACACATCATTGTGTCATTTTGTGGGTTTTGATGTCCTTAGTTTATCTGCTATTTTCTTTTTACCTTTCAGATTCTTCTATATTCATTTTATATTTAATGTTCAGGATTTTTTTTTTTTTGTATACAGTGGGAGGAATAGGGAAATAGGTATCTACTCTTTCTTCCTGAAATCAGAGGTTTGATCAAGTCAGTTAATTTTCAAATTTGATCTAATTTTAAGAGTCCAACATTCCAAAGTCAGCAAAAAGCTGTTTCACACTTTAGAAAATTCTGAACAGCCCTGGCCAGGTTACTCAGTTGGTTAGAACATCGTCCCCTCACACCAACATGGCCAGTTCTATCCCCTGTCAGGGCACATAAGAAGTCAACAAATAAATGCATGGGTAAGTGAAACAACAGATTGGTATTTCTCTCTCTAAAATAAATTTTCAAAAAAATAAAGTTTAAGAAAACAACAACAAAGAAATACAATAAATTGTTTTGTCCAGATCTCAAGAGGACTTGCTAAAAGAGAAGATCATAAAATTGGTCAAGAATTATTTTCTGGCCTGACCAGGCAGTGGCGCAGTGGATAGAGTGTCAGACTGGGATGTGGAAGGACCCAGGTTTGAGAACCCGAGGTCACCAGCTTGAGCACAGGTTCAACTGGTTTGAACAAAGTTCAGCAGCTTGGACCCAAGGTCGCTGGCTCGAGCAAGGGGTTACTCCATCTGCTGAAGACCCGCGGTCAAGGCACATATGAGAAAGCAATTAATGAACAACTAAGGTGTCACAACAAAAAAACTGATGATTGATGCTTCTCATCTCTCTCTGTTCCTGTCTGTCTGTCCCTATCTATCCCTCTCTCTGAGTCTCTCTCTGTTTCTGTAAAAAAAAAAAAAAAGAATTATTTTCTGACCCTAGCCTGTTGGCTCAGTGGTAGAGGTTGGCCTGGCGTATAGAAATCCCAAGTTCGATTCTCAGTCAGGGCACACAGGAAAAGCAATGATCTGCTTCTCTACCCCTCCTCCTTCTTTCTTTCTTTTTCTTTCTCTGTCTCTCTTTCTCTATTTCCTGCCTGCAGCCATGGCTTAATTGGCTAGAGCGAGATCGCCTCCAGCGCTGTGGATAGCTCCATGACGTCACCTCAGGTGGTAAAAATGGCTCAGTATGCAACGAAGCAAAGGGCCCAGATGGACAAAGAATCGCCTCCTAATAGGTGGATCCTGGTCGGGACACATGCAAGAGTCTGTCTCTCTGCCTCCCTTCCTTATACTAAAATAAATAAATAAATAAATAAATAAATATTTTTTCCACACAATCTAGTTTCTTTAAAATTAATAAAGATAAGCGAAGATAATTGTACATCCTATTAAAGTTTGTTATCACTGCACTGATTCAGATATGCTATCTGTAACACATATTTCTAACACCTGTAGGAAAACTGTTAGTTGATTCTGATACCAGGATATATAAAACTGAGCTTCTAGTGTTTCTTACTCAGTAGGAAATAAGCAGTACCACCCAAGGCCATTTACATTCTGTTGGAACAGCATAGCCCAATTGGCTCATCTCTTCGTATTCAGGAAGCATAGGATTAAAGGTAGTATTCTTAGATCTGGGTTTTAGTTCTCATTCTTTCTGTAGTTTAGCCATGGTCATTATGATGATGAATTTCCCTTCTACAAAAGCTTCCTGATGACTGCCTTGAGATTATTAAAATGATTATAGGAAATGATGTCTGTTTAGCATATACAATAAGTTGCATATTCAATAAATGACATATCAGGTGTTATATCATGTGAGTAAATTGATAAATGTGGAAAGTGAAATGATACATAATGTGAGAATATTTTGTTTGATTTTAAGGTGTACATGACATTTTAAAATAATACATTTGTTTAATCTATGTTTGCTTTTATCATGGGAATATTTAATTTTTTTCTGTGTTCATTAATCAGCAGAGCTTAGTGATATGCAGTCATCCTTTTTTTCCACAGCATTGTTTATTTAGGGACTTATAATGATAAAAAAAAATGTAGTAGTCTGAGAGAGGTCATCACAAAGCAAATTAGAGTTTCTATCACTAACCAACTGTTGACCAGCTGTGAAACTGTCATTAGAAATAAATTACATTAGAAATTAAAAGTCTTGTTATATCAACTCATTCAGGGTTTACCCTTCAGTGATCAGATCAACATAACTTTAAAGAACATTCTATTCAATAACATACCCACAATCCATTTTAGTTCATTTCTAAAGATATAATTTATTTATTCTAATTACATTATAAATCTTAATGCAAATAATGTATTTATGAATGAACTTCGTTTTTTTGTGTTTTGTTATGATGGGGGGGTTTTTTTGAGATAAAAAGTACATATCCACTTCTGAATTCAATGTACTTTAGGAACAATCCTTGAAAAGTTTCAAAGGTAATCATTCAATTATTAAAAAATTTAGCTTGCGGGCCTGACCTGTGGTGGCGCAGTGGATAAAGCGTCGACCTGGGAACACTGAGGTCGCCAGTTCAAAACCCTGCACTGGTCTGGTCAAGGCACATATGGGAGTTGATCCTTCCAGCTCCTCCCCCCTTTCTCTCTTTCTCACTCTGTGTCTCCTCTCTAAAATGAATAAAATTAAAAAAAAAAAGTTAAAAAAAAAATTTAGCTTGCATCTTATTAGCTAGTCCTTTATGAACATAAAAGTCATGGAAACACATTATATTTGGATGTATAAACACCACTTACAAATAGTGTGAAATTAATAAAATGAGAATATGTTTCCAATATACATTACTGCTTACATTGTTCCAAAAAGAATTGCAAGCAAATTTTATAAGTTCTTAAAATAAGACAAAATAACAAAAATAAAGTAAGAAAATAATATTTTAAGAAAAAAAACTGGCAATAAAGTAGAGGACTTTTCAGGTATAAATTATGCAAATAATCTAAGAATTACATCCATATAATTAACCAGAATACCATCTGAGTTGCCAAGGAAAATAATTTTCATTTTCATTACTGAGTGGAAAGAAACATCTGAGACTTCAGATGGTGACTAAGGGTGACTTTGCCCTAATTCATGAAAATCAGGACAGCACATTTCAATATGATCAAATTAAAAAGCACAGAGGGAGCATCCATGATGATAAAAAATGACTACGATTAAAACTTGTGTTATTTAGACATTGTTATTGACACCATAATTATCACCATGTGCTCAGCAAGCTGCAGTGTGCCCCCAAGGTGGTCATATGAACAACAAGATCAATACTTTTCTCTCTATTAGATGCCTGTCGTGGGACAGGCTTGCTTGAAATAAAAGGAAATTTCAGCATGCCAAGAATACAATGTCAAACTGAGTGATTATCAAATTAGATGTGAAAGATTTTGTGAGATGAGCCACTATATCACTTTTTTTATTATATTTTTCTTGTTTTTGTTGTTTTGTTCTGGCTGTTTATAAAACTTGATATTTCATTGATTATTAATGGGAGGATTAGGGAGCCAAAAGATTTAAAATAGTTGTTTCTGGTTCACTCTTCTCAAATAAAATATCTTATTAAAGTGGTTTAGTTTGAATGAATGTTAACCAACATAGACTAACAAAATACTTTCGGATCCTTTGGGAAACACACTTGGAATGAGAATTCTGTAATGACCTACTCTAACCTTTAAAAATTATAAATCTGAAAACTATACTTTGAAGCTCATAAGTTATATCTAATAGGTTACATTTGTGTTTTAATATTCAAAGATATCTATACTTTTATCTACTATATCCTTTTTGGTCTTTATTTCCTTTTTCATTTTTTGTCTATATCTGTGCTCCATAAGCACACACACACACACACACACACAATTTCTATGCTATCAATCATTTATGTTCTTGTGATATTAAGAAACAAGCCTACTCTTGTTACTTTTGCTAAACTGATGGGTTTATCTAATAACTTTAAGAGAACATGGAGTATTTTTAGAACATTTTGTTGTTCTTGTTGTGCTGGACTGTGTTTTTATTCCAACTTCACTATGTAAGTTGAACTGACTGATTTCTGTGTGAATAATGGTGCAGTACTATAATCCTTATTTGTTAAAGTGACTTGCATCTCTCCCATGATTAGGTATGTTCTGTCAAATTGTATCATTGATCACCTTTCTCTATCGCTGTTTTTCTCTCATTTACAAAATGATTTTGAGTGTGTGTATGGATATTTGCACTAGAGCATTTTGGTAGGCTGACTAATGGTCTCTCTAAAATGTCCATGTTCTAATTATCAGAAACTATGAGTGTTACCTTATTTAGGAACAGGGACATTCAGATGTGGTCAAGTTAAGGATCTTCAGATAAAGAAATTAGGGAGATTATCCAGAATTATCCGGATGAGCCCGAGAAGCCAGAATATGAAGTTAAGGTGATATGACGAGGGAACAAGAGATTGGGCTGATGTACTTTGAAGATGCATGAAGAGGCCACAAGTCAAAGAATAAAACTGGTTACTAGAAGCCGAAAAAGGCAAGGAAAACAATTATCTTCGAGGAGTCTCTAGAAAAAGCATACTTACTGTGACACTGACTTTAGTCCACTGAAATTGCTTTCAAACCTCTGGCTCCAGAACTTTAAGAAAATGAAAATCTGTGTTGCCTAAAGCTACTAGATTTGTGGTAATATGTCTGTATTACTTTCTAATGCTGCCATCATCTATTTAAAATAAAAAAGTGGCTTCATTGAGGCTTACATAAAGGTCACATTTAAGGATAGTACATTCACAGAGTTGTGTAGTTATCATCATAATTTAATTTAAAACAATGCTATTATCTTTAAAAATAATTCCAATGCTGATTCCGAAGAATTTTATTTTTAATTAAAAATAACTCAACTTGCCTGTCCAGTTGGTGGTGCAATGAATAAAGTGTCAGCCTGGGATGCAGAGGATCCCTAGGTTTCCAGCTTGATCGCAACTCTTCCGGCTTAAGTGCAGGGTCACCAGCTTGAGCGCGGGGTCGCTGGTTTGAGCATGGGATCATAGACATGACTCCATGGTCTCTGGCTTAAAGCCCAAGGTCACTGGCTTGATCCCAAGGTCTGTTGCTTGAACAAGGGGTCACTTGCTCTACCGTAGTTCCACCTTCCCCCATCAAGGCACATATGAGAAAGCATTCAATGAACAACTAAGATGCCGCAATGAAGAATTGCTGCTTCTCATCTCTCTCCCTTCCTGCCTGTTTATCCCTATCTGTCCCTCTCTCTGTCTCTCTTTCTCCTTAAAAAAATAAATAAAACTCAACTCTGTGTAAGATAAATGGCAGCATCTTGGTATTAATTTGTCAATATAATTTAGCTTTTATTAGAAGTGGAATAGATCTAGAATGGCCAGTCCAATGATCTTCAGGTGGCTTCATGTGGCTGTGCCTCCACCCCCTCTATGATGCATCTCTGGATGCAAAATGCCCTAGAGGAGAGTGTGATCTAGAAAGAGGTCTAATCCCTCAAGAGAGACAGAAATAGCGGTGGAGGCAGGTAAAAACTTCCACAGAAATATCTGTAGTCCTGACCATTTTACTACAATGCTTTCACTTATGACACTCATTAATAATAATAACAAATTTAGTTTAATCATAGACTTGAAAGGAAATTTAGGCACATTTCTTTCTATATAACTTGTTGATTTCAGAAATCATCTCAAATAACTTCAAACAAATCTAAAATAAAAGAGAAGTTTGTTTTCAGACTTTTGAAAATTGGGTGGAAGAGAATTCTTTTTCATTACAATCTTAAATGATCATGTTATAAAAATAATTGTCCAGGGAAAACCTGATACTTGTTTGTGTAATACTTAGAAAGATACTTGGAATGAGTGATCTGATGAGCCCTGTACTGATGTGGAATCGTGCAGCCACAAATATTTGTGCAGCTTTCTACGCATGTTAGATACATATACTAGGTATTTGTGATGCATCCAAGAAGAAACAGAGAAATTGCTTGCACTCGGCATCCAGATCCTTTCCTTTTGATCAGGCCCTCTCATGTCCTTCAAAGAGATTTGGAAATGAGGTACCAAGGCTGGTGACACCACCAAACAATCACAAATGCTTAAAACCAATTATAAAGACAGGCTGGACTGCATCCTTGAAAATCTTTTAGTGTCACAAATCTTTTAGGAAATTTGGCTAACATTGACTTGAGATTCTACTTCCCGGAAAATACAGAAAATATATCTCTTTTAGGTAGGCAGAGGAATCCAGAGCCATGTTCCTTAGGAAGAGTCAAAGTGAGATTAAAATCTTTTTAGGAAGCTTTAAAACCTCAGTCAAAGCCATATGAAATGAACTGAGGGCATGCCACATTTAGGACTCAAATTCTATTTAGACAATTGTTTTAAATCACCTTCACATATAAATACATGCTGATGAAGAACTCCTGATCCACTCTATAAAGCAACTTGCTTTTACTCAGAAAGTATTTATATTAGTGTATAAGTAAATATATGCTTGGGTGAAAATAACATCTTAATAAAAGAACCACAGAATTTTATACTGAACAGTAACCTTTTTTCTATATTAAAATATAAACAATTAAAATGTGGCTAATATCTTAAAACTTAAAATTTTAAATATTTTAATCAAATAAAGATGTTGTGTTATGTAATATAGAGGTACTTAATTTTTCACACAAATCTTTAAAATAACTTGCTAAAAGTATATTATTTTGCTAGTAGGCAGAATAGATAGAAATCTCATTTGTCTTTCTCTACAAACTCTGAATCAGAAACTGTGACTTGAATTCCCATTTTTCTGTGATGAGTCATTAACAACATTTTACAGATTTGGTAAATAAAACTCAAGAGAGGTTAAGTAACTTTGTTGATGTCACATAGATAGTTCTTTGTCAAGTAGATAATTTAAAAATCTTCTGTCACTTAAAACACTTTATTTTTAGCCGGTTGATTTCTTGTCTGTCTACCCCTAACCTTCTTCCCCTCTTCTACCTTCCTTCCCCTCCGTCCCCTCAAGTTCTAGGAATCTCATTATTTTTAAACCTCAAGAGAAATCCTATTGTCAGTGTCCATACGTAGCAGACATTCCATAAGGAAATGGTCACATAGATGCTACAGTGATACTACTAAAGAGACATGCTTACATGTGCTGAAGCTTTTGCTGATTAAGGAGCTGATTCAAGGAAGAAAATAATAGACTCTATCAGGTGGGCAGCAGCATTCTTACATGAAAGTGACCTTTACAAGTTGACATGAAGGGTCCAAGAGAAAACATTCATATCAGGGCAGAGGACCTGAACAAGAAGATGACAATCTTGAAAATCATAGCACAGAAACAGGATTATAGTAGTTCAATAGAACAAAGTGCAGGTAAACAGTTGTCAAAGTTAGCTGAGACCATAGTGGCCCTATATACACAGCTCACAAAAATTAGGGGATATGTATTCCTTCGTATTCATTTTGAAATATCCCCTAATTTTTGCGAGCAGTATAGAAGCCAGGACTAAGTTGATATGCAATCTATTTATTTATTTACTTACTTACTTATTTTTGAGAGATGGAGAAGTGAGGGAGAGGTGGGGGGAGGGAGATGAGAAATAGTAGTTGTAGCACTTTCGTTGTTCACTGATTGCTTCCCATACCTGCCTTCCTCCGGCCAAACCAGTGACTCCTTGCTCAAGCCAATGACCTTGGTCTTCAAGGCAAGTGACCCTTTGGGCTCAAGCCAGTGACCATGGATCATTTCTTGATCCCAAACCAGCAACACAGAGCTCAAGGGGGTGAGCACAGAGTCAAGCTTGTGACCTCATGATTTCTAACCTATGTTCTCAGTGTCCCAGGTCAACACTCTACTCACTGCACTAACACTGGTCAGGTATTTGCTACATAATTTAATTAGTGTGAGAAAGCAAATGTTTCAGCTGCACTGGCATAATGTAAGCAAAGAAATGGACACAAATACCAAGAATAAAAGCAGCTAAGGTTAAGAGAGGAGCAGCTAAGGTATGAAAGGTGTACTGCAGTAGAAAAAAATTAAAGACAGCATTTATTAGACCTAGTGTGTGAGTGTGTGACTATAACAGGAGATATAGAGTGTGACAGACATGGTCATATGGCCCAGATGTTTGCAAAGTTACACCTCTTCTGACATCAAGCCTTTCTAAAGTGCAACCTACACCCAGTGACCTATGGTAGAAGGGAAAGAAAGGCCTCGGTATCTGAATTCAGCTGAGTGCCATTTGATGGGCTGTGGTAGGCTCAGTGCGCTGCCCCTGTCTTCATCCACTAGAGTGGCTTACCACGCTTCTCCCGCTGACCAATACTGCTTTTCTACCTTCCTCTGACAGAAGACAATCCTTAAAATATTAATAATAAAAAATGTTCCAACTTCAAACACCATCTCAGGATTTGCTTTCAGAGAACCCGACCTGTGACAATGCCCAAGTACCTACATTGAGACTTCATTGTTAAAATAAGAAATACTGAAGGGAAAAGTGGTAAAAGGTAGTGCATTCCATTCTGTTGGACAGTGAATGAAAGAGATGAAGTTCTCCCGAGGGTAAAAAGATTTTTAGGACTGCAGCTCAGGATTAAACAGTGAGTAGAAATTTATACATGGGGACTTGACTTTAAAACAAATCCAAAACATCTTTCTTGTTTTTTTTTTCTATATTATAGATATACTTCAAGACAATTTCTTCCCACATTTTAATTTAAAACTAAGAAAAAATTTTGTTTATACTCTGAGCAGATTTTAACAATATTTTTATTGTTTGGCTGTTTGAATATTTGTAAATTAATTCTGCAGTGTGACTTGGCGTCTTCTAAAGTCCAAGAATTATAGCAGACAAGTTCAAATTGAAGTGAAGCTTTCATTTTCTCAGCAGCTCTCTGTGGATGTGGCATCCCTTATGTCAAGCTATTTTCTTTATTGCCCAATTTATACATAACTGACAAGGTGTCCCAGTTGCTTGGTTATAATATTCTTGCTTCTGCTTTGATTGGAAAGTGATTATGTTTCAAGGGGCTTTCTACATACATATTTGTCAGCTTTTAGCAATGCATTATATCCTCAGTTAGATTATAATTGATGCCCAAGGGTAACTTGTACATTTACATGAAAACAGTTCATGATTATTCACATCATATTATTTATAAACAGAGGAAAAGATACATGAAACTTTATTTCTTCACCTTTATATCTCCTAGATATGTATTTGAAAGCTGAATGCCATCATCAGGCTTTGTTGCTTTCAATTTAGCCCTTTTATGCCTTTCTGCTTTCACATTTCATTAGTTAATAGTGTCATATTTGTGCCAAGTAAATAATATATACATGTGTGAGTTTGAAGTAGGGCTTAAGAGTGCCTAACAAGAGGTGGCATCTACAACTTGTAATCAAATGAAAAAAAATATGTGTGCTTACACACACCCACATACAAACAATATATTCTTTATTGTAAAATGATGATATGGAAACAGTGTTTCTATATAAGACACTGAGTGCCTAAGTATGTGATAGAAAGAATTAATGTAAATAAAGATATGTTTTCTTATATCTAGTAGAAGAGACAAATATATTCAATAAATGCGATCTGTGTTCTGAGAGACTGTGTGTCCTGCTTTGCCTAGAATAACCCTGGTTCATGCTTGTTTTTCTCACACAGCTATTCATAGCATCACCTTAACTCTGCTGAGTATCTTGGCTTGCATATTAAGTCATATGGCCACCTCATCTGGAGTAGTTCTGGATACTTGACAATTTAACACCAATTTGGGGGGTAATATATGACCTGTCAGAACCTTTCATTAAATAATATAGTCTGTGAACAAATTTATTAATCCTAGAAGAAAAGAGTGGTTTGAATATTTGGGGTGTTATAAAATGTTTATTATAATCAATTTTGAAAAAAGTTATAAACCTTTATTTAATATTACTTTATTTAAAATAATATTGTCTTAAAATGTATTAGCTCATGAATCTTAGATCATCAGTGTGAGGTGGCAGAATGATCCCCGATAAGTACCAGAGACCCAGTGATGTCCGTAGTTTACTATGAAAGTTTGACGGGATAGCAGATGTCAACCTCAGTGTTCTTTACTAACGTGATTGAACATAGCTGAAATATCATGTTGAAAGTTCTGTCTAGGTCTCCAGAAGTTGTATGTTTATAAGATAGTCAGTCATGAACTTGTTTCTGTGGTACAAATCTTTTCAAAATAGTCGTGATTCTAGGAGTACTTAGATAATGAGAATGTTAGTAAGGATATATTTATTGCTTTTGTGAACTTACATTGGCTTAATTTTGTGTGTGTGTGACAGAGATGAGAGAGACAGAGAGACAGATAGAGACAGACAGACATGAAGGGAGAGAGATTAGAAACATCAATTCTTCCTTGCGGCACCTTAGTTGTTCACTGATTGCTTTCTCATATGTGCCTTGACCAGGGGACTACAGCAGAGTGATTGATCCCTTGCTCAAGCATGCACCTTTGGGCTTCAAACCAGTGACCTTTGGGCTCAAGCCAGCAACCATAGGGCCATGTATATGATCCCATGTTTAAGCCAGCAACCACACCCTCAAGCCGGATGAGCCTGCGCTCAAACCGGTGACCCCCGGGGTTTCGAACCTGCATCTTCTACGTCCTAGTCCAATACTCAATCTACTGTGGCACAACCTGGTCAGGCTACATTGGCTTAATTTAAATAAATTATTTTAATGTGTATTCCTGGAATAAGTGAGTGACCATATCTAAGTAGTTACTAAATTCTATCATCGTAAGATTAGAGATGTTATCCACATTTTTATGCCTCACTGGAATTTTGTAATATATTTTGTCACTAGATAAAATTTAGTTGGATATTCTGTGGAAAGTGACTTGTTATTATCTCTGAATGACACCTTCTTCACTTGATGCTTTAGTCATTTTTGTTTATGCTTTCAAATTACATATTTTATGACTGCAAATACTTCTCATTATCCTTGTCATTCGAACAAATTACATCAGTTCTTGGCATGGTATTGTTACTGCTTCCAGGTGCACAGGTTTTCCTTAAAAACTGTTGAGCAAATGGATATATACATATATTGTAATCTTGGTAGTCTCTTCAGAACAAGGACAATATTTTTACAGGTTATAATAACCACTATATTCTAGTACCAACCTAACAGTATTTTAATAAGCATATCTAAGATTTAAATTGGTCTTAATAAAAAAGTTATGTTCAACAAACATATTACTAAATGTAGTCTCTGAAATGAAAGATATATAAAATCTAAGTCTTTTGATTTAAGGTTTTTAATTGCTATTGTGAATAAAATTAATTGTGCTTATTTTTTATGGTCATAGTATTAATTGTATATAAAATATTACTCAATCTATATCATTTTTTTCACATAAAAGGTATTATATAAATATTATCTAATTGAAGGTGTATATATATATATATGTATATATTTAAATATCAGTTTAAGTACTTTGAAAAATAGCTTTAAAAAATTGAAAAATCAAGAATGCTATTAGTTTTCTACTCTAGCTCTATATATCAAGACAACACTAAACTTATTTAAGAGATGAACGAGTTTTATATATAAACATTATGGATTCTGTATGGGAATAGTATTACACATACTAAATACAAATATTAGATTCTTTGTGGTCACATCTTACATTTAAGAAATGATGCATAACATTTCACAGTATTATGATGAAATATATGGAACTGAAAATTGAGCTTTATTACAAAAGGTTAAAAATGTAAGGCTTCAAAATTGTTGTGATTCACATTTTCAGTTGAAACCTAGAGTATGGTGGGGCTGGTAATCCTTTCTCTTAAAGTGACAGAAGTAATAACCTGATAGGGAATTTTCAGAGTAGTTCATGATTTTGACCTTTGGAAAGTATGGATTTAAGAGGAAATTTAATTTAGAACCACAGATGGAAGAAACATCCACTTTCCCTGGCTAATATTAGACAGTCATTTAAAAAATCAAGAAAAACCAGTTGTAAATTTTGCACAGAGAGGAATCAGTGTATACATATTGTGGGTTCTTAATAAATGTTGTTGTCATAGCTGTAGCTCTTACACAGCCAAAGTGCATACCACAGACCCAGTGGCTCCCACACTTTTACTTTGTGGCTTCTGGCTGTCCACATCTTTAATGCAAATAGATGTACCTTTTAATCCATGCTATTTTTGTGTGGAGTAATTTCATTTTTATCCAAATGTCAATCTCTTCAGCTTTTATGTACTCCTATTACTGTTCTAATTTTTAAAAGAATAAATTTCATCTACCTTAGTTTAAATGAAAATAGATAGATTTAAAATATGGGATTGTGACCTCTCAATCTATTACCAGACTCAGTGCCAGTAAAAATCACCTGTAAGCTTTAGTTAATTTGCTTGGAATTTATTTTTTTGAATAGTGTGTGAAATTTCAAAGAAAAACAAAAAAGAAATAAAATGGTTATCTAAAAATATTACCAAACCCTCTTCCATAAGAAGACTAAAATAGTTCCTTAACATAGTGTCAAGAAAAGAAAGAAAAATGACTATCTCCCAAACAACAAAAGGCAGATTGGTAAAGTAAGTAAAATACAACTACTGATTTATCTAACAGTCAGAACAATGAGTCATAGAGAGTTGACTCAGAACACAGAGTCATAAATATTTAGACCTGGAAGAAACATTAGAAATATTGCCTGACAATCTCTCTCAGTCAAGAAAAAGCAGAGGCCAAAGAGACTTAGAGACTTATTCAGTTTCACAGAACAAATTAATTTCAAACATGGCAAAAATTTCACACTTCCAAGTTATTTTAAAGAAGATATTTGTATCACATTATGCTGCTACATAAATAATGCTTTAAATAATAACATTGAAATGGTTCTTTAGCAGCCAAATTTAATTATTTTTTATGAATTTGTCTACTCATAGGCTGAGTACTCCAAAAAAAAATGCCTAAGTTCTAAAAGATTTCTAAGGCGAAGTCTACCTCTTCTTTGCAACATACCATTTATACAAAGATAAAGCCAGAGTCTCCCAGTGACCATAGGGTCTAAAGTAGACCATCTGCCCCTACTCTCTTTCAGTCCATCGGCTCTTTCTCCCTCCCCCAACAATTTGCTCACTACATCAGCTTCCTTAATTCATACAATCATCTCAGTCATGTTCTCACTTGTCAGGTGTGCATTTCCCTTCTGTTCCTGGATGCTGTCCCCACAGATACAGGTAAGTGTGACTCAATACCTTACTTTCTTTGATCCTACTTGAACCTCACATTCTAAATGAGTATTTTCCTAAACAGCCTTATTCAAGTTTCTGTTTTATTCATTGCTATATCCCATCCTTCAAAATGATGTCATAGAGGCCTTGGCCAGTTTGCTCAGTGGTAGAACATTGGTCTGTAGTGTTGATGTCCTGGGTTTGGTTCCCAGTCAGGGCACACAAGAGAAGCAACCATTCTGCTTTTCCACCCCTTCCCCTTTACTTTTTTTTCCCCTTCCAATTGGTTTGAGCACATTAGCCCCAGACACTGAGGATGGCTCTGTGGAGCTTCAGACTCAGGCACTAAAATTAAATCTGTTGCAAGCATGTCCCCAGATGGGCAGAACATAAACCCCAAACAGAGGGTGGCGGGCAGATCCTGGTCAGGGCTCATGCGAGAGCCTGTCTCTTTATCTCCCCTCCTCTCACTTGGAAAAACAAAATGGTGTCATAGGAGACCATAAAAATTTCTGTTACTGATTTTAAAAATGAAAGAATAAGTAGTTATTAGTATTTCTAAAAAATAAACTATAAATTATAAATTATATAAGGCAAATAGGGAATGTGACTTTAACACTGCTGTGTTAATAAGCCAAAGGTTATATGTTGAGTTGTTAGTAAAACAGAAATGAAATCCTGGAATAGTTAAAAACCTTACACATATTATTTTTCCTAAATAAACCGCTTCCTGCTTCATTCCATCTAATTACATTCTTGTTTTCTTCAGTCAATAATTGTAGCTAAGAAATCTTTTTCATTGTTAACATGGCCAAATAGTGATATGGATACTCTGAAAAATCTTTATTATTAACATGATCTAGTTATATGTATATAAAATGTATTCTGTAGAATTTAAATTACTATTTGGAATCAGAATAGCTTCAAAATTTATTCAAAGCATCCAGATCTAAAATTCATCCTCACTGGATGAGTAAACAGACAAAGGTTAGTAGCCACTCTTTATGTAGCATTATGCAACTAAAGGAAGCAGCAGAGTAGCTGTACTCCTAGATGTGTACAGAGAAACATAGGTAGAAATTTTAAGTACTTATTATAAAAATAAGAAAGAAATGGCATTTATTTATATGCATGCATGTATATTTATTTATATACATACATACATATACTTTTTGTATGCATATATGTATATTTACATACATATACAGTGTGTCCGTAAAGTCACGGTGCACTTTTGACCGGTGACCGGTCAAAAGTGCACCGTGACTTTACGGACACACTGTATATGTCATATTATGCATATGTATGTATATATTTGTGTATATGAAATACATAATGCTTACTAAGAAAAGTAAGCATGATAATTATTTATACCATATACATGTATACATACATGTATATGAAAATCGATACATGTGTACAACTGTATAGATATGTAACTTTTATGCATGTGAATTAAAACGCATAAATAAAAATCAGTGTAAAATTTTGAAAATTTCTATACAAACAAAGAATATTTGTAAATACCTCAGAATGTTTATCAACAATTGAAGAAAGGGACAGAAAATAAAAATATAAGTGAATAAGCAATGAACAAATGAAGAAAGGTCACTTCAAGGACAAGTGATGATAATGTGTTTTGATTGGAGAAATGTGATTAAATAAAAGCAGCCAATCAACCTATCAGCAAATCAATGTGTTTCCAGTACAATTAAGACATTCTTACTTAAAAAATATATTAAATATATATTTTACACCATCAATGCTATCTCTATTAAAAACAGTACAATAAAATTTTAATATTTTTTCATTTTTTCTTTTTGAAACATATGCTAATTGAATGATTATCACATGAAACTTTCTAATTATATAGATTTCATAACTTTTTAACTAATTAATTATTACTTTCTAATTCAATATTTAACATAGACAATGACTTTTAAATATTTTGATCTCCCCACAAACAAATTATTTTCTTTTTCTCTTAAAGTATTAAATTATACAAGTTAGTAAGATTTCCATAAGAGAAAAATAAAAAGTCCTAAATAGTGAAACCAACTTATTTTAAGGTTCTGCTATATGACATATGCCTATACCAGAAAATATCATAGAATAAAGAGAAAATTCTAAATTGATAATTGAAAAAAAGACAAATAAAATAGATGTTGTGTTAACTAAATGGCCACTATTTATTATATGCAGAATAATTTACAAAGAAATGTCTTACTTGGTAAAAAATTCCTAGAAAGAGATACAATCTGGAAACAAGCTCTACCCATTATTGCTAATTAAGACAGTGACATTTTCCCTTATATATTAAATATTTTAGTCCTCATTAATGTACTTAATGATTGAAAGTAAATTACAAATGCAAATATAATTTTTGTGTAATATATCAGGTTTAGAAGAAGCTTTAAAATAGTAGGAAGCATTCTTTTTTGCCATATGTTATTAACTAACCTATATCAAATTGAAGAGCATGCAAGAAATACATATAAACTACTGAATTATGATTTTACTCAATCAAATAGCAGCATAAATACATATTTTCTTTTTAAAGTTTTAAATTCTAAGACTGTGGTTCAAAAGAACATTCTAACTATTCATATTCAGGGGAGTGAAAGAAGAGAGGTCTATGTGATCTTTTAAATGTGTAAACACTGGGGAACAATTTTTTTTTCCTTTTCCGTTGCATGAGGTTTTAGAATGGTTTCTATATATTTCTGCATTGCTGATTCCAAATCTAAAATTCATTTTTTGGTGTATGCTCCAGTTTTTATGCATTTTAATTTCTTTTTGTTACAGTTAATGGCATGCATTGGTTTTTAACTTGGAGTTAAAGGTTAAGGACTCTTGGATTGAACATAACCACAAGGCAATTAATGTTTTACAAACAACACTTTTACATAATTGTAGTTGTTTTTAAATGTAAAAAATTATATCTGATCAAAACACCCTTTTATTTTGTTTTAAGATTGAATCATGGCTTCTTCGAGTAGGCGTAAATGTAAGAATAGTCCTGAATAGAATTTAAATAAGTTTTGTGCAAATTTTATGATTAAAATGAGTGTTTTAATATGTTATATTTTGAAATTGTAGAGAAATTCTAATGCAATTATATTTTTAGTGTATTTCCTGCATTATATAAATTATTATATTTTTACAAAGATGATGCCCAAGAAGACATTCTACTTCATTATGTTAAACCAGTGGCTCTTAACCTTCTTTGAGGTACCGAACCTACCAATTTCATATGCGCATTCACCAAACCCTTCTTTAGTGATAAATAAAATATGATTTTTTTTCCAAATTCAAGACATAGGTATATGTTTTTTTACTGGTGCACAAAATGAGCCAGGCATGAACATCACCTTGCTCAAAGAACAAAACCAACAAAGTGCATGAACTCACAACAAATTATGGTATTACTTTATTCTGGCCTCTGTGGCAGAGGCTTCTCTGAACCCCTGAGACCAACTCATCAAACCCCTAGGGTTTGATAGAACCCAGGTTAAGAACCACTGGTTAAACTAAATGTTGAAAATTTTACAATAAGTTGAAAACCTAAAATCTTGAATTGCAAAAAATCTGTAGCTTACAGAGGAAAACTAATATCAGATTTGAGATCAATACACTCAAGTTAGGTAAAAACAAGTGTTCTTATGGATGCAACAAGAATTTTGTTCCCCAGTATTATTAATGGGATTCTAGAGAACCACCCTCAGTTCCTTTTCAAGGGAATAGCTAGTCCTTATGTGCAGGCACTGTAATTTAGCACATTTGCATGTTTATAGACCATTCTAACAATTCAAACAGATAAATTCTGGATAGAGCACAGAGGGTTATGGGTTAACTTCCACAAATTATGATTCCCTGGGTACCCTTAAATATAATTTCAGATTTCAGTGTACAATAAGATGATCTCCTTGGATTCTATGTAAAATGTTTCATTGTTAGGTAAAAGCCAGTTCCATCCTCTGGCTTCTTCAGAGCACATGCAAATATGTCTCCCTGTGTCTCCTTGATGAACCTTATGAGTTGGCTTGAGGACAAGGAGAATTAGCATAAATCCACAGGTTATAGAAGAAGTGAAAACTATCTAGGGCAGGAATAAACAATCTTTTGAGCTTGGTGTATCAAAATTTGCCAAAAAACAAGCATAACTCAGGTAATGTGTCACTTCCAGAAAAATGGCCTAACCGGAAGTCCCAGAATTAGACTCTCTGTGCCGGAGTTCTGTTGTTTTGCCCTACAGACCTCCGGCACAGAGTGTCTACACTACAGCAAATGTTTTATACTCAGTTACAAAGATGAAACGTCCTTTTCGGCATGCTGCCCCATACTTTTCTGGTATGCGGCCTCATGGGGCTGCGTGTCATCAAAAATGGCTTCGCGTGTCAGTGCTGACACGTGTGTCATAGGTTTGCCATCACTGACATAGGTAGTTTGGGGCTGAGTATAATCGGTGAATAGATTAAGCAAAGAAAAAACAATATAGACATAGATAAAAGTATAGGGATTTCAGAATCCACCCTGCAAGCCCAGTAGGAGGTGATGCTCTGCCCATCTGGGGCATTGATCCGTTGCAACTGGAGCCACTCTAGTACCTGAGGCAGAGGCTATGGAGCCATCCTCAGCACCAGGGCCAACTTTGCTCCAGTGAAGCCTTGGCTGCAGGAGGAGAAGAGAGAGATAGAGAGGAAGAAGAGGGGAAAGGGTGAAGAAGCAAATGGGCGCTTCTCCTATGTGCCCTGGTCAGAAATCAAACGCAGAAATTTTATACGCCAGGCCAACACTCTACCGCTGAGCCAACCATCCAGGGCCAAAGCCTGTATAATTTTATTAACCAATGTCACTTCAATGATATTGGTAGAATTAAAAATAACTTAAAAATAGGATAGATAGATAGATAGATAGATAGATAGATAGATAGATAGATGATGATAGATAGATAGATAGATAGATGATAGATGGGTTAGATAGACAGATAGAGACAATAGTTAAATAGATGGGCAGTCTCAGCAAAATGTAGAAGTAGGCCAGGATTAAAAGATATTAATTTTTGGCCCTGGCCAGTTGGTTCAGTGGTAAAGTATCGGGCCGGCATGTGGATTTCATGGGTTTGATTCTCAGTCAATGCACACAGGAGAAGTGCCCATCTGTTTCTCCACCCTTTCCCTTCTCCTTTCTCTCGAAATTGGAGCAAAGTTAGCATTAGCGCTGAGGATGGCTCCATGGCCTCTGCATCAGGCACTAGAATGGCTCCAGTTGCAACAGAGTAAAACGCCAGATAAGCATAGCATCGCCCCCTAGTGGGTTTTCTGGGTGGGTCCCGGTCAGGCACATGTGGGAATGTGTCTTTGCCTCCTTGCTTCTCACTTCAGAAAAATACCAAAAAATAAAAAAGACACTAATTTTTCATCAGGTGGTGGTTGAGGAAAGAGGATTGGGCAAGTCTATTATTGTCAGAGGCAGTAGCCTCAGGCACAAGTTACCTTGTATATAGACACCGAGATGGCCTTAAAAGTCATAGCTTGACTAAATTTTGGACAAGGTTTATTTTTAACTATAGGCCCCTGACTTAACTTTTCTTAGAGCATTTACTTTAGAAAACTTGCAGTTACAAATTTCTTTTGTACCTTTTTTAGATATAAATCTTTTCCCAGCCTCCTGTCAGTTTTAAAACTCAGGAATGTATTTCTCAAAAAATTGTGAGCCATTCCTTTGAAATGTAATCATCCAGAAAGATAAACTTGTTAACAATTGCTGGGGTTTTAATATATCTCATGGTGATTACAGGTAACAATACTGTATTATGTACAGTACATGAAAGTGACTGAAATAGTAACTCTTAAATGTTCTCACCACAAAAAAGAAATGGTAATTATGTAACATTGTAGTGGTGCCAACTCATACTAAAGTAGTGATCTTGCAATATATACATGTAACAAATCAACACACTGGACAGAGATGTAATGATTTTCTACTTGTAATGCATACATTCCAATTAGAGATAAACTTTATTTTTCAGCTTACCATCATCTCCTATAATTAATTAATGTCTAAAGTAGAAAAGTAGTTTTGTAACAACTAATGAAATACAGTGTGTCCGTAAAGTCATGGTGCACTTTTGACCGGTCAACTGGTCAAAAGTGCACCATGACTTTACGGACACACTGTATTTCTAAACAAACTATTGTATAGACATTAGTTTGTCCTAATTAATTTGATTTCTATATTTTCAAGTACACATGTTATTTATTTGTTTTAGAGAAATTGAGTTTTTATCAATAGAGGAAATTAAATTGTGCTAATCTGCTTGAAGAGTAAAGTTGGTTCTAGTTTAATAGCTTCCAAGTGATTTTAGTAAACTTTTTCAATAAACCTTTCTAAGCAATAAAGTTTTGCTACCTTGTTCAATAAACAATTAAATATTGAAGACAATGCAGCAAAGCTTTACTCCTATGTATAGTACTAATAAAGCATTAGCACAAAGAAAATGAGTAACTTTTTGAAAGTATACAAGATAACAATATTCCCTTTTGAGAAGTAAATGATTATCACATATATTTTTATTGTGATTGCAAGGTGAGGTGTATTGATATTTGCATGTGTGCTTATTCATACATGAGTTGAATGACACTATGAATTTAATTTTTGAGAAGTTTTTCTTTTTTCAGGCTCTGTTTATTCTTTATTACACTGAGGAAAAAAAATTCTGTTGCATCCACAAAAACACTTGTTCTTACCTAAATCAAGTGTGCTGATATCAAATTTGTCATTATTTTTTCTCTTTAAGCTACAGTTTATTTTGCAATTTAAGAGTTTAGGTTTTCATCTTATTGTAAAATTTTCAACATTTAGTTTACATAATAAAGTAGGAGAATGTCTTCTTGGGCATGATCTTTGTGAAAATATAATATTTATATAATGCAGTAAATACACTAATGCACTCAAAATATGATTGCATCAGAATTCATCTACAATTTCAAAATAGAACATATTAAAACACTTATTTTAATCATAAAATTTGTGCAAAACTTATTTAAATTCTATTCAGACAAAAATTTACATTTGTAGCTCTTGCGTTTGTGTACTTGTTGAGGACAATCTCGTTTGATGCTCCAGCAGTAGTCTGCTCATCACTAAGAGCTCTAAGATTTTCAGGAAACGTATCAAGGTGACACTTCAGGAATTGAATCTTTGTGCTCATGTTCCATCAGTGTCGAGGAAAGCCAACAGTATCCTTTGAACCAGAAGTTCATAGTGTTCTGCTTTTTTGTTGCCAAGCAAGTTCTATATAACTGCCACAAAAGACTGCCATGCTGCTTTCTCCTCCTGATTCATCTTCCAGGCAAATTCTTTGTCATGTATGAGGGTTCTAATTTGAGGTCCCTTGAATACATTTGCCTTTATCTTCTGGAAAGACAAGGCAGGAAAAGCAGAAATAACATGTTGAAAGCATTCACTTTCTCTATTTAAAACTTGAACAAACTGTTTCATTAAGCCAAGTTTGATGTGACGTGTGGGAAAAATGATCCTGTCTCGATTAAATACAGGTGCATTCACAATATTTTACATCTCTACTTCCAGAGCTTCATGTTTTGGCCACTCCTTCTGTGTCCAGTGTTTCTCCCAAGCTAGGCTGTCTCACAAACACAGAAAGCAAGGATACTTCATGAAACCTCTCTGTTGTCTTAGCAGGAAATTTACCATTTTAAGATCCTCACAAATGATCCAGTTATGCTCCTCATACTTCAGAAAGTCGAGGAAAATTTTTATGTCATTATAATCTTATCGCAGATGAGTTGAGTAACCAATTGGAACCATTGCATAAACGTTACTGTTGTGGAGGAGAACACATTTCAGACTCCGTTTAGAACTGTCAAAAAATAGCCGCCATTCTGTTGAACTGTAAGTGGTAACACCTAGCTGACTGAGAAGACTACTGATATCATGACAGTAAACAAAGTGTTTGTCTCCAGAAGAAAAGTCCATAAAAATTTGTTCACGCTTCCTGAAATGGGATACTTTAGTTGAGCGGTGAAGTACATTGTATTCTTGGAGCCTGAGGCTAATAACTCAGCTGCTTTCCTTGATAGACCCAAATGTCTTACTAAGTCATTTAATTTGAGTTGGCTAAAGTGCTGAGGTGTTAATGACTGCCTGGCATCAGAAGAATACCCTTCAGATTCTATAAGCATTTTCTCATGCATCTTATCAAAATACACTTGATCATCATGTTCACTTTTTTCGTCCTTAGAAGAAAAAATAAAACCATTAAAAACTGGAACCAAGAGTGTCTCAGAGCATGGGATAGGTCGTATTGCTGAAGGAATATTAGGATATGCAATCATATCTTGTTTTTTCTTGCCGATGGCCTTTGTATGGATCACATAGAAATAACAGTCATTGCTGTGGTCCGTAGGTTCATGCCAAACCATGAGCATACCAAAAGGCATTACTTTGGGTTTTTATTTTTTTGTCCAGTCATGAAGCATTTTCTCACAATTATGACACACAGTATGAGAAGCCCAATTCTTGTCTTGTTTGCAAAGGGGAACTTGAAAATAGGCAATATATGCACGTGTCACAAATGATGTAATATTGTGTCTTTGACATACTGAAGGTGTCAGGACTAATCTTACATTTATGCCTACTCGAAGAAGTCATGATCCAATCTTAAAACAAAATAAGAGATTGTTTTTATCAGATAATAATTTTTTACATATAACAATACTACAATTATATAAAAGTGATGTTTGTAAAACATTAATTGCCTTGTGGTTATGTTCAATCCAAGAGTCATTTAACTCCAATTCAAAAACCAATATATGCCATTAACTGTAACAAAAAGAAATTAAAATTTCATAAAAACTAGAGCATGCACCGAAAAATAGGTTTCAGAATTGGAATTAGCAATGCAGATGTATGTTGAAACAGTTCTAAAACCTCATGCAACAGGAAATGAAAAAAAGTATTGTTACCCAGTGTAATGATTATTTTGATAGCAGTCTTCCTAAGAATATACCATTAGAAAGAATACTAAACCCAAACTTATGATGAGTTTATTTTTATACTTTATCTTACATTATATGCTTTATAAAAAATAGTATTTTATATTATAATATTAAATTAATTTTATATTTTATTTATATTATGCAAAATTTATATTTGGAAATGTGGATTGGCATTGATATAATTAAATTTAATTCTCTTTCTAAGTTAGTTCAACAAAATAATATCTGACCACCTAGTAAACTATTAATAAAAACTACTATCTTTTATCAGTCTTTTAGCTGTAGGTAAAAGGCATCAAACAAACAGAATTAAATGGCAAAAATTATAAGAATCTAGGAATGTATTATGAGACTCAAGGCAGGAATATAGACAAGTGTCAGTAAACTGAACCAACATATCAGTGGCAGGTCCAGGCTCTTGGTTTCTCACATGCACTGGTATCTGTACTCTAGTTCATTGTTCTCTCATGGCCAACCAGCTTCATTTGTTTCTCTGTGCTGCCTAGCGGGTTGAATAATATCTCAGGGACACTTATATAGCCTTTTCCACTGTAATGCTTATTTAAACTTTTAAATCCTCCATGGTGGTTCTTCTGGTTATGAAAACAGATTAAAATGCTTTTAACGTTTATTTAATTACTGAAGTACTTTCCAACTCACAAGGATAGAAAGACAAAGCATCCAGCATAAATTGCAATACTTCACCAATGTCTCAATATCAAAAACTCCAAATATATATATATATATATATATATATATATATATATATATATATATATAGTGTTTATTTAAAATGTTAAAAATATCTTGACTTCTCAAACAACAAAATTCTGTCAAATATGCGGTCATGACAACTCAAATTATCAAATTAAGTCTTTCTGAAAATTATTAACTCAATGCTTGATCTAAGATCAAAAAGGAATGTGTGATTTATTTGTTGAAAATGCTGTGAAAAGAAACTTCTTTCAGTGAGAGGATTTCTGTTGTATGCATCATTCTTGACATTCTGGCTCACATTTCCCTTGTATTTCACAAAACATGGATATTACTTTTGTTCCTCACCTTGACCATTTAACATTATAGCAGAAGATAAAACCTGACTCTGCTTTTCTTTAACCTTGTGTGTCTAAATTTCATTTTAGACTTTTAGGTTTATATAGAAAAGGTGCTATAAGGTAAAAAAAATAAAAAAATGACCCATCTACTTTAGGTGCCAATCAGGATAGATAGCATGTCTTAGATTATTGTAAAGCCAGTAGCCACGGCCACCATAACAGCCACCTGGCAGACAGGTTCACATTGGATTCGAACAGATGGTAATAAAATAATGGAGCCAAAAACTAGTGGGCCATCACCTCCAATTCTAGCTTGCACTTGGCGGCAAGAAACACACACACTGGGGGGAAACATTTCCCTTTCTATTCAGAGCTCGCAAAGCCACTGACGTATCCGAGTTTCCTAGAATCACCAGCCTTATTCACCTCTGTTCCCCATCTTCTTCTCCCTGCACAGACTCTGGACAAACTGGATTCCCCCTCAGCACTTCGTCATCTTGGCTGCTTCTGTTCTCCTCCACGTGGCCTTTCTATGCTCTCCTCTCTAATGCTAATCTCAAGAACCAAGAGAGAGCAAGCTCCCAGTATGCCCCGCTTACAGTGTAGAAATCAAAACCTTTCATCCAATATACAAACAAGGAATTCTCTGATACAAAGTCACTTATCTAAGGCATAATGGGATTCCTCATGAGAGTGAACCACCCCACGTCAAAAAGGGTTGGAAAGGCTTAGTCCTAAAACCAAACCCCAGGCTACAAGGACGCTGCCTACCCACAGCCTGCCCCAACACATTAATATAATCATGCCCATTTCAAGCATGAAGGGCAACTAACATCATCACCTGAACAATGGGCTTTCACATGGGCAGCGCCATCTTTAACAAAATGAGCATAATATATTTTATCTGCTCAACAATGATATATATATTTTTCAAGCCAATTGAGTGTCTGATTAACTGAAGAGGTAAAATCATTGTAAAAATGGTTAGCATATTGTTGGGCAGATAAAATATATTGTGCTCACTTTGTTAAAGATAGCGCAGCCCACATGGAAGCCCATCGCCCAGTTGTCCTTCATGCTTGGGATGGGCGTGATTATATTAATGTGTGTAGGGGGACAGGCTGTAAGCAAGTAGGATCCTTATAGCCTAAGGCTTAGTTTTAACACTAAGCCTTTCCCACCCTTTTTGATGTAGGGCAGTACACTCTCATGAGGAATCTATTATGCCTCAGATAAGTGATTTTGTATCAGAGACTTCCTTGTTTTTATATTGGATTAAAAGTTTTGAATCTACACTATAAAGTTGAATAGACTGGGAGCTTGCTCTCTCTCAGTTCCTGAGATTAGCATTAGAGAAGAGTGATTACATTCTAGGAGAAGCCCATGCTGAAGGAGAGCAGAGAGAGCAGAGCAGAGAAAGGCCACGTGGAGGAGTGGAGAAGCAGTCAAGATGGCTGAGTGATGAAGAAGAAGTCAGTTTGTACAGAGTTCGTGCAGAGTAAAGGAGATGGGGAACAGAGGTGAATAAGTCTGGTGAGCTAGAAACCTTTGATTCTAGGAAACTCGGATAAGTCAGTGGCTTTGGGAGCCCTGAATGGGAAGGGAAGTGTTTTCCCACTGTGTGTATTTCTTGCCTGCTGGGTGCAAGCTAGGATTAAAACTAATTGCCCACCAGTTCTTGGCTTTGTTATTTCATTACCATCTGTTCTAATCCAATGCAAACCTGCATGGGCCAGGCAGCTGTGATGGTGGCCGTGGCTACTGGCTTTACACATATCATTTATTCCTTTTTTGCATACCTTACCTTTGTGAAAATTATATTTTTAAATATCATTTCTACCTGTATCGATTTGGCTAAAATATTACAACTAAGATATTTTAATTCTTCAGAAATTTAGAAACAATGTAGAAGATAATATGCATAAAGAAATCTCTGAGACTGCAAGCAAAAAGTAACTAACTGTAGAGGCCCTGAATAGGAACATAAAACAGGGACAGAGTTCAGTGCCCTGAAGCAGAGGCCACAGTGACTTTACTGACAAAAGTACTGAACACCTTACTGTGCTGAACACAGCACAATAGGGATGGAATTAGCAATTCTGATTAACAAATAGGTGGGGACATTGAGCTACTTTATTTGCCCTTTAATCTGCTCTAAAGCCATTCCCCTTTCTGACTTCTTCATTCAGGTCCCTACTTCCATTTTTGTGTGTTCCAATAAATACCAGTGAGGACTAAAGGTCAGGGCTATCTCATGAAACCTGTGTAGGGCATTGTGAGGCAGCAGTCTCCCCTAGTTCCCTCGGTACATGCCATGTAGTCTCCAAGTCGTCATTGTCTCCAGGACAACTATCAATGTATATTATAAATCAAACTAGGAGTATTTACATGGTCAATATGTAATAACGCTGCTTAGTACCATTAATGATAATTGATAAAGATAATTATAATGGTAAAGATAAATTTATATAGGTAACTTTAATTAGAGTATGTCCACCTGCATTTATCGTGTACATGCCTACCCACATCCAAGAATGTCATATCCATAAAACATCATTTTCATCTTTAGTTCTGTTTCATCAGAATGAAGAAAGGGCCCTCAGTAAATGAATGTTGAATTCCCATATTTTCCCATGTATAAGACGCTCCCATGTATAAGACATACCTTAATTTTGGAGCCCAAAATTTGAAAAATAATGTATTACATAAAGTTATTGAACTTATTTTAATCATCATAAAATTCATACAACTCATCTGCTCAAAAAAGCGGGAAATGAAAGTAAAATAACTCTATAACCACTGTATAAGATGCACCCAGTCTTTAGACCCCAAATTAAAAAAAAAAAAAAAGATGTGTCTTATACAAGGGGAAATATGGTAATGAAAGAACCAAGGATCTCTTTACACACTTTTCAAAGTCTTCAGCATACTTTGAAATAAAAAAGAGCAAAATTTTAAAATAATACATTTTTCACAATTGAAAATTGACTTTGATAACAAGACTCAATTTTTTTTTATTTTATTCATTTTAGAGAGGAGACACAGAGTGAGAGAGAGAGAGAGAAAGAGAGAAAGGAGGGAGGAGCTGGAAGCTCAACTCCCATATGTGCCTTGACCAGACCAGTGCAGAGTTTTGAACTGGCAACCTCAGTCTCCCAGGTTGACGCTTTATCCACTGTGCCACCACAGGTCAGGCAAGACTCAAATTTTTAAAACCAGATTTCTCCTTGTTGGGCAGATAAAATATATTATGCTCACTTTGTTAAAGATGGCGCTGCCCACATGCAAGTTTTAAAAGTAAGCTTTTCCCCACACCCTTGACTGATTGGATGATTTGGGGTGGTGCACTCTCATGAGGAATCCTCCCATTATGCCTCAGATAAGTGACTTTGTATCAGAGACTTCCTTGTTTGTAGATTGGATTAAAGGTTTGGTTTCTTCTACACTATAAAGTGGGGCAAACTGGGAGCTTGCTCTCTCAGTTCCTGAGGTTAGTATTAGAGAGGAAAGCATATTAAGGCCACCTGGAGTAGAGGAAAGCAGCCAAGATGGCAGAGCGCTGAGCAAGAAGGCAGTTTGAGCAGAGTTTGTGCTAGAAAAGGAAATGGAGAACAGAAGTGAATAAATCTGGTGAGCTAGAAACCTTTGATTCTAGGAAACGTGGATAAGTCAGTAGCTTTGTGAGCACTGAGTGAGTGAGTTTTGGAGCCCAGTGTGTGTTTTTACTTGCCCGCAAGGTGCAAGCTAGAATTAAAGCTGATGGCTTACCAGTTTTTGGCTCCGTTGTTTCATTACTGACTGTTTGAATCCAATGTGAACCTGCACTGGCCAGATGGCTCTGATGGTGGCCCTGGCTACTGGCTGTACACTTCTTATAATTCAGTTTGACTTGGGGTTTATATAATCCCATGTAATACTAATTTATTCATTCAACAAATATTTAGTAAACATCACTTAAGTGTTTAGCAAAGTGCTAAGCAGTTTTATTGTTAATGCTCATTCTGAAATGCTTACTGATTTTTCACACTTTTACATGAGGAAACAAGGATCATCATATCTTTTACAAATTTACACTGAACAATTCATTATTTACAAAGGACTATGTAATTAAAATATCGAGGAAAAGCACGTTTAGACTTTCTACAAGGTAGCCCTTCATATACATGCAATTCTGATTTGAGTTTGGGGCAAGCACAAACATGGAAAAACACAGACTTGAATAAAGTTACCTCCTATGATACTGTGCTCAAGGTCATTTTTAACCCGAAGAAAAATGATTAGTTTTCTCAGTTTCTAAAATTGTTGTTGTGATGGGTATAGAATATGCACATATTTCTCCATTATTATTCAAGTAGAAAAATACTTTTCCAAATATAAAATATTCTTCACTGCTTCTTACATTTTGAGTGAAGATTAATTCATTTTTTGGTGAATTAAGTCCATTAAATTATAAGATAATTATCTTTTTTCTCAATGATTGCTATGTCAGCCTCAAGAATAGACTTAAAATTTAGTGATTCAATTTTTCACTTACTTAGCTTTAATTATACTTTGATCTACTCATTATTGTTTTTTCTTTTTTCTTTTTGCCTTGATTCTTTTTACTTTATTTTTTCTATTCTCTCTTTCTGCCTTTATTTTTATTCACCACTTGTTTTCATTGTTATCACTGCTTTTTTTCATTTTTTCACCTTTTTTACGTTTTTCACCACTTGTTTCATTTATTTGTGTGTTTGTTTCTCATGACTTATGTAAATTCTTAAATAGACTGTAGTGTAGACTCCAAGTTGTCTCAATCATTTCCACTGCCTGAAACTCACACTTATGTGTGATCCTCTCTTTATAAGTGTGGGTTGGCATAAAGAGTTGTTTCTAATGAACAAAATTCAGCAAAAGTTTTGAAATGTAATTCTCATGATTAATTAGATAAGGTCTTGACTTGCACCTGCTAGCAAACTCTTTCTACTGCCTTTTTGGCATTTATGCTTTGGTGAAATAATCTGTTATGCTATAGGGGACCATCTTGCAAGGAAGTGATTCTAAATCAATTTGAAACTGAAGCCATTGTCCAGTAGCCCTTATAAAACTGAATTGTACTCAAAAGCATGTGAGCCTAGAAGTAGATCCTTCCCAGGTTCAGTTTGAGAATGAGACAGCATAGTTTACTAACATCTTTTTTTAAATTTATTTATGATTTTAATTTATTGTGTTTACATAGATTTAAGTGTTCCACCAAATATATCTCCCCTCACCCCTATGTTCCCCTAGCTCCCCTTTTGCTCCCTCCCCCCAATACCTTCACCCCTTCCCTCTTGGATTTACTTTCCTGTTCTCTATAATGCTGTGTTATGTATATATAATTTCACTAATCTCTTTCCCTCTCTGACCCCATCTTCTCTTCCACTTTCCCTCTGTCTGATTTCCCTCTGGTCCCTTTGATCCTGCCTCTGCCTCTGTTCCGTTCCTCAGTTCACATTGTTCATTGGATTCCTCAAATGAGTGAGGTCATATAATTTTTTTTTTCTCTGCCTGGCTTATTTCACTTAGCATGATAGTTTTCAGGTTCATCCATGTTGTCGCAAAAGGTAAGATTTTCTTCTTCCTCATGGCCACGTAGTATTCCATTGTATATATGTACCACAGTTTTTTAATCCACTCATCCACTGAAGGACACTTGGGTTGTTTCCAGATCTTGGCTATTGTAAACAATGCTACAACCAACATCTTGATTGTAGTATGTAAGAGGACTGATGTAAATTGCACCTAGACTCCCACTCAGAGAAATATAAATAATGACAGATGTTAACTAAAATTATTGTGGTGATAATGTCATAATATGTATAAATTTGGAATTATTATGTTGCATCCCCTAAAATTGATATAACATGTCAGTTATACTTCAATTTTTTTAAAAAAGAGAAACTGTGAGCTAAGAAATTATATTTTTTTACCCTGTTTTATGATAAAATTCTATGCAGCAATAAATAACAAATATGTGTTTTCTGTGCTATTTGCTACATATGTCCTCACATAATACTGTTTAAGAAATAAATATCTTTTAAAGGTGTATTTTAAAATTTGTTTGGTAGAGTCATGAAAAAATTATTTTTGCTCTGTTATGCTGAAGGTTTAAAATTTTATTTTCTTTTTATACTCATAATTTACTTGAGCATCCCCTTGGTTACTAATGAAAATGTTGTCAGTAACCCAGTTTCTATATTGAAATCTTTATAAAGATGACAGTAGCTTTTACTTGAATGGTAGAATATTATAGTTTATATACACCTGATTATTAATTATGTATGTACCACAACCAACTCTAATTATACTATAGTCTTAATTTGTTAAGAACATTACCTTTTTTTGAACACTGTAATTTGAAAAATTTATATTTGTATTATTATTGTAGAAACAAATAATTTTATATTTTATATTAAGGTTTTAAACTTAATTTTCAATTATATTAGATATATTACCTATGACTTATTGAATTTATAAAACTTTTCTAAAATTCTTACTGAGTTTTTTGGGATGACATTGGTTAATAATATTATATATATTTCAAGTATACAATTCTATAATAGATCATAATTAAATTGCACTGTGTGTTTATTATCCCTAGTCAAACCTCTTTCTACCACCATATAACCCTCCTTTACCCTCTTCTACCATGGACTGGATAGAAATAATGAACTCAGTGGAATTAGCAAATTTTGCAATTGAGGTATATAACAACCTGTACTGGCACTAGGATGAGGTTAGTGAGGTGTTTAGGGGCACGTGATCTATGAGACATTCACTCTAAGAACCATGTTAGTGTCTAAAGTGCATTTGTAAGGTTAAATGGCAAGGTTTTTATTTTATTATGGAATCAATTATTAACTAGCTTCCTTTCACTTTTTGTACATGTATCAGAAATTATGAAATAGAAACATTAATTTTAATTCAGAAGAAATATTTATATGGTAAAATAAAGCCTCACATAGCAATATGTAAATGCATCTTTTGTGGTTGCACACTTTCAATGTCATCTTGGGATATAATCTTTTAAAAATAACTGACATTTTTTAACTAGATGTTAATACCTGTTTCATAAATTCTTGTCTCCTGTTACATGTTACATTATGTTTTTGTATTTTTTTTTTTTTACAGGGACAGAGAGAGAGGGATAAACAGGGACAGACAGACAGGAACAGAGATAGATGAGAAACATCAATCATCAGTTTTTTCCTTGCAACACCTTAGTTGTTCATTGATTGCTTTCTCATATGTGTCTTGACCACGGGCCTTCAGCAGACCGAGCAAACCCTTGCTCGAGCCAGCGACCTTGGGTCCAACCTGGCGAGCTTTTGCTCAAGCCAGATGGGTCCACGCTCAAGCTGGTGACCTCAGGATCTCCAACCTGGGTCTTCCACATCCCAGTCCGATACCCTATCTACTGTGCCACCGCCTGGTCAGGCTCATGTTACATTATTGCCAAATACATGGTAGATATTGGAGAAATACTTTATGCAAGTTTTATATTCATCACTACCTTTAATAAACAAATTTAATGCTAATTTTCATTAAATGTGCACATATCTAAATAATTGATGCCAAATAGTTTATTTTAATTTTTAAATGTGTAGCCAAGCAATAAAACAAAAATAGATTTAGATCATAAACTAAATGACCAAACCATATAGAAGAAACATATCTATTAAAAAAATCTATCTGGCTCAAATTAAATTAATTTTTAGGCACCCATTTGAGAGTCAGTCTCCCATTTTCTTCTCCTATTTTGATTATCAGTTATCTATCATTTCACACTTTTCCCAATGATTGTTCCAATGGGCAGCCTGACTGCTGGATTTATCTAGAAGTTAGCTGCTTGGATCAGGTTAACTGTTTGCAGGACCATCATGTACCTGCTTACCATCATTCGAGACCAAAGAGGGTATCTACCCTAGTGTACTTTGTTTTACCATGTATCCTACCTACATGGTATCTTTTCTTTAATTTTTAAATATTTTATTTATTTTTAAAAGATAAGTACTCTTTAAAACATAACCAAAATATTCAAAGTAGGTTTAAAAAATAAATAAATAAAGTAACCAAATAATAAAGCAAGCAAGTAAAAAAAAAATGCACACAACAAAACAATAAAATTCTAATACAGCAAATGTCTATACAATGTTTAAATTTTTGTGCTTATTTATAGAATTAATTTTTATATTTTTAATTATATCCAAATAAAGTCTATTCATGGAAAGAAATGTCCATTAAATAAAATTGTGAGATGCAAAGTTGAAAAATTCTGACTACTATGAAGTCTACAGGACAACAACCTTATTTTTGCAAAAGAGAAATTGTAAATTGAAAAAAAAAATGAGAGAGATAGAGTGAGAAATCTCAGTGGTATCTTAAAGCACAGAGCATTTAAGAAGGGTCAGGAAAAGAGATATGGATTACTGTGGGTCATCATTCACACTTAACTATGCAGTAAGGTAGGAACTGTTCCTGTCACATGTGTCTCAGAGACCACAAGATAAGCTTGTGCAAAGCCTTCCAGTAAAATAAAGGAAGGCTGCCAAACCATTTTGATGGTTCTATTGCAGTTATTGTTAATAACCTTTTGTTTAGAAACTTGGTTCAAATATGCAAAACCAAAAAGGGCATCATGACAAAAGTCACCAATCTGGATTGCCCCAGTCACACAAGAGATCATATCCAGTGTTCATGAAATGAGTCTTATTGTGCCTATTTTTCATATAAAGTATCTTAGAGAAGCTACACTTTAGATCAGTAACAGAGAAAATAATTCAATTTAGATTAATTTTTAAACATTATACTGTTTTACAAACCATTAAATACTATTTAGTAGGTAAAAGTTCATTTTTTACTTTACATGTAATTCTACTTTCTGCAATATGATGTTTTTATAACATCATGGATATGCTTTATAAATGATCATATACAGCATATATGACTAATTGTTTCATGGTAAAATGCATAATTAAAATTATATCCTTTAGTAATTATGATATATAACTAATTATATATATATTGTGAGTGTGTGTGACAGAAACAGAAAGAGGGAGAGATAGGGACAGAGAGGCTAAAAGTGAGATGAGAAGCATCAATTCTTTGTTTTGGCACCATAGTTGTTCATTGATTGCTTTCTCTTATGTACGTTGACTGGGGGGCTACAGCAGAGTGAGTGACCTCTTGCTCAAGCTAGCAACCTTGTGCTCAAGCTGGTGAGCTGTACTCAAACCAGATAATCTCACGCTCAAACTGGCTCCCTAGGGTTTCGAACCTGGGTCCTCAGCATCCCAGTCCAATGCTCTATCCACTGCTCCACCGCCTGGTCATGCTAACTTATATATATTTATAGACATAATGTATACACACACTAAATAAAACAACATATACAAAAATGTTATCACCTCAATAAAGTGGAATAATTTGTACTAATTTACTATCTCTTCATTTGTTCATAAAAATTAATAAAAAAATCACTAAAAAATTAAATTAAAATTTTATCACATCACAGATTATCAAATGTAGTTTCATCAAAGAATAACTTCTACTAAATTTAAACCACTGTCTCTTGGAAGTTATATGTGTATCTAGTCATAACAGCCTTGATGCCTAAAATATCTGTTAAATTCTACTTAGGCTTCTTGTTCAATTTATTTACATTTCAGGTGTTTTCACTCTTTAGTTGGGATGCCAACATTTTATTGGGTGGTTAATACATATAAATATTTAGGTACAGAATAATACTTACACATTGTAATTGTGTAAATGTGTGTCTATATATGGATATCATATATATTGCATTCATCTGTGCGGTTGGTTTGTGTTCCTTTGTTTGTTTGACCTCCTATATTAACAACAAAGGTTTGGGAGCTTTGAAGTGAAAAATGTTTATATAAATTCTTCTGTGATTTATGCTGTCTAGCATCCTTGGAGAGCCACTTAAAGACTTTGAGCATTCACTCATAGAGTGTGACTAATGTTCATACATTTATTTTGCTGTAGTTTAACTTTGGTCTCTGGTAACGAACCCTACCGCTACCTTTACCTCTTCTCTTTGTAAAGCAAAGTTATTTCTTTTCCTAAAGTTGAACAGAAACTTACACACTGAGAGGGTGGGATATATGTTACAAAATTCATCTAGAACTATATATGATCAAAACTAGAAAAAAATTGAGATATGGTAGAGCAATAATTAATATCTATATTATATTTAAGAAAGCAGATATCTATGTGAATAAATTTTCAGGTAACGTGAATTTATCTTTTCAAGGGCCAAAATCTGACTTAATTGTGGCTGAAAAGATTTCTACAATACCTTATGTTCTTCTACTTCTCTTTCAGCAGAGTCAGGTGATTTGTGTCTTGTCATTTGTATAACTCAGCATTTTGCAAAGAAGGAGAGTTAGATACTTATTTGAACACTGACTGCATTGTCTCGTTTATTTGATTCATTTTCCCCTCCTTCTGGCTGACATAGGTTCAGTAGTTAGGCCAGGTGGCAGAGCCAGCAAATCTTCCACAAAATAGAAAGTGTTGGCAAATCAACAAAGCTCAAATCTGGAATGTCATACTGGCATTTTCATTGGCTTTATTACTTTGCTTTATTCAATCCAATTAAAAGAAACTTGGCTTTTGCATTACTAATTTCTGTAATCATCTATTTTATTTTAGCTTCAATAGTTTCAATATGTACCTCTTTTATTAGTAAGGACTATTGTACCATTCTATCATTTGTTGTTTTGCAATCAAGTCAATAATCTTTCTTTCATCAATTTATAAGTTAATATCCTTTTTTCCGTAGTTTTAGGTTCCAGTTTCCACACGGCTACAAATAGAAGAAAAACAGTCTCTATTTCTGTAGGGTCAATTTCTGTAGATCTTTATTTTTTTTCAATTACAGCTTGTATTCAATATTATCTTGTATTACTCTCAGGTACACAGCTTAGTGGATAGACAATCACATACTTTACAAAGTATTTCCCCTAATATTTTCAGTGCCCAAATGGCACCATATGCAATTATTGCTGTATTATTGATTATATTTCCTATGCTGTATTTTACATCCTCATAACTATTTTGTAACTACCAATCTGTACTTTTCAATCCCTTCACATTTTTTACCCAGTCCCCCACACTCCCCCTCTGACAACCATCTGTCTGTTCTCTATAAATTTTAATACCTAACTAAATTGGTGTGCTGCTCACCCATGTCCAGGAAAAGGAAAACATTCCCATATTTCACCAACCTTACTTGGGTATTTTATCAGAGCATCTGTTTGTCATGAAACTCCCTGGTTAATGCAAAGCAATACCAGATGTCTCAGAGATAAAAATCTCTGGGCAGAATGACCTGTCCTAGCCACCCTGCTTTTTCAGGATATATTCAGTAATTCAAGATTTCTACCAAACAAGCCAGGATTTACATGGCCTAAGTCTATTCTAGTAAAACAGGTTAAAGTAAGTTCTGGGATCTGCCATTATTATTATTATTTGCTCAGATGTAACACTTTTGCACTATTTCTAGGGTTAATGTTCATTTTCAGAGGTTGCATGATTATTTCTGCTTATGGTGAGTAAATGAGTCAGTTTATAAATGAGTCAGATTACTAGTTGTTTATCAAAAGCAAGGGCTGTAACAAGTGGATGTGCTATTGCATCTTTACATAGTAATATTTCTTTATGATAAATCAGGTACCCTATAATACAGAGTGTTATTTCAAGACATTTTTAGCTAATAGGCATATATTATGGCTATCTTTTTGATTAATTTATCTATATTTTTCCCACATCTATTTTTTTTTTATCAATCATTTCCAGAATCCTTTCTTTAAATATCCTGTTGTCCAAAGACAGTGCTTGTGCTCTGTAAGATGAAGGTGATCATTCAAATGGCAGTAAAAAAGTGCAGTGATGCTTTTTAAAATAATTCAATTTCAGAGCACTTAAAGTTTGATTAATAAAACCTCAGTTTAAGTTACATGAATAATGATTACAAGGAGCGGATATAGTCCATATTCTCTAATCAATTCCAAGGCTAGTTGTTGTCATTGAAAAAAAGAAAAACAATATTTTTACAGTTCTTCATATTTCATTATGACATGTGTTCATTTTAAATATTGAATACATTCGCTATGCGGTATGCTTCTTTGTCATGGTAAAAAGAGCCAAGTGGACAAAAATTAGAAGTAGTGATTTCTCTTAATCTAAATTGGCCTTCAGAGTTTTCAAACAACTTCTATTAACTGTCACAACTTTGTTACCAGCCTCAGGGAATCTGATCTATCTTGTTCTTTCTTATGACTTTGATAGAAGCCACACAATGATACAACTGTAACCACTTTTACATTTAACAACATAAATGAGTTTGGACTAATTTTATATTTACTGAAATGAAGGATTAAAAATAAATGATTTAGGCTTCTTCTATTAAAAATATTTTTCAGCACCTCATTCTAATTCTTCTAACACCGATTTTAAATCTTTTATTGTAGGTCCAACATTCAACTTCCATGATAAAAACTAACTACAAATATATACTTTCTTTTATTTCTAAACTAATGTTTGTATTTTTTCTATTTCTGTAACATGATTAAATTTACTAAAACATAAAATGTTAATGAGTTCTTAGTTTTAGTGTATTATAAAAGTACCTGTTATTTAAGGAAGAGTTTTATCATGAGAGATTGCAGGATATTAGAACTCAGAAGTTGGTGCACTTTTCATAATCTCTAATTTTATACTTTTACTAAGTCAAAATAAGTAAATTTCTGAAGTAATTTCTTCATACTTAATTTCATACAATACAGGATAAAAACCTAAGTTTGGCTACTTGTATTGATTAAATCTTATTTTGAAATAGCACCTGAAATTTAGCTACAGACATGAAAATTACAGATGCATATAACTTTAGAATTTTTTTTCTAAATAATAATCCAATTTATCAGATAAAGATGGTAAAAGCTACCACTAAACGAACTGACGCTTATTGAGATATTCCATGTAAGTTTCCCTCTTGAAAAAAAGACTCTTATTAATGTTCCATGTCATTCATCAAATAAACCCATATAGAGTTGTGTGTGTCTATTGCATTTTTTAAATTTTTATTAATTTTAATGGGGTGACATTAATAAATCAGGGTACATATGTTCAAAGAACACATCTCCAGGTTATCTTATCATTCAATTATGTTGCATACCCATCACCCAAAGTCAAATTGTCCTCTGTCACCTTCTATCTGGTTTTCTTTGTGCCCCTTTCCTCCCCCCTCTCCCTCCCTCTCCTCCCTCCCTCCACCCCGTAACCACCACACTCTTGTCCATGTCTCATAGTCTTGCTTTTATGACCCACCTATGTACGAAATCATGCTGTTCTCAGTTTTTTTCTGTTTTACTTATTTCACTCTATATAATGTTGTCAAGGTCCATCCATTTTGTTGTAAATGATCCGATGTCATCATTTCTTATGGCTGAGTAGTATTCCATAGTATATATGTACCAAAGCTTTTTAATCCACTCATCCTCTGACAGACACTCGGGCTGTTTCCAGATCTTCGCTATTGTGAACAATGCTGCCACTAACATGGGGGCACATTTCTTCTTTTTGAACAGTGTTACGGTGTTCTTAGGGTATATTCCTAAAAGTGGGATAGCTGGGTCAAAAGGCAGTCTGATTTTTAATTTTTTGAAGAATCTCCATACTGTTTTCCACAGTGGCTGCACCAGTCTGCATTCCCACCAGCAGTGCAGCACTTATTCTGTGTTGTTTTGCTGATGTATATTGCATTTTTATGAGTATGCAATATATAATACAAATAAGCAGATGGATATGGATATATGTGTCCAAGAGTTATTGAAAATAGTCATACAAAAATAGTAAAACTGAAACACATAAATATATTTATTTTAATGTATTTCTCTGCTATAAAAATCTACCTATTAAAAATTTATTTCAAGTTTAAAGTTTAAAACAGATTTCCACCAAGACTTTTGTTAGGGTTTATTGGCAAAATCTTATAATTTTTTTTTTTAATTTAATGGCTACTCAGCCACCCTCTTTCTTTTTTTCTTTTCTTTTTTTACAGGGACAGAGAGGGAGTCAGAGAGAGGGATAGATAGGGACATACAGACAGGAATGGAGTGAGGTGAGACAAATCAATCAGTTTTTCATTGCCATTGCGACACCTTAGTTGTTCATTGATTACTTTCTCACATGTGCCTTGACCATGGGCCTTCAGCAGACCGAGCAACCCCTTGCTGGAGCCAGGGACCTTGAATCCAAGCTGACGAGCTTTTTGCTCAAGCCAGATGGTCCCTCGTTCAAGCTGGCAAGCTTGGGGTCTTGAACCTGGGTCTTCTGCATCCCAGTCCGATGCTCCATCCACTGCGCCACCTGCTGGTCAGGTTTTTAAATCTTATATATTAATTTTAGGAACAGTTCTAAAGAGTAAAAATTAAAGAAAATATATGATAAATTCTTTTTTAATTAGATGCAAAGATCAAAGTAGTATGATAAAAATTACAATAAGTATTTTCTTATGATTTGTATTTTTAAATTTCCAGGAAATATTCAAATGATCTTTCTTTTACTCTTATCACTAAAATGTTATATTCTTATACAACAATATGAACTGTAATAGAAAATGTGACATATACATAGCACAATACTTATCACATTATGATAAATAATTGCTTACTATTATTATTTAATTGCTATAACAAGTAGGAGTAATTGAAATAATGCATACAATGTATACTATACAGTGTCTGGAAAAACAAATTTTCAATAAATATTAGCTACTATTATCTTTCTCTTTTAGAGGCCCTAAGTATTTATAACTGTGGCTACACATTTCAAATAATATACACATAGACTTTATATGTCATAAGTTAATTATTTTTAATGAATATTTCTGCTTTTACTAATTTCTTTTAATTTTATTTATTTATTTATTTAAATTTTAATGTGGTGACTTTGATAAATTAGGGTACATATGTTCAGAGAAAACATCTCCAGGTTATTTTGACATTTGATTATGTTGCATACCCATTACCCAAAGTCAAATTGTCTCCCATCACCTTCTATCTGGTTTTCTTTGTGCTTTTACTACTTTACTGCTATAATTTCATTCGTCTTAAAATACAAAACATAGAATAATTTATTTCAATAGATTTGTATTTTCTCACTCTTTAGGTTTTAATTTTGAGTAGAAGCATGACATGTGAGTACGTAAATAAGGGTTATAGAACAAGCTAATCAGTCTTTCCATTTTTTTCATAAAATATAAATTTAAACAACACATTTTGGAGACTTTCCTGAAACAACTTGAGACTGGATGTAAAAGATTAATTTTATCATTGCAATCTTTTCTTTTTTGGGCAGGAAACGCCAAAAATAGGATGATAAGAATCTGCATTTATCAAATAAAAATATACAAGCTATATCTTAGTCATGACAAAGCATATTTAATGAGATTATAAACCTAAAATTTTCAGAACTCTCAGTACATTTGCCCCTTGAACAACATGGTTGTGAACTATGTAGTTCAATTATAACCAAATTTTTTCAATAAATACTGTAAATGTATTTTCTCTTATGATTTTCAATGTTTATTTGCTCTAACTTATTTTATTGTAAGAATACAGTATAAAAATATATATGAAATACAAATATGTGTTAATTGGTTGTTTATGTTCTACTAAGGCTTCTGGCTAATTGTAGACTACTGTAATTAAGTTTTAGGCAAATCAAAATTTATATGTAAATTTGTCACTGTGCAGAGGGTTCAGTGACTGTAACTCCTGGGTTTTTTAACAGTTAACTGTAGTATTATTTGGTTTCTCATTCTACAGAAAAAGTCAGTGTGGGCATTGTGTTTATTTGCTGCTTGAGGTAGTCACATGATGTAAGAACATACTTCTTAGTCAGTAAAATTTCTGAATATATGAACTTGAAGTAAAGAGTTGTGAAAACATGTCATTTCTTTGTAAAATGTAGATGTATTTGTAAGTTTTGATATGAAGAATTTCAATTTAAACAAGGGTATTCTCAAAACTGAAAAGCATTCATTTACCCAGAAGTTCAGAATAGGAAAGAATTCTTAAAACAGCAACAACCCCAAAGTCTATGTAAAAAAAAATTAAAAGAAACATTAGGTCATGTTAAATAATAAAATAAAATGAATATTCAATAAATTTATAAATTCTTCAATGCAAAAAAACCACTATTAACAAATTTAAAGGTCAAGTCTCCTAGACATAGTTTTAGTATGCACATTTTTTTTCAATTTCACATATGTAATTATACCAGTTTGTTAAAGCTGCCACAACAGAATACCATATACAGGCTAATTGAAGCAACAGAAATTTATTCACTCATGATTCTAGAAGTTAGAACTCTAATATCCAGGTGATGCAGGCTTTGTGTTTTCCAGGACCTCTCTCCTTGGTTTACAAAAGGCCACATTCTCCGCATGTGTCCTCAGGTGGTCTTTCTATAAGTAATCCAGAATCCCTGCTGTTTCTATGCATGCCCAAATTTTATCTGCTTATCAGGATATGAATAAAATTGAATTTAGGCCTACCTTTACAGGCTTTATTTTAACTTAATTACCTCTTTAAAGACCTTATCCTTCAATCATCACATTTTGAGATATTCAAACATGGGGTTTAGGGATTCAACACATTAATTTTAGAAATACACAATTCAGTACATTATTGTAAGATACAATGGTTCAGATAATAGAATGTTTTTACTTCAACTTTAATAAAAATGTTGAAACACATATCAAGTGGGAGAATAGTTTAAATAGGAGCTAAAACAATCATATTTATAATTTATTTAAATCCAAATAAAAATTTTACAAATCTATTACCATAGAACTACTACTGTATAGTATTAGAAGCCAAAAAGAGATACTTCATGTTATAATTTATTTCTCTTACTTTTCTTATTCTTATTCTGTTTATTTTTAAAACTACTATTTATAATTATTCAATGTACAGTTTACCTTTGGATTAAAGAAACTACTAATGGAGTTCATAATACCAACATCCAGTTAATTAAAAGTATTGTGAGTTGCTTCTCAAAAATTATAATAAAGAGTATTTTTCCATTACAAAGAATGTGCTATTTATACAATGGAAAAATAAGGTTGAAATTAAATAAAAATGTTTTTAAAACTTATATCAGACATAAATATACTTGAAACCAATTTATATTTCTTTTACTTTAGTAACAAAAAGAAAAGACATAAATGCAATGGGAAGAATGCTGCTTACTCTATAGTTTCCATCTTGAGAATGTTAGGTTGTTAATGTGAGGTGGGATACAGAGAAAAAATATACAAAGAAGGCATTTAAACAATAAACAGAATTCCATATTTTCAGCCCTACCAACAGATAACTTTAATATACGAGACACCTTTATGTAAATGATGAGTCAGATGATATAAAACATGAAATGTACTTTAATATATATGAATATGTATGCAATTACCCATACCAAAATAAGTAGAACCAATCACGATTTTATGATTTGAAATATCCTTCCAGAAAATGCTCATGACTTGATGATGGTGATTTGTTTTTTAAATGAAAATTAAAATTGGTCCCAAGTTTGTGCTAGATATTTATGTAGTATAAACTTCTGTGTTTTAAAACAATTTCTACTGACTATATTTGGTACATTTTTACTTTAGTCTTAATACAAAAAATATTAATTATTCACACCTTACATAAATGTGTTAGAGTTTATAATATTCTGTAAACAGTGTCATTTCAGATGATGGATGGAAATTATTGTCTGGAGTTATACATGTCATCAACTAATTGACTTCCTTGTTCTAATCTAAAACCCAGGCATTTGATTCCATTATGTTCTCTGTGGCTTGTTTTACATTAGTTTGATCATGGATTAAATTGCTCTAATATGGATAGTATGAGACAATTACATGTAATCAAAGTTTAAAACAATATGCTTATAATAGGATAGATTCTATACACTTAACAAAACCCTAATCAAAATAAAAGCAACCAGGTTAAGCAGATTTAATAATATGAATAAAATTATTTTAAAGTAAAGGTGAATAATATAAAAAAGAAGAGAGAGATTGCCTGACCAAGTGGTGGCGCAGTGGATAGAGCATCGGACTGGGATGCGGAGGAACCAGGTTTGAGACTCTGAGCTCGCCAGCTTGAGCGTGGGGGCCCATCTAGCTTGAGCTAAAAGCTCGCCAGCTTGGACCCGAGGTCACTGGCTCCAGCAAGAGGTTGCTCGGTCTGCTGATGGCCCGCGGTCAAGGCACATGTGAGAAAGCAATCAATGAACAACTAAGGTGTCGCAATGGCAATGAAAAACTAATGATTGATGCTTCTCACCTCTCCATTCCTGTCTGTCTGTCCATATCTATCCCTCTCTCTGACTCTCTCTCTCTCTCTGTCCCTGTAAAAAAAAAAAAAAAAAAAAAAAAAAAAGAAGAGAGAGATATATCTACACATGTCAGCAATGTATTACTCTGCATTAGAATTTTGAAGAATGAAAGATAATGTATTACACAGAGTACAGTTGCATAAATAAGTTCTATGTCTTCTAAAAACATTGTTTTATCAAGTAAAAATAATAAAAGCTGAAATAATAGTACTATTGAATCCATTCTCTGCCAAGAAATGTCAAAGTCATATATTAATCATTTGACACTTCCTGCAAGCCAGCTTGGGAAGTATTACTACTCCCATTTTACACATTATAGTATTGAGATTACGGGCAAAAATTTGTCCATAGAACATTTAAGTGAGGGCCCTGGCCGGTTGGCCCAGTGATAGAGTGTCAGCCCAGAGTTTAGATGTCCCAGATTCAATTCCCAGTCAGGGCAGACAGGAGAAGTAACCATCTGTTTCTCCACCCCTCCACCTCCCCCTTCTCTCTTTCTTTTTCTCTTTTCTCCTCTTGTAGCCATGGCTCAATTGATTTGAGCACATTGGCCCCAGGGACTGATAATTGCTCCATGGAGCATCCACTTCAGGCTGCTCACTTGTAAGCATAGCCTCAGATAGACAGAGCATTGGCCCCAGATGGGGTTGCTGGTTGTATCCTGGTAAGGGCACATGTGGGAGTCTGTATCTCTATCTCCCCTCCTCTCACTTGGAAAAGAAGAAAAAGAAAAAAAGAACATCTAAGTGGGAAAGCCAGGACTGAGTCCATGTAGGATGCTCCAGTATTGATATTCACAGTCACTATACTGTACTAACCAATCTTTCTAATGCAGATGTGCACTCACTCACTCCCTCATCAAACATGTATAAGAAAATTTCACCTAGTATATTGTACAGTGCACTTGATAAGAGATTCTCAATAATTTCAAACACTTAGGATATTAAATGATGTCCTTGAGAATTAAAAGATACCATATTTCTGAAAAGTTATTATTTACATAATGGGTATTTCTATTGCAAATACTACTCAGTATGTTTTGCAGATAATAAAAGTTAAAGAATTATCAAAATAAAGCAACACAAAATGAAAAGTTTGAATAACTAGAATTGGTTAGAAATGGACATTGCCTCTACCTTAATATCTTATAATAAACAGCAGATTTTTTCCCAAAACCTAAAATCAGAAGTATAAATTAAACTTATCTTTGATTGTGACACGTGTCTTCTTATTTACTTTATAAATTGGACGATGTTTATAAAATTTTTTCAACTATTCAGATAACATTTCTGTTCTCATTTATAGTTGGACATTCTTTTTCCTTGATGTTACTAAGCAAAGTTAAAACTACTACTTTTCTATTTCATAAAGTTCTTATAAACAATATTTTATACTGTTTCTTAGAAAATGCTTATTTTCTAAAATATGTATATGTTTCCTATTTTTCCAAGAGGGTACATATGAACTCATTACACAGCGACAAATACTCATACACATACATGTGCAAAATCATGTGTTTGTACGTATTTGGAGAGGGAAGAAGGAGCGATAATAACAGGGTTCATTCTAAATGATGACTACTGAGTTTACGGAAATGCTATGCTTCTAACAGAATTTCCGTCATGTTGATCTGACCCAAATTACACATTCTTCATTCCCTACCTACCACGTATATGTTAATTAATCCCAAGGAGTGACTGAGGATTGTTCTCCTTCTTTACAGAGTCCTAGGAAGTGTCAAATTGATTGTGTATAAGCACAAATTTTATATGTAACAGGAATATTAAAACATCAAAAAAAAGAAAATGCCATTTAAAAGTAAAGAGTTTTGCTTCTACACATACAAAAGACTACAGTAACTCCAGTTCCCATATCCAACTTTATTTTTTGAGTTTCTCTTGGTTGTATCTTCCTCCATGTTTTGATACCTCCCTCAAGGTGGAACTTTGCCATCCAGCGAATATAAAGGCCCTTCTCTTTTCTGCTTTTTATAAAGAACCAGGGAGCCTTTCCAAAGACCCCATCTGTCTGTCATTGGGTAGAGTTGTAAATGGGGACTATGAGAATTGGCAAATATCAATCAAAATTTTCCTCTGAAGCTTGATACAAGTACTTTGTACCCTGAGTCAATTGATGGAGCTTTGAAAAGTCTGTGTACCTTTTGAAAGTAGCTGAGGTGCCTCAGGAAGTAAAGTGGGGATGACTAATAGGCCAGAGGCATAAACTCTCTGTAATAAGAAATCATTCCATAGTATTAAAGGATTTGAAATGATACTGTCTGTATCAGTTAAGAACAAAGCAGTCCAATTTCATAATCATGTAGGTCAAATAATTAGAACACTATTTCTTTTTTTAATTTCTCCTTTTCAAGTTGGATTCCAGAATCATGGCCTATTGACTGACACTCAATATAGGGTTTGGAGTACTGAGGAATTAAAATAGATTACTTTCAACCACTCAATCAATAGAATGAAATTATACAACTAGTTTCTCCAAGAATAATGGGATCCCATCCTTATAGTTTTCTCAATCCCTTCTTTCTTTCTCTACAAACACAAATACAATACCTATACCTGAGTGATGATAAGATGTATCACAAAACAAAGCAGTTTTGGATACACTGGAGAAGGTGGTGGGAAGGGGGTTAAATTGACTAAAATTTTCTAACTACAAGTGTCTCGTGTTTTGTTGAAAAAAATTTTAAATGTGCATAATTGTGATTTTTTAAAATTGTGTAGCTTTGAATGGAAAATGCATAAAAATGATAAAAATATGCTTTTTCTGCATGTATTTCAGTCAACCTAAAATATGATTCACAGAAATCAAAATTATGTTTGTCAAAAGTGAAAATGTAGTGGTGCTTTCCGATGATGAAATTCTTTTTTACCCTAGAATAAATGGAAATGTAGTGAGTTGAAACAATTCAGTATGCAAAGGAAGCTTTAACTTCTTTCTTAGTTGCATATAATTGCTTTTCTAAAAGAAATATTTGTTGATCAGTAAAATATATAAAATGCATTCTGTGTACAGTTTAAATCATAGTCTATAATCCAAGTGTTCATTCATTTTTAAAATAAAGTGAATATATAACTTAAATTCCCAGGGAAAAGGTGAGCCACTAGGACTTGTACAGATTCCCCAGTCTAAAAATTAGTGAAAATAGTAATAACATGCAAGAAGATATTAGTCTTGGACATGGTGAAGTTAATTTAATTTTATAGTAAAAGGTTTGACACTGTTTTCAGTATCCTGCTATCTTTAGTTGAGTCTATGAAATCTTCCCAGACTATGACCTTTCCCAGATAAAGCAGTTGTTTATCCTAATAATCACTAGCTATATTGCCATATGTAACTGTTCTTGAAATAACTACTAGTTATTTTAACTTGTCACTCCCAACTGTTAGAAGATGAACTCCTTGATGGCACAAGCTTTTTATTCTTTGCTGTTATTTTCATAGCCCTCATAGCACCATATTGAATAGACATCTATGTTGAGTATGTGAAATACATGTAGATGGCGTGAAATAAGAAAGAAAGAGACTAATCCAAATAAGAATTTATTTTTTTCTAATTAACATCATGTGACATTAAATGGAAAATAATCTTACAAAGAAATAATTGACTCAACTATTTCTGAAAGAGGAACCCCAAAACTGGAAGTTTAAGTTCAGTAAGAATAGCTTTTACTTTTAATCAATAAGGGTTAGGAAATAATTTGCTTGCTATTGTTTTTTAATGGATCCCTGGCCTTCCCCTTTGAAATGTAGCAAAATGTTTTATCTCCGCAGGAAGGTCTGGGAAACCTCTTTAGAAGCAAACACCAAGGAAAGGCCTACAGATTAAAAGAGTTTAAATCACAATAGTTGTTTGTATAAACCTAGCCACAGACTTTCCTATGTAGAGTTAAATTCATCCATTTTAAATCTAGGAGAGTAGGGAGTCTCTTTTGCAGATTATTCCCAGAGTCAAATAGCCTCAGGGGTGCCAGACCCTAGCTGCCTCAGAGATATCACAAATGGGCTTGTGCTAATTGAACCTGTGCTAATATCGTAAGAACTTGCCTAGCAGATATTCCTGCCAGCCAAACCCCCACCTCCTGAATCTATAAAACAAAATTGGATGCAGTTGTAGGCTCTCAGCTTTCTCAGGTTGCTGGCAATTTGAATAAAAACACTTTTTTATACCACTCGGACCCTGGCTCCATAACTGAATAATAATGTGTGACATAAACCTCATCTGGTTCTGGTAACATTTCTTCAGGCGTTTTAAAGCCTAAAGTGAATTGTAATTTATAAGAAAAGTAAAGCTGCCTCAAATTTGAGAAATATTAATTAAAATTTATATACCACCTACTGAGAATATTTTACAGAGAAACAAGTTTTATGATTATATTATTTTCAGAAGTTTTATATGAACCATACTCAATTTTATAGTTAATAATTTTATAGCTAAAATTTAGTAAGTGACTCAAATTTTAGATAGTAACTATTCTTGCATTGTAACTTTAATAATGTCCCAATTACCTGAGGATGCTATTATTTAAAAATCTCACCGAATCTCACATTCCTCCACCAACAGAATGTATCATCCATGAAGCTTTGTTTGTGCAAGTTTCTTGCCCTGGTGTATTCTTGCATTTTACTGGCAACTCCATTCAACCTTCAAAATCTCAAAGACAAGCTTAAAGACTACCGCATGACCCTACCAGTCCTCCATGTTCTCAGCTGGGTGGCTCACCCACCAGGTACTACATGCACCAGGCCTAGAGCCTGAGAGCTTTGCAAAGGATGGCAAAATTATTACATCTTGGATGAAATACAAAATTAAACTGGAAATTTGAAATTAATGTTTACATAATAGGTGACAAAGCATAATGTTATGCTCTTTAGTTAGATACATATTATATTTAATATGAGATGTAATAATGCATTAATATATTTAACATACCATTGGTTTAACTTTCAAAACGAAGTTAATCTAGTGACTAAGGAGATTTTTATGTGGGCTTGTTCTTAAACTTCTTCAATCTCTAGTTGCAATAACTGTGTATATTTTATTTTGCTTTATACATGTTTGTTTAATAATTTGTATATCTTGCCTTCTGTACTCTTTTAAAATTCTTCAAGGATAGGAAACAGTTCTTTTGGGTGGAGGCTATTGTTCAGAGTAAGGGAGACAACAACTGCATAAATTTCTATTTTACTACATTTTTTTCCATTTTGTATTATAAAGTGTATTCATATCACTCTTTTCCAGTTGAATGAGCGCTCCTAGAAAACAGAGGCTGTGCCTATTCATCTGCAACCAGGATTCATAGAACTGAATACATTTTAATGAATTAATTGATTATTGTCAAAATCATCTAGCCAAATAAAAAAAATATTGTATTAGTATTCTCACTTCCAACTATTTCCCTAAGTAAGAAAAGTAAATGTGAAAGAAAAAATAACTTTGCCCTTTAAAGGAAACATTCAATATTAATTATAACAAGGCTAGCAGTTAAGTATTCTAGAAGTTGTGGGAATAATAATGAGAGTATTAAAATACTAAAATTGCATCTTAACTGATTATTTGAGATTTTTCAGAGATCCTGATTTCTACACTAACTGGCAAGAAAAAGTGTTTATGTTATAATCAGTCGTAATAACTTTTGCTTAAGAACTACCCCTTGTTTCTCCTATTTCTAATTTTATTTCTTCATAATATTTCCCCTAAGCATTCTAACCTTCTGCTGATTGATGTTATACATAACAGATGCTCCATTCAGGCTTTGTATGTAGCACTTTGTCAGAGACGGATTCACATACAGTTGCTGTTCTCTGGCCAGAACTCTTGACTGATTAAATTTGTTGTCCTTGAAGTTTGGTGGCTAGCTTCTCAGTTAGCTAAGAAACGTCAAGCTAACAGAAACTATTCAGAAAAAAAATGTTATTGTGAAGATTGTTCTCCGTTTCCAAACTGAGGGTCATTTTCAGCAGCATGACCTTGATAAATGTCTATAAGTCAAAGAATGTCTCACCATAAATGATTTGGGGTGACAAGCCTATAACACATTGCAAACACAAATTGGATTCCCAGCAGGGCCCAAGCAGACTTACACTTTTTGCCTCACACAAGCAATACAAGGAGAAGTTACAGTTAAGGAAGAAGAAATTTCTTCTGATATCAAGAAAGCAAAATTGTGTATTGCATCCAAGTTAGTGAAATATGTTTTCATAATCAAATTGCTATCAAGGTCAAAATCCACCATCATATACCTCAGAGGACATTCAGTGGATCCCACAATATCATAAGTGAGTTTTGCTTTATGTAAATCAATTTCTGTTGAAAACTTTGGAGCTGAGGAAGAAATAGAATTGGATCTAGTCTTTTTAAAATGAATTAAGAGCCCCAAATGCCTACTCTGCCCACCCTGAACTGACTGGATACACAATTAGAGAGATAATTAGCTCTTCTTCTCTCTTCGTGATGTGTGTTCTTCATTCTCTGAATCCTTCTATCCTGGTCAGGCTTTCATTGCCTGAAAATATCATTTAAGTTATTTTGACCTTGATAGTAATTTGAATATGAGATCAGGTTTCACTTACTTGGTTGCAATACAAGGTTTTGCTTCTTGATATCAGAGGTTCTAATCTCTTCTCAAAATAATGTTTTTGAATTTATCAAATAAAAATTTAAGATTAAGAAAAGATTTTTCTGAAATATATTTATCAATATTTAAACCATATGACATAGTGCTATAGGCATGTAAATACATATTAATATATTATTTTAAAAAGACCTATTGGTGGATCTAATAATTATTGCAATGAGTTGAAATATTACTTTGAGGTATTTGCAGCAATTATAGTTGAAATAAAAATAACTTAGATTGTTTTAGTAATGAGGTTTCACTACTACTGTGCTTGTTGACTAAATACATAATTGAAAGAAACATTCCATTTTTGTTTGAGGTTAGTGAGAACATAGAGGTACATGTTTTCCCCTCAAGTTTATGAACCCCCAATTGTGAGCAATGGACCTATCGAGCAGGGGACAGTTCTTCCCATTTAGATTTTTTATCTCAAACCAATTCTCTTTTCCTATGCAGCCAGATTCACCAATAAAGATCTGAGCTGTGATTATGTCTCTAACAGTCTCAGTAAGGTGTGATTTCTTTTTCAAGCTACTCCAAGGTTCAAAACTGCTGGCATATAAGACTGACCTAGCTGTCACGATGATTCCCAATCATGGGAATGATCCTAACCGTAGCTTCAGACAAATGCTCCATACCTTGATAATGTGCAAGCCAAATTAAATTTCACACTTATTCTTGTATATGTTGAATACTTCATAACTCTGTAGCCAATTTATCTGTTTAAAAAAAATATATTGCTGCTGTCAGTAAACCTACTAAATTGTATTCCAAATGCAAATGAACTTACTAAAGATAAAATAGAATTAATAAAGCAATATAAAGAGAGATTATGAACAAAGTGAGAGAACAAACTTAAACATTTAAAAAATGTTCAACTTCATATATGATTAAATGAATAAATGAAGGTTCATTTCATAACTTCAACTTTAAAGAATATGTATGTCTGTGACTTTTTTTGGGTACATACAGATATACCTAATTCTTTATTGACAAGGATATAGATTAATAGTTATATTCAGTAAATAAAACATCATCAAAGTATATATAAAATAAGTGTTATAGTTTGTCTAAGAAATATCACTTTCAATCAACAGTCTGAGGAAGTCATAGAAAACCAGCAAACTTGATTGTGAAATATTCAAAGCAATGTGGTTTCCTAAAAGGAATGACAAGAAACAACCATTCTAACAATAGAGAAATATGTTTAAAAACAGACAACTAAAAAATGACATATTAAAATGAGAAATATCTAATGTAATACAGTGAATAACACATTGTATAGATATGTGACCTCCTGGCTCTGAATTCTATGTTTATTATCTTATAATCATGAGACTGATTTCTTGCTAACTCAAAATTTGCTCTTGTCTATAGAGTTAATAATAATAATACTTAGCTTGAAAGTTGCTGTGGATATGAAATAGTGTTACTTTCAGCATATAGTAAGAAGTATATAAGTTTTAGCTGTTATGATTATATATTTATCATTATAATGGTTATATAAACACTATAAATTTTAAAAATAAGAATGTAATGAGATCAAAATAAAAACTGAATCATTAGTCTGACCTGTGGTGGCGCAGTGGATAAAGCGTCGACCTGGGAACACTGAGGTCGCCAGTTCAAAACCCTGCACTGGTCCGGTCAAGGCACATATGGGAGTTGATGCTTCCAGCTCCTCCCCCCTTTCTCTCTTTCTCTCTCTCTCTCTCTCACTCTGTGTCTCCTCTCTAAAATGAATAAAATAAAAATAAAATAAATTATAAAAACTGAATCATTACATATCTGATAAAAACATGGATGCATATACTTCCCAAATGGAATGGAATTATATATATAAAAGAAAGGCCAGGGCCCTGGCCAGTTGGCTCAGCAGTAGAGCATTGGCCTAGTGTGTGGAAGTCCTGGGTTCAATTCCTGGTCAGGGCACACAGAAGAAGCACCCATCTGCTTCTCCACCTTTCCCCCTCTCCTTCCTCTTTATCTCTCTCTTCCCCTCCCACAGCCGAGTCTCCATTGGAGGAAAAGTTAGCCCAGGGGCTGAGGATGGCTCCATGGCCTCTGCCTCAGGTGCTAGAATGGCTCTGGTTGCAACAAAGCAATGCCCCAGATGGGCAGAGCATCGCCCCCTGGTGGGCATGCCGGGTGGATTCTGGTTACGCACATGCGGGAATCTGTCTGTCTGCCTCCCTCTGCCTCCCTCCTTGCTTCTCACTTCGGAAAAATACAAAAAAATATGTCCAGGTTGTTATTAGGGTGATGAGATTTTATTTGACTTTTAGCATAATACATTATGGTGCCTGCATTGTACCTAATAACAAACTCCTGACCTTACATTCTTTACAATAGTTTCTGTATATGAATGGCTTCTCCTGAATTTTCCAGAATGGTAGTGTTTTTGTTAAATGGACTTCTTTGTTTTTCATTTATCTCCTACTCTTTTTTTGTTTTTATTTTTCTTTATTTTTTATTTTTTCTGTTATTGCTCTATACAAAAACATTAATACAGTTTAAAAATAGTTGCCTACAGACTCTATGAAGGATTTTAGTAGGTTGTATCTTGAAAAGGAACCCTCAACCTTTTCCTTTCCTGACACCTTCGTCCTTTTGAGTTTATTTGAGCCAAACTGACAACAATTGCTGGGGAAGCAAAATCTCAGTGGATAGTGAAAATTTCAGAGAATGGCAGTTTTGCACCTTATTTTATACAGTCCAATGAAAGGAGGAGGCCTAAGGGTGTTACATGAAATCCACTGGTACTGTATTAGAGAGAGAGCAAAGTGGAGGGAATCTTTGGGTTGTATAAAAAGTAAAATGAGTAGGCATTTCTTTTACTTTTGTGAGTATAGGATATTTACAGGATAAAAATAAACAAGATAACAGTAGCTATGGAGAGTTGGGATCTCTTCTCTGATGCAATGAAAGGTCCAGAATAAAGTAAATTACCCTGATACTGCAAAAGTGATCTATGTGATTATAGATGCAAAAAAGTTAACAGACAAGCTCAGTTAAAGATTGACCTTTGTCAGAAAAGTTACCAGCCGAGGATAAGAGTACCCCCTATGACTCCTTTTTGGTTAGGAAGTTCTAATTTCTGACTATCCTGTGTGGTTATTTTAGATCTCTGAGTGTGAAAGGCTGCCGTGCGAAGCTACCCTGATCTTGAAATGTTTAGTATGTGTCCCCTTTTTGGTCCACATAATATAAACTGACTTCTATTTGTTTTACTTAGGATTATACCTATAGAAACCAAATGAGAATTGTGTCATTTTTAATATAAAACAATGAAATAGTGTTATAGAGGTTGCTCTTTGAAATTATTATTTGGTGATTTCAAAGTTAAGCAAAATGAGAAAAAATATTTTTGGAGTGTTTTTAGAGGACTCTTCAAATGATATTGCAAAGTTATTGATGTGATAGTTCTTTCTCTAATGAAGCCTTAACATATTGTACATAGTTGTCTATGTAAAATACCAAGAGAGTGGGTCGTTGTTTGAGCGTATGGCACCTGCAGCAAAGGCTATTTATTTTATGGCCACATATGTTATTGTGAGTTGCTTGGAGGAAAGCCATCATTTTTTGCCTCTTCTTCCTTTTAGAACTATTTTTTAACAACCCTGTGGCATATATACAAATTTAACAAAACTAAATAAGTTTAAAATAAGTATCAGTCAAAGGGTTATATTATTTGGGAAAGATACATTTCTTCAGTATTTGATTGATATTTGCATTACTTAGAGCCGTGGTGACATTAATTTGTTTGAAAATTGGTAAAATAAATTTGCTTTGGGCTCTGACCTTATATGACAAGATGAGCCCAGTGTGAATTTTTACAGTTGAGTTATAAACCTCTGAAGAGCAGTTTTTATTAGGAAAATGCTGACAGCATGCATAATCTGGCTATAATTCTGTTAGAAAACAGATACAGGTACAATAGCTGTTAGAAATGGTATGTCCTGTAAGTAGAATAATAAAAAGGAGGGGATAAAACTGAAAAAAGATAAATGACGGCAAGGAATAAGTTAATTAATAATAAAGAAGATGAGATGACGCAGAAGATAAGTAAACAATATTTCTAATATTTCTTTTTAAGCAAAATTATACATATGAACTATATTCTTCAACTTTTGTGAAGGGGTAAATAAAGTATCTTATATGGGGCCTATTAAAAAATAGTCATCTTATACTTTGTGATAAAAATATTCAGTGTCATGTGACACATGAAACAGTTCCAAATTTGTGTTGAAAACCATGGTGTTAGCCTTTAAAAAAATTCAAGTATTTTTATGTCTTTTGTTTTATATCTATACTGGTTAACTTAAGTAAACTATATGCACACATATTTTCTAGAATATAAATTGTTTACTTAGTTACCATGATTTGCCTAAACAAAATATACGTTCGGTTTTTGTAGTGCTATTATTACAGAAGCAGAAAAATAAAGTAGTGATCTACTTTATAATTAAATTCTATAAGTCAGAGCTGTTATCTCTTTTGAAAAATTTTACCACTTTACAAAGATAAAATTTGATTTTAACCAAATAATTTGGAATATATCATAATCCTAAGGTTTAAATATGTCAAATTATTTAATTTATTAGTTTCATTATATTTTATATCCCTTTTCTGTAACAAAATAATTATAATGCATCATTCTGATGCTTTTTTTTTACTACTCCCTTAACTATCTAGCCTTTGCACTATTCTTGAAAAAGTGACTTTTTAACTCTACAATTGTTTAATTGTTAAGTCATGTAATACTTCATTTACTTTCTTTTTCTTTTATTTATTGATTTTAGAGAGAGGAGAAAGAGAGAGAAGGGGGGAGGAGTGGGAAGCATCAACTCGTAGTAGTTGCTTTTTGTATGTTCATTGACCAGACAAGCCCAGGGTTTCGAACCTGAGACGTCAGCATTGCAGGTCAATGCTCTATCCACTACGCCACCACAGGTTAGACTCTTTGTTTACTTTCATTAGCATATAGTAATTAATAGCTATTAACAGACAACTAGGTAGATCTGAATAAGTACTAAGCAAATACATACAGTTCAGTGTTTATATGACTATTAGCACTTGATATACCCTCAATAGATATACATTTAATTATTCTTAAAGTTGACAAGGATGTTTTAAAAATTAGTCACAGTTATCATTTTAAGGCACCCGTCCATTATCATCCAGGCAGAATGCTTCCTGCTTGATAAAATCCATCTTATTCAAATTTCACAATAATTGTCAATTTCCAAATGAGACACTAATATCTAGAGCAGCTTCATAATACACCTGAGACACACAACTGAAGACTGCTATTTTATGGGTTTTAATTACTATAAAGTAATTATTAGTAAGGTTTTAAAAAAAATCAACAAAATATTTTGATTTAAATGTTTAAGTAAAATAGTATAGATGCTACATTAAACATCATCTGTCAATTATTGAAAAAAATTAAGATATTTACTTGGAACAATGAATCATCTACTGAAATTTTAAATTCAGAGAGTTAATTGTGTCTGGAGTCAAGGTCCAAGGAAGAAAAGCTTATGGCTCCTAAACCTCCTGAAAACAAGTTCTGGTGGGGCATTTCTCAGAATTTACTTTGTTTGATTGAAGTTCTGACAAACAAATATATAATTACTCACCAGGTAGTCCTCTTGACAAACAAATGGTTAAATTGTTTACAGTACTCGTAAAACAACAACCTTTTATATGCATTAATCCCTACACTCATCAATTAAGACTAAACTAAAAACATTAAACACTAAACCTATTAAGTATAACTAAAGCTAAAATTTTAAAATCATGAGTTCTCTTGTAATTCCCCACTGTTAGTTTTAACTATCTTATTTCTGTAAGTTTAGTTTTATATAGAAGTAATCATTTGCCATTGAGTATATATCTTAGCATTTTCCAGTCTTGTAGAGGGGTTAGGGATATACTTTATAGCAGCAGATTCACATTAGAGACACATTGTAGGTAACAACAAGCTATGATGCTGAAAAACCATAAAAAGAATAAAAATAATGAATGCCTAAGACCAGTATTATACTAAACTGCCTGAAGGATACTATCACTGGAATTATAAACATAGTTAAAAGTAGATATTTAGTGAGGCTAAAAGATAAAAATTTCTGTCACAATCAGGTATAAGGAAGAATTCTCGTTGAGCCCGGGTGGTGTGGGGCTTCTGAGCTGTAAACATTCAGTCTTCCTACCAGCGTGGTCCCGCAGAACAGTTTGCTGGAACATAGGAATAAGCTCTTCTTCTAAAGATGAAACCATCCTGCAGGTACTTTATCACGATTAAAGGCATAGGATACATTAGTGGTGTTGTTGCAATTTGTCTCTATGTCTGCAGAAAGCATAAAACTGTTTTCAGTACTGTTGATAAAAGTTACACATTCTGCAGCTGATGCTCTGGCCACCTTGTATGTCACCTGCTAAGGGGGTTTAATCCACATGATTAGCTAAGGTGGAAGACTTACCCTGTCGGAGAGATCCTTGCTTTCCCTGTTTTGCCCATTGCTAGGCACCTGGGCTTTCTGCCCTGCTGACTTCTCGTGCCTTGCCTATAGTTCTTGTTTTGCTTATAGCTGTCCAACTGCCCATTAAAAATGATCATTAAAGGCAAAAACTAAATCTGCCTGAAGAATGAACTCAGTAGTCTGATTGATATTTTATATCTTTTATGATACTAACATATTTCCTTTAAACATAGCAACTGTTACCTGACTTGTTTCAATTTAATCTCCAAAATTTAAGTTAACTCTGTGCTCATGAAAATTACATTTTAAACTAGTTCCACCATCACTCCCCAAAAGAACAAGGTATTATGTAGGTAATCTGATTTTTGTTTGTTTTATGTATCTCTTCCCAGCATAGAAATTACTTAAAATGTGGGTTATAAAAATTGTTTCCTAATTTGGGGAGTTTGGTATTAGTTGATGTCATTAAAATTAATTCATCAAAAAACCACAAATACCATACATATTATCTTACTTAAACACAGACTCTAATCAAACGTAAACTTATCAATACAGATTTATTGTTGCCAGAGGAGGTGGTGCAGAAAAGGCTTAAAAGGCAAATGTGATAAAAAGGTATAAACTTTCAGTTATAAAATTAGTATGTAATGTACAGCATGATGACTGACTGTAAATAAAAATACTATATTTACATTTAAAAGTTAGTAAGAAAGTGGGTCCTAAAAGTTGTCATCACAGGAAGAATAAATGTAATTACATGTGGTGATGGGTGTTTGCCAGACACATTGTGGTTAACATTTTGTAATATATACATATTTCAAATCATTATGTTGTACAATTGAAACAAATACAATGGTGTATGTCAATTATATTAATAACTTCTAAGATGACAGTAGAATACATACTTGCACGAGAGAGGAGTGGAGCCATAGTTCTCAAAAATATCAGTTTCAATAAATAAATAAAGCAGTATTGGATAGTCCTGTTTTAGTCTTTGTTTAAACAACTATCTTGATATCAAATTTTATAAACAGACATACATTTTAAGGAGAGGATGAATATTGTTTGCTCCAAATCCTCATATTTCAAACTTATTAAACAAATCACTGAACAAGGCACTATTTTAAATTATTTTTTAAAAATCTGTATGACACAATTGTAAAGGATAATCCATTTTTATTTTCTTATACCACCAGAGACAGTTTTTAATTATGTCATTTGCTTGCCAGTGGAAATAAGGTCCTTTCATGGAGTCACAAGAAAAGCATTCCGAGGACCCATATATGAAAGGATAAAGTGTAGTGGTAAGGTTTTGAGTAGAAACAAAATCAAAGGACTGCCCCAAGATTCTTAGTGTCTCATCTCTGTCTGTTCCTCTGTGGAAAAAGTTCAGAATTGTCCTCATTAAGCCCAGAAAAAGAGCCAATGTCCAGAGAGTCAGTGCCATTGGTTCAGTCCATATCAAAGCTTAGTCCAGTTCAGCCTTTGTTCCTTTCCTGCACAGGACTCTGCCTGATGCTGTGTTGATGTACACAGGCTCATACTTGGGGTCTGGGTGGCTGCTAGGGCCACATGGCTGGTATTTATGTGAGGAGTGAGTGCTGCTACCTGGAAGGGGAACAAGGATGGGGGGTGGAGAGAGAGAGAGAGAGAGAGAGAGAGAGAGAGAGAGAGAGAGAGAAAGAAAGAAACTTTGTTAGGTTTTGATTACATTTGGGGGGGGGGGGCTTGGGAAGGACCAGGCATTTTTTCAAACTACCTAATGAACTTCCCAATCATTCACAGGCTAAGGTTGAGTCCTTTTCCTTACCAATCTATTTTCTAGATATTCCAAGTGTTTTACCCTTAACCAATTTGATACTTTTCTCGGGATAGACTCTACTCTTTATGGTCACCATCTTACTTCCTACTGTGCATGTATTTACCTTCCCCTGTACCATCTTGGTTTCTACTGGTCATGTACTCTACAGAGGAATTTCCCCATTTTTTGTTTTATCTTTCCCTCAGTAATCTAGGACAGGGGTCCCCAAACTACGGCCTGCGGGCCACATGCAGCCCTCTGAGGCCATTTATCCTCCCCCGCTGCTCGCACTTCTGGAAGGGGCACCTCTTTCATTGGTGGTCAGTGAGAGGAGCACAGGATGCATCCGCACCCATAGTTCCCATTGAAATGCTGGTCAGTTTATTTATTTAAATTTACTTGTTCTTTATTTTAAATATTGTATTTTTTCCCGTTTTGTTTTTTTACTTTAAAATAAGATATGTGCAGTGTGTATAGAGATTTGTTCATTTTTTTTATAGTCCGGCCCTCCAACGGTCTGAGGGACAGTGAACTGGCCCCCTGTGTAAAAACTTTGGGGACCCTGGATCTAGAATAATGGCTGGTTGATCTCTTGGGAGATTGGAAAGCTGGGTCGTCATTCCTAAAAAGGAAAATGAGGAACGCTAATCCCCTTGACTCAAGAATGCTACCATCCCCTGTAGATTGTGTGAAGCTGTAGCTTTTTAGTGAAGCAAGTTTATAATCCAATTCAGCTCTCTAATTGATTAAGCTTCTTAATGTCCGATTTCCTTACCTCCCTTCGTTTATTAATATCTAGCCACCTATGCTAACAATTTCTGGGTTCCAAAGAACACACCATAGACTTTAGAAAAATATTTTCTACTTAGGATTTTTATGACCTTATTGTCCTGTTGCTTCTATCTGTTAAAGAACAGATCTATTCACATATAAGTTCTTCTACTACTAATCTCTGTGCATGTTTTATTATTAATTTGCCAAAATTTTGATCTGAGGATCCTCAATTTGGTCAGCTTCAAAGCTTACTTCAGTGAAGGCTGAATTAAATACCCTTAAATAGTGTGGTCAATATCTTAAAAAATACATTATTGCTTGTAAAAACCAAGTTGTTACAGATCTTAAATTATATGCAGATAATATGAAATAAAAACATCTACAAAGCAAGTATTTTAGTTATATTTATAAAAAAAAACCACTGATAGTTTCATTATTCTTCCTTTTAGCTCAGAAAAATAGCAGTTTCCAATCCTGGTTAAGTAGCTCAATTGATTGGAGCATCACCTTTCAGAGACCCTGAATGGGAACATAGAAAGGAACAGAGTTCAGTGCTCTGAGGCAAAGGCCACAGTGACTTTACTGACAAAAGTACTGAATGCAGTACCAATACAGTGCTGAACACAGCACAATAGGAATAGAATTAGCAATTCTGATTAATCAATATGTTGAGATATTTGAGCCATGTCTCTTACCCTTTTGTCTGCTCTGAGGAAGTTTCCCTTCTTGACTTCTTCATTCTCTTCTCTGCTTCCTGGTTTCCTCATTGTTGTCCCTGCTTCTGTGTGTATCCGCCTAAAAACTGGGGGTCAAGGCTCTCTCATAAAACCTGTATAGGGGATTTTGAGACAGTCTCCCCTAAGCCCCTCGTTGCACTCCATGTAATCTCTGAGGAGTCATTGTCTCCACAACATCACCCAACATGTTGAGGTTGTGGTTTTTATCCCTAGTCAGGGCCCATATAAGAATCAACCAATGACAGCATGAAACAACAAATCTATGTTTCTCTCTCTTTCTCTCTCCCTTCTTCCATTCCTCCCTCACTTTCTCCCTCTCCTTTCCTCTGTCTCTGAAAGTCAATATGTTAAAAAAAAAATAGTAGTTTCCTTGGGTTCAATAAAAGAAAACGTAAAGCTTGACCTCATGGCACAGTGGATAGTGCTGAGTTCCCGGGTTTGAAACCCTGAGGTCATGGGCTTGAGTACAGGCTCACCAGCTAGAGCATGGGGTGACTAATTTGAGCATGGGATCATCAATATGATCCCATGATCACTGACTTGAGCCCAAACGTCGTTGGCTTGAGCAAGGAATCATTGGCTTGGCTGGATCCCCCAAGTCAAGGCACATATAAGAAGAAATCAATGAGCAACTAAAGTGCTGCAACTACAAGTTGATGCTTTTCATCTTTCTCCCTTCCTAACTCACTCTCTCTTTCTCACTAAAATAAATAAATAAAACCTAAAATCGATAATGTTAATATAACAGTTTTCTTTTGTGATGGATAAATCATCCATAATTAAAAAGATGGCTATTTTCTGGCCTATGGTGGCACAGTCAATGGAACATTGACCTGGGACACTGAGGTCACTGGTTTGTAACCCTGGGCTTGCCCAGTCAAGGCACAGATGACAAATAAGAAATGAACAACTAAAGTGAATCCACTATGAGTTGATAATTCCTGCTCCTCGTTCCTGTCTTCTCTCTGTAAAATTAATAAGTAAAATCTTAAAAAAATATATGACTATTGACATTCTCATTATCTCACTTGAAATGTTTCAGAGCTAGGGAAGTATTTTTACAGTCTGTAATAACAAACATATTTATCAAATGAGGTATTAGCAATCTACTGGGACATGGTAAGGCAATAAAAAAACTTACAGTAATATATTTAACCATCAGTTTTTTTATTGTTGCAAATTATTATAAAAATAACTTTGTTATATATAATATGCATATCTCTAATTTAAAATAAGATTATTTACTCAGCAATTAGGGTCCAAATTAGGTGAGTACATCTCACATTACCTCAGTAAAGGATGTTTTGCTTGTTTTTGTTCTAATCTTCAGTTTATCATGGGTTAATATTTGGATTCACATCCTGTTCAATGCGACAAGTCCATTCATTGATAATTGTACCTTGAGTTGTTTGCCTAAAAAATCTAAGTAAGCACATTAAAAATTTACATTTATGTGTAGAAGGAAAATATTCAAATGAAATAAAACCATTGACATTGACTAACTTCTGAGTTTTGATTTAGGATAGTATAGTACGTGATGTGATAGACTAACATTAATTATATAGTGTTTTTAAATAAAATATATGATATTGAATGTATAGTGTAAAAATGACTTTTTCTGAGGAAATTTTAATATCTAGCTTTATAACATAAAAAAGTTAATATCATTTACTTATTAAAGATGCATAAGTTAAAATTAGAAAATTTTCAATAATGAAACAAAAAAATTAACTGAGGTAAATGAGTGAAACAACTACCAACTCAAATGAAATAATTATAATTTATTATAAAAGCACTTGTCTGAATAATCTGATAAATGACATACTTAAGTTATTTTTATATCTTTCTGTCTTTTTGTTTCTTTTGCTCAAAGGCTTTTTGCATTTTATTTATATTTACAAGAACACCTTATTTACATTGATTTCCAATTTATTTACTTTAATTTCAAATCTTTTTAATCTATTTTTTAAATTTTAGAGGTCTACTTACGTCTTTCTCTTTATTCCCCTTCTTCTTTCTCTTCTCCTTTGCATTCTTATGCAATATTTTCTTGACGGAAGTAATAGAAATAAATGTTTAGTAAACACAGACATAAACATGAAAACAAAGTTTGCAAATAACCAGGTTCAAGATCACTGAATGAAAATAGTGTCACTAGCCTGACCTGTGGTGGCGCAGTGATAAAGCATCAACCTGGGAACACTGAGGTCGCCAGTTCAAAACCCAGCACTGGTCTGGTCAAGACACATATAGGAGTTGAGCTTCCAGCTCTTCCCCCCTTTCTCTCTTTCTCTCTCTCTCTCTCTCACTCTGTGTCTCCTCTCTAAAATGAATAAAATAAAAATAAAAAAAAGAAAATAGTGTCACTAAACATGTACATCATGCATTTACAAATATATCAGTGTCTTTTACAAAGATCCAAAAGTTAGAATTACAGCTCTGATGCTGGAGGAACCCTTTTATTTATTTATTTTTTAATAATTTGACCAGGAAAATGAACTTGAGAAGACATGTAGGTTGTCTTTGCAGTAAAGTCACTCTTTGTAGTCCTGTTCTAGCTTTCCTTTTTATTTATTTTTTTTAATTTATTTTTATTTAAGTATAGTTGGTATACAGTCTTATACTGGCCATATTAATTTCTGGTGTATAATATAGTGATTAACATTTTTATATCTTACAATGTGATTACCTCTGTAATTTTAGCAATGACCTGTCACCATATGATGCATCTTGATTGTGTTGAAACTTTTAGACTAGATGTTTGTATAATTAGGTTTAGCTAAACATGATAGAAAACTACCATAATTTCAGGTATTGGAGTCAATGAATGTACAGTAAGAAAAATTTTTTTGAATTGTTCTTTAGAATTTGGGTAACTGAGGGCAGGGAAAAATACTGGCTAAAGAAATAACTAAACTAAGATCTCACATATTACAAAGAGTTATTTAGAAAATAGAGACAGGAGAGAAAATAGCAAGAGTACAGGCCTGTGCAGAGCAGAAATGATGGTATATATCAGGGAGTGAAGCCAGTGTGGCCACAACCAAGAGACCAAAGCCTTGTATGAATTTGAGAAGGCTGCAGAAGGAAGTAGGACAAGCACAGGAGATTGCTTGCAGTTGTAGAGCAGGGAGATAATGGTGATGAGATTTGGCACTTGAAAAATAAATCATTCCATCTTAAGTCTGGAGAACAAATTAGGGAAGAGTAATGTTTCTGAAAGTAGTAGCTGGCAGTTTTGGTGAAGATGAATAAAAATGGTGGCTTTTGGGGAGATTTATGAAGGGAAACTATAAAGCATGTAATGATTTGGATATAGGAAGTGGAGAGTACAGTAATGGAAAATATAAACCCTCTGCTTCATTTTGATTTTTTGGATTGATGACTATATCATTCAGTAACAGGAATATTTAAATAATAACTTTGGAAGAGTCAAATAATTTTTTAATATTTGATTAGAAATTTTAATTCCATAAAATTAAGTGTTGAAATCCAATCTCCTAATCTCTTCTTAATATGTTTGCAATCATGACATATCTATATGATGCTACAGAAAATTACATTCATTATACATAGACAAAATAATGTTGTTTCATTTAATATCTGTGTCCATTTTTTAAAATTAGAATGCGTATAACACTAGATAATCTACATGACTATTTTAGTATTCTTTTTAGTATTTTTATTTTTCTGTGTTTTTTTCTTCTGAAAAGCATTTATTGCTGATGTATCTCAGAAAATTTGACAGGTGAGAACCAAGAAAATTATTTATCAACTCATTTAAACAAGGGTTGACCATAAAAATCATCAAATCTATTTGCTAAATACAGTTCCAAAAAATTTCATAGTAGTGTGTTTATACATGAATGAAAATGTGGGGTTTTTTAATTAATTAATTATTTTTCTTCTTTTCCTAGTAACAGGAAGGGAGATAGAGAGACAGACTCCCACATACACTTTTAACATGATCCACCAAGCAACACTGTCTGGGGCCAATACTCACAACCAAGCTATTGTGAGTCCCTGAGCGGAGGCTCCACAGAGCCATCCTCAGTGCCCAGGCAATGCACTGGAATCAATAGGACCATGACTGTGGGAAAGAAAGAGAGAAAGAAAAGGTGGAGAGGGAGGAGAAGAAAAGCAGATGATAGCTTTTCCTGTGTGTCTTGATCAGGAATCAAACCCAAGACATCCACACACTGAGCCGACACTCTACCACTGAGTCAACCAACCAAGGCAAAAATCTATTTTTCTAAAGCTATAATTATATTTGGGAACATTTTAAAACTACCTGTGCTTCATTATTTTATGATATGATTAAGAATACATTTCAAATATATTTTTTAGATTTTATTTATTCATTTTAGAGAGGAGAGAAGAGAGTCAGAGCTAAAATATATTAAACAAAGAAAATAAATTCATTCTTTTATGCTGTTTGAACAATATTCAACTTTATTAAACATATCTTGTTAAGCATTATTTCTCCCAGAAGACAGGAGTAACATACTTACACTTAAGTTTATTTTATTCTAATGAGGAATAGATTGCAGCAATAGAAATGTTGTCTTTTTCTGTGATTAAAATACTTTTGGTTTTATACAGTTACTTTTCTTAATTTTTTAAGATTGACTAAAGTACATTTAGATGTACTATGTATATGTCTTGTACCAGCCTAAGTGTTTTCTTTTAATTCATTTAATAAACATTATTACTGTTTTACAGATAAGGAAACTAAGACAAAGGAAAGTTTAAAAAATAACCTAATTTTCACATAGTTTATAAATAGCAGAGTAGTAAGAGATAAGAGAAAATTTGTTTATGCTTACGTTACTTCCAATACATACTGATATTTTTCAATCTCAGTAATTTGTATGATATTCTGGAGCAGGTTCTCCACTTCATTAAATTGTGTCCCTTTCTTACATGTACTTTATGAACCTGTGTGTAGCTTGTAACCATCCACCAGTCTCAGTAAGAGACTGTTCAACAGCTGACTCATCCTCTGGTGTATGAATCACGAGAACCTGCTTCCTCCAGTCTAGCCCTTCCAAATTAACTTCAGCCTTTTCCAGGGAAATTTCAACCCAGCCTATTTTAAAACAATATAATAAGACAAACATAAATAAAATGAGGTTGTTTTTTATTTGCATCCCTAGCTACTTATTACCCAATCTTCTTTCTTCTTTTAAGTTACTAAGCTCTATATATTTGCATTCTCAAATTTCCAGTGTTTCATTGGCTTAAAAAATTGTTGCAGTCTGGCCCCCTCCTTCACTTACTACTTTAACACTTAAGCTAAGGTTGTTTCCAAATTCTGTGACAAATTTCACTCCTTATTTTTTCTAGCTCTTAGTAGCATTTGCCTTTTCAGGTCCCTTCCTTTTTGCTGCAAGTGCATTGTCATCTGACCTTTCCCCCATATTCCCTGCTATAATGGAAGGTGTCATTGCTACTTTCTGCAATAGTGTTTATTTGGCCTGCTTTTCATTAAATGCAGGTCCTTTCTTATGAAGTCTCCACAAATCTGCCAGCAAGTTCTATCTAAGCCAATATCTGATAGTGCCCTCTGTTTGAAAATTGTTGAGATACATTTCACTGGTTTAGTTTAGAAACAATGGAATAAGTGGTTCCAAGTTTTATATTTTATAGATATTTATGAAAAAGTATCCTTTCCTATATGTTCTCTTCTTACAATGTGATATGGATACTTATACCTTAAGAGATGGGGAACTGATTTCCCTCTCTAGGAACATAGACTGAATTTAGTGACTAACTTGTAACGAATATTATATGGTGAGAGCAGCAGTACATGACTTCTAAGGTTAGGTGATGGCAAGCCTGGACTGCCCAGCATGTGAGTTTTGGAACCTTCACAAGATTCTGAGTAATAATACCAAGTGGGATAGAGACAGTTGTCCCTGATAAGCTCTGTTCAACATAACAGGTAAATGTTCTCATTCTTTTAGGCCACTATATATATGTTTATAGTATGTGTGTGTATGTATAACATGTATAATCTTTACCCTAGTCCACCATTCTGTAGTGCATTCTTAGCCCAAATTATATTAAACTGTCTGAAATTCCCTATAGACCATGATTTTTTTTTTTTAGAAATTTTGCAATTTCTATTTAGTCATTCTGAGACAGTGCCCAAACACCCCACTTTCTGTGCAGGGCTATTATTTAAGGGCCAAATTATCTAAGTGGCTTCTCATAGCCTCCACTTTGCATTATAATTCCTTTCTTTGTTTTTATCTTTGAATCATATATAATGCTATATAGACATTGTATTAATACAGAAATAAATTAATAAGCTGTAACTGAATTGTTTGCAATTAAAATATATAATATACCAACCTATGATTAAAACAATGTAGAAAATTTTTCTGTTACCTTCCCAATAAAAGTCAAGCTTAGTAACTAGTACTAATTTCTGGTTCTTAAATCATAGCTGACAATACAAATACAGCAGTATTAGCTCAGCAATATTTGTGTTTCCTACCCTTTGGGGAAATATCATTGGCTAACAATGCCATTCAAGAATTGTAACCAGATCATTTCAGGTACCTAGGTGGTAATAACAGCACTGGCATTTTATCATTGCTTTTAAATTGTATTAAAAGTAAAACATCTCCTTGAGGCACTTTGACGGCTAGAAATGTTCTCCCAGATTGAAGTTGTGGATACAGATCTTGCTTTGTAAACCTAATCTCTACACAGTTTGTGGTTGCTGCCCAGAGCTTTCATTATCTCCCATCTCGCCTCCACTTCTACTTTATCTCCCCTCCCCACGTGGCTGTCTCCAATGCACTCTTTGGTGACCACTCCACTTTATTTTTTCACTCTCCTAGGAGTTCAGGCACTCTGGGCACACCTATGGCAAACAGTTATACTTTCACTATGACAGATAATTCACACGGGTCCAGTGAGAAACTGTCTTGCTCTAAGATTTCCAGCTTTTCTATAATTTTAAAGTTAATTGGCACTCTGGTTCAATGGCAGTTTCTTTTCTTTTTTTCTCTCAGGAAAAGATATATCAGCTATGTAATCACAATTGTATGGCAATATAGTATTTGGCTGGGGAGGTGTTCATAGAAAAATTGCAAATAGTTGAATAGATCTATAACTTATATAAGTCCCAAGTTTTAAATTACAAATCTATGGATGGCAAGTTGGAGAAAGTAAAAGTAAAATGTTGAGTAAAGTTAAACATATTGACAGTTTAGTTTTCTGCATAACCTAACATTTTTATTGAGACCATTCTTATATGAATGGTTAAAGGAAACATAGTATTCTGCAATAATGTTTAGTTCCTTTTCTAAGAAGAATAGAGTTTAAGCCCAAATCTGGGGTGCACAATAATTTATAAAAATTTAACTACAGTTAATACACAGCTACCAAACTTAGAAAATGTGAAAAAGCTTTGAAAATACTGTTGGGCAGATTCCTCAGTAAAGACAACAAAAGTTTGATTCTAAAAATAAAGGGTCTGGTCCAACATCTTATTTTTTTTTATATATGTTATTCATGGGGTTAGCCAAAAGTAAAGCATCCAGAGTGATCATGTCTACTCAATCAATAAAAATATTTTTTTCACACATATTTATGCGCTTATACCATTTTTTGTGTGTGTGACAGAGACAGAGAGAGTCAGAGAAACGAACAGACAGACAGGAAGGGAGAAAGATTAGAAGCATAAGTTCTTTGTTGCAGCACCTTAGTTGTTTATTGATTGCTTTCTCATATGTGCCCTGATTGGGGGGGGGGGCTACAGCAAACCAAGTGACCCTTTTGCTCAAGCTAGTAACCTTGTGCTCAAGCTGGTGAACCTTGCTCAAACCAGATGAGCCTGTGCTCGAGCTGGTGACTTTAGCATTTTGAACCTGTGTACTCCACGTCGCAGTCCGATGCTCTATTCACTGCGCCACCACATGGTCAGGCTCCTTTGGTTTATAACAATGCCAACTTCATTATGAAAATTTGACTATTTGAAGATTAAAATAATTAAGGATAACTAAATGTAAATAAAGTTCTTAGAGTAAATTTATACTTCTAATAAATAGATAAATGTAACTTTATTTTGAAATACCTTTAGTTGAAAACTATTTATATGCAATTGCCAAGGTCAGGTTTTGAAGTCTGTACTGAGAGAATATATTGTAAAGGTATTCTGTAGATCATTTGTTAATAATCACTTACTAAGGAATTAAGTACTTAGCTGTAATATAGAACTATGTTTTAATTTTAAAAATAGTTGAGTCACTCTGGCTAAGATTTCACATTCAATCCCTAGTCAGGGCACATACAAGAATTAAACAATGAATGAATAAATAGGTGGAACAACAAATTGATCTATTGATCTCTATCTCTTTCCCCTTCCTTCTGTCTCTAAAATCAATAAGTAAAAATTAAAAAAAAATAAGAAAAGTTGAATCTAGAGCAATTCTCAGTATTCTATGCAAAGATTTATCTAAAATGACTTACGCATGTTGCCTTTGAAATAATGTCTGCATTTGAAATTATACTGCATTTTCAATATTGTCTTTTTTTACATTTTCTATTTTTTAAAAATGTGAAATTTGAGTTGTTAATGTATGACTCATATTTTAAAGCATACAACTTGGAATTATTTTTTATTTTTAGTTTAGTTCTACTTATTAATTGCTGTTACATGTTAATCAGATTAACAGATTCAAACCACAGAGTATGTCATTAATAGCCATTTTTTACCTGAATCAGTTAACACTAATAACAGGTCTAGTCAATTAAGCATTATAACAATAATAACAGGTCTAGTCAGTTAGGCATTAAAACCTATAATTCTTTTCTTTTTAAAAACACAAAGTATCCCTTATGTGATTGACATCACCATGATGGCTACATAGTTTCCTAAATTTCCATCCTTCATCACACACTGATCAGTTCTCTCAGAGAAATTAAGAAACTAGTTGAGTGATTCTTATATATCAAGTGACTGAAAAAACAACCACATTGAAATATGTAGGAAAGGCTGAAATATACTCTCACCAAAAACTTCAATCCTAAAACAGATACTTATAACTGGGAGTAAATCCCCAAATCCTAGCTTCTCTTTGAGGAACATAGAGTTTGGACCCCCAATATAATACCTTAATTTTTAAGACTTCCTACCAAGAGTTCGGCTCCCATTGACTTTGTTCTGAAAGCCAAAGGAGCTTGATTATAGGAATCATATAATAGTATAGTGTACAATGTAACGGTTGTTAAAAGATAACATGTGAACACTCCCAAAGCTATATCCCCTGGGTTCAGCACAGACAGAGCAGACAAAAACATCTATCTCACAGTTTCTCCCAAGAAAGGTTTTCATTGCAAACTGGTATGTGAGGGCCTTGCTTCTAATCAGCCTGCATTTTAGAGCTGACTGGGATCTTTTTGGGAGTCTGAAGAAGCAGGTGGACTATTCCTTGCCTTCTCCCTCCAGTTACTTTCAACAATAAAACTTGTCCCCACATCTAGTGCACCTACTTTTATGGCTGCCGCCTGAGATTCAAGTATAAATAAACAAAGCAGAAATTAGAAACACAATTTTAAAAACCAATGAAGCTAAAACTGTTTTCTTTCTTTTTATTTTTTTTAGTGAGAAAGACAGAGAGAGACAGAGAGAGGGACAGGTAGGGACAGACAGACAAGGAGAGAGATTAATAATAATTCTTTGTTGCTGCACCTTAGTTGTTCATTGATTGCTTTATCACATGTGCCTTGACCAGGGGTTCTAGCTGAGCCAGTGACCCATTGCTCAAGCTAGCAACCTTGGGCTCAAGCCAGATACCTTAAGCTTCAAGACAGCGACTATGGGGCTATGTATATGGCCCCACACCCAACCGTGCTCATGTTGGTGAGCCCACACTCTAGCCAGATGAGCACAAGCTCAAGCCAGTGACCTTGGGGGTTCAACCTGGGTCCTCTGGGTCCCAGTCTGACATTCTATCCACTGTGCCACCACCTGGTTAGGCAGCTGGTGAGTCTTGTATTTGCTCTAATACAAAAGAGTTTCAATCTTCCTTTATAATTTAGTTGTAGCAAAACAAATTCATGGTACAGCAGAAAAATATTTGAAATTAAATAAATTGCATTTTAAAAACATCTTTTTTATTTATAAAACAATAATTACCAAAATATAGACCATGCCTTTATAAAACCACTCTGGTAAGCTTCAGTTTAGCTATTAGTTCTGCATGTGGGTGATGCTGACAGAAATTTAATTTAAACTAGTCTTAAGTCTTAATTAGAAATTCTAATGAGTTGGAATATTTTTTTAATTTTTTTTTTTTACAGGGACAGAGAGAGAGTCAGAGAGAGGGACAGATAGGGACAGACAGACAGTAATGGAGAGAGGTGAGAAGCATCAATCATTAGTTTTTCATTGCCGTCGCAACACCTTAGTTCATTGATTGCTTTCTCACATGTGCCTTGACTGCGGGCCTTCAACAGACCCAGCAACCCCTTGCTGGAGCCAGCGACCTTGGGTCCAAGCTGGCGAGCTTTCTGCTCAAGCCAGTAGGGCCAGCACTCAAGCTGGGGAGCTCAAGGTCTCAAACCTGGGTCCTCTTCATCCCAGTCCAACGCTCTATCCATTGCGCCACCGCCTGGTCAGGCTGTTTTTTTTTTTTTTTTTTTAAATATTAAATGAGATTTTAGTTTTGAAATGTGGCTTTGGTGGAAAAATGTGTTTAAATATCATCAACATTTAAATATAAAAATATTTATTATAAATATGTATTTGTCAACTTTTTAGAACAGAAACTTTCTAAATATTCTCAATGCAACCCATAATAAGAAAAACATTTTACTTTGTATATATTTTTAAACAATACTTGAAGCAATACACCTTTATACAACTAAACTGCTTCTGAAATGTCTTCTATTCTAGTCTATTTCATTCCATTCCATTCCATTCAATTCCATTCCATTCCATGCTATTCTTTCTATTCTTTAGCTTTTCTTTTTCTCTCCCTCCTCTTCCTTCTCCTCCCCCTTTATCCATCCCCTTCTCCTTGATCCCACCTCTTCTTTTACTACTTCCTCTCCTTTCCTTCTGTTTCTTTATCTGTATTGATAATATATGGTGTGAACAATTACTGTTCTAGGGATGTGTTAACAATAAGTTCTTTAGAATGTTATTAGCTATCTTCTTGACCATAGTAATACAAATTTTGCTTACAATCTTTAGTAAATTGAGGGAAGGATTTTGTATTTGTTTATTTGTTTATAGCTTTCAAGCTTTGAATTGTCTTCTTGTTATCACAGGCCTAGTGTTCTTTAATTAATCATTTATGTTTCTATATTAAAAGATAAGTAAACAAGAGTAATTGTATTAAATAATTGTATTACATTAGTTGAAGTAAAATAAATTTAAAAAGAAACAAAATATGTTATTGTATCTTGGTACTCTGTGTACCTGATACCTATTAACTCATCACTCTTCAGTAAAAGATTACTTCATTTCTTGAAAAAGTAAATTTAATTTATCTTGAAATTATAACTCTGGGATAAGTTCTCATTATATATATGGAGAGATCGATTCATAAATACATATTCTTTTTCTCTTAAGATGCAATAAACCTTTCAATTATAATTTGAATTTTAATATCTTTTAATGTTTAAGTGTCACTGTAAAGGATATTGTGGGGGCCTACTTGGTATGGTTTCCTCCCTTCTTCTTCCCTGTACAATTTCAGTGTTATTCAATAGTCTCTTCTCCCCCAGAGTGCTCTGTGCCTCAGTTGATAATTAACACTGCAGATCTCTCAAATCATCTTATTTAACAGTAATCTAATTTCCTGGGAAGAAATTGGTTCAAGAATGGGCTTATATTAAATTCTGGTTTATTAATATTGTTAGGGAAATTTACTGGACATATCTGGAAGATATATCAATGCTACTGAGAGAAAGACAGAGGGAGAGAGGGTATGAAAGAAATAAATTCTCTTTTTTTTCCAACTAGCAATATGGATGCATCTCAGAACTAATTAATCATGTTCCCAGTGAAGAATCAACAGTTTACAAACTTTTGTAATTAATATGTTTTTCTCTTACGATGAGTCTAATTGGTTTAAGCCACCAATATTTTTTTGTTAAAAATTATTTCACTTATTTATTTTTTTTGAATTTTTTGGGATATAGGTTCAGGTGTGAAACTCAAAAGAATATCAGCCTGACCACATGGTGGCGCAGTGGATAGAGTGTCTGACTGGGATGCAGAGGACCCAGGTTTGAGACCCTGAGGTTCCCAGCTTGAACGCAGGCTCATCTGGTTTGAGCAAAAGCTCACCAGCTTGAGTCCAAGGTCACTACCTCAAGCAAGGGGTTACTCGGTCTGCTGAAGGCCCGCAGTAAAGGCACATATGAGGAAGCAATCAATGAACAACTAAGGTGGCAAAACAAAAAACTGATGATTGATGCTTCTCATCTCTCTCCGATCCTGTTTGTCTGTCCCTATCTATTCATCTCTGACTCTCTCTCTCTCTGTCCCTGTAAAAAAAAAAAAAAAAAAAAAAAAAAGGAATATCATCTCTACACTTCATCATGTGCCCATTGTCCCAAGCATTGTCTCTTTTATCCCCCTCACCCACCTCTGGGTTTTCGCCCACCTTCACCTACCCTCTTTTCCCTCTGGCTATTGCCACACTTGTGTCAGTGATTACATGTTACCTACATTATGAGAAATTCTTACATGTCATTTAACAGTTCATCAAATAATATTTTCTAAAGAGAGTTCAAGCAAAACAAAGTGTGTTGTTTACCCCAACAGTTACATTTAGTGTGCACTTATTTTGAAAAGGCATGTTTACAGGATCCTCTCTCATGTCAAAAATTTTGGCATAACTTGGTATCTCAGGAAACTGTGCATTTTGAATTTGCTCGGTAGCAATGTTCTCTGTTTAAAAATTAATAAAATGACCATAAATGTGCAACACATAATGAAAATAAGGCCCTTACTATAATATTTTATTCTAAGAATTTTGGATTTCATACACAATATATACATTCCACTGGACACATTTGAGCTTGTTGTTGTCATACTGACTTAAAATTAGAAAAATTCTTCTTTTGCACCTATTGAGTAAAAAGAAAAGTTTTTGCTACCTGTCTTATGTTAGTACTGGCAAGGAAAAATATTCCCAATATCTTTTCTTTGCCATCATCTTCACCTTTTTCAAAGTAGTTTTCACTGTACAATATTTCACAGTTTATGTTGCCTTAAATTATGGTCTTAATTTCAGGGCTCAGAAATGTTCACATGAATTTTGTTTATACTGAAAATTTCTAGAATGGAGTATACAGGACACACAAGATTTTTAATTAGCCATTTGCAATCTCAAAATTAGCAAGCTCTGAAAAAAAGATGAATTGTTTGACTAGTCTTCCAGCTGCTTCCTCCAAGAAAACTCAATATGTTACACAGGCTTCACCAGGGAAATCCATACAGGTGACAAATGCCAATGTTTGCCAACTGTTTTAACACATGTAAACTCTTTAAGCAATTCTTCCCAGTTTCACCAGGTGTATAGCTGTGTTGTGTTTCCCAGAAGCTGAATCTATTTTAAACATTGCCTGGAGAGGTTGGTCTGCTCTTGACACTCCTTCAGGAGTTGGCATTCAGTACAAGGTCAAGCAGGATGAATGCTGGCTCCATGCCTGAATCTTCTGTTATGTTCAGTTCAATTAGATTCAAATATACAAAATATACCAGAGAGAAGAGAAGGTCAATCATTTGAAAATTATATTAGCAATATCTTAGAGGTAATTTTTGCTTCGTCTAGTCCACATACACTACAAAGAGAGCAACATAATAGGCTGTCATTGCATCTGAAAAAAATATTAGACTTAAGTTAAAAAAATTATAGGTAATAATAAAGCTTCCATGGTGTCTTATCCTGTTCAGCTTATTGCCTTCATCATCTTCTTCTGTTTGGCAGAGTTAATTCTCTTTTTAAACTATACATTTACCTTGTCATATCATGTTTTATAAATGGCTTCACCTTTACATTTTTACATTTTGGATATATCACTTTTTTTTAATTGAGAGGCCCAGATGCACTGAATGTACCCGACTGGGATCCACTTGGTATACCCCCTATTAGGTAATGTTCTGCCTCTCTGAGCTGCTGCTCCATTGCTCAGAAACCAAGCTATTTTAGTGCCTGAGGCAATGCCATGGAGCTGACTTTGCAAGAACCATTTGAGCTATGGCTGTGAGAGGGGAAGAAAGAAACTGAGAGAGGAGGAGGAGGGATGGAGAAGCAGATGGGTGCTTCTCTTGTGTGCACTGACCAGGAATTGAACCCGGGACTTCCACATGCTGGGCCGATGCTCTATTGCTGAGCCAACTGGCCAGGACCAGGCATATCACTTAAAGTGTAAAATCACCAGTACAAATTCATTTCTTTAAACTTGATATGTACTGCTCACTTTTGTTTTCTTCTCTTATACCATTATTTTGTACTATCACTTTTGATTCTTTATCTGCTATCATTTATTCTAATGTAGGATTCTTAAATTATAAAATTAATACCAAAATTAATGTTTACCAGAAGAGTTGATTTGAAGATTGTATAAAATACTTTGTTTCTTAACTACAGATAGTGATTTCTTCCTGTTTACTATAATGTGATGTCACATATGACTTAGTATATATGCGTACATTAATTTTTCCTTATTATCTGTGAGGTTTTAAGTTTTAGCAGACACTAAAGCAAATCATATAACATTTAAAAAAATGATAACCAATAATTAATATTTAGATTGGCTTAAGTAGTAATTAATGTCTGGGTATTTTTCTAGTTATGCTACCTATGTAATCTCTTTGTTAATTTTTTTCTTACAATTACTAAGCAAATAATCATGTTATCTTTATAAAGTTAAGAATTAGAAAAATAAAGGAGTATGCCCAGCAAAAAAAAATTGTGTAACTTATATGCAAAATGATGATTTAAAATTCAGGTATGTGTAAATCATATGTATTATCAAACATTATTTCATTTGCTTATAAACTATTTTAAATATATTTTTCCCTTAGTCTACACCATGTACAGCCTGTCTAAGTCTTTTACCGAGTATTTTATTGGGTTGTAAGACTTTGTTGATTAGTATAAACATCTATATAGTAAAAAAGAAAAATCCCAAACCAAAAGTTTTTGTCTTTCAGTGGAATAAAAATATTTTAATTTGTCATTAATATTTTTTAATCTATGATTTTAATTCTTATATTGATGCATTTGTCCATATATTTTATGGCATCTGAGTTTTTATCTTTCTTATAAATATGTAACTATGTAGAAAATTGGTATATTTACACACACACAAACACATATATACACAATTATACATACTTAGCTACAGATTCAAAGCAGTATATACTATATATACATACACACATACATACATAGATCCCTCTGTATATGTAAAGTTTTCTCCTATTCTTATTTTACTTTTATATTTTTCTACATAGTATTATTTAGGATAATTTAATATCAAAAAGTGATGCATAAAGATTTTTTTCAGACAAGTGAGTATGAAAGCCTACAAATTAATTTTTAATGAGAAAAATTGATAACTCATATTTTTCTTTCATTTAAAATTTTTTATATTAGTTTATAAAAATTTAGACATTTTGTACACTTTCTTTTTTTACAGACAAGTTTAAATTTAATAGCAAATGACACTGTTAGGACTATAGGTTAATAATAATTGATGAAATTTTCTCCTCTGAATTGCATTTCACAATAAGCTTACTATGATTATTGAACAGAAGAGTGTCAACCAATTTAGTTCCCAACTAAACCTCTGTAAAATATGAATCACAGTTCTGTGTGTTGTTTTGAAATTTATAGGCCTTATCTAGCTTTTCTTGTCCCCATTTATATCATTCAGTATCAAAAATATAGCCACGACACTGATAAAATGTTGCTGTTCATGTTGTTCAAAAAATACTGCAACTTAGGAGAGTCTCTATAAAACACCATTCTGACTCTGAAGAAATGGTATTTGGTGTCTGATCACTCACATTAATATTGTTTTATTTTTATATCCAACAGTAAAACGGCAGTAATATTGAATTACTGACGACATTTTTATTAGCAAAGTGTGGACTTGAGATGATGCTTCTAGTTTACTGGACATGGTAGCAAACTACTAAGTTAGACTAAATGACTCCGGAGCTTGTACATGACCAAAACTTTCTTTTATGCACACCTATGATGTCCATAAATAGCATTAAAAAATCACTTTCAAAAGATAGTGGATATTTTTCTAGTAAAACCTCAATAACTATATACTGAATTGAAGAGTCCAAGAAAGAGGAGAAAACCAACAGAGAGAGAGAGAAAGCAGTGAGGGTTGGGTCGGAAATGAGAGGTTACCGGTCAACTATGAAGATAAAGTAATTTTTTTTACAGTGTATTCAAATCATCTAAAAATTTCAAAAAAAATTATTTTAGACACTAAAATAACTAGGCATTAAATATTTGTAATGTTATATTGCTCACTCTTGTTTTGGTGTCTTGATCTCTTCCCAAAAGTCACTGCTAAATATAAAGATTTTATGTTCATTAGGCAGTTTGTTGTTAAGACATCAGGGTTTTTATACTTAATGTACTAAATATTTATTTTTATTTATACATCTTCAAATTTTTATTTTGCCAGTATTTTTTGGAAATGACTTGCAGTTCTATGATTTTATAACTCAAACTTGCTTTAAAGATGATAAGGAAACTATTTCACTTAGGCTTCTAAAACAATGGCATTGTTACACACTGCTCTTAAAAAATTAAAATTGAAAGAAAGGGTCTCCTATTGTTTTCATATACAAAAACAGATGGCTATATGCTTATTAAACCAAATATCAACTAACCAAATAGAAAATAAAATCTCAATATTTTTCCTTTCAGTTATTTAATGTAATCATATGTTTTAAATACAATAAAATACACCATTTTTCCTGTGGGCCTTAAGAATGTAAATGACTGATTCTAACAGCTTATGTTTAAAGGGTTCTTATAAAGTAATTGTTAATAGTTTAGTGATTCTAAAATATCTTCTGAAATAGCTGTATTCTTATATATGTTCTTCCTTCTCCAAGAAATGTCTCACACTCCTTATTTAATTTATTTTAGTAACTATTTTAGTTTGAAATACAGATGATGCATTCATGATGGTAGCTGATTTTATCATTGCAACGCAAGCAGGTCAAGCAAAACTTTCATTTTTAGTTTCATATATGATAGAGCTTTACAATTTTTATTTTTCTACTCTATTTATTTAGACACCACTTTTACTATCCCACAAAGAGTATAATTTATAGTATTTAAAAACTTGTTTTGTGTTTATACCTCTACTGGGAAAAAGGGATAAATATGCCTCAGAGTGTAATAGTTTTCAATAAAAGGGTTACCTCATGAAATATGTTTTGCATATATATATATATATATATATATATATATATATATATATATCTTGGTACCTACTAAATAGTTATTTTAACACTAGCATTTTTCTAACACAGAACTTTAATGATCCTATATATCTTTTTCATTTAATTTCATTAGTAATATTAAACATAAAATCCCCTAATGAACAGTTTGTTGAATACCCATTAAATAACAAAGAAAGAAATAATCATTAAACTAATTAAGAAAACTATGGTTATTCTACATAAATTCTCTATAATTGGTGTTTAATATTATCCCACCCCACAGGAACAAGTTTGAGCAAATAGATGCTGTTCTATTCAAAATTCTGTTCTGCTTTTATAAGCTAGGGATACTACTGTAAAGTGGAAATTTTCCTCTTCACTGTTAATTTCAGGTAATTCTGTTGCATAGTGATTTAACAAAAATGGACAATAAAATAGAATGTAAAGAGGGTCTACAAATTAAAATTTCATGGCTGTCAAGAAATGGGTTCTGTTTTTATATAGTTCCCCAGTATCATCAAGGTCATTATCTTGAGGATGTAATCTTATTTTCTCATATGTTATGCACATTGCAACTCAAATGACAAGATAATGGCATTGTTATTTATAATCAGTAAAAAAAAGCCTTCTAATCTGATCATTTATTGTGATTTTTTTGTTATTAGTCCATTCTATTTATTCATAAATCTAAGAAAGAGGATAAGTTAGTATACCACTTATTTCTTGCAACAGTCTGGAGAAAGTAAAGGGAATATACAAACTGTTTTATGCTTTGTCCTATGATTCTTCTTGGCTATCAAAGAATTTCCACCTCTTACTTTTGTGACAGTAGTTTGCAAACAAACAAAAACTAGTTTGGAATGGATCCAGTTTTTAGTAAATGAGAATATCAACGGGCAACCTGTAGAATTCTAATGTATTATTAAGAATATGGGAAAAATAAAAATAACATTATTATGTATAATTACCCTGCAACAAAAGGGTAGCCTAAATAAGCTTTATAAAATACTAGCCACTCAGCAGTTTATCTTTTGTTTTTGAAAAGTACAGAATTAAAAGAACATTAATTTATACCTTTTTAATGTTTTTTGATGTGTGTGTAGATTTTGTGCATATTTTTTATTAACAAATTGAGGGTTTTTAAAAAAATCTCAAACAGCCAAGTGCTTTTGAGCCATGTAGTATATTATGTTTTCAAATTTCCAAATTGTTGTCTCAAATTGATTTTCTAAATTAGATACTAAGTTTTCATAACATCTTGGTCACACTCTCATTTTTATATCAGTAGAAGTTACTTCTCATTGATTTTTTATTAACTTCTTTTTCCGTTATTAAGAAATATGATTTAGCCTGGCCAGGCAGTGGCGCAGTGGATAGAGCATCAGACTGGAACGCGGAAGACCCAGGTTCGAGACCCCAAGGTTGACAGCTTGAGCATGGGTTCATCTGGTTTGAGCAAAGTTCAAAAGGCCCAAGGTTGCTGGCTTGAGCAAGGGGTTACTTAGTCTGTTGTAGCCTCCCCCTCCCCGCCCCACGTTAAGGCACATATGACAAAGCAATCAATGAACAACTAAGGTGCCACAATGAAAAATTGATGCTTCTCATATCTCTCCCTTTCTTTCTGTCTGTCCCTATCTATCCCTCTCTCTGATTCTCTCTGTCTCTGAAAAAAAGAAATATGCTTTATCAAAATGTAATCACCCTGTGTTTTTGGGTTTTTTTTCCTAAAAGGAACAGATGTGGATAACTCGAATAGGCACTTATTAGAATCAGGTTTACCTTGAGCAAAAGCCTTAACATAGTTAATATAAGCAGTTGTTCAAATAACATTCTGAGTACATCTCCAGACAGGGCACTTGCAATGTTTTTAAACTGTTGAATGTGTGGTTCATCCCCTCACGGTTTACAGAAACAGATTACAGCTATGTCATCTGTGAGCACGCTTGAACTTTTGGGTGAAACTCCTTGAAATGAAAAAAAAGCAATCTCCAGTTACTTGGGAAGGCTCTTATTCAATAATGAGTCAGAGTCTTATACATATTTTTCTATGACTAGTGGGAGATTTCTTAAATCATGTTCTTCTATGAGGAGGCAGCAGTTTCTATTTCCACTACAGTCAGGAGAAGGGGGGACCAATATACTTCTCCTTTTCACCCACAGATTTGGCAGCACTAAAGATGTTCTGCCTAGAATGTATAACCCCTTCTTCCCAATTTTCTATGTATAGTTTTGAAGAAATTATTGAGATATCAATGATTTTCCCTTCTATATATTGTTAAGTTTTGTTAAAAATGAAATTTATTGAGGTGTCATTGCTTAATAAGAATATATGGGCTTCAACTGTACACTTACTAGATATGTCATCTCTATATTCCATTGTGTGCCTACCACCCAAAGCCAGCTCATCTTCTGTCACCATATATTTGAGCCCTTTGACACTATACTATCTTCCCACGTCCCTTACCTCTGGTAACCACCATACTGTTGTCTGTGTCTATGAGTTGCTGATGGTTCATTTGTTGCTCTCAGTTTTATATCCCACATATGAGTAAGACCACTGATTTATTTTGCTTAACATATTCTCAAAGTTTGTCAATGTTGTTGCACATGGCAGTATTTCATCTTTTATATGGCTGAGTGGTAGGTATTTCATTCTATACTGCTTACAAAAATTAGGGGATATTTTAAAATGAATTTGAAGTAATAAAAAAGAAGCATTTTATTATTTTTTATTAAACAAGAACATTAGAAAAGCAAAAAACAAATCAAAGAATTTTGTTCAATTATGCAAATGAGATGCAAAATCAACTTTTATTTCATTGGTGAAAATGCACTATGTAAAAAACTGAAAGTAGTGGAGTATCTGTACTTTCCCTGATCCTCTAATTTTGTGAGCTGTGTGTATATGTATCACATCTTTATCTAATCTTCTATGAAAGGACACTGTGAGTAATGCTGCAATGAACACAGGAATGCATTTATCTCTGTGAATAAATATTTCCAAATTTTTCAAACAGACACCCAAAAGAGGGATTGCTGGGTCATATAGTAACTCTATTCTTAATGTTTTGAGGAACCACCATACTGTTTTCCATATTGGCTGTACCAGGTTACATTCCCACCAGCAGTGAGTGAGGGTTTCTTTTTCTCCACAACCTCTCCAACACTTGTTATTACTTGTCTTATTGATAAGAACCATTCTAACAGGTGTGAGATGGTATCTTATTGTACTTTTGGTTTGTATTTACCTAATAGCTATAGAAGTTGAGCATCTTTTCATATGTATCATTGACCATTTGACCCTTCCATAGGTAGCTTAGTTGGTAGCTTGAATGATTCATTAACTTTTAAAGTGTCACTTGGGAAGATAAAATTTAACAAAAAATTAAGTTTATTATTTAGTATAGCATGGATGTAAAATTGTGCAAAGTGTATATTTGTGTGAGAATCAGAAGAGGTCAGCCGGTATGGCATAAAGGCTTTGGCATTGTTGACTGCACTGATTTTTTTAAACTCATAGCTTATCTGGAGTGTAAGATAAACTGCAAAGGAAGAAGAAAAACCACTTCCAGGGCATACATTTCAGTCCTGCAATTGGAATATAGACAAATGAAACAGTATTTTCTATACAATCAAAAAGTGGTGCTTTAGAATTCTCAAGGTAAACATACTTGAAATTTTACAGATAAAGAGGAGATTACTTTGCTGAAATCATAAATACCATTACAAAACAGTTTTTTGCCAACTGAGTAATTGGCATTCTATCTTAGCATTCATGTAAATTACATGATTTGAATTTACTTTGTGCCCTTTCAATGTCATGTGAACCAAACTAAAATTTTATTTTAGATATAATGCCTAGTAATTTCTTTTGGATAAAACAGAGGAAATAAAGTAAATTTAAATTGTGTATATACTTGTTCATTTTCACTCCAAATATTGAGAATGAAATACTGCATAATAAATATAATTTGGGGGAAAGTTGGACTCACCTTAGTAAAATAAAGGTTAAGTCCTTCACAATGACAAGGAATAAACTAAAGAGAAATAGTTTGTAAAGTTGGTGGTGGGGGGGAAGGATGCTAACTGCTGCTATAATTCAGTGTAAAATTCTTCAGAAGTGGTGGTACTTTTGGTTGAGTGAACACTCAGTTGAAGTATAATGGTACTTATAATTATGAAGAGAACTTAAATATCCTCTTCCTAGCAGACATAATATAACTATTATGTTTTTATTAGTATAACTATTAATTTAAGTGCATATATAGTGAAACAAAATGTGTTTCTTTGATGAATTTATTAAATTGTTATATTTTCTATGGAAGTTATAATTGTAATTAGAGGAAAGAATTAGGCAAAAAAATAAGATTTTTTTTTAGAATATGATAAATTTGACAAGTAGAGGTGGTGACCACCCTTTGTGTCTCACAGCTGATTAAGAGAATTATGTTTTTCCAGGGCACATTTAGGCTAATTAAAATCATGCTAGTGTTTTCATTAGTGGGAGTAGAACAATAATTCCTGAAGCTTATAATAAAAATGTGTACAATATGATACCAAGTTGTACTCCTGTTTTGATTTTCAGGGATCAGAAGAGTCAAAGACAATCATCCTTTGTGTAAAAGGAGTATTTATTTATTTATACCTTAAGAGAAAGGAAAAAAAAAAGTTATCCACACAGAGATAATTTCAGGGTTTATTTTTTAACATATTTTACCGTGTAACATATTTTACAATAACATTGAAATAATACAAACTTCAGTTTTCTTATTATTAACAAAAGAAAGTCTATATCCCCAACATGGCCTTATTATTCTTTAAGTTACATTGGCTAATGTTCTTTTCAAATTATTTTATATTGGTATCTATTTTTTTTATAAAAAATCATTGCTACTTGTTATTAAATCTAATTTGTTATAATAACAGTAAATTACAGCTCACATTAAGAACTAAGTATTGCCTGACCAGGCGGTGGCGCAGTGGATAGAGCGTCGGACTGGGATGCGAAAGACCCAGGTTCGAGACCCCGAGCTCGCCAGCTTGAGCGTGGGCCCATCTGGCTTGAGCAAAAGCTCATCAGTTTGGACCCAAGGTCACTGACTACAGCAAGGAGTGGCTCGGTCTGCGGGCCAAGGCACATGTGAGAAAGCAATCAGTGAACAACTAAGGTGTTGCAACGCAACGAAAAACTAACGATTGATGCTTCTCACCTCTCTCCGTTCCTGTCTGTCTGTCCCTATCTATCCCTCTCTCTGACTCTCTCTCTGTCCCTGTAAAAAAAAAAAACAAAAAAAAAACCTAAGTATTAACTGAGGCTTTCCTGAATGTTTTAATGATGTTTACTAAAGATCTTAAATATAAGTAATGTTATTATCCCCTTTTTACAAATTTAAATAAAGCTTTTGAGAATTTAAATTTTATTTTATTTTTTTAATTGATTGATTTTAGAGAGACAAAGAGAGGAAGGGAGAGGAGGAAGCATTCATTTGTTGTTCCACTTAGTTGTGCATTTATTGGTCGCTTCCTATATGTTCCCTGACTGGGGTTGATCCCACAGCCTTGGTGTTTAGGGAAGATGTTCAAACTGAACTAACAGGCCAGGACAAGAGTTTAAACTTTTGTTTCAATTTTTCAGTTATTAAATATTCAAGCAGAGATCTGAATAAATCCTAGTGCTGTCCAAATCTAAACTATACACAAAACGAATGTCAGATGAGGAATATTAATCACATAAATTTTCATCCTGATCTAAGACAATCTAGGAGGATCCACATTACTTATGCAAAAAATAACCAAGGGTAGCATGTCACTACAAAAGAATTATTCTGTTGCCAAATGAGAGTGAAGTTTCCATTTTATATGCACCTAGTGGAGCCGCTATGGCCCTATAATTGTTAAAGTTGGGAAGTGAACCCAGGTGACACAGAGACTGAAGAATCACAGCCTTTCCACAGATATTTATAATATCTTTGGAGTTTCTCAGTGTTTGGAACAAGTGAAAGACAATGTATTATAAATAATTGTATAAAATATCTGTTGTACTGAGGTACCGTATGTTTTCTCAGAGAAAGAACCGTACCAGAGAATATGACTTATACTAGTTGAGGATTCAAGTGCAGCTGCTTTTCAAAGATCCCACTTTCATTTGAAAATTAACCAATTTCAATAAATGCTACCAGTATTTTAATTTAAAATTTTTAATTATTAAAGTAATTTAATTTAATTATAAATTAAATAAAGAATTTAATCAACAAATCAAACAAAAATTCTGTGGTCAAATCATTTCTGAAATTCCCAACTAAGTCACTATTAATATATTTTTAAATGTTTATTATATTGATTTTAGGGGGCGGGCGGCAAGGGGAGAGAGAGACAGGAACATCGATCTGCTCCTGTGTGTGCCTGAGCTGGGCATTGAACAAGCAACCTCTGTGTCCCGGGACGATGCTCTAACCAACTGAGCTATCCATCCAGAGCTAATATGTTTTAATTTTAAAAAAATTATGTGGGATCTTATTTATTTAGATAAACTGATTCATTTGTTCTTTAACTTTTGGATCTCTAAATATCCCGTGACACCCCCCTCCACCACCACCACCAACTCCAAGTTACATATACTCTTCCTGTTCCATTACAGTGGAGCACTTCGTATTGGGATGGGTAAAATTGAGGGAGTCCTAGACTTTAAACATCTCCACTCTACATCCATCTATACATTTTTGTAATTTAGTGCAAGGCAGTTGGGAAGTCTTTCTATAATATTCCATTTTTCTAGTACTGATTAATTTAGATGTATTAAATTACATAACATGTCACACACCAAAATTTAAAATGGAATAAGAATGCACATGGCGATTGAGACACCATTATCTTAAAAATGGGAAGTACTCAATCTTTCTTTTCTCTACATGTGTTATACTGAGTCAAAAAATCAAAAAATCGGGAAAAAGGATAGTCTAAATAAGTCAGTAGAGGTTAAGTTTTAAGGTCCTTCGTAGCTCTGCCGCATTGCCTTTTTTAAATATAATTAATTGCTACATATTAAACACTATGTATTAAACTGCTATGTATTAATACTATGTATTATGTGCCAGGCAATTTACAAAGGACTTTTGATACCAAGAAATAAAACATGCTTTCAGTGCTAAAGAGACTCAAATAACTTGGAGTGGAAAGTGTTCGTTTTCTAATGCTGTGTAACAAATTACTATAAACTTTGTGGCAGAAACAGATACCCATTTATAATCCCATATTTATGTATACCAAAAGTCTGAGCAGGCTCAACTGGGCATTGTGATGAGAGTGTCATAAAGTGGCAGTCAAAATTTCAACTAAATTGACCTCCATTTTTTTGTTTAAGTTGAGGAAGAGACAGACAGAAATAAACAGGAAAGGTGAGAGATGAGAAGCATCAACTCATAGTTTTGGCACCTTAGATGTTCATTGATTGCTTTCTCATGTGTGCCTTGACCTGGGAGAGTGGAGACTCCAGCGAAGTCTGTAACCTCTTACTCAAATCAGAGACCTTGGGATCAAGCCAGTGACCATGGGGTCATGTCTATGATGCCATGCTCAAGCCTGTGACCTCAGGGTTTCAAACCTGGGTACTCAGCATCTCAGACTAATGCTCTATCCACTGTGCTGACGCCTGATCAATCTAGGCTGGCCTTTTATCTGGAGGATTTAGGCAAAGAGTCAGATTCCCTGGTCATTCAGGGTGCTAGCTGAATTAAGTGCCTATGGTTTTAGGAATGAGGTCCCATTCTCTTGCTGTCTATCACTTGGTTTCCTGCACATAGTAGAGGCTGCTTTGAGGTACTTTTCACAGGGTTTCCTCCATCTTTAAACCAGCAGTAGCCCCATCTTATTTCAAATCTTTTACTTCTTAAATGATGCATTAAATAAGTTTAGGCTCAGTAGGTAATCTCCTTAATTACTATCATTTGTAAATTTATTACATTGGCAAAAGATTCTTTTGCTGTTATAACAGAGTAAGGGTCATTGGATTATTTTAAAATCCTACCTACCACCAAAAAAGGCCTTTGCAGCATTATCTTTACACTTGCATTTGATGGGCAATCCTGAGTAATACAAACATCTGAATGTAAAAAAGAAATGTTAAAAGAAAAAGGAAAAAAAAAAAGATTGTGGTAAAGTAGCTACAGGGAACACCATACTGAATAAAGTTCATTAATAACACTGGGGAACAAAATTTTGGTTGCATCCACAAAAACACTAGTTCTTACATAATTTGAGTGTGCTGATCTCAAATCTGACATTAGTTTTTCTCTGTAAGCTACAGTTTTAGTGCAATTCAAGATTTTAGGTTTTCATCTTATTGTAAAATTTTCAACATTTAGTTTAACATAATGAAGTACAGTGTGTTCGTAAAGTCATAGTGCACTTTTGACCAGTCACAAAAAAACAACAAAAGATGATAGAAATGTGAAATCTGCACCACATAAAAGGAAAACTCTCCCAGTTTCATACCTATTCAGTGCAGTTCGATGTGGGCTCCATTTGTTGCCCTACACACATACAAATGATAGTGAAGTTCTTTCCACACACGGGTAAGGACGTCTGATGTAACAGAGTGAATAACATCTGTGATTCTCTGTTTTAAGTGATTAATGTCATTGATACATTCAATGTACATATGTTGCTTCACATAACCCCAAAAGTAAAAGTCTATGGGTGTCAAATCCAGGAATTGTGGTGGCCATGCCTTGACAAAACCCCTGCCTATCCACCTATGGGGAAAGTTCTATCCAGAAACTCATGAACAATGGTGGTGTAGTGTGGAGGAGTGTCATCCTGTTGAAAGATGACACCTTCTGGAAATTGTGGCACTGCATACAATTCCAACATGTCAAAATTGCCATCACAGACTGCTCCGCAAAAAAAAAAAAAATGGGCCTATCACCTTATCATGCATCAGGCCACAGCACACATTCACTTCAGAGGTGTTACATTCATACTAAACGTAGGCATGAGGATGTTCAGCAGCCCATATTCGGACGTTATGGTGATGAACGTGTCCACAGATATGGAAGGTCGCCTCATCGCGAAACACAATCTTCTGCAAAAATTTTGCATCATTGTCGATCTCATGAAGCATATCTGTAGCAAACGCGGATCATGTGGGTCTACCCGCTGGTTTGATAGTGTGCAACCGCCATAATTTGTACCCCATAAAATAGAGACGTTTCTTTAACACCTTATGAATTGTAGTCTTGCTTAGGTGTAATTTTCGAGCACACGCACTCACAGATTTTTTAGAGTTCCTTAAGTAGCAATCCCGTATACCCTCTATAGACTCGCCACTGACTGATGGCCTACCAGAACGAGGTTTCTCCACCAAACTGCTGGTTTCCTTCAACTGCTTATCCCACCGAGTAATGTTATTCCTATGTGGTGATGCCTCGTTATAAATGCGACAATATTCATGTTGCACATTGGTCACGGATTTGAATTTAGTGAGCCACAGAACACACTGAACATTCCTCTGTACCGTCCACATCTCCACTGGCATGGCCATGGGCTGCTCTGCTGCATACACTGTGTTCCGATATCATCTGCACATGCGCACATGCTGCCACACCATTCTACAGAAACTGGGAGTTTTCCATTTATTTGGTGCAGATTTCACATTTGTATTGTCTTTTGTTGCTTTCCTGTGACCAGTCAAAAGTGCACCATGACTTTATGAACACACTGTAGAATGTCTTCTTGGGCATCATCTTCGTGAAAATATAATAATTTATATAATGCAGTAAATACACTAATACACTAAAAGATATGATTGCAACAGAATTTGTCTACAATTTTGAAATAACACATATTAAAACACTTATTTTAATCATAATGTTTGCACAAAACTTATTTAAATTCTATTCAGGCAAATATTTGCGTTTGTAGTTATTGCGTTTGTGTACATGTTGAGGACAATCTCGTTTGATGCTCCAGCAGTAGTCTGCTCATCACTAACAGCTCCAAGTTTTTCAGGAAACTTATCAAAGTGACTGTTTAGAAAGTGAATCTTAACGCTCATGTTACATCCAATGGCACAGAAAGCCAACAGCATCCTTTGAACCAGAAGTTTATAGTTTCCTGCTTTTTTGTTGCCAAGGAAGTTTTTTGTAACTGCAACAAAAGACAGCCATGCTGCTTACTCCTCCTTATTCATCTTCCTGACAAATTCTTTGTCACATATGAGGTTCAAATTTGAAGTCTATCTAATACTCCTACCTTTATCTTCTCAAAAGACAAGGCAAAAAGTAGAAATAATATATTGAAAATATTCACTTTTTCTATTCAAAGCCTGAACAAACTGCTTCATTAAGCCAAGTTTGATGTGAAGTGTGAAAAAATGATCTTGTCTCGATTAACTACAGGTTCATTCAGGATATTTTGCATCCCTACTTCCAGAGCTTCACGTTTCGACCACTCCTTCTGTGTCCAGTATTTCTCCCGAACTTGACTGTCCCACAAACACAGAAAGCAAGGATACTTCCTGAAATCCCTCTGTGGTCCTAGCAGAAAATTTACCATTTTAAGATCCACACAAATAAACTCGTTATGCTTCTCATACTTCAGTAAGTCGAGGACAATTTTTGTGTCATCATTATCTTCTGACAGATGAGTTGAATAACCAGTTGGAACTGCTGCATAAACATTACCATTGTGTAGGAGAACACATTTCAGACTCTATTTACAGGTCAAGCAATAGCCGCCATTCCATTGGACTGTAAGTGTTAACACCTTAGCTGGCTGAGAAGACTGCTGATATCATGACAGTAAACAAAGTGTTTATTTTCGAATAAAAAGTCCACAAAAATTTGTTCATGCTTCCTGAAATGGGATAGTTTAGCTGACTGGTGGAGTACATTCTTTTCTTGAATCTTGGAGGCTAATAACTCAGCTGCTTTCTTTGATAGGCCCAAATCTCTTACTAAGTAATTTAATTTGTGTTGGCTAAAGTGCTTAGGGCTTATGACTGTTTAACATCAGAAGAAGACCCTTCAGATTCTACAAGCATTTCCTCATGCATCTTATCAAAATACACTTGATCACCACGTTCACTTTCTTCATTCTTAGAAGAATAAAACCATTGAAAACTGAAGCCGGGAGTGTCTCAGAGTGTGGGATAGGTCGTATTGCTGAAGGAATATTAGGATATGCAATTATATGCCATTTTTTTGTCGATGCCCTTTGTATGGATCAAACAGAAATGACAGTCACTGCTGTGGTCCTTAGGTTCACGCTAAACCATGGGAATACCAAAAGGCATTCTTTTGCATTTTCCTTTTGTCCAGTCATGAAGCTTTTCCTCACAATTATGTAACAATATGAGGATCCCAATTTATGTCTTGATTGCCAATGGGAACTTGAAAATAGGCTATATATGCTCATGTCACAAATGATGAAATACTGTGCTTTGACGTTGAAGTGTGTAACAGCCACATATATAACAGAAGGTGTCAGGACTATTCTTACATTTACACCTACTTAAAGAAGCCATGATTCAATTTTAAAACAAAATATGAGAGTGTTTTTATTATATAGTAATTTTTTACACTTAAAAACAACTATAATTATGTAAAAGTGATGTTTGTAAAACATTAATTGCCTTGTGGTTATGTTCAATTCAAGAGTCATTGTCCTTTATCTCCAATTTAAAAACCAATGCAGGCCATTAACTGTAACAGAAATAAATTAATATTGCATAAAACCTAGAGCATGCACCAAAAAACAGATTTCAGATTTGGAATCAGCGATGCAGAGTTATATAGAAAAAGTTCTAAAACCTTATGCAACAAAAAATGGAAAAAAAATGTTCTTCAGTGTAATCTATGCCTGAATTTGTTATTCTATTACCTGTTTTATGTTATATTCTTTATTTCTAAAATTTTTTTTTCTATTTTTTGTGTTATTATTATTGTTAGACAACCACTTCTTTATTAATTTTAACATTATAAGACATTCACTTTCCCTTGTAAAATTTTTCAATGTTTTTAAATGTTTAATCAGTTGAGTATATCAAGTCAAGGTTTTATTAGGGAAGAAGAACCAATGGGTATATATATTAGGAATTTCATTGCCAGGAATTGGCTTATGAAATTGTAGAAGCTGACTAAGTAAATCCACCATTTTGTAGGGTCAGAGGGTAAGCTGGAACTCTGGGACACAGGATGAAGCTGCTGTCCATGGGCAGAAATTCTTCCTTCCTTCTTTTCTTCCTTCCTTCCTTCCTTCCTTCCTTCCTTCCTTCCTTCCTTCCTTCCTTCCTTCCTTCTTTTCTTCTTTCCTTCTTTCCTTCCTTCCTTCCTTCTTTCCTTCCTTCCTTCCATCTATCCTTCCTTCCTTCCTTCCTTCCTTCCTTCCTTCCTTCCTTCCTTCCTTCTTTCCTTCCTTCCTTCCATCTATCCTTCCTTCCTTTTTTATTTCCTTCCTTCCTTCCTTCCTTCCTTCCTTCCTTCCTTCCTTCCTTCTTTATTTCCTTCCTTCCTTCCTTCCTTCCTTCCTTCCTTCCTTCCTTCCTTCCTTCCTTCTTTCCTTCCTTCCTTCCTTCCTTCCTTTTTTCTGGGAAGTCTGAGCTATGCTCTTAAAAACTATCAATTGATGAAGCAAACCTACCTAAATTATACATGATAATCCTTCTTACTTACAGTCCATTAATTACGAACCTTAATCACATCTATTAAATATTTTCACAGCAACATTTCGATTACTGTTTAATTAAATAACTGGAGATTATAGCCTAGCCAAATTGACATTTAAGAAACACAATCACTAGTTCTTGTTTTTAAATAAGCATTTGTTTTCTTTTCAAAGTGTCATTGAACCACACACAGTCTAATGTAACCAGCACTTTTTTTTTACATTCATTTTTCTCGAATGCATATTAGATTATCAGATATGTCCATCCAGAAGTGCTGTAAACAAATGCCAGTGCATGTCTCAGACACCATGGTATTTTAGGAATGGTTATCTATTTACATCTTTTACTTTTTATGAACAATATAGTTTGGCATCAATAGCCTAAATAATATTATCTTTCTATATTTTATAAACCCATTTAGACATTACAGTAAGTTCAAAGTCAACTCATACTTTCTATTCTAAAGCTGTTGTTAATTGGTGTTCACAGTCAGGGTAGTAAACTGGTTTCAGGTCAAACACAAAGTATCGCATTCTTGCAAATTCTTTTTACTCAAAGTCGAGTTTGCTCATATTCATGAAAAAAAGTCATTAAATGTGTTATGATGTAGAAAATCACTACCTATTAATTTAGCAAACTTTGTAGTTACTTTGGTTCCCTGAGCAAATCTGCTGTTTTTCATGTAGGCTTAAATTCCAAGTCTTCCCTAAGAATACTTCCATTCATACATCATATGATGGAATGACAAATTGACATGTTCTTTCTCTAGGTAATCTAAATGTACAAATAAGAGAAGAAAGTAAAAGTCATCCATTTATCTACAGAAATGTTCAGTCAATAAACTGTTCTCTAAAGAACCCTGGTATTGTTTTGAAAGTTTCAAGATAAAAAATATTAAAAGCTTATGGCAAAGCCATAATCCTTTTTAGCAATTTTCAAATGTCATTTCAGTTGTATTACCAGTAATTGCTGTCACTGTCTTCAATTCATCATTTATTCATAGTGAATATAAAGGCCTGGGAAACTGGGAAGGTAAAAATGACTAGTTTTAATTGTTATATAAAAGAGCATATTGACATTTTTTTCTTGTTTTTATATTTAATAAAAGTCTAATTTATTTGTATTTGAGTAAAAATATTTTTTTTCTGAAATTTACATGGTCTGGTAAAAATAATATTAAAGATCTATGCTTTTATGTGTTTATAATAAGCTTAGAATTTTTTTCCTCATTATTCTAAGAAAATACCATAATTACAGTTACACACAGTCATGATTCTCGGGAAATATCAGAGTATGCAACCATATCATTATAGTGGAAATTTCCGACATCTGATTGCCTTTGGTGTACTTTGGGATATGCAATGTGATTATTTCAATCTGCACATTTTACTTATGGAGAATAAATTTAAAGTATAAATTTATTTTTCTGCTAATTATGGTTATTTTATTTGGGCAAGGGTTGGATTTCACAGTGCTTTTTATACTAAAATTGAAATATAAATATCGTTAAAATATAGAATCGAATTTTAGAAACAGATATTATTTTATAAGTTTATGGATGTCACTATGTTGTTTCATAATGTGTTCTATGTAAATCAAGATTTGTTTATGTCAATTTATTCTACATAAAGCACAATTTAATTGAGTAAAAAAGATGCCAAAGGTAGAGCACTATTCGACTAATCACTATTAGATTAGTTTGCTATTGCCAGTTGCTATTTAAACCTGTGTTGATATAGTTTGGTTTGATAAATTATGGCCTGAGGGTCAAATCTGAGCTATACCTGTTTTTGTATAGACCACAAACAAAGATATTACATTTTTTAATAATTATATTTAAAATTGTTTTGTAGGTATCTACATAATATCCTCAATTTTGCCTCTTTGCTACAAACTCTAAAACTTTTGCTATCCCATCCTTTAAAAATAAATGTACCAATCTCTAGGTCAAGTGCACATACAATAATAGAAAGTCAGAAAATCTGAATTTTAGTTTATTGTTTTTAACTTATCTGTGTGACCTCAGGTAGAATACACATAATTTATATTACTCTCACTTTCCTTATCTGTAAAATAGACATAATAATATGATTTGCTCACCTTATACATAAAGAAAGTAAGGTATATGCAATCACCTTGAACAGCATACAACACTATATAATGGATGCATGATGGAATTTGAATACACAGAAGGCTTAACTTTAAGAGTAGCTCTGGAGTAATTTCTGACTATCCATCCCAGATAAGCCACTTTCTAGCATTGTTCATCTGGAAAAGTGACCCTAAATGAATCTAGGTTACTTCACCTAGTAAACTTCCAGGAATTTAGTTCTTTACAAGAGTTGGAGCCTTACTAGGAAGTAGCCCTTGGCAGGTTCCTTGTGTCCCTGTTTAGTTCTTTGCCTGCCTCCCTGCTGGAAATGTGCCTTACTGTTAAACGGTAGTGACAATTCTCCACCAGACCCTTATCTTGTTCTGCAGTTTAAACACTGTGGCTTTCCTTGCCAGGAAAGGAATTGTCTCTCAGGCCAGCTTTCCTAGGGCCATCAGTTTTTCATAGCTCCTCTGACACTAACTTGAGGTTCTGTCTTTCTTCTGACGTCATCTTCTACATAATCATCCAGGAATAGGAGGGGGCATTGCTGGTAGTGCTTGGGTGGGCCAGGACACAACATGAATTCCAAGTAGACTTGACAATTTTCTTTTATAAGAACTCCCTTCTGTGTCACTATGATACATCTCACTTGCTTCTATAACAGCCCTAGTCTGGGAACCTAATGTAAAACCTAAGAATGAAATCCTTCTCATGCAAGTTCCCACGTATATATATACACGGCCAAAAAATCAGTGGCTCACTCACAGTCCCAGGCTTTCTTCATCTGAGAATAATACCAGCAAAAATTAACTCAGAAAGATGACCCTTCTGTACAAAATCAAACACAGATATCTGTTTTAGACTCTTAAAATCCTGGGGTTTTATTCCTCTGCTTTTTATATGCTCAAGAGATGGTGCAGCTTTCTTTTTTTTTTTTTTGACAATTTTTTTTTTATTCATTTTAGAGAGGATACACAGAGTGAGAGAGAGAGAGAGAGAGAGAGAGAGAGAGAGAGAGAAAGGGGGGAGGAGCTGGAAGCATCAATTCCCATATGTGCCTTAACAAGACCAGTACAGGGTTTTGAACTGGTAACCTCAGTGTTCCCAGGTCAACGCTTTACCCACTGCACCACTACAGGTCAGACGAGATGGTGCAGCTTTTAGTGCAACTCCAGGGATCACCTGAACTTCAGAAAGCTTCAGGTCTCATCCCTGTCCCTGAGTCACTCATACTTACTGGCAAACTTCAGACCTGCTGAGCATTAAGCATTTACCCGTAAAACATCAGAATTTTAACTCATCTATGACCTTGAGCCAGCCTGTCTATTTCCCTACTTCTTCTAAAATAGACTAAATTGAATAAATTGTCCTAAGAGGGCTGTCTCTGTTGAGATTCTTAGCTCAGCTGTCCATTCAAGAATATGTCAAAATTCAGTTCAGAAATGCCTAAATTATTCTATCAAATTGCTTGCTTTGAAAGCAATCAAAGTTCACTAGAACAGGAAAATAGTCGTCCAATTAAATAAAACATTAGAAAGAAAATATAAAGTTTGTATTATAATAATTCTGGAATAATTAGAATATTCAAGTTATTTATAAAAGAGTTATTCTTGTTTATATTAGAATTTTTATGTATTTAAATTATTGTTAAAACATCTTACTTTAGAGGGAGTTTCATAATTACGTGATTTTTTTCTTAATTAAAGCCAGTAAAAGCAGAGTGTGGCAACTTACTACAATCCATTATTTTGCAACTAACTATGTGTAAGTTTTCCTCTGTTGTTAATATAATAAAGTGTATGCTTTAAATATAAATGAAGATATAAATTATAAAATATCAGTTTCCTCAATAAATATTAATAATATATGATTCTCATATTTTCATATCTGTAGCATTGAATTTAAAATCAATAAAATAAGAAAAACCTTAAAATGACAATTTTATTAAATAAAAATAAGTCAAGTCATTTTTTAACTGGAGAAGAATACATACTTAGCGAGAGTATATAAATTAAAAACATTCAATTAAATGGTAAAGTTGGCATGTTATTATGAAATGTGAATTACTTTAAAAAGTAGAGTACTTTAAAATAGCTAGTGTTTTGTCCTTTAGAAATCAAGAACCTTATTCTTGGTCTTTCAATAAGAAAAATAATACTATGTGATAAAGGTAAATGGTCCTTGCTTAGTAGCCCCTTTGAGAGAGCTCCCTTGAATGAAGTAGTCTGGTGTGCTAAATTGTGATAGCTTTTCATATTCCCAAGCAGGGTGCAGGCATCTGGAAATCTAATTCCCTAAAGATTTTTTTCTGACTGGCACAGAAAAAAGATAACTACATATGATTCCATTCATAAGTGGAATCTAATGAAGAAAATGAACTAACAAGCAAAATAGAGACAGACTGTAGATGGAGAGCAGGTTGACAAATATTGATGGGTGGTGTAAAGCCAGTATCCAGGGTTAGGATCACAGCAGCATGGTCAGTGCAGGTTCACATTAGATTTGAACAGTCGGTAATGAAACAACGGAGCCTAGAACTGGTGAGCCATCAGCTTTAATTCTAGCTTGCACCCAGCAGGCAAGCAAAAACACACACTGGGCTCCAAAACCCACTCATTCAGTGCTCACAAAGCTACTGACTTATCCGAGTTTTCTAGCATCAAAGGTTTCTAGCTCACCAGACGTATTCACCTCTGTTCCCCATCTCCTCCTGCACAAACTCTGCACAAAGTGGCTTCTCTCTGAGCACTCTGCCATCTTGGCTGCTTCTCCTCTCCTTCACGTAGCCTTAATCTACTCTCCTCTCTAATACTAACCACAGGAATCAAGAGAGAGCAAGCTCCCAGCCTACCCCACTTTATAGTGTAGAAATCCAAACCTTTAATCCAATCTACAAACAAGTAAGTCTCTGATACAAAGTCACTTATCTGAGGCATAATGGGAGGATTCCTCATGAGAGTGCACCACCCACATCATCCAATCAGTCAAGGGTGTGGGGAAAAGCTTACTCTTAAAACTTGCACATGGGCAGTGCCATCTTTAACAAAGTGAACATAATATATTTTATCTGCCCAACAGGTGGGAGGCTGTCTGAATGGGGGAAAGATTGAACATAAAAGAAACAAAGAGAGAGAAAAACTTCATGGACACAGATGAGAGTGGTGATTTTCCAGGGGGAGGTGGAATGGGAGGAGGTGGAGGAGAGTATAAGGGGGATAAATGGTGACAGATGGAGGTGGACAGATGATATGTTGTAGAGTTGTGCACCTGATGCCTAACCAGTGGTGGCACAGTGATTAGTGTGGTTCTGGTATGCTGATGACCCAGGTTAGAAACCCGGAGGTCACCGACTTGAGTGTGGGCTCTTCCCACTAGAACACTGGCTCACCGGCTTGAGCATGATGTCACTAGCTTGAGTGTGGGATCATAGACATGATCCCATGGTCACTGGTTTAAGCCCATTATAAGAGACAATCAGTGAATAACTAAAGTGCTGCAACTACAAGTTCATGCTGCTCAGCTTTCTCCCTTTATGTTTATCTGTCTCTTTTTCTATTAAAAAAAAAAAAAAGTTGTGCACCTGTGAAACTTCATTAATGAATTCATGCCATAAATTCAATGAAAAGTGCCCAGGCCAGTTGGCTCAGTGATAGAGCATTGGTCTGGCATGTGGAAGTCTCTGGTTTGATTTTAGGCCAAGGCACACAGGAGAAGCGCCCATCAACTTTTCCGCCTTTCCCCCTCTCTTTTCTCTCTATCTCTATCTTCCCCTCCGGCAGCCAAGATTCCATTGGAGCAAAGTTGGCCTGGGTGCTGAGGATGGCTTCATAGCCTCTGCCTCAGACACTAGAGTGGCTCCAGTTGCAATGGATCAATGCCCCAGATGGGCAGAGCATCACCTCCTACTGGGCTTGCAGGGTGGATCCTGGTGGGGCACAAGCGGGAGCCTGTCTCTCTGTCTCTCCTCTTCTCACTTCAGAAAAATACAAACCAAACAAAAAAATCAATAAAAAAGTAAAAAAATAAAAATTCACAGTGCTGCTTTTAAACTAAATAGTAAAATGATGGAGCAAGGTAAATATCTACCAGTTACAGAAAACCAATATTTTCTTCAATAGGCACTGCACTGTATCCTCAGCAAATATTTGACTGTCTATTTTGTGTCTAGTACTCACATTAAACACTGTGCGAACTATCAAATAGTATAGGTCCTTTTACATGAACACATGTTGAAGTTTGGAGAGACTTCAGATTTAATATGAGAAATGAAAACATAGAGTATGGAAAATTATATTCTGAGAACAATTAAAGAAACCAGCCGTTGTCTTTGAAATAGTGAAAAATCAATTTATAGGTAAATCAAGGAGAATTTTTAAGTACAGCCATAAATTTGCATTTTATTCAACAAGCAATGAGGGACTTATTGAAGGTTAGTAATAATGTCAATTATTAAGTTTTATAATAAGATATTCAGCTCTTTTTAACTGCTATTAATAGGACATGTTGGGAGATAGAAGAAGGAGCTTTCGGAACTGGGTTAAGATGTAATTGGCTAGTGTACTTCTTTGTGAGGCCTGCAATGAAATAATGTCAATGCTCTGTACTACTAGTGGGGACATATGCAGTGCGAATGCGGTCATCTAATAAATTAGGCTAAATCCTTAAGTAGGTCCATTAGCAGTAGTCACGTGAAGCCGAACAAAACACCATATGATAATATTTTACAAAACAAAACAAAGAAAAAGAGCACTTATCTTTTACAAGGTTCATTAAAATATATACAGATGAAAAAAACGTAATGTATATGATTTGCTTGTACACAGATTGCCTATTTAATAATAGTGGCTAATAATTACTGAGCTCTCATTTTATAACAGTAACCTTCTTAATGTTTTCCTCTAGTAACTCATTTAATCTCATTTCTGCATATACATGAACTCATATCATGCTGTTTATTCTTCTTTTCAATCTGAAGAAACTGAGGCCAATGTGTAAAGAGACCACTGGTTCAAAACTACTTTTTGCTGCTGTCATTGCTGTTTTAATCCCAGGAGTTACCAGATTCCCTGTATTTTTATCACTGCGTTTTACCACTGCATCATTATTCCAAAAACTTAACTCCATGTATTTGATGTGTATGAGATACAAAAAGTGTTATTTCAGATTGCTCACCTACACTTAGGATATGTTCAAACCTTGTATTATTGTAGAGAGTTTAAATTATTTTTAATAAGAAAAAGAGAGCCAGCAAAGCAGATAGAAGTCACCTATTCTTCATCTTATGGCAGCAAATTATCGACTTTTGCCGAGAGTGAAAAGAGCAAGATGACAAGAGAGGAAACTGGGTATTCCAGTCAGCGTGACTGAGGATAAAAAGAAACATGGTATTCAGAAGTTAATGGAGTCACCATGAAACCCAAAGAAAAAGTTCAATTTAGTAAATAAGTAAATAGGCACAGGAGAGAGATTCTTTTTTGAGCCACTCTGTAACAATACCAATGCTATGATGCTGTATAAAGTTATTTCATCTTGAGGCTTGTCAAATGCAGTTAGAGACTGAGAAAGCCCAATTATTTTTCTGTAAAGTAGTCACCTGCTGTGGCAGAGATGCTGACGATTAGCTGTGGTAAGATTTCAATACTCATTAAGGAGAAGTTCTAAACAAATGGACAAAGATACGAGTGTGTTAAGAAATAATTAAACATTCCTCAGTGGTGATTGTTTAAAATGTAATAGCACTTTAATTCCTAATATAAAATTTAACTGAAATGTTATAGGTACTAAGACATGAAATTTAAAGTTGCTTTAAACTTTGATTGAATGAGGAATACTGTATATGATTTAAGAAACCGTTAGAAATATTATGTAGGTGAATTTATTTCATCTTCAATGTGGTTTCTTTAGAAAATTGGCTATAGAGGTAAAGATATGCCAATTGTTATCTTATTATAAATTAATATGGCATTTGCAGTTTAATAACAGTAATGTATTATCAAAGACCAATGAGGATGATGTGCGTTTTGCATCTCTATTTGAGGTATAATATACAAAATAACCTGTGCATATTTAAAGTACAGATTAGAAGAGTTTTGACAGACAAGTACATCTTTGAAATCACCACCATAATCAAGATAATCATCCTCCCAAAAGGTGTCTTGTGCCCTTTTGCTGTCTCATTACACCACCATTCTCCCTCAAAACATTTTCTGCCTTCTGTCACCATGTTTTGTTTCCATATTAATTATATACTTGTTACTTGTTGTTCTGTTTTTTTATCAGTTAGAATTGTGAACTTGTGCTTCAGTGTTTGAGTGTACTAGTAGTTTGTTCCTTTTAAATGTTTTCATTGAATGAATGTACCATGGTTATCCATTCACCTATTGATGGACACTGGGATTGCTTCCCATTTTTTTTTATATTGTAAATAAAGTCAATTGTTTATGTACATGTTTCTGAATGAACATATACTTTGGTTTTTATTAGGTAAATATCTTGGAGGGAGATAGCTGCATCACATAATAGTATATGTTTACTTTTTTAAAGAAACTAACAAAGTGTTTCCAAAGTGTGCACCATTTCCTATTTTTACAAGCAGTGTATGAAAGTATAGATATTCTACATCATTGCCAATACTTAGAATTGTTAGGGATTTTCACTTTTTTTTAATTTTGACAATGCTAATAGATATGTGTTGTTAGAAAAGTCTTTAAGCAATTACATATAGTTATATAGTTTTAAATTAATAGGTCCATCTAAATTAGGATTTTTTTATCCTTAGAATTTTTAGTGAACAGGAAATTAATTTGAAACTGTTTATTGTATTAGTGCTTCAAGATCGTTCTACATTTCATAATGTTACACATATTCTTTCTTCACCCTTTTCTGACTCTTTTTTTTTTTTTTTAAGATTTTATTTACTGATTTTACAGGGGCAAGGTGGGAAACAAGAATTAGTTGCTTCACTTTAGTTGTTTATTGGTTGCTTGTTGTATGTGCCTTAACCAGGCAAGCCCAGAGTTTTAAACTAATGACCTCAGGATTCCAGGTCAGTGCTCTATCTGCTGCATCACCACAGACCAGGCCCTTTCTGCATCTCATAAAGGGTAAAACTATCTCCTCAGTAAAGAAATTAACATGTTCCTCTCTTTTTTTGTGTGCTAATCAACACTGTTCATTAAGTAGCATTTTTTGTATGTTTGTTTAATAGCTTATATTTTAATCATGGCTAAAGTTGAGTGTAGTTTAGATTTATATATATAATTCTAGTCATTACTAAATTTCAGTAACTTTAAGTTAATTTGTTATAAGTTGAATTTAATATTATTTATATTTTTATATTATTTATTTCATTTTGCTTTCACTTACTAATCATAACTAAAGATACAAAATATAATAAATCTGAGCTAAAATGAAAGAGGTAAAATGCTAACCAATTATGTCTCTTGACTCTGATTTTTTTGTTGTTATTTTAAAACAACTGCCTAGTAAAATGGAATTGTGGCTTTAAAAATACCAAATATATTAAAATTATATGTTCATTTTTCAATTATGCTTCCTAGTTTAAGTTAATTCTCAGTCTTCCTAAGTAAATCACTGTAGATGTAATAAAACAGCTATGTTCTTTTAAAGAAATGTACTTGACAAAGTTAAATCAGATTCTTGACCATAGTGATTTTTTAAAAAATATGTTCTGTGTTTAGTTTTAAAAAAATGATTCTTAAATTGCTTAAACTATAAAAACAAAATATTTTTATTATGTCATTTATAGAACAAAACAAGGCTATTAATGGAATTATAGAGCATGAGAAGGGAGAAAAAACAAAATTGAATACAAACTTTTCTTAAGTGCCTGATTTTTTCTGAATTTAGCAGAGAATATATCACAGATTATCAGTTAAATAGATAATTTTATAGTTGATTGAAATCTTAGAGATAATATTGTCTAATTCTTTATACTTTTTGATGAAATTAACTAGAAATTTTTATAAAAAGGTCAAAGTAATAAACATAGTTAGTGCCAGAATTTAGACTATACTCCAAGCTTTCTAATATTCAGTCTAGCTTTCTTTATTGCCAGAAGTTTATAGTATTTCAAAATCATAAGTATATATGAGTAAGCTGGCCTCAAAAATGGTAAAAGTTTATCTTAAAAGCTGATAAATCAAGCCATTTCACCTCCATGACTTACACATTGACAGAACAATTTATAGTATATGAAAATCTATTAGCATTTAGCAAACATTCCTGTGTATTATTAGCTCAATGCTGCTGCTGAAATATCAACTTATTACTTTGTTAAGCTGCTAGTCTATTAATTTAAATTATATTTATTAATTTAATTGTGAGATAGAGAAGGACAGACAGGAAGGGAAATAAATGAGAGCATCAACTCACAGCTGTAGCACCTTACTTGTTCATTGATTGCTTTCTCATGTGTACTTTGTTGGGCGGCAGTGGGAGGATCCAGCCAAGTCAGTGAACCCTTGCTCAAGCCAATGACCTTGGGTACAAGCCAGCAACCATGGACTTCTATCCAGTGATCTTTGGGCTCAAGCTACTTACCATGTGGTCATGTCTATGATCCCATGCTCAAGCTGGCAACCCCTTACTCAAGCTGATGAGCCTTGGCTCAAGTCGAATGAGCCTGTGCTCAAGCCAGCGACCTTGGGGTTTCGAACCTGAGCCCTCAATGTTCCAGGCCTATGCTCTATCCACTGTTACCTCCTAGCCAGGCTGCTAGTTTAGTTTATTTTTTATAATATATCTGAAACTACTAACACAAGTGTGGGATTTTTGCTCCTCTGATGATTAAATCACCACAAAAATATATGGAGAGGTACTATATGAATATGCACTTAATAAAGAAGTGAGATGAAATTCATATAACAATTATAAAAACCAACATCTAAACTATTGTCTTAATATAATAGTCAAGATCCAGAAATGACTATGAGTAACTTGAAGAAATTCCTGCACATATAAATCAAATTCTTCCAACAAGCTTAGTAATTTTTTCTTTGTTACATCATAATTACAATTCTCACTTTTCAGAATAAGTGCAAATAAATGAAGAAAGAGTACCTTTCATGTAGATATCAATTTATATTATTAATTATTGATCACACCATGAATGAGACTGACATATTTTGTCAGACACAGTAGGGAGCAATAAGCCTTGTTTGGAAATGAGGACATCAGGTTATCCACTAAGTATCAGAGACCAAAGGACAATCACTTGTTTTTTTTATTTCTGATTTCCCTTCATTAAAATATGAGAAAAATACTTATCATAACCTCTTTCACAAGATTCCTGTAATAATCAAATGAGATAATAGGTGGGAAATTTCTTGGCAAAGTTTGAGTGTTGACTTAAAGTTATTATTTTTTGAGATAGAATTTTGATTAGAAGCCTTAGAAAAGCGTGGTCACAGCATTTCTCTGTAAGATAAAGAATGTGTCTGAGAATTTCAACAGACCTCATGAAATGGTAGGTTTAAGTAACTTCTAGATAAAGCTTGAACAAATTAGTAATGAATTTTTCAGCTACATAAAGTATTTTTACCTTTGCTATGATATTACTTCTTTCGGAGAACTGAAGTATGAGAAAACATTATAATTTTCACCCAATATATTTATAACAGGTGTTCTAGAGATAGCCATATTCTGGAGTAATTTTTGTGTTTATAACACAAACAAGTTATCATTTTTGGGGTTGACGGGAGAATAAATTGCAAGAGAGATAAAATATTTTGAATTTTACCAATTTTTGCTAATGAAGTTACATCATTTGGAAATCCTAGATTGAGTTTATTTTTTAGCTAAAGTTAATTTTTGTTGAATTTTATTTTCTGCTTATATATACATAATGGCAAATCTGTTACAATATAATATCTTATCAGTCACAAAACAAAAATTTTAAGAATGTAAAAATGTGTCATGCAAGTAAAAACAAGATAATTTTTCTATTCTTTTGCAAGCAATTATATTTGTTGGTTTTAATGTTTTAAATTTCTAAGCATCAAGATTTTACAGTTTAAGTTATTTTTGAATTTGCTCTGTACTGGCTGTGTGGCAAAGGGAAATTTATTTAACTTTTCAGAGCCTTAGTTTAATGAGTAAAAATTATAAAAAGATAGTAATGCCTGCTTAGTATCTTTTGTAGACAATAGCCATAGCAGAAGTGCATGCAAAGCATCTGGCACATAGCAAGTATTTTATATAGATTACCTACAATTATCACTACTTTATTCTCTCTACCTCCCACAAAATAGTATTGATTTGCTCTGTGACTCATGAGTATACTGCCATATAAAATTTATTATTCAACATAGGAAAAAACAAACTACCCCAAAGTCAGACATGTTTTCTGTAGAAAGTGTTACAGTAAAAGATCCTTGGATCCTCTGAGAACAAGACTGGTTATTTGGAAATGGCATCATTTTATCTTGATTCAGTCAAGGCTTTCCAGGTTGGACTTTCGACTATGGTTAGAGTTAGCTTAATTTAGGGTGCGTTTGTTTTAGTCAATTATAATTGCTAGTGTATGAGCCTCAAGTAAATAAGCACCGTCTTAAGCATTTAAAAAGCTTATAAAAGAGGTCACTATTAAAATCTTCAGAATGAGGTTTAACCAAGACAAGATCAGAGTATTTTAACTGCCTGACAACTAAATATCGGAAACATGGACTCCATCAGATTTGTGCTCACAAGTGCGGTGTTAACAACTAGTCAGGATCATTGTAGAAGATATTAGCATTTACAGTTCCTGTACTACTTATTTACAATTAATTTATGTGCATCAATTTTAATTTAAGAAGACCTTTTTCTGCTACAATACTCTAATGCCAGTTTATAATTGGATAATGAGTTTCCTGCTTAACAGCAGAAATTCTTCTCCCTCTCTTGAGGTGCACATTGAGCCGTGTCTTCACCTCCAGCTTTCCCCCTCCGCCAGTGGAGGGAGCAAGAGACTTCCTCGTCAGGGGACACAGTTCAGCCCGCCCGGGGCTCGTCACAGGTTCATCTCTGTTTTAAGTTCAAGTGTCTACTCTATCGCAGCAAATCCGTCACAGTGAGGTTTTATTGTGTCCAAGAAGTTCCATCAAGAGATTATATTTTAATGAAATACATTTTTAGAAAGTTTACTTGGGAGTAGTATATGTGGCAAACAAATTCACCATTATGTTTTGTGTATCCCTTTACTAAAATTTGGGGTTTTTACTAACATGTATTTAAATAATAATATATTACAAGGCAAACATAACTCCCCTCTTTCTCAGACACACACACACACACACACACACACATCAAAGGAATGCCATATGTCCTAACTGAGACCTACTTGGAAAACAGAAATATTGAACACACCACACTGTATTGTTGTGATGGGACAGTTGTCAGTTTTCTGTCTGGCGATGAAATTTTTCTCACCCTCAGACATGCAAAATATTTTTATCATCTGTTCTTTTTACATTATTTGAATAATTTTCTCCTACAGAAGTAAAATATTAACCATTTGGGGCTTTGGCATTTTAGTTAAGTGACCTTTTCAGAAGAATGAGATCTCTTTAGGGAAGTGGTAACTTTTGATATAAGATGTTGAAGAGCTGCTCAGGTGTTCAGCGAATGGCTAACAGCAGGTTGTCAATGGCACATGATTGCATTTAAATGTTTGACATTATAATTCTCTCATATCCATGGTTTTTTGATATTAAACAATAAGCATATTAACAAATAATAGATGTTTCAGTTAATTCCCTGTGTCACTAAAGTTAATAGTATAATACAAACATTTTTGCAAGTGTGATGCTAATTTAAAAAGCTATTTGCAAAACTACAGGATTCTTTATGTCTTGGTTGGAGTCCTCCGTCTTTAAGAAACTATCAAACATGCTAATTTAGTACGAATACTACTTTTTTTTTTTTTAATCAGAGACTTGTACTCCGGAAGGTTGTGATAACCCTTAAATGAATTTTACTTAGACAAAGGTTGAAGAATGTATCAGGATTGGGCAAAGACAGGCACAGCTGTCTCTTTTATCACCTTGCTTGAAACAGTTTTCAGCTTTTGACTTGTCTTGCAAATCAGCTCTTTCAGTCAATTACTTGTTTTAGTGTACCTGATATCTAAAACGAATGCACCTTGTGTAGCAGCAGGAAGGAGTAAGCACATTTAAGTCCTCCCATGGCTTAACACTGTGGTTAATCTCCTTGCAAATTATAGTCATAGTTTTGTACATCCATCAGGCTGAAAGAGACAAGATGCCCAAGTGGCCTTGGTGCCTTTTCCGATTCCCGGGAGACCCAACGACCCTCTGCGTGTGTTGCTCGCTCACAGGGAGCGTTGTTCCCTGCTAATCAGGTCAATGATCATCGCCCAGCTCCGGGAACCCGTGAGGAGCCGATCACAGCAGTTAGGGAGTCACCAAATGCAGCTCGCTCACGGAGGATCTCCCGCTCAGGAACATCGCTTAGTCCTCGTTTACTCACTAGCACCTTTAAGGATTTCAGCTTTTTATTTATTTATTTATTTATTTATTTTTATACCTTAGACAGTGAGGGGCTCAACATAAACAAGAGAAAGAAGCACAGCATGCTGCTCCTTGGAGGCTGTTGATTGAACACTTGGACCTACCCACCCCTCCACGGTTGATTTGACTGGTTTCTCACCTCGTTCCCAGAGAATATTTCAATTAAGGTAAGTGCTGTTTGATCCGGGCGACTGCATCGCATTGGATTTCTGCATTGAAAGTTCTGTCTGACTAAACTGACGGTCTGCACTGCAGCAAGTGACTGTTTGTGTCAGGAAAAAGCTTACTTTACGAGCTAGGGTCCTAGAATGAAATGGTGTTTGGATATTAGCATTTCAGACAGTTTCTTTTGAAATAATAGCATCCTGCCTTACATCAAGAGAAAATAAAAGAAGATATGAAGAAAAGAGTTAATTTCTCGTTTTAACATTTTTAACAATCTAGGGAACTGGGCAGTGCTCAGATAACTTGACTTTGCTTGAAGTATTTTGTTTATTTCATAGGGTGAAATCTTTGATTCTAAAAGCTTTGAAGTTAATTTAGATGGAAAGAAAATTTTAAAATGAGAGTTAAGTCTTGTGCAGCTTTCTACTTGAATGGTGTTCCTGAGCTCCCTCTGGGTTAAGGATTTGGGATTAAACCCTTGAACATTTTAATACTATCCATTTAGAAATTAAAATAATAAGGTTTTTGATGTAGCTATTAAAAAATAAAATAAAAACAATTGATATATTATTGCTATAATTTATACCTTTTGCACAAGGGAGATGGATTTATTTTATGTGATAGATTAATAGACCAAAAGTAAAGTTAACTTCTTTTTGAAGAATTCTTCAATAAGATATCATGTTTATGTGTTTATTGAAATCATGGTTTTTATGTTTGAGATTGCATTTTGTATCCAACGAGATAGAAATGAAACAATGCTTACATTTTATATAGTTTAGGACAATTATCTAGGTAATCTCAGTAAACTAGTCCACATTATTTTTTCTAAACCCATTTACCTTATATATTTTGTTTAAAATATCTACAAAGGATAGAAGCAACTTTTTTCCAAAATTGGATTGAATTATCTAAAGTATTCCTTTCCTACTTTACTTTGCAAATATAAATATAGTCTGATGGTTATATTGCACCTTATGATAAATTTCTATACAATCAAAAATTATAAAATAATTCTAGCCTGACCTTTGGTAGCGCAGTGGATAAAGCGTCGACCTGGGAACACTGAGGTCGCCAGTTCAAAACCCTGCACTGGTCTGGTCAAGGCATATATGGGAGTTGATGCTTCCAGCTCCTCCCCCCTTTCTCTCTCTCTCTCTCTCTCTCTCTCTCTCACTCTGTGTCTCCTCTCTAAAATGAATAAAATTAAAAAAAATAATAATAAAATAATTCTATCATTATAATTTTAATGACTGATTGATTGGTTAGCACCCTAAGCAAGTGAGTGAATAATAGCAACCACTTATCTTCTGTAGTGCTTGTATTTCAAAATGCTTTTCAAATAATGAAGCAAACATCATTTAAAATGTAAACATACTGTGGCAGATGATCAAAACTGTCTGGCATAATTTGAGCTTGCTATAGTAACAAAGTCTAACTTATCCCGGTGTTCTCTTCCTTATGAGATAAGCCATTATATAAACTTATAATAAATAAATAAATAAATAAAACCTAAATATATATTGTTATAAAATACATAGTAACACATATTTAATTTCAATAACTAATCAATTATGCTAATGCAATATGTAAATACTAGCTGCTTTTGTGTAAAGATGCAAAATGGTATCTTTACTGTGCATTGTAGAATGAGCACTCATATTTCATGAAATGTTGATTCCACCTTTCTCCTGTGGGTATCCTTAGATGGGACATTTTATTAAGATGTTATAATTCAGTTTATATTAATTGGCTACCTTTTTAAAATTCTCTGGAGTGCTTTTTAGGCTGATGTTGATATTATTACTTACCCCATAGGAATAAACTATTGTTAGAACACCCAAGGGGCCTGACTTCTGCTTGCTCATTGCCTGTGTGTTTTTAACTAAAGCCTGGAGACATTAATCTACCTATGTTGTACTGAGACTTCTTTTATCTCTAGGGAAAATTGGTTTCTCAAATGATTCAATGATACATGTGAGAAGAGTTTATTGAATAGTTACTGAGTCTTTGGAGTTTTCATTTCTTAAGCAAATTTGATAAACAGAAAGAGGCAACATTAACCAAATAGGACCACATTTGTTAGTAACAAACTAGTACATTACAGAAAGCATATCTGTATTTTGGACTATTCTTTGTGCCAAGTTCAAAATTGATGGTGGTGCCTGACCAGGTGGTGGCGCAGTGGATAGAGCGTCGGACTGGGATGTGGAAGACCCAGGTTCAAGACCCCGAGCTCCTCAGCTTGAGCGCGGGCCAATCTGGCTTGAGCAAAAGCTCGTCAGCTTGACCGAAGGTCACTGGCTCCAGCAAGGGGTGGCTCAGACTGATGAAGGCCCGCGGTCAAGGCACATGTGAGAAAGCAATCAATGAACAACTAAGGCAGTGGTTCTTAACCTTTTTTGAGGTACTGAACCCACCAGTTTCATATGCACATTCACCGAATCCTTCTTTAGTGATAAATAAAATATGATTTTTTCCCCAAATTCAAGACATAGGTATATGTTTTTTTACTGGTGCACAAAGTGAGCTGTGCATGAACATCACCTTGCTCAAAGAAAAAAACCAACAAAGTGCATGAACTCTAAATAAATTACGGTATTACTTTATTCAGGCCTCCGCAGCAGAGGCTTCTCCGAAGCCCTGAGACCGACTCATCGAACCCCTAGGGTTCGATAGAACCCAGGTTAAAAACCACTGAACTAAGGTGTTGCAAAGGCAACGAAAAACTAATGATTGATGCTTTTCACCTCTCTCTGCTCCTGTCTGTCTGTCCCTATCTATCCCTCTCTCTGACTCTCTCTGTCCCTGTAAAACAAACAAACAAACAAACAAAAAACAACAAAATTGATGGTGGTATTCTACCTGATAAATTTTTATTTAATGTGCTTTCTTGATGTATTGACCATTGAAGATATGTGTAGTAGATAATGAAACACTGTATTTATGTTTGAAAATAAAAATAACTGTAGTTCTTATTCAAAAAGATATACCTAAAGTTTTTCACAGGATTTATTATTGAAATTGTCTTAATTTGCATTATTCAAATTGAAAAGGAAATCTTGTGTACAACTGAGAGTTAGGATCTATTTCTATTCAGTAGAAACTGCCTCCTCAAACAGATTTTTTTTCCCACATATATTATTACCAGGTGCCATCTTACCTGTAGGTTCTATATTAAATCCCATTTTTTATCCATTTGGCAGTAATTTATTCCTTCCATGAGATCAGAAAAACCATCTTATAGGACAACCTCTCTTAGAGTAGGTAGTTTCAAAATTTAAAACAAATAAATCTTTTAAAACTTTATGAAAGTTGCCCTAAGACTTATAACCTGTTCTCAGCATGTGGTATTTTCAACAAAAGTCACTGGGGAGAGGCAGTGTCCGAAATGTGTCCTAAATTCCAGACAGCTAAGGTCTAAATCTATACATCTATATGTATGATTGTACCATTATCAAGTCAAGGTGTTAACATGTTAGTAGAGCGCAGAGTATTAACCTGGGAGCTGTGCCTGATGCTATGCTGTGAGAACACTCCAGCAGGTTAAACCCTCCTAGGAACACCCAGGAAGGGAGCTCGCCCGCTATACAGAAATGACTCAGCACTAACCAGGCAGCCTCCTGACCTTTTGGCCAGTTGCCCTACTATAACATCGTATTGGCTGAACCCATGCATATAAGCTATTTTACTTCCTGAATAAAGTGGATTTGTGCCACTGAACCTTGTCCCCGGAGTCAGGTCTCATGCATCTCTGTTGTCCTCACCCCCCGGCGGGTCTTGTCCACAAATCTCACCTTGAACAGGGACCTAACCAGCATTTACGGGACAGGTGAGTGACCCTCTGCAATGTTAAGCCTTCCCCGCAGGTGCTAGCCCTGCATGCCCTATTGCAGAGTAGGCAAGTTAAAGTTAGTAAAAAGAAAGTTAGGAAAAAGAATCTTTGTCAGCGGAAGTTCCCAGTGCGCCCCGGGCAGGTTGCGCCATCGGGCCCAGGGGTCTTCTAGGCGTGCACTGGATTAGCAGCAATGTGGCCTACCTAAAGGAGTCTCTCCTGGCTGGCAACCTGCCGCCTGGTGTATTTCTACTCCTCTCCCTGAGGGACCCCTACCTCAGAACCATGCCCTATTGCAAAGTTAGTAACTTAAAGTTAATGAAAAGGATTTTTGGGAAACCCTCTCAGGTTTCAACTCTTGGCTTGCCTCTCTGGGGCCCGGGTGCTTGGGCCTGTGCTCTCCTACGCATTTATTCGGCCAAAGTACATGAAGGCCTAATGGGGGTGGGGGCGGCTTTGCTGGAAGCACTCCCCTGCCCCAGTATACTCACTTTGTTAAAGATGCTGCCCACATGGAAGCCAGTCGCCCAGGTGATATTGATATTAATGTGTGTTTGGGGTGGGCTGTGGGTGGACAGGATTCTTGTAGCCTGGGGCTTGGTTTTAGGACTAAGCCTTTCCCACCCTTTTTGATGTATGGTGGTATACTCTCATGAGTAATCCCATTATGCCTCAGATGAGTGACTTTGTGTCAGAGACTTTATTTGTAGATTGGATTTCTTAAAGATTTGGATTTCTACACTATAAAGTGGGGCAGACCGGGAGCTTACTTTCTTTTGGTTCCTGAGATTAGCATTAGATAGCAGAGAGGAGAGCAGAGAAGGGCCACATGGAGGAGGCCAGGAGAGAAAACTGAACATGCAATTCGTGCCCTTCAACAGGCCATGCTTTGCCTTGGTGTACCTTGGGAAATTAAAACTGACAATGGGCCCCGTTATACCAGCAGCCCATTTAAAGCCTTTTGTTCCCAATGGCAAATCACACACCGCCTTGGCATTCCTTATAAAACCCAAGGACAAGCCATTGTAGAATAGTGACACAGAGACATCAAGCTTCAAATTCAAAAAGAAAGGGTGGATGTGCCCCGGGCCACACCTGGGGAAGTGCTCCTCAGTGCTGTATTCACTCTCAATTATTTAACTTTTGATTCTGAAGGAGTAACTCCCGCTTACAAACATTAGGGAGGCCATCCTAGCCAACCAACCCCATTGCTGTTGGTATGCTGGAAGGACCCAGCCACAGCTCAGTACCAGGGACCGCACCCCCTTCTAATGCAAGGAAGAGGTTATGCTTATGTTTTTCCAGAAAATAGCCTGCATCCAATTTGGATCCCAGGAAGGAACGTATGGCCACTCCCAGTGACCCAAGATGTCCAGGGTCACCTCTTTGCCCATTTCTGTATGAGGAACATCTAAGAACACTCCCGAGAGAAGGAATTCCCTGGAAAGACTGCCACATAACTTCTGGCCTGGATGCACAGACCATCAACCTCGGAGTTTATCATAGAAAACTGAGAGATGGAATGCAACCATATGCAGTACGCAGCCCACGGCAAGCCATCTGTTCCGTGTTTGGATGCTGAGATCTTTGTGGAAAGGGGGCGTCTGTGAACCTATGTCCATTTTTTACAATAAAAAATGGAACTGTGTTTAACGGCACCTGGAAGGTCTCTGTAACACAATGGGAGGGAAGTGACATCCCCACCCCTAGGAGGAATCCCCTGTTTAAGGTCCCCATTCTATTTCCTAACTAGTAAGCTTGCCTCATTGTTTAATACAGCTAATAATAGGTATTATAGTTGTTTTAGTTCTACTAAGTTTCCGTTGCATAATGTGTAGCATTCAGAAGCTACAACAGCAACAAGCATCATCCAGCAGGTCCAACTGGCCTTAATAAAAAGAGAAGGGGGAAATGTTGGTAGAGTGCAGAGCATTTACCTGGCAGCTGTGACTGATGCTATGCTGTGATAACACTCCAGCAGGTTAAATCCCTCCTAGGAACACCCAGGAAGGGAGCTCGCCCGCTATACGGAAATGACTCAGCACCAGCCAGGCAGCCTCCTGTCCATTTTTGGCCATTTGCCCTGCTATGACATTCTATTGGCTGAACCCATGTATATAAGCTAGTTTACTTCCTTAATAAAGTGGATTTGCGTCACTGAATCTTGTCCCCGGAGTCAGGTCTCGTGCATCTCTGTTGTCCTCAGCTCCGGACGGGACTTGTCCACAACAACATGGAAGTTATTTACCCCAATTTTCCGGATGAGATCATGCCAGCTGTAAGAGGATGTGTAACTGGGATAAGGGCAGATCAGAGGTATTGGATCTATGACTCAAGTTCAGATCAGACTGTGTTTAAAGTTTATCATCTTTATGCTGTACTTCATTATTGCCTTGTATATGGTGACTTTTTCAAGTATTTGATGAGATACTCATGAATATTTTAAGATGATTATTAAGATAGTATAATTTAATTATATTATACTCAGAATAGTTTAACTCTTAGCTAACTAAAAAAGAAAAAAAATGATTTTGTAAATTTCCTAGCCACCAGCATTTGAATCAAGCATGCAAGTTGTTCCTTTAGGTTCTGAAAGAGATTAGTGCTCAAATCTTTTCATGAAGCTAATTTTGATTAGTACTGACAGAAAAAGACTCTACTGCATGGCTAACCAGCATTGAAATGTAGTATCTGCAGTGTGTACATCTTTCCAAGGGGTGTTTGCATACTCTCAGCATAAAATCAAATAAAAATAGATACAAATACAATGTGATTATTGTATTGAAATGAAATTAAAATAAATTGAAGGAGAACTCATATTTATAGCATTTTCAATATTAGAAAAGATAAAGTAACAGTTGAAATTGAATGTTGAAAAGTGAACTAAAAGAAAACATTTCAATGTACAGGAGTCTGTTTGCTCTACTCATTTATATAAAACTTCCCATTTTTATAGATTTGCTATAGCTTATTTTGTTGATATTGTAACAACAATATGCCAAATATTTCAAGTAATAGATTCAGTTATGATTAGAAAAATAATCAAGAAATAAAATGCATAGTATAATAGCCAACCACCAAACAGCTTACTTGCTATTCTGTAGGTTTTATAAACCAATGGCTTATTCTAGTTTTATATAAAAGAATAGAAAAGCAAAGTATATATAATCTTTTTTTACTGTTCCAAAGAAATAAACATGACATAAAAACAGGAGCTTGTTGACATATAACAGAGGATCGGATCTCATAGTACATAGGTCTCCCCACCCAGAATATATGACCGTATGTCTAGGCCCAAGTGGCCCATTAGATTTGACCAAAAATAAATGTGCTCAGATTTAAGACATCCATCTCTAGAGTGGCCAGAGGCTACCATGTGGCTTTTCAAAACAACCTGCCAATAACAGATGCTCTGTATTAGATAACAAATATTGAATTTGATGAACTTACATGTAAACAAATGTGGGTAACTAACAGTTAATGGACAGGTGCCAAATTTGAGAAACAGAGAGATGGCAGTTTGCAGAAATCATGAATAAATTGAAGTCATGAGGTTGGTAGGAAGGAAAGAAAAGAAGCTAATCCCCTTAGGTCAATTAGAAGAGACACATTTTTTTCATTAATTTTAATGGGGTGACAACAATAAATCAGGGTACATATGTTCAAAGAACACATCTTCAGGTTATCTTATCATTCAATTATGTTGCATACCCATCACCCAAAGTCAAATTGTCCTCTGTCACCTTCTATCTGGTTTTCCCTGTGCCCCTCCCCTTCTCTCTATCCCACACTCTCCTCCCTCCCCCCACCCTGTAACCACCACACTCTTGTCCATGTCTCATAGTCTAACTTTTATGTCATACATAGGTGGGACTTTTTTTTTTTTTATTCACAGTAATGGCTAAGCATGAGGAGGGAGTTCCCCTTGAGGAGGCAATGAGTCTCTGTTATTTTGGATGATATTCCCAACATGCCATGAAGTGGTGAGAGCTTTTCTGGTTTTCCACATTTTTCTCTGTTGTTCTAGTTTCATTAATCAATTCAATTCACATCTGTGTTTCTTATAAGCCAAAAGATTATAATTGCCCCAACCTTATATATATTTATAATCTCAGGTGGCAATGGATGGGGCATAAATATACAGTGACTACAAGTTCAGTTTTGGGGTTCAGCTACATGGGTTCAAATCCCATTGAGGGACTTGCCTTGGGCAAATCAGTTAAGGTGTCTAAACTTTGTTTTTACTATCATTAAAATGGAGTTAATGATAGTACCAATCCCATAGTAGTGTCATAACAAATGAAAGATGCAATTGATAAAACATAAAGTAGTTCAGGTGCTCAGAAAATGGTAGTTGTTATTATAAACAAGAAATATTGTTTTTATTTCACTTTATATGTCAAGTATAGAAAATTAGGGCATTCTTTCTCTCTAAAATCAGTGAACTCTCGATCCTTCTCAGAAGCTCCTGGAATCACTTCCTGACATTGTGTTTATATCAATACATTTGAATTTTAGAAATATATATGTATATGTGATTTATACAGATGAGTGGATGTTTCTTGGAAGAAAGTGATTCTGGAGACAGTTTAGGGAAACTTTCTATATTTTGTCAATAGCTGTGTATGCTACAATACGAGAGTTTAATAGTTGGGCCAGAAGGAATGTAACGAATACAGAAAGTTTGTTGACTTCTTATTTAGAAGAGAATCTAATTTGTGTAGAATGATTTTTTAATTAACAGAAAAATAAATTTTTGGTGGAATATTTAAAAAATATATTACCTAATGTATATTTCCAGATAGACTCAAGGCTATCATTTTTTCTTAATCTATATATTTATCCATATTTTACTATAGTGTTTAAATTCTCTAATTATAACTATTAAAATGTTATTTATCACCATAAATATATATAGATATATATGTGCATTAATATATATATTAACCATGTATATGTACATATAAATTTATGCAAATGTATTTCAAATTTTTTATATAAATACAAGAAAGAAGCACACTGGAAATGAATTTTCTACAAAGGAATTCATTGTTTTCTTCCTCCAAGTCACACATTCTTATATTTTGTTATGTGTAGGAATCAATGCCTATGTGTTAAAGGATCTCACCCCTGGAGTACTAATTTAGTAGTCCTGAGAAATTACTCAGGAGTGACAGTTTTGAGACATATGCAGGTTTTATTGATGAAATCAAAATAGACAAGTATGTAGCCAGATCACCAGGATTTAAATAATTTTCAGGTACTTGTAATACACAAATAAGACTGAAGAGTGGTGTTGTTGATCAGCAATGCCAAATGGGAACCATCATGCAAATTATCTGTTGCTCTTGTTCAGGAGTTCTGGAGTGTGGCCTGAGATTGTGTGTTTCATTTTTTCTTTTTTTTATTTAATTAATTGTGTTTACATAGATTCTAAGGTCACCCTGAATATATCTCCCCCTCCTCCATATTCCCCTCAACATCTGCTTTGACCCCTCTATACAGCGCCCTCCCCCCTTCCCTTCAGGTTTATCCCATCCCATCATCCCCTTTTCCTCTGTCCTCTTTTCCTCTCATCCCTTTGATCCCTCCTCTGTCTCAATTTCATTCTTCAGTTCTCATTGTTCCTTGGATTTCTCAAATGAGTGTGGTCATATGCCTCTGAAGGAGTCTTGACCTTGCTGGTCAAGGAGAAATGCTATGCTCATTCTGCCCAGCCCCACCCTATGGTAGCCAGATGTGGCTGAATTATTCAAGGATGTACCATAGTGTGAGACTTACAGCCCAGCTCACCTTGACAAAACTTCTCAAGAAACTCTCTCCATTGCAGAAGGGTGATGGGAATTTCTGAGCCAGGTCAAAATTCAGAAACTTGTTTTGTTTTTAATCTATTGCTGATTCCTACTTACCCACTCTAGAATAGAATAGTTGAATGTTTTAAAAAACATTGCATTTAGGTGAGTATTGCCAACATATTTAATTCTTTGAAGTTAAGTGGGAGCAGGGTGGGAGTTGCTTTCCCAGCTCCACTTTTCAATGTGTAGAAATTTTTGCCTTTGGCAATACCCAGGATAACTCCATACCAAAGTTTAAGACTTATCAGGAAATAGACTGCTCAGAAAACATTTCAGTTCTTTTCATCCTAGTGATGCAATCCCAAGGCTTTATTATTTGTCAGTTTAACTTTCTTATTCTCTACTAAAACAAAATGGCAAGAATATTGATTTCAACATTCTTCTGTAGTTTAACCTTTTCTTGCTTTGTATTTTGTACTTCCACATGTCATTGTTATTGATAAAATCTACAAAATATTGAGTAAAATATCATATTTATTAATGCAGACACACATTTTGGATTACTTATATTATAATTTTTCATATTACAAACTTGCCCTTAAAAGTCCATGTTACTCTTCCATATTTTTTCTACAATGTGTAACATCACATTAACTATATACTTTTAGATTTATTTGATTATTATGCATCTCCCTGCACCCCATTAGAGAGTAGAATGTATAGTCCATGAAAGTAAGGTTTTTTTTTTAATTCATAGCTGCAACCCAGTACCTAGAATAGTGTCTGGTAAAGAACAGAGTTTCAGAAAATATCCTTTGAACAAAATGGATGTTTTAAACCAATCACTTAATTACAAGGTCTGTGTTTTAGGGTTTGATGCAAGTACCTAAATAATAATAGTTTTACATTTTTCTTAAGTTTGTGTAAGATTCAAGCACTTTTCTTAAAAGACATACATTCATCCAATTAATTTACTGAGTCCCTAGATGTTAGGGAGACATTTTGACCAGCCCTATTTCCTATGTGCATGGTACTCTGCCTGTGGTTGAGGGGGGCAGACAAGAAAAAGAGCAGTTGCAATACATTCTAGTATGTTATTATGGAAGAAATATAGACGGTGTTATTAGCACACCAAGAGTTGCTCCTAACTCAATTCAGTGATTATGGAACACTTTCAAGAATTTTTCTAGGTCGTGAATTGAAGGACAGCTTGAATTTTGACAGACATTACAGGTTGGATCATAAGCTCCTAATAATATAAGTCATAATGTGTGCAAAGGCACATATATATGATAAGAGAGTTTCTGATACTCCCCAGGTCCACATTATTTTGGTGTAACATGACAGTGGTGTCTTCTATGTATAAGAAGGGACAAGTTCATATTTACCTGTGTAAGGAGTTTAAACTTCAACGCAAGGACAATGGAATCCCATTATAGCATTTTAAGATTGGAAGGGACAGATATACTGGTGCTCTATACTGAATAATGCACTCTATTTTTCACTACTTTAAATTAAATATATATATTTAAATGAATATATGAAAGCTTGAAAGCTAACAAAATAGAAATAAATATACTAGAGGAGAAAATTAGTTTTGGGGAAGGCTGAAGAAAGTAAAAAGTGCTGTGCCGAGGATGTGTATACAAAAGTTCTGGTGTAGGACTTAAAACCAAATGAGAGCTTAAATGAACATGAATTTGTCAATTATGTATTCATATGAAACTTTCAGAGATTCTATTGCATGATTAGGTGAACAAATTTATATTAGTTTCAGAAAAATGACAGACTATAAATGGTCATATCGATTAGTATTGACATGGGAAAGTGTTCAGTGCACTAGCCTGTCAACTCAGCTGATTAGAGCATTATCCTGGTACAACAAGATTATGAGTTGGATCCCTGGTCAGGGCACATACATGTAAATAAGTGGAACAATAAATAGATCTTTGTCTCTCTCTTCTCTCTCTCTAAGATAAATAATTCAAAAAATGTTTACATTTACCAAGCTCCTGATTGTGACCTAATAGAAAAGCCCACATTCTTGCCTTTACTCTTGCTGGATAATCATACTCAAAGTGAAATATTTAGAATGAATGTCACTCACATTCTTTGGAGGATACCATTTTGACCTTTTTATTCAAAAGTAGAATGTAGGTGTTACTCAGTTTGTCAGAAACTCTGTTTATTTTGTGCAGTATTTTGTTGTTAATTGTCACTAAAATGAAGTAAGAGATTAGTTTCCTCACAGAAGTTTTTTCTTACCATTATGTACAAAATATCAACCCCTCCAATTTTTTCTTTTACTAGTTATCTAACATTTAATACTTATCACCTGATAATGGGTTCTTCTATGGGATCATAAGCCCTGTGAAGATGCAAACCTTATTTTATTCACTGCAGAAGCCTCAGTACCTAGCTCAGTGTATATCATATTGCTAGTATCTATATGTTATAGGAAGGATGGGAAAGGATGAAAGAAGGAAGGAAGAAAGGGAGGAAGGAAGGAAGGAAGGAAGGAGGGAAGAAAGGAAAGAAGGAAGGAAAGAAGGAAGGAGGGAAGGAAGGAAAGAAGGAAGGAAGGAAGGAAGGAAGGAAAGAAGGAAGGAAAGAAGGAAGGAAGGAAGGAAGGAAAGAAGGAAGGAAAGAAGGAAGGAAGGAAGGAAGGAAGAAAGAAAGAAGAAAAGACAGAGGGAGGGAGGAACAAAAGAAAAATGAAAAGAAAGGAAGAAAAAAAGATAAGGTAGGAAAAGAAGAGAAAATAAAACAATAGAGGAAGCGAAAGATCAAAGAATCTAATTATGATGTCCAGTGGATTAAGTTAGAATTCCAGCACTCATCTTTGCCTTACCACTTTCTCACACCTTACACATCCAGTCAACACCTGGACCTTTCAATTATTTCTTCTGAGTCTCTCTCACATGAATTTTCATTCTTGCCTCCCCTCCGTTCACACAGCCTTCATCTGTCACTTGCTGTTGTCTCTTTATTATGTTCCTCCTCTGCACAAAATAGCCATCTCTTATGTCAGAAGACGGACCCCCCTCAACACATACTTGGTTATATTGTTCTGTTAAAGGCTTTCCTTTCAGTGTCCCCTCTCTTTTAGAATCTAATTCAGATCTTTCTGAACAGAGACTATTTGACCACATATTTAAGAAATGATTACACTTTTGTATTTAATTTTATTTTAATTAAACTGTATTTTATTCCTGATCCTTTAGATGTGGTAAGGTGAAATCAGTATAGATTAAACAACAGCATTAATTCTGGAAAGTTTGTCTCTCACAGATACTTAGAAGCAATCTTCCCTGGAACCATAATCCTCCAAAGGAAATTACAGCCCTTGCAGAAACAGTTTGGGTCATCTGAGTATAAGTCTCTGCATTTTTCTAAAAGCCTTCACAAAGCACAAATGACATTTTAAATAGCTTGTCAGGAAAAGAAGTGATTTTTAATGCAGATCCACCAAATATAATGTTTTTTCATCAGTGCCCCTACAGGCAAACATTTGAAAGGCAAAGACAAACATAATATCGAGATAAAGGCTATAACTGGTGTCTAAGGAGGAACATAGTATTAAGATAATAAAGAAATATTTTGTCAAAAATAAAAGAGTAAATAGGTTTAATATCCCACAATCTGTATTTATTAGGTATACAGTTAGACAATGGGATTTTTTTTTCCTACTGGATGCTATACCATTTTGTTTTGAAGACATTTTAGAAAAAAACAGCAAACACAATTATGCCCTGGTCTGCAGGCATGGCGGGGGGGGGGGGGGGGGAGTCTAACACAAAGTTGAGCAGCAGTGAATGAATACAGTTAATACAAAAACTTTTAGGTGAAAAAATGAAAGTGTCACACTGCTCTCTTTAAATAAAGCAAGCTTGTGTGATGGTCATGTCACTCTTGGTCTTCAGCAACATACCGATTTTTGAAACTGCTCATCTTGTCACATACCCACTCCATTTGGACCTTTCTGAGTCCAGTTTTCACTGACTCTTGGGATAATTACCCTTTTGGACTAAGTAGTTATATACCTAGAAATGTGGCACTTCTTTATTGTTTTTGTTTGTGTGTCTGTTGTGGTATTCCACCCAAGAATTTGGTGATTTGGGTTTGAATATAAGCAGTCAAGTTAAAATGTCTTGCCTCTCAAAGTGGTTTATTGCATCCTTGGAGGAAACCTGATGGGAAGACTTTTTCCTGCTTTAAGTGGAACTGTGTACTCACAGATATCATTCTTCTTATAACCATATATTGTAAGTCAAATATTTTTGACTGCCTTCAGATGTTTATGAGAAAGTGAGATTATAAATTAACAAATCAAAAAACAAGATAAAATTATTGTTCTATATGAAAAATCAGTTAACTTATAAGTTGTGCCCATGCTGCTCATCCTCAATATGTTACTGTTTTATGTACAATCAGTGCCCAGCTTCAAAAATTAAATCTTGTTAAGATGGGTAATCATTTCCGGTCTTAATGGCTGATCTATGGTTAAGGATGGAGTTGGTAAGGAGAGTGACCTGACTAGTGTTAACACTTACTGTAGTGTTTCATAGGCTTTTAATTCTAAGAAGACATTCCAGAATTTTTTTTTTTTTTTTGTGTGTGTGTGTGTGTGTGTGTGTGTGTGTGTGTGTGTGACAGAGACAGAGAGACAGAGAGATAGGGACTGACAGACAGGAAAGGAGAGAGATGAGAAGCATCAGTTCTTTGTTGTGGCACTTTAGTTGTGCATTGATTGCTTTCTCATATGTGCCTTGACTAGGGATGGGGAAGTGGCTGTAGCACAGATGCTCAAGCCAGCAACCTTGGGCTTTAAGCCATTGATTATGGGGTCATATCTACGATCCCACATTTGAGCCAGGAACCCCATGCTCAAGCTGGTTAGCTTGTGCTCAAGCCAGTGACCTTGGGGTTTGTTACATCCCAGTCTGAAATGCTATTCACTGTGCCACCGCCTGGTCAGGCGACATCCCAGAATTAATAGCACTTTTTGATCAATAAAAGTAAAATATGCCTTCAAATATTACCCATTGAATCTTATGTATGAATAGCTTCTTGGATATAGTGGAATTTTTGAAGTAAAATATAATGAGAAGTAGAGTTTATATAGATCTTAAAAGCTACTTACTAAATCTAACAAGAGCATAGCAACAATGCAAATAAAACAAGTTTAGCCTGACCTGTGGTGGCGCAGTGGATAAAGTGTCAACCTGGGAACACTGAGGTCGTTAGTTCAAAACCCTGCACTGGTCTGGTCAAGGCACATATGGGAGTTGATGCTTCCAGCTCCTCCCCACTTTCTCTCTCTTTCTCTCTCTCTCTCTCTCTCTCTCTCTCTCTCTCTCTCTCTCATCTCTGTGTCTCCTCTCTAAAATGAATTAAAAAAAAGTTTAAAACAAGTTTAGCAGTTAGGTTGCCAGATAAAATGTAAATAACAGAAACAATTTGTTGATCAGTATGCTTTTTTGGCATTAGTTATAATTACCACATAAAAATAAAAATGTTGAAGAATTTTAGAAATGCCTGTTTCTAGTATTTTCCACTAAGTAAATTGTCAGCTAACATAACTCATATATATAACATGTTCATAAAAGATGTTAATTTGATGTACAAGATATGTGTGGTTTACATTAATGATATAAAATGAAAGAACAATGAAAAGCATAAGTATGTTTTAGCATTATTTACTTAGATGAATAATAAGGGGGTTGGCTAAGAAGAGGTAAGACAGGGAGGAGTTTTTAAGATGCTGAAATATTCACCATGATTTGGTTATTACATGAAGAAGGTAGACTGATAGAGACAGAGATACATACATACACACACATACACAGACATACATAGTATGATTTTAAAATAATTTTTAAAATGATCTATTATACATGGTTAGCTGAGAACTTTAATTATAAATTAATTATTTGAGGTTTTTAAAATAAGATTGAGACTGATTTTTATTGTGAAAGAAATAATACTTATTTTATATTGTTATATTAACCATGATGAATTTTTTTCCCAACAATTTGCAAGTTAAAAACACCATGCAGAAATATTTATAGTCTTCAAACTGATTTCTTACAGAAACATGAGGAGAGAAATACAGATGGGTATAAGAGTTGTCTGCAAGAAGCATACAAATTTAATCACCAGAAATGATAGCCGTTTTGGTACTTTATTAATTTTAAAGGTAATGATTTTGTGAGTGAAGAGATCATCTGGAGAGCAGTTGAAGAAAAAATAAAGACATAAAAACAGTATTTGCCCAAAACTTTTTATTGTACAGATGTATTTTGGAAAAAAAAAGTGATAATGTCATAGTTTTAGACAAGGACCTTATAATATGGACACTTTATCAATGCATGCTCTTCATAAAAAGCAATAAAAGCTTATTTGAAATAGAATAGAAGGGCTGCCCGAGTAGAATGGAAAACGCACTGCTGCGAGCTCCTTCCCATCCAATCATCTCCCTGGAGCTTCTGACAAAGTCTCCCTTCCCAGTATTATTTCCACCCTTCAAACTGAGGTACTGAAGTCCCTGTGTTAGAAATGCAGCTAGCAGTTTCTTACTAATCAATACTGTGATCTAGTTTTATCAAAATGGCTAAGGATTGAGAAATTGGGACTGACTCACTGAACACTGAGTATTGGTGAAAAGAGGAAAGGTCTGCTGTGTAAGATGGTCAAAAGGACAATGACCCAGCAGGGAACTACTGGGTCAATGTGACAAATTCATTCACTTCGGGAGAACAGGGGCCACAAGAAAAAGGGTGCAGGGAGGCCTAAATATAATGAGGATGCTTCAGGAATAGTTCTAGGACCAATTAGTGTGATAAAGTAAATTCTCTGATTCCATGCAGATATCCATTTTTACAACAACAAATGAGGGGACTCTATTTATTTGAAGTTAATTCAGTGTAAGCATTTTCTAACTACATATGTGGCTTACATATAAGATGTTTACTGAAATGGAGCATTCAGGAAGCAAGCAAAAGACCCTAAAAGTATAGATAAACAGATAAATGAATATATGTATATATGTATATGTGTGTATACACATTTATTCATTCACATAAATGTGCATATATATATATATATATATATATATATATATATATATATATATAGATAGATGATAGATAGATAGATAGATAGATAGATAGATATGCATACAGACAATTTCCATAGGGCTTCTGTAATATACTATGCAGAAAAGTGAGTTGTAGCTTGTTCTTGTTTATGTTCTTATTTAAATCCATCTTGACATCATGAGTTAAATTTTTTAATCAACATGAATAAATACTGCTTTGTGTTATTACTAATAGATTAAATTGGGAGAACCATGATTGTATGTGCGTGCACATATCTATGTGTGTGTGTGAGAGAGATATATCATTCAGAAAAAATGTGAACATTTTATTCTGTAGTGTTGAGCTGAATTCAATAACAAGAAAGTAAGAGAAAGAAGTGGCAAGTATGCTTTGTTTTGCAGAAAATTATGGAAGAGAAATCCTCTTCAAAGAAACAAATGTGGTGGTGACAAAATGAGACTGAGAGTGCTCTTTGCTTCTTGTGGTTCAAAGCTATAAAATCTACATTTTTACATTTTCTCATTGGTTGGTTTGAGAACTAAATTAGAAGAGGTGCCAGTAAGCACCCATCATAGTGTAATGAATAGCAAATTCTCAAAGAAAAAGTAATTCTCCTTTTTAGCAACCCAAGTTGGGTCACCAGGAAGACATGTAGGACTGCAGAGTCCTTCTGAAAAAGGTAATAATGTAACAGTTAAATGAAAGAGTTTTACAGTTCAACAGATTGCATTTTCAGTGTAACTCCACCACTTGCTAGTAACTTTTGGCAAGTTACTTTTTAAGAACCTTGTTTCCTTCTCTACTGCAATACAGATAACATTAATAACCTCGGAGGCCGTTATATGATGATACACATAATAAATGTGCTTAGCAAAGTGCCTGGGTTATAGAAAGCACATTGATGCTGGGGAAGTTGCTATTATATTGACTGGAGGGCCCAGAACCCTATATTTTGCTGGTATTCCCCTTATACACTCTCCATCTCTCTAGATGTCAGGATCCTTGTCCCTGAACGCAGCTACAACCTTGCCCTCCAGGGTGTTTAATAATTTCAAGCTACGAAAGCCACTGTTTACCCAGAGGAAGAAAAACGGAAATTTATTGTAGACCTAGGACAACTCAAATGTCTAAACCTGGAAAATAAAGTGGAGTTTTATTTTCATCACGTACCACCTTTATGATGGCTCAGGACCTGCTGACCTGATTGCTGCACCTGCGCCCCTCCCAGTCTCTCCGGGCTGTTTATGAAGGCTCCCAAGGTGCTCACTCCTGCTCTGGTAAATCAGATACTTGTGTTTCCCTCTCCGTACTCCTGCCATCTGCCAGCCAAGGCCCCTCCCACGGACATCTCCTGGGAGATGGAGGCTCCTCTGGGCAGCACTGTCCTGTCCTGGTCTGCATTACTCGCACAATTGCAGGGGCAGGGAATGAACACTGTGTCCCCTTTATTGCTTTTTTACCTACAGCTTGAGCTTGGCTATTTTCTTCAGGCACACAGCAAATGCAGAAACCAAGTGGCAAATTTTGTTTTGTTTATTTATAAATAAAGAAATAATGGTAGGAAGTAGGATACAGAAGCCCTCAGTTAAATGTGAGGCAATCTGTCAACTTTCAAGCCCAAGAGCCCATTACCTGAACATTGCCTCTCTGTTAATCCTCACTTGTCATTGACCAGGGCAACTTTTCTTTTCCCAACTGACTGCATGCAAGTAGATCTGACACGGAGTCTACCACTGACCTCCAATGAGGTGTCACAGGTTTAACTTCAAACTCCACCCTAGGCTTTGATTATGAACTCCTCATTTTATTGTATAGATTCTGGCTCTTGTAAGTATTTGTTGTGAGATTATGCACTTATTTCATTTTAAAAATTTCATCTTCTCTTCGAATCACTGAGCTATTTTTAATGGAGAAATTAGAAGAAAATAATTCTACATAAATTCAATTCATATACATTCTCAAAGGGCACAACATATTGAACCAAACCAAGTTCATAATCATTCTGCAGTGAAGGTACGCAGTAGTCTGCTGGTCCAGGCAGCAGTCCTCCTGGGCTTTGCTCCTGGAAAACACCTACATGAACAGTCATATGAACAGGGATCTCTTCAAGAATGTGCCTGACAAATTTGTCAATTTAAACAAATTTGTATATGTCAAAAACAACTCAAGAGGCAGCTCCTTGAAAAATCTCAGGTCTGATTTCTAATAATAGCAGAATAATTATCCTCTTATTCTAAGATGTACACATTGAAGAAACAGGTTGATATTTCCGTACAAAGTGGAATCGTACTCCCAAGGTGTCTCACGAATTCACCTGTTACCTTAAATAATGAACAAAAAGAAGAAATAAGTAGATGTACATTGTTGAAAGCATAAAGGTAATGGAAGTTTTACCATCATCTAACATTTTCGGCTTCCGACAACCACTGCATTGGAATCTAGTTTCAACCAACTTACCCCATTTTATTTTTTTGTGTTCTTGGTTAGAATATTATCCAAAAACAAACAAAAGTTTAATCTGTAGGACTCTAATTTGTGAGTCTGATAACCTAAAATATATTTGTTAAACCTACCACTTTCCCCAGAATGCATGTTTGAAACCTGAGTGTCCTTATAATCTATGACAATTTTTCCCACTTCCTCCATGTGCTCGGGTCCTCATTTTCCTTATCTGTGCAACTCCACCTGCGTATTTGATGTTCTATCAAATGCAGGCTCTTATTTGTGAAGGAACTCTTCCTCTTTTTAATATTCTGGTCTCCAGTCTCTTCTCTTTCACACCCAGGCCCCCCATCTGTTATCTGCAAATATAACAATTAACCTTACCACTTTCTTGGGTAAAGCCTGTTGGCTGATATCAACAAAATTAGCTTCAGGCTTTCTCACATAAAATGTGAGGACACACACCCAACTTCTTTCATCCCCCTTATCTCTCCCTATCCCTTCCCATATGCATTACACTTGAATTGCTGTGAATAACTTCCAGTCTCATGAATATGCGTGGGCTCTCACAGTCACATGCATGCACTCTCCTCCATCCGTGTTTGGCTCTCTGTGCAGTTAGTCTGTGCTGTTCACAGTGCTTGAAATGTACCTGCCTTTTTCCTTCTACTTCTTTATACTTTTCCTGACTAATTCTTATTCTCTCTTAGAAACTGAAAACTTATAGCACTTTCACCATGATGTTCTCCCTGATCTCTAGCCATCAGCCGAATTATTTTATTACATTTGCCATATTGCTTTATTATGTTCTCTTTACAGATTGTGTTAATTAATAGATTATACACTGTATGCAGGCCCAGACTATGTATTAAGTTTGTTTATAACCTTGCTGTTCTGTCCTATGTTGTCACCTAATAATACTACTTGAGTAATAACTTTGTAACACATAAACACATATATAAAAGTTTATGCTTTTTCAAGACACTTGTTATGCATGGCCAGGTTATAAATAAACAGAGAGTAATGATTTCTGAGATCTCTTCCATATTTTGTTACTAATTAGACATTTTGACCCTTTTTATTTCAGCATAGTATTATTTTGTGATTCATTAATTTATTAGTGAAGTATATCTAAAAGCTATAGTAATCACCAAAAAAGTATATATAGACAAGTGTGGAAAGTACTCTGAAAGAAATGTGAATGGTGTTAGGAGGGTGTAGAAAAGAAGAGCCTGGCTTGGCTTAGGGAGACAGAAGGAGCCTTCAAAGAATTGATGTTCAAACAGAGCTCTGAGGATGTGTAGTTACCTAGGAGGAGGGGGAGATAATCCTCCATCATGCTAGAACATGTGAGGGTAACAAAAGAACCCATGCTGCAGCAGGTGGGGAAGCAGTTATGCTCAAAGGACTGAGATAAACTAGGGTGGTTCAAGCAGAGATGGAGGTGCACAGGTGTATGAGAGGAGGTCTTGGCAATTATGGAGAAGGAGGTTGGAAATAAGGCAAAAAAGAAGGAAGAAAACTTTTATGTTATTTAAGAAATATATCAGGATTTTCCCACATTGGATGGAGAGAACTGGGTGGATTTAAAGGGAAAAGTCAACATTACTGGGTGATAAATTATAGTGTGAGAGTAATGGGAAAGACAGATGAGAGGAATGAATATGAAGACTAAAATTCAGAGCTGGTGGTTCTTGTACCGAGAAACAGATGGATTAAGATGGGCCAGTTTTGTGCAAGATAAGCGGAGAGGAGAGATCTAATAGGTCTGCTTTGGACTAACGACTCTAGGTGTCTTTTTGCACAAGAGTTCTATCATATAACTATTTTGGAATCACAGATATGGGTAAGATATAGAGAGAGATAAGAGAAGAAACTTATAAGCAAACCATGGGAAATTCCAATATTTATATATCTGTGCAGATAATAAAGAGGACAGGGTTCACCCTCAATATGTTTTTATGTGTCTGCTTTCATTACACTGTCAACTTAGTGAGAAAGGTAAAAAAGAAAGAACACTCTTTTTAAATGTGGTGTAAATGTGGGCACAGGTCACTAAAGACCAAGACAATGCAGAAGCCAAAATGACATTTTAAGAAACAAACAAACAAAGAACATTATTGGCATGAATTAAAATAAGTATTAATCATCCAACAGATCACTATAAAATTTACTTGAAAAATGAAAATTGTATGTCTATACATAATGTCATATTTTTAAAAAAGTACATTAATTCTGGCATAGAGGTGAGAGATATTTTTAGTAATGCTTCACTTTCAAAATAAATCATCTCAATTTGAATTAAGTGTAGACCAGTGGTCATTGCCCAGGACAGATCATGATGACTCAATGTGAGGATTAATTACACAAGTAATCATATCTGTTATCTAATTATCCAAATCTTAATTATAACTCTGCTGGCCCAATTAGTCCAGAACACAAGGCTCTTTTAGAGATGGGTGAATCCTCAGCATCTGTGCCTAAGTGAGAGGCATCTGTTGTTGCCAAGAGGTGAAGCGAGGGAAAGTGGCGGCACACCAGCTGTGAGGTGGGCTGACCTGAGCAGAGCTCACAGGAGCTGGTGGAGTTCCACACACCAGGTCTGGGGAGGCCAGCAGAGGATGCACATGTGCCCTAGTGTCATTATTTCCTCAGTGGAGTGCACATTGCAAGCCATCGCTTCACTCACTATGAGGTGCTTAAATTAAAAACAGACAAAAATAAGGACGATATTTCTGTTCCTTATTTTTCGCAAGTGGGATAATGCCATAAAAAGAAATGAGCTAACACCAAATTTTAAGCAGATAAATTTTTTAATAAATGTATTAGAATCACTTATGGCATCTGCCATTTACATTTACCTGATTCATGTTGTATCTAATAAAATAAAATGATACCAGTGAAATACCTATTATTATAAGTATAAATAATAAAGTAGAATCTTTGATTGGTACTATTGATTTTGACTTTAGTATCATAATATATAGTATCTCAGCATCTGGTATATTTATATGCTATTATTGATTTTGACCCTATTATGTGGGAAGGAATCTATTAATAATGCTATTGATTTTCAATATATTTGTTATTAATATTTATCAATCTTTTATGTTGGCAGAAAATCTTTATTGAACTTTAATCAATTGTTAGTGAAAGGGAAGGACTGTATAAAATATGGCAAAACTGATTAGAACTTTAAGTACATCAACTTTTGACCTAGCTGTGGATTCACTTGTCAACAGTGTTCGCGGTTCATGTTTTTATTAAATTCACAATTGGACCAAGCAGATGAAAGAGTGATTGCATTATTGAAGTTGGAAAAATGTTAATTTGCATAAAATGTATATATGTCTTGTCTCCTAGTTTAAAAGAAATTATTTCAATGTTTTGCATTGGTTTCACAGAAGAAAATTACATTTCAACAAACTAAAAAGAGTTGAGGGAGCTTTTTCAGCATTGCTTCCCCCTGTTCCTTGTTGAATCACAATAAGAAATCCTGTTAGTTCTCTGCTACTGAGCAAATTGCTTTCCACATTTATGGTTTATGTTTTAATGGGAATAGCTTCACATTAGCAGAATTATTTCAAACCAGCATTGCCTCTCAATGCCATGCAGAACAGCACCCTGCCTGCTTTACATAATCCATGCCTCCCATGTCTCCTCTAAAGAAAATATATAAAGAAATGCTTTCCAATCTTGTTTCTGAGAGAGTTTTAATTGAGGATAATGAAACCTCCCTAGCTTCAAAATGAAAGTATGATGACCACAAAGCCCTTTAACATGCTAATAGGCTGGAAACATTTAGAGAAGTTTTGTGAAATTTTGCGTCACAATAATAGTGCAGAAAGGTGACAGTCTGTCAAATAGAGCTGCGATGTTTATACCTGTTTTCCCAATTTCTATTTCTGATGCTGACTTGAAAAAAGGATTCAGAGTAATATAAAGTCAATGCCTTCAACACTAAGCATTGGCCTTTCAGTTTCCGGGCATCTGCACATCACCTCTTAAAAGAAGGGAAAATGGCCAGCAAAAATCAGAACTGTTAATTATAGATGATCAAGTGTTTCTAGGTTCCATTCTTTTCTCCATTTAAGTTGTATTTCACCTGCTGGATACCTCTCTCACTTGAAGCCGCAATGACAACCTGGAGAGCACATGTATAAGTTAGCTGAGCAACTTTACCAATTGAAGTGAGTTGCCTCGGCTGTAAGATGTGAACTCAGAAGTGATAAAGTATGGCACTGCTTCAGTAAAATGGAACAAGAAATCACTTTGACAGAGCCTACATTCTGGTCGGAGTTGCTAACTGTGTGTGTATTTTTATTTTTTCCTCTTTTTTTTTCTTCTCTTTCAAGGTCAATGTTCTTTATTTTATGTGAAGTATATATTACATGACAGCACAGGAAAAAATGTAGGCAGCCTAGATGAATGCATTTAGGGTCAAAATGGACTTCAAAGTGAAGGGAATCAGCCCTCTTGAGAGATTCTGCTAACATTCACAAGTTTAAAAGGAATCTTGATTAAATGGCCACTGTTGTGGGGAATGCTAAGAGCTAGGAGAGGCATGAAAGGGAAACTTGCAGTTGCTTTATTAAACAAAAGGAACCTCTTTATTTTCTTTTGACTGGAATACAGCAGGGAGGCGTGGTTTAGAATGATTTGCTGTAGCAGCCTCTTCTGCCTGAGGGATTTATTTATAAGTGAGATATGTTCATTTCTGAGTTGAAAGTGTTGGTCTCTGGGATTTGAGATGACAAGTGTCATCTCCACCTTCATCACCTGCCAGGAACTAAAGCACCATCTGCTAGGGTGCCAGGCGGCTTTATTGCTCCGATGGGCCCTCTTGTGCATTTGTCTGAGTGTTCGCATGCAAAGAATCCCTTGCAAAAAAAACACATTAGTTTATTGGCAACACCGATGATTTATAAAAAGCACACTTCAGAAAAAATGAAATCGTGACTTAGCAAATAAAAACTAAAATTCTGTCCTAATAATTAATCTGTATGGGTTCTTCGTTTTTATTATAAATTCTTAATCTTAATATTCATTTTATTTTATAAATTTATCTGTTAAATAAATTAAATATTCTGGAACACTTAAACTTGAAGAGTAACAGCATTCTTTAAAGTATAGTTAATGCCTGACCAGGCCGTGACACAGTGGATAGAGTGTCGGACTAGGATGCGGAGGACCCAGGTTCGAGACCCCGAGGTCGCCAGCTTGAGCACAGGCCCATCCGGTTTGAGATAAAAAAAAAAAAAAAAAGCTCACCAGCTTGGATTCAAGGTTGCTGGCTTGAGCAAGGGGTTATTGGGTCGGCTGTAGCCCCCCGACCCATACCCCCCGGGCCAAGGCACATATGAGAAAGCAATCAATGAACAACTAAAGTGCCACAGTGAAAAAGTGATGATTGATGCTTCTCATCTCTCTCCATTCCTGTCTGTCTGTCTCTCTCTCTGACTCTCTCTCTGTCTCTGAAAGAAAAAATAAAGTGTAGTTAAAATTATTTTTTTTCTAGAAATGCACTCAGTTGGCTATTTTTCATTAATACTTGTTATATTATTGAGTACCTTTTCCAACATACCTTTATTTCTACATTACTTCAGATTAGAAAGATAAATATTCAAATTTCTATCAGATGCTCATTAAAAATTCATTTGTTCCTACAAGGTATCTCTTGCAAGTATATAAAAAGCTATAGGTTGTGTTCACAGAGTGTCTGCTATAATTCTCACACCATCATCAAAAAGATATATCAATAGATTTTCATTTATTATGTATATACATTTAGCCAATTTGATGGAATTTTTAGAGATGAGCTGCAAAACTTCTCTATGAAATCAAATCAAAAAGTGTATGAACAACTGGCATTATTAACTTTTGTTGCAGGTTTGTCGGTGATTGACAATAGTTTTTTTTTTTTTTTTTTTTTTTTTTTTACTTTAAAAGTGTTCTTCTTGTATGTGTATTTTAAACTGACTTTGATAGAGGAAATGTTACTTTTGCCTAAACTTTGTTTCATGAACAAAGTTCCTAATAATGATTAGGCACTTAACTGTACCAGGGACAGTTAAGTGTCCTTCCTCAAGGACACTTAAGGAGAGAAGATTCCCATGAGGGGTTTTCTAGGAGGTATATTTAGAACCAAACAAATGACTCAATTGTTTTTTTTTTTTCCTGGGAGTTCTGGGAATCATGAGTGTATTTGATTTGAATAGGATCCCCTTATCATTGCTATGAAGTCCCTCAAGGTTATTTTGTAGCTAGCATCCTTAGTAAAAATCACAGAACACATTCCTCATTTTGTGAACCTTAGCATGTACAAACAATTTCATGTAGATAGAAATCTCTTTAGTAGAATAAATGTAAATGGAACTGGACCTTCAACACTTCCTTCATGTCATATTTCAGTGATAGATTATCACCAAAACTTCTGCCACAGTATAAAATAAAAAAATCTTTCTGTAATGTCAGATACTTATTTCCATGGAGCTTCCTCACTTACCTTATGAGATGGAAGCACTCTTACACCTAAATAGGCTTGAGAAAAGGAATGATAAATTATGTCATCTCTTATACATAAAAAGAGACACACTGGAAGTCAAGGTCAAAATTTCTTTGACTCTGTAGTACACAGCTATTTCTTCCAAACAATTTAAGATTCAGGTAGCATGCTAATAGCTCATGTGTACTATTTCTGCAAGAATTAGGTTGCAGGTAATAATTCTTGATATATGTATCAAAGAGGAAGATTTTGTTATTTTTTACAGATGAGCAAATGAAATATTTTATTTGCAAAGAATAAGAGAGCAGAAAAGGATTTACAAGTAAACATTTTGAGATAGTAAACTGAATCTTGATTCACTTATAAAACAAACAACCAAAAAACATATCTTAAGTGCTGACTGTGTACTAAGCATTGTGCTAATGAATTATGCTTTAGGAACAATCTTAAATTAGCTTCATTTTTCACATAGAAAAATTGGAGAGTAGTGGGCTATGCTGTGGAAAGTAACATTCACAGGAAGGGTGACAAACATGGACAACTCACACCTTTACTGCCTCGTTCTGCTTGTGTGGAGCCAGTACTGGAACTCTCAATGAGAAAAATGTGGTGTTTAAGACTTTACAAGAATTTTTTTTTCTAGTTAATTCTCTTTGTTTGGGATTAGTATCTTCTGGGTGCATTTTTGGGCATATACATATATCAAAAGTAGTCACTCTTCATTTGTTTTGGGCCACTAGATGCACAATTGCTAAGAATTAGGAATGTTAAACCTAAAGAAAATATCTTTCTATAGCTTTTGAGGAATAAATAAAACAGGAGCTCTAGGCAAGGGGTATTTATGGTTCTGAAATTCAACTCTGTCTTGAACTTCAGCCCATTAAAAAGGTGGATGCTATATATTTTTAGTGATAATGACACTGCATATGCTTTTAAAAATGAAAGGCTATTTTTGGTTTCATAAACAGAATATTATTAATCTAGTTCACTATTTTCTTTCCATTGAGGAGGTCATTGAGAACAAGAATGCTTTTCATCAGCTGTTACATGGTAAGAGTTCTAGGTATATTGTCTTATTTAGTCCCCCATGAAATCTTAAAAATAGTTCATATTGTGGATTTTTAATCACTAAGCTATTTATACTTCCTTTGTAAGCTAGTCATCCTTCATATATTAGATCAGAACATAAAAAAGCCATAAATAATTTCTCCTATTCTAGTCATTGTCACACTGTCCTCCTTAATTACTGATTTCCTTCCTGGGGGGAGTTCTGATTTTTAACTGCATTCTTGAACCCTGCAGTTTAATGGCCCTACACCAGACCTTTCAGCTTTCTGAGTTTTAACATTCCACTTGCTCTTTCACCAGTTTGGTTTTACTTACCTGATACAGTTTTTCCTGTGGGTTTGAATGAGATTCTCTCTGATGATCCAGAGTGCTTCCTACAGGAGTCCTTTCCATTCCATTGCAGGGAAGGAAGGGAAGTTGGTGGCTAGCATGAACATAATGCATGCTATATGAGGGTAAAGTTTTCTTGTTTCTTTAAATTTCACTGGAAAAAAATACACTTAATTCCATGCTTTCTAATCTAACTACCACCATATTGCTCTATTTCCTTTTACAACTGAATATATTTAAAGAGTGGTTTGTAGCTTGATCAGGCGGTGGAGCAGCGGATAGAGCATCGGACTGGGATGCAGAAGACCCAGGTTTGAGACCCCGAGCTCGCCAGCTTGAGCGTGGGCCCATCTGGCTTGAGCAAAAGCTCATCAGCTTGGACCCAAGGTCGCTTGGTCTGCTGAAGGCCCACGCTCAAGACACATGTGAGAAAGCAATCAATGAACAATTAAGGTGTTGCAACAGCAACAAAAAACTATGATGCTTCTCACCTCTCTCTGTTCCTGTCTGTCTGTCCCTATCTATCCTTCTCTCTGACTCTATCTCTGTCCCTGTTAAAAAAGAAAATTAAAAATAATAAAGAGTGGTTTGTACTATAACTGCTGGTCTTTCTTTCCCATTTACTTCTCAACTCAAATATATTCATGGTGACCCAACTTACTTCAATAAGGATCCACTTGATAGTTCCTGAAAAAGTTTCTAATCACCAAATGTCATGGGCACTATTTTATTTAGTCCTCATTTTCATTCACCACTCTGTTCTTGAATGTCTCATTTTGCTTGTTTGTTATTAATCAGTACTCTTTTTGTTTTCTGTCTACACTTGTAGCCATATTTTATTTATTTCCTTGGACTCAAACAGGTTCATTTTCCTAAAATGTAATTGTCTCCATGGTGTAGTCTCTATGAGTTCAGCTCATAACTCTGCTACCTGGACCAGGGACTCCCAAATTTGTTCACCAGTCCATTAGTCTCTGCGTACTGTGTACTTATTTCTATATCCTTCTAGAATTCTCCATGTCAAACAAATTCAGGTTTTGTAAAATGTAAGTAGGAATTTACTGCAAATTTATTCACTTCTTCTAGCTCTGATTATAACTTATGGGGCCAGTCATTTGCTAATGTGGTCCCTTTTTGGTGGTCTAGCTCAGCCTTGCCTGAAGAAGCCCTCCAGTATATTCTCATAAATACCTTTTTTTTCCCATTTTACTTACTCTTTTTAAGCCAACTGCTATTTTCTTAATCAATATCTTCAGTCAACAAAAACCTAGACCATTAACCTCCTAACCAATTTTCATATTTTTAGAATAACCCTGCTTCTTCAGATTTTCTTACTTTCCTAGTGTGTGTAATTTCTAAAAACAAAAATTAAGCACATCTCTATGCTGTATAATTATCTTCAATACCTTTTATTCCAGAACATCAAATATTAATTCTTCCAGGTCAGCGCTTATGAAGATTGAACTATTTGCCAGGTTACATACCAGAGAAATTGTGGTAGCACTGAACCTGCCCTTACTAGAGGAGGTGAGAGGAACATTAGTCAAATAACCTGGCAAACAAATGTAAAATTGCAACCTAACATGTGTTAGGAGCATAGACTAAAATGATCAGTGGAGCCTGGGGAGTCATGCAAGGAGATTTTAAGTAGAAAGCTGAAGATTAGTGAAAACTAGGTTAGAAAAAAAAATCTTAACAAAAGAAACAAATTGAATAAAAATCCCTTAAATAGGAAGTGTCTTAGAAAACATAAAAGGCTAGAAAATATTTGAATACAGAGGACACATAAGAGATTTTTAACTAAGTCATCAAGGCTATCAAAGGCATAAGTCTGATCTTCATCCTGAATTCACAGGAAATAAATCAAAGGGTTTAAGTGTAGAGGAGAAAGTGATATGACCAGGAAACAGCTTGAAGGAAGCCAAGGTGGAGAAGGGGGGACAGAATAAAATGTGTTGACAGAAAGAGATGAAGAGAGTTTGGGACCTGAAGATGGCAATGGGTATGGAGAAAGGTGCCATTACTCAAAGCTTATTTTAAAAGTACATTTTTAAATTGTGCTTAAAAAATGTAAGGTGCTTGTTAATGAATTAGATGGTGAAAAGATTCACGGATTGGGGGATCTCAAGGGTGATTCCCAGATGTCTAATTTTCAGAAAGGGGTGAATGTAGGTACCATTCACCGATCAGGAGCCAGGAAAGAAGAGAGGTATTGAAGGAATAAAAACAGGCAGTGATGCCTGCTTTTGTGCACATTAGATTTAATGGGGCTGTACCACATAAAATATGATGATGATGAATAGTATATGGCAATAGCAGGGTACTTGGCTAAAAGCGAAAATTTTATTTTTTAAGTAAACAGAGAAAACCAAGTTTAAAATATAAATTTTAAAAACATTGGCACCCAAATAATAATTAGAACTCTGAGCATAAATGCAATGATAAGGGAGAGAATGTACATACACCTCAAAGGAAAAAAGGTCAAAGGAGAGTCCTCAAGAATTTCATCACTTTCTGTCTGTATAGAAGGCGATCTGGCTGTGAAGATTGCAATTAGGGGAGGGAGAAGAATACTAACTGGGAAAAAAAGACAGGGTCATGGGATAAATGTTGGAGGAATAGTTTCAAAGTAAAGAAACTGATCAAGTATCTTAAAGGCTGTGTCCATGGGAGTTGTACAGATGACATTTTGTAAGTAATAGGAATCTGAAGTCAAACAAGAGTAAGTTAACTAGAGAATGTTAGTGAGAGAGAAAGAAGTGGATGGAGACTCGGATAGTACCTAATACTTCTTTATAATTTTGCCTTTGAAGCAGAAGATGGGGTGCTGTTTATCACAGGGTCTGCTTTTTTATTTATTTAAATGACTTGTTTGGTTTATATACCCAGAAAAAAAATTTAGTTAAGAAATAAATGTCACATGTAAAATAGAGAAAGTGTAATTCAAGTTGCCCCCTGAAATATAAAGCTCTTTCATAAAAAAATGTGACTTTGAGTTGGCAAAACAACCAGATCTAAAGCAGTAAGCCATTATAAATTCTGTGGGTGACTGCACTGTATATCCTAAAGGCATCCTATTCAAAATTTAATATCCATCAAGTACTAAATAATTTGGTAAAAGATTGTTTTATATAAAATAGAGACAATTTATCTATCCCAAAAGAAAACAAAACAACAAGGCCATTGTTGATTTAGATGAAATTGTATACTTAAGAAATGTTTAAGTAATTCTTTATTGAACTATTAGCTTGGAACTACTTAACATAATTATGCAGGTTTCAGGTGCCCAATTCTACAACACATCTCTGTACACCATATTGTGTGTTCATCCCCAAGTTAAGTCTTCATCCATCACCATTTATGCCCCATACCCTCCATGTTTCTTCACCTCCTTTCTCCAAACAATCATTACACTGTTGTTTGTGTTCATGAAATCTGTATTTTTGTTTTAGTTTTGGTCTTTATTTGTTCTATTCCTCCACCTCCCTTGCCCAACCTCCTAGTCCTCCCCATAGCTGTCAGCCTAATCTCTATTTTCAATGACAGTTCTAACTTTCTCTACTAAGTAGTTGACAAGGTTATCACCTTAAAGTATAACTGAAATTTAGAATTATTAATAAGGTAACAGGTAGAATAAGTAACAAGGCTAGGTCATTAAATAACTGATAATCTAGGTTATTTCTTATGTGCTTTATGATGTTCCCATTCACAGTATATGTTATGAGAGAGATAAAATTGTTGAGAATTTAGAAGTTTCTTGATAAATAAGTAAAGTGAGTAAGATCTACTCACTTTTGTCTATTCCATCCTTGACTATCCTTCTTTGGACTCAGTTTTCTGAGGCAGGCTTCCCAAACAACAACCACAATTTCTCTGATTGCATCTTAAATTTTCCTTTCTGTTAGCATATGTTAGATACCTCCTCTGCTGACAGTAATTATTCACTATGCTTGGTGAACTATTACTACTCAATTTTTAAGATACAGATCACGTAATTGCCTTACCCTTACTACCTTCTTAAGTCTCTAAAATCTAGGACTTTGTAAATTCTCATTCAATACAAAGAAAGACTAATTTGTCCAGTCACTGAATTTATGTATAAGTTTGTTTTGTAGTTGTTTCTGCCTTTGCTTAATTCTGTAGTGCTGTTCATTTTCATCCAGTGGGAACACTAACATTATCAAATTGAAAAACAGTACTGAGAACATTCTAACATACAGGAGCAATGTGCTATAAAGTATAAGTTAAAAAAGAAAACTTTTAACTGAGTAGTAGTCTCTTAAAGTTTATTCATTGCATTTTAAAAGAATTATAATTTTAATTTTAGATTTGTATTAAAATAATTAACTTCTGAAAAAATTAATTTTTAAATCTTTTAACTTCAAGATAATGAGCAAAATATCATAGTGTATATTTAATTTTAATTAAATACTTTTAAGACAAATTCCCACAAAGTTTTAAGTGTTTTCTATTTATAGTACTGTTTCTCTTATTGAACGAAGAAAATTAATCTGCTTCAAAGAATAGCCTATAACATGTCATAAACCCATATTTGATAACAACACAAATAATCACATTCAAATTAGTTTTGCTTTCTTACATTTGTTATCTTTGGGAAAAGAACATCATGAGAAATAGCTGTCCAAGCTCAGAGAGGTGAATTCCATTTTATATTGGTAAATGCATAAATCTGAGATGCTACATTCATCATCAGTTTCCACACTGCCACCATTTATTGACTGCCTATTATGTGCTAGGTATTTCTATAAGTATACAATACTTATAAGACTATTTTTAACTTTAGGAAGGTAGGTATTATCACCTTCATATTCTAGAAGATGAACTGTATTTCAAGTATATATACACTTGAATTTCAAGTTAAATCTGTTGGAGTCCTTACTTCAAAAACCTTAACCATAGTGCAAGATTGTCTTTTCAGAGTTAAACTCTTAGAAAGATTTTCAAATGCAAGTACATTTGTTACTGTTAAAGTATAATTGATTGATCAAATCAAATATGAAAGTTGATATGTGTATAATAGAAAAAGAAAGCCCCTATAATCCCAAACTCATAATGGTTTTATGAATTTTTTCATTTTCTAGTTTTCTTTTGGTGAAAGACCTACAAAACAACATAGAATTTTCTCCCACCATTATGAAATTATAACAATTTATAATACCCAAAGTTTGTAGAATTTGAGAACAAAGGACATCTGCATGGACCATCAATAAAGAGTAGGAACTGGTATAAACTTTTATAATAGGAAGTTAACAATATGTTAAATGTTAACATCATATACCCATTAATTTTAGTTTGTAGTAATTTAATTAATAAAAATAATCAGTAAAATGTACAAAGATGTATGAGGATCTCTTCTATAACAATAATGTATTACAATAATCCAAGGAAGATTTTAATAAATCATGTGAATAAATCATGTAGTCTCAGGATATTCATGGTATTTGAGTTGAGTCCACACGCTTATGGATAATTTCTCATTTGGACAAGTGGGGAGAAGGTAGCCACCTATAGGAAATTCACTTTGAGCTCTAACTTAAAATTTGAATAAAAGTTTGTCAGAAAAAAGAAGAGCTATTAAAATTCTTTTAGGTACAGAGGATTAGTCTAGTAAGCCTACAGAGATGGAGAAAGTCTTGAATACTTGGGATTATATTTTGGTGTTCCTGGAGGATGCCATGGCAGCAAGCCGTAGCAGGAAGATTCAGCTAAAAAGGGCACAGAAATCAAATCATTTCATTTTTTTCCACTATCAGTTGTGATGCTAACATTTCCTATTGCCTGTTTTTCATAATTTAGAGATAGTCAAATGCTATTTTATTATCAATTTTAAGAGTTGACAGAGTTATATTATGAAAGCCAGCTACATTTTTTTATCAGTCAACCTGATCTTTCTGTCCTATTTAAAAACATAAAATATTTGGAAAAGCTAAGAGAGAAAATTCTAGATAATGTTTTTAGAGAAAAGAACATGTGAAGTAATGGCTTTATAGGTTGTATTTCTCTAAGTGATTGAGGGTGTGATAGGTGGGTGATTCTGATCACTTTTTATTAGTCTAACAGAGCAAGGCTGCCCTACGATAGCAGACAAAATGGCTATAATCGAGCCATGTGTGTGATTAACTTCTAAATGTAGAAATTAATCTTTATATAGCTATAATCATTTTTAAAAGGATATACAGACCCAACAGCAAAGTAACTCCAGGCTGTTGCCAGGGAGCTCAGTTGATTAGAGTGTCATCCGGATACACCAAAGTTGTGGTTTCTATTCTCGGTCAGGGCACATAAAAGAATCCACCAGTGAATGCACAAATAAGTGAAACAACAACTTAATGTTTCTTTCTCTCCCTTATCCTATCTTTCTTTTTAAAAAATCAATATATAAAAATTGAAGAAAGGAATGTAACTTCAAATTCAAGTTTGTGTTTGAATATGAATTTTCTATGAATAGTTGAACTTTCAAAGTATTCATGCAGTTTTCTAGGTTGACACCTTACCTACTTGCCATGACACATAATTTAAGACTAAAATTCTTATTCTGTCCCCTTGTGTGCCAAAATGTTTTGGTCATCAAATTCTACAGGGTGAGCCTGACCAGATAGATGGTGGTGCAGTCGATAGAGCATCGGACTGGGACACAGAAGACCCAGGTTTGAAACCTCGAGGTCGCCCGCTTAATCACGGGCTTATCTGGTTTGAGCACAGCTCACCAGCTTGAACCCAAGGTCACTGGCTTGAGCAAGGGGTCATTCAGTCTGCTGTAATTTCCAGTCAAGGCACATATGAAAAAGCAATTAATGAACAACTAAGGTGCCGCAACAAAGAATTGATGCTTCTCATCTCTCTCCACTCCTGTCTGTCTGTCTCTCAGTCTCTGTCACACACACACACACACACACACACACACACACACACACACACACACAATTCTACAGGGTGATTTCCACATTCAAATTTGAAGAAGATTCCTGTTGTCTTTTCCTAGTATATTTTTATTTTGTTAAATAAATATTAAGAACCATAATATCATCAACAATCAAGCAGAACCATGTTTGTATGAAACAAAGGGATCCTAGAAGCATTGTCACATAATTTTGGAATTTGTTTGATTTAAACAAGCACTTTAATTAATGTATAATTCTTCAGAGCCTGCAATATGCTAAGTATTAAGAATGCAGTAACAAACTAGAAAGTCAAATATCCTGTTTTACAGCATTTATACTTAGTGAAAAAAATAAATAAGTGAACATTTACTATATCAGTTTATTATAAATTCTAATGAACACAAATTAAAGCTAGAATAAAGGGTTAGAGAGTGAATATGCACCTGTGTGTGAGATTCAGGGGTGAAAGGAGGCTTCTCTGATTGATTAGACATTTAAGTCGAGACCTGAGGAAAGAATGAGACAAAGCATGAAGAAAGCCAGGAGAAGGGCTTTCTAGGAAAATATGGCTGGTGGACAGTGAGAGAAGTAAAGTGAGTAAGGTAAATCGTAAATTATAAGGAATAGAAAACGGCCAGATGCCACAGAGGCTCTGCTTGGAATTTGCTCCTAGCAGAAGGGGAGCGGTATGATCTGATTAAATGTTGGCTTTGGTTTCTCAGTGAAAGAGATTTGATTTGATGAGAGGGAAAATGTAAATGGAAAGGCCAAGTAAGATGGCAGTTAAGGCAGAAAGTTAATGATAATTTATAGGAGGAAATTTATAGTAAATAGATAGAGCCAAGTGGAAGTATCAAATAGATATTTGAGTTAAAATCACTGAGACCTGTATTTAAAATGGAAGAAAAAAAGGAAGGAAGGAAAGTAGGAAGAAAGGAAGAAAGGAAGAAAAGTAGGAAGAAAGGAAGGAAGGATGGAAGGAAGGAAAGAAGGAAGGAAGGAAGGAAGGAAGGAAGGAAGGAAGGAAGGAAGGAAGGAAGGAAAGAAGAAAGGAATGAATAGAATTTGGTTTGAGAAACTAAGTTGCTGGTTATTTAGGTGAGGAAGTCAATAAGAAAATAAATATGAGATCATTGAACAGAGAATGCCACTGAACTAATGTAGTTATCTGAACATAACTATATAGAAGTGTAAGAATGACTTGTCTAAAATACATTATGAAGCCTGACTAGGCGGTAGAGAGTCGGACTGGGATGCAGAGGAACCAGGTTCAAGACCCCAAGCTCGCCAGCTTGAGCGTGGGCCCATCTGTCTTAAGCAAAAGCTTGTCAGCTTGGACCCAAGGTCGCTGGCTCTAGCAAGGGGTTACTCGATCTGCTGAAGGCCCACGGTCAAGGCACATGTGAGAAAGCAATCAATGAACAACTAAGGTGTTGCGACGGCAATGAAAAACTAATGATTAATGCTTCTCACCTCTCTCCGTTCCTGTCTGTCTGTCCCTATCTATCCTTCTCTCTGACTCTCTCTCTGTCCCTGTAAAAAAAATAAAATAAAATAAAATACATTGATTAAAATAGTATGTATTAATCAGTAAAAACTTACATTGAAACATTTTCAAAAGAAAAAATAAAACTGTGAAGAAATTGACATAACTTTGTCTTTCGTTTAATATAAAATGGCAAGGTTTTGCTCTTGCACTTAGAAATAAGAGTGTTGTCTTATATTATAGGGGCCAGGGATAAACCCACCACTGGTGCTATAAGATTATTATATTTATATATATATATATAATATAGACGTGTATATATAAAATCATTTGGGGAAAATACAGTGTCTCTGTAAAATAATGGTGCACTTGCTTTCCTGTGACGGGTCAAAAGTGCACTATGACTTTACGGACACACTGTATATAAACTGAGAAGTGGGATGACTCGTATGCTTCCCAATCTCTCAATAATCCCTAGAGCAGTGGTTCTTAACCTGGGTTCTATCAAACCGTAGGGGTTCGATGAGTCCGTCTCAGGTGTTCAGAGAAGCCTCTGCCATGGAGGAAAAGACACACTTGTGTAAAATTGTGATGACACGCCCCGCCTGGCCATCACTTGCTGCAGAGGATCATGTTACATTGCTTGGCCAACCAGTGCTGCAGGGAATTTAGTGCGTGCAGTAGTCAACGGCTGTCGTAGTTGTACATCGTGTGGTTTCTTTCTTAATATTTTAATCCATACTAAATATGTCGAGCCAAACAAAGAAAGTGGTCGGACGAATATGTACAACATGGATTCACATGTATCATGGAACGGGATGGGTGTCAGTGTCCTATCTGCATGATATACAATGCCAAGTTGAGCAACTCTAGTCTTACACCGGCAAAACTAAATTTGGGGAAAAAAAATCATATTTTATTTATCACTAAATAAGGGTTCGGTGAATGCGCATATGAAACTGGTGGGTTCGGTACCTCAAAAAAGGTTAAGAACCACTGCCCTAGAGTTATGCTAAAATCAGATAAGGCTGGACTGGTTTTACTGCAAGAAAGCTTGAAAAGAGAGCTTTCTAATCTGTGGCCTTCTAATGACACACAGGTTTTTAAGACAAAGGATAAAAGCCAGCTAGAAATTCTGTTATGACTGGTGTTTTCTGGTTGAAATGGTGACTGAGTTAAAGGAAGAAAGTTCACAAGCTCTGCCCCGGATATTGTGTGTTTTTTTTTTTTTTTTTTTTCATTGAACTAGTTCAGATGAGCTGAACCAATTGCCTACAAAGTCACTGGAAGGGTGGAGGCAATGAGCCTCCTGGGGTACCCAGATTTGTCTTTCCTCATCCTGATTAGACTTCCATCTCCCACTGGCATTTTCACTTCCCATTGCAATTTGACCTACATACATGCCACCTCTACAGATTCCTTTTTCAAGAGTGTTCCATTCTACCACTTAATCCTTCACTGTATTTTTTAAATTAATACAGCATTTTCTTCCATTTTAGTTATCAAAATTTACTTTTTTTTCTGATGTTGATAAAAACTCAAACCATAAGTAGTAGTCAAAAAATATATGCACTTTTTTTTTCTTCCTCAAGATTCCAAAAAATTTATATTAACTTTTCTTTTGATCTTAAACTTCTATGTGCCTCCAGCATTTGAAAGAATATCCTAATATATATATATATATATATATATATATATATATATATATATATATATATATATATAAACATAAGAGAAGCTACCACATTTTTGTTTGTACTATACACAAATGTTTTCTCAAAATCTGACAGTGGATAAATAATTGACTTGTATTACTAAAGAAAATTTGCTTTTTATACCTTTCTTAATTAATGCTATCATGTGTCACACATAGCAAACATAAACAATCTGTTAAACCAGGTATAAACAAGAAGTTTAATCACCTTAAAAAGATGTTTTTTAAAAAACGTAATTCACAAAGCCAAATTTCTGTCCTTTACCTGAAATATATAATAGATTGACAAATAAGTATATTTTGTAATAAATTATAAATCTATCCATATACATTTTAATTAATCAGTTTTTAGTTTAATATTTCAATTTAACAGACTAACTGAATATAAACCTTTTATAACTAATATTTATAGAGAGAAGGGAAGATAAACTAAATGAAGTAATTAAAGCATTGACATCATTTCAGTGTCTTATATTTGTCAAAGAGCTAAATTCATTTTATAATTAATATAATATATAATATTTGATTAACACTTTTAGCTTTGTAAAGTGAGTGGACACCAGAGTTTTAATATTTTATTTTCAGTAAAGAAATTTTTGTATATTTATTGTCAGTGACTAAAGTGTGGTGGAAACTCATTATTTATAAATTCACAATAATATCGCCTTTTAAAGGGTACACTTGACTCAATCTTTACTTGTCTTCAAGACAAATTGTTTTGACTGATTCCTCTGGTTCACCTAATAGAGCAGGTAGAACACTATTTATATTCATTATAGTCTAGATTAATCATTCCATTTCTTACCTAGAGCTATGCCGGAAATAGTTTTACAATTCATGATTTACATCTGATTTCTCACTAAGTTCTAAACATGTATTTTGATAGAAAAGACATAAATGGTAATGAAAAAAGAGTGGGCTTGGAGTGGTGAGCACACACGACAACATACACAACATATAGTTGATATATTATAAAATTGGATATTTGAAACTTATACAATTTTGTTAAACAATGTCACCCCAATGAATTAAATTGAAAAATACTAAAATAATTAAAAACAATGAAATAATAATCACAAAAACATAGCATCAATTTTTCCATCTGTAGCTGAACTCTAACTCTAGCTTATAAAAATATATTTTTATTTTAACAATAACTTTAATGTTCAAAATTTAAAAATAAAATAAAGAAAAGGAAGACAGAATTTACTTTCAGTTTTGACAAGGTTTTGGTAAGGCTATAGATGTTGAACTAATAAAATAAAAATAATTTTGTTATATCAACATGTACATAAAATGTTAGATATGCAGTAATTCTTTTTGCTTGCACATTTCTTGCTTTAATAGACATTTACTATTAAATAAAATAGAATTTATTTTTCTTAAGTGAGAAGCAGGGAGGTAGAGAGACAGACTTCCACATGCATCCAAACCAAGATCCACCTGGCAAGCCCCATATGGAGGGATGCTTTACCCAGCTGGGTCTGCTGCTCCATTGCTTAGCAAACCAAGCCATTCCAATGCTTAAGGCTAGGCTGTGGAGCCATCCTCAGTGCCCAGGATCAACTTGTTCCAACCAAACCATGGCTGCAGAAGGAGAAGAGAGAGAGAGAGAGAGAGAGAGAAGAGAGAAGGGGAGGGGTGGAGAAGCAAATGGTTGCTTCTCCTGTGTTCCCTGACATGGAATCAAGCACAGGATATTCACATGCTGGTCTGACACTCTACTGCTGAGCCAACTGGCCAGGGCTAAATCAAATAAAATTTGAGTCAATTATTTATTATATATATTAGTTATTTACAAGGTGCAAGACACTGTCTTATGTGCTGTAGGACATACAAAGGAAATAGAGATATATGCATATGTTAAATATTTGTAATGAAAAGAACCCACAGCATTTAGTGAACTGTGAGCCCATTTTAGTTTTGAATTAGTGATGAAACTATTTTTAACTTCAAGTTATTGTTACACAGAGTAAGGGTAATATCAATTCTTGATCAAGTACCTCAAATTTTGGTGAAAACTAAAAAAAATATACCTTGAAAGTATTTTATGAATTATGCTTAATGAAACTATCATTTTTCTAATGAATTTCAGAGAACACTAGTCCTGCTACAAATTCAGCATACAATATTCATTCCACTTGGAGTGGCATGTTATATATTAACTAATAGAAGCTCAACAATTTTGTTTCAATAAGTAGTCTTCACATTTATTTAAATATAGTCCTTTGTCATATGGTACTTTTTAGTCATGCAAAAATAAAAATGAAGAATGCTGAAAAAAATTACATATTATGTAAAGAAAGTTTAGTTGTATAACAGGACAGCAAAGCCTAGAGGAAAAGGGGAAGGGAGTTAGGGGGACAGGGGATAAGGGGGTATAAAAAGAGACACAGGGGTGGGAGGTGAGGGAGTTATATTCAGTGGGACACTTGAATCCATATAAACACAATAATTTAAAAATTAATAAAAATTAAAAAAAAGAAAGTTTGGTTATACCTTTATTATTATAGCCTAATAGGAGTACTTGTAGTACGGTATGTTTAAAATTAATAGCAGTTAAAAACAATTTATTCTTACATTAGGAATATCAGGAATGAGGAACAAGAAAATGAAGTACATTCAAGAAAATATAAGAATAATAACAGGCTCTTTACAGTTGTCTACCCAATAAAAATCCCTTTCTTCTTTGTTAAGAGAAATGAACCACATTCATTTATGAAGCCATGGAGTTCAAAGAAGATTGTCAAGGCACAAGGTGAAGAATATAAAGGGGAAATATGGAAAAAGTCTGGGTACTTGATGATGATGTTAAGATGTTACATAAATTATTAAATTAAACCACATTATCTCTATATTTCTTATTTTAAAAATAATTCATTTTATGGTTTTAAACAGTGTGTTAGGATTTTCTTTTGTTTCCTGCCAAAATTATTCCAACTGATAAATGATTGGAGAAGAAAAGCATCTTCTTCCTTTCACAGATGTTATAAAAAAACTTCACATAACATTTCTTTAATTTATCAGCATTTAAAAGCATTGAAGACACCTAAATTCAAGATGACAATAACTTAAAAAAATCTAACCCAATGAATAGGAAGTAAACGGCAGGCTTTTATGGAACAGGAAGCTCCAGTTGCTACATTTCTGATCCCTACTCTTGCCTTCTTTATAGCTCAATACTTCCTTAACATTTTGTCCTTGGTGGCTCTTCCTGGACTAATCTTGCATAATTCCTCTTCAATAAGATATATAAACAAGAGATATGTAACAAAATACTTCCCAGTTATTGAGTAAAGAGATAAATGTAATATAAATGTAAACAAAAGAAACATACAGTATAACTGAGTAGTTACGTACAGGTGGTCTGAAGTCAGTTTAAGCATTGTGTACTAGTTCTAGCCCTTACGAGCTGTGTAGCTTTGTGAAAGTCACATTAGTGTCTGGTTTCAGGTTCCACATAGGAGAGAAGTGAACAAATATTATTTAGACACATAATTATTATTTATTATTATTATTACAGAGACATAGAGAGGGACTGGCAGAAACAGACAGACAGGAAGGGAGAGAAATGAGAAGCTACAATTCGCTGCAGCTTCTTAGTTGTTGATTGATTGCATTCTCATATATGCCTTGACCAGGGGGCTACAGAAGAGTAGCTGACTCCTTGCTTAAGACAGTGATGTTGAGTTTAAGTCAGCAGTCATGGGGTCATATCTATGATCCCACACTCAAGTCAGAGACCCTGAGCTCAAGCTGGTGAGCCTACGCTCAAGTCAGAGGAGCCTGCGCTCAAGCCACTGATCTTGGAGTTTTGAACTTGGGTCTTCTGCATCCCAGTCCAATTCTCTATCCACTGCGTCACTGCCTGGTAAGGCTATACATATGACGGAAGTACTTACAGAAGTGCGTGGCAGGTGGTGAGTACTCTTACATATGCAACCAAAAAACAGTGTAGAATGCTGCCTAGGATTTGTTCATTCAGAATGTCTAAATGTATTTCAATATATATTTAAATTGATATGTATTGCACTCATACTATCAGAGGAAGTAATTTTCCTCATAATCATGTAATAGTCACTGATACCACATTGGAATAATATCTTATAATATAACAACACTTAATAGCTATATAGTACATTTTTCTAAGTAGCTAGAAGCACTTAACAGACATTATCCAATTAATCATTACAGATCCCTGAGTGGTAGGTCGGAGTTATTACTTCAGCGTTAGAGATAAGGATAGAAATGTACAGACCAGTGAGCTCCTTGCTAAACCTGAAGGAGAAGTTCAGTGCATAACTAGGAATAGAAACGCAGTCCTGATTCCGTGTCAAGGATGTTGTTAAGTAGATCAGCCTAGTTCATGAACTAGATATTCTGAAGTCGTTTCTGCCTAAATAATATACAAGCATATCTAAAATTAACAGTTAAAAATGGCAAAAATAAGTGTGTGTGTGTGTATCTCTGACAGCACCTGCTTTCAAACACATATCTACTAATGTTTTGATCTGAGATGCTCATGAATTCTGACAAGTTAGAATGTTCCTTAATTAAAATTTTAATTAACTATGGATACCAATGATGAGCAAACTAAGATAAATGTTAATTTTATGGTTCCATCTAATTGAAGGTTAAAAATATTACCATTAAGGTTATCATTCTCACGAGGTGGTCCTGCAGTCATTGGGTGGATTGTACAATGCTAAACTAGATGTATTTCTTCAATGTATAAAATTCAGTCCAGAAGTGGATTGGGAAGAATGATGATTTGGTAGGCATTACTGAATTAAACAAATAATTTTGTTTTGAATCCTCATTTTACTTACCACCTCTCAGTTATCTAACTTGGAACATATCACAAAATTATCCTAGGAACAGATTAGCTTTTTTTTTAATTGAGGTCAATTATATCTACAACGTAGGATGTTGTGAGGCTTAATAAATGTCAGAGAGGTAAACTTGCCTAATAGTATCCAGCCATAAGATTTTCAGCAAATGTCAGTTGACATGAAATGTGGGAAGTCAGTTGAATCATTCAGCATACTCAATTCCACAAAACTGATATTTCTAGAAAATCAGAACAACTTTAAGTTTTTTATTTTTTGTTTGTTTCACTTTTGGATACCAGTGCCCTCAGTGAATACTGTCAAGAGAAGCAGGGCTGGCTACTGTCATTCCACACCCAACAATGCTTCTACTTTTTGATAACAAACTGATTTCCACCCTTACACTTATGTTATTCAGATATGCATTTTAGCTATTCAGAATTTACTCTATGTTAACTTTTGGGGAACATATACTAATAATTTAACGACACAATGACTATAATGGCAAAAAAAAAGCTGAGTGGGTTATTTCAAGTAAGCTAATTTTTAATAAGCAGTGAAGTTATTCAATAAAAATCTAAAACTTTCAACATAATTGAATGATAAAATAACCTGGAGATGTTTTCATTGTACATATGTACCCTGATTTATTGGTGTCACCCCATTAAAATTAATAATAAAAAAAAATTTAAAAAATCTAAAACTTTCATAGGAATTTGGAAGCACTGAGAATGGGAGAATGGAAAAGATATAGCAAGAAAAGATAGGTTTATTTTTATGTACTATGACTCTGGAGTTGAATCCCAAACATATCACTTCTTAAACCTATGAAACTAAAGAAGTTAGCTTACTTTTTTGGAATTAAGTTTACTCATATATAAAACAAAAATAACTTAGATAAACATGTGGCACAGAGAATAAAATGGGATATGGCATATTATGCAATTAAAATGGTGATTAGTAAATAATGTGCATTCAACAAATAATCATGTCTTTCACCTCCTCTTTCCTGCACTGTATAATACAAGCATGGAATGGTGATGCTAGATGTAAATGATTTTTCTCTTAGGTGGTATTTTCTCTGAATAAGTCTTTGCTGTGAGGCTTGTCAAGGTCATTGTGTTAAAAAAATTCTGTATACATTCATGAAATCAGAGGTCTAAATGGGATGTATCACAATTTGACTGAAAGGCACTATGCAAATCTAGTGCATGCTGTCATTATTATGGATAAGACACTTCATTTTCAGACTCTTAGGAGGTTTGTCGACTGTAAGGAAGAACTTCGGCTCAGTAAGTGGGTTAGTGTGATTGATTTTTACTATGCAAGAAAGCAGAACAGTAATGAGTTTAACCCATAAAGTGTAAATTATGTATCTATATTTCTTTATAAATATGAGAAGATAAAGTGAAAATGAGGAAATGGGAATGGGTGTGTGTGTGTTCACGCAGGGAGAGATACACATAAACAAAAATATAGGAAAAAGAGAGAGAGAGAGAGAGGGCAGACAGAGAAGCAGAGTGAGATTAAGAGCCAGAGACAGAAACAATGGAAAGAGAGACAGAAAGAGACAGAGAAAGAGAAAAACAGACAGACATAAACATAAGAAAAGGGAAACAAAATCTGAGAAAGTGAACTAGACAAGAGAAAGAGATATTGGCTGGGCAGATATACAGAAGGAAATAAAACACTTCTAAAACCATAATATTTTTCTTTTTGTTTGACACGTGAAAGAAAGGGTCCTTATTCTTCCTTTAGGAAAGGTAGTTTTTGTCAGTGGTAGATGACCAAGGAAAATGTGTACCTCACAGCAAGGGTTGCTGTCTCTCTGTGGTATTTATTTTTGCAGTATGTGCTCCATGCACACATTATTTACCTTGATTATTCTTTGAAGGAATATATTAGACCCCCTTATTTTTATATACAGCATAAATCAGACATTGTACCACATAAATCAAAACAGTACTTGAATCATGTGTAACATAAATAATATCTGTCTACATTTGAAAGCTGCAAGAAGAGTCAGGATGCAAAGGGGTTGAAAAGTAAAAACCACACAAACAAAAGCCAAATTTTGTTTTTGCTTTCATTTTTTATGGAATATAAAGTAAATGGGAGAGAAATAAGCATTATAATTAACATAAATGTGTATCCATCTGCTTTATTTGACTCTGTAATGCATGCTAAGTAAACTGTTTCAAAATTAAATGACTCCTTTCCTCAAGTAGTTTAAGATAGCAAAGTCTGTTAAAGATTTCTGAAGACAGCTAAATATATGAGCAATCACTATGTATAAATAGAACGTATCATGTTGGTCAGAGCCTTGAGCTCCAACTATAAAATAGAATTCAGGAAAATGGACAATATTAATGGGTATAGAGGAACCTAGGGGTGAGTAGAGTAATAATGGAAGATGGGACATGAAGAAGAGAATCACATAATTGTTATTTGCTATCTATTCAAAATTAATATATACCTATATATGTGCATATAACTTAGGACACAAGCAATATACAGAGTCACACTTAACCAGAACAAAGATAATATTGGTACAAAACCCACAAAAATACTGAAAGAAAACTTCTTTCTTCTCACCACCCTCAGCTTTCCAGCATAAGTGCTACGAGAATTCTCTTGTCCTCCTTTAGTGGCCATTCCTGGCAGTTATATGTGTAAGGAGGACAATGAGAACCTTTAAAAGCAATGGAAATGTATCCATGATTGGTGTTATTGTGAGGAAAGATTCAAGAAATCGACATGACTGGAAAAGTGCAGATTGATGTCACCCTTTGGGTAAGATATATTTTGGTTCACATATATATTCATGTGCTAGAACAAAACTAAAGAAATGGAATATGTATTCTAAAGGTTCACTTTAATGTCATTAACAAAACCAGACCACAAAATACATCATAAAATAAAAAAGCTAAACTTATATAAAATGAGAGAATTGTTTTATTATTATATAGTTATATGTTTACAACACTATAAATGTATAGTATTAATATATTCCAAAGTAGAATTACAGATTTCAATTATGTCTTTAAAATGTTTTACTTTCTGTGGTTGATTCTACACCTACAGAAAAGAAATGGGGCGTGTCAGAGTCATTGAGTCCAAAGAGCTATATATTTAAAGAACTTGTTATGGTAAACAAAAATCAAAGCTTTTAAAGTTATAACTCCCCAGAGTAGGAACAAGCCAAGGACACCAATACCATTACCACTGTCAAAATCTGTCCATGGCATTAAACTTTTCAGTCTGCTTTGGTTTGGCAGTGTAAGGTCATTCTAGTTCCCTGGGGTATCTTTCTTTTAGAAAGACATTGGCTCCCTTTGAGTAATTTTCTTGATTGGCATTTATATGGTCTTCTGCTTAAAATCATTCAAGTGACCAGCAGCCCTCAGAATATAAATGGAGATATTCTAGCACACTGTCTCACAGACCAAATTCAAATCCACTTCAACATGTGTTTTCTCCTACTGATTGATACAGATCCCAATTAAAATTCACTTTTTCTCAAAAACTATATTTATATAAAACATAAAGTTTGAGGATCAATAATAATAGTTCAAGTGTCTTCTGAACCTCAAAATATTTAGATAATATTACTCATCTTTTAAAATATTTCTTATATTTGAATAGAATTTTGCCATATTTTTTACTTTTTTAAAATTGTAAAATTTATTCTTTCTCTCCAGGGAGCAATCATTTATAAGAGCAAGAACTTTTTCAAGTACAATCACACAAAAAAATTATAGGCCAATATCCCTGATGAATTTAGGTGCTAAAATCCTCAACAAAATATTAGCAAACCAGATTCAGCAATACCTGAAAAACCTCATATATTATGATCAAGTGGGATTTATCTGGGGAGGCAAGGATGGTACAACATTTGTAAATCAATCAAGGTGATTCACCACATAAACAAAAGGAAGGAAAAAAAACACATGATAATTTCAATAGACGCGGAAAAAGCATTTGATAAAATCCAGCACCCATTTATGATCAAAACTCTTAACAAAGTGGGAATACAGGAAACATACCTCAATATGATAAAGGCCATCTATGACAAACCAACAGCCAACATCATAATTAATAAACAAAAATTAAAAGCAATTCCCCTAAAATCAGGAACAAGGCAGGGGTGCCCCTTTCACCACTCTTATTCAACATAGTCCTGGAAGTTCTAGCTACAACAATCAGACAAGAAGAAGAAATAAAAGGCATCCAAGTTGGATAAAAAGTAAAATTATCATTATTTGCAAATGATATTATACTATATAGAGAAAACCATAAAGTCTCAGACAAAAAACTACTAGACCTAATAAACAAATTCAGCAAGGTGGCAGGATATAAAATTAATACACAGAAATCAAAGGCATTTTTATATACAAACAATGAAATTCCAGAAAGAGAAATTAAGGAAACAATCCCCTTCACTATGGCAAACAACAGAAAAATTTCTAGGAGTAAATTTAACCAACGAGGTTAAAGACTCGTACTCAGAAAATTATAAAGCATTGATAAAAGAAATCAAGGAAGACACAAACAAATGGAAGCATATACTGTGTCCATGGTTAGGAAGAATAAACATCATTAAATTTCTATATTACCCAAAGCAATTTATAAATTCAATGCAATACCAATTTAAAATACCAATGACATACTTCAAAGATATAGAACACATATTCCAAAAATGTATATTGAACCAAAAAAGAACACGAATAGCCTCAGCAATCTTGAAAAAAGAAGAATAAAGTGGGAGGTATCACACTTCCTGATATCAAGTTATACCACAAGGCCATTGTACTCAAAACAGCTTGGTACTGGCATAAAAACAGGCATATAGATCAATGGAACAAAACAGAAACCCAGAAATAAACTCATGGCTTTATGGACAATTGATATTTGACAAAGTAGGTAAGAGCATACAGTGGATTAAAGACAGTCTCTTTAACGAATATTGTTGGGAAAATTGGACAGCTACTTGCAAAAAATGAAACTAGACCACCAACTTACACCATGCACAAAAATAAACTCAAAATTGATAAAGGACTTAAATGTAAGTCATGAAACCATAAGCATCCTAGAAGAAAACATAGGCAGCAAGCTCTCCAACATCTATCGCCACAATGTATTTTCTGATTTATTTTCACAGGCAAATGAAATAAAAGACAAGATAAGCAAATGGAACTATATCAAACTAAAAAGCTTTTGCACAGCTAAAGACAATATGAACAGAATAAAAAGACAAACCACGCAATGGGAGAACATATTCGACAATACATCTGATAAAGGTTAATAACCAAATTTTATAAAGAACTTGTAAAACTCCACACCAAGAAGACAAACAATCCAATCAAAAAAATGGGCACAAGAAATGAATAGATGCTTCTCCAAAGAGGACATACAGATTGCCAATAGACAGATGAAAAATGTTCAACATCACTAATCATTAGAGAAATGCAAATTAAAACCACAATGAGATACCACCTCATACCAGTCAGAAGGGCACTCATTAACAAAATAACACACAATAGGTGCTGGCGAGGATGTGGAGAAAGGGGAACCCTCCTGCACTGCAGGTGCTAATGCAGACTGGTGCAGCCACTCTGGAAAACAGTATGGAGATTCCTCAAACATTATAAATGAAACTGCCCTTTGACCCAGCCATCCCACTTATAGAAATATATCCCAAGGACACTATATCACTGATTGAAAAAAAATGCACCCCATGTTTATGGCAGCATTGTTCACAATAGTGAAGATCTGGAAACAGCTCAAGTGTCCGTCAGTGGATGAGAGGATTAAAAAGCTATGGTACATATATACAATGGTATACTATGAGGCTATGAAAAAGAAAGAAATATAACTTTATGGAACAATATGGAGGAGCCTGGAAACTATTATGTTGAGTGAAATAAGCTAGGCAGAGAAAGAAAAATATTATATGACTTTACTCATTTGAGAAATCCGAGGAATAGAATTGAGACAGAGGAGGGATCAAAGGAACTAGAGGATAAGAGTGCAGAGATAAAGGGGATGATAGGATGGGATAAACCTGATGGGAAGGGGGAAGGGAGCTGTAGGGAGGGGGGCAAAGCAGATGTTAAGGTGGATATGGGGGTGGGGAGATACATTCAGGCTGACCCTAGAATCTAGGTAAACACAATTAATTAAATAAAATAAGTAAATAAATTAAAAAGGTTTTGGCAGCATTTCTTATTTTATAATTACTTTTAATAAACCGACATGTAATATACAGATTTATAGGACATAATACCCTAATAATATACTGTAAATTATAGAACTATAAAGTATAAAATAGAAATATTCTATTATCTGCATGAATCTTTCTGTTTAAGTGAGGTGACCAAATATTTTATTAGAATTATCATCTATTTCTTGGAAAAAAACACATTTGTGACGTAAAAATGGACCTAGAATTCTCTGCCTCACCCATATTCCTTGCTTACCTGTGTCCTTAAATTTATTAATAATCTTAATCTGGATCAGCTTCGTAACTCCTGTGATCTTATTTGATAATTCAATCCAGAGTGTTGTTGCAGTCCAGGCAAGAAAATTGTAGCTCATATCAGGGAAACAGCCACAGAGGTGATAAAAATGTCGAATCATGACTATTTTGGATAGTATTCTACTAATAGAATGGATGTAGAGCATAAAATAATAAGAGGATTCAAGAATGACTTCACACTTCTGGGTCTGATTTTTTTGTTTTCTGTGTGGGAGTCAGAGGAGCAGAGTTCAGTTCTGTACATGCCAGTTTGAGATAAATATTAGGCAGCTGAGCAGGGAATATTGAGTAGACAATGGCTAATTGAATCTCTGTGCTAGTAACATAAAAAATGTACAGGATCGGAGAGAGATCTTGGGAATTGTCATCATATTGAGGATATTTAAAGTCCTGACACTGAATGAGAAATCTAATCAAATGTATATAAGCAGAAAGTAAGATGGTCAAGGTTTGAGTCCTTGGACAAAACATTAGAAGGTCAAAAATGAATAAGAGGAACTGACAAAAGAATCTGTCCAAGTATAACCTATGTAGTAAGAAGAGGAGAATGTGATGTATTGAAATCCGTGTAAGAAAGAGGAGGTGTTCAGCCATGTCAGATGGGGTTAAGGATTGAGTGATGTGATCTTGACACAAGCAGTTTAGTTGAAGGTGAATCCCTCATTCTGTGGCAAGTAAGCATAAATGTTTAATTAATCAGACACAATAATTAAGCTAACATGCACGATGTTTATATAAAAATAAATATTTTTTAGTATCTAAGCTTATAGGAATTTCACATAAAAATTTAATTTCCAACTGCAAGTAATGAATAAATACACTTGAAGCACTTGGATTTTTTAATTCTTCAACCTGTTTTTTGATTATGCTTACAAAACACATATTCTCTTTTAAGTGATTAATTTTTTAGGCTTCCAAAATTGACTCACTATTTTTTCATAAGGAGGTGCAAATTCTCTAAAATTCCCAACTAAATTTTCAGAAGTGGTCAAGGAAACTGTCACTTATCAAGCTAACAGATAACTTTTTGAGATTAACAATAATATTTAACAACAAATGCACAGATAAGAATACAGAGCATGAATATAGCAAAGCTTCTATCATATCAAAACTCCATAGCATCTTCTTCATTTTTTATCTTCTTCCTGAAAAGTGTCATGAAAACCAAAGGATTTGGGCAAGGTTACAGAACATGTGCCTGTCAAGGGCTATGTGTCTTACAGAGACTCAGAAAAGGGACTTCATGCATGGCTATTTTCCAGCACAGTTTTCAAGGCTCTTCTAGCATTAATCATTTTCTGCTCATGGCATTTAATTATTTCCATTCATTTTGGCTTGTTTAAGGATATGTCAATGTCCATGGGTACTTACCTTATCTGAAAGAATGCTTTACTTGATTTAGCTCTTCCTGCTAAACACATCTAACGTAACCAACATAGTATGTTAAACATTTGTTTTTAGTTTTTCTGGGGATAAAAAAAAATGCCTTCTGTAGAGATATTGCTACCAGATTGAACCCATTTTCAGGCTTAACTGTCTGTGTCACATCACAGATATTCATTGAAATGAAGACTCTTTGAGGAACCGCAGAACTCTTAGAACTCTTGCTGATTTAGATGAGCTAAGACAGAAGAATAACAGATGGGTAATAGTTTTCTAATTTTCTTTGACCTGGTATGTATTTTATGCTTATTATGTCTATTACTGTTTGTTTAACACATTAGACTAAAAGATCATAGAACACACACACACATACAAATGTGCACACACACACACATAAACCCACATACATTGTCTTTTGACTATGACCATGTTCTTCCATCAGCCTTCTCCAGAAAAGAGCAATCATTTTAACAAACAATTTAAATAATTTTATGGTAAAATTGATTCCAGTATACTCATATCTAACCAGTAGATACTCTATAATGAAGTTTATGTGTTTAAGCTAAATAGATAAGCAATTTACTCTATCAGATAAAAACCCAGGTGAGTTTTTGCTGTAGCAGATATTCAGTATTTAATTATCTGAAGTTCAGACACAATGTATTAAGTGAAAATTTATAATTGATAGGTAAAGAAATAATTAATAGTGTTTGTCAACCATAATTTTGTTAAACAAAGAGCTGCCAGAGAAGAAATTCATCTGGTTTATGTTGAACATACATACAGATCAGAAAGAAGATAGTATGGTTTTTGTTGTTGTTGTTGTTTTACAGGGACAGAGAGAGAGTCAGAGAGAGGGATAGATAGGGATAGACAGACAGGAACGGAGAGAGGTGAGAAGCATCAATCATTAGTTTTTCATTGCCGTCGCAACACCTTAGTTGTTCATTGATTGCTTTCTCACATGTGCCTTGACTGCGGGCCTTCAACAGACCCAGCAACCCCTTGCTGGAGCCAGCAACCTTGGGTCCAAGCTGAAGAGCTTTTGCTCAAGCCAGATGAGCCCGCACTCAAGCTGGCAAGCTCGGGGTCTCAAACCTGGGTCTTCCGTATCCCAGTCTGACGCTCTATCCAATCAGCCACCGCCTGGTCAGGCTTATTTAGTTTTGATTTAAAAACATTTCAGCATTGCCTTCCAGATTTTCTTTATGTTTAAACTAAGCCTATTGCACAAAGTATGAAAATATCCAGGTATTATCATACAATAGTATAAATATTTATCTGACATTCAGACTTTGTAAACATTTAAAGGGTGGAATAAAATATAAGAGATTACTTTTTCAGATTTATGAGAAGTAAACTAAATATTTTTTCTCTTGCATATTTGTTGGCAAATGATCTGTATATCCATCTTGTGATCATATTTTACCAATGACCTTGATGAGACACTTTAATTTTATTTGGTGTATTTCAGATCAAATGCATCAAATATGCCTCCGTTTATGTTCCTTTCATTTTCTGTGGTAAGTATAGGTCTGAGGACCTATGAGAAATGTTATCATTATATAATACTCTTGCGCTCTGGGAACACCTACAAAATTACTCTTCTCAGCTGAGACATAATGAGCTCCTTTTTATAACCAGGTTCAATCTTCCTTCCTCATGGAACAGGTAAAGGGAAAGTGAGAAATTACTCAAGATGCAAATTATGTGGACTCCTGTGACCTAGGTAAACCAGACCTTACAAAATGCCTGTCAGGAAGATGTAAATTTCTCAGAAGCCACTAGACTCAAAGAGAGCTACTGATTTTTCTGCAGTGCCTCCCATGCAAAAATGTAAGAAACACATCTAGACTTTCTTTTGTTAAATTATGTCTTTTTCCCCTTTTAATGCCCTTAGAGTTCATATAACAGAAAGATATTGAAAAGCACTTGTTTCCTTTTCTCTATTTAAAAAATAAGAAAAAAGACAGAAGAGAGAGAGAGAGATTCAATAAGGTCACTGTGGAGAAAACTCCAATATCTTGCCTTTCTATACTTAATTGATATACTTTATACAGTCTACGTTATGCAAATGTAAAAAATGCTTGCCATCTTAGTGAGAAATGGCACGGCAATTAAAATGTCAGAAAGGGGAAGAAGACAATGTGAGACTAAGTGCAGTTGTAAGTTTACTTTAAAATTTCTCAGTTCTCTAGTTCTCATGGAAGTTACTTTAAAGGATTTCAAATTCTGAAACACTAGCTAAACCAAGCCAGCCACTTTGTATTATATGTCTATTTTTATTTATTTATTTATTTATTTATTTATTTATTTATTTATTTATTTATTTATTTATTTATTTTAAGATTGAATGGCATTGGTTTTACTTTTATTTATTTTTGGCCCCGACAATATAAATTTGACTTTTTGTAAACATCAAAAAATATATACTCAATCTCTTAAAGCTAGTATATATAAAGACAAAGGACATTACAGCAGCCCACATATAAGGGTAAATGAAATCAGGAAAGCAGCTATGTTTTGAGTACAATGGCCTTGTAGCATAAAGTGCTATGTAAAGTGTAGTTAAAGTGGCATATAAAATATATTTGTGTAAAATATAAGCTAGTAAGAGATAGAAAGCACTCATTGTGAAAGAAGTTTTTAAATAACAGGGCTTTTTGTACCACTCAATGACTTTTTTTTTTTTCCTAAAATCACAGAGTATTATATATTGACTCCCGTCACAGGTACATAGGTATTCTTTTTTATTTTTTTTTTTATTAATTTATTGTGTTTAAATAGATTCTAATGTCCCCTGTGTTCCCCGGTACATACCCCCTGTCCCCCTGCCCATAATGCTCTCCCCTCTTCCCTCCAGGATTTGCTTTTCTGCTTTTGTCACATCCACTTTCCCTCCATCCCCTTTCCTTCTGGATCCTTTGATCCTGCCTCTGTGTATATTCCGCTCCTCAGTTTATATTATTCATCGGATTCATAATATGAGTAAGTTCATATGACATTTTTCTTTCTCTGCCTGGCTTATTTCACTTAACATAATAGTTTCCAGTTCCATCCATGCTGTTACAAAAAAATAATATGTATTTCTTCTTTTTCATGGCCCCATGGTATTCTATTGTGTATATGTACCACTGTTTTTTAATCAACTCATCCACTGACGGACACTTGGGTGGTTTCCAGATCTTGGCTATTATAAACAATGCTGTGATAGACATGGGGGCGCCTTTCTCCTTTTGACTCGTTGATGTGGTGTCCTTGGAATATATTCCTAAAAGTGGGATGCCTGGATCAAAGGAAGTTCAGTTTTCAATTTTTTGAGAAATCTCCATATTGTTTTCCACAGTGGCTGCACCAGTCTGCATTCCCACCAGCAGTGCAGGAGTGTTCCCTTTCCCCCACATCCTTGCCAACACTAATTATGTGCTATTTTGTTGATGAGCGCCATTCTGACTGGTGTGAGGTGATATTTCCTTGTTGTTTTAATGTGCATTTCTCTAATGATTAGTGATGTTGAGCATTTTTTCATCTGCCTATTGGCTACTTGTATGTCCTGATTGGAGAAGTGTCTTTTCTTTTCTTTTACCCATTTTTTTGAATGGACTCTTTATTTTCCTGGAGTTGAGGTTTACAAGTTCTTTATAAAATTTGGTTATTAACCCCTTATCAGACGTATTGTCGAATATGTTCTTTCATTGTTCTTTGCCTTTTTATTCTGTTCATGTTGTCTTTAGCTGTTTTTAGTTTGATATAGTCCCATTTGTTTATTCTGTCCTTTATTTCCCTGCCCGTGGAGATAAATCAGCAAATATATTGCTGCGAGAGATGTTGGAGAGTTTACTGCCTATGTTTTCTGCTAAGATGCTTATGGTTTCACGACTTACATTTAAGTATTTTATCCATTTTGAGTTTACTTTTGTGTATGGTGTAAGTTGGTGGTCTAGTTTCATTGTTTTGCTGGTAGCTGTCCAATTTTCCCAACACCATTTGTTAAAGAGACTGTCTTTACTCCATTGTATGCTATTACCCCCCTTGTCAAATATCAATTGTCCATAAATACATGGGTTTATTTCTGGGTTCTCTGTTCTGTTCCGTTGATCTATATGCCTGTTCTTGTACCAGTACCAAGATGTTTTGAGTACAATGGCCTTGTAGTATAACTTGATGTCCAGAAGTGTGATACATCCCTCTTTATTCTTCTTTTTCAAGATTGCTGAGTCTATTTGTGTTGTTGGGATTTTTTTCCATATAAAGTTTTGGAATATTTGTTCTATATCTTTGAAGTATGTCCTTGGTATTTTAATAGGAATTACATTGAATTTATAAATTGCTTTGGGTAATAAAGACATTTTAATGATGTTTAGTCTTCCTAAACATGAGCACGGTATATGCTTCCACTTGTTTGTATCTTACTTAATTTCTTTTATCAATATTTTATAATTTTATAAATACAAGCCTTTAATCACTTTGGTTAAATTTACTCCTAGGTATTTTATTTTTTGTTGTTGAAATAATGAAGGGGATTGTTTTCTTAATTTCTCTTTTAGACATTTCATTGTGTATATAAATGCCTCTGACTTCTGAGTATTAATTTAATATTCTGCCACCTTGATAAATTCATTTATCAGGTCCAGTAGTTTTTTGACTGTGACTTTAGGGTTTTCTAGGTACAGTATCATATTATCAGCAAATAATGATAGTTTTACTTCTTCCTTTCCAATTTGGATACCTTTTATTTCTTCTTCTTGTCTGATTGCTGTGGCTAGGACTTCCAGAACTATATTGAATAACAGTGGTGAAAAGGGGCACCCCTGCCTTGTTCCTGATCTTAATGAGATTGCTTTTAATTTTTGCCCATTGAGTATGATATTGGCTGTGGGCCTGTCTTAGAAGGCCTTTATCATCTTAATGTATGTTCCCTGTATTCCCATTTTGCTGAGATTTTGATCATAAATGGATGCTGGATTTTATCAAATGCTTTTTCTGCATCTATTGATATTATCATGTGGTTTTTATCCTTCCTTTTGTTTATGTGATGAATCACATTGATTGATTTGCGAATATTGTACCAGCCTTGCCTCCCCAATTTAAATCCCACTTGATCATGATGTATGATTGTTTTCATGTATTATTGGATCTGGTTTGCTAATATTTTCTTGAGAATTTTAGCATCTAAGTTCGTCAGGGATATTGGCCTATAGTTTTCTTTCTTTGTTTTGTCTTTGTCTGGTTTTGGAATCAGAATTATGTTCATCTCATAAAAGGAGCTTAGAAGAATTTCCTCCTCTTGAAATTTTTGAAATAGCTTGAGAAGGATAGGGGTTAGTTTTTCTTTGTATGTTTGGTAGAATTCACCTGCGAAGCCTTATGCCCAAGAGCTTTTGTTTGTTGGGAGTTTTTTGATAACTGTTTCTATCTCATTTTTTGTAATCAGTCTATTTAGGTTTTCTAAATATTCCAGATTGATTTTTGGAAGATTATAATTTTTGAGAAATTTCCATTTTACCTAGGTTGTCTAATTTTTTGGCATACAGTTCTTCATAGTATTTTCTTACAACCTTTTGTATTTCTGCTGTGTCCATTGTTACTTCTCCACCCTCATTTCTAACTTTATATATTACAGTCCTTTCTCTTTTTTTCTTGGTGAGTTTGGCTAAGGGTTCATTGATCTTCTTTACTTTTTCAAAAAACCAGCTCTTGGTTTCATTGATCCTCTGTATTGTGTTTTTAGTGTCTATGTCATTTATTTCCACTCTAATCTTTATTATTTCCTTCCTTCTACTTCCTCTAGGTTTTACTTGCTGTTCTTTTTCTAGTTCTTTTAGTTGCAGGATTAATTTTTTTTTTAAATCTTTTTCTAGCTTCTTAAGGTATGCCTGTAATACTATAAACTTCCCTCTCAGGACTACTTTTGCTGTGTCCCACTGATTTAGACATGTTGTATGCTCATTATCATTTGTTTTGAGGTAATTTTTTATTTCTTCCTTGATCTCATTATTGACCCATTCATTGTTTAATAACATGCTGTTTAGTTTCCAAGTGTTTCATTGTTTTTCAGTTTTCCTATTGTTGTTTATTTCTAGTTTCATGCCATTGTGGTCAGAGAAGATGCTTGATATGGTTTCAATCTTCTTAAATTTGTTGATACTCATTTTATGCCCTATGTGGTCTCTCCAAGAGAATGTACCATGAGCACTTGAAAAGAATGTATATTCTGCTGCTTTAGGGTGGAAAGTTCTAAAGATATCTATTAAATTCAGTTGATCTAGTGTGCCCCTTAATTCTGCTGTTTTTTCATTAATATTCTTTCTTGAGGATCTTTCCATTGATGTTAGTGGGGTATTAAAATTCCCTACTACTATAGCATTGCTGTTGATCTCTTCCTTTATGTCCATCAAAATCTACTATATATATTTAGGTGCTCCTATATGAGGTGAATAGATATTTTAATGGTTATGCCTTTATGTTGAATTGCTCCCTTTATCATTATTTAGTGACCTTCTTTATCCCTTACTATTGTCTTTCTTTTAAAGTCTATTTTGTCAGATATAAATATTGCTACCCCAGCTTTTTTTCATTTCCATTTGCATGAAATATTTTTTTTCCATCCTTTTACTCTCAGTCTATGTGTCTTTTGCTTTGAGATGCATGTCCTGTAGACAGCATATGTACAGGTCCTGTTTTCTTGTTCATTCAGCTATACTATGTTTTCTTTCTTTTTTTTTTTTCTTACAGGGACAGAGAGAGAATCAGAGAGAGGGATAGATAGGGACAGACAGACAGGAACGAAGAGAGGTGAGAAGCATCAATCATTAGTTTTTCATTGCCGTCGCAACATCTTAGTTGTTCATTGATTGCTTTCTCCCATGTGCCTTGACCGCGGGCCTTCAGCAGAATGATCCACCCCCTGCTGGAGCCAGCGACCTTGGGTCCAAGCTGATGAGCTTTTGCTCAAGCCAGATGGGCCCACGCTCAAGCTGGTGAGCTCGGGGTCTCGAACCTGGGTCCTCGCATCCCAGTCCAACGCTCTATGTCTTTTGATTAGAGCTACTAACCCATTTACATTTAAGGTTATTATTGATATGTAGTTGTTTATTGCCATTTTATTCTTTAAAGCTATCTTCCTCTTTTACTATATTCCTTTCCCCCTTTGTTCTGTTTAAAACAGGCCCCTTAATATTTCTTGCAGCATTGGTTTTGTTGTAATAAATTTCTTAATTTATTTTCTTTTTTTTTTTGTCTGGGAAGCTTATTATTTCTCCCTCAATTTTAAATGATAGCCTTGCTAGATAAAGAAGTCTTGGTTGTAGGCTCTTGTTCTGCATTACTTTAAATATTTCTTGCCATTCCCTTCTGACCTCAAGTGTTTCTGTCATCCTTATGGGGGCTCCTTTGTAGATGATAGCCTTTTTATCTCTAGCAGCTTTTAATATTTTCTCTTTATCTTTTAGCTTTTGTATTTTAATTATGATGTGTCTTGGTTTAGATTTCTTTGGATTTCTCTTTAATGGAATTCTCTGTGCTTCTTGAACTTGTGTGACTTTTTTCTGCATCAGTTAAGGGAAGTTTTCAGCTGAAATTTCATTGAACAAGGTTTCTATCACTTATTCTTTCTCTTCTTCTTCAAGAACCCATATGATGTGGATTTTGCTTCTCTTTTTTTTTTTTTAAAGATCTTTTTATTTTATTCATTCTAAAGAGGAGACACAGAGTGAGAGAGAGAGAGAAAGAGAGAGAGAAATAGAGAAGGTGGGAAGAGCTGGAAGCATCAACTCCCATATATGCCTTGACCAGACCACTGCAGGGTTTTGAACTGGCGACTTCAGTGTTCCCAGGTCGACGCTTTATCCACTGCGCCACCAAAGGTCAGGCGGATTTTGCTTCTCTTTAGGTTGTCACAGAGCTCTCTTCGAGTTTCCTCAGATTTTTTCTGTCTCTTTTCTTTTTGCTGCTCTGCTTTCATGCTTTCACTTATCTTGTCCTCTAAGATGCTGATTTGATTTTCTGCTTCATTCAGCCTGCTTTTAATTCCTTCCAGTGTAGTCTTCATTTCTAACATTGTATGTCATTTCTGTCTGGTTCTTCATGATTTCTGTGTCCTTTTTGATGCTTATAATTTTTTTTATTGAGGTGTTCATTAAGTCCATCCATTGTAGCTTTGAGATCTTTAAGCATCCTAAAAATCATTATTTTATACTCTGCATCTGATAATTTGATTACTTCTGATTCATCCAAGACTTTATCAGAGGATTTATCTTGTTGAAGCATATGGCTTATGCTTCTCTGCCTTTCCATTATTTGTAGGCTTCTTCCAGTTGTGATCTCCTTACCTAGTAGACCCTCTTTGAAATCTTCATTTGTTTGTTTTCTTCTCAGTTTTCTTAACTTGGTGGTAATCTTGTTCACTGATCTTAGCAGGGAGGCTTATTATAAACTGTATCCAGGAATGCAGTGGGTGTAACCTGAGACTCTAAAGGCCTGATCTGCCAGCCTCTCTCCCAGGTGAAGGGTATTTTCTCTGCTTCAGTAGGGGGATGTGTATCTCAGATCTCCATGGAGACCTGAGTTACTGCCCTTCCTCCCCACTTTCTGTTTTCAGCTGTGTCTCATTGCTCTGAGTGGAGCTGGAAAGCTTTCTCTATATGTCTATTTTTAGATCACATTCATTCTTTTGCTAAGTTAAATGACTCGTGTTCTTTAAGGTTTTATTTTCTCAATGATTTAAAGACAGAAAATACCCCATTATTTATATATTTTTCTTCACTGAGCATAAGTCGATGCTACTTCATGAAATCCAAACAAGGAGTCCCTAACATTTACTATGATATCTCAAATTGAATGAGACTTCATATGCAAATATTTTTTGTTCATTGATAAAAATCATGTTCACTAAGTTTTATTTGAAAAGTCACTCTCTTTTCTCTTTGTATATTCTTTCTCATCATGGTACATTTTATATTTTTCTTCCTTTTATTAGTTGGATCACTTAAGCTGAACTTGATTGCAAGATCTCTGAGTAAGCTTAGGTGATATTATGACAAAGAAGAAGCAGACAGGCTTGTCTACTGAACCCTGTTAGAAACTAACTTCTGATGAGACAAGTAAGATAAAGAGCATGCTCGTGCACAGTTCTCAGGCCACATAATCTCCACTTTTATCATTCTTACTGAATGCATACGTGAACAGAGGAACAGAATATTTAATGTTATCCTTCTTTTCCCCTTTTTTGTCTGTGAGTAAAGATGCAAACTTGCTCAGCTCCACCTCAGGGAACCCCAAGGGGTACATTTGTGCAAGAACTTAACCTTCCACATCAAGTGCGCACAGGCAGGATAATGAGACCTTGACATGCTACCGGCTGACATATAGGTTTTATTAGATTAAAAGCTCTGAAATGCCTATAAGGCAGAATGAGTTCTTGCATATTCTTCAATTCTACAAGGCAGAGAATTGTTCTAGTTCATAAAACAAGGGCATGTAACTCATGTCTGTAAATCTTTTTTTTAAATCAGAGTTGCCTTTGTTTCCTACAATTGTTTGGGAGTATATTTTCTTATATATATTAACTAGATACTTATGTTTCAATATCAATTTATTTTGGTAAAATATTAACATTAATTTAAATATTTTAAGTGCTTTAAAACATCTTATGTTCAATGATCTGTTCTAAAACCTCAAACAAAAAAAATACATCATTTCAAGAAAATTATTCTCTAAAAAATAGAATATTCTCAATTGTTCTTTAATACACAATCAGATGGTACAATATTTCTGTTCATTTTAAACTGAATTTCTCATTATGAGTGTTTTCTAATATTGTGGATCAAGTTGAAATTTTAATTTTTACTTCAGCAATTAAGAGTTTTGAATTCTCCATTTCTGTAATGGCCGTCATTATGTTATAAACAATAACCTAATTTGGCCACCAAGATATTTCTCCACTATTGTATACCCCTTGAATAATCCTGGGGTCTATGACACTGGAGAAATAAATGTTTGTTGCATCCACAAACACTTCTTCTTACCTAATTCGAGTGTGCTGATCTCAAATCTGACATTAGTTTTTCTCTGTAAGCTACAGTTTCTTTGCAATTCAATATTTTAGGTTTTCATCTTATTGTAAAATTTTCAACATTTAATTTAACATAATGCAGTAGAATATCTTCTTGGGAATCATCTTTGTGAAAATATAATAATTTATATAATGCAGTAAATACACTAATACACTAAAAGATATGATTGCATCAGAATTGTCTACAATTTTGAAATAGAAAATATTAAAACACTTATTTTAATTATAAATTTGCACAAAACTCTTTTAAATTCTATTGAGGCAAAAATTTGTGTTTTTAGCTCTTACGTTTGTGTACTTGTTGAGGATAACTTTGTTTCATGCTCAAGCAGTAGTCTGCTTCTTCACTAACAGCTCCAAGATTTTGGGAAAACTTATCAAGGTGACTGTTCAGGAAGTGAATCTTACCTACCCCTCATGTTACATCCAATGTTGTGGAAAGCCAACAGTATCCTTTGAACCATAAGTTTATAACTTTCTGCTTTTTTGTTGCCAAGCAAGTTCTGTGTAACTGCCACAAAAGACAGCCATGCTGCTTTCTCCTTCTTATTCATCTTTCTGAAAAAATTTTTGTCGCGTCTGAGGGTTTGAATCTGAGATCCATCTAATACACCGGCTTTTAACTTCTCGAAAGACAAGGCAGGAAAAGCAGAAATAATATGTTGAAAGCATTCACTTTCTCAATTCAAAGCCTGAACAAACTGCTTCATTAACAACCCAAGATTGATGTGACGTGGGGAAAAAATGATACTGTCTTGATTAAATACAAGTTCATTCACAATATATTGCATCCCTACTTCCAGATCTTCACATTTCGGCCACTCCTTCTGTTTCCAGTGTTTCTCCCGAGTTTGGCTGTCCCACAAACACAAAAAGCAAGGACACTTTGGGAAACCTCTCCGTTGTTCTAGCAGGAAATTTACCATTTTAAGTTCCACACAAATGATCCAGTTACACTTCTCATACTTCAGAAAGTCGATGACAATTTTTATGCCATTACAATCTTCTCACAGATGAGTTGAATAACCAATTGGAGCTGCTGCATAAACATTACTGTTGTGTAGGAGAACACATTTCAGACTCCATTTAGAGCTGTCAAAAATAGCTGCCATTCTGTTGGTCTGTAAGTGGTAACACCTAGCTGGCTGAGAAGACTACTGATATCATGACAGTAAACAAAGTGTTTGTCTTTGGTAAAAAAAGTCCAAAAAAAATTTGTTTACGCTTTCTGAAATGGGATACTTTAGGTGAAGTACATTGTTTTCTTGAAGCCTGGAGGCTAATCACTCAGCTGCTTTCTTTGATAGACCCAAGTCTCTTACTAAGTCATTCAATTTGGGTTGGCTAGTCTGCTGAGGGGTTAATGACTGCTTGGCATCAGAAGAAGACCCTTCAGATTCTACAACCATTTCCTCATGCACCTTAGCAAAATACACTTGATCACCATGTTCACTTTCTTTGTCCTTAGAAGAAATGAAACCATTGAAAACTGGAACCAGGAGTGTCTCAGAGTGTGGGATAGGTTGTATTGCTGAAGGAATATTAGGATATGCAATCATATGCTGTTTTTTCTTGCTTATGCCCTTTTTATGGATCAGACAAAAATGAAGTCACTGCTGTGGTCCTTAGGTTCATGCCAAACCATGGGGATACCAAAATGCATTCCTTTGCGTTTTCCTTTTGTCCAGTCATGAAGCATTTCCTCACAATCGTGACACACAATATGAGCAGCCAATTCTTGTCTTGCTCGCCATGGGGAACTTGAAAATAGGCAATATATGCATGTGTCACAAATGATGAAATATTGCGCCTTTGATGGTGAAGTGTGTACCAGCCACATATATAACAGAAGGTATCAGGACTATTTTTACATTTACATCTACTCGAAGAAGCCATGATTTAGTCTTAAAACAAAATAAGAGGGTGTTTATATCAGATAATCATTTTTTATATTTGAAAACAACTACAATTATGTAAAAGTGATGTTTGTAAAACATTTTTTGCCTTGTGCTTATGTTCAATCCAAAACTCGTTGCCCTTTAACTCCAATTTAAAAACCAATGCATGCCATTAATTGTAACAAAAGAAATTAAAATTGCATAAATACTAGAGCATGCACCAAAAAACAGATTTTATATTTGGAATCAGCGATGCAGAGTTATATAGAAACAGTTCTAAAAGCTCATGCATACAAAAATGAAAAAAAAAATTGTTCCCCAGTGTTGATAGAGTATACTCCAGTGATTTGACCATATTATATGTAAATTTGATCTTAAAATAGGACTTGATTTAATCATATGAGAACTTTAAATACAGAGTTTACTCTGGTTGGGAGCAGTAGAGTCAGAGAGCTCTGCTGTGGTTGAGGTTGTGAGGGAAGCTTTTTTTTTATTGTTGAGACGGAGAGTCACCGGGCATAACCTTAAAGCAGCCTCAAGAAGGTGAAGTCAGTCAGAAGCTAACAGCTAGCAATAATAGAAACCTCAATCCTACACCCACAGGGAATTGAATTCTGACAACCTCCTGAAAATATTTGTAAGCAAGTTCATCTTTCCTTAGCCATGTCCTTAGTGACAATGTAGTTGACTAACACTGATTTTAGCCTTATGAGGCCCTATGTAGAACACCCAGCTAAAATGTGCTAGAGTCATGACCAAGAAAAATAACTCAATTATAAATCTGTATTATTTTAAGTACCTAAGTTTATGCCAATGCATTATATATAGCAATAGCCAAATAATACAATGTTTTATTCATTGAAGAAGTTCAGTGGAAGGAATTATTTCTTGAATTTTTAAGCCAGTTTTTAATCTTTAATTGACTATTAAAGTGACAGTGGTAAACAAAATGATACAGGTTTCAGATATCTAATTCTACAGCAGAGTTCTGTACATAATATTGTATGTTCACTCCCTCCAAGTCAAGTCTTTGTCTATTACCATTTATTCCCCCTTACCCGCCTCCCACTCCCTCTCTTCCTCAGTAATCATCACACTGTTATCCATGTCCATGAGTTGTTTTTCTTTTTATTTTGTTCTCTTTTGCTGAATCCTTCCACCCTCCTCACCCAGAACCCCCTCCAAGACAGCTGTTAGCATGCTCCTTATATATGAGTGTATCTCTATTTGCTTATTACTTCATTGTGTTCATTAGATTCCACATATAAGTGAAATCAGATGGTACTTGTCTTTCTTTGATTGGCTTATTTCACTGAGCATAATGCTCTGTAGGTCTATTCATGCTGTCACAAAAAGTAAGTTTCCTTATTTTTTATGATCACATACTATTCAATTGTATAAATATACTACAGCTTTTTTGTTCACTCATTTAATAATGGGCACTTGGGCTGCTTCCAAATCTTGGACATTTGTTATGTGTTAGGCACTATATTATTATATACATGAATTTTCTAATTTTTTCTGTACAACCACAGTGTGAAATTGTTTACTATCCATTTCCAGTTTACAAATAAAGCAACTGAGATTTAGGGAGTTTAAGTGATTTCTTCAAGGTGAAATGGTCACCAGCCTTCAAATCATACTATAAAACTAAGAAGTTTGATGGCAGAGACCATATACTTACCCTCCCTTCAGAGTATCATAAAACATTGGAGCCCAGACCCATTTATATTAGTGTGTGGCACAAGTAGGTTTATAGTTCTTTGTGTAAAAAATAATACAGTAATTAATAAATAATTGTACAAGAATAAACTCTGTTTTGTGTACTCACCACTGTAAATCTACTTTTGCCCCACTCTGTATTCCAATAGGAAAACAAACAATGTGGCAAAGTGTCTAGCCACTCCACGTGAAACATTAGACAGAGAGTAAGAAAGGCAGAAGTTCAAACCCAAACCCAGACTTTCTGGTTCAGCATCTGCTTTTGATCAAGAACCATAACTGCTTCATCTGTACATTAAATTTAAAGGGGAATATAACTTCCCTTTCTGACACTGATGTTAGGCAAGTCACTTCATCCTGATATCCATATCATTTCAGACTTCTATGAAACAGAGAAAATCTACCAATTTTTTGACAATAAAATTATGTGTAAGTGTCAAGAATATTTTCTGCTAAATACTAAGTAATTAATAAATAATGGTTATTTGTATTGCTTTCAATAGTGGAGTTAAACAGTGGAGGTGAGGTTGAGAAGTTCTGAATGTTATCTTCTCTCTGGATCCCAGCAGTCATTCTATGAAGGTAAAGTGCTTGCTTTGGGGATCCAGGTTCCTGGGAGCATGGGCAGGCCAGAGAATTCCAGAATGAGGTAAAGAAGGTGTGGCAAACCCACAGCCCATGAGTATGTTTAGAAAATAGTTTATGGACTTGGAGTTAGCTGTCTGCTTGCCTCTCTCCCCGCAATATGGAACCACACAGAACAATGATAGCTTGTGCTATTTCCCGAAACATGCAAGGGCATTCATTCCCTTTGCACTATCAGATTCTTCTTGTATCATAGCAATTTGTTTTCAAACATTAAAGCTATTAGATCAGATACTATGTGAACTGTAATCATGTTATTTTTATGTCTTTTCTATGTGGCTAATATATACAATAAAATCCCAATAACTAAATATGTTGACTATAATTGTTTTCAGTTGTGCTCTTTTAAAAGCATATTTTCCTTTTTCTTTTCTTGCTTTAACTCAATCATAGTCTCCCTGCATATTTAATTTTCACCATTTGGGTTGCTTCAGAGGAGGAAATTACTTTTTAAAAATGAAAATAAACTAGAATCCATGGTAATTTCAGTAAAATAATATGGATACTGGCCACACATAAAACACAACTCAGAGTACTGTGAGAACTAAGTGAGACAATATAAGTAAAGAACTTAGAATGATCTCTAAATATAGCAAATGCTTAATAAGTGGTAGCTTTTTGTTACAGAAGTAATAGTACTGACAGGTGGAAGAGGCTCAAAAGTAGGCAGTTGACACAATCAAGTCCAAACAAACATCATAATTCCAGGCACAGGACAAGGCTTTAAGTAATTGGTGGTGGTAAATAAAAAAGGCACCGTATGTTAGATTCCACATCTGAAGGAAATCATATGGTACTTATCTTTCTCTGACTGGCTTATTTCCTTTAGCATTGTGATCGGGTCAGTCTGTGTTGCTGCTAAAAAAGGGGGAGGTGGAAGAGAATATAGGGAAGATGAATGGTGACAGACACTGACTCGACTTGGACGGGTGAGCACACAATATGGTATACAGAGATATGTTGTAGAATGGAGCACCTGAAACCTGTATAATTATGTTGACTAGTGTCACCCCAATACAATTCATAAAATGAAAGCTTTGGGAGCAGAAGAAAAGCAGAAGGCACTGTATATAAATAAAAATCCCAAAGAAACTGGCCCACCAGTTAGGAAATCAAATAGCAGAGAAAAAGAACATAATTTGTGTAAGCCAGAATTCATATATCTCTAAAATTGTACCATGGACATCCTGACTACTGGCAGATAAGTGTGATGCATGATGCTTTCTAAAAGTATTAGGCATTTGTTATTAATAATCAATTGTTCTTAGAGATCACTATTTTCTTTTCCTGATAGGGTAAATCCTGGTGATTAGTTTCTTTTTTTCTTTGGTAAGGCAAATGGGACTTCTACCAACTCAGCTTTATAAATACTTAACCTTGGATTTTAATGTGGAGTGAAAGCCAGGGAGAGAAAGCAAACACCATCCAAAGGAACCAGAAAGTGTAATAGCTGAGTAAAAAGTTGGAGACAGATGCCTAAGATGCTCCTCGAGATGAAAAGAAAATGGCAATGTTCATTATATTTACTTGTCCACCAAAAAAAAGAGCTCTGGAATTTTTCTTTAAGTGAGAAGAGGGGAAGTAGACTCTCTTTCATGTGATCTGACTGGGATCCACCCAGTGACCCCCATCTGGGGCTGACGCTTTGCCCATCTTGGGCCAATGCTCACAACTGAGATATTTTTAGCACCTGAGGTGGAGGCTCCACAGAACCATACTCTGTGCCCAAGGCAGCATGTTGGAATCAAGCCACAGCTGTGGAAGGAGAAGAGAGAGAGAGAGAGAGAGAGAGAGAGAGAGAGAGAGAGAGAGAGAGATGGGGAGAAGAAGCAGATGGTCACTTTTTCTGTGTGCCCTTACCAGGAATTGAACCCAGTTCTTCCATACACCAGATAAATGCTATACCATTGAGCAAACCAGTCAGTCCTGAGAGTCTTGGAATTTAATTTGACCAAAAGGTTTTTTATGAAGGCAAATAAGGTATAGTATAGAAATAGACAATAATAAGTATGCAAATAAGATATTACTTAATTTTTATAAAAATAAATTTTTAAGAATCTAAGTCTAGAGGTACAAGGTTCAGTTTTCATAAGAACACATTTTAAAAATTATATATACCTTTATTATACATATCCATTTGCAATAAACATAATTTCTGGACCTCCTTGAAGGTTATGGCTAAGATAGCCCTATTTCACATGGTCTTGGCTTGTTTATGTGGGTGTATAAATAGAAAATGCACAGCTTTCCAAGAGGCAGTGACTTTCAAGTGTTACAAAGTGAAGATGACATAATTGTTTAAAAGAAGAACCACCTTGGCATTGGTTTGTTGTCAGAATAAAAGTACTCATCTTTCTGATTTGAATACAAAATTATTTTTCTTTATCTCAAGTAATATGAAAAGTAAGCAATAATTTTAGATATTTTTAGTGCTTTAAATTCTAGTCAAATAAGAACATTCTATTCTCATACCTACTAGTTACTTTCTGGTTATTAGTTTGTAGTGTCTCTTTCCCTCAATTTGGGAACTACAGATCTGTAATTAGGAGAAAATGGTATGATATAGTGGAATAAGGGAATGTCAGATATGAAGATATAAAACACATTTTTGTTTCCAAAATTTTATGTCTATCCTTTCTTATTTTAAATTATGCAAAATTTTATTTATTTTAGTTTAAACAACTTCAACTATTTATTCAATCTGTTGTTAATTGTGTAAGAAGTTTAAAATATAATCCTAATTAATATAATAGAAAATATTAAAATACTTATAACAAAAATATTTCTGACTCTCTCAATACCAGATTAACCCTTTTAAAGGTGATGTTATAGAGACTTTAACTTCAAATTTTAATATAAGGTATGTCATATTTTTCATTTACATGATTTCAAGATTAAAAACGACATGGGTTGGAAAAACAGGGATTCAAGTTATCATATTCCCAGAATCTCTCACTTCTTTGAATGAGTAATTTAATGGCTTATAGTTTCTGTGATTCAGTTAAACTCTAGATTTTTTTTCTTTTAGTGAGAAAGAGAGAAAAAGAGAGAGAGATGGGGACAGAGAGATGGAAGAGAGAGAGATGAGAAGCATCAATTCATTGTTGCAGCATTTTAATTGTTCATTACTTTCTCATGTGTCTTGACCAGGGGGCTCCAGCTGAGCCAGTGACCCCTTACTCAAACCAGTGTCCTTGAGTTTCAAGCCAGTGACCCTAAGGCTCACGCTCAAGCCCATGACCCCATGTTCAAGTTGAATGAGCCCATTGCATTCAAAGCAGTGATCTCCAGGTTTTGAACTTGGGTCCTCAGCATCCTAGGCTGACACTCTATCCACTGTGCCACTGCCAGGTCAGGTTATTCTTCTTAGCTAGAAATTTAGTTAAATTTTACAAGATTACCATAATCATGTTTAATTTGAAAGAATATATAGCTTATTTAACCAGACAGTATTTGAAAATTACATGAAATGCAAACTTCATGGAACTCAAATAATACAATAATTTCAATTGACTTTTAATGCATATGTAATAAGAAAAGATGAAAAATGATTGCTATTTAAAATAATGTACTTTGAATAAAATAATCACCATTTGAATGAGATAGTATCTGCTTTTAATTTTATTTTTAAATTTGTAAAGAAAGAATTCCAAAGTTATTAGCATAACATGTGAAAAATTGTCATTTTCAAACTGGAAAATAGTAAGGACAGTCACAAGATAGGACAACCAGAAGACTGGTGATTTCATTTATTTGTTTATGTTAGTTTATTCAACACACACAGAAAAAAAGAGACAAATTCTGATTTCAAGGAGCTTGCCTTCCAACAAGAGAAAAAGAAAGAGAAAGAAAAATAAATATAATGTTTTAGTAAGTATTGTTCAAAGACATGAAGAAAGTTAAAACAGGACAAATAAGTAACAGGGTTTCTTTGAAGAGGTTATTTGAGGCCAGACTTTACTATGCTGTTTCGAGAAAGGGGTTTTCTGTCAGAAGGCAGAGCAAAGTCATTGCTCCAGAGGCAGGGATGAGCTTGACCTGTTAAAGAAACATGAAGGAGGTCAACAGAACTTGAGTGCAAGGTTCAGAGGGGCAAGAAAGGGATTAAACTCAGAAACATAGACAGACTGAATAGTACTGTCCTTCAGGACACCATGAATAGCTTATTTTATTTTAAGTGTGATGAGATGCCAATAGAGGGTGGCAAGCAGGAGAAGACATCTGACTTATAATTTAAATAATAAATTGACTTCATTAGTGATTTTACAAACAAAAGCAGACCATTTAGGAAGCTAAAGTTGTAACTGATTTAAGAGAAGATTGTGGTTTGCCTTAATGTTAAGTGTAGGTTGAGAAGAGAAATGGTCCCATATATTTTTAAGAAAATGTCAATAATTTATGATTGAGGAATTCTTGCTTTAGAAATAATAAACAAGTTCAGTGAATTTTAAAGAAATACAAGAAATGGGCACTTGGGTGGCTTCCTAATCTTGGCTATTGTAAATAAAGCAGCAATGAATAGAGGGATGAATATATTCTTTTGAATTAGTGTTTTGAGGGGTTTTTTGCATATATTCCCAGGAAGGTAATTGTTAGATCAAAAAACAGTTACATGTTTAATTTTTACAAATGAAGAAAGGCTTACCTTTTTTGACAGCATGTATGGACCAGGAGATTATTATGCTAAATTAAGTAAGCCAATCAAAGAAAGACAGGTGCCATATGATTTCACTTACATGTGGAAAATGATGAACAAAATAAACAAAATGAAAACAGACTCATAGATATGGAGAACAGACTGACAGCTATTAGAGTGAGGGCGTCAGGAGGCTGTGTAAAAAAAGGGAAAAATTAAGCAAAAAAGAAAAGAAAACAACCTATAGACACAGACAACAGTGTGGGAGTTGCATGAGGGAAAGGGGGTGGGGTGAGGTGGAGGAGGATATTGGGGGCATAAATGGCATTGAAAAAGGATAATTGACTTGGGGGTGAACATAAATTATGCTATATAGATGATGTATTGTAGAGTTGTGCACCTGAAACCATACAATTTTATTAACTAAGATCACCCCAATATTTTCAATTAAACTTTTGAAAATAAACCCTCAAATTGTACAAAATCTTTTGGGAATAATTTAGAAGAAAAAAATAAAATGTGACACAGGAGAGAGTAGATAATTGAAGGAGGGATAAAAAAACATACTTCTCTGTTAAATATTAGATGAGAAAGTAGGTTAAGTTATTAAGGTATTTTTCTCAGTTGTGTTTTTAGATAAAAGGTTATTTTCTGTTTAATGTTTTAACTGAAGCTAATTTCAAAAGTGTTTTGATAATTAAATCAAATATTTCAATAAATTTTTTATAAACTTTTGCATCATCTGCACATTTAGTGGATATTGGTAGAGGAGCAACTTTATATCAATCCATACAAATTCAAGGTACTATTTAGAATATTAAGATAGTAAAATAGAAACATTTTTAGGAAGGAATTTACAATCTTGTGAGGTGACTATATCAGACAATTGCATGTTCCTGATGTCATGTAAATTTAATTCAATTCAAATAACATTGCAAGGTATTTATCTTATTTTCTATAAAATTTAACTGACACCTGGTTCTGAATCTATATATTTAATTATGTAAATTTTACTTTGGCTGTGTTGTTAGTTGTTTCTGGCATATGTATGCATAACTGATGTGAAACTATTGATATTGCTATGCAGCTGACAGATTGCCACTTTTACCTTATATCAAAATGATGAGCACATTTTTATGTGATTCTTATTAATTAATCTAAACAGTAGAGCATTAATTAGTTAAATTTAGATATAGGGCAGATGTATCTTTATAACAAATAAAACATACTACACAGTTCAATCCAAATTTTACATTTTAGCTTTGATGCAAAAATCTTAATGAAATTTTGACTATGAAACATTGACTATGAGGACAAAAATAATTGAAAGAGATTATATCTGTGCATCTCTAATGTACTAGTATATAAAATTAACTAATGCCATAAGTTGGCAGTAACATAAATCAAAGATCCCTTATAAGTATTAGTTGGATAAGATTAACATTAAATGACTATTTTCTAGAAATGTGTTGAACTTTAACCAATAAATATGATATTCAAGATTTGCTGATTTTTAGCTCTTATCAGTTAATGATATTTCTGAAACATATTGAATTGAGAAAGAAAAAGTTATGATTTTACAGAAAATCATTCTTTTCCTGAAATTGTGAGTAAAAGAACTCACCTTTTATATTATGATAATCATAGATTTATGCATACATAGAAGTGATCTGAGAACACTCAATTAAAAATATATAGATGTTAAAATGTAGTCTAATGAACAATCAATAAATCAACAAATATTCTGAGAACCGACAATGTATGGAGTGATTGTCCTATCTTTGACAAAGGTATTTCTTTGGCTCTTGTTACAGCTTTGACCCATTGTTTTTTCTTACTACTAATGCAATTCCTTCTCAGTCCTATGCCAACCCCCCCCCCCATTTCTACTCAGTATAGACTTTCTCTTCTGCTCTATGATATAAACCAGGATGATTTCATTTATCTCAGGCTTTTGTTATCGTCCATACTTGGTGAGTTCCAAAATGTTATCTCTTGCTCACACTCAGCTTTAGAATGCCAGGCCCTTCATGTGCACTTACCCATCACAGAAGGCACATGAAGTTCAGAGAGTTAAAATTGGAAGTCTTACATTTAAACCCAGATTCACTTCCCTAATGGTCTCTGTTTGGTTTATGTTACCACCATCCACTCAGTTTCTCTTTCCAAAAACCTGGGTATCATATTTAAGTGACAGTGTCTGGAGCCAAACCATCAAAGTTTGAATACTAGCTCTACTTTATGGCTGTCTGAGTTGGACAAGTTATTTCCTATCTCTTTGCTTCAATTTGTGATATTAGAGAGTAATAACAGTAATGTTTTATATTGTAAGAATTAAATGAACTAATAAATGTAAAACAATTGAATAATTATTTGTACCAACCAGTTCTATATGAGTGGTAGCAATTGTTTGTATTATTATATTTACCATTATCTTTCTTAACCCAGACCCTTCACATTCAATCCATCACTAAGTTCTCCTATTTCTTTTTTCTTTAGCAAGAGACAGACAGATAGACAGGACTGACAGATGGGGGGGGGGTTCAAGCTGAGCTAATGACTCCTTGCTCAGGCCAGTGACCTTGGGTTCAAGCCAGCGACCATCTGATTATGTCCATGATTCCACACTCAAGCTGGAGTGCCCGCACTCAAGCCGGCAATTCCTGTTTCAAACCTGTGTCCCGTGTGTCCCAGTCCAATGCTGTATCCACTGCACCACTGTGCCACTGCCTTGTCAAGCAAGTTCTCTTATTTCTAACTCTAAAATACTTTTTAATCCCACTCTCTTTGTTTTCACCATTTTGGGCAAATTCGCCATTATCTGTCTTCAAGTTGTAGACCTACTCAGATCACACCTGCTTAATGTTGTGTAAAGGCTTCCCAATATTCTTAGGAAAAATTTCAAAACATTGACAAATATCAAATTTTTACTGATCAGCAGGTCTTACTGTACATTTTATCCTTAATAGGTGTATATCACTCATTGCTCACTTAGCTCTTTACTCCGCACACTTCTAGTTCTACTGTGTAGCTAAGGACCCTCACTTCTCCTAAGGACGTCCTTTGGTTCTTCAGCTCTCAACTTAAATGTGACTTCTTCCAGGACACTTCCCCAAACAGCTGCTTCTCTCCACAGACTAACTTGCTCCATATGCTCACACGAACACTTTCCTTTAATAGACATCCTAATTAATTTTCAGTGTAACTTTTTGTTCACATCTGTCTCAAACGTAAGGTCAGTGAGAAAGAGAGAATTGTGCCATTAGACTAAATCACTTTATCCTTAGCAGTCAGTATACTGATTTACCAAAGTAGATGTTCAATAGATAGCTGTTCATTTAAGAAATAAATGTTTGGCACTAAACACTGCTCTCATCAAAATCACAGTTAAGAAGGGAAGAAGTCCCAAGTAAGAAAAACCAAAGTGTGAGAAATGTTATGAAAGAAATATATGTAGTGTCATGTTGCCCAGTAGGATGACAGCTCCTAACTTAATCTAGGTTGACAGAGAAAGCCTTCATAAGGACTTTGTGCTTTCAAGCTAAGATTAAAAGTGAGTAAAAAGTGTGAGGTGGGCAGGCTGGGGGGTGGGGTCAGCACCTGCTTGTGATGTTTTAGTTTGTATGGAGGGCATTTCTTTAGTAGCAGATATAGTAGTCTAAGCCTTTTCCCATAATGTTCTGATCTAATCAAGACTTTCTAGGCTTTCTGACTCCTCCCAGAAGAAAAGGGAAATCACAGTTCATTCACATAATGACATGTTGGTGACTCAGGATCTTATTCAATTTTCATTAAAAAAAACCCTAACAATAATAAAGAATGTGTTAATTTTTGCTGTAAGTGTATAGAATAAAATTCTTAGCTTGTGCACACACAGAGAAAAGTCTGAAACATTATACACAAAGACTGGACTTACTTTATACACTTATGTCTTTCTATCCATTATCAACTCACCATAACTATTGGCATTGTATCACCAAACTTTTAAACTATAAGTAAATATTAAGCAAAAATATTTATTTAATATAACATACATAGCTTGACAAGAATGCTATAATATGACAAATGTATCTAGCTGAGAAATCATCTCACTTATGTTTATGTTGGCTAAAGGTACTAAAAAATTATGGGCTAATAGTTGCATAATTTAATCACTATTATGTAAGATGTGAGTTTTCCTCCCCTAAGATATCTCTGTCTCAAACCATCCCAATTAGCCATGGAGAAGGGTAAAGGTTCCAGGGATCTGTTTGGCAGCAAGTTTCTGAAAAGCCATTTGGTGCAGCTGCCTCTCATTTGTTTCATCAAAAGACTGAGTAAAACTGATGTAGTTCTTCATGATGAACTGGCAGGAAAGGGCCAAGATAGTTTTATTGCTTAGCAACTTGGCAGGAGGAAATGCTAAAATATTACAGTCTCTCATGTCTATGAACTGAGACAGGCTTTCAACGGATGGCTCTCAGGCTCAAACCTGATTAAGATGAAGCCACAAGGCCTTGGCTTATATTTCAGCTGATAGGAGAAAGTAGCTAATTATTTAAGTATATTAAGAGTAATTTCGTAAGACCCCTCTGTTAGAGTACGATGCTGATCTAAAGAATTAGGTTTTCCTCATTTGGCTGTTGATAAGCACTGTAAACCCCACTGATCAAAGGAATTTCCTTTGCATTTGGAAAGGAAGGCTAGCTAGCTTTCTTGAGAAGTTGTGTGGGAAGGAAAATCCTGAGATAAACAAGTTTACAGAAGGGAAACTGACAGTTAGCCATACATTTTGAGAACATAAAGAGTTGTGGTTTGCTTTCTTTTTGTGCAACTTATGGAATGGATGGAGTGCTGGCCCCAGCTAAATGGAAACGTAATGTAGACACTTACTGCCAATGCCTTATCACACCGTTCTGCTGTGGTAAGGTACCAAAGAATAGAAAAATTGATATTAATATTTTAAGAGAAAGAGTTAGGTTTCTTGCCCCCTCCTTTCTGTAAGGAGTGAGCGGAGAGGAATGTGGGAGTTTCCTGGCTTGCAGAGACATACTGTGTAGGAAACTATCCTTTTTACTAGGAAGCTTAAAGGGCATTTTATAATTTTGAAAATATAATTTATTTTATATTTGTATATGATTTACACCAGGTCAGGATGGCCGATGGCATTGTATTGTAAATGAGGAAGAGAAAGGAGACTTGGATTCCCTCCCTTCCCCCACACCTGTGAGGAAGAAGGTAAATAGGTGCACGGGGGGGGGGGGGGGGGGGGGGGGGGGGGGGGGGCGGTGAGGGAGGATTAAGCAGACCCTTTCCTCTCCCCTTCTTTCTTTCTTTAATGGGTGATTCACAAACACTTATCCCCTGACACCATGTAAGCTCCCCCTCCCATCCTGAAAACGTATGATTAATGTATATACCTCTAAACACAGGGATGGCTGATAAACACTAAAAGATTTGGGAATGCCTTTTAATATATAAAACAACATTTTTCGTTATTGTGTTGCCTTATAAGTTTTAATATGCAGAAATGTTTTTTAATGAATCCTACACAAAGATATTATAAGCTTGATAATGATTATGTCACTAAGGTGACCAGATGTCCCGCTTTTGGCGGAACAGTCCCAATTTTTAATGATTTGTCCCACGTCCCGTGGCATTTTTAAAAAGTCCCAATTTATGGAAAGAATACAGGAAAAGCTAGGGAGCGGCAGGAGAATTGGAAAGGAATATATGGTTTTTGGTAGGGAGACCCTGCCTCGGCCTGGAAGCGCCCACACTGCTGCAAGAGCTGGCTGCCCCCTGCGGGGGGCCCTGAAACAAAGAACTTCGGGCAGGATGTACATTCTGGGGCAGCGGCTGTCAAGTTCCTTAACTACCCATAGACCCGCGTCCTGGACGCCTGCGTGTGGCTCCGGGCTCCACTAGACGCAAGCCACTCTGTTTCCAGCGTGTGGTGGGGCTGGATGCAGGGAGCGAGGCCACCACAAGGACAAGTCCAGGCGGGGAGTGTGCGTGACCGCTTGTGTGAGAGCACGCTGATGGCGCTACCCTGCCTGCTCCCACCTTCTTGTGCAGCTCCAGCATTGGTTTCGGGATGGTGTAACCCGATCCCTCTGACTCACTCAGAATTTCCCATAAGTAATATTTCCAAAAATGATCTTTTTAATGAGGTACCATTATTAAAAAATAGATTGATAAGGAAAAGGTTAAATCTTGGGCATTGCCAAAAATCACAATGGAGAACAAATAATTAGAAATATTTCATCATTTTGAAACAAACCATGTTCCATACAATGATGCACTAAATATTGTAGAATATGTGCTGTCTTTACCAGGAACTAATGTTGGGACTGAACGCGTTTTTCTATGGTAAATAAAGTGTGGACATCAGAAAAATCACAATTAAGTGTTGAGACTTTGAAAGCCATTTTATTTGTAAAATATAATTTAACAAATTCTTGTGAAAAATTCATGACCTTTTAAACAATGACAGCAATCTACTAAAAAAATTCACTCAAATGAGAAATATGCCAAAGAATAAAATAATACTATACATAATTTTTTAATGTATTATATTTGTAAATTGTACTTATGTTGAAATTCAAAAAATAATAATTACAATACTATTTTTGCATTCTAAGAATTCTTTTTTGCTCCGTATAGACCAAATTTATAATCAAGACACCCCCCCCCCCGCCAGGTCAATGGTGTCCCGCTTTACCAATTTTAAAATCTGGTCACCTTAGTCATGCCCCCCTCCTTTTCTCACCAACCTGTGTGTGATCAAGGGTATATAATCTCCCTCAGGGCTATATTCGAGACTGCACAATTTGGGTCAGCTATGCCCCGTGTTTGTCATATGCAGCCAGCTTATTAATATATCTCCTTTTAATAAAATTCCTTAAAAATTTATTTGGACTCGGTGTCTCTACATAAACCTGGCAGAACAGTACTTTACAACACTGCCAACAAACATGCTCCCTGAATGGCTCTTATAATTTAAACACTCAGGCTCTTCTTAACTAATGATGCTAATTTTGCCAATTGATTAGTGGCTTTCTACTGGGAATACTCAGCTACAAAGAACATATTTTAAGGGATAGAGTACTTTTTAAATATGAAGATTCCTTTGATAACTATAAGAATCATAAGGATTGAGTTAATAAGTCACAATGTGATAAACCTCCAGATATTGTTTTTAGTGGAAGGTTATAATATTTGGGGGAACATAAATGATACCATATTTAGCAAAAACTTTAAATTCTTAAAAGTAATTAATGAGTATCGGGTTATCTGATTAGTTTGTCTGTAGGGTTTTAGTTTATGATTGATCTTAAGAAGAAATATATTAGTTAACTGATAGTATTTCCATTTGTGTTTAGTCTCTCCATGTGCATAAGTGTGCCCTACATATTTATAAGTTAATAACTAAAAAAAGATAAGATTTGTCATGTCAAAAGTTGGAGAGGAATGCGTTGACAATAAAACAAAATATTAAACTACAGATTTTGTCTGCATGATGTTAAAATTAAGATCTTGTAGAAATGGCTCAAAATTTGTTCGATCTTATTCCTATTCAAGTATGCATTTGATGTATGAACCTTTAACTTAATTTTAGAAAGGTTTTCATTGAGTTCAAAGGCAGTGAATTAAAAGACTTTCTGTTAAGTATAAAAGTTTTTCAATTATTTTCATTGTTTTAATTTTTCCAAATTTAATCTTTTCTCTTTAAACTCTAATAAACATTGATAAAGACACTTTAGGAACAATTTTTAAGAAGCAACTTAAAATTTCACTTAATTAAATTAAAAAAAAAAAAGAGCTGCCTGACCAGGTGGTTACACAGTGGATAGAATGTCAGACTGGGATGTGGAGGGCCCAGGTTTGAAACCCCTAGGTTTCAGCTTGAACACAGGTTCATTTGGTTTGAGCAAGGCTTACCAGCTTGAGCTCAAGGTTGCTGGCTCAAGCAAGAGGTCACGCGGTCTGCTGTAGCCTCCCAGTCAAGGCACATATGAGAAATCAATCAATGTACAACTAGGGAGTGGCAATGAAGAATTGATGCTTCTCATCTCTCTCCGTTCCTGTGTCTGTCCCTATCTGTCCCTCTCTCTGACTCTCTCTGTCTCTGCCACACACACAAGAAAAAAGCCACGTAAGTGAATCTATGCATTACATCAGAATTGGTTTGTAAATATAATTATATTTAAAGTACTTATATTTTATATTCTTAAATTAAATATAATAAGAACATGACTTTTCTTTATATTTCTAAAACTTTTACATTGCAGCTGAGGTACATAAGCCATTTTATTAAAGAGCAACCTTTAGAACTTAAATCTTTATAATTCCTGAGGCAAGCTAAAACACTAAATTATTTTGTTTGAAACTGTGCTTTAAGACGATGAAACCATGAACACTCTTTTTAGTTTTAAAACACAGGGAAGGTTACATTGAACTTAAATAACAAATTAAATTTACCACAAACAGATCAAGCTTTTGAAATATGAAATATCTCTAGCTCTACAGTGGAAATCTTATTGCTTCCATATGAATAATATTTTCATCAATGCACATTTTAAATTTAGTTAAATGTGTAACTTAAAAATATACCTTAAATAATTTGTTTCTTTTATTTTTTGTTTAAAAACTTGCTGGTATTTTAACATTATCATTTTATGAAATACACAGGGTGGTATAGTCAAAAATAGAATGGTTATTCAGAGAAATTATAGACATGTATGTACTCTAACCTTAATGAGAATTTATTGCCAGTCATCTGTCAGACCTAGTTTTGTTTTTTTTATAGGGATAGAGAGAGAGAGAGAGAGAGAGAGAGAGTCAGAGAGAGGATAGATAGGGACAGACAGACTGGAATGGAGAGAGGTGAGAAGCATCAATCATCAGTTTTTCGTTGCCGTTGCAACACCTTAGTTGTTCGTTGATTGCTTTCTCACATGTGCCTTGACTGCAGGTCTTCAGCAGATGAACCACGCCTTGCTGGAGCCAGCGACCTAGGGTCCAAGCTGGCAATCTTTTGCTCAAACCAGATGTGCCTGCATGCAAGCTGGCTACCTCGGGGTCTTGAACCTGGGTTTACAGCATCCCAGTCTGACACTCTATCCACTGCGCCACCGCCTGGTCAGGCGGGCCTAATTTTGTTTAAGTTAATATCAGGCCACTTTATTTATATCACTCATGTGCCTCTCTTTGGTGATGGGTCTCATAAATTACCAAAATAAAATAGCACAACTATAGACTTTGTTTTAAAAATAGATGCCAACAATTACAATGGTAAGAGGATAGTTAGGTGAAGATTTAAATTGCACCAGTTGTTCCTGGGAAATTGATGCGACAGATTGAGAGGAATAAACAGCCATGAATTTGCATGGTTATTTTTTTACATTTAAAATCACAAATGTAAAGGGGAGCTTATAATAAAAGAAAATAGTTATTAAATCTAATTTCTGCTAATCCTTGAGAAAAGCATAGTAACATATTTAGTAAAAGTCGTAAAGAAGCACCTAGCCTGCCAGAGTTGGAGAGAAGAGATAGAGAGAGAATGAATTAATATCAATCCAAGGAGACGCAATACAACCTATATAAAGATTCAGAATTATATCAATATTTTACTGTGCTATCTAATATAACTTGCATGCACAGTCACATACTCTGGATCACATAGAACTTATTACTGAAAAACATGATTGCCAATTAAAGTACAAAATATGAAAACAAAGCTTATAATGTATACTGTGTGTTTGCTGTTAGAACTATGTTTTTTTTCATTTTAATTTATTGTGTTAACACAGATTCAAGTGTCCCACTCAATATAATTCCTTCACCCCTACTCCCTTCTTTCCCATTAACCCCCTCTTTGCCCCTCTCCCCCTGATGCCCTTCCACCTTCCCTTTGGAATTTGCTGTCCTGTTATCTGTATCTATGTGTTATGTATATATAATCTCACTAATCCCTTCAGCTTCTCTGACCCCACCTCCTTATCCTCCTTCCCCCTGACAGCTGTCCCTCTGTTCCCTGTGACACTGCCTCTACCTCTATTTCATCCCTCAGTTCACTTTGTTCATTAGATTCCACATATAAGTGAGATCCTATAATATTTGTCTTTCTCTGCCTGGCTTATTTCACTTAGCATAATAATCTCCAGGTCCATTCTTGCCATCGCAAAAAGTAGGAGTTCCTTCTTTTTCATGGCTGCATAGTATTATAGTATTCCAATGTGTATATGTACCACACTTTTTAATCTACTCATCAACTGACAGACACTTGGGTTGTTTCCAGTTCTTGGCTATTGTAAACAATGCTGCAATAAACATGGGGATACATATCTTCTTTTGAATCAGTGATTTGGTATTCTTAGGATATATTCCTAAAAGTGGAATAGCTGGGTCAAAAGGCAGTTCCATTTTTAATTTTTTGAAGAAACTCCATACTGTTTTCCACAGTGACTACACAAATCTGCATTCCTACCAGTAGTGCAGGAGGGTTCCCTTTTCTCCACACTCTTGCCGCCACTTATTGTGTGTTGATTTGTTAATGAGCGCCATTCTGACAGGTGTGAGGTAGTATCTCATTCTGGTTTTAATTTGCATTTCTCTAATGATTAATGATGTTGAACTACTTCTTAGAAAAGTTATAAATCAAGCTCTGAGGTATAAAAGGCTCCTAGAAATAGTTAGTGTGATTTGAAAAACATATTGGAAGGTCAGGTTACAGAGAGTTTCATATAGTAACTAACATACACAATTAAGACTAACATAGGTTTTATTTTATTTATTTATTTGTGTGTGTGTGTGTGTGTGTGTGTGTGTGTGTGTGGCAGAGACAGAGAGTCAGAGAGAGGGACAGATAGGGACAGACAGACAGGAAGGAAGAGAGATGAGAAACATCAATTCTTCGTTGCGGCTCCTTAGTTGTTCATAGATTGCTTTCTTATATGTGCCTTGACCAGGTGGATGTATACAGCAGACTGAGTGACCCCTTGCTCAAGCCAGCTACCTTGGGCTTAAGCTGGTGAGCCTTGCTCAAACCAGATGAACCCGCGCTCAAGCTGGTGACTTTGGGGTCTTAAACCTGGGTCCTCCACATCCCAGTTTGATGCTCTCTCCACTGTGCCACCACCTGGTCAGGCATGACTAACATAGATTTTAGAATGATTGATAAATTTTATTTTTTGTGTGGTGTCAGCTCATATTTGATTATTTCCTACTGGTCATTTCTTTTAATTTTATTTATTTATTTATTTTTATTTTATTCATTTTAGAGAGGAGACACAGAGTGAGAGAGAGAGAGAGAGAGAGAGAGAGAGAGAGAGAAAGGGGGGAGGAGCTGGAAGCATCAACTCCCATATTTGCCTTGACCAGACCAGTGCAGGGTTTTGAACTGGCGACCTCAGTGTTCCCAGGTCGATGCTTTATCCACTGCGCCACCACAGGTCAGGTACATGGTCATTTCTTTTATAAAATAATATTTTTATTGAATTTATTTAGGTCACATTGGTTAATAAAAGTATTTACAGTGGGTTCTCAGATTACAACAGTTTTGACCTGTGACATTTCGAGTTTACAAAGCTAACTCCCACAAAAACGTTGAGATGTGAGTGTTTTGGCTTACACTGTTAATGTCGTACTTAGGGACAAGTTGGGAAAACTAGTTTGATTGAGTGTGAAAGATGAACACAGTTGAAGCTATTGTCAGTAAGAATACAAGCTTTATAGAATATTTTTTATTACGAATCTATAATTTAAGGTTGACAAAAGCATGTGCACAAAGAGACAGGCACAAGTTCTTCTTTATAATGGCATTTTTTGGTCCCAAAAATAGGCTTTTAAAGTGGACCCATGCTGACTGCTCATTGGTCAGTCATTGGCTCGGTATGTGGATGTCCCGGGTTCAATTCCTGGTTAGGGTACCAAGGAGAAGCAATCATCTACTTCTCCACTCCTCCTCACTCTGTTTTCTCTTTCTCTCTGTCTGTCTGTATGTCTTTCTCCTACCTTCAGACATGGCTTGTTTGAAGAGAGTTGGCCTGGACTCTGAGGATGGCTCCATGGTCTCTGCCTCAGGATCTAAGAAGAGCTCGGTTGCTGAGCAACAGAGCAATGTCCCAGATGGGCAAAGTATTACCCCTTAGTGAGCTTGTTGGGTGGATACCAGTTGGGGCGCATGCAGATGTCTGTTTCTGCCTTTCCTCCTCCCACTGAACAAAAAAGTAACAACAACAAAAAAAAGGTGCTTAATGAATATACTTACTGTAGCAAGGCATGATTAGTTTTTGGTGAGACCTGAAACATATTAGAAAGAGACGTTTGATATGCGGACAACAAAGAGCGAGCCATTCCCCTGTTCTTTCTATTTACTTATTTATTATTAAAATAAACTGAAAGATGTGCTTCCCCCAATAAATTCTATATTTTAAGGTGATCACTGCAACCAGCTAGCTTTCCTTCCTCCAAGTGTCTGTATGTATTGCCACCTCTCTCCCTCCCCAAATGTTTGCTCTCATTCCCTTTTAGGAGACTTGGCATCCTGCTGTTCTCCTACCACCACATCTGACCTCCCAACCACATTTTACCTGCTTCACATTCCCTATTTATTTTAAATCATTTACCCCTTTCAAATTCACCATTTACTTTAAGACTATATTATATTTATTGCTTCTTTGTTATCTCTCTCCCTCCAAGAAAGCCTTTTTTATTTTCCCTGCTTATAGCATCTTTTTGCTCCAAAGTGCTTAGAAAAAAACAGTTGGTCCATAATAAGTAATTACTAGTATTTATTGAATAAAAAATGAAAAACATCAAAATCGATGTGCATTTTAAAATCTCTTACTAAATGGCAGAGACAATTCCTTCATACACTCAGAACTTTAATTTAATTTGCACTCACCTTGAACTACACTTGTGTTTTTCTTCTCATGTAGTCTGTTATTAGAAATTTTAAGAAAAATACACTTTCAAAAGTGGATTTAGTCATTTTTATTGGCCAGTACTATATCATTTAAAAACAAAATCAAAAGGCACTTTAGGGTGCTTTTTTCTGTTTTTTTTTTTCTTCCTTGTGTGTTTAGTCCTTTATTGTGAATAACTGCTCTCACTTAAACAATCCCAAAGCATCCACTTACAGTCACAGTGCTGCCCTCTCATTCTTTGTCAAAATGAAAGCTCAGTTAAAGACAGAACTTTCTTTTATGGCACAATTTGTTGGCTCTTAAGCTGGATCACTCTCTTTGCCATTTGATATCCTCGACTGAGCAATTTATGACAGATTTTAAGACCTACTGTCCATTGCAAACAGTGGGTTTTAAAAACTCCATCATCATCATCATAAGTTTAATGAGTAAATGGTTGAAAGCTCAGCAGGTTGGTGGGGAAAGTGTGTAGGGGTTTGTTTCTCTGGCAGCCAGCTTGCTGCTGCTGTAATTAACAAGGTAATGTTACATCTCTTGCTTTTTATGTGGACATAGGGAAAGTAACTGGGATTCTAGAGAGAAATAAATTTACATTGTAGCTTTATAAAAAGCATCAGTAGTTTTAGGAGCTCAGTTCATAAAACATTGCTGTAAGATTTTTCCCAGAAAGGAGTTACAAATACATTTAAAGCTCTAGTCTGATGAATCAGGGCATTGTAAGAAAAACAAAACAATAAGAAAAAAGAAAGAAAAAGGTATTTTCATTTATCCTCTCTCTCTTTTCCTTCTGCTTATTTTTTTAATCCAATTTCTCATTAAAAGATCAAAGATATATCTAACTTGTCTCCTGAGTGAATCTATCTCAGTCAATGTCACAGCCCACTCAATGTCACAGTTCACTCCCTTTCTAACAGTGACACATGTTCCCATTACACTCCCCTTATCAACTCTTCTGCTGTGTACCCGTCATCCTAGAAAAATTTTTATTAAGAAAAAGAAGAGCCATGGATTTCTCTGAATGAGTCCTGCATAGTGGAGCTGTTGCCATTGACAGGTAGTAAGGTTTTCGGCAAGCTCATGGACCACAGGTCCTCGTTTTTAGCCTTGTTCTTTCTCCAAATCTGTGTATCTGGACACTTTGCTTTCTTCTCCCGTTAGATGTGATGTGAAATTCTGCCATCTTCCTGTTCACGGAATCTGAAGGTGACACAAAGTCCAATGCTCATGCCAGCTTTCTGAATTGGTGGAAAATATGTGTAGATTCTCACAATGAGACAGAAGATTATCTGAAATTAATGATCTCAGAAAATATTAATTTTATATAACTATTTTTATGTTTGATTCTCCTGGTGTTAACTATGCAAACTTTCATACTGTTGCATGCTGTTCAAAATGTGATTGTTCATCTTCTATTTCAAATCTATTGGCAAATCTTATCTGTGGATGAGAATAGTAAAAAAATAAAATTAACAATCTAGTTTAATAATCAGTAATATTTTATACTGATTAAAATTAACTTGAATGATTAAGGAGACTGGCAGACTTTATTTTACTTGTTTTTTTATTATTGACACAGGTATATACTTAGTAATCTGTGTGCATAAGTATTCATTCATAAACCCTGCAATGGACTGAATGTTGTGTCCCTCACAAAATTCCTATGTTGAAAGTCTAATTCTCAGTGTGATGGTATTTGGAAGTGACTTCGTTGGGGAGTAATTAGGTTATCAAGATGGAGCCGACATGAATGACATTAGTGCCCTATTATAAGAAGACACATGAGTGACCTCCCTTATCCTGTGTGAGCTCATTGCTAGAAGAATGTTGTCTATGAACCAGGAAGTGGGCTTTCACCAGATGTTACATCCTTGATGTCTTGGTCATAAAATTCCCAAACTCCAGAATGGTGAGGAATGCGTATTCACTGTTGAAGACAATCACGCTCTGGTATTTTTGTTATGGCAGCACAAACAGACTAAGGCATACCCAAATACTATAAACAATTTAAAATATTAATTCAAATTAAGCTATCTCTTTCATATTCAGAATTAATTATAAGTATATTCATATAAGAGAACTGACTTTGTTCTGAGAATTTTATTTATACAATTTTATTTTGTTTGGATTTACAGGGTAAAGGTAAATAATCTAGTTAAAAACTAGTTTAAAATTTGTAACGCAAAATACTGAATTTGGATTGAATTGCAAATAAGGCTCTTTGATTTATCTCCTTTTCTTCATAGGCTTCAATTTATGTTAACAAGTTTCTGAAATGTCATTATTGCTACAATTTTTCCATAAATTTATGAACTTAATTTAGGGCAATGTGTGAGATACAACTTAAGATTGATGGGTGAATATGAGAATTCACTGATCATTCTCTATAGTCTGAATAAAATACCCTCAAAGACCAACTTGCCATGTTAAATAATCAAAGATACCCAATGAAATTCTTTTGAAGACAATGATACCTTCTAGTTACAAAACACTAGTTAAAATTAAGAAGCCCCTTCAGAAATATTAAGTAGAAATATTAAAAATCCATTGTACAGATTTTTTATGTGCAAAGCAACTTTGTATTATGTATTGTCAGGCTCTAACTCTCTATGTTAAATTTTGTCTTATATGTTTGGGATAATCTTAAAGTATTTAAACAAATACAGTCATTTCAGATTTTTATTAGTTTCTAAAATGACAAAATATTTTCTGGAGAGAATATTTGTTCGAGAATGAAATTTGCAATATTTGAAAATAAAATAGGTTTAGTCAAGAGAAAAGCCCCTGAGCAAAACAGGGACCATGAGGCCATGAGTCTTTGGAATTTGCTCTGATTAGGAGCTGGAAGGAATCCTGGACCAGAGTTGCATAGCCAGACTGGATTCCTGCCACTCTCCCTCTTCAATGGTCTCCTTCTTTTAAAGTATTTGAGGGAAAGAGTTTTGCTTGGATCAAACCTTCCTTCTTTTTTTATTACCTATATTTGACTACAAATGTCAATCACCCCTGGGACATTCCTTTTTGATCTGGTAATAATCTGGAACTTGTTGACTATTGTTTGCCTCAAACTGCTACTGTCTGCTGCCTCCCTCTTGTTGTCCCCAAGGAGTATTGTTTATTCCTCCCCTATTATTCACAAACTTCATGGACAAGGGCTCTGCGTATCAGATTCACCGAAGTCTAAGATTAACTCAAGGGAAATAAAGCTAAGAATACAAAATAGCAATAATGTAAATTGCAGATGCTTATTTTAACTGGTTCAAGTGTCCAAAGGAAAGAAAAATAATGCAAATACAGCAGCAACAAAGGCACCTTTCTACTGTACGCTCATTCCTAGGTTTAGCTCACTGTTTGCAGGTCTGTCTCCCAACTTGCTTTGGTCTTTTTTCCATCATCAACAATCTAATGTGGCTGTACCACTTTTAATCAAGGCCTTCAATATGTGTAGCTCTCTTGATCTCTCTCTCTCTCTCTCTCTCTCAATCAGTTTATCTAGATTGGTTGATTAACACACTAGTATAAGGAAATAGGTTGTTAAAGACAATAATATACAAATAAAAATTATCAAGGCCCTTCACCAAGATATATATTTTGCATTTTTATAAACAATTTAAATTTTTTTCCATAGTTTTTTGTCTTCTAGTCATGTACATTGATGCTTAAGAAAAACGGGCAGTTTACAATGCTTTTCGAAATAACTCAAGCTCCCACAATTGGTAGAGAATCAACAAAGAATCTGAGATGACTGTATTTCTTTGTATTAGGCCAAGACTAAATCCTAGGCAGAGCCTCTACCCAACAAATATTTCAGTGAATTATAAAGAATCTGAGTATATATTTTCCTTTTCTTTGGTCTGGAATCTCTGAGAGTGCTTCTTGAAGTTACATAAAACAGATGGATAAATACTCCCACATGCTGTCATGGAAATCATTCTTCTCCATTGAGATTTGGATGCTGAAAGTGTGTTCAAGCACAAGAGGAAAGAGCCAGGCTCAGGTCCTATCTCACCACGGAAGCAGGTGACCTGGAATATGAGTAGAGCCATTACTCACTCAGGAGAGAAATGTTGCCATTCTGGTTCTAAAACTGGGATCATTTTGAGACAGGCAGGCAGGAGGAGGACAACCAATACTAAGAGCTAAAACCAATTTGTCCTATCCCATCAGCTAGTGATTCACATGGGCCAGGACTGGAGTCAGGGCCATGCAATTAATTGTCTTCAGAGTAATTGTGCATAATGAATTAGGGAAGAGATTTTGTAAGTATGGTAGTGTAGTCCTCCAGCCCTCTGGGAACTGCCAGTGTCATGTGGAAGAAACCTACTCAAGACACAAATTTATGTCAAGAGGAAGAGGGGGAGGTCTGCCAAGGGAGGGAAGAAAGACCTCCTCAATTTCCTTTTCCCCTAGCTTTTATTGATCAGAAGCAGAACAGAGGTAACAAAATTACAAGGAAGGGAGGCTAGGTGACAAGGAAAAAGAATAACTAATGGCCATTTTGCTGACATGGAGAAAGGGCTAATTTGGGTCAGTACTTCTTTTTCTTTCACAATTAAAAAGCACAAAGGAAGGGGCAATCTAGAACATCTAGGCTAATTTTCTAAAGCCTGTTCACATGTATTCTTTTGTGTCTGCACAAAGGTCACTCACTCACACAGCTTCTTGGTGTTTGCATCCAAGAGACATTAAATTAGGATTTTTAACTAAAGTTCCCCAATCCAAGTCATAGAGAGATCAAGGTTACATGTGTGATTCCTTACATAGTAGTGGAGTTTAATAAACTGGAAAACTAATGTCCCATCTAAACACAGCAATAATGCTAGACTCCAGATCCCTGCTTTTCTTGTTTTCTAAAAGATAATTTTTAAAGAATTCACATAAAAACTCTCTGTTAAACATATAACTATACAAATCTATACAGATATTTGTGCAAAAAATGTTCATAGTAGTTTTATTAATATTAGCCTAAAACTAGAAACCTCCCAAAAGTTAATCAATAATTAAATGGTTAAATTGGATAAAATAAAGAAATGAAATGGATATTATTCGTATGATAAAATATATTCAGCAACAATAAAGAACTAATGATTCGTGTACTTAATAATATGAAAAATTTTGAGCCATTATGCTGAGATAAAGAAATTAGAAACAAATTAATTCATAATTATAATACCATTTATATATAATTTAGAAACGATAACTCTGATCTGTAGTGACAGACTCATTCATGGTCAGTGGTAGCCTATGGTCAAAGGTTAGAAGGACAAAGGCCTGGAGAGCTCCAGCTTAAATTTATTCTTCTCTTTCTTATATTCAAATATTTGAGTAAAAAATACTTCCTCTTGATAAAAATATGAAAATCAAAAAAAAGCTTTATTTTTAAGTTGTTATCCTATTTTGCTTCTTGGCTTTTTCTATGCAAACATATTTATAAAATAATTGACATTGTTTTTGTTTTCATGATCCACCCCATCTCCTGCTTTCACAGGCTCATTTCTACTCTTTTACTAAAACTTACTCAAAGAAAAAAATTAATAGTAGGCCAGCATCAACCACGATTCTCAACTTTTTCAGAAATTGCCCTTTTTTTGTCTCTTCAGAATTTGGTCCATTGACTCAACATTTCTGATTCCTTTTTTTTTTTTTTTTTTTTGTCTAGAATTGCCTTCCCATGATCTTTTTGTTAGGTTTTCAGACAGATTCTTAAATTCAGAATTCTACCAAAGTTTTCTTTCTCATGATTTTTTCAATATTCTTTCTTAATATTTATCTCTCACTTATTTCTGAGCTCATTCAATGGGTAAAATGATGTATCCCGAAATTGTACACAAACTCATCATGTCTCAAAGTTAACATATGGTATCTTTTACCCAAGACCCGTTGAATCTCAAATTTAAACATCAGAATATTATCCAACTCCTCCCTTGAATTGATCATGCAACTTATTTTAGTGAAATATTAAGATTTCTATTTGAATATGCCCTCACATCCACCATGTATTGTAATTGCCATAAGCAGTTTACATTGCAGTTAGCCTTAATTACTGTAATAGTGTTCCATTCTTGTTTAATTTATCCCAAACATTGCTGCTAAATAATAGTATCAGTAAAAAACAACTCAGCCTGCATCTCTGAGCTGTTGGCCCATTTTCAATAGCCATCAGAAAATTGCCCTTGAATCAAGCAAAAACAACTAAACAACTGTTTCTTGAGAACTAAAACACAGCAAGCATGAGCTGAAGGCCAGGCACAGACAGATAAAAGAGCAGGCCAAGTATCCTTATCTTAACATTCAAAGAGCTTCTAATTTTCATTTCAATCAGCATTTTTGTCAATGCTTTTTTCCCCCACAGATTGCTTTCAAAGCATCCTTTGATTAAACCAATTGAAAGAATTTTGCTCAGAGCTTGCTGAAATTTATATTTTTGCTCAGACTTTTTTCACTTTCCTGAATGCTAAGAAGCATAAACTTAAAAATTAAAAGCATCATTCATAGAGTGCTTGATGTTGGCCATTCTGCCTATCATTCTGCACTCATGATGGCATCACATCTCGCAGACGTGCTATGACGTTGGATTTGTTTCATCCAATTTACAAATGAGAAATGGAACCTCAGAAATGACACCAACCTGATATAGTCACACCAGTCGTAAAGTAGAGCTGCTCAAGCACATACAAAACCCCTCACACCTTTCCCTGCAGTCCACCTCCTCATCTCTAGCATGCCCCCCTTGCTGTATGTGTATTTATCTGATTTATCATTTATACATCATCCTTTAAAAACATCTTTGTTCTTTTCAAGTTGGAATTTGTTGTTGCCATTATCCCAAGTAAATTCTGCAATATAAACTTATTTTGTCACTCATCACTTAGAAGCTGACATACTTGTCATCTGTGCACAAGTTGTTGTCTTTACAAATGCTAGCAACTTGAGGACAAGTACCCCTCACTTATCTTACAACCCACCTTTACAGACAAGGTAGCAAATGTGTATATTGGGATAAGCAAATGTGCATACTTTTGCTTACTAGAACATAATTTAGAAAGTTTAACTGAAAAAAAGTGAAAAGAAGTCAATTACTTTTGTTCAAAAGTAGTCATTATCTGTAAATACTAACACCTCCTATAAATTTCAAGAACTGTGGGTCTCAGTGAGAGAGAAGGTTAAGTGAGGAATATCCCAATGTGAGAGTTTATCTTGGAGACACAGGTGTGTTTAAAACCTAAATTTAAAAAACACTATTCTGGCCTGACCAGGTGGTGGCACAGTGGATAGAGCGTCGGACTGGGATGCGGAAGACCCAGGTTCGAGACCCTGAGGTCGCCAGGATGAGCGCAGGCCCATCTGGCTTGGGCAAAAGCTTGCCAGCTTGGACTCAAGGTCGCTGGCTCCAGCAAGGGTTGGGTCGGTCTGCTGAAGGCCTGAGGTCAAGGCACATGTGAGAAAGCAATCAATGAACAACTAAGGTGTCGCAACGGCAACGAAAAACTAATGATTGATGCTTCTCACATCTCTCCACTCCTGTCTGTCTGTTCCTATCTATCCCTCTCTCTGACTCTCTCTCTCTGTCCCTGTTTTAAAAAAAACAACAAAACAAAACACTATTCTGTTCCATTTCTACTAATCTTTTATCATAATATCAAGTGTATGTTTACAGTGAATTTTATGTAGTTATAGCGGATATATCTACTTATAAAGGATCATGTGTTAAAAAATATTGAGGGATACTTTTAGCTTTTTGTCATTTTTGTGAAATAAGAGACATTTTTAAATGTATAAAACGATACCTATGTTTAACAGAATAATTTTATATGCTACATTGTAGTTAAAAAAAGGAAAACTATTCCGACAGTTTCTTCAGGGATTACATTTTTCTTGATTGACAATAACAAGTCTCTCTGCTATGTAAATTTGTCAATTTGAGAATAAAATGCATTATCTTATTGGGTATTATTATGCAGCTTCAGCAACTATAATTCCTATTAATTCCAAGTTTAACCTCCACCTTGTCCTTTTCCTCTTCTAATTGTCAGTGGGCAAATCATTTCTGGTCAAGATCAGAAGCTCATCTGCCCATCTAACCCTGAACATCAATCTAACAAAAGAGCAGATGCCATTAGCATCGGAGTCATGGCTAATACACGCAAAGGTCCAGTGAAAAGCAGCAGTGCACCCTGACTCCCCATCAATCTTTGGCACCTCAGAAACAAAGTGTAATGAGCAGCAGGTCACCACCTATAGCTTTCTGAAAATGTCCCCGTAGGGATAGCATGTTATACATACAAAACGGTTATGTCATGTCATCACATCAGGCATTTTCATGGTCAGAAAAGTGTCACTGCATATCTAATTCTAATATTAAACCAAGATTCAGACACTCAACCACTGCTTACATCACATTCATAACATCTCATTTAAAGTTATTCTCAGGGATGCATATAACACTCTATCTCCTGCATTGTGGAAAGATGATGGCATGCCCTAAAGATAACATACATTTTACCAGTTCTGAGAATTATTTGCATTGTTAATATAATCTGAAAGTGTATAAATAAATTTGGAGTTTTAGAGCACATGGAAATTGCAAAAAATATGGATATTGCTCAACTTTAAAGTCTTGAGAGGAAAAATAATAAGATTTTGCTTAGTATTCTGTGGTTCAAAAAATGTTTAAGTTATTTTTTCAATGCCTGTATTTAATAAGATTTCTCTTAAAATACTCTGTTGTATTTAATTATCTTTTTACCTACTTTTTAAATTAATTTTCAATCTCTCTCTCCCTTTTTGTAGTTTTTCTTTCACATGTGCTTATTTAAAAAAAAACCCAATGTAGTTGTTTTTGATAGGCTTAAAAATGATATCTGTGAATTGCTATGAATATGCAATACCCTGCCCACATAAAACACATTTTGAGAATTTCTAACTTTCTCTGTAAAATTAGCCAGAAGTCTCTCTTTTAACACATGTTCTTTTGTTCATTCTTTGTTTGATTGCATTTTCCCCCATGGCTCATCTTTTAACACTGGAAAGAATCAATGTGTAGGAAACATGAGGCAACCCATTTAACAGCTTTTTTATATGGCACTGGGATTGATAATGGAAAATGTTAATTGTCCTTAGGGTCCTGACAATTAGCAGTTCATCCCTTGCAAAGCCTATTGATACAGTTGCCACTTCTTCCAGCTGCTGAGGTAGACATAGGGTAAGGCTGAAGACATGTGAGATTGCTACTGCTCACTAATGAAGTAATTGTCTCCTTTCTTTTTCTTTTTCTTCTGTTTTTTTTATTTTTTTATTTTTCTGACATGAGAAGAGACAGACTCAGACATGTGCCCAACTGGGATCCACATGATATGCCCCCTAGGGGACGATATTCTGCCCATCTGGGGTTTTGTTCCTTTGTGGCTGGAGCCATTCTAATGCCTGTGGTGGAGGCCACTGAGCCATCCTCAGTGCCTGGGCCAACTTTGCTCCAATAGAGCCTTGACTGTGGGAGGGGAAGAGAGAGGGAAGAAGGAGAAGGGGAAGGGTGGAGAAGCAGATGGGTGGTTCTCCTATGTACCCTCGCCGAGGATCGAACCCGGGACTTCCACATACCAGGCCAATGCTCTACCACTGAGCCAGCTTGCCAGGGCCAGTAATTGTCTACTTTCTAAATAGAATAAATTCCAAAGTGTATCAAACATATACAACAAATAAATATTCAAGCTTGACCAGGCAGTTGTGCAGTGGATAGAGCATCAGACTGCAATGCAGAGAATCCATGTTTGAGACCCTGAGGTTGCCAGCTTGAGTGCGGGTTCATCTGGTTTGAGCAAAGCTCACCAGCTTGGACCCAAGGTTGCTGGCTTGAGCAAGGGGTTGCTCAATCTGCTGTAGCCCCATGGTCAAAGCACATATGAGAAAGCAATCAATGAACAACTAAAAATAAAAAAGTGCCACAACAAAAAAATTGATGCTTCTCATTTCTCTCCCTTCCTGTCTGTCTGTCTCTATCAATCCCTCTCTCTGACTTTGTCAATAAATAAATAAATATTCAATCAGAAAAAAACATGATATTTGTCTAGGACAACAATTTTTCTTGATAGTTATTGTTTTGTCTATTTTATTAAAGTATGTACATGCTATTTATATGCAAGATAAGGTGATAATTTAAGAGAATTTGCAACACCTTGGCTTAGGTTCACCAATGACTTCACAGGATGTGTAGAGTTTCTGTCATTCTTTTCATCTTAAACTGAAGAGAGATGTGACACAGCCAGAAGCTTTATCTTAGTGCCTCATAATGCCTCCCAGTAGAAAATGAGGTGCAGAGCACAGCGCATTCATTTTTATGTCTCTGCAGGACAGACAGAAGGGCCACATAGGGAGCTGATGGCTCCAGGTTGCCTTTAATATAACCTCGTGCTCCGGAGGCCTGAATGGCTGAGTGCACTTCCCTGAGTGCTGCTCTTAGCACCAAGGAGCAGCTTGTAGTCTGTGGAGACTGAAATCTATTATTTCAAAGTGCATAAATAAATGTCCACTATATACAGAGGTCTATGCATACTTTAATTCTATATAAGTTTTACTTAAACCCTAGGTATATTTTACTTTAACAAGATAATATACATTATGAAAAAATAAATTGATTTAAATAGACAAAAGTTTTTAAGAAAAAATATTCCAATGAAATCTGAAACTAGGGAAGAGTCCAATTTCTTACTCCAAAGTTCAAGAAAGTGTCATACAGACACAGTATACTTTTGTAATAAATTAAAAAAAGATTCAAGAAGTCAACATAAGGCTTTTCTTTGCAGAAACGTTTGTAGTTTGACAGAAAGTGGAAAAAAACATCTCAAAAACCTTACTGGTGTTCTTGAACTGAGGTCAAAGGCCAAGCTTGCTGGCAATTAAAGGGAAGCCTGGGAGTGGATCACTTCAAACTCCTCTCAAAGTGGGTACATGAGAGCTTCAGGACCAGGACAAGAAAGGGGTGAAGTATTTCCCCACAGATATTGGTAGTAGAATTGGACAAATGTATTCATCATTATAGTATCATACAGAATTTTGTTACCCTTAAAATTCCCTGAACTATGCCTATTCATCCATCCCCCCGCCCAAAATATCTTTTTCTTTTTCAGAATGTTATATAGTTGGACTCACACAATAAGTAGCATGTTCAGATTGGCTTTTTTCTCTCAGTAATATGCATAGAAGCTTTCTCCATGTCTTCTCATGACATGATAGCTCATTTCTTATTAGTGTTATATAATATTTCATTGTCTAGATGTGCCATAATTTATCCATTCACCTTTTGAATGATATCTATCCTGCTTCCAAAGCTTAACAATTATAAAAAAAGCTGCTATAAACATCCACATACAGATCTTTGTGTGGACATGTTTTCAACAATGGGTAAATACAAAAGAACACAATTGCTGGATGGTATGGTAAGGACATGTTTAGTTTTATAAGAAACTGCCAGCCTGTCTTCCAATGTGGTGGTACCATTTTACATTCCCTCCAGCACTGAATGAGAATCTCTGTTGTTTCACATAATAGTCAGCATTTGATGTTGTCAGAGTCCAGATTTTAACCATTTAATAAGTGGGTATTGGTATCTCAATGTTGTTTTAGTTTGCACTTCCCTGATGACATTTGATGGAGGGTAATGCTGGCTTCACTGAATGTATTAGGAAATACGCCCTTTTCCATCCTCTGAAAGAGAATTAGTATAATTTCTTCCTTAAGTATTTGACAGAATTCACTAGTGAAGCAATCTGCGCCTGGAGCTTTCTTTTTGGAAGGTTATTAAATAATGATTCAATTTGTCATAAATATAAGCCTGTTTAGACTGTCTATTTCTTCTTGTCTGTGTCTCAGAAAATTGTACTTTCTGAGGAATTGATTCATTTTGTTACCAGCGAAACAACAAGACCTTGATTCTTGCGTTCTTGAAGGAAAGAATTCGTCAAGAGACAAAGTGCAGCAAGTAAAGCTAGAATTTATTGGCTGTACAGAAGTACACTCGGAAGTAATGGGCAGACAACTCACTAGAGAGAATGAGTGTCCTGAGTAGTTTCAGAGCTGGGGACAGTGAGACAAGGAAGGGCCTAGGACAGTGGTTCTTAACCTTTTTTTGAGGTACAGAACCCACCAGTTTCATATGTGCATTCACCAAACCCTTCTTTAGTGATAAATAAAATATGATTTTATTTTCCAAATTCAAGACATAGGTATATGGTTTTTTACTGGTGCACAAAATGAGCCGGGCATAAACATCACCTTGCTCAAAGAACAAAACCAACAAAGTGCATGAACTCACAACAAATTACGGCATTACTTTATTCTGGCCTCCGCGGCAGAGGCTTCTCCGAACCCCTGAGACTGACTCATCGAACCCCTAGGGTTCGATAGAACTCAGGTTAAGAAACACTGGCCTAGGAGAAAAGAAGCCACAGGGGAAAACCTAGGTGGACTGCTTGGTTTCTGTGGGAAGTCAGAGAAAAGGGGCCTTGGACACAAGGTTAGGGGGTGAACCTACTTTGAGTTGCTGCTGCTGATTGCTTTCAGGGTTTCAAGTCTCATGGGCTCCTTTAGAGATTAGAAGTAAAGAGAAGCAAGGAAAAGGCACCTGTAGGGGAAGAAGAAGAAGAGGAGTAGGAGGAGGAGGGGAAGGGTGTGGGTATGCTCCCTGCAGGGAGAGCACACGGAGGTCTCCATCCTAATAGCTTTTAAGGGTGTAGATTTTAGGGGAGGTCTCAGGAGAGGACCTTAACAGAATATTCATCAGCTTTCCAGATGTGTTTTTTGAAGGGTTGTGGTTTCCACTGATTGGTTAGTGGCAAGGCAGGAGGTCATTTATCAATGCAACTAGGACTGAGGTCAGCAGTGACATTGATTCTCTGTTTTTACTGCTTTTCGGGGCCTGGAGCAGAAACACAGCTGAGGCCTATGTGTATTTGATGCAGGTTGTGGAGGCTCAATGTTTGAGGGCTATTCTTCAGGCCCTTTTTCATTCCCCCTCTATGGGGGTTTAACCAGTGGTGGGATTCAGCTGGTTTGCACTGGTTCAGCAGAACCAATACCTAACAACCAGCAAACCAGTTGTTAAAATGGTACTTGTAATCAGGGTTTTCTCTAAGGTGGGCGCCTGTGTCAGCACCCAATGTGGAAATCACAATTTACATTCCTTACTCTTTTTTAACATTTATCTGTGCAACAGCATATTCTAAGCACCTGTAGTAATGTTCATTTCATCCATAGGTGAAAAAGATTTGATTGAACTGTGCTTGTAATATTTATTTATTTATTTCATAAAACTCATTATACCTTTGACAAAATACTACATTTTAGTTCCCTGGCATTTGTTACTTCAGTAAACAAACATATAACATAAAGAGAAAAACTGCCGAACAACCAGGGGGTGACAACTTGTATTGTTTTTTTGTCAAATATGATGTAATATTTTTCACTAATATTTTAATACTCTTTCTTAGAAGATAATCTAGTTTTGTGTAGCTCTTTTATTTTTCTTATTTAGGTATTAAATGCATGAAATAATAAACTATCTTTCAGTATATAATTTTTATATATATATACTTAAAATGGTCATTAGGACAGAGAACTGGTTCTTCAATTATTTGAATCCACCACTGGGTTTAACCCACATGCCTAGCTTCATGCCAGGGGAGGAAGATCAGGGGAGGGTCCTAACTACATGACCAGCAATATGAAAAGTCAGGGTGTCTAAACTTCATAAAAAACAATATGTGATTGCAGAAAAGGTTACCATGGGGGTGAGATCCTTCCTTTCCCAGTTTTTCCCATTGCTACACACCTGGGCTTTCAGCCCTGGTGACCTTTTGTGCTTGGCCTATAGTTCTTGCTTAGTTCATGTCTGTCTAACTGCCTACCATAATTTCACCTAGGTTAACAAATTTGTGATCATAGAGTTTTTCATTATATTCTTTTATTATCTGTTTAATGACCATGAGATTTGTATTAATGTACTTGCTTTGATTTCAAATAGTAGTAATTTGTACTCTCAATTTTTCTCTTAGTTAGCCTATCTAGACATACACTAATTTTTTAAATTTTATTTTCCCACAAAGAATCAGTTTTTTGTTTCATTGGTTTGCTCTATTGATTTTCTGATTTCAATTCATTGATTTTTTTCCCTGATTTATATTATTCTCACCTACTTGATTTGGATTTAATTTACTCTTATTTTTCTAGTTTACTAAAGTGGAAATGTAAAATGATAAAATTAGACCTTTTTTTTTTTTTTTAAGTATATGCATTCTATGCCATAAATCTTCCTCTAATTGCAATTTTCCCTGCACCCAAGCTTTTTTTTCCACTCCTCTTTTCATTTTATTATTTTTTTTATTTTTTTAGATTTTATTTATTCATTTTTATTAGAGAGAGAGAGAAAGGAAAGAGATAAAGAGAACAGGGGAGGAGCAGGAAGCATCAACTCACATATGTGCCTTGACCAGGCAAGCCTGAGATTTCAAACCTCAACCTCAGCATTCCAGGTCTGCACTTTATCCACTGCACCACCACATATCAAGCTCCCTGCACCCAAGTTTTGAAGGGTTGTACTTTTATTTTTACATATTTATTTCTTTTAATATCTCTTGCAATTTTATTTTTGATACATGTGCAATTTAGGGATGTGTTTAACCTCCATATTGGGATTTTCAAGGTATGATTCTATTACTGATTTCTAGTTTAATTCCAATGTTGTCTGAGAGCAGACTTTGTATAATTTTTTTTTTTTTTTTACAGGGACAGAGAGAGAGTCAGAAAGAGGAATAGATAGGGATAGACAAACAGGAATGAAGAGAGATGAGAAGCATCAATCTTCAGTTTTTTGTTGTGACACCTTAGTTTAGGGTAGTCAACCTTTTCATAAAAATCGCCCACTTTTGCTACCACCCACTGGTGATAGTCAGCCTGGTCCGTACCACCCACTAGTGGGCGTTCCAGCTTTCATGGTGGGCGGTAGTGGAGCAACCAAACAGCGCCACAATTACATAAATTTAACTATAGTAAGTTGTTTTATAAAGATTTATTCTGCCAAACTTAGCAAAAATCCACCATAAAGTACTTGGTAAGTAATGATTATTATATGCTTTCACTTGCTGTAACTCTGCTTTATAAATTTTATAAAGTGAAGTTACTTTCCTACTTTATAAGTCACCATTACTTTGGACCTGGTGGGTGGTTAGAAAATTTTACTACTAACAGAGATACAAAAGTGGACTTTATATAATAATAATTACTTACCAAGTTCTTTATGTTGGATTTTTTGCTAAGTTTGGCAGAATAAATCTTTATAAAAAAACTTACTATAGTTAAATCTATGTATTCACAGTGCTGTTTGGTTGCTCCACTACCGCCCACCATGAAAGCTGGAATGCCTACTAGTGGGCGGTTTGGACCAGGTTGACTATCACTGATAGTTGTTCATTGATTGCTTTCTCATATGTGCCTTGACCACAGGCCTTCAGCAGACTGAGCAACCCCTTGCTCAAGCCAGCGACCTTGGCTCTAAGCTGGTGAGCTTTTTGTTCAAACCAGATGAGCCTGTGTTCAAGCTGGCGACCTCGGGGTCTCGAACCTGGGTCCTCCGCATCCCAGTCTGACGCTCTATCCCCTGCGCCACTGCCTGGTCGGGCTATAATTTCTATTTTATAAATTTACTAAGGAGTGTTTCACAACCCAGAATAAGCTCTATCTTGGCAAATATTGCATAAGAGTTTGGGAAGAATATCTATTTTGCTATTATTGCTGAGGCAGCCTATAGATGTTCATATGTTCAGTGGACTGATGGTATTGTTGACATCAATCCATATAGATAGATAGATAAATAGATTGATAGATAGATGATAAATAAATATAAATTATATTATCTTATAATAAAATTAATTTCTCTATCTTATCTCTGTATCATTGCATTCATTCACTATACTTATATAAGTATACATAAGTGTTTGTATATATATATATATATATATATATATATATATATATATATATATATATATATATATGTTTATATATCAACCATTAATACATTGTTGGCAATATTATTAGTTGACATTGGGAGTTTCAATTTCACAAAGGAAATGATAGTTCCATTCTCTACAATGTGAAGGATATAAAATACCTCAGATTTCCTCCCTGGTATCTTAGGGATACAAAAATAATAAGAGTTAGTAAGAGAAGTTTGTTACATTTTAACTTTGCTCTAAGAATAAACCCTTTTTCTTTGTGAAATAAAGGTTTTTTCCTTGTTGTTCAAATGCAAATTGGTATCCTCTTCAATAAAATTGTTATTACCATTCATTTATTTAGAGAATCATATCAATGTTTAACCACACACAAAATAATGAAAGTTTGTGAATAACCAAGAAAATAAGAAAAAGAATATTGTTTAGACATATAATGGTGAAAGTTCCTTGACATTTTAGGTTCTTCGAAAATAAGAAGAGCCAAAAATTTTAATAGAAACTTTCTTTAATTCTTAAATATAAAAAATAAAATAAAAAAATTTTTAAAAGCCTGATTTGTGGTGACACGGTGAATAAAGCATCAGCTTGGAACACTGAGGTCACCTGTTCAAAACTCTGGAATTGCCTGGTCAAGGCACATATGAAAGCTAATGTTTCCTGCTCCTCCCCCCTTCTCTCTCTCTTGCTCATTCTTTTCTCTAAAATAAATAAAATCTTAAAAAGTATTAAAAAAACTTTCAGTACTGTATTATTTTGTAAAGGTATATGAGTAGAGTAAATGTACTATTTGAGGCTTCAAAGTTTAAAATTTTCCTAGTTTTGAATATATTTTTATCAGAAGGTTTCTTGCAATGCTGTAATCGTGAAGTGATATAAAATGGTCTAGGCCAGGATCACAGAGATAATTGTGACTTATATTGAGATGGTGGTTGTAGGAATTATGTTAATAAATGAATCAGAGAGACATAAAAGCTCAATCAACAGGCTGGACATTACTCTGGAATTCTATTTTGTGGTAAAGATGATTCACTTAAGCTTAATTTAAATGGTTTCTGACCTGTGCAGCTTCTTAGATGTAGGTACCATTCACATGAATAAGAATCAGAACAGAGGACTAAATTTGAAAGAAAAAATTCAAGAATTTAGTTTTTAAACATTTGTGCCTTTTGTGACAGTGTACCTAAGTACATATACTAAATAAGTAACTAGGTATACTTGTCCTATGTTTCTTAAAAAGGAACTGAGAGGGAAGGGGGAGGGGGAGGGGAGAGGCACAAAGAAAACCAGATAGAAGGTGATAGAAGACAATTTGAATTTGGGTGATGGGTATGCAACATAATCAAATGTCAAAATAACCTGGAGATGTTTTCTCTGAACATATGTACCCTGATTTATCAATGTCACCCCATTAAAATTAATAAAAACAATTCATATTAAAAAAACTGAAGAAGATATAAGATGATTGCTTGATTCTTTGTGATTCTGAGTTGAGGGGACCTGGTACAAATACTTTTTTTTTTACCATTTTTTTAGATATACAACTCTAGACAATTAATTTAGATTACTTGTGCTGCTCTTTTGCTATTTAATTAAGTCAGGATAATTATGGTACTTAAACTCATTAAATTATTATAAGAATTAAGTGGTGCAATGTATGTAAAACTAGGTATGTACAAATACTCAATACAAGGAACTTCCTATTATTAGTGTTAATATTCTCATGACTATTATACTCATTAGTGCGCATATGTGTCTACCTTTTATGCCGTCACCTTCTCAAGATCAGGAGTTGCGTCTCATTTATCTTTCTGGTTCTAATGTGGCCCAGCACTTAAATACTCATTAACATTTATGAATTTAAAGTGAATGACATTTCTACTCATTGTTTTAGAACTGGGTTACATCCAGCTTTTTAAATCAAGGGCTAATCATCTGTAACAATGATGTACTTAGGGACAAGAATAGTCCTTGGATTCTGAAGCGCACATACCAGAGTTTGATTTTATGCTCTCATTCATTAAGAATTTTTACAAGGTATTTCGGTTATTTAAAATTAATAAGCTATTTAAAAGCTGACACTGTGCCTTAAGCTTCTTTTATATTCTTCAAAGCTACTAGAAAATAACTTAGATTATAGAAGAAGTTCAATAAAAAAATTTATAGAATTGTAGCACCTGACCTCTGACATGAAAATTAGGTGAACTTTCTGATTATTGGTGATGATCTCCTGGAACAGGGAAGCTGCCTGACTTGAGTGAGTTGACCAACTGCAGCAAGGCAGAAACACAAGCCTAAAGGAACTCCTATCTCTCCCTCCACCATAACATATTGTTTCTCTGTTCACTTATTTCTTGACAAAAAATAAAAGTCACAGCACTCAAGTCTTTGAGAGTGGTAATGATTGAAAAATCCATGAGCATTATAAATGAGGGCTATAGATGCCCCAGCAGAACTGACTGAAGATGGTGTCAGTCACTGTATCAGTCACACATTGCTGCTGTAACAAATTACTGCAAATGCAGTGGCTTAAAAACGACACTCATTTATTACCCCACAGATGTGTAGAACAGAAGTCCAACATAGCATAGCAGATGCTTTGCTTAAGGCATCATTAAGCTAAAGGTATCAGCTAGGGTGACACTGCTCTTGAGCTCAAATTCTTTTTCTAATCTCACTGGTTGTTGGCAGAGTTCAGTCCCTTGCAGTTGTAGGACTGAGGTCCCCATTTTTTTTGACACATGCTCCCTTTACATTTTATTGCAAACAATGGTATCTACTACCCTGATGCTCTGAAACTGACTAACCTGCCGCTGTATCTCTTAGACTTCATTTCCTGCACTAAGGGATAGAAAGATCTGGTTATAAGGGCTCATGTGAAAAAATTAAATACAAATGGTGCCAGCCTGAATTTCTGCTGCATTTCTAATTGGTCTAACAATCAAAGGCAAATATTTGTCTTTCTAATATTATAGCCAATGAATAAAAATTAAACTGACTCTTTTATGTAACAGAAGATACAAACAGAAATACAACCAATGGGTAAAAATGGTGCCATGAAGCAGTTGCTAACAATATGACACCTTTCTGGCTTCTAATCTTATAATGTGGATTCTGATCTTATTATGGTATACATTTTTTAAACTGAGTAAAAATATATATATTTGTAAATGTTTTAAAATTTTTGCAAATGAATCACAATTTCTAAAATGAAATTAGACCATCCATGAAACAAAGTTTTATGCCGTAAACTTAACTGTTATGGAAACAGACAATGTGATCTGGTGACTAAAATGCATAGTTATAAAAAGTCTATGTTAAAAGAAGCCCAGGGAGATCATTGATAGTGCTGTTGTCAATATTATCAAGAGCATTAAGACTTGATAGTGTTTGAATGCAATCAAACAGTATCTATGTAAATAAGGGAGTGTTTCTCTGAGTGGTTAAAAGAGGATGTAGATCACCTGGGATTCACAGACTGAAACCAAGATGTAAACTCTAAACCACTTTGTTCCTGGATTGTTAGCCTCCAGTCTATTCTCCAGAGATTTGTGATTGCTACAACAAATAGGTGATGCTTCAAAATCCTCTTTCTTTCTCCTCTTTATTTTCAAATCCACTGGGTTGTTTTCTCTGGAAGTCATTTTACATTTTATTCTCAAATGAAAGGCAGTATGCACACTTTTACTTGATTTTTTTCTTTAAGAGACAGATGGTATACAATTTTTATTAATATCTTGATTTTCTTTTGTGTGTCAATGTGAAGGAAGAAACAGATATTATGTGTCTTCAAGTAAAATGCTTACACACACTTATTTTATATATAGAAATCACAACACTAGTCTTCTCAAAAAATCGAGCAACAAAAGAATACTTTGCTACTTTATTTTTTAAATAACAAATGTTAAAATGTACAATAGCAGTTTTCATGATAAGAGTTGTTACATTTTTTTTCTTCTTCTCAATGCAATAAGCAAATTACTCAACAATTTCTAAAAATCACCTTTATAGTTCTTTTTTTAGAAATCTAATTCCCTCTGATAATTTATATAGTTAGACATATTTTGTAGGTACAAACAATTTTTAAGGCATAATCAAAGACACAATAGTATATTCCCTGAGTAAATTATTCAAGACACATTTTTGTATCATTAAGAAATGATCATAGCCTGACCAGGCAGTGGTGCAGTGGATAGAGCATTGAACTGGGATGCGGAAGACCCAGGTTCAAGACCCCGAGCTCACCAGCTTGAGCGCAGGCACATCTGACTTGAGCAAAAATCTCGCCAGCTTGGACCCAAGGTCACTGTCTCCAGCAAGGGGTGGCTCAGTCTGCTGAAGGCCCGTGGTCAAGGCACATGTGAGAAAGCAATCAATGAACAACTATGGTGTCGCAACCACAATGAAAAGCTAATGATTGATGCTTCTCATCTCTCTCCGTTCCTGTCTGTCTGTCCCTATCTATCCGTCTCTCTGACTCTCTCTGTCCCTGTAAAAAAAAAAAAAAGAAGAAAAGAAATGATCATAGAGAAAATAATATATTGTTATATCATGTAGGAATAGCATAAAAAAAACAAGATATCACTTCCACACTCCAACCAGAAAAACCAAAGAAAAAAAAAATTTAGAGTTTATGAAACAGTGGAAATTCAGTGCAGGAAATTGATAACAGGAAGTAGACTAGCTGAGATACAACTGGTACATTAAAGAAACCTAAGAAAAATCCACTATGAGTATTGCCTAGAGCGACCAAGGGGGAATACACTAATTCCAAAGCCCTGGGGTTGCGTCCCCCAGTGGGAGCTGAACCAAGAAATCTTTCTTGTGGTAACTGGCACCCGCTGCCAGAGATGCCATCAAACTTTTCCCTCTTGCTTTCAAGATGCCTTCTGATGCTTCTGATTGGCTGAAGCCAGGGTGGTTGGGCAATTGTTAGTGTCCCTGTAAATCAGCCTTCAGTGCATCCCAGCCAAATAGAAGAGAGCAAGAACCAGGCTATGAATTGCTCTGAGGTTATCAGGCTAAGAACCAAAAAGCCAGAGCGAAAGAACCTTCTACAACACTGCCCAAAACATAGCTCCGGCTCATTGTTTAACATTACACTATAGTATTTATTCTTGTTCAAAACCATAATTCTCTCTTTCTCTCTCTCTCTTCCTTCTCTCCACAGCTTAATACAAGTGGTAAACAAGCAGACAAAAACAAGATTAAGATATTTTAAGGGTTTTTTTCCCCTTTATTCTCACAAGTTTTCTTATATATAGGCTCAGCATCTTTTAATCTCTTGTTGATTTAGTTCACTCACCTATAAAGAAAAAAAATCATAGAGAATCTATGTAATTTTTAAAATCCATAAAATTCTAGATTACAAATTTTTATCTAATTTTTTCCTGTTCAAAACACCGTAAGCTAAGAAATAGTATCCAACTTAAACCAGGCTAAAATACATAAGAAATCACATTTTAAAAGATGACAGTATTGAGATATTAGAAATAATACATGTTATGAAATTTTAACCCTGATTTACTTGGGATAGTGAGATTAAAAGTGATTTATAGATTTATATGTTCTGCCTTTTTATGTTTGTGAAGTTTCTAAATGGCAGATGTATCAGTTAATAGAAAATAGAAACAAAAACAAAATGACAATTTTATTAAAGCTCAGTATTTGTGTGGTATTATATGTTATTAGTTTCATTGAAGTACTCCTAGTGACAATATATGACTACACATAAAAAGTATTAAGCAAAGGAGAGGTGTTAATAAAAGTTAGTGCTGAAAATCAATGAGCAAAACACTGAGTCAGATATTTATTCTTTTAGATCAGGATCTTCTCCTCCCTGTGGGGTCAATCCCCTAGGAAAGCAGAAAGTAGTTAAACATTATGAAAATAGAAATGACCCTTATAGGACTCAGAGAAAATTATAATGAAAAAGCAGAAAATATTTTCTATTTTGATATCTATTTGAATTACTGCTTCTTTGTGCATTATTTAATGTTAATATAATGACCATTATTACCTTTTATTGAAAGCTCATTCTGTGCCATGAACAGTGCTGATCTCCTCACAACAACACTAAGAGCTGAAAAGTTCTATTAAATCGTTCCTTTAACAGAAATGGGTGTTTAGAAACTTAATCTGCTGGCTCAGTTGGTTAGAGTGTCCTCTCAATACCCCCAAGTTGCAAGTTTGATTCCCCATCAGGGAACATACAAGAATCAATCAATAAATGCATAAATAAGTGGAATAGTAAGTCAACATTTCTCTCTCTCTCTCTCTCTATCTATCTATCTATATCTATCTATATAGATAGATAGATATAAATAGATCCACCCCTCCTCACTATTACTCTAAAAAGAAAAGAAAAGAGCCTGACCAGGCAGTGGCACAGTGGACAGAGCGTCAGACTGGGATGCAGGGGACCCAGGTTCAAAACCCCGAGGTCGCCAGCTTGAACGCAGGTTCATCTGGTTTGAGCAAGGCTCACCAGCTTGAGCCCAAGGTCACTGGCTTGAGCAAGGGGTCTCTTGATCTGCTGTAGCTCCCTGGTCAAGGCATATATGAGAAAGTAATCAATAAATAACTAAGGTGCAACAATGAAGAATTGATGCTTCTCATCTCTCTCCCTTCCTGCCTATCTATCCCTATCTGGCCCTCTCTCTATCTCTGTATAAAAAAGAAAGAAAGAAAAAGAGAGAGAGAGAAAGAAAGAAAGAAAAAGAAATCATATAAAAAATATTTTCATGACGTTACGCAGACAGAAATTTAGAGTGGGTAATTAAATTCAGGTTTTTACCTCAACACTTGGCTTTGACCACTAAACTATGTGCTTCTTTGAAAGATTACTAGAAAACTTGGACAATTATTTTATAAATATGTTGATCCAGTCTTGCTGAGCTTGAAGATCTTTATCATCTTAGAATTGAAAAGTTTGTGAATGTAATCAGGAGTATATGGGGAAGGAGAAAGACCATGATAGACTGTACAGTTTATCAAAATCACAAAATATTTAAACATAAGGTTTATATAACTATTAATTTTGGGGGGTAAGTTAGTTTATGTGTAAGTTAGTTTATGTGTCAGATGTAAACTCATGTAATCATATAATTAGAAAATGTCACTGAATCTATGTTTTCTTGTGTGTTCCAAGGATAGTCAAAACTGATACTGTAATAGAATGTTTCAATGTAACTGTGTATACACATGTATAAATGCATCAAAAAGAGCAAATATAGGCCCTGGCCACTTGGTTCAGCAGTAGAGCGTTGGCCCAGTGTGTAGAAGTCCTGGGTTCAATTGCTGGCCAAGGCACACAGGAAAAGCACCCATCTGCCCTCCACCCTTCCCCCACTCCTTTCTCTTTATCTCTTTCTTTCCCTCCCATAACAAGGTTCCATTGGAGTAAAGTTGGCCCTGGGCGCTGAGGATGGCTCCATGGCTTCCACCTCATGAGCTGAGGATGTTCCTGTCTCAACAGAGCAATGCCCCAGTTGGGTAGATCATCGCCCCCTGGTGGGCATGCCGGGTGGATGCTGGTCAGGCATAAGTGGAAGTCTGTCTGTCTCCAAGCTTCTCAGTTCAGAAAAATACAAAAGAAATAAAATAAAAAAGAACAAATATATATATATATATATATATATATACTTTTTTGAAATGAAAAAGTAGCCCTCTGTCCAGAGTAAAAAGCTTCCCACACATATAAAAAATTCTTACATCAAGACAGAGTATCTTTTAGTAAAAACCAGGCAATGTAATTTAGTCTAATTAGAGTCTTTTTCTTTCCTATTTTAAGAAAATATAAAACATTTCATCTATATGTACATTTAATATTCTGTTCAAATTATCAGAAAAAGATAAAGGGCAGAGAGGCTCAATCTACCTGACACCCTTGAATAATCTCTCAATACACTAATACTTTATTTATAATCTTATAGGGGATAACATAAACAAAAAATTAATTCAATATTATTAAATTAGTTTTATATCACATTATAACTTTGAAATAAATTCTATAATTTAAATATATGTAATCCAGTCACTTATATGTCTTTTCATATACCCAGTCATTTATTCCAAGTAGTTCCTTAATACAACTACAGTACCAGTGTGTGCATTTATACATTTAAATTTCCACATATATTTAATGACTTTTAAGAAACTGGTCTTTGTTTCTTATCAGTGAATATAAAGCTTCCAAAAGCAGTTCATCTTTTAGCTAGTAAGAGCTTAAAGTGTCTTACTGACAGTACATAAGCAAGATGTGTATTAACAAAAATGACTTTTGGGGTGGTACAATTACCATGCAAAGTGTTGAAAAATATGAAGCATCTCTTGACCAAAATTGAGGACAGATGGTGAGCAAGTATATTATATAAAAGTGCAACTGCGCAGGGAATATTCAAGTGGGCAGAATGTGATTATGTAAATGAAAAATTCACTTGCAACCAAGAGTGCCAAATACATAGTGAAACTCAAATTGAATTATTCAACAAAGTATAGAGAATGGTCATGAGTTTACGACCACGGCCTAAAGGGTCAGTCTTTGGAAACATGGAAAAACAGCTTTGTTTAATTCATATTCCTCTTAGCTAAACTTTCAATAGTTTATTTATTAAAGAATAAAGGATGACTTTTAAAAATACACTTCTCTTTTCTATAATTCCTTTTTATCAGTGTTGTTATTCTATCAAATCACTACTGTCATCTTAGAAAATAACTTGACAGCCTGACCTGTAGTGGCGCAGTGGATAAAGTGTTGACCTGGAATGCTGAGGTTGCCAGTTTGAAACCCTGGGCTTGCCTGGTTAAGGCACATATGGGAGTTGATGCTTCCTGTCCCTCCCCCATTTTTTTCTCTCTCTCTGTCTAAAAGTAAATAAATAAAATCTAAAAAGAAAAAAGTAAGAAAAAAAAGAAAAGAACTTGACAAGTGCATACACATTTAATCATAATATGAATGTTACCTAAAGAGAGATCACAGGAAAGGGACAATGAGCAACTTACTACCATCACCCACATGATATTGTGATTTATAAGAAATATATAGTTGGTCATTTATGTGATCAAATTGTATTTCTCATAAATATGTGGTCTTCTTCCACAGTTTCTGACTCACAGTTCTGAAAACTTTTATAATTTTCTGTGATCAGAGCCACAAAGTTGTCTCTTGTTCTGTTAATATGTTCACTTTTGGACCACAGCAAAAGATGGAAGCTGGTTGCCAGGAAAACGAACCTGGTGATTAGAAGGTTGCAACTTAAGTTTCTATCCCCAGACTTCCCAGGAAGAGAGAAAGGTTAGAGATTGAATAAATAGAAAGGAGTCAATAATCTAATCAATCATATTTATGTAATGAAGCCTCTGTAAAACACAAAAGGGGAGGGTTCTAAGAAGTTTCAGGTTGGTGAACTCATAAAGATGTAGGGACAATGGCTTTCCTGACAAGGATGGAAGCTCCAAGCCCACATACCATGGTTCCATTCATTTCTTTCATCTGTCTGATCCTGAGTCATATTCTTTTTACTGCTTATCTGATAAGTAAAATGTTTCTTTGAGATCTGTGATGAATCTCTTGCAAATTAAATGATCCCACAGAAGGTTTTGTTGGAATCCCTAATCTATATCCAGTAGGTCATTAGCACAGGTAATAATCTGGGTTTATGACTGTTATCTGAAGTGTGTGTGAGGGTTCCATCCTTCAAAACTTAACCTGTGGGATCTGATGTTATTTCTGGGAAGACAGTGTCAGAAATGAGTTGAATTTCAGGACACCCAGATAGTGTCCCACAATTGCTTGGTAGTATGAGGACAAAACCCCCTGACAGAAGTTAGAATTGGTCTCAAAACCATACCACCTCCTCATACAAGTAAATAGCAAAAAATGTAATGATTTAGGAAACATTCTGAAGTATTCAGATCATGCAATCTAGTAGAGTAACTATTTCAACTATCTGAGACGAACCCATAGTTGTATACATTTTTAATCTAAAGAATCCCTTCTAATGTCTTCGATGAATAAAATATACTTGTTTTTCATGTAGGCACAAACCTAAACATTCAGAGTTTAGAGGTTGTCCAATGGCTTTTCTCTTGATTACTGTTAAGAACTGTGTCAGGTTTGCCCCTCCTGCAAGCTGACGAGTTAGCCTGTCACTGTTTCGGATGTGCCAGCAATGCACTTAATTACAGTGACAGCAGCAACAGTAGTGTATCAGCATTTTCTTGTGCCATTCTCTGAACCTTGAATCCCATAAGATGATGTGAAAAGAACTGAGTGTCATCTGCACACAAATGAGTTGAGTTGCAGGAAAGGACCTCTGAATTTAGGAAAACTGAATCAGTTATAACGGGGAGTGAGCATGCTTGACTTTTGCCCTGGAAGGAGAGATATTATCTCTGTCTCCCAAGATTGTAAGAAGATCTGTCCTGTGTTCCAGAGAAATAACCCATCTCTATCTTCAATCGTTTAAAAAGAGAATCCAAAAGAGCAGTCAGTGCCTCATTTGCAAGATGTGCAGGAACACAAGAGGTGCTTGGAAAGTTATCTTCCTCAAATGGAAATATCATAAACAGCAGCATGAAGTATTATAATCAGATCCTTGCAAAGCAGGCAGCATATTTCCACACATTTTAATGATGGTTCTTTTTATCAAGTATTTGACTCAAAATATCCTGCTAATTGCTTGGTAAAATTTATAAAGTCTGTTCAAGTTATGCATTCTAAAATCTAAAAATAATCCAAATCTGTGATGTGGTTTTAATTTTAAAATTAATGTTACCTGTGTACAAAACGTTCATTTTCTTAAGAGAGTTACTGAATATACTTTGATAAATGCTCCAAATCTCCTTCAAATTTATTATGAGCCTAATGTGATATGAGACATTACTGAGAAGGCTTTTACAGCCTGTCATCATTTGTCATCTGTTATCACTCAGGATGACATTTTTCTGGCAATAAAATCACTTCCTCTCTGTGTTGCACTCTGGGCTTGAGTTACCCACATGACAAGGTCCTAGCTACTTTGTTCTCTCTGTCAGAGCCCTACTGTATAAAACTGAGTTGATTATATTCTTCAGGTCATGGCTCACTAGCTCCATTGCCCAATGTGATACATTTCATTCTGTATATGATTTCCCTCCATTCCTCTTTTGTGCCTCCACATGTTTAGAAAAAGTCATTCAAGAGTATTTTATATGTGTCTTTCCAATCCTATTTCCATACTTTGCCTTATATAGTATCACAAAAATATTGGTGTCATTTTGTTTATTTCTAATTCTTATATTGCAGACACTATTTTTTGTTAAAAATATTTCCTGTCTCCTTTTTTACTCCACATTATGGTTCTGAGATCTATTTGTGTAGCTATATGTAAATCTAGTTCATTATTCTGCTTGCTTTGTAGTATTTCATCTTATGCTTGTAACACATTTTATATCCTAGCTGCTATAGTGATACACAACCATGTGCCTACTTCTATTGCTACCCGGAAACAACACAGTGATAAAAATCTTCCTGCATGTCGACTCATGGACGCATGGGAAAACAGGCTTTCATACTGTGTATATACTTTAAATAAAGCTTATTAATTAATGATTATTAATTAAGAGCCAGTGGCCTTTACATTATTACTTGCTCTCTTTGTTTCATATCTTTTTTTTTGCATATTACTGTGAATTGCTTGTGAATATTGTATATATCAAAATTTTTTAATATAAATTTCTTTTGTTTTACTGTGTAATTAAACTTTCCATTTTGGTGTCACATGGGATTGAGCTTCCTTATATTGATGTTAGCCTGGTGCCTATTGATTTATAAAGTTATTAAACCTCTAACGTAGATCTATTTCAAAGAATAGAAATGTGGTTCTTTGTCATGTCCTACAGACAATCTTTGACATACTTCCTGCACTCGAATTGGGCAAGCAGTAGGCTGGGACTCAGTCGACGGTGCAGCTTGGAGGAAGTGAAGAAACTAGGACCACATTGGACCAAGTCCAGGGGAAATAACGAAAACCCTACTGGTTGCCTCTCCTACCAGCTGAGTGGTGCCAGAAACTCACCTAAGAGATCCTTAGTCCTTTAATTTTAGGATATTATTTCTACTAGGCTGTATATAATTTCAATAATCATGTCTTCTTACATTATATGGAATTGGTACCATTGTGTGATACACCTGGAGGAGTAGGGAAGGGATACATAGGCATAAATAATCCACCTGCTAGATACGTAGTCATTTTCTGTGCAAACTATAGAAAGGGCATTCTCTTCTGGAATGTGAAGAGCTCTTGGACTTCTTGTCAATGAGGGTTCAATGGAGCTGTGGATCCCTTAGGACAAACAGGCTGAATCTCACTGTGTCTCAGTTTTCTCCTCTGCAAAATATGGATGATAAAGAGTAGAAATTATCGTAAACATTAAATGTCTAATAACAAAGTTTTTAGTGAGTGCCCAGAATATAATCAAATTCATTAAATAGTTACTCTTATTATAGCACTATTACATTTATTAGTTAATAAAAGATGTTAGGATAATAATTGTCACTTCTTAACTGTAGCTGTATACCTACCTTATTTTGTACGTTAAAGTGCATTCCAAGACTGTCAAAAGGTTACATAACAAGTACATGACAGTGCTAGATGAAAATATCAGAAAAAAGAAGGAACACTTAAAAAGACAATGGGAAAAATAATAAATTTGACCACGAGAGTTTGAAATTTCAATTGCTACAATAATCAAAAAAATAATAAAACACATACACTATTCTAGAAAAAAAATATTCATAACACATCTTACCAATGTTATATAGTACCTAAAGATCTCTTAAAGTTTAGAAAGAAAAAGATAGATTAACCTGTGATGGGCTGAAATGTGTGCTCCTCCAGAAAAAAAGAGAGGTTGCAATTCTCCAGTACCTCAGAATATGACCTTGCTTAAAAATCCGTCTTCATAAAGCCAATCAGGTTAAACTGAGGTCATTAGAGCAGGTTTTAATATCACCCAGCTAGTGTCCTTATTAAAAACGGGGGAAATACGGACACATAGAGACAATGAATGACACATGCAGGAGGAAGACAACGTAAAGACACAGGAATAACGTTATAAGACAGGAAACTCTTGTGGTTACCCAAAGCTAGGAAAGCGGCATGGAAGAGATTCTCTCTCATAAACCTCAGAAGAAACTAGCTCTGCTGCCACCCTGTTTTCAGACTTTTAGTCTCCAGAAATGTGAAGCAATAAATTTTTGTTGGTTAAGCCACCCAGTTTGTGGTCTTTGTTAGAATAGCCATAGCAAATTAATACATGTCTCGTTGAAAAATGGATGAAAACAATAAAAATTAGTTATAAATGAAAACCAAGCCTCACTTGACATGTAATGGAAGACAAGAGGCCTGTGAGATAATTTATGAAGTCAAATGGAAACAACTTTCCATATTTTTTTAACCTCTTATTAGATTGTTAAAGTTCAAAACACTTGGAAGTGAAGATTTTAGAGGACAAGGCGCTACAGGTTCTCAAGTATTTGGGGTGGACATGTAAATGAATGTGTTTACTTTGGTAATATCAACCAATGTTTTACATACATTTCTGTACCTATCAGGATAGATGTCTGGCTATAAAGACTTTCAAAGTATACTGTTATTCCCGGGTAACCCTGATAATAAAGTAAGATTAACTTTCTTTTTTCTTTTCTTCCTCCCCACATACTTACGTTCCTCCCTCATTTAATCTGACTCCAAATGAAACAACATCCTTTTCCAAATACATATCTCACAAAGACTGGCTAACATACAAAAATGAGTATTTCCCATACTTAGCCCCAAACCATATAAGACAATGCTAATTTCTATATGATCTCATTCAAACACCTGTAAAAAACTGGCAATAGTTGACAGTCAAACTTTTAAAAAGGACTTTTCTAATATATTTACAAAGATAATAGATAGTTATCTATTTTGTATTTTATACCCAGTGTAATGTAGGTGTTATATCTGCCTACTTACAATTTCTGGAACTGATTAGTTAGCTTCACAATCTATAAAGCTTTAGGTTTGTCATTAATTTTTTTTTATAACATTCCATTGTGAGTTCACCTAAAGTGTGGCCTTACCACAGGGTGTTTCTTTATTTTGTTTCAATGAACACTGCCCTTACAAATGCATTATTGATTTTTCTTCTGAACCATAATGATGCAAAGTGCAATAGCTTGACAAATTTATGTTTATTGCTCAAAATCTGACTTGACAAACAGCTGTGACTTCCTTTACTTATATAGTACCATTATTTCATATACTTATAAGTCACTGATGTTGCTTTTGAATAAACATTTCATTCAAAATAATGCTATATGAAATAAATGAAAACTATAACCTTCTGGTTACATGAGAAATTGAAATGCTGTGTTATTTTTACAGCCTTCTACACATAACTTTCAATTCAGAATCAGTGACTTTGAAAGCCTAGAATTACCAAGACTTTTTGAGCGAGTTTATTAATCTGTAAAGCAATCAAGTTTCTAGATTGTATTAATTGCTTAATGAGCAATAAATGATGAACTGCATAAGAAGTGATAAGTTCTCGGGATGCAGTTGAGAGGGATTGTAATGCAATATATAAAATTAAAGAAAAGCTCTGCACCTGTCCAAGTCACAATTCATCGATGCGCTCAGGCCAGCAGATAGAGGACAGTTTATTTATCACCTGAGAAAAACCTGTGCTGCAGAGCAGCCCACAGGTGCTGGACCCTCCCTCCCTGGATCCCATTCCTCGCTTACTCGCTGGAACAATGAGAGCTATCTGAATCATCACCTAGAGTTCAATGGTAATGTATTTTTCACCAATGACAACTCCTAAGAGAAAAAGAGACAAAGTAAAAAATAATAATGAAAACGATAGAAATGGCATTAGATCTGTTTCTTGAAACCAGATACATCAATATTCGATATTAGAAGCTGTCATGGAATTATGGCTTTTGTTTTTCTTTCTGTCACCCATCTGGTGTGTGAGAGTGCTGAGAGTCAGAGCAGGCATCTGCTGAAATGCTGTATTTATTAATCATGAGAATAGGGAACGTGCATAAGTACACTGGGGACATTACTTTGGGGTCTCAAGTGATGTGGGTCAGTGCAGATTAGTGTCTATTGCTCAGACTGGGTTGGGATGTGTTTCCTATTGTATGTTGAAGGGTACCTACCCTTCCAAAGCAATCAAGGGACATTATTTGAAAACTCATCTCTCAATTACAAGAAATAAATGTTGGAGGAAGCTCCCTGGACATCATAATGTCTTATTTAATACGTCCCTGAATTCCAAAGCTTATTATAAACCATTCCCTGTATTTGAAAGAGAATTAAATATACCTAGTGGTCTTACTGACATAGCACGCATGATGCTGGTATACAATTATCAGTAACTTTAAAGTTACTTTTCCACTCTATCTCTCAGAAGGTACTATTCAGGGGATCTTCAGATTTTATGGGTCAGCAAGCTATGACATGCTGACAAAATCTTATTTACTGGCTGATTTTGTAAATATAGTTCAGTTGGAGCCCAGCCATCTCATTTGGTTACATATTTTTGATGATTTCTCTCAGTACTATGGCTGTGGCAGGTACTTATGACACAGACCTTGAGTCCCACAAAGTTTAAAACATTACTTATCTTATTTTTTTACATAAAATATTTGCCAATTCCTGGATTATAATGTTAATTGGTATGTGTCTGATGTGTGAATATGTTTTCTCATCTACAGGTTATAAAATTACATTATTTGCATGACTTCTTTTTCAAATAGTATTTTACTTCTTTAATTTATGAGATTTTAAAAACTAAACAAGTGTTTTTTTCAAAATATCTATATTTTCCTAAGTCTCACTTTTTGACACTTTCTCTTCTCTTTTATTTATTTTTAACTGTCTCAATTTGTATTTAATCATCCTTATACATGGAATATCCTTCTAGACATACTTGAGGTTTCAGGTGGACCTGGTTACTGTCCACAGAAACACTGGAGACACAATACCTTTCATACTCTGGAAAAAATATAGTCAATGTTACATTATAAGTTTTTTTCAAATGAGAGCCTGATATTAAGAACGTTTTAGAAGTATAAACATAGGATAATAAAAATAGTATGTTCTACAATTTTTGAGTCAATTCTACATTTCTTATAATAATACACATAAACATATAACATGTACACACATGGTATGTATAATTAATATTTTAAATGGAAATAAAAATAATTATATCAGCATTATTTTTATAATCTCCCCATGAAAGCACTTGTAAATAGGAAATTGTGTCAGATTTTTTCTGTGCTAGGTTGCAGTGTTTAAAATTGTGCTTGGATAATATTCGGTGCTGAATATTTGTATTTTGAAGAAATGAGAAAAAATCTGGGTGTCAATATAAGTATTTTTATACTGTACATTCACATTTGTACACAGAGGAAATTTCTGATTTTCATAATAAAAAACAGTTATTTGAAGAAATAACATAACTGATACAATTTGAAAATAATACTCTAGTAAAATCTCTTTTGCTACAAAAGAGATTAAGAATAAAGCTTAAATGGCATAGCTTCAACTGATTAAATAATTGGTATAAAATTATATAAATTTCAATGAGCAAAATTATACAATAGTTCCCAAAAGAAATATGTATGTCCCCTGTGGCATATGAATTCTAGGAGACCCATAACATACAAAAATAGTTTAATAAATCATTAGTGTAATACATTAATTTAAAATTTTAATAACTATTTTTAAAGGTAGAATGAATTTTATAAGTAAAAAACTAAAAATGTAGCATACAGTGGATAATGAACAAACAATATTGGTAAAACTGTAGAAAGTTATAGTTTTCTTAAATCACATTTGAATATTTGTAGCACATACAACAAGGGTTAAACTTCTGGAAGAATTTAAGGTAATTCTGAGGAAAAATATGTCTGCTGAGCCTTGCACAATATCGAAACGTCTGGAATTATGGGATTAGCGAATGTTTTGTGCTCACTGTTTTTCTTCTCTATAATGGCTCTCCTTCCATTAGCACCCCACACCCTCTTTTTTTCTGAATATATATCTCATTATTCCTCAAATAAGTTACAAGATGAACTTTTCTGGTAGTTCTGCAGTACCCAGTTAGGCAGAGAAGGAGCAATAGACCAGGCATAGAATGTCACTTGACAGAAAGCCTTAGGCACCTAGCAATGGGCAAAACTGTGGTGGGACCTCACCCACCAGGGTGACATTTCCTCCATAGCATATTGCTAGTCATGTGGTTTGGACCTACCTTAGGCATGTCACTATTCATGCAGCAGACCCCCTTAGAGGAAGACCTAGGGGGCCAGATAACAGCCTTTTATGCCTCCCATACTAGCCCTTGCAAGACAGCTCCCTTAAGCATTAAGCCTTAAGGATAACAAACACCTAGTCCTCAGTTGTGTTTCACCTCCAGGCCCAGAAAAGCAGCAAGGCCAGGCAGAGCAGTGCCATGGCTGACATCAGCACCAGTTACCATGACTAATGGCTCCTTGCTCTGACACTGACCAGTCAGTAGAGACGATGACTGTGAAAGGACACACCTGGAAAACTGATGAGTATTCTATAGAGATTCTCTTTTGAGACCTCCAGATAAAAACCCTCATGACTAAGGACTCCGCGAGCTCTTTTCTTGTCTGGAACATGTTCAGCCTTTCCCTGTCCCTTTCCCCAGGAACATTCTCTCTGCTTTTCTTTTCCTAAGCTCCAAGGGTCCTTCTTTTGTTTTTGTAATTCATTTCCTGAGCCCACACAGTCCAGCTGGCTGTTATTCTACCTTTGTAATTTTCTTAATAAATTTCCTCTTACAATTTGAGTTTCTTGTCTCTGAATTCTCTCTTTGCTGAACTCAAGTACCAAGATTGCTGAACTGAGGACCAGTAGCATTCTGATGTCATTTCGTCATTAACAATCTACTTAGGTTTAGTAATCAAACAATCATTTAAAATAGTTAATAAATAGAAGTATGTTTTATTTGAGAAAGACATGATATATTCTGGTTTTTAAAAATCCAAATGATAACTGTGTAGCCTGTATTATTTGTGTGTCTTGAAATCTGTAATGATATGTAGTCGGGTCATCCTGATGCCTTTCTATGCTTAAAACCCATCTCCAAATCTCCTTCCCTCTTTCTCACCATATACCTGCTGCCATACTGCTGTTAATATAATTTGTGAAAATCTAAACTTTATTGTTTTCTTAGATTCCATCCTTGTGGAATTATGATGAATAAAATCCCTCACTCTATGAAGTATCAATATTACTTAACTGTTTGTGGTTTTCCATAATAAGTAGCATGGTATCTATTTTTTTGTAACGAAAGGCTTCTTTGCTCCCAGTAGGGAGATTCCTGTGGCCCATCTGTAAAGGAACATTCAAGGCTTAATCTAGCAAATAAATCAAGGCATCAGTCAGATCCCTCTTTCACCCAAGTCATTTTCTCCTGTAATAATTAAAGGAAAAGAATGTGCTTCCTTTGTGTGCTGAAAGAAAATTATGTATATTTAATTCCCATTGAAAGGCAACATATATGAAGCAAATGTAAGACTATCTCTAGCCTGGATGATGTCTATAAAAATTTAAAGGACTTACTTACATCTCAGTGATCATGGTGAATCCCTGAGGCACACGTAGTGGGAACTCAGTGGGCATGATCATGAATATGAGCTAAAGTGAGTACTGAGATAAATTCTCATCACTATTGTATAAGATAAAATATAAACATTGGCATCCAGCTGATTTAATTTATTTCAAGAAGAAATAACAAATTTAGGTCCCTTAATTACAGTCTAAAATCTTGATTATAAAGTCTACCATTTGACAATTTTTGTGTGTATATGTGTCTGCATGTGTGTGTTTCTGTTTTAGTAATACATTTATTGTGATTGATATAACTTCCATGTGATACAATTCACCCATGTAAGCTATGAAATACAAGATTTTAATAGTACAGTTATATGATTGTATAACCATCTCTACAATCTAATTTTAAAATATTTTGTCATCCTCAAAGAAATTTAGTAATCATTCCATACATCCCATCCCAAATACCAGCCCTAGGCAACCACCAATCTACCCTCTGTCTTTATGTATTTGTCTAGTGTGTGTACTTCATATAAATGAAATCCATATACATATGGCATCTTTCATTTAGCATAATGTTTTTAAGGTTTGTCTATGTTGTACTATATATCAGTACTTTATTTCTTTTCAGTACCATATACTATTTCATTGCATAATGTTATATAAAGGAGCTAAAGACGTACTCTAAAAATTGGCCCCTGGGTTCTTTATTTTTTCACTGCATGCTTAGAGTCATTAGTTCAAATGTCCATGTTTATTACAGCTACTCAATACTTTTGTCTTCTAAGTTCACCATTTCAGCCCCTTTGACGGCTATTTTCTCTGGCTGCTTTTTTCCCAGTGTATGAGTCACATTTTCCTTTTGTTTTGCGAGTCATACAACTGTTGAAAACTGAACTTTATAAATAATATATTGTAACAGCAGTGGACATTGAACCTCCAGTCTCCTCCCCTGGGTGTCATATTTGTTGTTTTTTTGGTCATTTATGTGTTCAGTGAATTAGATGAACTCATTTGAAAAAGTCTGTTACATGCACAGTGTTAAGCCTCTGATATCCCTGTTCATCTTTGTATTCTCACTTGATCCCTTGACCTGGCTACATATAGTATTGGCCCTGCATTGGTATTAGCCACCTATTGGTCAATAGCATTGCTTAAGCTTCGTGAGCAAATTGGACTATTTTACCCTATACTATTATTAGACTGCTATTATTGGTCAGTGGATTTCTAAGTGAGTGTGTGTGTGTGTGTGTGTGTGTGTGTGTGTGTGTGTGTGTAATCAGCTGGGGACTCATAAGTGGAATCTCTCATTTCTAATTGCGCTTGAGAGTGCATAAGGTTGGAGATATATACATTTTTTCAGACTTCAAAGGATGAGTAAAATTTTTAAGACTAGTTTCCTGGGAGTTACACCTAGGTCAGAGTAGCTTATTGCTCAGTCAGTGTTTGAAGTTGTAGTTAATCCTCTTGTGCCAGTGAGGCTCCCACCTGTGTTGATGGGTCTGGTGCAGCTAGGAGACTGCTTTCCCATCTGCTCCACTCCCTCCAGCGATCACCACTGAGTGAATATAGCTCAGCATATGTGCACAACCTTCCCAACCCCTGGAGTTGACTGATCCCAAAGGGCTCTTCTTGGTTGTCTTTTCGCCTGGTTCTCTCTATTAAACTTCTGGTTGTTCTGCCATTTGCTTGTGTCATAGATCTCTCAGCTGCCTCATAATTGCTCTCCACCAAGATCTCCATTATTTTCAACAATTCCCCTTTACCAGGAGTTCATGTTCTGTTCAAAATAAACCGTGCTCTGTCAGACAAAGCGGTGGAACTCTTTGTGTTTATATTTCTTCCTGGGAGGGATGTCTACACCCGTGCAACAGAGCTAGGACAAGGACCCACATTTCCTGCACTGCCACCCTCACTCTTAGTAGATATTGGTAGGGGTCAGAAGTAATAGCGCTGGTCTTCTTCATTTTGCTTCTTTAGATGTGGAATCTCTCTTACAAATGAGCTAGTGGGATGGGTGGACCACAGTATTCTAAACCCAGTGTGTTTGAAGTAGAATTTTACTCTGTGAGTGGGGGCCTCTGTGAGTGAGGGCCGATGCAAAAGGAAGTCTAATCTTCTCCACCACCTTTGCCTGAAACGGGGTTTCTGCAACAGTAGCTAGGGCGGGGTGAGAAACATTGCTGTCAGCCTTCTCCTCCCAGTAAGAAACACAGCTCCAGACTAGGATCTGGGTGGGGAGAGAGCCTCCTTCCTCTTACCATCACCTGCCCAGAGAAGACTGCTTCTGTAACACAGGCCTGGGATGTACAAATTTATAAATACAGAAACAGCTCGTGGCTCAATGTCACAGACTTGCTCTTCTTACCAAGAATTAGCAGATGTCCTTGAATGAATGTTTCTCTATTTGTTGTATATGCTGAAGACAATTTCCAGCAAATAACAATGGTTGTTTTTAAGTAAAATTTTCAGTGAAATTGCTTTTGTGCTGCGGTGGCATCTACTGAATGCCTCACTCTGCCATCCCAGAAGTACGGGCTCCACTATTGAGTTTTGTTCTCAGAATGTAGCACTCTTTGTTTTTCTTCTCTCCTGATTAAACTTAGTAACACTGAGAAATCAGGAAAGTGAAGTTTTCGTGCATTAAGATCCCATACATCTTGGCTGTTTTGTGAGAATAAGGGTTTAATCCAATTTCACTTGAAGCTGATCTTCAGAGCAGCTCTCCATCAGTGCTAGTGGTGGGCTTTCTGTATACCTCTTCAGTCTACACCAGCTGGAGCATTAGGCCCCATTTTGTTGACACAGAATTTGAATGTAGCTTAAAAATGCAAACTACTTTCCAACATAAAGTATACTTCTTCCCGGCATTATGAAGTAGTAATCAAAGTGGAGATTTTGTGGCTTTTAGCACTTGAATTATTCCTAATACTGGAGATTTTCATCATTTACAAAGATAATATTTAAAGAGGACTCTAATACATTATTTTCCTCCTGCTCTTGTCCCATTACTCCATGCAGATGTCTCCTGTATCTGCTGGAAATTAGGTTGTACTATTTCTTAGCCATTAGCCAAGCCTCTAGATAATAAGATCTCAGCCATTCATCAGCAAATATTTTTAAAATACCTCATTTATGCAACCACAATTGCTCAATTTACAAAAATGGTTCTAATTTCTTGAGAATTGATTTTTCACTGAAGCTTCGTGTTAATAAACAAAATTCAACTGAATAAATTTGAAGATCTAATTTGCTTTATTCAATGACTCATAAATAGGGCAACATCCCATCTAGCCATCAGAAAGGAGCCCTGAGGATCTGTACAAAATGGAAGGCTTTTGTAGGCAAAAGTAGGTGGGAAAAAAGGAAGCTTCTAGCAAAGAATAGATTCTTTCAGGCAAGGTCGTCTTTTTGGGGGGAATGCAAGTGAGTCTCTCCAGCACATTACCTCACTAGTGTTTACCAGGTAATTTCAGATTGAGTGGTTACAGGTCATATTTTGGTAGAAGCTAAAACTGCAAGTAAGTTTTGTTTTGCTATCATGAGGCCTAGCACAAGTGATTCCATTTGGTGGCTGTTGTCTCATTTTAAACATTGGTTAAACACAAATTCTTGATGAATATTTATTTGTTCAAGTGTGTTATATTTTACAGTACTCAAGTTTATAATGTTGCAAAAATTGTAGTCTCACATTTGAATCTAATCATAAAATGATATAATCCGGTTTTATTTCTGGTAATTTTTTTGTTTGTTTGTTTCCCAGAAATTTATTTTATTATTTTTCTATGTACTAATCATTAATTTATCAACAAATTCTCCAGTGAAGTGTGAATTGTTCTCTTTCATTGCAAGATACCATATAATTCATTAGTTTGCATCCATTCATTTCCCCTTCTTGGTGTTCTTTCTTCTGCTCCTGTCTGGACTGGTGTTCCCTTAACTGGCATGCAGTTGTCTTCCTAAAATTCTTCTATTTTGCTGAGAATTCCCCTTGCCTTTCTCTTCTGTTAAATATTGCTATTACAAAGCCCGGGTCTTATTTCCTTTCTTTTTTTTTTTTTTTTTTCTTATTCAGTTAGGGGAAGGGAGGCAGAGAGTCAGACTCTTACATGAGCCCTGACCAGGATCCACCCAGCAAGCTCACTAAGGGGTGATGCTCTGCCCATCTGGGGTGCTGCTTTATTGCTCAGTAAGTGAGCTCTTCTTAGCGCCTGAGGTGGAGGCCATGGAGCCATCCTCAGTGTCCAGAGTCAACTCCAACTGAACCATGGCTGCAAGAGGGGGAGAGAGAGAAGCAAGGGGAATTGTGGAAAAGCAGATAAAGGCTTCTCTTGTGTACCCTGACTGGGAATTGAACCCAGGACAACCACATGACAGGCTGATGCTCTATTACTGAGCTAACTGACCAGGACTTTTAATTTTTTTAGTTTGTTTTTTGAACAGGTTTAAATTTACATAAAAAATTGAAAAGATAGTGTTGATAATTTATTGTACCCTGTTTCTATTCACTCTTATACATAATGTCTTACATTAGTATGTATATTTTTTACAACTAAGTAATCAATATTGGTATATTATTATTAACAGATTTCTTTAGTCTTAATGTCCTTTTTCTGTTCCAAGATTTCATTCATTACATTTAATTTGTCATGTTTTCTTTGACTCCTGTTAGCTGTGGTACCTTCTCAGATTCCTGTTTTTGATGACATTCACAGTTTTTAAGACTACTGGTCAGGTGTTTTATTGATGTTCCTCAGCTGGGATTTGTCTAATATTTTTCTGATGCTTAGATGTGTTATGGGTTTCGGAAGAAGATCAAAGAGGTAAATGCCATTTTCAGATCATCATATCAAGGGTGTTCTAACAATGCAGTTAAGCTCCCACCATAAATGTGGATGCATTTTCAAATCTTCCATCTCTTCGAGAGAGGGATTGAGTTCTTTGTCATCATGTAATGGACAGATATCCCAAGTTGAGCACACACACACACACAATACACACACACACACACACACACACACACACACATATATATATATACATATGAATAGCATCTGGACAGGTTAGAATGTAAGGGTCAATAAACTTTACTAAATAAGATCACAGAATAATCATCACCTTTAAGTATCTTTGTTTTACTCCTAATAGGCAACAAAAATTGATTTACCATCTTTGCTTCTCAGTGTCAAATTTATAAAACAGAAGAGTTGGGGTGAGGGTTTTTCTGCACCATAGAATTGGCAAAATTTTATTTGGTGAAGTATACTAAGACTAAGTGACATTCAGTAGGAATGTTTTTCATCCTCAAGGCATTACAAGAACTGCTTTTATTTTCTGAAAAGAGGTTAGTAATTTTATATAACAATGCCTCTGTTAAAAACCTTCAAACAATTTTTCTAGGACTCAAATTCTTAAATTATCAGATTGACCTGAAATCTTTAAATGATTATTGAGGATAATGTACTTAAAATGGAAACTTAAATCACTTTTTCAACTTATGCCTTTTAACATGAAAATTTATATGAAGTCAATTATAAAGTTTTATTGTTGATATTTTAAAAATTTTGGAATTATGTAAATTATTTAGTCTTGTTTTCATAATATGTAAAAGAAAGCCACTCCGTATTACTTCAAATTAAAAGATATTTGCTTTCGATAGAAACAGGGGTATGTAAATATAATTTTTCATCTTTCCATTAAAAAATTTATGTCAGCCCTGGCTGAATAGCTTTGTGAGTTAGTGCATCTTCCAGAAGTGCAGAGGTTGCTGGTTCGGTTCCCTGTCAGGGCACAGACATGAAGAGATCTATGTTCCTGTCTCTCTCTCTCCCCCCTTCCATTCTCTATTAAATACAAAAATAAAAAAGTTATACCATAGGCCAGAGGCATAGTCACCATGAAAGAGTTAATCTAATACACAGACAGCCTTAGACTGTCACATGCAACAGAGGACCATTTGTAATAATTAACACATCTGTCAGCCTAAGAAAATAGTAACAAAAATAGACCTTGCAGTGTAATTTATATGAGATAAGATTTTTAAAATCAGAAGCTATTCTTAAAAGCAAACAAACCCAAACCTAAGTAAATAACTACAGAAACCATAGCCTTAGGATGTCTCATAGCTTTGGACACACTTAACAGAGCTGTCACTTGCTTGTTTCACATCTAAGTGTCCTATGCTTTAATATATGACTGTTTTTGTAAAAATTCTGCCTTCCTTTAAAATGAATATATTTGGTCCAGAGACTCATTATCAGGTTTACAAAGTCTTTGGAAAGACATGTTAGCTCTATAAAAATTTAGAAATAACAGACTAATAAAGTATTTAATCATTATACTCCAAATCCAATATAAAGAATTAAACACACCTATGGTGATTTTCTTTGTAACAAATACATTTTCTTTAAGGTTCACATGTTTCTGTAGGGTACTGACATCTCAGAGTAAGTCTGCTATTCTTGTTCTTATAACAACACCATGGTGCTGGGACAAGTATACCCAGGTTGATGACTCCGTATAGTTTTTTCTTGTAATTCAGGCTGTGTTTTATGCCTGGGGAGTGGTTTCCCTTTCACTTCAGGAATGGAATCCTGCAACCTCCTTGCATTACTTCTGTTGAGAGACAAAACTTTACAAGCTCCCTGGCTGAAAAGTGTGGCCCTAGGCTGGGATCTGCTGGGAACAGCATCATGTGCTGAAAATAATCTCTATTCCTCTGTTCACTGAAGAACTGCAGTGCTATAGAATCTTTTAATGGATTTTAAGATCTTACTATAATAACATGAGTTAAAAAATGTACATGTACACAGTTTCTTATTGAGTGATAAAATAGAAAGTTTTTTACTTCATCATGTATATAGCTCCACATACATACAACATTCTTGACTGTGTCCCCATAATGAAAATGACACTTAACAGACATTACTTAGAATAATTAAAAATTATTCTTCAGATCTACCTTGTTCTAGATACCATCTCTTTACTCATTTGCTATGATTTGTTTAAAGTATATCAAGGGTGGAAGTAACTCCCAAATTCAGAATGTCAAATAGGATCTAATAGGCTGTCTTCTCGTCTGACTGACCCAAGAAGCCTGTACAATCAGAACCACTTAACTCCCTCTTTGTGCAATAACCCTATGTCGAGTCACCTGGCCTGTCTCACACCTTGCTGAAAAGTGTATTAGCCAGGTTGCTGTGCAGTTTCTTAATTTTCAGCTATCATCAAATTTTGTTAACATACTGATCCTGCCACTTACTGCTTTTAGGTTTGTCTTTATTTTTTTCCCCTAACTCTGCTTAAAATTATGCATCTCTTTTTATATCCTCAAAGGTGAGTGCTGGGAGTCCTGAATAACCTGACTCCAAAGGAACTAAGTTAATCTGATAGTTTCAATCTTCTCATTTACAAAAGATCTAAATGAGTCAAGGAAAATTAAGCTGTCCAATATTGAAACACCTACTTAACTTTGGAAAAAGAATTTAAAACTCAGGTCTTGAAGCTCATATTGCTTGTCTTGCTAGGATTTTAAAACCATGATACTTTCATCTAGTCAAGCATTCATTAGCATGGGGGAGAACAGAGTCCCAGAGGATGGGCTCCCAAGTCAGATTGCCCAGATTTAAATCTGCCTCTATGTGTTAATATCTGTACCATATCCAAATTCTTTAGCTGCCCTATTCCTGTATTATGTGTAAAATGGGCATAATAATAGCACCTCAATCACAGAGCAGTTGTACAGGTACTGAACATACAGCATCATGTGAAACATAGTAAGTTTTCAATTAAAGTGAGCTATTATTTAATGGCTAGTTCATTCAAACTGAAATATGTATTTGGTACCTACCACATGCCAGATACAGCAGATCCTCAAATAACATCATTTTGTTCAATGTTGTGCTATTATATAATGGTGATGTGAGGCCCCAGGAACTTAACTCTTGCTTATATTAATTAGCCTGTGCTCAAATTGATTTCCATAAATGTTGGGTCATAGCAGTTCCAAGAACGTAATGACAAAGTTAAGTGTAGACTTATGGAAAGAGGCATCCTTACCAATGTCAGGGCTGCTCTATACTCCACCCAGAAAACAGTAACAATTATAAAATGCATCTATAACATAAATTATTACTATTATTTTTAATATTAAGATTTATTTGTTAAGGGGTTTGAAGTCAAGAGAGGGGAGAATAGCAAAGGTCTAGTGGGCAGAGGTAGATCACATAGGCCTGTTAAATTTATGCATATTATAATAAAATACTGGATTTAAAAATCTCACTTAACTACATTGAAATATACTATCCAATATCATTAGCTATAGTCACCATGCCATACACTAGACCCTCAGTATGCGGTGAGAAAGCTTTATATTTTTTATTACAAGTGTTTTCTACTGCACTGTCATATGTGAGTACCTATAAACCTGTGCATTCTTCAGAATTCATATTAAAAATAGAACCATGCATGGAAAAATTAAGATTCTATGCAGATCCTAAAACCTGTGCAGTCACTTCATAGCAATTATCATTTGAATGAATATTAGCAGTAATAAATCACTAATAAGTATTTCTGTATATATTACATTTTAAGAAAAATGGTAAAAATAATTTGGCGGCAGGAATAAGGAAAGATCAGCCTACTTAGAGAGAGAGAAAGAAGGTGGGGCACACACACAAAACAAGGAGAGAACACAGCATGCTAAGACAGACTGCGTGTCCAGTGACAGTCAAAGGAAAGAGCAGAACGTGAGTGTGAAGGAAATGGGAATCATGTTTCTTTTACTCCTCCATGGATCAAGTAAAGTTGAGCCTTGTTTCAATACTTTGTGTGTAGCTGCTGCTTTGGGGGATGTAAATCTTTAATGTGCTGGGAAATTAGCTCAAGAAACAACCTACTTTTCATGTTATATTCACAATCTTGTCTACTCACGAATCATTTGTAAGTTAATCCCCTCACGTTGCAAACACACATTCTAGCATAACAGATGGGGGATGACATGGGAAGGTTAACATTTCCAAATGATTATTCTGGTAGGAAATCAACACTCAGATTTTAGTTTTTTTTTTTTACTACAAAGCTGAAATCAGACTGGTGACAGCGATGATGAATATAGCCAGATGTCAAACATCAAGAATCTTAACTAAAATAAAAAGACATTTATTCAGAGGAATAACCTTAGCTGTCAATGCTTCTAAAATCTAAATTTTGATACCACTTATGCTCAAAAAACATGGAGAAGGTTTTCATGGAACAGGAAGGAAGAAATACAACCTTATTTGTTCAAAATACTAGACTAAGTTTGGGAAGTTAGAGTTCTTGTTCTCCATCTTTTCTACTCATGTTTACCTTCCCCTGTGTCTGAGCATGCCTGCCTAAAACTGATATAAGTATAGGAACAAACATGAAGAACATTTTGAAAATTTAAAGAGAGGAAGAAACATGGAAGACACAGAAAGTTCAAGAATTTAAGTCATGTTGGGTGTCCATGTTAGTAATTTAAACTTGACAACAGATGAAATATGTACGCTATGCTTACACAGGCTTACTGAAAACAGGAGCAAATATTTTCTGACATCTTAAATAGATTGCCACACATACATGAAACCATTTATGATTGATACTGCATTGTGAATGTTAAGAATAAATTACTTCAGGAGAAATTACAGTTCATGGTTTAAACTCAATTGTTTAAAGCAGTACTGTGCAACAGAAAAATACACAAGCCACAAATGCAAACTGCATATATCATTTTAATTTTCTTATAAACACATTAAAAAGAAAGAATAAATGGATAAAATTAATTTAATAATTTATTTTTATTTAGCTGAATATTATCATGTCAACAAGTAATAACTGTAGAAATGAATGAAATATTTAAAACTCTTATATTTTGTATTAAGTCTTTGAATTTGGGTATACAATTGAAAAGCAGAGCACATCTCAAACTCAAATTGCCAAATTTCAACTGAGTAGCCACACATGGCTGATGGTTACCATGTTGGACAATATAAGTGTAAGTTAACTTTTTATGAATATTAATATATCAGAATGAAATAATGAAATAAAATATACATTATTAATTTTGTTTTTTTTTCTTTTTGTCTAAAGGTCGCATTCCTTCCAACTATAAAAAAAATACATATTCTATTTATTTCTCCTTTTGTGAGTGCCTTCATAAAATACTTTTTGAGTCTAACTTTTAGACACTCTCCATCTCATATCTTACCTCAAACACGAAGAATTGCTTTCACATTAAATGTTGGAATTTGAATATTTGTGAAGAGTGCATTGTATTTTTCATTATATTATGTATAGCTAAACTGAATTGCAGCTGCAAATGATCAAAGTGCCATGTTTTGTAGACATTTAATCATACATGTATCAACTGTGATTTTAGATCTCTTATTTTGAAAGCATTATATATAATTTCTGGCCTCCAACATTTTTTGGTCCTTGGAAACCTCGTAGGCTGTGAGCCTTGAGCCCCTAGAGCCAAATGTATAAAACCACTTTGACACAGGTTATATATATTTTTTCCAAGCCTGCTTGCAAAATACAGGGATACTTTTATTCCTGTAGCTCTCAGTGTCATTGTCACCTCTGATAGGCTTTTACCAACTTTAGTTTGCTAACTTAAATTTTGCCAACAGGATATTGTTTGCTAATTTTCACAGCATTGGTAAACTTGCCCTCATCTATGTATTTGACTGTTAGTTTGAGGCAAAGATTGTGTCTATTTTCTTATCTACTACGTAACAAATGACTTAGTACATTGCAGATACTCAGTAAACCTTAGACAAATGAATGAAGAAAAAATGTTTGTTATAAAGTGAAGTTCAAAGCTCATTTTACCTAAATGCAAAGGAGAGATTGTCCATCTATCTGGAAGGGATCCAAGGTCTCTCTGAGCTGAACATCATTTACAAAATAATTCACACGTTCCCAGGGTTTTTGGTATTCCAAGGTCAGAAAAGCATTTTTCTTTTAACTTAAAGCTTATAAAGCCATTTGACAGTTTATCGATCATTTATATTTTATTATGATCATTTACTTTTACATGTAGTAATTTATCTTGGTTTTTTATTTGTTTATTTTTTTCCATTGGATGGTCTTATTTTTTGTATCATCAAGAAATTTTTTCTTTTTTTAATTTAGAAATTAGATTTAATGGGGTAACATTGGTCAATAAGAATATATAAGTTACAGGTAAACATTTCTAAACCATTTGAACTATTGTTGCATTATGTGCCTGTCCCCCAAAGTCAAATTATTTTCCATCACTATATATTTGCTCCTCTTTACTCCCCTCCCTCAAGCCCCCTCCCTCTGAAAACTACTTCATTTTGTCTATTTCCATGAGTCTTGGTTTTTACTTAAAAAAATTTTTTTTTCTTATTCTCACACTTGGCCTGTTTTGTTCTTCAAAAGGGATATTTGACAAGGTTTGTGGATATTTTTGGTTGTCACAACTGGGTGTGGGGAGAATGCCACTTTGTTATCCATTGACCAAAGAAAAGGATTTGCTTCAAAAAAATCATAAAATAGGTCCCTAACAGCAAAGAATTATCCAATCCAAAACATCCATAGTGCTGAGTTTGCTAAACCTTACTTTTAGGTCACTTTATAAACATTGATTCCTGCTTTGTTCTTAAAATAATTATTAAATTAAAAAAATAATTGTTTATGTTTATGATACACCTTTTGCTTCATTATCCTAAAGCTTTTTCAAGTTTGTAAAAAGCTTAGTTTATTGAAGTTAACAGGTTGAATAGTAATAGACATTTATCAATGTAATTTTTAAAAAGTCTTTCCTCTCTGTTTCTTCAATTGTTGCCCGATATAAAGAGAGTTTTGATGGCTATCATGTAATTCTATCAATTTAATGTATCTTTGTTAATCTTTTTTTATAGGTCCCTTTAGATGGACTATAATACTGCAGAAGCCTTTTCATCAAAAGGATTAATGTCTGCACTATCATCTCTGCAATAAAACGGAAAGCTAAGTGGTGGAGGCCACAGACACCTCAAACCTGGATTCCACAATTCTACATTAAGTGCTGAGTTTTTATTACTCTGCTGCCGGAAAGCCTTTGCCAATGCTTACAAGGAACTGTTTACCCCTGCTTCTCTGGGTCCTGTTTGATGGAGGTCTCCTAACACCACTTCAACCACAGCTACAAAAGACTTTAGCCACGGAACCAAGAGAAAATGTTATCCACCTGCCAGGGCACCGATCACATTTGCAACGAGTTAAACGTGGCTGGGTATGGAATCAGTTTTTTGTGCTGGAGGAATACATGGGCTCCGAACCTCAGTATGTGGGAAAGGTAATGGCCTGTTTCTTTTGACAAGCGCTTGATAGCAATGGGGATTATGCATTGTGTATTGTGTGTGGATGTTTTGCACAGGAGTTGAACCAACCAGTGACTAGAACACTGGAGAGGAAATTCAAGAGACCTGGTTTTTCTTCTTGGCTCAGTGACCTAGGTAAGCTTTAGAATATCATTTAATCCCTCTTTACTTTAATTATTCTTGGTGATTTTAATTAAATCAATATATATTTGGTTTTTATTTTTGACATTTCTTGCTAAATATAAATTAAAATATGTAGAAATCTTGTGATAGCACATTATTGCTCATAGACATTATAAAATTGTTTACCAATAAGAGACATAGAAAAATAACACCAGGTATAAATAATTTAAACTGCTGTTGAGATCCTTGAGTCACCAAGATGTCTTTTTTCTCTCCCTCAAAAACATGACATAGAGTTAGAATTGTGATTCTGAAGTATTTAACTTGGCTTGCTTACATTTCATAAATAATCTCTTTATTATATGCTCTTCAAGCTATTAATGAAGCAATTTATGACCAAATTAAAAACTGTTGGAACCAAAATATGTATACATCAATCTTCAACACAACACACAAATTTCTAGTCATATTTCAAGTTTATAGAAATTTCTTTTTTTTTAAGAAAATAGTTGATGGCAACTGTTTCAGCACACTTATCCTTTACTGCTATTTTCCTTTCATAGAATTTTGACCTATGTCTAGAATAGATAGAACTTATCAATAGCACTGGAAAAAACATTTTATTTTTTAATAAATATTTTATTTTATTTTGATATTGTTAATTCTGATTTCAAATTTTCTAATTTTTTTCATGGTTTTTACCATGTGTGAAAAGTTTAATAGAACTCTAAGGGCAGAAAGGAAACCATAGAAAGAGGAATATTACGAAGCTGATATATAGAAGAGTATGTCTTTGGAACGTTAAAGTCCTCAGAGCTTGCTGGAAGCCTAAACTAATGATAAACATGATTAAGTTTTATGATATCAATGTTAGGTCAAAGAAGAAAATCCATTCAAGATCTTAACTTTTTGCACTACTCTTTTGGAATTATTTTTGGAAAAATATTTAAAGAATATTGACTAATACAATGTGGAAGGTCCTTCAATAGAAACATTTGTTGAACATGAAGACATAGCTAAAGTCACCCTAAGGTGTATGAGTTCCCGGACAAATTTTTCCTGTGAGACACTTGTTTACATATAAAAATTTGAGTGACAGCCAGACCAGGTGGTGGCACAGTGGATAGAGCATCCAACTGGGGCACAGAGAATGCAGGTTTGAAACCCCGAATTTGCCAGCTTGAGTGCAGCTCACCAGCTTGAGCCCAAGGTTGCTGGCTTAAGCAAGGGGTCACTTGGTCTGCTGTAGCCCCCAGACAAGGCATATATGAGAAATCAATCAATGAACAACTAAGGTGCTGCAGTAAAGAATTGATTCTTCTCATCTCTCTCCCTTTCTGTCTAGCTGTCTCCATCTGTCCCTCTCTCTGTCACAAAGAGAAAAAAAATGAGTTAATTCAGATCAGTCTTTGCATACAACTCTAGCAATCCAGTTTCTAGTAATCTTGTGAAAAAAAAGAACATCATCAGTACCATTAAGTAGGAGCAATGTCTTGACAAGAGTCCCACCTACTAGGAATTAAGACCTGGTCATATTGCCATGGGACAACCTCAGAGGTCCCATTCTTGAAACTCCACAGGGTATCTGGTGATTTCAAAAATGAGTACAAAGCCAGAAATAGCCTTATTGGACCCTGATGGGAGAAATGGACAGACACTAAGCTCAATCAGTTTTAGTCCAGCACAGCTCACCTCACCCAGATGGTACATGGAAGTCCCCTTGTGTCACTGTGCATTGCTTCTACTTATATAACTTTTTAATATAATCATGGAACAAGAAAATAATCATCAAAACATTTTTTATGGTAAAATAGGTTCATGTTGGGCTGGTACACTTGTTACTGGTGAGTGAAATTAATATAGGGCTTGAGTTTTGAAATCTAAGACAATGAAGAGATAGTAGCATAGTGCTAAAACTGCCTCACTTGTATCAGTTATCTGAACTGTGCTTATAACACAAGCTGGACGTGGAGTCCAGGTTCCTGGCGAATATCCAATGAAAAGGTATGCTCTGGTTTAGATTAAAGTACATCTATAGTCTTCAGATGTTCAAATTTGAAGTGACAGAGTTGACATTTTTTTGAATAATTAATGAAACTACTTCTAGTCTGTCCTTATTTTAATAACATTTCACATCCCAGTAGATGTAAGAAAAATGAGAGAGAGAAAGAGGGACAGACAGGAGCAGAAAGAAAGGAAAGAAATGAGAAGCATCAACTTGTTATGGCACTTCAGTTGATCATTGATTGTTTTCTCATATGTGCCTTGACTGGGGGGGCTTCAGCTGAGGAACTGAACCCTTGCTCAAGCCAGTGGCCTTAGGCTCATGGGGTTATATCTATGATCTCATGGTCAAGCCAGCAAACCCACACTCAAGCTGGTCAGCCCACTCTCTAGCTGGATAAGTCCATACTCAAGCCAGCAATCCTGAAGCTTTGAACTAGGGTCCTTTGTATTCCAGATTGATGCTCTTTCCAGTGCGCCACCACCTGATCGCACAAAAAGTAAGTTTATTAGGTGTAAGGTCAGCAGTTGGGGCTGCCATTACTGCCGTTTACATGAAGGTTCTCATTGAATTTGAAAAGACAGTAAAGAAACTATGGAGCCAAAAACTGGTGGGCCATGACTCTATTCTAGCCTCACAACCAGACGGTGAATAAAAACACACAGGATACCAAAACCTACTCACATTTTCCCCAATTCCGCAACCAGGAGAATCTTTTCTGGTTTTCCTAGAATCAAAGGCCCCCCACCAGTCTAAATCACTTCTGGTTCCCCATGTGCCAACATGGCTTCTTACTCTCTGCACAAACTGACTTCTCCTTTAGTACTCTACTATCTTGGCTACCTTCTCTGTAAAAAACATGGCCTCCTTCTTTCTCCTATTTCATCACAAACTTTTCTTGGTGCAAAAACTTCTCTTCCAGCACACATTAGCTTAACAATGATCCTTGCCAAGCAAGAAGATAATTAGCCATTTTATCTGGCAGCATCATTTCTGTGAGCAGCACCATTTTTAACAAACTGAGCGTAAAAATTACATTTTACAAACTTATTTTTCCACATTCCATCCCTATTGCTCACTTTGCAACCCACAATCCACACAACAGGCATTCCTGTGCAAGGAATTAGGCACATCACACAAACAAATCACAGCAACAGCACAAGTCATACAATTTCAACAATTACAAAGGTGTCCTTCACCGTGTCTCACTGAGCACTATGGCAAAAGCGCAAAATGTCCTTGGAGCTTCTCTCCAACTGGATAAAAAGCTTCCCACAGAAGGAGTATCTCCAGCAAACCTACCCTTACACCCGTCAGGGTTAATCACATTGTCCAAAGGCCGTATATCCATCCAACATGGGAGCAGTCCAGGAATCAGTCCACGCACTTGGGGCCTCAGGCCTCCCCCCTCATCCCTACCATCCTGGAAGGTCTTAGAATGTTGTCCTAAAGGGGAGAATGTGGCAATGGTGGCCAACATTTTCACCTCTGCTCCAGAGAGCATGCTGCCATCCACCTATTTGTCCCACAAACCTATCAGGGGCTTAGTAGGTACTCCTTGCTGCTGGATCCTCACCTTCTCTCTACGGACGGCAGATTCAGCCTGATTCTCCTCATCCTCAGAAGAGGAGCTGGAAATGCCTACTCCTGCTGACTCAGATTCACTTTGCTGGCACGGCTCCATCTTAGGTTCCTGTGGCTGCCGGCTCTCAGTAACTTCCAGGGAAAACTACAACTGACACACCTGTAATTCCTTCTTCAGAGACTGCTCCATTTCCAGGTGCAACTTATGAACCTGGTCAGCCTCTTTCTCCAGCACTTGCTCCAGTTTCAGGATCTGCATCTCTTTCTCCCATGGCCATTCCAACTTCTTCTTCTCCTCGGTTTGCAGGCCTCGGGCAGCCTCTTCCACAGAGCTCTTGGTTTCCTCTCACAGGGCTATAAAAATCAGCCAGCCTATGGTCCCCAAAAAGACAGCCATGGGGAACCATAGCAACAACCAGTCCCCTACCCCACCCCTTAAGGGTGATGGTGGCTCCTTACCAATCTGACTTGAATCCTGCCAACTACACCAAATGTAAGGCCAGTAGTTGGGGCCGCCATTGCTGCCATTCACATGAAGGTTCTCATTGAATTTGGATAATTGGTGAAGAAACTGTGGAGCCAAAAACTGGTGGGCCATGCCTTTATTGTAGCCTTGTAACCTGCTGGTGAGTAAAAACCCACTCAAATGTTCTCCAGTTCCACAACCAGGAGAATCTTTTCTGGTTTTTCCTAGAATCAAAGGCTCCCCACCAGTCTAAATCATCTCTGGTTCCCCATCTGCCAATATGGCTTCTTACTCTCCTCACAAACTGGCTTCTCCTTCAGTACCCTGCCATCGTGGCAGTCTTCTCTGCAAAAAACATGGCCTCCTTCTTCCTCCTACTTCTTCACAAACTTTTCTTTGTGTGAAAACCCCTCCTCTAACACACATTAGCATAACAATGGCCCTTCCCAAGCAAGAAGGTAATTAGCCATTTCACCTAGCAGCATCATTCTCGTGGCAGCACCATTTTTAACCAAGTGAGCATAAAAATCACATTTTACAAACTTATTTGCCCAACATTAGGTACTACTCTATTGCATTTTGCTATAGTGGCTCAAACAGCCTAAGACATCTAGCAACACTTGAAGCAACAAGCCATATTATTTATTATAATCATGAGTTTGTAAAAACCGTATTATATGAATGATCATCTAGATTCTTCCTTCTTATAAATGTTTAATTTTGAGTGTCTAATAGTGATATTTTGCACATCTCTATTGCTCTATTACAGTAGAGACTATCAGTGTTTTCTTACTATGGGAAATAGAGTCATTAGTATATTTATCTCTAGTTAGAGAGTCAGTTCCAGAAACCACAGAACCTATTAAAAGAAGACATCTATAATATTTTGTTCCTTTACAACCATTCCTGGTACCAATATTTGTGTCAGTGAGCATTCTCCAAAGAATCAAAATAAATAAGCTATGTATACACATATATTTGCTTTTAAATTCATGTTTATTTACTTATTTTAAATATATATGGCTCATATGATTGTGAATATGAAAGTTCCAAATCTGCAGGATAGGCCAACAGACAGGAAACCCAGGAAGAACTCAACTTTGAGCTGAAATATCTTCTGCTGGCAAATATTTTTCTTGTCTGGAGAAGTCAGTCCTTGTTTTATAAGACTTTCAGCTGATTGGATGAACCTGCCTATAATATGCAGGAACATCTGTTTTACTTAGAATCTACTAATTTAAATGTTAATCGAACTCAAAAATATACCTTCACAGAAACATCCAGAATAATGTTTACTAATATCTAGGCACCTTGGCCCACTGAGTTAACATTGAAGAAACAAGTGCTGGTTGACTCTCAGGATTTAAGGAAAATAACTTTTCAAAAGATTTTCTGCCTGACCTGTGATGGTACAGTGGATAAAGCATCAACCTGGAATGCTGAGGTCGCTGGATCAAAACCCTGAACTTGCCTGGTCAAGGCACATATGGGAGTTGATGCTTCTTGCTTCTCCCTCCAACCCCACCCTTCTATCTCTTTCTCTCTTTCTCACTCTCACTCTTCTCTTTAAAATAAATAAATAAATAAGATTTGCCAGTGTGGAACTAACAGCCATGTGTGCTTTTCTATACTATAAAGACATCTAGCAAAGAAGAAAAAGTAGATGATTATATCAATTCATTTTTTGCAGAATTATAAGGCCAGTGTGACTGAAGAGATCAAAAAAGGAAAAGTAAAATAGAAACTAGAGTGGAACTACAAATACTAAAATTCAAAGAAATTTAGCAACAAAAACATATGCTTTCATAGATATGAAAATCAAAACAGTGGCAGTACAATTTTGGGGGGTAATTATATAAAGAATGTATTTTGGGAAAAAAAAGTAAGAGAAAAATAATTAGAGGTAGTAAGATAGTTTATTAAAATTGCTACAATTGTAATACAAAAATATTTTGTCTACCTGGAATTTCTTCTAAATTAACACATAATTATGGCAATATTTTGACTCGTATATAAGACTTTGTACATAATAAAAATGCAAATTATATTATAATTTATACTGACACATTTAAAATTTTTTATGGCTCAACTATTATCTATCTATCTATCTATCTATCATCTATCTATCTATCTATCTATCTATCATCTATCTATCTATCATGTATCTGAGTTTCGTAGCTTTAATATAATCTTATTATGTAGTTTTCATGTTCAAATTACTCTTAAAGTCTGAGCATTCAATGTCCAAGTAATTCCTGTTCATTTGAGATTCAAGATTCATTATACCAACTCAGTCTTTATAAAGATTTAAAACCTTATGCATCCTCTTGACTCCTGCCTCACTTACATATCTGAGAATCTTTGTGTTATATTCTAGTGCCCTAAATCAAGGTCTTATTTCTAATCCTTCTTGCTGCCAAATGTATTGACTGGCTGCTAATCAAAGCATCTTTAGCTACCTGCTCTTTCTATAGCAAAATATCACAAGGAATCATTAGGTAAGCCTGATATTTTATTCTACACCTTGGTTCCTAAACATATCCCTGAATTTTATAGTTTTTCTCAGTACATTGAGTTATCTTTGAAGTAATCATGTTTCAATATGACTAGATAGCAATATGTTTAAAAGAAAAAATGCTTGAAATGGAATTTGAACTACATAACACAATAAACTAAAGTACTTTTCAAATAGTCAACGCCCATTGTATGTCAGTTCTCTCTCCTTTACAATTTATTTCTGCTTCTGGTATGCTAGTTACTTTATAAGAGCTATGCCATAAAGCTTTAATGTGTTTGCTTTAATTTAGTTGTTGAAACCTTGAATAAAATTTAACTATCTTTATGTCAATATATAAATGACTGAAACTAGGATTTCAAAAATAGCATGGACAGCATTAAGATTTGATCACTTTCTTTTTCTTCCTTTTTAATCTCCTTTTCCTCTCTTCATCTTTCTCCTTCTGCTGCTTTTTTTTCTACGTCCAATTATATGTTAATTTATTTCTCCTAAACATTCTTCTGTATTATTTATGGAAAATGTTACTTAATAGCTAGGCTAAAAAGTCAGGAGGCTTTGATTAAAATTTCAGGTGTTATAATAATTATCAACACAAAAGTGCTTAAGCATATGTGTGTTAATCCATACTAATAATATAATGTGATGTCACATACCCAGATTCTGTATTCACCAGAAATATCTCAATTGTGCATGTCACAAACTTTATTGTGTGTGTGTGTGTGTGTGTGTGTGTTTGAGCATATGTTATTGAACTCTTATCTTTAAAATATTAGTTGGAGATATTAGAAAATAGTGCTGTCTCTGGGCTAACATGGATAACTATGTACAACTCGCATGTTACACTAGGTGATAAAAGATAGAGCCTAAAGGAATTATTAGGGAAATGCCCTGGGAAAGCCACCTGTATAAAAAGTTAATGAAAAAATAGGGAGCATAGGGTACCTAAATAATAAAAATTTCAGATTTTATGTTCTGATCTTCTAACAATATTGAGTTCTTGAATATATATACGGTATACAACTCAAACATACTTGAAATATGAGTGAGTTCTTCTGGTTACTTTAAGCATAGTACATACATGTGAAAAACACTCCTCTTTGTTGACTCTGAAAAATAGTGAACCACTGTCATGAAAGATTCCACCTATATTTTATTGTTCATGAGGCACCACATATTTTATTGTTACTGACATTTAATCAATGTAACTAATATTTGAAATTACTATTATGAAAGTGATCAAGTTGTACTCCTGGGAATTTTCCATAGAGATGGTATAAAGAAAATTTCCTATATATAATATATCTAATCACTTTAGAATAAACTTTTAATGTATACTAATACTCATTGTTAATGAATGATGTTGCTTTTTGTTATTGTTTTATGTCAACTATTAAGAACTGTTAGTCTTCTGCAGTGTCATGATTGTTGTGAGAAGACATGAGATACCTGGGTTAGAGAAAGAGGGCTATAGCCCTCACCGCACAACAAGCAGCATAAACATCAGCAAAATTGAATCAGCTTTCATTGCCCCACGTACAACAGGGGAAAAATCAGATAGGCCAAGATGGATGCTGTGAAGCAGTGGGCTGTGTTATAAAAGAGGAATCCTGATAATTCTTGTCTTTTGATTGGTTAGGAGACATTATCTCTGTTTACTGAGTAATAAGCATCTCTGCCCTTTGCATTGGATGAAGACACTATCTTGGCCCTGGCCAGTTGCTCAGTGGTAAAGCATAGGCCTGGTGCATGAATGTCTGAGTTCACTTCTCAATCAGGGCACACAGGAAAAGCACCCATCTGTTTCTCTACCTCTCCCCCTCTCAATTCTCTCTCTCTCTCTCTCTCTCTCTCTCTCTTTCTCTCACCCTCCTATAGTTATGGTTCAGTTGGAGTGAAGTGGCCCCTGGTGCTGAGTATGGCTCCATGGCCTCTGCGTCAGGTGGTAGAAAGAGCTCAATTGCTGAGCAACAGAGCCATGCCCCAGATGGGCAGAGCATTGTCCCCTAGTGGGCATGCCATGTGGATCTTGGTGGGAGAGTATGCGGGAGTTTATTTCTGCCTCCTCTCCTCTCACTGAATAAAACAAACAAACAACAAAAAAAAACTATCTTAATTTTTCAAGGTGGTTGCTATATGTATAAACATTGTTAAAAGTATAGTTTAAAAAAAAGACATTTAGTGCTCTCTGTGTAAGACCTGTAGAAACATAAAGAATGTTAGAAAATTGTCTCCCAAAGCCATTTAGTGTGCTGACTCACTAAAGCAACACAAAATATACTGTAGTGACTTTATGTAATTAGACACAATTTAAATACTTTCTTCTGTCAGTTAATTGAGTTGCTTTGTCAGGAGACAAATTATGAGCCCCCTCATCCTCTCTTTTTTCTTTTTAAATAACATTAAAAAGATTCCTCCAAGAGTTTATATCCACTTGTATTCTGAATCTTGGATTTAGAATTATAAACAGAAAAGTGGGGTAAAACTGAATATTTAAAGAAATGTTTCAAGGCTACTTCTATTTCTTAGTGATGTTGGTCTTTGCAAATTAACTATCTTCCCAATAAGTAACCTTTGCAGAATACATATTTATTTTTCCTATCTAAATGATAGATGATAATTTATCTTTCAGCTACTGGATATAAATAATTGTTTGGGATATAACCTCCTCATAATTATACTGATAGCCTCACCCCTTATTTAAAATATATGAATTACTTTTTCTGCCATAAACAGTAATTTACTATTATAAAGAGTGGATAGTTCATATAAAATTAAAATTCTCTTTATTTTAGAAAGTACTAAGTGCTAGTGAAATTGAACATAATTGTTTGGATATATTTATGTGGTTTTTATCATATATTCAGCCATCTATTATAAAGCATATGAAATTTTAATTCAGAATGTGATTTTGAAAGTGATGGGCATTAAAAGAGGGCAATACTATTTTTTTCATGATACATAAAGTGCTCTAAATGTAATTCTCTGTTGAATAAGCTTACAAAATAAACAAAGCATTGGTAGAATTGAAAGATGGAATTATACTTGTATTGACCGTGTCAGTTACTGTTGCAAATATATTTCAAAAACACTTTTAAAGTCACACCTGAAGAACCAATTTTGAAGTTTTAAAAAGCAAACAAAATAAATTAAAACACAAGAAAACTTCTATTTTGAAAATAAAAGGAGGTAATAAGAAATGGTTGAAACCAAAACCTTCCAATATTTTTTCCCTTCAATTGACACATTTTAAAACCAAATAGGAAAATATTTATCCACTATTGGATAAATAGAAAATCTATTATCCACTACATAATTGTGATCTGAAACCATTAAAATTCCACTTTTATTTCATAACCGTCCACAAAACACTGAACTCATGTAATTCTGAAGATCATGGAAACTAGCAACAGTTACATTTGAATGATAGGAGAAACATTGTTTTATTTCAACAATCAGAGCCCTTTAACCCATTTACAGCTTAGCTTTTTTTTTTTTTTTAAGTGAGAGGAGGGAAGATAGTGAGGCAGACTCCTCCATGTGCCCTGACTGGGATTCACCGGGCAACACCATCAGGCCAATGCTAGAGAGTTGAGTAATTTTTAGTGCCTGAGGCTGACATATTGACAACAACGGAGCTATCCTCAGCACTCAGGGCTAAAGCTTGAACAAATTGATCCACTGGCTGCACAAGGGGAAGAGAAAGAAAATGGGGAGAGGATGGGGAAGAGAAGCAGATTGTCACTTCCCCTGTGTGTCCTGATTAGGAATCAAACCTGGTACATCCATATGCTGGGCTGATGCTCTGTCCACTAAGCCACCAACCAGTGCCAAAGTTTAGATTTAAAACTAGAGTTGAAAATATTATAAAATTGAGACCAAAATTAACATAGTGTAAATATAATCTTTCTTTTTCTTTCTCTTTTATTCTCTCTTCCTCCCTCCCTCCCTCTTGTGCTTCCTTTTTCTTCCTTCCTTCCTTCCTTCCTTCCTTCCTTCCTTCCTTCCTTCCTTCCTTCCTTCCTTCTTTCCTTCTTTTCTTCCTTCCTTCCTTCCATTTTTCCTTCCTTCCTTTTTTCTTTTTTTTTCTTTCTCGATTAGGAAAGATCTTGACAGACCAAAAGAAAGGACAATTTAGAGTAAAATAGAGGCTCTTCTAACAGGTACAAGATAGGAAATATATGTACAGAAATATACCAGCATTCTTTTTAGAGTCATTAAAGACTTCTAAAAAATCCTAAATATATTTTCAAATATAAAGAAATGGCTGTAGCCTGACCAGGCTGTGGCGCAGTGGATAGAGCATCGACTGGGATGCGGAAGACCCAGGTTCGAGACCCCGAGCTCATCAGCTTGAGCGCGGGCCCTTCTGGCTTGAGCAAAAGCTCGCCAGCTTGGACCCAAGGTCACTGGCTCCAGCAAGGGGTGGTTTGGTATGCTGAAGGCCCGTGGTCAAGGCACATATGAGAAAGCAATCAATGAACAACTATGGTGTTGCAACAGCAACGAAAAACTAATGATTGATGCTTCTCATCTCTCTCTTTTCCTGTCTGTCTGTCCCTATATATCCCTCTCTCTCACTCTCTCTCTGTCCCTGTAAAACAAAAAATAAAAACAAACAAAGAAATGGCTGTAAAAGACATATGTTACTTAGAATCTTTGGTGCCTAGAGGACCCAGAATTGTGACTGAGTATTTGACAACTTGCCTGCTCTTAAACAAGTTGAATTTTATCATGACTCCATGAAAGCTTAAACAGTTAAGTGGATGTGTGTAGTATCTGGCTATTGTGGATTATAAAATATCAAGGTTTTCTCCTCACAGACCAAAGGCATGAAGAGTGAAAATGGAGAAATGAAGCCCTGGTCAATGGACTCAGTGGTAGAACATTAGCCCAGCATATGTGGAGGTCCTGAGTTTGATTACCGGCCAGGGCACACAGGAGAAGCACCCATATGCTTCTCTATCCTTCCCCCTCTCCTTCCTCTCTCACTTTCTCTCCCACAGCCAAGGCTCCATTGGAGCAAAGTTGGCCTGGGCACTGAGAATGGCTCCATGGCCTCCACCTCAGGCACTAGAATGGCTCAACAGGACAATGCCCCAGATGGTCAGAGCACCGCCCGCTGGTGGGCATGCTGGGTGGATCCCATCCGGGTGCATGTGGGAGTCTATCTCTCTGCCTTCTAGATTCTCACTTCAGAAAAATACAAAAAAGAAAAAAATAATAAAGAAAATGGAGCAAAGATGGGAGAACCTTATTTAGTATCTAGTTATTCCTAAAGAAATTGATATCCCCAAACTCCCAGTACCTAAATACAACAGCTCCTCAGAATCCACCCCCTTTCCTCATCTTATTACGTACTTTATTTTTCATGAAAGGAAAGAAGACATCTAGTTTCGTTAGAGAATCATTGCCCCCCCTCTGCCCCGCGTATTTAGCACTGTTTTTTTTTTTGTATTTTTGTTTGTTTTAGAATATTAATTACACATTTTCTCCTTAATAGTTACAAATATGTAAATACCTTTGAAAGTGCTTTTCTGATTACTAAATGTCTCTGGATGTGCTACCCTTCACCTGAAGGTCAAGGAGTTCTAGAAAAATATTATGAACAATAAAGTGATACTTGAACATAAACATTAACATTAACAAATATGAGTGTAGATCAGGTGTTAGAAAATATAGCTTTCAAACCAAATCCAACCCGCTGCTTGTTTTTGCAAATAAAATGTTATCTGAACACAGCCATGCTCATTTGTTTACAAACTGTCTATGGCTGCTTTTTCACAAGATGGCAAGTTTGAGTAATTAGGACAGAAATAGTATAGCTTGCTAAACCTAAACTATTGGTTATCTGGCCATTTACAGAAAGAAGTTGCTGCCTTTTTTTAAGAATATTAACCTGAACACAACAGAATGCTCTAGGAAATTATGTGTTTCATTGCAGACACTTAGAACTAACTGCTCAATCAGTCCTGTCCGTGTTTTAAAGGTCCAGAGGGCTAGTTGTCAAAAATGTGGCCCCTGGAAGATAAGCAGCAGGGGGTAATAAAATAATTATGGGCTTTTTTTTGTGGCTTTGAATAACTTTATTGTCTCAGTATCCTCCTCTTTAAAATAGAAATAATATGGAAAGAAAATAATAAATTTATTGTGTGGGTTGATAATATATTTAGATTCTAAGCTGGTGTCATCATTGTTACTGTGCTTCACTCACTCCATACATTTTTTCCCAGTGTAGAAACTGTAATATCTCTGATGAAATGTGGGAATATGGGTGTCTAGCTTCATTAGAATGTACACTTCAGTCCTTGGGACAAGAGAATGATGAGGGAGGAATCTATCACATTTTGTGGAGTATGATGCAGATTCCATTTCCAGCATTATCATTAAGCCTGCCAAGAACCTCCCAGCATACCCATGTCCCAATTTCTTGATATCCTTATCTAAGTGTATCCATACAGCCAGCACTAAAGTCTCCTATGATCTTGGACACATCCATGAGTAGGGATATTATTATTGCTAGAATTTATTAAGTTCACTTTATCTACAGTGCAATGATTCGTATTATAAAGCAATGATGAAACAAGTTTATACAGGGCTTACCTCATATTGTGAAAGTCAGGTTAAAACCAAATATATTCGTGTGGACAAGTAATAAAGTCAAGACCAGAGTCGTGTAGCACACTAAAGATAAAATAAATTTTAATGTGCTTATCAAGAAAAATAAATTAAACACTTATTTAAAAGACCCCAATTTTGCCTGACCAGGTGGTGGCACAGTGGATAGAGTGTTGGACTGGGATGCAAAGAACCCAGGTTAAAGGTCCCGCGGTCGCCAGCTTGAGTGTGGGCTCATCTGGCTTGAGCAAAAAAAGGTCATCAGCTTGGACCCAAGGTCACTTGCTCCAGCAAGAGGTTACTCATTCTGCTGCAGGCCCATGGTCAAGGCACATATGAAAAAACAATCAATGAAAAATTAAGGTGAAAAACTGATGATTGATGCTTCTCATCTCTCTCCATTCCTGTCTGTCTATTCCTCTCTCTGACTCTCTCTTTGTCCCTGTAAAAAAAATAATAAAACGACCCCAATTTTCTTTTTTGATTGATTTAAATATTTATTATGTATAATGTCTGTCTCCTATATACTATTAAAATAAACAATTACAAATTACTTTTGCAATTATGTATACATTTTAAATGTTTGTATTTCATGAAAGAAATATAAATTTTATATTTTTCAAATATTTTTCATTGTTTGATAGAGAAGGGCAGGGGAATGGGGAGAGAAGCATTAACTCCTTGTTTCATTTACTGGTTTCATTAAGTTGTGTACTCTGATTCTTTCTTCTACATGCCTTGACTGGGGGTCAAACCAGCAACCTCTGACATGCCAGGTTGACACTATATCCACTGAACTATCCAGCCAGGGCCTGTAGTTTTCATATTCTAAAATGCCAATGTTTAAATTCAAAGTTTAGAAGTATAAGTTAGGGCATATATTTTTACTAATATTTATAAACATGACCCATTAATTTGCCAGGCATATTTCTAGTCTTTGCTTCCACTGATTAAATTTTTTTCTATAACATGCAGTCTTTGATTAAGTACCAAACTTTAGTTATTATATGAGGCTTTAAATATATTTTAATTAATTATTGAATTTTTATCATTCAATCAGTTTTGAGGGATAGTCACATTCATATTTCAAATGTGATACATTCATTAATGGCTCTGAGTACATGTTACTAAGTGATTTTTTTAATCATAAAGTGATCAAGAACAGTCATTAAGTTAATAATTAAATGAGTAAGAAAATATTCCAGTTCAATTAAGTAAAATTATTACTTACAGAAAAATAATTATGTACACTCTCAACATGCTGATCTTTCTGGGTAAGAGTTCAGAAAAACAAATAAGATATAGACAAGTGGATAAGAGCCGGGACTGTAAGAACTTTAGGGTAACTAAAACAGGATCTCAGAAAGGAAGACTGAATGTTGTCAGGAGTGAAAATATAAGTGTCAGTATGGTCCCCATTAACTGCTAGATTTCAATAATATAGAATACAAAATCAGCTCACTCTTACTTGCTATTCTGAGATTATTACAAAGCAAGTCCCCACATGCTCATAAAGCAGGTTGTCTAGTCCTTTTCTACTTGGCACACCTTTCAAAAAGGCATTTCCCTTGCAGCTGCCTCTGCAGACAGTGAAGGTCAGAGCAAAGCAACCTCAATGTTCTGGTTCTGCCTGGCCTGCAGTGCAGATCTCTGCTGATTTTCCAGGGCCAGATACACTCCTCCTGATGCAAAAAAGTATAAGTTAGGACATAGTTTTCTTCTCAGCATTAACGCAGTTGGGTATAAGGTTACTGCTGATGTTAGGATAAAGTTAATAGTAGCACATATATTTACTTTAAAAAGTATTACTATTAGATGACAAATTCTATGACCACCTTAATGTGTACATTATTCAGAAAAGTTCCTGGCCTTAAAGACTATGACCGTATTATTATAGCTCTATTAAACCACAACATGAGTGCAGCTATGCTGCTGGGGCATGCCCTTTGCAGTTGATCGGCAGAACGTCCTGATTCAGCTGCATTCTAGGATTAATTAACACCATTTCTTCTGGCCTGGTTTTGATTTTAATACAGAATTTTTCTGATCATTATTATGAGTGTTTTTCTTAAGAGCTTCCTTAGTCTTCTGACCATTTGACCTCAATCAGGGATTCTGCATATATTGGACATACTTAATAACATAAGTATGAAATACTGTCAGAAATGTATTGTACTCTTTTATAAACTTCCAAATGAAATAGATACATAGAAAAATACAATCTAATTTTAACAGTCAATATCAACTAAGATTTTTACTGTCCTTTGCTATATCATAATGGTCTATTAGAAAACATTGCTTTTGCATCAGTGAGAAAGTTCTATATATCTGTGACTAAAGTAAGACATTGACCTAAGGATCAATAGCAAACACCACATCATGATAGGAGATACACACAGTCAAATAGAGAATAAAAAATTATAAAGTAAGTCTAGATCATTCAAGTTCTATCCTATTTTGATAATCCTGATGCCCTTGGAAATTAGTTTCTGAAGAAAAAACACAACATAATTTTTATAACAGTGGAAGATTATTCTTATTGATGGTAAAATGATTACTATGATGTTGCTTAAGAAGTAAAGATTTAGATATAGGAAATTATGGCTTTGATACAGGCTTAGCCATGATAAGAATGGGATAAATTTGAAAATGCCTATGAAAGATGGGTTTATAGAATAAATATTAAAGGTGAGCTATAATAGTAGTAATGATTACACCCAGAATTTAATTGTTTTTGGTTTCTAGGTAGAAAATATTCAGGGTTTATTTTATTACTTCTCTTAGCACCACCAAGAGTGAAGTGCTATTGTTTTCTGCACATCAATGGTAGAATATTGAGGCACAGAAAAATTCTTTTACCTGTCCTGGATAACTCATAAAATTGGGGTGCTGAAGAAATATTTTTAGACGAGTCAGCAATGCAGAGTGGTACTTCAGACATTCTCGTTTATTTATCTGGCATAATTTCTTTTTCCAATAACAGATATTTTCATATTTCTTATAAAATATATATATATATATATATATATATATATATATAAACATTAAAAAGTATATTAGAGATAAGGATATTTTCAAGTATCTATTTTAAACTATAAGTATAAAACATTCTTGCTTCACAAATATTGAATAGCAAAATATGCAATGTCTAGTCCTAGGAGGTCTTGAATATTGCTTTGAGTAGTCCCTTTGTTAGATATTATGCGATTAATGTGTTACTTTTTGCTTACTTTCATAATAAAGTGTTTAAGGACTATTCTCATGCTCCAACAAACTTTAATATAAATTGAACAAATATAATAAATGTTTATTTTACCTGAAAAAGAGATCACATAAAGCTTGACAACAAAAGTTATGTGGAAAACAACAAATGTGTATTCCATTTGTCAAAACAACTTTGAAAACAATTTTTTGATGGTTATGAAAAAACAATTTTTCACATTCAAAAAAAATGAGTAAGATTTATTATTTTCTTGTCTTATTAGAAAGCAAAGGGATGAGGCCTGACCTGTGGTGGCGCAGTGGATAAAGCGTCGACCTGGGAACACTGAGGTCGCCAGTTCAAAACCCTGCACTGGCCTAGTCAAGGCACATATGGGAGTTGATGCTTCCAGCTCCTCCCCCCTTTCTCTCTCTCTCTCTCTCTCTCACTCTGTGTCTCCTCTCTAAAATGAATAAATAATAAAAAAAAGAAATAAAAAAATATATACTTAGAAAGCAAAGGGATGAAACCAACAAGCACATAACACCTTGGTGTGTGTGCACAAAAATAGTCAAAATTAAATTTCTGCTCTGTTTCTCTACACAAATGGTTAAGAGGCTTCATGAACAGAAGGGAGATTACTGAGAGTCTAGGTGGGCCATCAAAGGTGACTGATTTCAAAGAAAATACAAACAATATTTAGTGAAATAAGACTGAAGGAAGATAATGACACATTATCTTGCCAATAATATTCATTGAAGTGAAACCAATACATTGAAAAATAAAATAGCAAAAAATTTGTATTCTTTCAATGTTGTAGAAATTTGAGGGAACAATGTAGCAGAATTACACTTTAAACAAGATTATGGGAAAGGAAAAAAATGGAAGAAAAAGAAAAATAACTTTAATAGATAGTACTGTTGAGTTTTACTTGTGCTCTGTGCAGGGCAAATTTCTGATGGTTTTTCACACATCGCTTCCTTTATTCAACAGATTTCTAACCACAAGATTGTGAATTGTATGAAGCTGTGACACACATGTTTAAATCCCAGAGCAGAATTGCAGTTAAAAGAAAATACTCCATCTGATAAAAGAAGTTTAGAAATAGTCGAGTCCTTTACTTTCGGATATGATGAATCAAACGTATAATCTCAAGTTATATTAAAGAGCTAGTAATTCTACTCTCGTATCATCTTTGTGCTTCCTTTAAAAAACCTCTTTTTAAACCACAGCCTGCCCAATCAGTGAAGGGTGGTTTTCAGGTCTTGTTCTCTTCCCCCATTCTTCTCTACCCACTTTTTTGTTTGATTAGAAATGCCGAGTAGGTTTTCTACCTTGGTTCAGGCTTAAAGATAAAGGGAGGAGAAATAACTAAAGCAATTCAAGTCAGAGTCATTTTAGAAAATGATAGAAAATAAAAAGATTAAAAGCTCTTTCACATTAATAGTTTGTATCTTGTGGCATGTGTACTAGTTCTGCAGAAATTAGAAGAAACACTCAGAAAAATTATGTAGGGTAGCCAAGGTCAGCTGCTCTTCCAAGTGGAGCCACATCACCCCTACATCTATGAAATGAGTCATATTGATTTGATGTCATAACAACAACAGTTAAAAAGTTAACATATATTTACAGACCCATTAGTAATAACCACTTAATATCAGGCAAGCTAAAACAAAAATAATGCTATTTACAAAAATAAACTGTTTGACTACTGGACTTAAAAACTGAGTAGTGATAAAGGAAAAAAAATAAACAAATGGGACTGTATCAAACTAAAAAAAAACACTTTTTCACAGCAAAAGAAACCATTAACAAAAAGACAACTCACTGTATGGAAGAACATATTCTCTGATACATCTGAGAAGAGGTTAATAAACAAAATTTATTAAAAGTTTGCAGATTCATTATCTTCCCAATTATAAATTAGTTACTTTATGCAACACATAGTGATATTGGATAAATGCTTATAGAATGAAAAAAATGTATTTCATTAAGAATGTGAACTCAATACAGTTTTTTTAAAAGATTATAACTTGGACTGAGTATCTCTAAGAATTGACTTTGTCATTTATAGAAAAATAGTAACTATGACTCTTAATTATTAAGTGCCTCCTATGTAACAAGCTTAGAGAGAAAATTTTTAAAATCTCATGAGTGGTGCTGTGGGAAGGTTCAACTATAGGTGAGTCCGACTTCAGGAGAATCATCCAAGTCTGAAACAGCTGTCAGCTTTTATCAAAGCTGGGGTTATTTGGGTTTGATAGTAATTGCTTGGAGTAACTGTTACAAGGATGGGAAAAAAAGCAGACTTTCTGATTCCTTCCTGGCAGAGCATGAGTAGGTTTTTTTGTAGAATATGAGAATCTTCATTTTTACCAGGAAATCCTCAGGAACCATCTATCAATGTCCCAATAATCACTTTGAGAAACATTGCCTTAAAGTTTAACAAAACACTGATTGGTGCTAAACTTGCCACTTAGATGTTAATTTTAGGATCAGTGCACAGAGGGCAGATGAAAATCTCGCAATATTTGTTGGTGCCATGCTTGAACTCTCACCAGGTAATTTTGGGTTCTAAATTGTCAGCCTTTTTTTGGAGACTCTCTATGGAATACCAAGTATTGAGAACAGACTGTAATTTCCTCAATTGCTCATAATGTACCACAGAAAAGAGTCTGAAATTGTCACACCAAGACTAAATTAATTCCAGGTGTGTGCAGCCTAAAAGGGTGATAATCGGATAGCAGATGAACTGACATAGTAAGTAGAAAATGCACATAATGATTGTTTAGAAGTGTTTCATTGCTGAGATAACACAATAAAACATTCAACTGGAGCTTTCTATTAGAAAATTACCTACTAGCCAGTAGATTACTAAATTTGTTTAATTTAATTAAGCAAATCTTTGTGAACTCTTACAGGGTGTCAGGTTGTCCTTTAGACAGTGGACATATGATAAGGGGCTCTTAATCATACATATTTGAAATTATATAAGCACAATAAAAATGTTGAAAGTTATGCAAACTTAATACAGAATGTGTTACCGGAATGAATGGTTAAACTAATACAAGGATGAGGGCCTAAAGAGTTGAAAAAGTAGGGAAAGAGATGTTGCACAAAACCCAGAAAGACTTTATGTATTAAATGATAACTAACATTAAGTTTTGGTAACATAATCTCAGCATTTGAATCAACTTGTGGAGCACAGGAAAGGAGTGGCGATACAGCAAAGGAAGCAGGTGCACATATCAATATGGATATTGATTGAAACTCTAAGATGTTCAGAGCATCTGAAGAAGTACAAATTAAGCGATTAAAAAGGAAAATAAATATTTTAGGTGTGAAAGTGCTCTAAATGAGTCACCTCATAAGGGCTGATCTATACACAATAAACTTGGTTTGTTTTCTGTAGGAAATAAAAGGCATTTTCTAGAGGTTATAAAACAAAGAAGGAAAATTATCATTTTTTCAGAATTTAATTATAGAAATCATTTTTAAATATTATATTGTAGAGTTGTTAAATTCAGCACCAGAGTTGTTGTACTGGTAATAGATATGAACCTAAAATTCACAGCATATTTATATATTGACTCTAGTATATATATATATATATGTATTAATACTAGCCAGGAATCTTTAATTCATAAATTTAGTAAACCTAAGAATTTTTTCTAGGGATTGAATCCATATTCTGTAATAAGAATTATATGTAAATTATTCCAGAGTTAATTCAAGCATGAATATAAGCAACAAGCTTTAAATTGTATATTTTATATGTATAACTCATACATATTGAAAAATTTTAGTGTTTGTTTGGAATATTAACATATTCATCTTTCTTGTAGATACACAGCTCTTCATTCTTGCATAGGCTAATCACGCCACAATTCCATGCTGGGTTGTGATTCCTTGTTTTCATGGTCCTTACTATTATTTGCATAATGTCCTTAGTAATTCTGCCTCAAATAGTTATAGTTCTGCAACTTTTATAAATTCAGTCTATAAAGGCTTTTTATCTATTTGTTTGTCTTTTATGATCTAAAATATTAGGTTAGTTGTTTGTCATGTTAAGTTAAATGCTTCCATATAATAATATATGCTCTCTTCTTGATTCTACTTTTATATATTTTTTCCATTTCATCTCTCTCTTCTTTTAAATTATTTTTTTATTTTTGCATTTTATGCATTCAATATTTTTTTTCAGTAAGAGAGAGAGGGAGGCAGAGAGACACAGAGAGAGTAAGGAATAGAGATGAGTAACATCAATGCATAGTTGCATCACAGTAGTTGTTCATTGATTGCTTACTTGTGCCTTGACAAGGGTCTCAAGCCGAGATAGTGACTCTGTGCTTAAGCCAATGGCTTTGGGCTTAAGACTCCAGCAAGCTTTGGCATCAAGCAAGTGACCTTTGTGCTTAAACCAGAGACCGTGGAATCATGTCTATGATCCCATGCCCTCAAGCTAGCGACTCCAGGGTTTCAAACTTGGGATCTCTGAGTCCCAGGTCAATGCTTTATTCACTGTACCATCATCTTTTAGGGCTTAGTATTTTTCTCTTTTACTTATGTTGTCATCTGTTATCAATAGCTCACTCTTTCACAAGAAAAAATTATGACTAGATCTTAAACTAAAATAATATTTCTTGAACCACTAAGAATGTACTAAAACATGCAGTAATCTCTTTTAATTTATTTTTACTTTTCACCTTTGCTTTTTTTTAAAAAAAAATATGGTTTTATTCTGTTAGATTATGAGTCTCTATAAATTGAAAATGAAAACCGTAGTCAGTTTATTATGTATTCATTCTTAGCCACAAGATGAGAGAGGAAAAAGACTTCTTACTTGCCAAATCTAGGTCATCTCCCATACCCAATGCATGAACAATGTGTGTGCAGGAAGAAGGGGGTACCATGATTTACCCAGCTTGTTTCATATGATTACCCTGAAAACAAGAATATCCCAATTTCCTCAGAAGAAGATGATGGATGAACCACACACACAAAAAAAATCATCTATTATACCCTACGTTCTTTACTACAGTAGTTATACATAGCACAATGGCATTCAGTGTGACCCCTGCACACACATTATCCTGCCATTAGTGAAAGTAGAAAATGTTATACGGGTATTGAATTGTTAAAATATGAATGAGATGATGAGAATAATTTTAGATATGCTGGGTTTTGATTATAAACAGTAAGAGGTTCAATGTGCTAACTGCTAACTTTACTTGGATGAAGTGGTCAGAATTAGAGATTTAGAAGTTGACAGCACAGGGTGCCAGTTAAAACTACAAGTGGCTACGCACCTACATGTGGAAGGGGTTCAGCTTTGACTCTCTTTTACATGACCAAGTCTTGGACACAAAAGAATACTGAATGAAAGTTTGATGAATAGTGAGGCCAAAGAGTAGGGGGAGTATTTACTTTACTATTTTTTTATGAAAGGGTATCTCTGTTATACAGTTTTAGAATTTTTATTTTTTTACTGAATATATTGTGATGACATTGGTTAATAAAAGTATATAAGTTTCATGTATACAATTTTGATATGTGATCTGTATTTTGCATTCTGTGTCCACCATCCAAGGTCAAATCTCCTTTTGTCCCCACATATTTGACCCCTGTACTCATTTTTGCTTCCCTCAGCTCTGTGAAGACACTTTTCCATGGTCTTTACTTATAGATTTCAAATTTGCATTGATACTTCTATGTAATATATAGAAAAAGGCTTGGATCAGTTTGTTTGAATGGTGGACATTATTGAGCAGGGGATCTGTGGGCTGCGCCTGCATAGTATGTCTTCAGGTCTAGGCTTGAAGTCGTTGGGGAGAAGCCAGGAAACAAAAAGGGAAGGGGCTGCAGGGCGCAGCAGCTGCTCCCCAGGAGATCCGCCCACATCGTTTCTTCTCCACTCATGCTTCTGAGCTGGTGGGTCTCCAGCACTGAACCAAGAGGATTTATAGCACCTTATTTTTAAGATTTCTCTTTATTTATTCATTTTAGAGAGGCGAGAGAGGGGGCGGGGCAGGAAGCGTCAAGTCCCATATGTGCCTTGAACAGACAAACCCTGGGTTTCGAACTGGCTACCTCAGCATTCTAAGTGGACGCTTTATCCACTGCACCACCACAGGTCAGACCTCTTGCACCATCTTGAAAAGACATGACAAAAATGATGGGATATTATGTAATTTTTGGAACATATTTTCAAGATGAAAGCAGTTTGCTGCCTCCCAAAACGAAAAGAAAAAGAAATTGAGGGTGAACCATGAGGAAATGTTTTCTTTGAGTGCAGAGGATTTTGTGAATCAGATATGGTGTGAAAATGCCTCACACTGTGGTTTTTAACATTGCTCAACCATGTGATGCTTGTCTGTGCTGCTTTTCACACATACTTTAATCATTGATTCTTCAGAGTAATGGTTTCACGTATGGATTTAAGAACACCAGCACTAAGAAAGTTAAATGGCTTTTTTCGAGTTTATAACGCTGGTAACTGGGGTCAGGACAAGAAGGAAATGTTTGGATTTGGGGTTCAGGTCTTTTGTTTTTGCCAGAAGTGATGTATTTAGTTTAACTATTTGCTAAATTGCCATGGGATTGTAAAATAAAAATTTCTATTAAATAGATAATGAATTCAGTTGTAAAACTTTTCAAACCATTTAAATTGATAATTGTCCAAATTTTAGTCTTGCTTATCAACCCAGAATAGCTATTTGAACAGGTAAACAGCCCATAGTTTCCTCAACACTGTTTATAATTCTGTGATTCGTTTAAGCATGGTGTTAGATACATTGGTCAAGCTACTCTCAAATAACAGTGAATGAGTGGGGAGTATCCATTTCCTGTGGTTGCTGTTACAAATTGCCACAAATTCAGCGGCTTAAAAAAAGGCAAATTTGGTATTTTACAGGTTTGCAGGTAAGAAATGTGGCATGAATGTCACCCAAGATGCTGAAAGGATACCAATCCATCTGGAAGCCTTCAGGGGAATCCAGAGAATCTGATTCTCTGCATTTTCTAACTTTTTGAGGCTGCCTGCATTCCTTGGTTTGTGGCCACTGCCATTCAACTTCAAACCATCAGTAGCCTGCAGGCTTTGTCATATTATTTTATTCTGGTTCTACTCTTCCATAGTCAGTCTTCTTTCTGTGACTCTCTTAAGGAACTTCCTATTGTCTTTGATTCTACCCTGAAAATCTAGGAGAATTTCTCCATCTCAAAATAATTTCATGACCTGCAAAACAGCCTTTTGCCAAGTAAGGTAAAAATTTCCGGGATTAGGTTGTAGGCATTTTGAGAAGAAGGAAAAACAGAGAACATTATTTTGTCCACCATACTGGGTTTTGATTTTCAAGCCTACGGTCTCCATGTATTTTCATATTGTATGTCTGTGTTAATATATGATTGTGTATGGACCCATCTTCCCAAATTCCTGGATGTTTTGTACTCCCAGTTTTCTGTCCTCAATTTTAGAGTTTAAAAACAACAGTTACAGGAAAGAATTACAGGTAAATTTTAATTTTTCTCTTATGCATCTTCTCTAAATTCAGTATTCATTCCTAAGTAATCTAATATACAATTCTCTTAGATTAAAAATATAACTGCATTAAATCAAGAGAGTGATTTATCTTGAAGCTGTCCTTTTGTATATCTGGCTGGGAGATACAAGTTTAAAAAACTCATACTATTCTTTTTTCATGGTAAATCTTAATTAAGGGAAATATTATAGGGTCTTAAAACATCAATTAAAGCTTGATTAAATTTTATAGTCCCTAAAGGCTAATAATACTTTATTTTCCAGATGATAAAAAAAAAAAAACCTGTATACATAAGACTCATCAATGATGCCATGGCTCTACAATTACATGTAGTATTATTCTCAAATAACTTGACAAAAAAAATCTCTAAACTGAATTTATCATCAGAACTCCATCTCTGTGTCTTTCCATAAATCACTATCTATAGAGATAATATTTTCCAAATTATGGCTTTCTAAAACAATTTCCAATTTCCTGAGTTGTGACAAAGTTCTATTTTGGACCAGCTCATAATATGATCATCATCGTATCATACTGAAAATGAATTCTGCTATTATTGTTCATTGTTTTTGCTTACAGTCCCTGGAGGCACCAATGTGTAATTCTCCACTGCTTTCATTTTCAACATGCTTCATATCTTTAGCTCTCAATCACCATAAGCAATAGGTGCAGTTTGGCATAGTAAGCCAAAGCTCAAAAATTGATATTTTTTTTCTGGTAACAGTGCATGCATCAATTGATAAATAGTAAGTCAGAATAAAAAGCATTTTCATTATTAGTTCAGTGCACCAAACACACCATCTAAGGTACTATGTGTTTTTTTTGTTTGCTTTTGTTTGTTTGTTTTCCCAACAAATGCCTAAGATAATCTTTATATATCAATGTCAGCTGCCTCTATCTAGAAATAGGTAGTTCCGTCTAGTTTAACCTTCATTGATAGGAGTGGTAGATATTCAGAATCAAACAATGAATGTTTTTAGAAGTAAAAGGGGATTGTCATATAATCCTAATGAATTCTGGAGGCTGGCACTTATATAGTTTAATAGGCATCAATCAGAAACATAGTGAAGAGTAGAAGCAGTGGTAAAGTTGCCTCTTAGAATATTTGAAAGGTTTTAGTTTTTTATAATGTTAAATCAAGGTGAGATTATTGGAATCTTTTTTAGGGTGTGCATGTATGTGTATGTGTTTAAAACAAACAAAAGAAGTGAGTCTTTTCATAAATTAAATCTTTTTTATCAATATTCTAAATTGAAGTAAAATCTAAAACACCTGCTGATCGTTCATTTAACATTCTGACTTTCTATTAGTAATCGAGTTTTAGATAAATTTTTATCCTACTACATTTGCTGTTCTCATTCTATTAAATAAAAAAGCTAAATATTATGTAACTCCTTAACAGTTTTCACAGTTATCATACTTCATGTTCTTTACTGTTCTCCATAAGATTGGATGTTGGTAAGGCTAATATCAAGTCATATAATATGACTAAGGACAGAAAAAATTGACTCACCTACTCAAGGTTAATGCTTCTAAAAATTTATATAAATTCAATCCTTACCCTTGATCTTCTGATGAATAATAATATGGTCTTTCTACTATATTCCCTATTTGACTACGTCTTTGTGTGTTGAAAAAGCACTGCAAATCAAAATCATGTCAATTTTCCACAAGACCCAAAACTCTTAGAATAAAGCACGACCTTCTCAGCACTCAGAATGCAGTCTAAATAGGGACTGGAGTAGTAGTGGATAATTATACATCAGCAGTTATGAAAAGTTTATATGAATTATCAGGTATCATTTGCTTATTTAGAGCACAAAAAATATAGACTATTAAAGTTACCTCCAGCAAGAGTAATACTCAAGCCTCCAATATAATTTTAATTTGTTTTTAATTTTTATATCACTTTCTTTTGCCTATTTAGAAAATTCACAGTTAGTCCTGGCTGGTGGCTCAGTGGATAGAGCATTGGCACAGGGTATGGATGTTCCAGGTTTGATTCCAGATTAGGGCAAACAGAAAAAGCAACCACATGCTTCTCTACCCTCCTTCTCCCCCTTTTTCCCCCTCTTCCCTTCCTCAGCCAGTGGTTCAATTAGTTTGAACATGTTCCTAGGCACTGAGGATGGCTCAGTTGGTCAAGTGTGTCAGCCTCAGCCACTAAAAGTAGCTTAGTACTCAAACATAGTCCCTAGATAAGGTTGCCAGGTGGATCCTGGACTGCATGTAGAATTCTGCCCCACTGTCATCACTCTTCTCACCTATAAATAAATAAATAAATAAATAAATAAATAAATAAATAAATAAATAAATAAATAAAAGAAAATTTACAATCAACTTATTTTTTTCCTGAAACAGTTCCTCAAAAGTTATAACCAAGAAAGTTAGATTTAGTATAAGGCTTACTTTATATTAACCAGTCTGTAGTTTATATGTAAGTTACAATGTACTTTATATGTAAAATAATGGTAGTAGAAATTTGTTTGTTATACATTAATGTGAATAAGTTAGAAAGATCGCGATACTTGATCTTGTTGCAGGATCGTTAGTGTAGGTTCTGTGTCTGCCCGGTTTCTAGCATAGTATAGTATTTTTTCTCCTTGGGCACTTGGAAACACATTATGCATCACATAATTTTCCCTTAAAATATAGGGGAAAAATATGAGCAAATTGACTCATGAGAAATAATCAGAATTCCCTTAACTTATGAAATAATTTTCTAATCTTTTATTCAACAACTTTATTTAAATATATATTGAAGATTTACCATTTGTCCATCAAGTAAGAAAATATTTATGCTTCTTACATTCATAGATGTGAGGAAAGATAGAGTTATTAATCAAACCATCACACATATGTATAATTACAAATTGTACTAAGTGCTACAAAAAAAGTATCCAGAATTTTTCCCGAAGGAATAGCAAGGGCACACATGGGCTGTCATACTGGGTGGGAGATTAACTGTGATTTCTGCCACTTTATTTACATATAAGAACTATTTTCCCTGACTCTGTTTTTCCCCTTCCTTCACGCTTGGTTTTCAGTATTTATCCTTGTTTAGTTTGCATACAAAAGAAGTCTCGTAACTAATAATGACAATAATTCAATAATAATAGTTTTTATTATCAAATTATAAATTTTTGCAGAGGGATGATCTCTTTCTCAGATAGCCTTCAACATTTAACTAGATATTTTTATTCAAAGCCGAACTTTAGAAAAGTCATCTCTTCTAAAACTTACACAGAATAAGATATGGTATGTAAATGACTCATCTGAAAGATGTGTCTGCTTCTCTTAGAATTATATGTTCTCACATAGCATTTATTAGGGAGCATTTATTTTAACAATGGAAAAGATTTGGGGGAAACTCTTCCTACTTTCCTGACTATTGATTGTTCTCCTCTGGACCACCAAGGTAAGGCTATATACCTCTCCTTTGTGTCCATAATACTTGGAGTTCAATATCTAAAGATCATGCAGCATGCTCCTCTTAGCACTCTGCACTGGGAGTCCTTTCTCTTTGCATATAGTTATATCTCCCTTGAGATATAATTTTTAATAAGCAAAAAACAGGACCACCTTTCTTAAAACCCCCTGCATTCAACATATAATAAGAAGTTAAGATGTATTTACTGCAACAATGCCATCCTTTCATTTCTTTACTCAGTAGAAAACTTTTTATGCTGCATATCAATAATTCTAAAATATATTTATTTTATAGAGATAGATAAAAACATTGCATATGTTCATATCCATAATAGATGCTGTTTATATTTATCTGTCTTTCTATGAGATTTACTTATTAATCAATATAAAGACTTAAGAGAAAAAGCACCTTGGGTTAAGAAATTTATATTTTTTGTTAGCCAAGGTCAGTCGTGTGTCAATAATTTTTGTAAAATCTAGATTTTGAAAATTCTAAATTTAAAGAAATGAAAACTTTAAAATTAGTAGTGATTTATATCCATTCCTCTTTTCATATATGCAGTATCGGTGAAGTCTGTTTTGAAAGTAATTTGTTTTTGTTTCTGTTATATTCTCAGTCTTCAAAGCCAAATCAAAATTTGTTTTTATCTCTTTAGATTGGGAATAAATTAGATTAGCAGGAAATTGTTAATAAATAGTTACTCAGTATACATGTTTCTTTTTCTTTTCTTTAGCTGGATTTTTATAAAATCTAAAATTATTGCAATAACTGTACCAATAAAAAGTTTTTATTCTAAAATATAAATAATATAATAGGACAGAAGTCAGTTTATGCATTTGAATTTTCTGTTTACTAATTGTTAACCAAAAAAGAAAAAGCGAAGTCGAAACATCTAACATTTACTTAATTCAAAGAAATGCAATTTGTATTCACAGATTCAGGCAGAAACTCAAATTATGTCTCAATTATAGGGTGAAGCAAGGTTGTTTTATGAGACAAAGAAAGGTAATAATTACGAGAATAAAAAAAAAAGAATTTCTATTTGTATTAACAAACTAAGTTAGTCTTTAGCGCTATGAGGCTGGTTACTGATTCAATAGAATGCCCATAATTCCCAGTTTTCTTTCCTGTTAGCTTTACAAAGGATTGTAAGACATTGTTGGCTTGGCTCGGTCCAAAGGTAATTTTTCCCAGTTCAAACATCCCAAAGGTTCAAGATGCAATTTGTCCAAGGCAGTTTCTCTGAAAAGGCAGTTTCAGCTTTACTTTAAAATGGTTCCACTTATGTCAGTTTTCACATACTGTATAAAAAAAAAAAAAATTAAACAATGATGTTTTGTATTGCTGAAGTTGACCCTTTTCATTTTCACTAGATTTTTAAAAAATCATTCAGTGTCTCTTTAAGTGGAAAAATGTACATGATTCAATGAACATGTTGTCTGCTATTTTTTTTTAAGTGGAGCCAAAGAGGCATAAACAGTTTCATATTGCAGGTTTAAAGGATTATTGTGATATATTAGGTGAAACATTCTGAAAGAAATAGGGACAAAATCTTATAATATATTATGTAGAAAAAGTGCACAATTATCTTCTATATCTGTAGTCAGTACATAATGTAGTTTTGAAGATAGTAACATTATCATTTCATTCACAAAAATTTCAATCACCATTGACCCTCCACATGGTTAAGAAATATACCTCACTGTAATACTGAAAAATCACTTCCCAGTGCAGCCAAAACACTTACAGATCATAGAAAACCCATGTGCTGCCACCCAAATCCAGGCCTTTCACATGAATACTTTTGTCCAAAAAATGGTAAATCAAAGTGATATGTTTAAGAAACTTCTCCCTCTGCCTCAGTAACTTGGGAGGCATGTGTTGAGATGGCAGAGCCAAATTAGGCTCCATCTAGAATTATTCCATGGAAGAATATTCTCCTAGAATGCTCCAAAACATCCAACTTCTTATAGATTGAGCTTTTATTGTATTAAAGACTCAACTAATTAATTAATTAGCACAAGTAACTCAGGCCTATCTTAAGATGCTCCTGAAAACATGTGTTATCTTCATGGTTCATTTAATGTCTTCTCCACCTCAACTTCAATAGCATTCTGCTTTTTGCATTGTAGTGTTCAGCCTAGTTCATGCAGCTTTGTGGAAAGCTGCTGATATATACCAGACAGAAAGAAAGCTTCAGGAATACAGAGACCCTGTCCTCCTGTTTGGTATATATGTTGACATATATACCAAACACTAACAAACTGTATAATTATTCAAGACTTATGGTTTTGAGTACTTCTACGTATAATTATTAAGCAAATTGTGATTTGTACAATTAAAAAATAAATAATAGGATAGTTAAATGGATGAAACCCAAAAGAAGTGCATACTCTAGAAAGTTCATTAATGTGATGTAGGAAGTAGTTTTACAAAGCAGGAAAGCATATGCAAGGAGCCTGAGTCAGACAAAGTCTTGATTTTATTAGAATCTGAGTACTCAGGGTGGTTGGTAAGCATGAGAGAGAGTGCAACAAGAGGAGTCACAGAAGTTTAGTGTAGGCCATGAATGGTTTTGCAGACTAAGGGATTTAAATGAAACTTATTGAAAAGTTTAAATGTGGGGGCAACATTACCTAATTACTGGTTTATGTTTGTTTTTTCAGTTCCTTTAGCCATTCTTTGAAACTATGGTTGGAAGATTGGTTAGAATGAAAGGAGAAAGACAAGCTGGATTATTTTGTAGTACTATAGACATAAGATAATGAAGTATTTCTTTATGATGGGAATGAAGCTAAAAACAAGGAGATAAAGTCCATATATTATTGGAATGTGAATCAGACAGCATGTACTGGTAATAACTTATATTTGGGGTATCAAAAAAATTTAAAAAAATCAAAACATAACTTGATTTTTAGGTGGTTTCTAGGGTTTGGCTTTTAAATTAATCTTATATAAACAGACCAAAAAAAATATCATTGGCCCTGGCTGGTTGGTTCAGTGGTAGAGCATTGACCCAGCATGTGAATGTCCCGGGTTCAATTCTTGGCCAGGGCTCACAGGAGAAACACCCATCTGCTTCTCCACCCTTCTCCCTGTCCTTTCTCTCTCTTTGTCTCTTCCCCTCCCACAGCCAACACACCATTGGAACAAAGTTGGTCAGGATGCTGAGGATGACTCCATGGCTTTCACCTCAGGCACAAGAATAGCTTTGTTTGCAAAGGAGCAACGCCCCAGATGGGAAGAGCATCAGCCCCTAGTGGGCTTGCCGGGTGGATCCCGGTTGGGGGCATGCGGGAATCTATCTCTCTGCCACCCTGCTTCTCACTTCAGAAAAATATAAAAATATATATTTTAAAAAGTATGAGACAGATGGTCTATAGGTTTTAGTATTCAGAGATTATTTAAAAGAGTAAACAAAATCTATTATTTTACTCTAATCATTTTTATTTATGGTAAAATAAAATGATCCTCATTTACAATAAGAGGTCTGAAGGAGATAGCCATGTGGCTATTTTGACTACTTGCTTTAATGACAGAACCAAATTGTCTAGCTACAGTTAGAATTGATGAAGCCAATACAGTATATAGAATTTTTTCACTCATCTGTGGCCATCGACTCTGTACTCAATTTGAGTAATGTTTTTATATTCTATTCTCCTGTAATTTGCTCTTTTTACTTACATTTTTTCATTGGCCTCTAATTTGCTTTCTTGATAAAATGAAATTCTGAGAAGTCCTTGGTTATAGCTCTCCAGACCATTAATTCAGCAGCTTTACTTTGTGGCTTCCGCTGCAGGCAGGTTTCTGAGTCTGCACCAGCAGGTCTAAGAAGGTTATAGGAACAAATAGGCCATTCTTGGGTACAGTGTTTCAATTCCTCCTGTTACCTCTGTACTTAGTATATTGGTGCCTCTTTTTCTACCTGTGTTTCAAGAAAGGGTTGATGTAAACCATTCGTAAAAGCTTTGTTAGAGTCTCATTTTCAAAATGCATCGAGTGTAATATCAATATGTCTATTTTGTCTTTTCAAGTAGTCTTAATGTCTGAGTACTTCTTTGGAGTCATGTTACTTTGCTCACATCTCTGACAACTCTATTCAATTTTTTTCCTCGGACACATTCCATTTCCCCTTTTCTTTCCCCATAAAATACTATCTCTCTGACCCAATATATTAAAATAACACTTAAAATAGGGACAATAATAATACCTACTAGATAGAAACTTTGAGATAATTTACTTGAATACTTTGTATGAAGAGTTTACCAGAATCCCTATGTGAGAAACTAAATTGTGTGCCCCCAAATCTGTATGTTAAAGTTCTAATCTCTCATGTGACTCTATTAAAAACAGGTCCTTTAAGGTTATTGAGTTTAATTGAGGTCATTAGGGTGGAGCCCTAATCCCACAGGATTAGTGAACTCATTAGAAGATCTCTCTCCATCTCTCTCTCACTTTTTCTCTCTCTCTTGCACATACACACACACACACTACGGAAAGAAGATCTATATCTTAAATGTGAGGATGAGGCAAGAAGGCAGTTCTCATAAAATATCAAATTTACTGTCACCTTTATCTTAGACTTTCTAACTTCCAGAAATGTGAAACATAACTTTCTCTTGTATACACCACCCCAGCCTGCCATATTTTGCTATGGTAGCCTGAGCAGACTTGTATACCCTTTCATATCATAGTCATTTCATAGTGTTATTCTTAGCTTCATTAAGCTATATCTATAGATATTTCTGAATCTCACTTCAGATCAAACTATTTTGTGTTCCCAGAGGGTTAGTTTAGTCTTTCTATTCTAAATGTTTATGTATATGATTTTTGGCGGGGCCTAAAATGTTATGCATCTGCTCAAGGGTACAGTTCTAATAACCAAAACCATGGACTAGGAACATCTGCCATGACAGTCAGCACAACCATTTCTAGATATACACTTTTTAATTTCTTAAATATACTTTGAGAATATATGTATGTGTTCCCATTTTTATTGCATACCTAAATGGAAGGTACATAAAGGCAAAGATATCTTGTTGTATGTCTTTCTCCAACACACAAAACAGGACTTATGGCAGAGTGGGGCAAAGCAGGATATACTTAAAAAGCATATCAAAATGATAAATCAAGAAATATTGAAATATTTATGTTTTTTAGTACACCATTGAAACATTTTTGTACTTAAACACACCCAATAACCTTAATCTTCAACAGATCATATTTTTATAATTGTTACCACTGAGTCACTGGTATGCTAACACTTGAAAGTGGTAATTGTGTGGAATATATTTTAGAACAATATTTCAGTGACATCCATGTAACAACCATAAACAAAACTCCTTGCCTACTTACCAAAGATCTAATTAACAGTGTGGTCTCACTTCAATTCAGACAATCTAATTTGTAATCTCAGGAATATTTGTGCATGCCCTAGTGTATTTGTTTATTCATTTATTTATTCAACAAATGATATTGAGTCAACATGTGTGATTCACATAAACCAAATGGGGGATATCACTGTCATCACTGAACTCATACTGGTTTTTTTTGAGTTTCATTTACCCAGTTAATCTTCATCAATGTAATTTAGATCCCATAACCTTTCTTACTGATTATGTTAAGTTTTAAAATGATAAAATTTTGAAATAAATATGAGTGTAATAGTCTTTTTGTATGGAGGATTATCTTTAATAAGCTTCTTTTAAGGTAAGCACTCACATATATGTATTATAAAGAAGATAAAGGAGACAGTTTATCTTTTCAAAATTGTGTGTTAAATTACTTTTGACTTTAAAAATTGAAACATTTCAAGCTAACTTAATCAAGAAAAGCAAGGATATATATTGGAAAAACACTACACCCTCTTAATATTTAAGAAAAGCAATTTACCTGGACTAAGTAATGGTAAGAGCCAAAGCAAACAGAAACCTCAGTTGAAAAAAATTTAAAGCAGCTCTGATATTCCTGTATCTGTTTATTGTCTCTCTCTCACAACTCTACCTTAACCCTTTTATTTGCCTAAGTGTGTGGCATTCTTGGCTCCATAGTTTACAGAGATTAGAGACTTTATTCAACTGATTGCACAGTTAGGAATAGTAATAGCAGTTGGATTGGCATTTTATGGTGTGTGTTTAGTACACATTATTGTGTTGCATTGTTTGCTCTGAAAGCAATACTTTTACATTTCAAAATATAAAAAACTTATCACAAAATAGAAATATTGCACCTATTTCTTTTAAAGTCAGTGCTAACATACCATAAGGGAAATTGAAGTTAACTAACAAATAAAAATTTACATTTTTCTTATCTCTGAAACTGAACACTCATTCTCTGGAAATGATTTGCAGTAATAAAATCTATTAAAATGTTTTGAACGTATGCAACATTTAGATAAATGTCACTATTATTACTTGCTCAGATATGGTTTGAAGCCCATGTTGATCATGCTTTTTATTATGTCATCCATGCATATTAAGACTACAAATAATTTTCATTTACTTACATACATAATCATGATATAGTGTCCATGGCTTTATTGAGTTCCAGCACAATGTAACACAAATTCTATTTTTTTTTACTTTGTTTTTTACACTACACAGATAGTTACACTGGATATTTCTGAAGCAAATAATCAATATCTGTGTAGTGTAAAAAACAAAGTAAGTAATTTTTTTTTAGTAGCAAAGCCCCAGTATGTTAAAGACCCTTTGTTGCCATTGCTGTGATGTTGAGCTACAAAGTTAGTTAGTTATCTCCTGATGAAACAAAATTAACTGTGAAAAATTAAACACGTTGGTTCACAAGTAATGGTTGATCACATACTTCTACAGTTTTATCTCCTGCTCTAAGTCTTTGAAAAATTTTCCATTATTTTTGCTTCCTTACATTTATAGTGAAGTTTATCATGCATGATATTCATGAATGAGATAATAGTTATATTATTTTTACTTCATCTACATCAATTATATGTTATATACGCATACTTAAAATTTGAAATATTTTGCATAAATATGATAAATGTTAAAGTGAATAACTCATATATATCATGTTTTTCTTCTGAAATGTAGTACCATCAAAGATAGATATGTTTTGCCTACTATATCATGAGATTCTGAAATGGCCATGATGTGTTTACTGTAATTCTTAAAATTAAATGGTTTTATGTCTGATCAAATAGGCCAGATAACTTAGGAGTCAAATGATATTATGAATGATTTAAACTTTTCTTACATTGTGAATTACTTTTTATCTATGCTTTTGTTTATATCATAGAATAACTCTATTGCATGTTTTCATTTAACATTGATTTGTTCATAACTTGCACAGATGGGCCTGACCTACCCTCAATGAGCCATATATTTCTACCCTGTACCATCAACAGAAGAGTTTGTCTGTCAACTTCCATTACATACTCAATAGAATACACACACATACACACATTCTATGTAAACCCTAAATGTCAGGCATTTGCTATAAATAAAATAAAATACATCTGGAAAATTAATGTTTTTAAATCAACATGTACTCATGAACTTTTGTTATTGTCTGAACAGAAATAGTAGTATAAGATAGTACAAACAACTATAGGACCAGAAAAGCTTCCTTTACATTTTTTATGTATTATTAAAGCAGTTCCTTCTTTAAGATATAGAATCCCCTTTCTTTACTTCATGATTCCTTTTAGAAGTTGATGCTAAAAACACAAGTGTATTTAAATAAGAGAAATTAAAAATGAGATTCACAAAAGGCTTCTGGATCCCATTAAAAATGTATTTTCTGAATATAAAAATCAATTAGCCATTGGAAAAAATAAAAAGCTTTAAGTTTCCCTTTATAAGATGTTACAACCAGGCATTTTTTGTTCACTTGTTTTAGTACTTTATTCTAAAAAAATATAAATTCAAACTTAACCTGTATTCCTTTTCTGGATGATATAATACAGCCAATATGAGCAGGCGTAATACCCAGAAGTACTTCATGTGTTATAGAACAGTGCATAAATCTTTATTGGGATTTACACCCCATCCTTTGCTATTTATTTATTTATTTATTTATTTATTTATTTATTTATTTATCTTGTTTTAGCATTTGTTTAGTTTTAGCATTTAAGAAGAAGCATATATGATCCTTTTGATGAGCACTTAACATTTAAACATTTTGTTTTGACATATCCATGTAATTTGTTCACCTCTCCAGAAACCTTGTAACGATGTAAATTGTAGCAAAATTTTCATGTGAATTAAGACGTGTCAAATAAGGGAGACACTGCATCTGCATTTACAGGTGACGTTTATTATATTCATATAGGATCAGTCATTTTAAATAACTAACAGCAAGTTATTGTTATACATTCACATGCATTAATTAATTTGGATCTTATAATATAAAAAATAACCCAGATGAACAAAAGGCTAGTGTTTTATTTTCATGTATGTAGAGCAGAGAAAAGATTTTGAGAATAATTAGATAACCTGTTCTTTGTCACATATCCAGTCACAAAGGCTACACTGAACTCAAGATTTTTCAAACTCCCTCCCTTTTCTCTGTTTTTAAATGTTATATGATCCAGCCAAGTAAATATAATATATTAATGGCAGAGAAACATCTTTCATACTTTTACACTACTAAAGTCCATTAGGATTCCCTGTGGAATTGCACAGACACATCTTAACAGTCCTGTAAATCATCAGAGTGAAAGCTTTTTGCCTGTAACTAGCTGTCAACTGAAAGACAAACAAATTTAACTCTTAAAATAGAGGAAATATAACTTGCAAGTAAAGAAACAATGATGAGCTTTCACATTCTGTTTGAAAATCTCAATTCGTATTCAAAATATCTTAATCCATAGATTTTTTCTATTTCATATCACAAATTATTTTTCTTGTCAGAATTGTTATGCATTTTTTAGTCTACCAAGTTTTCCAGTTATTTGAAATCTATATTACATTAAATGTTAATAACTTTTCCATCTTTTTCTTTTTTCATGTTTAAAAATACAGTAAAGACAAAGCTAAAAGGAATTTACATGTCACTGTAGACTGATTGTAACACTTGCTGGTTAAACAAAAGTTCTAAAAGTACACATTTTCTGATGTTTCTAGATGGCAGACTAATTTTAATAATTAAATCATCTTTCCAAAAATGTAATATATATTTTGATTACATAAATATAGTTGAAAATTTTGAATGCAATTAATTTTAAACCATTAATCTGTACTTTGATAATTGAGACTTGACATTATTGGTATGAAAAGCAGCTAGTATTATAAATTTTAGTAGTTCTTTAAAATAAACTGAACATAATGAGAAAATGATTTTATTTTCCAAACTCTTTTAGATATTTGGTAAACAAATGTATGCTAAGTACATATGCAGTGCGCAATATCGCACACAGTTTGATAGCACATGAAAGAATGAGACTTAAATTGAATATACATTATTAATCCTTTGTGCATATTCATTTATTTTATGCATTTTTCAGGAAGGATAATGTGTTTTATAATTGTATATAATCTAAAATAATGAAATAGAATTAAATGAATTGATTGAGGATATCAGATTGGAATAAAAATTAGAGTGAAAAATTTTTTATGAAATCAAAGATTAAGTTAGTATATAAAACCCAAGCCAGAAAATAATGATTTTCTAGAAGTGAGTTTTATGTGAGGTACTAAGCTGTCTATCTGATTTTAGAAAATATGACAGAGTTATGTGACCTGGCTTTCCAGAAGGTAAATGGCAGTGTGCACACACACAAAATTGTTTTTGCTCAGTAAAAAGACAAACTGTTCCTTTAAGTCAGATAAGAAAGCATCTCCCATTAATCTTTTGAAGAGAGTACCCAGTAATAAAAACAAAGGCCATCAACAATATCCTAATGGTTAAAATAATTTTAAGAACATATATATTTATGGTAAATAATCCAATATGTTTTAAAGAGCATTTTCTTGCAATGTCCCTCCTTTAGGTCTTTGTTAGAACATTTTGTAAAAGCAGTTGTATAAGGTACTATTTTTATGTGGTAGCTAATTTTTGTTCTCTGCTGGTCTGACATAATCTAAGGAAAAATTTCCAATGGCCCCACTTTTCTTCCAGCAGTTCTTCTTAAATGCTGTGCACATTCACTAATGTTCCCAGATACACTGATTGGAGCATGTATTTGACTAACTTCTTTGAAAAGGAACTAGAGTTCAGCAAGTCATTATTGAGGGTTCATTGTCAGTGATATAATTCAAAGCTAATCCAGGGCCTGGTAACGAAATATTTATGAATCAAATGTCACTTCATCTTGGCTCAGAGAGTAGCTCCAAGGAGTCCCAGTAGCAAGCATTTGCCATAAAACCTTTAACATATAAAGGAATAAGAATTTGGTCCTGAAATTCTGAAGCACAGAGACACAAAATGTAAGTCTCTAGTGAGATGGACACATTCACATATAAAATGACATGCATGTAATTTTCGACAGTACATTTAAAGAACCTTATGCTTAAATAGCAGAGATGACCAAGAGTGTTGCTGACCCAGGGCAAAAGAAATTTTGACATTGGATACAATTGAGAATAGTGAATTTGTAATACACTGGAGACAGACAATTCTGTAGCCTTATCCATGAATGGATAACCACAAAGTGGCAGTAATAATGCATTAGCAGTTTGCACATTTTATTTGGAAAACGATCACAGGAAATTAAAAGGGCAAGAGATTAGCTAAGATATAATTGGTTCTGGGGAAAAAGCAATAGAGTTCCATGAAGCAAAGAGCACTCATGATTTGGGTGAAATGGGGCGCTCACCCAGAATGAAAGCCCTGCCAAGTCAGCCCTGGTTAAATCCAAGACTTGTGAAATATACAAACTGAAAAGCGTGGGGATTAAGAGCCATAAATATTTAGTTCAACCTTCTCATGGTCAGAATAAAAAAGGAGAAAAAGATCTTTTGTGAAAACTTGCACAGAAAGTAGTTGAAGAGAAAGGAAAAAAATGACAAACTATTAATTTTATTAGATTAAGAAGTAGTCACATTTACAAATCATCAGAATTTTAAAAAATATTAAGCTAATACTGACACACTCTTCAATATGAAGGTAAAGTATACTTTAACAAAAGTATAAAAGAAATACTTAAGATAAAAGAAATTAGCATTTAAATTTCTCACTAGTGCGTTTACTGTTTTCAGCCAAAGAGCTTATTTTATTACGTTAAATTGATAAAGAAAAGACAGGATTGAGCTTTATTTCTGGCAATAGGAGAAACAAGAATTATTTTTATTATTTGTTTTTTACTGCACAGTTGTTGATGTAAAGTAAATGCTTGGGGGATGGAATCAATAAATAATGTTGTTCTAGATATTTATGCTTGTCCTGGAATAGTGTTTCCCACTTGTGTCAGTTCTAATCACCAAGATGTGATTAAATCTGCAAGCAACTTTTAGGAGAAAGGCGTGAGAATTATCATACTGAATAAGGGAGATGCTTTGCAATGGGACGCAGGTCTGACAGCTGTGAAAGGAAGAAGGATGTGTAGGAAGATCCTTATATGTCAGGGCAGTCCTGAAAAAGGTATTAATGGCTGGACAGATGGGCATTCTGTACCCTGTAAGAATGAGCTGGCTCTTGTAGTTCTGTCTTGCTTAGTTATTAGCAGAGAACATCTTGGGGAAAGCATGGCCTTGGCGGGGATGCAAGGCCAATGCTGGGTCAGTCAGTCAGTTTGGTTACCTACATCAGGTTCTGTTCAAGGAGACCTGAATGTGCATTCCCATGGCCAGCATGCCCCTTTCATTGAGAGTCTGGGGTTCAATGGGCCTTACACACCTATCAGAGAAAAGACAGGTGGAGTCATAGCTCAGAATAGTACTTATGAATAAAGGTAAGACTTTCAGAAAATTAACCAAGTTCCAGCACATAAAATCATATGGAAGATAAGCAAAATCACCTTTGGAGGTTGTTCAGTATGATAAAAAAAAACAAAAGAAAAAAGGCCTTAGAGAATTCTTCTTCATGGACTTTCCTTCACATTGGGTAGTGTTCTGAAAAATCTTCAAGTCAAAAATATAGTTAAAACATGGTTTCAGGTTAGAAGGAATCCCAGATACCTGGGAGATATACCCTAACTCACCTGATGGGGGATGTCCCTGAAACTCAGGTCTCAATAATTCCCTTGGATAAAGTACCAAGGAAATGAGTTCCCAACAAAAACATTACAAAAAAATAAAAACATAAAAAGAAAACATTCAAAGACAAAAGTTACTATGCACAAGAAAATAAGAAAAGCAAAATGTATAATCAAATTTGAAGTGGTTGTAAAACTTGTGAGTTTTAATAACAAAAATATATGTTACATGCTGGACAGAGTTCTACCTGCTCTTCTCAGCACCTCATTTCATCTTCACAAAAATATTGTAAAGTAGGTATTATAATTTCCATGACATAGTCAGCAACTATATGTTGCATGGCCACAGAATGCCAAAGAACAGTAGGAATAGAACAGTGTTGGAAATATAGCAGAGAAAGAAACTGGAAAAGTCCACTGCCTTCATAGAATTAGCCCTCTAGTAAATGTAAATCCAAATTGGCCCCTATTTTATCTCTTTCTGTCTTTTATTCTCTCTGTCCTTCTCTTGTTCTCTTTGCCTCCACACATGTACACACATGCAGCACACATTTCTTTGGCATTGAAAATAAATAAGCAAATGAACAATAACAATGATATAAATCTAGAAGAGTGACAGCACAATAAAAACAGTATAAGCAGCAGGTGCTAAAAACATCAACAAATACTACATAGAGTAGCTATGTACAATTTTGTATAAATGAAGGATATCTAGGGAGAATTTTTAACCTCCAGTGATCTTCTCTCAACCCTCTGCTTAATTTTCAGTATATTCAATTTTTATCTCTATAAAGTCATTTTCTAAGAATTCTCAACCTAATAACAACAAAATTAAGCAAAATCAGAAAGCATTATAATTACAAGATACTTTCCTAAGCTCTATATTTACATACCAGTTAGTACAAACAGCAATGTATCTTATTTTTACATAATAGTGAGAGTAGAGACAGCAATTATTACTTTGTGCTCAGTGTTTAGCATCATTATCTCACATCATTGCATTAAGAGATTGAATCCTGCCTGGCCAGGCAGTGGCGCAGTGGATGGAGCATCGGACTGGGATGCGGAAGACCCAGGTTTGAGACCCAGAGGTTGCCAGCTTGGGCGCTGGCCCATCTGGCTTGAGTAGAACCTCGCCAGTTTGGACCCAAGGTCGCTGGCTCCAGCAGGGGGTTTCCCGGTCTGCTGAAGGCCACGGTCAAGGCACATGTGAGAAAGCAATCAGTGAACAACTAAGGTGTCGCTACAGCAACGAAAAACTGATGATTGATGCTTCTCATCTCTCTCCGTTCCTGTCTGTCTGTCCCTCTCTCTGACTCTCTCTGTAAAAAAAAAAAAGAGAGAGAGAGAGACTAAATCCAGGCTCTGTTTACAATTAAAATTACACTGCTCACAAAAAATTAGGGGATCAGGGAATGTGCAGAGACTCCAGTACTTTCAGCTTTATGTATAGTGCAATTTCACCAATGAAATAAAAGATAGTTTTGCATCTCATTTGTGTAATCAAACACTTTCTTCGACTTGTCTTTTGCTTTTCTGATGTTCTTTTTAATAATAAAAAATCAAATGCTTATATTTTTTATTGCTTCATATTCATTTTGAAATATCCCCTAATTTTGTGAGCAGTAGTTTAGTTTCTTTAACTACCTCTAGCTACTTCATCTTACTAGATTTTTTCCTAGTCAATTTAAGAAAAGAGATTTTTCTATTATGATAAATTTAGTGAATTTGAATGCAACACATTATTGAGGCTGTTTCTAGTCTCAAAACAATCTTTATTATTTATAGGCCAGTTTCTTTCAATATTAAATAAAATAACTCATATTATTTAATACATTTTCAAAATGAGATAAGAAAGCAAAACAGGTAGTAATACAAATTTCAATAATGATAACAGAAACCTTTTACTGAGATTAGGACAAGTCTGTTGCTCTGAAAAACATACACATTATATATTTTCATACTCAGAGTGACTCTTTATGCTAGTTACTACATGTGATAACACTGTACAGATGTGGACAGCGAGGAACAGATAAGATGAGAAAACTAATGGAGGTAATGAAAGATAGAGCCTGGTCTCAGACCCATATCTGGCTTAAAGCTCCAAACCTCATTCATTAGTTTGTAAACATTGTATCTATCGGTCAACTTACTGAAGCTATAAGAGGTGGAATTCAATACTGGTTTATTGTCACATATAAACTACAATTAGCAATCCTATTCCATGTCAGAAACTTTAAAGTAGAAATTTAAAGGAGAGAGTTATTTGAGTGTATTAATGAGGATCAAAAGGGTGAAAGTAAACAAAGTTTGATGAGAAAGCATTTCACTTAGAGAAGGTGGCAAAACAGATAGAATCACTCAGCAGGTGGAGAAAGGTTTGCAATAAGCCAGGAGAGGGAAGGGATGAGAGGCTCAGTTCGGCAGATGGAAATCAGGTCAGTGTGGTGTCTGAGAAGCTAACAAAAGATTATTTTAAGGATTAAATGGTAAAAGAGCATCAAAGTTTGTTACAGAGAACTGAAAACGTTTCTACTTGATTAAGCCAATTCGTGCACATGGATAGACTTATTGAGCTGCCCAGGTAAAGAGACAAAGCTGGAGACTATCAGAGAAATGAACAGGTTTGAAATAACCAGTTGCAAAGAGTAGAAAAACAAGTAGACAAGATGTACAATTTCAGGCAATTTTAAAAACCATTTGGTTTATTAATTAAAATATATTCACTAATTCAGCATTAACTGAGTGAAATACAAGCCATTTATTTTGCCAACAATGTATGCTAGCCCTTGCCTTTCTCTAGCAGCATTTCATTTGTGGATTATATGCATTGCACATTGGCATCACAATCGGATTTAACAGTTGCTACAAAAAGACAGAGTGACAAAAAAATTGACTTTTGTCAAGTGTCTTATAAAAATGCAGGACCATATGTTCTCAGTTTGATAATGAACAGAGGGAACAAAAGAATGATTGGGCTGTATTGGAAGAAAGGAAAGAAAAATAGACTGTGGAATTTGATGAGGATGTTTGTAATTTTGATTCACTGATAAAAAAATAAATATGTTCAATTTACAGCCAGAATTTGAAGATTTTGTTTTTCCAGCATTAGACCATCTGGTTCTTAGTCAAATCCCTACTATTTTGAGAACTAAGTTCTTAGTTTATAGTTCTGGGAAAAGTGGAGGAAAAAAAATAATTCTACCCCAAAATATCTGAACACAAAATTATTCTTTTAATAATACATTTCAAAAAGAAACTAGATATTATACTTTGGGAAATGGTTTAAAATAAATCTATTTTTTTCTTTTTTCTGTGGACTAGTGGCCATTCATTTACTCATAAAACTAATCCCCCCCCAAAAAAAAAAAATTGGAGAAGAACATTTATTCAGCTACAATGTTCAAATAATTAAGATGGATATTGGGAAATACTACCTTTAATAATTTTTAAGAACCTCACAGACTGGTGATAAGAATGCCTTGTGTATGAATATGGAGGTATAATGTGACATGTATTTAATAAAGACAAACACAACACAGACATAGGTAGTGCTTTAGAAGGATTGGACAAAACTCTTAAGAGGACATATTTGTAGAAGATAGTTTACCCGGTACTACAAGATTGTTTATAATATATTTTTAGAAAATCTACCTTTCACTACTATGCACCAAAAGCAAATCAATATAACAAAAACTCATTGTTCTTAATTTTGTTCTGGGTAAATAGTGATCACAAGAAATGATAACTATGATGTGTTACTTAAAATACATGTATTGAAACACATGGACACAACACTTTAAGAATAAAATCAGCCCTGGCCGGTGACTCAGTGCATAGAGTGTTGGTTGGGCATATGGATGTCCGAAATTTGATTTCTGGTCAGGGCACACAGGAAAAGTAACGATCTGCTTCTCCCCATCTCCCTAACCCCTTTCTCTCACTTTGTCCCTCCCACAACCAGTGGCTTGATTGGTTCAAGCATGGGCTAGGGCACCGAGGATGACTCGGTTGGAGTGCATCACCCTCAGGCACTAGAAATAGTTTGGTATTAGAGTATTAGCTCCAGAGGGGGTTGCTGGTATATCCTGGTCAGGACGCATGTGGATGTCTGCCTCACTATCTCCCATCTTCTCACCCAAAAATAAGTAAATAAACAAATAAATAAATAATGATAAAATCAAATGGAACCACAGAATTCTGTACGGGTAAACTATTTTATTAGGAATAGAATAAACTAAAATGTATGCTTATTTACCTTAACTAATCTGAGGCAAATTTGTGCTTTGGGGAGGAAGGTAGAAAGGAATTAAAGTTGCCATATTCTAGACCTACTGTTCAAATTTTGAGCTGCGTGGACAAATTATATATTTTTCTTGAAAGTCAAATACTAATTTTATGATTTTCTAGTGAATTTCTTTTGTAAGAATTTTTATTTATTCATTTTGGAAAAGAGATAGAGAGAAGGGGGAAGGAGCAGTAAGCATCAACATCCGTAAGTGCGTTGACCGGACAAGCTCAAGGTTTTGAACCGGCGACCTCAGCATTCCAGGTCAACGCTTTATCCACTGCGCCAACACAGTACAGGCACGTTTTAGTGTTTAAAATTTATTATACTCACATTTATTTCCATGTTGACGTCAAGTACTTCTTCTTTATATATGTGTCAATTACCCACACTGTTAGCCCTGGCAATGCAGCACTGGAATTCTTCAATGAAATGATCCTTTCCCATAGTGCTCAGTAGGACAACCCACTGTGAATGCAACTGAATCCATTTCAAAAGTTGATTTCCAATAACAATGTTTATTCTGACATATTCTTCTTGATTCTCCTTATATAATAGACCTATGATTAAATGAAATTGGCAGCTTCTAAATTACTAGACCTAGAAGAGGAATATTTACTTTGAGTGTTAATGACTGACTGCATTTACTAATTCTTGTTAAATAAACCCTTGATTCTCTCCATATCTCACACATTATTCACATAAATATTTGGAGAAAATGAAAAGATTGTAGCTCTTTTTATACATATTTAATATAAATACATCATCCTGAAAATGTTATCTATTATGTAAGGCAAGGGCTATTCATAAATTTATAGAAGCAAATTCCATTCTCTGTCTGGCAGTAAGATCCCTTAACTCGTATATAGTTCCCATATGAGAGCCATTAAAATGAAAAATGTTCTCTTTTTAGGCATATATACACTAAATCAAAAGCTTATTTTTTGTTTTAATATTTTTCCTTCAACTATGTAATATAAATTTTTAAAGTAAAATTAATAATGTTCAAACGAGGCCAATCAGATACTTGTCAGTTATGAATGTGCTTCAAACTTTTTCTCAGAGTGCTCAATAAACAAGTACCTCTCTTTGTATTCAACCTGGGCCAGTTTCACAGTTTAATCAAGAAATCTGAGTTTATGAGGTATTCATTATATTGATGTTTTTAGTCTTATTTCTATAGGCTAATAAAATATTTTATTCCATAATATGTTTCATATTTAGTAAGAGACATGAAATGTTACGGCCAAATTTTATGTAATATTTTGTATTGAAATAATTGACCACATGTTCCTAAACAAAAATTGCCATGTTTTCTCTTTCCAAAAAATTACTTTGTTTAAACATATTACATACAGATGCTCAAGCACACAGCATAAAACTAGACAGTTTGTAATTAGTTAGATTGAATTTTAATTACATTTCAGAAAGGCTGTGGAGAAGAAATTTAAATAAAACTGATCATCATTTCAAAATACAAGTTTTATACTTTGTTAAAAATATAATTAAACAGTGAAATGGCATTATTAAACACAAGATTCAGAATAATTTTATGCAAATTAGTATACGGACCTATTTTCTGATTTGCAGCAGAAGGTTTCCATTACATATAATTCCCCTTATTTTTTATCTTTAATAATTCTTTTACAAAGTAGTCATTTTATTATCTATTACAGAGTTTCTAATTGTTTTCTTTGAGATATTTGGGAAAAAAGTAAAATATCTCAATCAAATATGTTTAGAGCATTTATTTTAATTAATTTATTTAGAAATTAAATTTAATTAGTGACATTGGTCCATAGAAACACATAGGTTTCAGGTAGACATCTCTATATCATTTGAATTGTTGATTGTGTTGTGTGGCCATCATCCAAAGTCAAATCATTTTCTGTCACGGAATATTTTGCTTTTCTTACTCCCCTCATCTCCACTCCCCTCCCTCTGATAACCACTTCACTTCTGTCTATGCCCATGATTCTTAGTTTTATATTCTACCTATGTGTAAAATCATATAGTTCTTAGCTTTTTCTGATTTACTTATTTCACTTAGCATAACATTTTTAAGGTCTATCCATGTTGTTGCAAATGTCAATATTTTATCCTTTATGACTGAGTAGTATTCTATTGTATATATATATTATCCAATCCTCTATCAAGGAACATTTTGGTTGATTCCATGTGTTTGCTACTGTGAAAAATGCTGCAATGAACATGGGGGTGCATATGTCCTTGCACACAAATGTTTTCAAGTTTTTGGGGTATCTACCCAGTAGAGGGGTTGCTGGGTCACAAGGGAACTTTATTCTTAGTTTTCTGAGGGACTACCATAGTGTCTTCCATAGTGGCTATGCCAGTTTACATTCCCACAGGCAGTGAATGAGGGTTTCTTTTTCTCCACAAACTATTCAACTCTTGTTATTACTTATCTTGTTGATAATACCCAATCTATCCTGTGTGATGTGATATCTCATTGTAGTTTTGATAAAGCATTTTTATGTTATATTTATCAAGTGAGTATTCATAGAGCTAAATAAGTGAGTTTAAATTTATTTATTTTTTTATTTTATTCATTTTAGAGGGGAGACACAGAATGAGAAAGAGAGAGAGAGAGAGAGAGAGAGAGAGAGAGAGAGAGAAAGAAGGGAGGAGCTGGAAGCATCAACTCCCATATGTGCCTTGACCAGACCAGTGCAGGGTTTTGAACTGGCGACCTCAGTGTTCTAAATAAGTGAGTTTAAATTTCTCTGCCTCACATGTTTACAGAGATTTAATTCTTAATATAAATTCTAAATAATTTTTACAAACATAAATACTGTTGCACGATTAAAAATATCTACAAAGTTAGAATTCAAATTTATCTGCATGGAATAGAAATCCAACTATATTCTCTATTTTTTGTTTGTTTTTTATTTTTTATAGGGACAGAGAGAGAGAGAGAGGGATAGATAGGGACAGACAGACAAGAACAGAGAGAGGTGAGAAGCATCAATCATTAGTTTTTCGTTGCCGTTGTGACACCATAGTTGTTCATTGATTGCTTTCTCACATGTGCCTTGACCGTGGGCCTTCCGCAGACCGAGCAACCTCTTGCTGGAGCCAGAAACCTTGGGTCCAAACTGGCAAGCTCGGGGTCTCCAACCTGGGTCTTCCGCATCCCAGTCCGACACTCTATCTACTGCACCACTGCCTGGTAGGCCCAACTATATTCTCTTAAGTAGAGATTTATTTCTCTTGTGTAAAAATGTCCAGAGATAGACATCTTGATTCTGGTATAGCCAATCTAAGATAATATTAAGAATGGCCTTTTGGCCTGACCAGGCGGTGGCAGAGGATAAAGCATCAGAAGGGGATGCGGAGGACCCAGGTTCGAGACCCTCAGGTCGCCAACTTGAGCGCTGGCCCATCTGGCTTGAGCAAAATCTCATCAACTTGGACCCATGGTCACTGGCTCGAGCAAGGGGTTGCTCAGTCTGCTGAAGGCCCATGGTCAAGGCACAGATGAGAAAGCAATCAATGAACAACTAAGATGGCACAATGAAAAACTGATGATTGATGCTTCTCATCTCTCTCTGTTCCTATCTGTCTGTCCCTCTCTCTGACTCTTTCTCTGTCCCTGTAAAAAAAAGGAATGGCCTTTTAATTTTCTATTCCATAACCATAAGATTTCTATTTTCTTCTCTATGCTTATAAAGTAGTATGCATGTTTATAGTCTGTATGACAGCAAGACATAAAATTGGGAAGAAAAGAAGAGAGAAAGATGAAAAAAAAGGCAGAAAAAAGTACAAAGTCTGTCCATTTAAAAGAGATCTACAAGTCCCAAAAGGTTTTGTTCATGTTTGTCTCACTAGCCAAAATGGAATCCCATATCTATCCTGGCTCCAAAGTACTATGGGGAAGTGAGCATTTTAATCAGGCACAATGCTAGCCAGACACAGCCCATTGATAATATATTCCATTAATATGGAAGAATTATATTAATAAGGAGAAAGGGGAAATGAATATTAAATAGGCCATGCAGTGACTGGAATACTCATCAACTTTGCAATAAGATCCCAAAGGCAAACTGAGATATTGCTAAAGAGATTGCTAAATATAAAAGTTCAGGTAGTCTTAGTAAAATTGAAGATAGAATATCTCATTGTCTTTTTATGATTTAAGCTTTCTTAGTAATAAGTTACAGAAAGCTGCAGCAAATAAAGCTGAAAATTTTAGAGTGTGGAGCCATTTATACCTTCATTTTTACTTTGTATCTCTAGCTATGTGGAAATAGGCAAGTTGTTTAATATCTCTTAGCCTTTATTTTCCAATTTATACAATGGAAGAAATTTTAGACTGAGCACGTCATTTTGCATAGAGGTGACACACAATTCTCAGATGACTTCCCATTTTTTTCTAGAGTCATGTAATTAATAATGATTTTTAATGACTGAATCAAATATTCAGAAATAGGAACTGTCCATGAAATTTTTCTGATTATATATTTTTCTAATAATGTAAGAAAACAATTGAGAAAATAATCTGTTGATATTAAGAATATCTGCAGGCTCTGTTTTAAGCTGAATGGGTATGTAATAAAGTGTTAATATACTTTTATTGCTGAAAAATTGAGTAAAAGAAATTGTACGGTGACTGTGTTTATATGTATGGCAGGAAAAACTTTCCTGCATTATTCTGTCCATCACTTGGGCATTGACTGTAATAATCTTTGCTTCTTCTATTTGGCAGAGATATGAGAGTCCTTTGATTGCTTCAATATTTCCAGTCAGAAGCAACAGGCACATTATGATAAAGACTGAATCAGAAATATGAGTCACTTAATACCTAGAAATAGTCATGGTGATGGAATGATTTTGAGTTGCTACAGCAAGAATCAAGAAGTCTAGTCCAACCTGCTGCATTTTGGTCTTAGTGAACCAGGTCAAAGTGCATACCTGTGTCTAGTCCTCTGCTCTCTCAGAGACTTATACATACATTATGACCCATCTTGTCTTGCAGAAAGCACTGGATCTGAGGCAGATCCTAGCCTCAGTATTCCAAGTGCCATATATAGAGTCTGCATTGATGTTGTCTCGGGCTATCAGTGTAGGAATAAAAGAACAGAAGAACATTAAGTGTGAGGAGAAGCAGAAGGCAGCAGTTTAGCCACAACTACACCTCAGTAATAACAGCAAAAGAATAGACTCCTTCCAATAACAATGAGGACAAGGAAGTAGCCCCAAGCATTTGGGAGGAAATATACTGCTCACAAAAATTAGGGGATATTTTATAGCTTTACTTTCATTTTGAAATATCCCCTAATTTTAGTGAGAAGTAGAGTAGCTAAGGCTTAGTAGTGTTTATGATTTTTGTTCTGTAGGAAATTTTTACTTGTATTATATTTAACTAACATTATTATTAACTAATACTATTGTTCCCATTTTCCACATAAAAATTTAACTATTTTGCCCAAGGTAATAATACCACCAAACTCAATCAGTTTAGTTCCAAAGTCTGCTTTTAAGTGATATCCTACATTATATAAATTTAAAAGGAAGCTGAAACTATTGCTGAGTTACTGCTCCAAGAGAAATCTTAATAGATTGCCCTATCCACATTTATGACTGAAAAATTCCATAGCAGTTGGGAAATTGCAGGTTAGACTAGTAGTTCCAGAGATGCTTTTAACTGATATTGTTCACTAATAGTAAGATTTATCACAGACATTATGGAAGACATTTAATGGCTACAGTACACTTAGAGTCACGTTCTGGGAATATATGTTTCAGGCCACTGCAGTTCTCAGATCAAATCATATTTCTTGTGAAAATAGTGTAGTGTGAACTGATGGGGCATCAAACCTAAAAGGATAGTTCTATTGGTTTGTATTCTGAATTTTTTAAAAAATGTCTACTTTTATTTGCTCTTAGAGTCGTGTTTTGAATCATACAATATAGGATGTAATGGGAATGTTAGAAGACGCTGCCTCCACTTTGCCTTTTAAATGTCCATGCTTCATTTTTAAGATCAGGATAAACGTATGTAACAAAAAACACCTAGAGATGTTTGAACAGTTTTCTCATGGTGTAAATGTCTACATTAATTAACACTTGAAGAGGAACTAATGAGAGTCAGCCGAGAAAGCTTAGTAAGTAAAAGTGAGCTTTTAAAAAAAGAATATAAATCAAGAACTACTATCACTTTTATAAAGTATCCCCGGCAAATATCCAGCTGCAAACTGAAAATAGGAGAAGCACTAGACTAAGCTCTGTGAATGAATAAGGAGAACTAAAAGCCCTTTTAAGATGAAGATTAAGCATTTAATTTACTATGTAGTTAAAATTTTTTTATTGATTTGAAAGAGAGAGAGAAGCATCAACTCATTATTATTACTCTGAGTTGTTTCATTTTGGGCGGCACTCTTTAGTTGCTTCTCATATGTGCCCTACCAGGGATCAAACCCATGATCTTGGAGAGCTGGGATGATGCTCTATCCACTGAGCATAGCCAAGGCCTATATGTGATGTTTTTTAAACAATGTTTTAGATATGCATAATATTTAGTGAATATAAGATTCTTATTTTCTTACATATGCCCTATTTTGAAGGAATAAATATTTCAAGTTCCCAGAAGAAGGAAAGAAGAACAAAGAGTGGTAGAAACTATTGTGTCAAATAATGTACTAAAGGTGGATTAAGTTTTCTGCTATAGTTTACCAAAGATATTTGTTTTAATGACACAAAATGTGTTGTTCTTATAGTCTTAAATTTCTTTTATGTAAGAAAATCACTCTGACATGCTGACCCTGGAAATATTTTGTAAAGATTTAATATCTTTTTTGTTGTTGTTTCTCAGCAATAGAATAATTCTATATATTTTTAGAACATTAAATTTATTGGATTGATACAGGTGTCAGGTGCCCAATTCTACAATACATCTTAGCACACCATATTATATGTTCTCCCCATGAACTCAAGTTTTTGTCCAACACAGTTGATCCCCTTTATACTTTCCTCAACCTTCCATGACTGCCTCCCCACTGCAATCACCACACAGCTGTCCATGTCCATGAGTTTTCTGTCCATTTTGCTCTCCACCCTCTCACCCAACCCCCACCCCCAACTGCTGTCAGTCTGCTCTCTATGCATGAGTCTAAGACTTAGTACCTTCACAGAATCAAAAATGGGACACTTGAGCATGGTGAGTATAATGACACCAATAGCCCAGAAGGTACCACAGCTGTTTGGATCCATGATTTCCTTTATGGGCATTTTTGCCTGGTTACTTGTAGCTGATGCCAGAGAGCCAGTAGCATCGAGACTGTGGTGAGTACAATTTGAAAATAACATGTAACTGCAAAGAGAGACAGATTGGGAAGGAGCTCTGGAAAAAAGAAAGATTTCCAAGTCTACCAAAAAAAAAAAAAAAGAATGAGAGAGAGAGAAGTATCAATGATTCTTTACTCAGACAATTCCAAGTAAATAGGCTATTTACCTGATATTTAGGAGAAACTTTTTTTTTTAATGTATGAGTTGATGTTACAATAATTAATGACAAAGTTATGAGGTCTTGTTTCAAGCAGGAAACTATTTCTGTTCTTTGTACTACCTAAAATAACATGGCATATAACATGCAAAAGAAAAGTAATGTTGCTAGTAGTAAAAACCATACATGATTTATGGAGGACTAGAATTACATTATCATCAAGTGTGTGTGTGTGTGTGTGTGTGTGTGTGTATATATATATGTATATATATATGTATATGTATATATATATACATATATAAATTTTTAAAGCTTAAACTTACTACAGATTAAATAGAAAAGAAATTTCTAATTTTTGTTCTTTCCTTTTATTGATTTTTGTTGCTCCTACATGGGTAAGTGTTATCATTGCTTTGCTTTTTCATGTGTGCATAGGAAGTGCATATTATAATTAAATGCATAGAATCAGAGAGGGGGGAAATGAACATTCATATAGGATAGTAAGAATAAAACACAATTTATTCCTCAACATTGAAGTTTTTTTCTATCTCCTTCAAACATAGGTATTGCCCTTGTGTTAAAAGCTCAATCAACCTGATTGAAAGAGTTTAAAAGAAGAAATTTTTAAAAAATTTACTTTTTCTAGTAAGTTTCCTGCTAAGAAAATATATTCACAGTTCACAAATGACTTTATATCATGTAATAACTTTTATAATTCTTATTTCAAAATTAAAAACAGTGATGTGAGGTATGAATCACTGCAAATTTAATAAGTATTTCTAAATAAGCAGGTTTATTGATTTATATCTAATCTATTATCTCAGAAATTTATAGATTTATTTGCTTTTTTGTGTTTTCAAACAAAAAGCTATTTAAAAAACATGTATTATTGACATTTTTATATATGTTGTAATGGGGAGAATGAGAAATATTTCTGTTCTATTAAAGAAAAAGAAACTCACAGAACCAACTATACACAACTACTTACTGTGTGTTAAAGTAAGAAGCTGAGGGTCTTCTTCCTATACTCAGGTGACATTATAACAGTCATTTCATGGCATTTCTAGCTATCACATAGCTTTCCATGGACAATTATTATTCTTAATCTTGTCTATCATTGTTTACTTCAAAACTGCATAATGTATTGTTGACTATTTATGAACAAAATAAATTATATTGGAGCTTTAATATTTCAGGTTTACAACTCTCACTCCTGGCATAGAAAATGAAGAGATTTAAAATCCATTTCAAGCATGTAACTATAGTTTCATAAAATTTTATGTTCCACATAATATAACATGTGATAAAAAATGTGAAGTGCAGAAAATACCACCATTACAAAGCCTCTACATTTCTACAGGTTTTGGGACTTTTAAACACATTAAATGTGAGGGGGGAAAAGATTACATTTTGTTGTTGAAAATTTTCCAAAATAAGTTTCAGTAAAATGCAAAACAAATTAAACTAGACAGTGCATTATTTAAACTAAGTCAGTACATATGAGTTTTGTTTCCTGTCTCCAAACTTTTTAGCCGTGATATATTGGAGAAATATTTTAATATCTTAAGCTTCAGGCTCATCATTCTTGTTGCTAAGGAGAAAAAGATTATTAATGATGTCAAAGAAGACAACATTTATAAAATAATTATTTCATCTCTATAAATTATTTAAATCGTAAAGATTAGCATAATTATGAACAATCAAATGCTCCCATTTCATTTGATGTATGTCGTTTGCTACACACATACCCAAGTCTTATAATAAAGCTTATGTCTACTAATTCAACCCCGTGTTATTTTTTTCTGTGTTGCTAATGGAGCTTGAAATTGATGTGGTCTTCTGTAAGCTTGGCATCGATCAATTTTCAGTCCCTGATGCCCTTTGGTGGTACTGACTTTCTTCGTGTAAATTCTGTAGCACATTTACATATAAAATCATAATGAAATACACTTAATGTAATTTATTTTATCAGCGACCGTTAGAAAGCTAAGGCCCTTTTACTTTTAAACTTTTAACATTTTATGGGCACATAATATTTTGATTTATTAACCATTACAAGGCTGATTTCATTGTCACATAGCCACAGAATAGGAGCGGGTAATTTTATTTGGTTTAATACAAAGAGCTCTGGGCAAAGAGTTGGATAACCCACTTTCTATTTTGATTTCTGTAATTAACTACCCTATAATATTGAAGAAATCACTTAACTGTTCTGATTCTCAATTTCCTCATTTGTGAAAAGAAGTAATTGAAACAATGTTCTCCAAGGCACTTTTCAGTCCCAAAGGCCTGATTTTGTGTCATGACAGAAACCAGACATTAAGACATTTTTTTTAAAAAATCTATACCCCCTTCTTAACAATTCAAATGACAATAACAATATTTTTGGAATATCCTATCCCAAGTTATTTATTTCAGTTTGGCTTAATAGTTGCTTATGATCAACATTGCTGGATGACAGCCAGCGTGGTTATTCTCTCCAGTCAAAGGGTTTGCATTGGGCTGGACTGCTCTGTAGATGAGTTATGGTAGAAATGCTATAGTTCTGGAACAACAAAGACTTAGCCTAAACCTTTTTTAGGCAGCTTTTAAATACATTTTTGTGTGTGAACTGATATATATCTGAGCTGATTGCTCAAATACCTTATTTTCTTCTACCTGTGAACAAGGCCAGTACATTTCAAGCATCATTAGCAGCAAGGGTGTACTAAAAACCTACAAATTATGTGTCAACTTCTCAGAGAAGGCTTCAGAATGTAAAGTGGATGGCATGTTTGTTATATCTTCAAGAACAGAAGAATCACAGAAGCAAAAGTACTCAACATTTTATAAGGCAATAAATGAAGCCTGTTTTAAGCTGAAAATACAGTATTGCTTGTATTCTTTTATGTGAAAGGAATAAAAAGTTGGAATTAGAGAGGAATCATGTTCACCATACTGTTTCTCTTCCCATTGCCAAAAAAACAGGTGAGCAGTTGGCTTAGGCAACCGTTAAATTTCAGATTCATAAATGTTCCATCAGAAAATTTCAGAAGTGTTTTGTGAATTGTTATGTGTTCTGCAGTAAATATCTGCGATTTTGAATTGGGGAAGGGTACTAGGAAAAAACTGTGAGCACTAACCCTGCTTCATTCCCCATACATTTTGCAAAATTCTATATTTAAAGAAATGCTTAGAATTACTAACTTAGAGAATAATGATATAGAGTGTGATAAGATTACTGAATCTGTGAATTTGATTCAAGTTTAATTAACTGTTATTCTTTGAATGACAGGAGCAGAGGACTGTAGCACAACTTAAGTGCTTGTCCTGAGTGAAGCAACACATTTCATCTGCCTTCCTACATGATTTACGTGATGAAAACTCTACCCTGAACTCAGAACTCACCACATGCTCTATCATATGTTTAGTTTTTCCTCACCCAAAATTTATGATTGGGAGATAATTTCACTTTGATCTAAAACAATAAACAAGTTGTTTCAAATTGTGCATAGTATGAAGTCTTAGCAAGAGTAAAATTTGTTGCTCCCTCCTCCTTTTAACTGATTTTGATGTTGAATAGATTTGTTCATCTTTGCGGACTTACTGATTGATTTGTCCCCACATTGTGGCACTTTAATACAATCAGCATTTTTTATTTATTTATTTTTATTTTATTTTATTCATTTTAGAGAGGAGACACAGAGTGAGTGAGAGAGAGAGAGAGAGAGAGAGAGAGAGAGAGAGAGAGAAAGAGAGAAAGGGGGAGGAGCTGGAAGCATCAACTCCCATATGTGCCTTGACCGAACCAGTGCAGGGTTTTGAACTGGCGACCTCAGTGTTCCCAGGTCGACGCTTTATCCACTGCACCACCACAGGTCAGGCAATACAATCAGCATTTAATAAATGTTTATTGCATGGATAAAGAAAGTGGGTGGTTCTATTTTGAGGTGACTTAGGCAGGATTTATTTTTTAATGACTTCTAAAATCTAGTTCCAGGTAGAAGATTCATTAGGTTGATTCCATGTGGAAAGGTTAGAATGTATTCTGACACTGACATAATGTCATCAGAACTATTCCATCTTGCCTTTCCTTGTCTCCTCTCAGTCTCTCTTGTGTGTAGACTTTATTTTTTTCTATTTCCAAAGTGCCTCCTTTCTATTGTCCAAGGTATAGGGACTATTGACCTTAGTAGTTAAGCAACAAATTCTTTCACTGGAAAGGCAGATACTGACATAAACCAGAGATGAGATCTGTGACCATAAAATGTCCAAAGAGACAAAGTATAGTAATTATGGAAAATAGTAGATTTGGGGTACTGGCAAGGAAAACTAAAGAAGCAAACAAATAAAACAATGTGTCAGAAATTGGGGAACACAAGCAAAAAAAAATGTCTGTTTAATCAAAAATTATTTTTAAAAATAAAGTAACAGTGCTAGATTTCTGTAATTACGTGTATATACTAGTGTTGCTACAATAACGAACTCCCACCAAGTTTAGCCGTTTCAGACAATGGCCAGGTATTAACTCGCAGCTCCTCAGGCGGAAACCCAGAACAGCATAACAGCTCTTTACTCAAGTCTCACAAGACAGAAACCAACGTGTCAGCAGAGTTCCTTTTTTTCTTGAGACAATGGGGGAGAAATCAGCTTTCAGTGTCCTTCACACTAATGGCAGAATTTATTTTCTTGTCATTTTACAACTGAGGACCTCTTTCTATTGTCAGGAGTGATGTGGGGACTGCACTCAACTCCTGGAGGTCACCCCATTGTATCAGCAATTCTCAGCATGGATGTTTGTGTTCTTCTAAGTAAGCTGGGGCATGTGTCTCTGACTTCCTCTTTATACACCTTGAAAAAGCCTTCTTGTTTTTAAAGGTCATCTGCAATTAGGTGAGACCCACCCAACATAATCATAGAGTTAAATCTACAAATTTCACAGTCCTGGGGATTATGCAGAGAGAGAAATCTTGGGCAACATTATACAATCCTACCTACCATACCATATGTCTGAATTCAATTATAATTGAGAATTAAGGCCTGGTTTGGATCTAATTCTGTATTAAGTATGCACAAGTTTTATGATTTATAATAATACATTGAAGTATAATTGGATCTTGGAAATTTTATTTATTTCAATTAGCAACCAATGATATATAAAGAGCTGAAATTATAGAGAGCAGTGAAAAGAGATAAGTAAGTAAACTATTTTGTAATCTTGGAAATAATGCAAATATACAATCTATAATATTCATATGTTATTAGCTTAAGAAAAATGTGCAAACATGCATATACACTTAATTCTATATGTAAAGCCAGTAGTCAAGGCTACTATCACAGCAGCCCGACCCATGCAGGTTCGCATTGGATTCGACCAGATGGCAATGAAACACAGGAGCCACAAACTGGTGAGCCATCAACTTTAATTCTAGTTGCACCCGGCGGGCAAGCAAAAACACACATTGGGCTCCAAAACCCACACATTCAGTGCTCACAAAGCTACTGACTTATCTGAGTATCCTAGCATCAAAGCTTTCTAGCTCACCAGACTTATTCACCTCTGTTTCCCATCTCCTCCTGCACAAACTCTTAACAAACTGCTTCTCCCTCAGCACTCTGCCATCTTGGCTGCTTCTCCTGGTCTTCACGTGGCCTTACTCTGCTCTCCTCTCTAATACTAATCTCAGGAACCCAGGAACCAAAAGAGAGAGATCTAGCTACCGGTCCACCCACTTTATAGCATAGATAATCCAAACCTTTAATCCAATTATACATTCAAGAAAGTCTCTGATACAAAGCCACCCATCTGAGGCATAATGGGATTCCTCAAGAGAGTGCACTACCCTACATCATCCAATCAGTCAAGGGTGTGGGGAAGAGCTTACTCTCAAACTAAGCCTTAGGCTATAATGACCTGGCCTGCCTACATTACAGCTTTTCCCCCACAGCCATCTCAAGCATAAGGGCAAATAATATCACCTGGATGACGGGCTTCCATGTGGGCAGCGCCATCTTTAACAAAGTGAGCATATTATATTTTATCTGCCGAACACTATAGAATCCATAAAGTACTAGAAAATTTTAATAACAAAGCAATTCAGTATCTTTTGAAAAACAGTAAAACTCTGAAAGATTTATTGTAAAGCCAGTAGCCAGGGCCACCATCACAGCAGCCTGGCTCATGCAGGTTCGCATTTGATTCGGACAGTCGGTAATGAAACAGCAGAGCCAAGAACTGGTGAGCCATCACCTTTAATTTTAGCTTGCACCCGGCGGGCAAGCAAAAACACACTGGGCTCCAAAACACATTCATTGAGTGCTCACAAAGCTACTGACTTATCCGAGTTTTCTAGCATCAAAGCTTTCCAGCTCACCATACTTATTCACCTCTGTTACCCATCTTCTTTAGCTCAAACTCTGCACAAACTGGCATCTCCTTCAGCACTCTGCCATCTTGGCTGCTTCTCCTGGCTTCCACGTGGCCTTAATCTGCTCTCCTCTCTATACTAACCTCAGAAACCAAGAGAGCAAGCTCCCAGTCTGCCCCACTTTATAGCGTAGATTCAAAACCTTTAATCCAATCTACAAACAAGGAAGTCTCCGATACAAAGTCTCTTATCTGAGACATACTGGGAGGATTCCTCATGAGAGTGCATCACCCCACATCATCCAATCAGTCAAGGGTGTGGGGAAAAGCTTATGCTTAAAACTCGCACGTGGACAGCGCCATCTTTTACAAAGTGAGCATAATATATTTTATCTGCCCAGCATTTATTCATCATTTAAGTTCTCAATTAATGTCAAATTAAGCATCTGATTTTATAATACAGATTTTTTTGGTAAAAAAAAACCCCAAAGAACAAAAAAAATATTGTGTTCGGCAGATAAAATATATTATGCTCACTTTGTTAAAGATGGCGCTGCCCACATGGAAGCCCGTCATCCAGGTGATATTATTTGCCCTTATGCTTGGGATGGGTGTGGGAGAAAAGCTGTAATGTAAGCAAGCCAGGTCATTATGGCCTAAGGCTTTGTTTTAAGAGTAAGCTCTTCCCCACACCCTTGACTGATTGGATGATGTAGGGTGGTGCACTCCCCTGAGGAATCCCATTATACAGAGACTTCCTTGTTTGTATAATTGGATTAAAGGTTTGATTCTACGGTATAAAGTGGGAGACACCAGTAGCTTGATATCTCGCTTGGTTCCTGAGGTAGAAGAGAGGAGAGCAGATTAAGGCCACATGGAGGCCAGGAGAAGCAGTCAAGATGGCAGAATACTGAGGGAGAAGCCAGTTTGTTAAGAGTTTGTGCTGGAGGAGATGGGGAACAGAGGTGAATAAGTCTGGTGAGCTTGAAACCTTTGATTCTAGGAAACTCGGATAAGTCAGTAGCTTTGTGAGCACTGAATGAATGGGTTTTGGAGCCCAGTGTGTGTTTTTGCTTCCCCGCCGGGTGCAAGCTAGAATTAAAGCTGATGGCTTACCAGTTTTTGGCTCCATTGTTTCATTACCGACTGTTCAAATCAAATGCGAACCTGCATGGGTCAGGCGGCTGTGATCCTGACCGCGACTACTGGCTTTACATTTTGTAAATACAATAACCTGAAATCCATGACTCAGGCATCTAATAATAAATATTTGATAAAATAGTCAAAATTGAGGTTCCAATATCTGTAAGAGATGATTTTATTATTTTTTTCACCTTTTTTTTATATTTAAAGTCAAAATAGAACTATTAACTCAGTGGAGGTTTTCTCAAAATCCTATTAGTCTTAGTGGAAAATAAGTAAAACCTGAGAATAATTCCTTCCTTAATGTGTCTATAATGAGAGCATTAGAAACATACAAGAAACAAAAACAAAAACAAAAAATCTCTGGCTAACCTGCATGCAGAAATGAGATTCAATTTACTATATTTCTTTGAACACTTATGGTTTCTGTTATTGATTAATACATTGAAATTTAACATTAAGATCGCTTGTTTATACTATTGGTCAAAAAAATAAATATTTAGTACATAAATTCCATGCAACTAAGATAATATTTATGAATGTAAGACAGAGATATAAATACTATACAGTAAATTTGACATAAAATAGCTTGACTCATAACATAAAACAACACAACTTGTACTTGGATTTATTGTTTCTGCCTTTGTGATATTATACTATCAAAATCCATCTAAAGCAATTATTGTAAAGTAAGAAAAGGAAATAAAAGTCTTCAATGAGGTGACTTCGTGATTAGATATAAAGCAATCCCTACAGTAATGCATGCTATAGAAAATGGGTCACCTTCAAACCGCCCTTGAAAATAAACACATGTAATTTCACAAAGTATTCTTAGAATATTGTTTTATAGCATGTATATACACTTAGCCTTTTATTCAGTTTACAAAAATGTGCATATGCAAGCACATGAAAGCACAAATACTCTTGGTGTCCTTTTTCTCATATACAACACATAAACACTCATATCTAAATATCCTCACACCCATACACAAGTCTACCTGGAATTTTGAGAAGGTGTACAGATTAATGTCTATTTCTCTAACTAGAGTTACTTCATTATGTTTCTAACATAACAGATATTTATATGTTTCAAAGAAAATTATGGTATAAACGATGTGCAGCAACTTATAAAAATCTCAGTTGTACCTGAAAATTTTTTATATAAAACTAAGTAAATTCTCCTCAACATAAATGTTGGACCCTTTTTTCTAGTTGACTCTTAATTGTTCCAAATATACCGTGTGTTCGTAAAGTCATGGTGCACTTTTGACCGGTCACAGGTCAAAAGTGCACCATGACTTTACAGACACACTGTATAATGGACGCCTAGTATATTGTTGGGATGATTTCTAACTGTAAATATTTCACTTTGTATTGTAAATTTGCTTTCTAAAATATATAGTATATGCTTGTTAAAGTTTCCAAAAGAAAGTGTGAGTTGAGAAACACAAAACTTTAAAAAGAAAGCTGTTTGATTGAATATTTTTGCTGTTATGAACCATATTGTCCCCAACTTGACTCCTGTCTCTGAAAGAGCAAGTATGAAGCTATGTTCTCTAGTCTATTATCTTCTGGAATCAATAAATAGTCCAAAACACTTTAAATTAAACTGTTTTTTTATTAATGCATTCATAATAATACAGTCTGGTTTTGCTCAAATCAACTGATGTCACATAATTAATTCTGGGTTGTTTGCATCTGTGACTAATCTAATTCTCTAAGAATGATTCAATTTATTTATAGTTTTATTTTTTTGTCTCAAGAGATGCCAGTTTTGAAAGTTAAGAAAAATGGCATTATATTAATTATTTTAAAGGAGTTGATTTGATTAACCTGCTTGTCCCAAAGACACTGAGGTTAGACTACCTGATTTTAATCTCAGCTTTGATTTTTCTATTTGTTTAGCTTGAGGCCACTTGCCTCTCTGTGCCTCAATTTCTGTATCTGCAAAATAAGGTAAGAGTAGGTTTGTACTCACAGAACTGTTCTCAACATTAAAGTGTTTTAGACTAACAAAGCCATTGGAAGGTTGCCTAGCAAAAAGCAGAAGCTTGATAGAGTTTTCTGTCATTATTTTGGATCCAATTAGTTTTCTTGTGCCTCTGAATATAAATTAATATAAATGACAACAAATCTTGCTCCACTGGGCTCATTTGAATGTAAATGAAGGGAAATAGATGTTATCAAGTTAAATTTTTTACAATACCTTCCACATTTTATGATATAAATATAGAATCTATATTTTACATAGGAGGATTCAGACACCCAAAGAAATTGAGTAACTTACATAGTAACATTCAGAGAAGTAGTAATGGGTTTGATTTTAAACCCAAATGTCGGAGGCTCGTGATCATGGATTTTATAATAGTCTTTTATTATTAGAGTTAAGATTTGGGTCTGACTTTATTAGAGGTTTATTAGAGCTTTATTAGAGTTATTAACTGCATATGCAAAGAGGTAAGGATATGTTGGGCAGATGAAACACATTATGCTCACTTTGTTGGGGTTTTCGCTGCCCGCATGGAAACCCGTCACCCAGGTGATATTATTTGTCCTTATGCTTGGGATGGGTTTGGGGGAAAAGCTGTAATGTAAGCAGGCCAGGTTGTTATCGCTTAAGGCTTTGTTTTAAGAGTAAGCTTTTCCCCACGCCCTTGACTGATTTGATTATGTACAGCGGTGCACTCCTGAGGAATCCCATTATGCCTCAGATGGGTGACTTTGTATCAGAGACTTCCTTGTCTGTAGATTAGATCAAGGGTTTCGATTTCTACATTATAAATTGGGGCAGGCCAGGAGCTTGTGCTCTCAGTTCCTAGGTTCCTAAAGTATTAGAGAGCAGAGCAGAGTAAGGCCACTTAGAGGCCAGGAGAAGCAGTCAAGATGGTAGAGTGCTGAGAGAGAAGCGAGTTTGTTAAGAGTTTGTGCTGGAGGAGAGGGGGAACAGAGGTTGTTGGGCAGATAAAATATAATATGCTCACTTTGTTAAAGATGGCGCTGCCCACATGGAAGCCCATCACCCAGGTGATATTATTTGCCCTTATGCTTGGGATGGGTGTGGGGGAAAGGCTGTAATGTAAGCAGGCCAGGTCATTATGGCCTAAGGCTTGGTTTTAAGAGTAAATTCTTCTCCACACCCTTGACTGATTGGATGATGTAGGGTGGTGCACTCTCCTGAGGAATCCCATTATACAGAGACTTCCTTATTTGTATAATTGGATTAAGGGTTTTGATTCTATGGTATAAAGTGGGAGAGACCAGTAGCTTGAGCTCTCTCTCGGTTCCTGCTATCGCCATTGCAGGGGCCTCCCTGATCCCTTGACCTCCATGGGAAAAGCTGTTTTTCTGCTTCTCCCTTGTCTTCTCTTGTGGCTTGCCTGTATTGGTGAGACACCAATAAACAAAATGGTCTACCATCCTCCGACTCTGCCATTTCTTCACCGTCAGCCCGAATCCAATGGGAACCTGCATGTGAATGGCCACGACGGCGGCTCCTGGCCTTACAGAGGTGAATAAGTCTGGTGAGCTAGAAACCTTTGATTTTAGGTGTAAAGCCAGTAGTCACGGCCATTATCACAGCCGCCTGACCCACGCAGGTTCGCATTAGATTCGAACAGTCGGTAATAAAACACAGGAGCCAAAAACTGGTGAGCCTTCAGCTTTAATTCTAGCTTGCACCCGGCGGGCAAGCAAAAACACACACTGGGCTCAAAAACCCACACATTCAGTGCTCACAAAGCTACTGACTTATCCGAGTTTCCTAGAATCAAAGGTTTCTAGCTCACCAGACTTATTCACCTCTGTTTCCCATCTCCTCCTGCACAAACTCTTCCTCAGCACTCTGCCATTTTGGCTGCTTTTCCTCCACATGGCCTTCATCTGCTCTCTTCTCTATTACCTCAGGAACCAAGAGAGAGAAAGATCAAGCTCCCAGACTGCCCCAGTTTATAGCCTAGAAAATCCAAACCTTTAATCCAATTATACAAACAAGGAAGCCTCTGTACAATGGGATTCCTAAGGAGAGTGCACCACCCTACATTATCCAATCAGTCAAGGGTGTGGGGAAGTGCTTACTCTTAAACTAAGCCTTAGGCTATGACGACCCAGCCTGCCCACAGCCTGTTCCAGAACACACATTAATATCAACGAACTTCCATGTGGGCAGCGCCATCTTTAACAAAGTGAGCATAATATATTTTATCTGCCCAACAATCCACCCTTATGCTCACTTTACTACCCACAATCTATAACACCGGCATTCTTATACAAAGAAATTAAGTACATTACACAAATTACAGCAATAGCACAAATCATACAATTTCAACAATTACAAAGATACATTTCACCAGTCTCTGAGCACTTTGCCAAAAGTGCAAAATGTCCTCGGCCTTTTCTCTAGCCATGGGAAAAGCTTCCCGGGGCAGGAGGGCCTCCAGCAAAGCCACTCCCACCCCCATCAGGGTATTTCACATTGTCCAAAATTTGTAAGTCCATTCAACAAAGGAGCTTGTGCCCATCCGGTCATAGTCCAGGAAATCAGTCCACACACATGGGGCTTTAGCCTCCCCCCTCATTCCTGCCATCATGGCAAGTTTCACACTGTCCTAAAGAAAAGCATGTGGCAATGGCAGTCAGCATTTCCATCTCTGCTCTGGGGAACATGATGTCTTCCACCCCTATGTCCCAAAATCGCAGACCTCCCGGCAGCGTAGCTACTCCTTGCTGCTGGGTTCTCACCTTCTGGAGACTGCGGATTGCAACTCCAGCTGGATTCTCCTCATCCTCCAAAGAGGAACTGAAAACATCAGCTCCTGCTGCTGGGCTTGATCTCCGGGCCACCGCTGCCTTCTGCTCAGCAGGTCTTGCAGCTCCAACCCCGACCTCAGGTCTGGTCCTGGCCTCAGCTCTGGCCCCGGCCTCAGGCCCGGCCTCATGCCGCTGCTGGCTCTCCACAACATCCAGTGCAATCTCCAACTCACGAACCTGTGATTCCTTCTCCAGCGTCTGCTCCATTTCCAGATGAATCTCACGAACCTGGTCGGCCTCCTCTGGTGCTTCCTCCAACTCCAGGGTCGGCATCTCTTTCTCCCACGTTTCCTCCAGCTCCATCCGCTGCTCAGTTTGCAGGTCCTGGGCAACCTCTTTCATAGAGCTCTCAGTTTCCTCACACATGGCTATAAAAGTCAGCCAGCCTACAGTTCCCCAAAAAACAGCTATGGGAAACCAAAACAGCAACCAGTCCTCTACTCCACCACTGAAAGGTGGTGGTAGCTCCATGCCGATCTGTATCGAATCCTGCCAAAGACTACGCCAAATGTAAAGCCAGTGGTCACGGCCATTATCACAGCCGCCTGACCCACGCAGGTTCGCATTAGATTCGAACAGTCGGTAATAAAACACAGGAGCCAAAAACTGGTGAGCCTTCAGCTTTAATTCTAGCTTGCACCCGGCGGGCAAGCAAAAACACACACTGGGCTCAAAAACCCACACATTCAGTGCTCACAAAGCTACTGACTTATCCGAGTTTCCTAGAATCAAAGGTTTCTAGCTCACCAGACTTATTCACCTCTGTTTCCCATCTCCTCCTGCACAAACTCTTCCTCAGCACTCTGCCATTTTGGCTGCTTTTCCTCCACATGGCCTTCATCTGCTCTCTTCTTTATTACCTCAGGAACCAAGAGAGAGAGAGATCAAGCTCCCAGGCTGCCCTAGTTTATAGCCTAGAAAATCCAAACCTTTAATCCAATTATACAAACAAGGAAGCCTCTGTACAATGGGATTCCTAAGGAGAGTGCACCACCCTACATTATCCAATCAATCAAGGGTGTGGGGAAGTGCTTACTCTTAAACTAAGCCTTAGGCTATGACGACCCAGCCTGCCCACAGCCTGTTCCAGAACACACATTAATATCAACGAACTTCCATGTGGGCAGCGCCATCTTTAACAAAGTGAGCATAATATATTTTATCTGCCCAACATTAGGAAACTCGGATAAGTCTATAGCTTTGTGAGCACTGAATGTGTGGGTTTTAGAGCCCAGTGTGTGTTTTTGCTTGCCCGCCGGGTGCAAGCTAGAATTAAAGCTGATGGCTCACCAGTTCTTGGCTCCGTTGTTTCATTACCGACTGTTCGAATCTAATGCGAACCTGCACGGGTCTGGTGGCTGTGATGGCGGCCTCGACTAGTGGTTTTACACCCTCACATAAGTAATATTCAAGGAGAAAAAAGAGTTGAAAGAAAGATCAGGTGAACAGTGTATTTTTTCTTTAATGGTGATAAATAACAAAAGTTCAGTTTAGTAAATTGAAAGATCAAATGGGATTTATTCAATTATTTGTGAATCTAGCAGTTTCCCATGTAACAAATGGAAAAAAGCTCTCCTGAGTTGTAGAAAAGGAAAGGTTTTTAAAGATGGAAATGGACAGAAAAACAAAATTATTAACAGAGTGCTTACTGTTTCAGGTAAGGTCAGCACTCTCCTAAGGGGAAAGAAAGGGCTTGTCTGGTGGATTATCTCTCTAGTGCTTCCCAGGTAATTTCAGGATGACTGGTCAAAGGTTATATTCCTGAGACAGGCTGAGACTGTAATTATGTTAAATATTGACTTGGTTTTGTTTATGTGGGATTTAGCATAAGTGACTGCATTTTGGGTCTGTTGTTTCTTTTTTACAACAGGATGTATAATCTATTCTAAAACATTAGCTTTTGTTGTTCCTAAGCACTGCAAATAGCCTGTGTTCTTTGCTCTTCCTTGGCTTACCTCTGGGATAACATAGGCCTTTCTAAAATGGATTTCTACTTTCTTAAATAGAAGTTGAAATCTTTCCAGATGATAAATAGCTTTGAGTCTGTAACCCAGGCAGGGGAGTTCTCAGCTCACATTGGGCTCTTGAAGGGAATTCCCAACCTTGTAAAATAGTATTCCTCTTGCTCAAATGGCAACAATCAAGCTAGGAAGAACAAATGAATCCCCTCTGGGAATAGAACAGAATAAATGTCAAATATTCTAGAGCATTCAGTGGCTTCAGAATGAGAGAAGTTTTGCATTATACCATTATTCACACAGAGTTATAAATCATTTTCGTGTCTGGTGTTCTTTTGTCAATAAACAATGCGTTAAAAACAATCTAATGGTTTTGCAGCTAATACAATGGCTACTGTGATGTTCTTAAGAAAAGAATATGCATTAACAGGAAGCTAAGCAACTATAAAAAAGGAAACACTAAGTATTTTATAAGCTCACCAAGGAGAATCTAGCAATAGTCATTTGTTTTGTTCATAATGGAATTATTTCAGCCAAAGAAACTCACAGAAAATTGTCTTGTATTCATTTTTGCAAGTTTATCTGAATACATCTTGTATGTAAATAACACAATTTCTCCTTTCAGCAAACCCCATTTCCTCCCCATGCCTAGTAACCACCCCCTATCCTGGCAAATAGCAAATGAAAATAAAACCACTGCTGGACATAGCAATATAGAAAGCATTTTCTATTCTTATGTGCACTTTTCAACCCAGGAAAAAGAAGAATAAATTCTTTCTTTTCTGCAGCAGTTTCTAAAATATATTCAGAGAGATGCTAGTAAATACTTAAATTTACATTAGCTTTCTCAAAACTTTTTAAGCACTAGAATTCAGTTTCACTTACACTCTGAAGCTAGTCCTCAATATCTTTTTTAAGCCTCTTTTGGCATCTCATTTTCACGCTCCATCTGAGATGACTTGGAAAACGTCGGAAAATAACAACACCACTTCCACAAAACAACTGCCTGGACACTGTGAATTTCTATATCCATCATTTATGGAACTCTGTTTCTAGGACAAATTTTAAGCATCAGTACTAAAAGATGATTTTATTGGGGTTATTGGAGTTGGCTGCTTCTGTCAGTCAATACAGTCAGCACCTACTCAGAAACAGCTTTTTAAAAACAATTGAAATAAGAAACATTGCTTGCTGTTATTTTTAAATAGTTTTAAAGGAATTATTAGCTTGTTGTACGGGTAACTTAAAACTACAACCCAAAGATAAGCCAAAGCACAGGAATTCTCCTTTTGTTTTTTTTATTTATTAACTTTTTGAAGAGATTTTGGAGAGGGTGGTGGGAGAAAGAGAGGAAGAAGAAGTGGAAAGCATCTAGTTATAGTAGTTGCTTCTCATATGTGCCTTGGCAGGGCAAGTCCAGGGATTTGAACCGGTGACCTCAGTGTTCCATGTCTATGCTTTATCTACTGTGCCACCACAGGTCAGGCAAAATTGTTATTTATTGATTTGAGAGAGAGGAAGGCAAAAAGAGAGAAGAGAATGAGAGAGAGTGAGAAAGAGAGAGAGGTCAATTTGTTGTTCCATTTATATATGCATTCATTGGTTGATTCTCGTATGTGCAATGACAGGGAATATCAGGACGATGCTCTAACCAAATGAGCTAAAAGATCAAGGCTTTGTTCTCCTCTCTTCTTAATACAAATCAACTAAAAAGTAGCTTTGTAGTAGAAGCTAAGCCTGAATTAAATACCCTTGCTGAAAGATTTAAAAAAAATTTACAGAGATCAATTTCTGGAATCATTCAAATTTCATAATTTTGATAAAACTCATCATGGTTTTGATATTGAGGTAAAAGTAGAAAACACACATATATCATATTATTTATAAAAGGTTAAGCAAAACCCACTGACTTCCTTACATAAATATAGTACAAACATTAAAAAATAATTTTGAATAATTTCAAATGTTACTGAAAAATTATTAGAGTATATTGTTATCAAAAGTATTAACTCATTTGTTATTTTTAAATATCGTGCATATGTATACATACAATCATAAAATACTATAAATAAATATAAGATAACATATGAATATTGGTTTCATTAAATAATTCCTGTGTACCATTTCAAATATATATATTTATATATAAATATATATAAATGAAAGTGTATAAAAATGTTTAAAGAAGTTATCTCTAGGTAAGAGACTGATGGGGATTTTTACTTTTGTTTAAACATTCTCTATTCAAATTATTTGATATGTGATATGAAAAATTCCATAATACCTAACATCAGGTCAGAATCATTTATTTAATATTAGAATTGATTGTAGGTAAAACATGTATATTTTAAGCTAGTCTCCCATGAGCCTCACTTAATCAACACTGAATAACTAACTCTGACTATTGCTTTTCAATGCTTGTTACTGATGTGATCTCCATTAAGGTATAATCCTTCAGTGAGTCATTATAAAAATTCTAATACTCCCAAGCATTTCACATTAAATAAGTTCATTTTCAGTCCAATTTTAACATATTTTTATATTTTTTTGAAGCTTAATCTCTACAAACCTTAGATTTAAATGAGAAGAAATTGGTGAAAGAGGAAGGACTGAATTTAATTTGGATTTTGGAAAGAGCTGAAAACACATTTGCTTTTTTATTACATCAGTTTGAAAAGAAAACAGTTTTGATTTTAGCTAAGTGAAGATTTTTTGGTAACTACTAGGATTACATTGTAAAATCCTATTTAAAATTTTCACTTGGTTTTCCACAATATTACCACATATTTTTCTGAGCCATTGGCAAAATGAATCCAGTTTATAAAGTCATTGCTTTTGCATTGAGCTTTTCCCTGTCTCACATCTTTAGATAAATTTTAAAGCAAAAGCAATACTCAGTGCATTAAAAATCTTTAATAGTATAGTTAAAGTTTGTAATTTGAAATTCCTAAACTCTAAGATTTATCTACAGCTTGATTTTACGCTTGAAACTTCCTATGCTTCATAGCAGTTTATAAAGATTGGAGGGGGGGCTTCCTCCTATCACTTACTGCATTTTTATTATACTTGAATAAAATATACAGAAACTTTTAAAGAAAAATCAAAATCTAGTGCCCCCTTATAGTTTTCTCATTCTTTTAATTATAAAACTTACCCAGATCTAAATCCTGTGCTTATACTCATATACAAATATACTTTCAGAACAAATTTTGAAATCAATACAAACATACAAAATGAATACATTTATCATAAAAATATTAATTTTTATCTCACTGAACCTAACCCAGAATGTGGAGTTTAAGGGCAAAGATGTAGCAACAGTTGAGTTTATATTTTTTGATATTAGTAATACTAATACAGAAAGTCTACACGTAAAAAGATATTCATGTAACTTAAAATATTTCCAAGCTTTTTTTGTGTTGAAACATTAAGAAAAGTAGAACTCGTTTATACCCCAAAATTTGCAAGAGAGCTATGCTTGTCTGCAAATTTTAAAGCCCAGCTCAAATGCTGATGGGCACTTTAAAAGTTTAACACCTTTCCTTTGACTGGTCTGTTGACTGAAATGAGCTTTTAAATACAAAACCTTAGACATTGAAATCAGCTGTTGTACCCAAATGAGTGAAAATAGTTTAAAACATTTCCAAACAACAACTGAATGAAAAATAAGACATGTTATTTATAAGAATATAAATTTATATAAACTCTCCATTTATATATTTATAAAATACATTTATGAGTATACATATTAAAGAATAACATAACATGTAATATTTATATAACTTATTATATAAACTATATTTATTTTGAATAATTTACTGATCTCTAAGAGTAGGTCTATCTCCCATCAATTCTTGGATTCCCATTTGAAAAACCTAAATTGCAGTATCACGATGATAAAATCTGTTCTCTTTGTTCCTCTCACTTATGCTTTTATGTGTATACCATTTCATGCTATAATAATGAATTATGTATGTGTTAAACTTCAAAAAAATTAACAAGTCCAAAACTTTTTTTTAAGATTGCAAATTTATAAAATATGTTAGGACATGCCATTTGTCTGTGAATTGGAAAGGATAATCAGGAATAATACCCATCATTTGGATGAGTAATATTGAACAATTCATTGAAAACCAGTCAGTTAAAATGAGTTAACTGTACCATACATAACAAAGCTTCCCCAGTCTGCCAAAGCTCTCCTCTTCCTTAAAATAAAAAGGCTCAATATTCTCTGAGTACCTTTACCTTATCTACCACAAATTTCAGGTTTTTTATTTCTATCTTTAGGATATTTGGAGGACTTATGATTTGGTATTTTTGAGCAAATTTATTGTAATTACAATTACTTTAAATTAAACAATGGGTACACTTCATTTTTATGCACTTGTTATAAAAATTTTATCCCCCAAAGTATATAAGAGAAGTAAATAGGTATATATGTTCAAAATAGTTGTCTCTATGCATGCTTTTGTATTTGGGGCTATGCTTCTGATCACTGCAATGTATTGACACATAAGATGGATTAACAGCTAAAATGAAGAACAGATATGTCATCCATCTCTCTGATAAGTCAAGTAGATTAAAAGGTGAATTGTAGAGTCTTTGTGATAGGCATGTGTTTGCCATATATCATTCAAACTTTGTTTTTTTGTGTATTTAAAATGTTTATAATAAAAAAAGTTGGTGAATGAAAACAAACAGTGAAAAAAGAACCTTATTATTTTTAACTTTCCTGATAAAAAAAGGAGTGTACTGCAATTATGGCTTTTTTACCTAGAACAATTCTTTTGATGGTCTTCATTCTCTCTTTCTCTCTCCTCTCTTTCCCACCTTTCTCTCTCCCCCTAAAGCTCCACTCTGACTTAGACAAGGGAGAGGGCACTGTTAAATACACCCTCTCAGGAGATGGCGCTGGCACTGTTTTCACTATTGATGAAACTACAGGGGACATTCACGCAATAAGGAGCCTGGACAGAGAAGAAAAACCTTTCTATACACTTCGTGCTCAGGCTGTGGACATAGGAACCAGGAAGCCCCTGGAACCTGAATCAGAGTTCATCATCAAAGTACAGGATATTAACGATAATGAGCCAAAGTTTTTGGATGGACCGTATGTTGCGAGTGTCCCAGAAATGTCTCCTGTGGGTGAGTAAACATACCAAAATTTTATCAGTTGCTACAAGGTCTTTTCACATTTATTTTCTGCAGGCTGATGTAAGCATCTTACTTGTAACCCAGAAAATTGGTCTTCCACTGTAGAGGATACAATTTATTTTCATTTATTTTTTTCAACTTTTTATTTAATTTTTTTTACTTCATTCAAAATATATAAATAGATACAGAAATACCTAGGATATATTAAATTCTTCACTTTTTCCAATCTTTACATTTTCCTTAACTCACAAAATTCCTTTGTACTTTTAGTACAAAACTCATTTTGTACTGATATTGTCATTACAATTCCAGACACCAACATTGCTGGAGGTAGCCACCACACTCACCAAATACCCAATAGTAATTCTTGGCTAAAAGTAAATTATCCAAAGCATGTATCACACCTGAGCCTAAAAGCAGTGCAGAAAGGGGGGGGGGAGGATTGCATCTTTGTGACCTTCAATGAAGATTCTAGAAAAATGATTGGTTTTCCTTGTGGGTGTAGGTCACCCATAGTAGATAAGCTATCACACTAGAAAACAAAATACCATTAATCAGTCATTATAATTAAGTATAGTATCATTATCATTCTCAATAATAATAATAATATAAAATTTACATTTCAACAATAACCAAATATTACAGAATCTTTCATATCTATTCCAAGGTCGATGAGTTAACAATTCCAGCTTTAATAAAAATTTTAAATTATAATGTTTATTTCTCAATCACCATTTAAAATCCCTCTTTTTTAAAAAAGTAAATTTTAGCTTCTGGCATATTTGTAAGATAAAGTTACTCATCACTTCCAAATCACAACTTGAAACTCCTATGTGAGACAGTGTTAGTATTTCCTACATCTGACTTCCTCAGAGGGCTTACACTGCTTTAACAACCATATTAGACACACAAAAAAGTTGCAGAGTACTCTGAGGGCAGAAGTAGCTTTCTGGTTATAGGAGTTGTCACATGGATTGACCATATATACACTTGAAATTGTGACTCTCACCTTATTAGGCTTTCAAAGACTATATTCCTTCCGTGACCTGAGAAATTCGCTCAGAGTAGTTCACTTATATTTGTATGCATGCTCAAGGCTGCATGTATTACTCAGTTTCTGCTACATTTTCTCAGCTACCTCTCTATGTGGCACCTCTATGGTTGCTAGAGATTTAGATATACAACTGGAAGATGTCTTATTAGACAAGTAGACCCTGAAAATGGGGCAGAGTAATTTTAGAAAACTGTGCTCTGATTTTATGGGGGAAGAGAAAAATAAATGTCATATTTTGAGAAATAGTATGGCTTTTAAGAATACAATGCTTTTCAGTAATAAATGGTGTAGCCTAGTGCTGACTTCATGGAAATTGGAGATATTTATATGAATTTATGAACTTCAATGACACTTTATTACCCCAACTACATCCTTAAAACAAAAATATACACCCTTCTGCTGTATTAGAAAAGTCCCTTATAAACGATAAACGATTAAGTCTTTTGTTGTGCCAGGTAGCTGCAGAGTCTGAACCCTTAAATAAAGAGGTCACACTAGTGCCTGAAGAGAGAAACAAACCTGAAAATCAAACAAGTGATAGGTGAGAGAAAAAAAAATAGTTTTTGTACGCTCTTGAGTGAGACATAGTTTTCTGGGCTGCTGTGATGTATCAGAATGATCTATGAAAAAATACACTGCATCTGCATAATGTACTCTTTTCTAGAAAATACTAAACAGTATAAACACTACATGCAAATTAAATTTTAAAAAATGAATATTTACCAAACACTAATTTTGCCTTTCCCCACAATTCTGCCTACACACATATAACAAATAAACACAGCATACCTAGTTATTTTTGCAATATTTGTTGTTTTTGCTTTTACATGGTCAACCTAAAACTTACCAAACCCAACTTGCATCCATCCAGGCATCATACTGACGTTCCTAGTGAACTAGTAGTGAACTCCATTACCAAGCATACCTCTTACCATATAGACATGCTTCACTGCTCTAAGTCACTTTAACAATTACTTTTCTATATTTTTTTCCCCAAACCCCATCTAATCAATTTTTGCCTTTGTATTATTTCCCTTAGAATTTCTAAATAATATTTGGTAAAGACCAAATGGAGCTCACCATAGTATATTGGGCAGTATAGATATTGTTTCAGCAAATCCCACCATCAGTTTTGAATATCTGTGTTTAATGTATGGTGATGAAAAATGATTTGACTTTGGGTGATGGACACACAACAAAATCAACAGTTCAAATACTATGGAGATGTTCACCTAAAACATATGTGTTATTGTTATCAGTGTTACCCTATTAAATTAAATTTTAAAAAGGAAACAAGAAATCACAAAGAAGTTAATTACTCTATCAAAAGTGGTGAATTCTTTCTCAGTCATTTTAGAAACTATTTTTTTATATTTTGTGGTAATATTTAAGGCATGAGACTACAATGACTAGCTTCAATATATTCTACTCAAATACAAATGATTGGTGTAACTATTGATTTTATGTAGTTTTAAAACATACTACTTTCATGCAGTATTTTTCAACACTGCTTTAATGTGTCTGTTTCTAAAAATCACTGAAAATAAAGACAAATTAGTTGTTTATTCACTTATAATTAAATAACCACTATATATTTTTTTGGTATTTTTCTAAAGTTAGAAGAAGGGAAGCAGTCAGACTCCTGCATGCACTGGACCAGGATCCAACCGGCATGCCCACCAGGGGGTGGTGGTCTGCCCATCTGGGGCATTGCTTCCTTATACCTGGAGCCATTCTAGCACCTAAGGTGGAAGCCGTGGAGCCATCCTAAGCACCCGGGCCAACTTTGCTCCAATGGGGCCTTGGGTGTGGGAAGGGAAGAAAGAGATAGAGAGGAAGGAGAGGGGTGAGGGGTGGAGAAGCAAATGGGTACTTCTCCTGTGTGCCCTGGCCAGAAACCGAACCCGGGACTTCCACATGCCGGGTCAATGCTCTACCGCTGAGCTAGCCAGCCAGGGCTAGATTGTTTTCATTTTTAATGAAAGAGAAGAACTGAACAGTCTAAAAATACATATAATAAAATAGCTTATTTTGTAATATAAAATATCAACAATATTGGAACATCAAAATAAAGTTTATAAAGCAAATGTCTATTTAGCAATAATGGATTGTACAACTGAAAATATGAAGAACAATTAACCTTTAATGAAGATGAACTAAAGTGAAAATTATATAAAAAAACATAACTGTACAAAAGGGAGATTACGGTGAGCAGGGTATGCAAAGATTTCAGAGGGATATCAATATTTAAGCCATGTAAGACTATGGAATATATTTAGTTCTAGTAAAAATTCTAGAGAATCTATGAATTGTTTGAGAGAAAGGTCACTTTATTACTAACTTACGCGAAATCCAATATGCCATGGAAGTGACATTCATAGTTAAAGTGCTTTTATTCTGACCTAAGGAAATTACTTAATGATCCTGATATTCCCCAACTTAATGTTAATTCTTGGATACAAATTTGGTCCTTATGAACATGGTCTTAATTCTTTAAGATCACTAGAATAACAGTGAATTGCAGTAATGTGCCCTCTTTTATATATGGTAATTATACATCACTAGAGTATGCTATTTAAGTAATTTTTCCTAGGGTGCTGACAGGTTTAACATCTTTAAATTCATATGCATACTTGTAGTATGGTCCTCTGCCTAAGCTAAGCCATTTGATGCAGCTGACCGGGTAACCAGGTCTTGATGACACGTTTTGTAGATGTCAATTCTGAATCACAATTTATGTAATAAGACCTACCTTTTTCTGAGCAACAGTTAAGGGCCAGAAGATCGAACTAGGGATTTCTATTTCCTATTTTATTTAATTATTATAATAAGTTCATGGAGTGTTATTTACTACTTAATATTTTTATATGAAAACTTCACCCCTGTGTATCAAGGAAGTAGAAATCGGTCCCAGAGTCCTTAAAATAAAATGAATTACAATTAATTATAACTTATTTTTGGGCTAGTGATTTTTAAAATGTTTTTGAAGGGGTTAAATTTAGTTTCTATTATCTCAGTTCAGCTGTTCTTTTTTGGAATGCATATTATATTATGTTATTATATTATATTTACTATATTAATTTTAGAATGGGTATTCCTAGTTATAAAAGAATCTGAAGAATAAATACTTTTTATCCACTGATGTAAAAAATTAACTTTCAATAAAGCAAGGTATACCTAAAGGAATTTCACTGCTGGCTTAAAAAACAAACAAATAAAAGAACCCAATAGCATAACACTATTAACACAAATTCTTTGATTGCTTTCTTTTAAACTTTTATTTATTGATTTGAGAGAGAGAGAAGAAGGGAGAGAGAAAAAACATCAGTTTTTGGCTACACTCATTCATGCATTCATTTGTTGTTGTATGTGTACTAACTGGGTTGAACTTATAACCTTGATGTATTGTGATGATTCTCTACCCAATTGAGTTATATGGCCAGCGTTGTTCTCTTGTTTTCTTAACACAAATTTTATTTTGCTTTACATGAAGTTTGGAGATAAATGCTAAGATGAAAATTTTGGTAGAGATTGGAGTAGATTATTAAACAGAATATTTCCTATATGGTCATACTTAAATAGTCCAATTCTAGGAAGGGAATAGGAAGACTGTGACTATACTTAGCATTAATTTGTTAGATTATTATTATTATAATTCAAAAGCACATATAAATATTCACATTTTCTTGCTTTTACAGAACCAAATGGCCAGGGCCACCACTTTTTTTAAAGGTAAACAAACCAAAGCATATTTTTTATCTTATCCTGTGAGTCAACCATGATCACAGAAAGCAGCTCAAGTAGTATGGTAGGAACAGGTTAACCTATCATTGATTTCTGTGTGTCCCATAAACAGAGTCTTTGTCAGGAGGTTAGAGACCAGAATATTGGCTGTTTTCTACAAATAAATACATTTTCCTTGTGTAATCTAAATATAATCCTTAAAGTCAGAAAATTAATTTTAATGCATTATTGCAAACTAATCCTTAAACCCATTCAGGTTTCATCAAATGCTTCAGTAATGTCTTATTCACAACAAATTGTTCAAGTTCAAAATAATATATTGGTTTCCTTTTGTCTGGAATAATTCCCTATCTTTTCTTGAATTCTATAACTCTAACAGTTTTAAAGATTTCTGGCCTTTAAAAAATAAATAAATAACTGAGATGCTGGAAAGTAGAGACAGATTCCTGCATGTTCCCGATGGCGTCCACCCATAAAGCCCCCTACCAATGCTCTGCCTATCTGGTGCAGCTGCTCTATTGCTTGGCAAAAGAGCTATTTTAGTGCTTGAGGTAAAACCATGTGTGGCCACAGAGCCATCCACAGCACCCAGGGCCAACTTGCTCAAAATATTTGAACCATGACTGCAGGAGGAGAAGAGAGGGAGAGAAGAGAAAGAGAGGGAAAAGAAAGAGATAGAGAAGCAGACGGTTGCTTCTCCTGTGTGCCCTGCCAGGAATCAAACCCAGGACTTCTACACACCAGGCAGATGCTTTATTATTGAACCAAATGTCCAGGGCCACCACTTTTTTTAAAAAAATATTCTTCATGTTGGGTTTTTTTGATGTTTCTTCATGTATTTATTCTGCAATTTTATTTGATACATGACAAAGGAAATGTAGTATTTATTTTGTATCTTATCAAGTGAAACAAGATTTGGGTTTGTCCCACTATTAATGATGTTCATTTTTATTATTTAATATAGGTTTTGTATTAGTTACCCATGGCTGTATAAAAACTGTCACAAAACTTAGCCATGTAAAGTAATTAAGCATTTATTTCTCACAGGATTATTGGTATCCAGGAGTGGCTTAGCTGGGCACCTCTGGCTCAAAGTCTGGCAAAATTTGCAGCCAAGCCATTAGCTGAGGTGATGGTCTGGTCTAAAGACTTAATTATAAGGAGGCAGAAATTTTCTTCCATGTAGTACGTTACCTCATGGACCTCTCTGAAGGACTACCTCATATGCTAGCTGGCTTTCTTCATGTATCTAAAAGTGATAGAGATCAAAACCACAATCTATTCATAACCTAATCTTGAAAGTGATATCCCATTTCTTCTTCTATATTCTGATTGTTAAAAATAAGTTCAGCCCACAATCAGGGAATAGGTTTTATACAGAACCATGAATACAAGGAACCTGGGATCATTAAGGACTCTCTTATAGTCTGCGTACCAAAGCCCACCCTCTGCCCACAAGTACTTAGACTTCTCTATCATGCAATTATATATATAGCCCTTTTCTAAGATGGCCACATTAAGTCCCATTATTATATAAGTTCAAAGTCCAGAAACCATCTAAATCAAGGTGCTACTGAGGTTTCTTGAATTAATTTCTCTTAATCTCTATCTAGACTTGTGATAATAAATAGAACAGTTATTTATGCCACCACACACACAGCCTACAATGATGAAATATGCATGAGATAATTTCTTTAGACATTTCTGTTCAAAAAGAGGGAAATGAACAGCATAAAGGAGTTAATGGTCCACCACTTTTCTGAAATCTAGTTGATAAATGTTGAATGCTCTTTGATTAGGTTCAAGTCCTGGGAATAGTTGTCCAGGCTCTTGGTACTACTTTCTGAAGCATCCTTTCGTTTTTATTAAATATAGCATGTACTTGCAACAAAGCAGTTCTCTTATTTAACTTCCTGCCCATAGAATATAATGGGTCCAAAGGCCTCCCTTCACTAAACAATCTTTATCTTTCATCCTGTGGTCCATGCTTATGAAGCTTTTGCACATAGAACTTTATCAGAATGTTGTAGGTAGTATAGAAATCTTGTGAGGGTTTTTTTTTTTTTTTTTTTTTTTTTTTTTGTGTGTGTGTGTGTGTGTGTGTGTGTGTTAACTGAGTCAACAAATCCCTTAAATATAAATCTTTCTTTACCTCAGACCTGAGATTCCTGAGTAACAAAGCCCTTACATGAACTAGGATCCTTACTGTTTATTGGAGAGGGATTTTGAAGCACACATAGCATTAGTCTCTTAAGAGAGAATTTGACTCACTAAATGGTGAGTTAATAGGCCATCCTTGATCTTTCTAAGATTTTAACAAAAGATTTTACAGCGACTACCATGGCTTTATTTGTTGATCATACATTCCTGAGTGCCTTAGTTTTAATCTATGCTTAGAAACCATTTCTTAATTTTACCATCTTTTACCATTTGGAAAGACCAAAAATATTTAAAACCAGCAAGACCTAGATCCTTTTTGTTTAAAAGTCACTAGGTCCATTTTCTGTTGTCCAATAAATGCAGACAACAGTTCTGTTAAATTTTCTGTCAATACATAATAATGATCTATCTTCCTCCAGTTTCCAACACAGTATTCTTACTTTCTTGCAAGTCCTTGCCTACAGTATATTCCAAATCCAACACTAAATAAATAGTGTGATATTCCCCTCAAAGCCTTCTGGCTGACTGCAAAACCATTCTCACATTTTAGTATTTATTATAGCAGTACCGTACTACCAGGTGTAAAATTGCTATTATCGACTGCTATTTAACAGATTACCAAAGGAGGCTTAAAACTATAAATATGTATTATCCCTTGCCTTATGTGAGTCATGCATTAGGCTCAGCTTAGCTGGGTGTCTCTGCTTCAGTCTTTCCTGGACTTAGAATGAAGATAGCAATTAGGAATGTGGTCTTATCTGAAAATTACCAGTTGGGGGGATGTACTTCCAAGCAAATTCTGTGGTTTTCATCTTTAAATTGATATCTGGTCATTTTTGAGATATTCCATATGTTAGGATCAATTTCACAAGTCCATTCCACACTCCAAAGAAAGGGAATCGATAATGATGTGAATACTGGAGTCAGGCATTACATAATGATTTGATTAGAAAGTTTATCTCTTTATCTCTTTGTGATTATTACATACTTTTGGTGAAAGGTATTTTAAAACTGGAAAAAAAACCTGGTTCCTGTCATACTTTCAAAAGATTTATTTTAAAATGTATATCAGTGTGGTCTCAAAATGGCTCTAATCTATTAGTGTCGTCATTTATTTTAATATTAAAATTGTTTTAGATTTGGCCAATGAAAGCTCTTTTAAACTGATTTTTGTGTCCTTTAAATACCACTACTTAATTACTTAAGTTATTCCTACTTTCTGCCCAAAACTATGTGTGAGACTTTTTTTTAAATTTTTTTTTAATTTCTTTTTTTATTTTATTCATTTTTTTTTTTAGAGAGGAGACACAGAGTGAGAGAGAAAGAGAGAAAGGGGGGAGGAGCTGGAAGCATCAACTCCCATATGTGCCTTGACCAGACCAGTGCAGGGTTTTGAACGGGCGACCTCAGTGTTCCCAGGTCGTCACTTTATCCACTGCGCCACCACAGGTCAGGCTGTGTGAGACTTTTTTTATACTTTTCCTGCCCTAGTCCTAGACTATGCTATTTCTGCAATAAAGTTTTATATATAAAGCTTAATATTTTGAAGCCAAAATCTAGTTTCTACATTTGTTCTTTACTGTTGAAGTGCAATGGCACCTAGCTATTTTCAATAGGAACCATTAGGAAGCATATCTAATTATACATAAACATGTAATATTTATAAACCATGATCTTATTCTAATACCTCCAGTACTAATCTAACATCATCATTTATTCCAGTTTTCCTTATACACTTTTTATAATTTATAACTTTTTTCCTGAGAATAAAATATCTGGCTCTTTTTTGTGTGTGAGAGGTACAGATTGGTACAGACAGACAGGAAGAGAGAGAGATGAGAAGCATCAATTCTTCCTTGTGGCACCTTAGTAGTTCATTGATTGCTTTCTCATATGTGCCTTGACTGGGGGGCTACAGCAGACTAGGTGAGCCCTTGCTCAAACCAGCGACCTTAGATTCAAGCTGGTGAGCCTTGCTCAAACCAGATGAGCCCACACTCAAGCTGGTGACATTGGGATTTCAAACCTGGGTTCTCCATGTCCCAGTCCAATGCCCTATCCACTGTGCCACCACCTAGTCAGGTGAAATCTGGGTCTTTTTATCTTGAATATATATTCTTATTTGATTAAACCTCTGTTTATAACCAACCTTTTAATGTCACCACTCCTTGAAACCCTGTGCAGATATCTTTTTTACTCCATTCCAGCTTTGATGATCCTAAGTGACTATTTCCACATTTCTTCTCTCTCTCTCATTGTGGAGGTTTTGCTCCCCTCACCAGCACTGTGAATCCTCTCACACAGACACCTTCCTTGCATCAACGGACCTCTAAGACGCATTGCCTGGGCTTCTCCTGCTTCATACCATGTTCTGGCCTGTTGCATCTCCACCCAACTCCTCCATTCTTGTATCTCTGCCCACACAAAACCCTACCTTTCTCCACCCTTGCTAGACTTAAAGACTAATTTTAGAAGATCTGCTAAGAGGAAGGAGTCTCTTTGATTTGTAAAAGGACTTAGAGTGTTCCCCAAATCAACTGTCTCTGGATTGTATTTTCACATGCATTGACAGTGCTTAAACAAGGGGACCTTCATTCAGTTTTTGCTTCTTAATATGTCGAGTTGTCCAAAGTGTTATGTGAGAGGCGAAGGACGACCTAGGAAGTGTTCAATAAGGCAAAAATCTATTTTCCCCCAAATACTGCATTTTGTAACATTTTATTTCATGTTGGGAAGTATCTTTTCTATACTTACAGTCAATTAAGGAAAGAAAGAACTGCTACACTGAAAAAGTGGACAGAATTCGGAACTATGTGGTACCATGTCCCAGCCATGCATTGTGTGGGTATTGAACTCAAGAGTCCAATCCCTGCTCTACCATTTCTTAGTTTTGAGTATTTGCATAGGCTCTTTGACCAGTTGTACTTTGGCTTTTTTACCTGTAAATGATGAATAAGAAATGCCTTATTTACAGAGCTATAACAAGAAGTAAAGGAGAAAATGTTTGTGCAGCACATACTACAATGTCTGGAGAAATGTGCTTAATAGACGGCAAAGGGTCCAGTTACAATTTCTGATCATTCTCAGGGAACCAGCAGGAGAAAATGCATAAGTAGTAGAGGTTCCAGCTAATTAACTTAGTCCTTTTTTGTTGTTGTTGTTTGTTTGTTTGTTTTTGTTGGAATCTGCTGAGTCAAAGTTTTAAGCACCTTTGTTGAAACTGAGCAAAACTTGGCCACTGTCGCATGAAGTGTTTGCTGCACACAGCCTGGCAGAACTGTTTTCAGGGCCACAAGATGTAATGACTTTGTGCTCAGGGAGCATTTTATTCCTCTGTTTGAGTCCTATGATTTTATTAGTGGTCCAATTGCAAAGGTAATGGTATCGACAGGTTTTTCTTTTTATGGCTTCGCAAGAAGTGTGTGAATTGTTTTTGTAGCAGCACAGTGTGTCCCCAAACATAAACCATGTTACACTGATAGTTGCTTTAACAGCCACTGATCAGTAATAAATGTTAAAAATTAACAAGGAGTTTCTTTTTTTTCACTAACAGCCAAATGACTGTAAACATTAAATATACGTTAGCAGGAGTTGCTTTCTGGCCACTGAGTACTTCAAAACATTAAACATATTTTCAAAGTATTACTCTTTCACCAGCCTCCAAATGGTTGTAAACATTAAATATGTTTTGTAAAAACTGCTTTGCCAGCTACTGGCAAGATAGCTATGAACATCATTTTTCTTTAAAGTTTTCTTCCAGCTGAGGGACTTTTTTTTTTCTTATTTGCTCTATTCTGGTTAGTGTTTGTATACAAAAGCCGACAACAGGTTACCTTGGCCCAACTGTGTCTTGCACCAGCGGATAACAGTTGCATCTACATAAACCTTGCTGACAGTAAGAGTTCTCTAAGGTTCAATTGTGTGTTCAGGATATTCTACATGGACGTCAGCTACATTTACCAAAGCAACTTTTCTGTCTGCTTTTTGTTTTGAGGTATGAAGATGGACGTAAACTAAGTTTAGGATTAAGAAAGATAATGGCAAGCAACCAGACATTGATGGATTATATCCATCCATCAAGGTGAAAACAGTCCATCAAGTCAACAGTCTCAAATATAGACAGGATTGCAGGGCTATTAAGTGAATAAGACCCTAATCCAAACATGATGAAGGTCTTGAAATCTATGTCGGGAAATAACTCAGTATGACAGGTGCGTGTAATTCAAATTCAAAATCAGTGAAAAATGTGTTGCTGTGTAAAAATCTACATAGGAATTAACCAAGTGAATCTGTTATTTTAACCAAATTTCCAGTAAAAACCAAGTATGGCACCTGAGTCAACCAAAAGAAAAAGAATTCATTTCATGGTCAGAGGCATATAATTATTATATTATCATCATCAAGCCAAAGAGTTACTCAGGGAAGCTTTGATTTCTACAGGATTCAATTTTTTCTTCCAAATCATATAATAATTGTATTTCCAAGTGTATTATTCTAAGTGAATATTTAGCATATTTAAATGGGATAATATTAATGTATCAGACACATTTTAGGTACAGGGTTAGTACAGTTAGAAAAACTAAAAAAAAATTCCTCTCAGAAAGCTTTCATCTAAAGGTCTAATTCAGGGGCAACAAACTATACTCTGGGGGCTAACTCTAGTACATCACCTATTTTTGTTGGAATACAGTCGCATGCTCATTCATTTCTGTGCCTGATTTTACAATGTAATGGCAGAGTTGGCATCAGAGACCATATGGACCCCAAGCCTATGTGTTAGCTACAATTGAAGGAAAATGTGTTCAGACATGAGGTAGTGTACTGAGTATCAGAAAGAAGATTAAGATAAAATTCACATTTTAAATACACTTAGGAGAGCCTGACCAGATGGTGGCACAGTGGATAGAGTGTCGGACTGGGATGCGGAAGACCCAGGTTCGAGACCTTGAGCTTGCCAGCTTGAGCGCAGGCCCATCTGGCTTGAGCAAAAGCTCACCAGCTTGGACCCAAGGTCGCTGGATCCAGTAAGGGGTTACTCGGTCTGCTGAAGGTCTGAGGTCAAAACACATATGAGAAAGCAATCAATGAACAACTAAGGTGTCTCAACGAAAAACTGATGATTGATGCTTCTCATCTCTCTCCATTCCTGTCTGTCTGTCCCTATCTATCTCTCTCTGTGACCCTCTCTTTTTCCCTGTAAAAAAATATAAATAAATAAATAAATACACACACCTAGGAGAAAAATGAGTGATTACTCTAAAAAATACATCTTCAAAAAGACAAGAAAGAGAGAAGAAATAGAAAGAAAAATAGAAAAGAGATAAAAGGAAGAAAGAAAATAAGAAAGAAAGAAAAGGGAGGAAAGGAAAGAGGGAGGAAGGAAGAAGGAAAGAGCGAGAGAAAGAAAGAGGAAAAATGAACAAGTGACAGGTACAGAAATAAAATGAAGAGTAGAAGCAAGTCTCACACTAACATGTAGAATAAAGTCAAATGCTCCATTTAGCACTTGCTGAAAGAAATAGTTTGACTTTATTAAAATTACTTAAACAATGTCTTAAAATACTAAAGGTTCATGATAAAGCATTTTTATTTATCTGGAAAAATAATTATTCCTTTAGTTATGTAACCATACTTTTAAAATTAAAAGTTAAATATTAAAACAAAAACCAAGGTTAAAAGAAGATTGAGTTGAAACATTTCTACTCAATATGATTTTCCAAGATTTACAAGTTTCTTTGTATTACTGAGATATAAGTAGTGAAAAACAAAAACAAAAACTGTAATATCACTGAAATAGTTCTTAACAATAGCCAGTAGAACAAGAACTACCCAAGAACTGTTATAGGAAATTGTTCAGTAAGGTTAGGGCAAATTTATTAAGGTTGGCACAATTTTCATTTCTGATCAAGAAACTGAAAGTTGAAAGTATAAAAATAAGAAAGTACAATTTTACAAATAATTAACAAAGAAAAAATCTAAATGTGGTAAAATTTATTTAATTGGCCACAGTATTGGAATACAAAAAAAGTATCAAACTGTCAACCAGTAAAATTTTGCCTCCAAGAAAAACATTGTAATAAGATAATTTCATGAAATGCTTTGATGGTAAAAAAGTGCCAAAATATGATTAGCTACAGTATATTTTAAATTAGACGAGAAAGAAATTGATAGCAGCCTGAATATTTAAAGGTTTTGTTTATGCCCTGTTTCTTTTCTTTTTGTTTATGCTTAATCAAGTATATGCTGTTTGACATTGAAATGATTTATAGTGAAAACATTGTTGTCAGAAGAATTTAGTAAAAATTTTATTATAAGAGGAGAAAACAAACTTGCATTTTTCCATATCTTCTAAAAAATTTAATTCCCATTTCCGAAAGAATTTATCATCTTTATAGAAGTGATATTTTTCATAATAAATATCAAGTACCTATTTAGCTAGAGGCCTCAATTAGAAGCAACTAGCTGTCATGACTGTTTTTTTTTTGTATTGTCAAATATATGCATTTATTATTTAAACTGACTCACCTTTTATTATTCTCCTTTTTGCCTAATTAGTCAGAATGAGTATTCTAAAATTTTTTAAATTTTTTTTTATTTTTTACAAGGACAGAGAGAGAGTCAGAAAGAGGGATAGATAGGGACAGACAGACAGGAATGGAGAGAGGTGAGAAGAATCAATCATTAGTTTTTCGTTGCTGTTGCGACACCACAGTTGTTCATTGATTGCTTTCTCGCATGTGCCTTGACCGCGGGCCTTCAGCAGACTGAGCCACCCCTTGCTGGAGCCAGCAAACTTGGGTCCAAGCTGGCGAGCTTTTGCTCAAGCCAAATGGGCCCGCGCTCAAGCTGGCGAGCTGGGGGTCTCGAACCTGGGTCTTCTGCATTCCAGTCCGACGCTCTATCCACTGCGCCACCGCCTGGTCAGGCCAGAATGAGTATTCTAGAATTATTCAAGTCATATAAATTTTTACTATGTATATATTTTATTCCAGATTATTTAAAAATATAATTTGATACATACTTACACTAATAAAGAATACTAAACATCAGAATACAAAAGGAATAATGAAGAATTCATTTTCTAATAGATCTCAGTACTGTACAAAAGGTTGCATAAATATAACATATAGAAATTTTATTTAGTATTTTTCAAAATAAGATTTATGTGTTACCTGAGCCATAACAAAGCCTTATACCCAATTGCCAAGAACATTGTCTTCATGTGTTAATTTCTAAAAATAGAATCAGGTGTAGAACTTGAAAACCTGCGAGAGTATTAGAATTAAATAGTTTAGAGTGTTTTTACTATAGTAATAAGATTATTATTTGGTAACTAGAAGAAGGAAAAAGACTTGTAAAGATTATTTGTATGATTTATATATTTATTTTTTATGAAGCTGATGTTTGGAAAGTACCTAAAAAAGGAGTACGACAAGTGAAAAGAGCAGGGTTAAAAGAGGGTTTGCAAAATATTGAGAAAGGGTATTCGACTTCGAGAGAGGCAGCTATTATAGGGTAAACAAATTGAAAATTGGAGGACCAAAAATTTATTATTTTTTTTAGAACCATTTTAGAACCTCTAGTTTATGTGAAAAGAGACTGGGATCAATACAATACTAGCTCACCTGACCAGGTGGTGGCACAGTGGATAGAGCGATAAAGCATCGGACAGGGATGCGGAAGACCCAGGTTCGTGACCCGGAGGTCGCCAGCTTGAGCGCGGGCTCATCTGCCTTGAGCAAAAAGCTCACCAGCTTGGACCCAAGGTCGCTGGCTCAAGCAAGAGGTCACTCAGTCTGCTGAAGGCCCACGGTCAAGGCACATATGAGAAAGCAATCAATGAACAACTAAGGTGTCGCAATGAAAAACTGATGATTGATGCTTCTCACCTCTCTCTGTTCCTGTCTGTCTGTCCCTATCTATCCCTCTCTCTGACTCTCTCTCTCTCTGTCTCTGTAAAAAAAAAGAAAAAGAAAAAAAAAGACAACACTAGCTCCATTACTTTCCACCTGAATGACCATAAGCAAATGTTTTGACACATATAAACACTTATTTTCTCATTTGTAAAATGGCGATATGTAAGGCTGTATATGGGTTAAAGATCTTGATGTATAACTATCATAACACCTGAAAATAATTGAAACTTAATAATTAGTGCTCTCAGCCATCCTATCTGTCACTAAAGTTCTTGGATGTGGGTGTCACAAGGGAAGACACTATATAATCATTCTACTCATCAGCATGAATTGCTTTGCTGTCTTCAGGGACAAGAACCTCTCCCAAACAAATCAAACCATTTCACTCACACAGCTTTCCTGTCTCCTTATAAATTTCTGCTAGTCTCCTGTTTGCATTTAATAAAGAATAAACTCTTTGTTCACAATTAATAATCAAATAGTACCTGGAGAATAAAAGCCATTGAGACCAGCCAAACATCAATTCAATTAATAACTGATCTCTTCTTCCTTCAGAACATCAGCATTTTATTGAGTATTAAAATCTCTCTCTCCCTTTTTTGTAATAAAAGAGAAAACAGATGCTTTGATAGTTATAGGCAACACACTGGATTTCAGAATGCAGTCACACTTTAGAATTTTAGCTTTCAATGTGTCTATTTGCTTATAATTTTCTTCTTAGCTTGAGAGACACCATGTTGTGATTTTTATCAAGCCTCCAAGAAAAAAAGCTTCTATAATGCCTAACTTTTATTCCTGAATTTAATGACTGGGATATGAATTGTCCATACAAATATTAAATCTGTATATTCAAAATCATAAGAGAATTAGTATGATGTAAAAATAATATCTAATTATAATAAATAATATAAAAAAAGAAAATAATGCTTTTAAAAGCATTATTACATTACAGTGAACTACCACTCTCATTGTTTTCTTAACATATTATTGTCTTAACTCTCAAAAGTGGTCCAGTTTTGACATGACATAATTTCTGTACTTCTATTTTTTTCTTTGCTCTATAACAATTGTCAATTCATGCAGTCTCTCAAAATTCTTGTACTCTATTTATGTCATCAGCATTTTTTATCTTGTTGAACACAGCATGAAATAGTCTATTCAATAAGCATTTCAAGCATTGAATTCGAGCGGAAATATGCAGTTGAGCTTTGCAGTGATGGAAAGCAGAGGGCTCCTACAATGGTAGAAGGAGCACTAAACTGCCAGTCAGGAGAAAGGCATAGATGTATTTAGAATAATGTTGCTTGTGTTTCTCATCTCAACTACTGATATAATTTAGGTGCTCTGTGATTTAGTTTTTTTTTTTCTGTAAGAAGACAAGGTTGAACTAAATAATCTTTAAAATTTCTCTAAATTCTAATTCTGAGATTTTGTAGACATACTTATTGATAGAGATATGTATGCTGTTATGTATGAAAATATGTACAGAGGATGTAGATTTAAACTTTGTTTTATGACTAACTCATTTTTAGGGTTGAATTAATGGGTGGGTAGCCTGTTCATTTGTACAAGGTCCTGTACTAGAAGGGCCCTGCATTTGGTTAAATCTCTGCTGTCACCATCATGAAGTTTTTAACAGTTTTTGAACAAGGTGTCCTGTATTTTAATTTTGTACCTGGCTCTGAAAATATTTTTGACTGTTTCTGCTAACTCATTGAAAGATCTCTTTACAAGACTACCAAATTAATGAGGCAATAATTAATGAAATAAATTCTGCAGTTAATTATTAAATTCTAAATTGTTTTACATAGCAACACTATTAACTCTTATTTTCTATTTTTATAATTGTGTCTGTTCTTTATAAATTTAAGTACAGTTTATTCTCGAGTTGCTACCCTAGGGAGTATAATTTTAAAATAATGACAACTCTTGTGTGTTAGCATTGACTACAATATTTCGGTTAAGACAAAACTTGATCACTTTAACTTCATATATTCTTTCTACATACCAATTATAGGAAGAAGTAACAGATATATACATAAAATTACTATCTGGAGAAAAAGTCACCTTTAAATTTAAAAAGATATCAACAATTGGTTGCATACTATTTTAAGAATAAATTAAATATTAAGCAAATATGCCTACTTAAGTTTTTACTGGCCCTGGCTAGTTGGCTCAGTTAGAAAGTCAGCCAGGCATGTGGATGTCTCTGGTTTGATTACTGGTCAAGGCACACAGGAGAAGCAGCCATCTTCCTCTCCACCCCTGTCCCTCTTCCTTTTCTTTCTCCTTCTCTCTCTCTCCCAAAGCCATGGCTCAAGATTCTAACATGTTGGCCCTAGGCACAGAGGATGGCTCTGTGGCCTCTGCCTCAGTTGCTAAAAATAGCTTGATTGCCAATGAAACAATGCCCACAATAAGAAAAGCATCACCACATAGGGATCTTGCTGTGTGGATTCTAGTAATGGCACATGCAGAAGTCTGTCTCTCTGACTTCCCTGCTCTCACTTAATTAAAAAAAAAAATACCATAAACTTATTTTTTAGTTACTCTTAAATACAAAAAATATATAGAGAAAAATATATAAACTCTATGCCCTGCTCATGTGTCATCCATGTTAGTCAAGGCTAACTCACTAAAGGTTATGTGGGAGTTTGACATTACTTTAAGATTAAATATTGAGATTTTATAATGACATGATTCCTTTTTTTCTCAACAATTCAGAAATAGACTATTCATAAACTCTCCCCCAAAAGAAGAACACCATTAAACAGAGAAATAAGAGTTGAATTTCTAGTGTTTTATTGTAAATACTTAAAAAGTTTTGAATATGTAAGTATATGTGTGTTTATATAAATATATATACATTCATACATGATTATATATATGAATACATATATTCTCACAATTTATCTTTTTTTTTTTTACAGGGAGAGAGAGAGAGAGTCAGAGAGAAGGATAGATAGGGACAGACAGACAGAAACGGAGAGAGATGAAAAGCATCAATCATTAGTTTCTCATTGCCATTGCGACACCATAGTTGTTCATTGATTGCTTTCTCACATGTGCCTTGACCGTGGGCCTTCAGCAGACTGAGCAACCCCTTGCTGGAACCAGCGACCTTGGATCCAAGCTGACGAGCTTTTGCTCAAGCCATACGGGCCCATGCTCAAGCTTGCGAGCTCGGCGTCTCGAACCTGAGTCTTCCACATCACAGTCCGACACTCTATCCACTGCGCCACCGCCTGGTCAGATAATTTATCTTAATATAAAAAGAAAGTATAAGAAAAATTAGTAGAATACTAGCTACACATAGTTTAAAGTATAAGAATTTAGGTAAAGAAACAGAAAATCTAGATCTAGATTTGTAACTTTTATAACTATCTGTATAACTGTGTTAGTCTCCCATAGTAGCTGTAACAAATTACCACAAACTTACTGGATTAAAACAAAACAAATTTATGACATTATAGCACTGGAAGCTCTAAAGGACAATCCATTTCTTTGTCTTGACCTTCACCTTCAAGAGGCTACCTCCATTTCTTGTTTACGCCCTGTTTCTTTATCTTGAAATCACATTACTTCAACCTCTGCTTTCCTGTGACTCTACTTCTCTCTCACTGTGACCCTCCTTTTTCCACATATAAGAACCCTTGTGATTACCCTGTGCCCACCTGGATAACCCAAGTTCATCTTTCCACATCACAGTCCACAAAGATTTACATCTGCAACAACCTTTTGCCATGTTAGGTAACATATCTACAAGTTCTAGGGGCTAGGATGTGGACATTTGGGTAGTCATCCTTCTGTCTAACACAGTGGTTCTTAACCTTTTTTGAGGTACTGAACCCACCAGTTTCATATGCGCATTCACCAAACCCTTTAGTGATAAATAAAATATGGGTTTTTTTCCAAATTCAAGACATAGGTATATGTTTTTTTACTGGTGCACAAAATGAGCTTTGCATGAACATTACCTTGCTCAAAGAACAAAACCAACAAAGTGCATGAACTCACAACAAATTACGATATTACTTTACTCTGGCCTCCGTGGCAGAGGCTTCCTATGGTCCAATAGAACCCAGGTTAAGAACCACTGGTCTAACACAATGGATACTCTTCAGTGTCAATATTTAAAAATAAAGTACTCTTCTGATCAATAGGAAGCTAGATTAAGAGATGCAACTGGCCACGCCAGTCTCCACATTGAAACTTAAGGAAGGTCCATGGTTCATCCTGATTCAATGTGGAATGACTTTCCACATAATGCTCTTTCTAGTAAATTCTGTATTAAATTCTGTGTTAATTTCTGTGTTGCTGTGACATAAAAAAACACCAACCAATTTGCCAACTATACAGTATAAATGTTTTGGTCCAAAGAGTTCTTTAAATTTATGTCTTAACACACAATCCCTAATTCAAGCTTCATTTAGTGGGACACTTTAAGTCAAGTGTCTTAATGGGAATGGCCATGCACATTTTTCAGGTTGGGTTGTAAGCATAAATTGACAAATAATTTGAAACATTTGAGCTGAAAAAATTTTTTATATAATGAGAAATGATTTTATTGATTTAAGTATGCATGCTGGTTAAATAACTCCACTATCTTTATTTCTATCTTTTCCTAAATGTTGAACGATGTCAGAAACTATTATCTTGCTTCAAAAATTGTCCAGCAAGGTGTATTTCCTTTTGATGTTTAGATAATGAGGTCATTTCACATTTTTCTCTCAGAGATTATATTGTTATCTTAAAGTTTGCCTTTGGCTGAGGCAGCTGCCTGCAAAATTTCACCTACAAACAGTCATAGAAAGATATTGCAAATCAGTACTGCTTCTGGTAACAAAAATTACCTGCAGCTACCTTGCAGGCAGCATTGAATATTAAAATCGGGGGACAAAAGTTCATTTCAGAACTTTATTTCTTTTTGAAGTAAAGAAAAAATATATAACTGGGAAGTCTGACTCTCTCATGAGCATAGTTTCAAGTACAACCATAGGCTTAAAAATAGTTCACAGAAAATACTGAAATTTTTGTTGTAATCTCAGATGAATATTTTTTTTCAAAATAATAGGAAAGGATAGTAAGAGAGAAGAGTGAAGAGGAAGAAAGGGAGAAATTGTCCAAACATACATACAACGTCTTTTGTGACAATTACATTTGGATTATCTAGTAATGTGGTTAACTTCATACTACATAAAGTAACTGCATATAGTCAGATTTACATAAATCACTTTTTGAAGAAAAATAGCTTTAATTGAATACTAAGCCCAGTTTCCTAGAGCTTATTAGTTCTCAGGGGTTGCATTCCCATGAGATGATGGTGAGTTTATAACTCAATTGTTTTTTGGAACAGTTGTAAATGTCACAAGTGCAGTAAACTTGACAAGAGTTCCTTGCATGTAAGAAAACTGTAGTGTTACTATCACATGTATGTTAAATAAACATAAGTTGTAAAGATTTTATTTTTGCAAAAAAATAAATGATGATTATATTAATGCATTTTAAGCATTAGTAGATTTGCATTTGCTTCTGGATAAAATCCAAAGTTCTAAGGAAATTTGGCCTGTTTTTGAAGCGACACTTATTTTGAATAAATCACAGCTCTTTATAGATAACTTAGTACTTTTATTAAGCATGAATAAATATAAAATTATTTTAATATATTTTCCTTAGATATTTTTAATCATTAAGAAAAAAATATGGACTCTTGGCATGAAAACGAAAAAATCTTATCCAAAGGAGAAATAGTTTTGTAAGCGGTGAAAATTAATAGTTGAGTAAGCATCTAGGTTTTCAGGGTTAAAAGCACAAATACAATTTTAATCTTTTTCATTTTGTTTTAATATAGCTATTTACACATATTACTTATTATACAACTCTTTTTTGTACATTTTAGTAATTGAGATGCATTATTTATGATTATTACTGAAACAATTCCTATAATATAAAACTAATTTTTATGATGAATGCAAATGCTTTATTTTAATAAGGAAAAATGAGAAGGCAATAAACTTAAGTATTTCATTGAATGAAAAAAATTGGGAAAATAATTATGTTAACCTGATTACAACATTTATCTTGCCAAAGCTTCTGTTAAACCCTAAACAAATATTTGCACTTATTAACTAATTGGCATTAAAAAAATATTATTGTATTTTCTTGAAGAAAGTCAGAGACTCAAAAAATATAAAATTTGAAGTACAGTTAATTTGTCTCACTCTTTATGTACTATATATTCAAAGTTTTATCGATAAGTTTTTATTTGTACATGAATATATCAGCTACACACACACACACACACACACACACACATATATATATATATATATATATATATATATATATATATATATATATATTATCATTTGAGTACAACTTTTATTAAGGTATGCATATATTTACCTGATGTTCTTTCATATTTTTATGAGTATTTATGCAACTAACTCATTTTTTAGGGCTGTATAATTTTCTATAACATGGACATATTAAAACTGACTTATCCATGTTCTTATTAGATTATTAAGTTGATTCCAGGTTATTATTATTATAAAGACTGCTTCTAAACAGCATTTTTTAAAATATTTTATTTGTTCATTTTAGACAGAGAGGAGAGAGAGAGAGAAGGGGGAGGAGCAGGAAGCATCAACTCCCATATATGCCTTGACCAGGCAAGCCCAGGGTATCAAACCGGCAACCTCAGCATACCATCCAGGTTGACGCTTTATCCACTGCACCACCACAGGTCAGGCTATCAAGATTGTTTCTGTGAGGAGGTTTTTACATTCATCTTAGTTCCTATGTTTGAATAAATTATTTCTGTAAGTACCTGAAAGTGATTACAATGTACATATATATTTTTTCAATCAGGTAGATATTTTAAATAATTTTCCTAAAAATTTTTACTCACTCACTTGCTCTTTTTCCAAACCTGATGGAAGAAGATAAGAAAATTTACAAAAAAATGAAACTGAAGAAGGATTCTACTTCTTGAAATCTTAAAATAAACTTGTGAGAAGAAATAGAATGAGGAAAAAAAATATAATTAGAGGAGAAGTTTGGTTAGCAATAACTAAAGTTACTGCCTTGTCAAATTTTAAATGATATTTTTCTGATCATAAAATGATTCCTATTTTCTGGAATGAAATCCCATTTAAGGTCACGTCTTCCTGACCTGATCCTCAAGACTTTCTTATTCTATCATAGTTTTCTGTTGGGTACCCATATTGTCTTTCAAGTCAGAGCACTTACACGAGCTCTGGGAACTCTCACCCCACCATTTTGCTGACTTTGCTTTCTCCTAGGCTCTTTAAATCCTGCTTGGCTATGGTTTTAATTTCCTTCCCTGAAATGATTTACTCTATTCACACACCACTTGATTACCATAATTTCGAAGTACTTTATTGAAGTGTATCCTCTTTGATAAGATTATCCTGACATCAACATAAAACAGATTTTAGCTATTATACTTTTCCCTCTCCCATTCCCCTGCAATTAGCATATGTTTACTACAGGACTTAACAGACTTTGTAGATATTTTACTTTAAATGGCTGGATCTTTAATGCTTCTTAAGAGGCATAAGCTTTATACTTTGTTCATCTTTGTGTGCTTATCACATAGCACATCGACATAGACAAGATATATATTGAATGTCTATTAAATAACTAAGTAAATAAATAAAGGATGAATGCATAAATAAATAAATAAATAAAAGGACCAAAAAGTAGAAGCCAGACATATGACTATATATACATTTTTCCTTAATTAACTGAGAAGTATGAAGAAAAAAAGTCAAAAGAAAAATGTTACATTTTTATTACCAAAAATGCATTAGTTTCACTAAGAATCATTTTCTCTGCTCTCCCCCTTCAGATTTGTTACACTTAAAGTTTACTAATGTCTGCAAAATCATGACTGGACTCAAAATATATTTTTAATAATACACTATATTTTAATATAGAAATTTATAGAAAATAAAAATAAATCAAATTTGTCTAATAAAGGTAACAAAATAAATAGTAAACCATTTTAACATAATTAGAAGAGTTAGAATGAGAGGAGGAAAAGAAGACAAAGAATGAATGGAAGGGGAGGAAGAAATAAAAGGAAAGAAGTAGAAGGATGAGGAGGAGAAAGAGAAGGAGAATGCTTTTTTCTTTCCCATAAGTTTTCTTGCCACCGGGAAAGTTCAAACACACAGAAGCCTACCTCTAAAGGCAAACATAAACACATATTGCATGTCCTTGCGGGTATACGCATTTATATTTGTGCAAGAAACCTTTTCTTAACTCTTTTCTTATTATTAACAGAAGCTTGCTTTATCCCTTCATGTATACATTGATATTGTGTCTTGAGGAGCTTCCCATATCAGCTTATACATCCTTGTTCTTTCAGAAATCTGAGTAGTCCACTGAGTAGCTGAACAATCCTCTGTGGATGACACTTTGTTTCCATTTTTCTTTTATGCTCTTATGTGCAATAAATTAGAATTTTAAAATTAGTTTTATTTTATAAAAGAATAATTTTGTGGTTACTTGGAACTTATTTTAAAAACAATTATCTTGTTATTTAATTTTTATATCAGCCAATAGTTATAAATAGAATATGTGTAATGTTACACAGAAAATATGCTTAATAAATATTTCGAACCAAATGAGTGGATAACTGAGTGGTTACATCTGTTCTCCATATAGGAAATTGAGATCATCCCATTTTAGCAATTGTCTTCATGTTCAGGAAGATATTAAGTAGTGAAATCAAGGGTAGACTATAAGACTTTGAACTCTGTTGAAAATTCTTGCTATCATGAGAATTTATGAACTTAACTATATAGGAGAGTTGTATTTCAATTACCTGGTCAAAGAACGTGATATTAAATGACATTTGACCCAAGCATTTTTGTATCAATCATCTTCATGCATCAACTCTGTCTAAATAATCGAGCATACTCTAAGTAGCATCATGCTTAAATATGAAGCAATTTTTCAAGAAGCAATCCATACTCAGGTAACCACTATATTTCTATTATAGCAGTAACCTTTATTAAAGTAAAAATGTGTATTATTATTTAAAATCATTTGAAAAATAATTATTAAAAGTTTTTATATCATCATTTTATCCCTTACTCCTCCACAAATGGGTATCTTTTTATTATTATTAAAATGTCGCTTTAAAAAAGTCATTCCTAATACGATATACTCTTTTGAAATGTACCTATTAGTGTTGTCTACTTTGGGCACCCCCAGAGTAGAAGAAATTACTATTAACAAGTTTTGCATTTACACATTGCATGAAAAGACTCTTGGGTTTTTCTCTTTCTGTTTAAAAGTAATTTGAGACTTTGCCAATGAGTTAGGAAGTCTGAAGAAGTGTGGATAAAGGGATATTTTAAAATTAGCAGATGACAAAGGAAATGAGTTTTACAAAGGGAAAACTTTATGTGGTCTTCTATGTCTCTTCTTCATGTCCCTGAAGTTTCAGAGATAGATTTTGTTCATTTTGAAGTCAGCAGAACGCACAAGTAACAGAACTGCAGTTCATCCTGAACAGAAGAAAATTCATAGTGGCAGATTTTTCTCTCCCATCATATCTAAAATGAAAAAAAGAAGTGGCATCGTTGAGGGATGAGGGAACAGAGAGGCATGTGCTTCTTTTTCATCTGGTGATTGGACTGACCCTAGTGCACTTTATTGTGACTCACTAATGCAAAAGAGATCTTCGAGGATGTGATGGTAATGGTCTCTAACACTTGTTGCTGGCCTTATACAGTTTTGCTCAGAAAAAAACAAACAAACAAAAACAACAACAAAAACAAAACAAAGTTCCTCCATAGCAAATAAAGGAAAACAGAGAGGAAAATTGCTTTAAGAGGAACTAGGTTAAATTCAAAGAGCACATCCACTTTCTTTAGAAATCAAGTAAACAGATTAGTGTTAGTATCAGATGGAAGATCACCCTTGCTAAACTCACTTTGATGTTATAACAAGTAACTAAATAATGCTAAATACACATTAATTTATCTCATTTATGATTTAAAGGTTGAAAAAAGAATTTAGGAGAGCAAACACTCCAAACCATACAGTATTTCTGTACTTCTGAAAAGTGGGGTAGTATGCCTTGTGTCTTTAAAAATGTCTTTTCTTTATTCTTTATATTTCTTAAGAATAAAGTCCATCAACAAATCTTGCTGATGAACTTTCTGTCCCTCAGGCACAGAAACAGAAGAGAGATGACATGCTAATTAAATGCTTTGGAGGAAAAGGTTTTTCTATATGTATCTCCTTCCCAAATGTGAGCAACAGATGTAGAATTAAGAATTTGCAGTTTACAAGCATCTGCCACTGAGGAAGGTTTTTCTTTGCTGAAGCAAATTTGACTATCAAAACACTCATGACTCTTTTTTCCCCTCCTTGCTGTTTCTACTCCTTCCAGTTCTCTTTCCACATCCTTCTGGATAGGTGGAGGCTCAGAAAAATGAAATAAAATTTAGAAGTGAACACACCAGGCAGCTTCAAAGTTGTCACAATACCATCCTGAGATGCCATACTGTTTCCCAGAATGGCTATTGTGCCAAGTCACAAAAAGGTTGTCTTGACTATGGGGATTATTGATAGGTAGTTCTGGAGTAAGTAAATGTAACCCATGCTCCTCTAAAACCTTAAATATCTTCTGATGGAACTAAGACATCTGACTTTCAAAATCCTTCTATTATAATTGATAAGAATTTTTACATGTCCATAAGTGTGCTCATTCCATTGATGCTATGCATTTGTCAAATTTTGCTCTTCATTGATCTAATCCAAGTGCCTAAAACAGCGCTTGGACATTGTTGGTCTCAATAAATATTTGTTGAAAAAATGGACAAATGAATGAGTGAACGAAAGTTTCATACAATATTCTGAATGTTTTTGCAGTCTGTGTATAGTACATTTATGCATAATTATATGTTTTAAATAGCATATATTATAATATTACTAATAGAGAAATGATAAATGATGCAAAGTGAATAAACCATGTTCAATCTCTTCTCATAAATTTCTTGTAAAATGTGACAGAGATATTTGCATTAATATCATCATTGGAAACATCAATGGTGGTGGTAGGTGTAGAAATCTTACTTTCCTTAAATATTTGAGGGAAATCACTTAGAGGCCAACTCTGACCAACAATGACATTGAGAATGTTTGTCAAAGTTTGGTCCTCGTGTACAGGCTTATAATGACCTTTAAATAGTAAATATAATCCTAACTAAAATTTTAATGCATCCAAATGATTCCTCACAGACTATTGACTTTAGATTTAATAAGTTATGTATTTATCAGTCTATTTTTTTTGTGAGGACATCTATTGATAGTTTGACGAAGAGAGTAGTGACATCTAGCGGTAACAACAAATACTGCAAAAGACTGAGGTTGAGGGCGCATGGAAATTTTGAGGTTCAGTTGTAGCTGTATAAACCTGATAGGTTTGTAAGAGGAGCCTAGAAAAATTTGCATGGGAGAATAAAAGAAATAAACAACTTATGAATAATTCACATCTAATTTATTTTTATTTTTTTAAAATTTATTGATAATTTTTAATTTTGAAATTTATGAATAATTTACAACTAAAAAGTTTCTAATTTTTTTAAATTTATTGATTTTGGAGAGAGAGGAAGGGAGCAAGATAGACAGGAAAGTTTGTTCTTGTATATGACTGACCGGGGATTCAACTAGCAACCCCTGTGTTTGGAGTCATGCGTTAACCAACTGAGCTATCTGGCCAGGGCACAGTCAGACATGAAGCATTAACCTGTTTGTTCTTGTATGTAATAAAACATATTTTAAATTTTCAAATCAGTAAAAAAATAAAATAAAATATACACTTACAACTAAACCATCTACTTGAATCTTTGTGTTTTGGTAAAAAATATTCTATTTCAATAAATATTTTAAGTAAATGAGATCACACATTCCAGCATTAATTTTTTTAATATTAATCACATATGTATAAAATAGTTCACACATATTAATTAGAAGACAAGCAACATGCAACACAGTTTTTATACTTCAAAACTATAGTTCTTTAGTGTTTTATAAGTTGGTTTCTTTCTTTGTCAGAAAGGGAATAAATTGCATGTTATACTGAACAGATCTCCATAGGCACAAAGTTATCTTTCCTCTAGTTTTTCTCCTGAGATAACATGCATCGTCAAATCTTTTTTTTTAATTTTTTTAAAGATATATTTTATTTTTTTAAATGTTATTCAGTTTAGAGAGGGAAGAGAGACAGAGAGAGAGAGAGAGAGAGAGAGAGAGAGAGAGAAGGGGGAGGAGCAGAAAGCTTCAACTCCCATATGTGCCTTGACCAGGCAAGCCCAGGATTTTGAACTGGTGACCTCAGCATTCCAGGTCAATGCTTTATTCACTGCACCACCACAAGTCAGGCCTTGTTTTTCTTTTTTTAAATAGGAAAAGAGACAATAAGGGAGGGAGGAGAGAGAGATAAGAAGCATCAACTCATAGTTGCTTCACTTTAATTGTTTATTGATAGCTTCTCATACATGCCTTGACTGGAAGGCTCAAGTAGAACCAGTGAGTGTTCTTAGCTCAACCCAGTGACCTTGGGGTTAAGACAGCAACCTTTAAGTTCAAGCCAGTGGCCTTGGGATCTTGAGCTAAAGCTGGCAATCCTGGGCTGCAGCTGATGAGCCTGTGTGACCTCGAGGTTTTGAATGGGTCCCTTAGTGTCCTTGACCATCACCAGTTAGGCTTGTCAATACCTCTTCATAAAAAGAAATTTTAAAAAGGCAAAAAACAAGAGGGTTTCTGACATGAGAAAACTAACGTGAAATCACTAATACTTTTGCTTTTCTCTTTAATGGAGTATTTATTATGCATCTTCTAGATGCAAACTAGTAGTGCATATTTTAAAAAGTTGAAAGGCACAGGAGTAAAAACATTTAGATGGGAATAAAAGATGATATAATTGAAGAGCAAGCAACATTTCATAGTAATACTAAGAAAAGCCAAGCAAGATTCTCCACAGAAACATGCCAATGGCCTGTATGTATCATATATTTCATATGTATAAAATCTTTCTATATATATTGAGAGATTTCCTTGAAGAAATTGGCTTACATGATGTGATTACACACAATCTATAAGATAGGTCAGCAAGCTGGAAACTCAGGCAGAAGTATGTATAACAAAGTTCAGACAGAATTTCTTCTCCAGGGAACCTTAATTTTTGTCTTACGACCTTCAACTAATTGGATAAGGCCCACTCAAATTATTGAAGAAAATTTTACTTGAAGTCAACAGGCAGTAGGTATTAAACCATATCTACAAAATATCTTCATAGCAACATCTACATTAGTGTTTGATAATAATCAGATACCATAGCCTAATCAAATTCAGACATAAAATTAACTGACACACCTGCTGTCTCCAAGTTGGGAAAGCAGATGAGAGTGGATGTTTGTTTTTAAAATGAGAAGTACAGTATTTGAACTATATGATTAATACAACAAAGACTGAGAAATTTAGAGATCACGTGGGTGGTAATGCAGAACAGATAGTCTTTGTGAGGCCTGGCTAAGCCAGTGTGGAGAGGATGTGTGGGGTGAACCTGGGAAGGCAGGTTGAGTCATCCTGATGAGGAGCTGTTTTCCTGAAGGTAACCAGTAGGCATGAAACTTTTTTAGCTATCAGTAATACAATTAGATATGTCTTTTGGACAATGAATGTGGTATTTTATAGTATAGGTTGATACTTATATATACATTCTGAGTGAGAGACAGTGTTTGACAGAATAACAATGGTAATAGTAGTCTGGAGAGGGGAAGATAAAGATGAGGGAAAACAAACAAGCAAAAAGAAATAAACAAACCAAAAAAAACCTTAGGGAATTAAGCTACCAATATCTGAGCAGTTAAATAGGAGGAAGATAAAGACAATTATTGGGGTTTTTGAAAGACACAATGAATAGCTCCTCTTCTGACATAAATTTTGAGCCAGTTAAGAAAAGACACAGGACATAATCATTTGGGGATGAAAAAGTACATCAATTTCTAATAAGATTGATAGGTTATAATCTGCATAGAGGGAGGTTTTCAAAAAGAAAATCCCAGATTTAGACAGATTTAGCCATTAGCTGCAGTAGATTGTGTCTCAGCCCCTGCAATTAACCCCTGCCCCCACCACCAAGTAGACCTAGCTGATGGGTGAGAGAGCAGCAAACACATGCTCTCTACTTGGGGTGAAGGACTGAGGAAGGGTGTGAGAAATAAAGTGGAGCAAGGTCAGTGTGCAAGAAAAGACATAACAACAGCACTCTTAACAACCCCTGTGGTGGTCTTTTCTCAGTATGAATCATTTCAAGGGCTGCCATAAATAGATTGTTCAATTTGTTTTACATTTTAATTTTATTCCTATTTGTAACCATTTGTGTATGTGTGCTTAAAAGTGAAAAAACATGAGAAAAATAGATTAGGAGAGGAAAAACAAAAATGGGGAACAGGGCAGGGGTGGGGTGTGGGGAGAGAAGAAAGCAAGATTTTAGTACTTTCAATAAGCAAAAATATATAAACATAAATGATAAAGCATGTGTTTTACTACTTCATAATAAAAAAGTGATTGTTTCCATGATACACAAATTCATATTTGCATATTTTTTATTCATCTATCTATTCATTAAATAGTTTTGAACATCTGTGAGTGCCAGGTGGGGGTGGTACTGGACCTAAAGGCCAATGCTACTCTACCGCTAATATAATAATGTGACATTAATAGTAATAATGATGATTATACAGGTGTTCTGTCTAAACAAAATTCAGTGTTTTATGTTATACTAAGCACAGTATCTTGCAATTAGGAACTTAAATTACATGTTTATTGAATGGGATGGACTCAAGAAGATCACAATATAGAACAAGTTTATTTTTTTCTATTTTGCTGTCTTCCAACAAGCACAATTAAAACATTCTTGCCTTTGAAATACAACTTGAACATTGAATATATCCCAATTTTGACTTTTTCCCAACAGGCCAGTGGTCAGATGTTATTTTCATTGAGTTCAAATCTTCCTTTGGCACACAGATTAGGCCTTATTGGAAACTATATAGCTTTGGAGAAGTAGGAATAATATAACAGTTTCTTCTCTCTTCTTTGTCCTTTCTAAAATCATTCTTATTTCACTATTAATTGTTTTATGCCCCTCTGATGTTGGGCCTGAAGTGGGGGCTGGACAGAAGGAGAAAGGCAAAGTTTTACAGGAGAGAATAACTACCGTCTTTTGTGTGTGTGTTTGACAGAGACAGAGAGAAGGATGGATAGGGACAGACAGACAAGAAGGGAGAGAGATGACAAGCATCAATTCTTTGTTGCAGGACCATAGTTGTTCATTGATTGCTTTCTCATATGTGTATTGACCAGGGAGCTACAGCAGACCGAGTGACCCCTTGCTCAAGCCAGTGACCTTGGGCTCAGGCTGGTGAGTCTTGCTCAAACCAGATGAGCCCGTGCTCAAGCTGGCGACATCAGGGTCTTGAACCTGGGTCTTCTGCGTCCCAGTCTGATGCTCTATCCACTGCTCCACCGCCTGGTCAGGCCAACTATAATCTTGACTGATGATCTCTGGGTAACTTTGAGTTATAGCTAACTCAAAGTTAAACTGCCCCTGCCCTGGGGCTTGGGTGTTGCTTGAAGGCAACATACTGGGGATAATGACTCAGTTCTCTGGTCCTGGCAGTGCTCTCTTAGATTTGCATTTTTATAGGTTCCACCTACACACGTCCCATCATTTTTAGACATTCTGTTTAAATGAAATTCTTTCCAAAACAACTCAAGAGTCTACTATTTTAGACTATCTTCACTGGCTACTACAAGGCATCACCTTTACCCTGCAGTTGACAAAGCATAGCTCCTTTCTGCTAAAGTTTTAGCATTTCTCCTATATCCCTCCCTTCTAACAGCAGCTCCCTTTTTGGTCCTTCCTCCTATGAGACTTCTCAGGTGTGGGTAGGGGATCCTTCTGACCCCCAAGCTCCCCAGTATACTAGTCAAACCTTCTCAAGCTTTCAGAGTTCTTCATTATCTTGAACACCATGGGGACAGAAGGAGAAAAGCTAGACACTGCATGGACTATCTCTGACCCAGTTGTGCCCTGGAGTCACTCACCTGGGAGGCTTAAAACTACCAATGAGGAACCTGGAGATTGGGATGCAATACTTTACATATAGTCTGAACATGTTTAGTGTTTGTTCTGTGTAGTTAATGTTGGCAAAGTTCTGCTGAGGTCACCCTTTCTACTGACACCCCAAGAATGCTTTGTCCTCAAATAACCTGGATGGTAGCTAGTGGTCTACCATGGCAGACTGATTTTGGACCATCCTCTAAGGCTATGTTTCTTTGAAATCTTTATAGAACAGTTGACATGTATTTTCTCAGTGTCGGAACTTCACTTGAAACTCCAAGAAAGCAAGAATTCCACTTAAAATCATGTTCTGTGTTTATTGAAGTGACCTGACGGCGTTCAGAGCTGATGGACAGGATACTGAGTCATTTAAGTCTCAAGGACAAAAAAAAAAAATGAGGCTACTTAACAATTTTCCAATCCATTTCCTTCCCTGTGTATCATTTTGTTTTTACTCAAAGAGCATACTATGTCTCTGGTTTTAAATAAATGTTCACTTTACCTGATATTTACTAGGATCAAAATGTGTCAAAACTGACCATCTCAAAGTCACTCACTTGCTTCCTCGTTTTCTCTTTTACTATCTAGCAGCTGATAAATTTATCTACACATATTTGGAAATAATTGCTCTGCTTTTTCTTTGACTTTTATAAGAGAGCCAGAAAAAAACTACCCAAACTAATTTCTTCTTTTAAGTCTCAGGATATTGTTAGGCAATGGAGGTTGCAATTGGGGCCTATAATAATATAACATCATATTCCAAACAAATTTAATATAACCTTCAGAAGTTACAAGCTTCTTCAGGTAAAAAATAAGAAAAAAATTTTGAGTTTGAATTCAGTTTGAAAGTAAAATACAACATAATGTGCTACACATGAGGATTAATATTTGAATAGTTACATAGTATATTATATAGAATAATTTTACTTTCATCTTACAAGTCGAGGGGTGATTGTGATTAAAAGAACAAAAGCACACTTGTTTCCTTCAGGAATAACAAGTGTAGGTGAGTGCTTTCCATATAGTTAGAATAAATTAAGCAAAGTTAAATATTATGCATCTTTAATTCATATTTTAAAATTATATTTTATTAATTTTCATAAAAATCTTTTCCAGCAGGAGCATAAGTTCATAAGGACTTTAACCATGTTTACGTGTTCTTCTGCATCTGATAACGTATCTTATTATAATAGCTTTTGAATCATTTTAAAATTGTTTACAATAATATTGTAGTATGATAGCTCTTCTTTTGTCAAATTTTAGGCAAAAGTTAACTAGTGATCAAAAACTATAGAATTTGAAAAAGTATTTTACAATAAGCATTAAATGTGCCCTCTAATTTATATATAACCCAAGGATGATTTTGTTTTATAATATGTATTGGGATTTAATACTTCCACCTACTAGAATTTAGGTTCTGACTTTAAAGAAGAGCTCAGGGTTTTCGTAAGGCCTAGTTAAGCTAAGATGAATAATAAAATAGCCATCAATGGAGAGAAATATTTATTATGTGTATCTGGGACCTTTGTAAAGAGTAAATTGAATACTTGTTTAGGGGCAAGAAGACAACACATATGTTATTTTCATTTCCTGTAAATTACTTTTGCAAAATAATTTATTTTAAATGCTACAAGGTGTAGCATTCAGTTGTCATTGTAACTAGGCAAACTCTTTCAAGAAATATCCCTTAACAAAATTTTGATTTCAGAGACAGAAGTTGCTAATTGAACTTGTGTTGTTGAGTCCTCTAACTCCAATATCCTTTGGGATCTGAGATACTGAGATCTCTGGAAAGCAAATACTAAGGGCCTATCAATCACCTTTCATTTAGCCTAGAAGGAGGAATGGCTAGTTGTGGATAAGCCTCAGTGGGGGGTTTATGTAATAAGATTTTTTAGAGTATTGGAGCCTGTATTTTGGGCTGCTCAGTATCCTAACCTATTCTCCATATTTTGGTTTAAAAAAATAATACACACACATGTGCATACAAACACACACAGGATGGTACACAATTCACGCTAAGTGATCTGAGCCAATGAGTTCCCATTCTAAAGTTTATGTTTGAGATATTTTGTAAGAAAAAGATATTTTCTTTCTACTTCAGTGGCTGAGAGACAGCATGTAAACCTGGAGCCACTTGGCAGGCTTGTCACTGTGTCTGAAAAATGAGGAACCACAGATGGAAACAGAGCCCCAAGGTAGAAAGTGTGAGTTCCGATGACAGCTTGGGAGCCTCTGGACCCGACCTGCTTGAAGCCAGACCATTCTTGACTTTAAGGTTATGTGAGTCAATAAAGTCCATTTCTCCCTATGGCAGTTGAGTTGAATTTCTATCACTTGTGCCAGAAGAGTTCTGAATAATGCATCTAGGATGCTCTGCCTGAAAGTACATACACATTTTCCACATGGCAACTCATTTAGATAAGTGGTGGCCTGGGTGTTAAATGGGAAATGACTGCTAAGCATACTCCTATAGGTAGTAAAATAGCTGGGAAGCATAGAGTTTTCTAAACTAGAGTAATCTAGTTCTGTGTCAAATAACAGCTATTTTCTCTCTGGGACTAAAGATTTCCATTTGACCCTCATCGCATTTGGAATTTCATACCAATCAAACACCTCCTGAACTGGGTAGGGTAAATATAAAGTTGTTTAAGTTAATGATTTCTAGATTTCAGTCTGCGATGATGTTATTAACAGTGGGTGACCAAATGGGACAACATCAGAACAAAGTCATGCTAAATTGCCTTTTATCATGAGATTATCTCTTAACTATTTTTTCCTCTTATGGCTTACAAATGTCTCTAAGGAAATAAACCTATACGTTGTATCAGAGTTTTGTAACGTTTATTTTTATTTTTGACTGCCCTTATTCACTAAAATAAAATATGGACAATCGTATCACTGGCCCCAGGCTTTTATTAGTACTGTGGTTGTCATTGCTGTTATAAAGATGATAAGAGGATACTAGTTTGAGACATGTCAAGTTTTAAGAACCAGTGTTTTATTGCAACTAAATATTCTCTTCTTGTTTTTCATTTTAATTTTTTTTATTCATTTTATAGAGGAGAGAGGAGAGAGAGAGAGAGAGAGATAGAGAGAGAAAGAGAGAGAAAGGGGGGAGGAGCAGTAAGCATCAACTTCCATATGTGCCTTGACCAGACAAGTGCAGGGTTTTGAACCGGCAACCTCAGCATTCCAGGTCGACACTTTATCCACTGCGCCACCACAGGTCAGGTCTTATTTTTCAATTTAATGTGTGACATCTCATCTCTCACTACCAGACAGTGCAAAATTGTGAACCAAACATAAAGTTTACAAAATTGACTCTGCTTTTCTAGAATTAGTTCACATTTACCTCTATGCACCTCAGCATTGCCTAGTGTGGGATGTTTGTGGTAGCCCTCAGCTTGGTAGCAATCCTGTGGAGCATTAAATAAATAAGTTAAATGTAAGTGAAAGTATGATACAATCACAGAGGTATGAATAAGTTTGTCAGCACTGTGAATAATTATTATAGAAGATGTAACACATCTCACATTCAATAGACAAATATAGGAATGGTAGATTCTGGAATAATGAAATAATGGGTTCTTTAGACTCAGATTTTGGTGGTATTCAAACAAGTGCAGTCTAAATTATTGAACAATGGAAGAGGAGCTTTCTTGATTGTTTATCTTTGGTCTAGTCTAAGGAGAGAGAACGAAAAATAGCAGGCACAAGCAAAGAAAAAAACATAATTCTCTAATGCTAAGCTCCAGAAAAAGTATTAAATTGGACAAATCCTAAAAAAAACAGATGTGTGTTCTTTCTGGCCACTCTCATTTATCTCTTGCTCCTAATTGGAGAAGATTGTTTACAGACAGTCACAAGAAGCAAATAAACTACTAGTCTATACCCACAGTCTAATATCATATATATTGGAAAACAGTACAACCTTTTCAGGGGAATCTATTGATAATAAAGGAATCGAATAGATTAACACTGTATGAAAGGTTAGCACCCTTTCCCATAGCCACGTACTTTGCTATGAGACTTTGTCTTACTACAAGCAGAACAGGCTTCGCTGCTCCTTGATTTGAGCATGGTGATGTGACTTGCTTTGGTCAATGGCATATTAAGGAACATGACAGAAGTTGAGACAAAAAGTGTGTGCACTGTTGAGTTTTTCTATTTAAGCTCTGTAAGTGCCACAAAAAGAGATTCTGCCAGATACCTGTTAAGATGTCAACGTGGGACCCAGAATAAAGACATATGGATTAGCCTTTAGCCCATCCCATGGAGGGTGGCCATGCACAGCTAGATCAGCAGTTTGAAACAGAGCTTATCAGAAGAGCCCAGACTGATAGTGGTTGCTCATTGCAATTTACCAATGAATCTTGGGGTGTTTGTCACAAAACATTACTGTGATAATAGTTCCAAAGTTAGCAACACACAGCTGACTTCATAGAACATCTCCTTCAACATTGTCTCTCCAAATTCCCAATTGCTGCAATAATCTGCCTCCTGTTCCCCCATTACCCCATGCTATGATTCTATTCAGCCATCCAACTACCTCTTAATTAAGTGAAATTAATAAAAAGCATTTTCTGCTTTGCAGATTTATATTACTACTTTTGCTCAACAAAAATACTCCAGAGGCCACCCTTAGAGAAACACAAAGGCGTATTCCATCCACTCCCAGGTACTCACAGTGTATGTGTAGAATATGTCTGACCAGATAATCTTTCATTTCTTGGAAGAAGGCAGATACTAGAATCTACTACTAAAATAAAATTTCCAGCCAGGAAGAACAGCAGAAATTTTATTTTGAATCCCATTTCTAACAGTATCTGGACCTGGAGGGCTTCGGTAGCTCTATGGTTTTGGTAAGGTAGCATTCAAGTGGATATTCTTTGATTCCCACCTGGGACAGAAACTCCCAGAGACAGAGTAATCATATTTTCCTTCCAACTTTAAATTGGTTGCAGCAATCATACGCTTCTCTGAAGCTATTTCCATCAAGCTTACATTGCATGATCCAGATTATCGCTAGCCCACCTGCAGTCAGTCCCCTCCCTTTGCCAACATAGAAGCAAATTATATTTCATGTGCTTGCTTTGCAGTTTCACGCACAATATCCACTTAAAGTTCACCCCGTGCTCTCAAGATTACGAAGAAAATCATGGCTGATTCTCCTTTCCTTTTCTATCTAGGTCACTGGTTTTGGGCTGCTGAATCTTTCTCCGCCCCCACGCCCACCTCCAATCCCTGCCCTCCCATGCTATGTAAATACAAGAGGTCTTTGGAAGAAAAGTTTTCAGTTTAACTTTTCTCTGTTGAGGTCTTTTTTTATTTTTTCGCATTGCTGTTATCATCTTCTAACTGGTCACTACATTACAGACCCACAGCACTCCCGGGTGTTTATGGCATGGTGAGATGCTGTTTGGGTTTATATGGTCAGTCTCCCAATAAATAACAATACAGTATTGATGTAGGTCATATTTCTGTAAGACTGAGCCTGTCTCTTGTAATAGCCCATTGATTGCATTTGCTGCTGATTTTCCTCAGGAGTTGGGCTCCATCTAGACAAAGCCATTGTTTCTTCATATTTGTGACTAATGACAGGGGACAGCAGGAGAAAGAGGTGAATGGCAGCCAAATCTTGTGGGAGCCAAGAAAGGAAAGGACAAAACAGGACACACCTGTAGCCTCAAATAGTGTCAGGCCCTGAGGTTCTTACCAAATTGCCTCAACTCTATGATTTAATAAACACAGTGAAAATTAATATCTTCTTTTGGGAGCTGGGAAAAAAAAAGCAATCTGAAGGGTTATGTTCTGTATATCAAGCAAGACAACTGAATGAGAAAATGACTCTTCTGTGATTATTTTTCAACACCTCTTAACACCTTTTTCCTTCCCTGGAGAGGAAGCTGACAAGAAGAACTTCAGAGTTGTCTAGTTTTCTCAGTTTCGTATCCATTTGTGATTCAGGGCTAATAATGTGTTGCTGTCTTCTAAAGTAGGTGTCAAAACCTCATTATATTGGACACAGAGCATTGCAAACTTTAGTTTTTGCTCAATATATGAAAACATAAGTCTGCTCAATGAATAAATATGTCAAGAACAGAGAAAGGCATTGCAGATCTTATGAAAAACCATGACTAGTTTGCTCCATGTAATTAAATACCCATCTGGAAAATATTTTACATCAAAAAATTAAACTATTTTAGAACACTATTTTTTTAACTATTTAAAATACTAGTCTTTTAAAAGAACTTAAGCATTACTTAAAGATTAGAAATTTAAATAACTTTATAAATGTAAATGTGTACATATAATCACATATTATCAAATTTTTAACTCTAATTTGTATCTATTTGTTTCTTTAGATTCTTCTTTTCTTCCAAATTTGAATATTGAGAATCTCTTTACTAGGCAGTGTTCTAGATACCATGGATTTTTTAAAAAATAATAAACATTTTAAAAGGCTTCTATATAGCTTTGCTTATATCAAGAAAAATCTAACAAAAAACAGATTTAAAAAATGCATAATAAATCATGTGGTCGTAAGTGTAAGACAAAGCAGGAAAAAGAAAGAGAAAAAAAGGAGTGACTGACTGGGAGGTATTTTGTTGTATTTGTTTTAAATATTTTTAGATTTGCTGAGAAATAATTGATATATAACATTTTAAAATTAAATTTTACAATGTGATGATCTGGAAAAAAAAATATATATACACATAATATGTATATGATTACTATAGTAAAGTTAGTGAAAGCACCCATCACGTTACAACTTTGCAGTGAGAATATTTAAAATTACTATTTTAGCAACTTTCAAGTGTATAATACAATATTATTGATTATAGTCACCATGCTGTACATTAGATCTCAGAATTATTTATTTTGTAACTAGAAGTTTTTACCCTTTGACTAAGCTCTTATTTCCCTTACTCCTAACCCCTAGAAACCACCATTCTAAGCCATGTTTCCAAGAGTTTGACATACTTAGATTACAGATACGAGAGAACACAGTATTGATCTTTCTGTGTCTGACTTATTTCACTTTAACTAATGCCAGTAAAGTTTAGTCTTGTTGCTACAAATGGCAGGGTTTCCTTTTTTTATATCTGAATAATATTCCTCTGTGGGTGTGGGTGTTACATTTTTTTTTTTATTATATTTATAGGCAGATCCTTACGTTGTTTCCATATCTTGGTTATTGTGAAGAACGCTTCAATAAACATGGTAGTGCAGATAGCTCCCCATAAGTCACTGATTTTATTTTCTTTGGATATAAACTCAGAAGTGAGATCACTGAATATTGGGATAGTTCTATTATTAATTTGTTGAGGAACCACAAATGTTTTACATAGTGATTACAACAGTTTATTTTCCCAAAACAGTACATAGGGATTCACTTTCTTCTACATGCTTGCTAACTCTTGTTCTTTGATTACGGCTATTTTAACAGGTATATAGTGATATCTCTTTGTGGTTTTCATTTACATTTCCCTGATAAATAGTGATGTGTAACACCTGCTCAAATACCTGTTGACTATATGCATGTCTTCTTTGAAAAAATGAAAAATGTCTGTTTAGTTCTTCTGTCTATTTGTAAATCAAATTATTTTTTTCACTATTTAGTTGTATGTGTTACATTCATTTATATTTCTATTAATCCTTCATCAGATATATGGTTTGAAAAGATATCTACTCTATACATTGCCTTTTCAGTTTACCAGTTGTTTCTTTAGCTTTGCAGAAGGTTTTTGGTTTGATATAGTAGCACTTATCAATTTTTTCTTGGTTGCTTATGTAGTAGATATCTTAGAGATAATAGTTAAGGGGACCTCTCTGATCAGATGCCATTTGACTTCAGACTGGAATGAATGAGATAATTGGAATATCTCAGGGTAAGGGCTTTCTATACTTGGTGGGGTTGGAGGGAAGGAAAAGACTGTGAGGAGAGTATGTTTGACTGGAGCGGAAGAGTGATAGAAAGAGGGGTCAGAGTGGTGTGCAGTGCCTCTCAATTTTAGTTATTTGCATGATTTCTAAAATAGCTAGAAAATTATAGGGCAGATTTAGTTCATACAATCATTTTCTAATCTACCAGGGAAGAGATGAGAGAATCTGCGAAGTCAGTAATTTTCATCTGTTTTATTCACTGCTCTATTTCCAGTGCCATGGGAGACAGCCTTTTTGGCATTCTATAAATAATTAGAGAAAGTTAATAATAAACTTAGGGTATAGTCACAGTTGGTATAAAATTATTCTCCCATATTTTTTTTAAATTTAGTATGTTTTTACCTTGTTTTATATGTTCACATTTTTAGTTTGAGTTTTAAAAGTCTGGACTTTGAGTCAAATAGTTCTATAAGAGCATCAAACAAAGTCATTTCCTACTAAGCTCTCTGGTGTTCTTCTCCTTCACTTCACCTATTTCCTGTGTTCACTGGTACCCACTTAAAATTATTTTTTATTATCTTCATCTATATAACCCCTGTCCCTAAAGACAGAAGTTTAGTGACATTCAAAGCATACATTTTATGGCCATACAAATGCATACTCCTTTGGTTTTTCTCAACTTAAAGAAATTTGTGAATTTTTAGACTATCAGAGGGATTCTTATATACTTATTATTAATGTATATTCAAGATTACCTCCTAGTATTATGAATTACATGTCAGTATGTTAGCTATTTATTTTCTTAATTTAAAGTCTTGAAGAATTCTTTATTTTCTTTTAATATTCTCCAGCCCAGTTTAATTAATTACTTTTTAAAATTCCAGCACCCAGTGGTTGGTGGGTTCTCCCTTAATAACCAACCTGCCTTTATTCCTTCTACCTTGTTCTTGTGTTCACTTCCCCTTTTTCTTAAAACTTCTGATCTGCTTTAGTGTGCTTCCTTGTTTTAGTGGGACCCACTCTCCAATTGCTTCCTATAACTGAATGCATAGTAGGTAAATATTTTGAGACATATATTCTACAATAGAAAAGAGAACAAACACTCTAAAAAGGCACAATGAAAATATAGAATGAGGTTTATTGGCAAAATTTAAGGTAGTAAAGTGGACAGTAGTGCTAATTATCCAACAACAAGCAGGACTGAAGTTGGACTAAGATGTTTACTTTCCTGTAGAGACTCTAAAGATGGATTCCTGAGGTTATAAAATTTTCCAACCTTGAGTCTTGTTGTGAGTATATTTCTATCCATTGCGTAGGGCTCTTTGTGAGTTGTTTTAATCAAGAAATTGATGTGTACCTATAGAATAAAATTGGACATTTTATTCCAATTTATTAGATTCTTCTGGGTCTCATGTTCTGTTCTCCTTTTAGATTTCCTGTTATTCAGCTGCTTTTCAGTTTCACGTCTTACCTTCCATCAATTTACCTTTTTGCCTTACTTCCTTAGAGAGTTCCTCAACTCTATCTTTTGCCTTTTACTATTTATTTGTGTTTTCATTTGATGTCTCACTTGGCTGATTGTGGACCTGGAACCATATGTTGGGTAAATAGTATCATTCCACCTATTCATACCTTTATCTGTTCATTTATTTATTCAACAGATATTTCTTGTGTGCTCATTACATGGAAGGTATTATTCCAAGTTTTATACATACAGTAGTTAACAGGAGACAAATATTCCTTTCATCATAGTGTCTTGTTATAGTTAACTCACAGTGATAATAGTGCAAGTAATACACAGGTAAAGTAAAAATTGTTAAAGAAATAATTAAACTTCATCAAAAATATAAATGACTGAAGGAACGTGATATTATTTGTCAAGCTTATATAAAGTGCAAGAAACAAAGCTAAGGGAAAGCATCTTGTTTCTTGGGAAGACATATGTGCAGGTAGGTCATTGAAGCGAGGCTGCAGGCTTGATAAAAACGACATACTGCATCGTCTACTCGACATTCAAAGTAAAGTCTCTTTTTGACACCAATTATCCCCTTTGCCCTCCTCTACCTCCCCCTTTCCTCCTTTCCCTCTGGAGATCACCATACAGTTGTCAGTGCCTTTTTCCCCACTTAATCCTTTCACTTTTTTCCACCCAGCCCCAAATTAGGTCCTTCATTGATTATATTCAGTATATTCAGGACCTACTTTTATTACATTCCATAAAGTGTCTACATTCTAAATGGGACTATGCTAGGTTATCATAAGAGATGCAAAAAAAGAAAAAAAACAGATTGCTTTTGCTTTCAAGAGATGTACAAACCAGGAATATAGCTAACCCTATACATTAAGATCTGTAAAGCAAGGTAGCATGCAATAAATAATTTAATATAAGTCAAGACTGATGTGGAAGTACAGGAGAGGAGAAAGTTCATTCTAGCCAGTAAGGTCATTGATAAATCATCGGCAGTTCACGATACTTATATGTAGTTTTCAAGGACAGATTTCCAGTAAATATACAAAGTGTAGGGGAGAAGAAACCCCAGGTGAGAGTACAGATTAAATGATAGATGTAGAAAGAAAAGTGGGAACTGAGAAGTAAAATTTTCCTGCAAGACAAGGCAAATAGTGGAAGATGGGCTGGAAGGAGAAGTTAAGCCATAGAGAAATGCTTTTCCTTTTTTCATCTCTTACATCAAATATTTTTTGTTTATGTCTCCATGAAAAAAATTTAGGTTGCATGGTCACAGTTTTACCTCAATTCTTTATTATTACTTCTTTTCTTAAGCTTAACATTGTTGTTCACTTATCAAAAGATTCTTTCATAAGATTGAAATTCTCCTCTTCAACTTGTTACTTTAAATTTTGATCCATATTTCATTATTACAGATATGAACTTCCCAAAATAAACTAACCTTTTGATTAATTCTGGTGACTTAAGCAGTTGTTGACTATTTAAAACAGTACTTTTAAGATATAAGGTCACATCTATCATTGAGAGGGAACACCTTAATTTTCTGATGACTTTAATAAAAATATCAGTTATTATAAACACTAATTGGCATGTAATCTATTCAATTTTCTTTACCATTTTAATGATGTTGTTTTCTACTATTTAATTATGGTTTATAGTAGTAACAATTTTGATCTTTTGTAAATATTTGGTTAGGATAATATTTCAGGAAGACACATTCTAACACATTACAAATGATGAAATTTAGGTGACCATGTTTACATTTATTTTTAAAATAGTTCTGTTAATGTGTTTTGTAATGCTGAGTTTATATTTTAAAAATTATGCAAGAAATATTTGTGAAATCTTCATAAACAACTTTACTACAGTCACATGTATACATAACTAACATAATATATTTGTGTTTCTATAATTGTTTCATACTTGGCTTAAATACAATGAAAAAAAGACCCTGACAGTTCTCTCTGTCAGTTTTATTTTGGGTAATTCATAAATTTTGAGGCATATAGGGTAGACTAATACTAATGATTGTGTCCCTAGAAACTTCAGATCGGCTTTGTCAGTAAATTTTCATTCAACATAATGACATTTTGTGCTTCATTTCTCTTCAGTAACATAAGGTATCACTTGGGAGATTTTTGTTAGCAAAATAGAAAAAAGATTGATAACATAAGCTGTGAGAATAACAGAAGCATTCTAGATGTCCAGTCATATGCAGCCAATATTTCTGACCAATGAATTTCAACTCTTGGATTGACAGTGAAAATTTCTCTCCATCAAATTTATAGAAAACATCTGTGACCATTTTTTTATGGGGTCATTGAAAATGACAATGCCTGTCTTTTTTGTTTTGTTTTGTTTATTGTTTATAAGTTGTTTTATTTTATTTTTATTCCCCATTGAGCAACATTTTAGTTGTTCATATTTTTTGGAAATTTCCTTGGAATAACACAAATTTATGTTGATATTTTCTTTTTTTATGTTGATATTTTTTAAACTTTTTAAAGTTTTGACATAAACAGTTGTTTAATATTTTGGTTGTTTTGTACTTTTCAATTTGTTCTATGAGTAAAATATAGAAAAGTAAAAGATTAACTTTATTTTCTTTTTACTTTTTCTCCAACACTATTTTAAATTGTGATTTTTTTCTTCACTAGTGCTCTTGGGTGCATTATATTCACCAAATAAATAAGCAAATAAACCTCAAAAGTAGTAACCCTAACTTTAACATCTCATGGATCTCTGGTATCACATTCCTTACGTGTCTGGAAAGCACAAAATGAAAACAGGTTTAGCCACCTATCAAGCAATCAATAAAATGTTACATTTGTCTAACAGATTTTCATTCATTTGTCAATTTAGAAAGTTGAAATTTCCTTGATTTCAATATGACAGCTAAATTATATTAGTTTATACATTATTTGAATTGTGGATTACCTTAAACTGCACTCAGTGTATTTAAAGGTTGTTATGACAACCTGGTGTTCTATGGGTGAATGGAAGAAAAAGACCTGCATTTTGATTGTCAGCTGTAATTTGTAATGCATGGTTTTTATGAGACAGCTTCTAAAATAATCTACATATACTGAAAACAGTGTGCCATCCTCTTGATATTTGAGCTTGAAAAAATATTTTTGCCACTTCTTAATTGTCCAATCTAAGATGATCTATATTTAGAAAAGAGTAGATCTTAAGACGTATTGATTTTTTTTATCAAAGGATCAATATACTATAATACTTCAAGAATGAATAGAGAGAGAGAGAGTGACAGAGACACACACATACAGATTTCTTTTTTCTCACAGTCTTTTGGTGACTTAAATGTTTTTGAATTTAGTATATATGATTGATTGTCATTTTAGCAGGCAGGGAAGATCTTGTGCCTCACTTAAAACCAGAATTCAGTGTACACAGTTATGAAAGCCAGTTTACCTTTCCTCGAGGTGTCTGCTGGCTGCCAACCTATAGAAGTTGTATAGTCTGGTCCATTCTTTTCCTGGTTCTTGAGTGGCACCCAGAGCCACATACTGCTACACAGTACTGAGGATTGAGGAGTCCTGTTCAGAGCTGGAGTGAGCTCCCAGTTTTGTTTACTCTCAATAACCAGGTGGTCTTACTATCTTTACCATCACATATAATTATTTGAAGAAAGCCTGTCACTATATACCTTTACATTCAGAGATGGGTACATAGACCTGCCCACTTTGTCACAGTTTGGACCTCTCTAGGGTTGTAAGATTGTGTTCCCATTCCTCAGAGGCTGTGGATGGGGAACAAAGACTCCTCTGGGTCTGACACACTTCTAATGGTGAGGTTATCTATGGACAGCAGCTGAGCTGGCCCTTGAGGGAAGAAAGAGCAGCAGAGTAGCTTAGAGGCAGATGCAGTTTCTTAGATTGTTCCTTTTGACTCTTGGAAGAAAATCCTTGGTGCCTGAATAGACAGAAAACTGTTTCTGAAACAGCAAGCTTTAAACAGAAAGATGATCCCTCTGTGAGGTGGTTGGTCAGGAAGGCTTCATGCAATAATGAAATAAAGGAATGAAGACTCATGGTTCCTTCTCTCTACTCACTAGCAGGGCAAGCCTACTCACTTCTGTTTCTCTCTTCCTACATGGAACCGCAGTGCCCATCCTTGCTGCATTTTTGTTTCAGACCACATACTTTAGCCCCAACAGTACCTTCCCCCAATAAAAGCGGTGTGTGAGGGACACAGAGAAGAGTAGAGGGTGGGAGGTAGAACTACATCCTTGAAAGATTCATGCAAACTTACTCATTTCCTCTGTATAGTTGTGTGTTCTTACTGGTGTTATACTCCACTTCTGCTTTTATAATGTATAAAGCTAAACATCTTAATAACCAATTAAATAATGATAATAGAATGAGATTAATGGTAATAGTTGTCTGAAAACCATCATTTTTATTTTATTTTTTATGTAGATTAATTTATCTTCAGATTATTTATTAATTCACTTGAGCAAATATTACCAAACGCCACTATGCTGTCATTCTTATATATGGGGCTACTGAAGAGATGAAGATCAGTCACAGTTCATCCAGAAAGACTTACACAAATAATATTAGTTTTTTCATGTGCTGCTAAAAGGATAAAGATGAGGAAAAAAAAGTAATCAACTCTACCTTGGTTTAGAGGTTGGTAAAAAAAAAAAAGAAAAAAGAACACATTTTAGAGGCCTCACATACATAAATTCAAAAAGGGGTAATATTTCCAAATGACTTGGATAAAATTAAAAACAGATTTACCAGGTTGAAAAAAAATCAAGTTACCTTCTTTCAAATGGCATGATTATTCTAGGTCGTGTATGTGTGTGTGTGTGTGTGTGTGTGTGTGTGTGTGCGCGCATGTGTGTGCGTGTCTTGTATGTATTTCGACACCTATTAACCCTTTGAGTAGTACAAATGTTCATGTATGTCCTCATGCCTTCTGACCATCCAGAATATGATTGTACAAAACTTTTTATTTTAAAAATGTGTAGGACAACATTAAAAAAAGCAAGTATATGCTTTTCTTGTTTCCATAAATTGGTTATCAAACAAACATGATTTTAATTTAATAAAACTGTAACGGGAACTAATTTGATTTTTTGAAAGAAAACTCAATCCCAGGATTCAGTGAGCATAACAAAAAACTCACTACTCAAAGGGTCAAACACATATTTTATTGTGGAAGGTTCAAGTTGTGTAAACATGCTCACAAGGAGATTTGTTTAAGTATATTGTTGCACTTATTAAACACCTATTGTACTTTAATTGTTTAAGCTTTATTCCCTCTCTCATGTCCATGTACCAGCACCGGACAAAGCAGTAGTAACAAACATTAGACAGATGTTTCTTGAGTAAATAAAGTATGAAACTCTTGAATTCCTCTCTGGTGATGTTAAAACCTTTATTTCTCAATTATAGCTAAGAAACAAACACACAAAATATTTTTACTTGCAACTATTTGCTTAAGAAAACGTTGTCATTTCTCTTTCTCTTGTTTATTAATAACATTACAACTCTGAGACTTTGAATACAATGGTGGAGAAAGGTGATAAACTTAATTTTAAATGTTACATCTGTGTATATTAGTGCTTATAAGGTTGTGGATACGAAAATTCCAGAAAAATGACAGCAATGAAATATGCCACCTACTCCCACTGCCTTTTTAAAATCACCAACTACTCTGCAGCTGCAGGGATCTCTAGTGGGGGTTTTGCTACATTCCAAGAAAAATTATGTGAAACCAACAGGAAAGCTCATCACCGTAACTGATAACCATGTCACTCTGAGACTTGCTAAGTATCTATATGACTAAATCTAGAAACTGTTTATCAAATATTGATATTTTCATTATTAAACAAATTAAATTACTAATATTATCCTAAAAGTCACTTCAAAGTGTTATGCATTTTTAATTCCCAAAGTACAGTGTGTCCGTAAAGTGATAACTGGTGACTGGTCAAAAGTGCACCATGACTTTACGAACACACTGTAGAGACCAGCTCTGTAATCATTCTTACCTTTTGCTGAAAATAGTAATAATTTAAATATGATTTAAATATAAAGGTAAAGAAATTATAATGAATTTTAAATGAAATGTTTCACATAAGTTTGGCATAATAGTCAGTCACAGGCAGCTGAATTTTTCATCACAGAATTGGAACAAGTCCAAGAAAACTCAAATTAGTAGCCATCAATTAAACATAAATTTCAAATTTTTTAGTAATTTTTTAATCACTTCCTCATTCTCTCCTTCCTTTCCTTCTTTCATTTCTTTCTCCTATCTTTTCTCTCTCTCCCCATCCTTCTCTTAAAGTTTTTATTTGATCCAGCCACATACTTTCTTCATTATTTACAATTATTAAGACGATACATTTAGCAAGAAAAACTAAGTAAAAATAGAAACTAATAGAATATTGATTTGTTTGAAGAAAACTTTTACTGTCTTACATAAAGATAAATATAGCTACTTTGGCCACATGCAACTATAGAGACTTAATTCAAATAACTTCTAATAAATTTTTAGTCTGTGGTAGGCCTTGCAGAGTGTTATTTTATGGAAAAAACCTATAGAAAAAAAGATAAACATTCATTAATTGTAATAGTGTGTGCCTCACTAGCCTCGTTACTCACCTGCTTTTATAATTTTCCTATGTAAGAAATGTTGATAGATTAAAGATATATTTTAATATAGGGCAGAAAAAAGAGTATTGCCTTGATAATAAAGAAATATATTTTCATCTCCCAACTGTGATACTAATAGATTACTCAATGAATGTCCTTTGGCTGTTTTCTTCATTTCAAAAAATTGAATGTATTAAAAAAAGACTTTATCTTATGTAGTATCTATCTCATAAAGTTTGAGTCTGTGAAAGGTCCACTGTTAATATTTCTTGTTGAATTTCCAAAAATTAAGGCTGGGCTTGAAAAATTGACTGTTGTAAATTAACTTTGTTTTAAATATATAAAGGAGGTTGGATATAGTATTGAATACCTAAGGATTCACTTTCTAGAACCCTTAGTTTTCTCCTAATTCTACTTTATATTAAATCTTATCTACCTTAGAAAGAATAGAAAGATGGCTAATATTCAGAACTTTGCATTGTCATGAGGATATATGAAGAATATGGCTGGTGAGTCATTTTTGGGAAAAATATTTTAGATATTTTGACATATTGTAACTTTGGACTTAATGTCATCACTAATCAGAAGTCTAACTATATTCTATGAAGACAGATATGTTAATTTTAATAGATTTTTTTTATTTTCAAGTTGCATGTTTATTTTGGTGTTTTTTAAGTACAAAACTATAGTAAGTTAAATAACTTAAATTTTTATCTTTACTTTTTTTCTGTAAATAATGCTCCTTACATTTATTTTATATACTAAACTTGAAAATGTCCTTGTATTTTTGGTTCAGTTTTTTTTAGAGCTCTATTGAGCTATTCTATTTTCAACTGTACAGAGAACCACAAATATTCTTTAATTTTCTGTATTCCTTTTCTGAAAAACCTTCATATATACAGTCCCAGTATCTTTAAAGTTATGTTTTAAGGGGAAAAATACATGTCTCTCTATAAATCATTTCCAAATGCAAATAAACAAATGTAAAACACAAGTATTTTTTTCTCTTTTCTCTGAAATTAAATTCTAATCTAAGTTAGAATAGTAAAAGCACATAAACATACCGATTAAAATTATTCCTTAAATAATTATCAGAAATACTACAGTTTTTTTACTTTTCTCAGTTTGTATTAACCCTTATGCAAATAGTTGACTTTACACAATTATTTAAATGTTTCATTCATAAAAATGATATTTACTCATTTAAGCAAAACCATTAATTAAATACTTGTGGTCGCTGTGCTGGTTGATGTGTCTGGGACAGAGAGATGAGTGAAGAAAATAAATCTTAACAAGTTAATAAAATAAGTAGTTGTTTAGATCTTTAAATAGAAAGACATATATGGAACACACACACTAACACATAAACAAGTGACAAAGAAAAATAATCTGGCAAAGAAAATATTGAGATATTATTTCTGGAATTAATTCATTTAAGTGTCAATTATTTAAACTTAATTTTCATATTTCCTGAAATATAGAATGAAGCTTTGAGATTTATATTTTGTCAGTCAAAAATATATATTAAATTAAAACTTTAGTATATTAGACTACCTTTGACAGTTTACCTCATTCTGCAGGCAATGAGAGTCTGATCTGGCCAGCGTGGGGTAACCCATATGCTAAGGAAGTCAGCTCCCGTCTCTGATGTTAGCACAAAAAGGGTTTTAGGCAAAGGCAGCCATTCTCCATTGTATGTATCAAGAAACAGTAGAATTGCTTTAATGGGAATTGTTACTTCTTATAGTAGAGAGAATGAGAAAATAGAAAATAAAACCACACATTTTTCTTGATGTCTAGAATGCAAAAGAGCAGGGAAATGTATCTTCCTGATTTTGTGCAGCATTGAAGAAATCGATGACATGTGTTATCAAGTCTGCACACATGTGAACACAGAGACTAGGAAGAAGCTTCTTTTGGTAAAATAGTTTGTTTCACATTACTTCTGTAAAAGCAGCTTCAGAAGTCTAGCTTCAGAGTATATTACTGGTAATATTTTTCTTTCAAAAGATAAGCCACACAAAAGTGATGTCTCTTTACAGATGCAGGAAATGGGAGTTTTGCTGAAACTGGTAGTGACAGGGAATGGATGGAATATGTTCAGAGTGGGGAACCTCCTGACCAGAATTTTAATATTCCTATGCAGTGAGCCAGAGGCCAACTCTCTCTTCTCCCCGTGTTTATTACTAGATTATAAGAATATTTAAAATAAAAGATCTTATACATTTTTCCTTTTGTTCAGGAATTAAGACCATAAATAGTTTAATGATTCAATTTCAGTTTTCAGAAAATTCTAATATTATTTTCTTTTTTATTTATTGAAAAACTGTTCAAAAAATAAAATATAAAACATTATTTACAGTACAGTATACTGATCATTTAGTTTCTTAATTAAAAATACTAGAGTAAGATCTTAATTATATTTTCTTATCGGAAATATATAATCAAATATGCTTTTCATTTTAAATCCTTAGTACTTATTTAGAAATAAATAATTTTCTAATGTTTTATCTATTTCTATATGTAAAAATGCACAATGTCTTCGTTTTTGTAATGATAAAGTGCAAAATAAACTTGGTGATCATTAATAGATTACCTTTAAAAATAGTATGATTATTTATTTGAAGAAATATTGTCTATTTATTAAGTGTTATCAAATATATTTAAAACCTGAATGAGTATCACTTCATAGTGTTAAATGGTAAAAAGCAGTTTACAATATATTATGAATAGCATGATCTTAATTTACTTATATTTATTATTAACAGTAATTGCTTAAGTTCTAAATAAGATGCACAATTCAGATCAGAGAAATATATATATATTTTTTATATATATATTTTATTATTATTAATTCTAATGGGGTAACACCTATAAATCAGGGTACATATGTACAATGAAAACATCTCCAGGTTATCTTATCATTCAATTGTGTTGCATACCCATCACCAAAAGTCTAATTGTCCTCTGTCACCTTCAATCTGGTTTTCCCTGCGTCCCTCCCCTCCTCCCTATCCCACTCTTCCCTCCCTCCCCCCATCCCATAACCACCACTCTCTTGTCCATGTCTCATATTCTCACTTTTATGTCCCACCTATGTATGAAATCATGCTGTTCTCAGTTTTTCTTTTTTTCTGATTTACTTATTTCACTCCGTATAATGTTATCAAGGTACATCCATTTTGTTATAAATGATCCGATGTCATTGTTTCTTATGGCTGAGTAGTATTCCATAGGATATATGTACCAAAGCTTTTTAATCCACTCGTCTTCTGACGGACACTTGGGCTGGTTCCAGATCTTCGCTATTGTGAACAATGCTGCCACGAACATGGGGGCGCATTTCTTCTTTTCGAACAGTGCTATGGTGTTCTTAGGGTATATTCCTAAAAGTGGGATAGCTGGGTCAAAAGGCAGTTCGATTTTTAATTTTCTGAGGAATCTCCAAACTGTTTTCCACAGTGGCTGCACCAGTCTGCATTCCCACCAGCAGTGCAGAAGGGTTCCCTTTTCTCCACATCCTCGCCAGCACTTATTCTGTGTTGTTTTGCTGATAAGTGCCATTCTGACTGGTGTGAGGTGATATCTCATTGTGGTTTTAATTTGCATTTCTCTAATGATTAGTGATGTTGAGCATTTTTTCATATGCCTATTGGCCATCTGTATGTCCTCTTTGGAGAAATTTCTATTCATTTCTTTTGCCCATTTTTTGATTGGGTTGTTTGTCTTCCTGGTGTTGAGTTTTATAAGTTCTTTATAAATTTTAGTTATTAACCCCTTATCAGATGTGCTGTCGAATATGTTCTCCCATTGTGTGGTTTGTCTTTTTATTCTGTTCCTATTGTCTTTAGCTGTGCAAAAACTTTTTAGTTTGATATAGTCCCATTTGTTTATCTTGCCTTTTATTTCATTGGCCCGTGGAGATAAATCGGGAAATATATTGATGCTACAGATGTTGGAGAGCTTGCTGCCTATGTTTACTTCTAAGATGCTTATGGTTTCACGGCTTACATTTAAGTCTTTTATCCATTTTGAGTTTGTTTTTGTGAATGGTGTAAGTTGATGGTCTAGTTTCGTTTTTTGCAGGTAGATGTCCAATTTTCCCAACACCATTTGTTAAAGAGGCTGTCTTTACTCCATTGCATGTTCTTTCCTCCTTTGTCAAATATCAGTTGTCCATTAAGCTGTGGGTTTATTTCTCAGCCCTCTGTTCTGTTCCATTGATCTATGTGCCTGTTCTTATGCCAGTACCAGGCTGTCTTGAGTATAATGGCCTTATAGTAAACCTTGATATCTGAAAGAGTGATACCTCCTGCTTTATTTTTTTTTTTTAAGATTGCTGAGGCTATTCGTGTTCTTTTTTGGTTCCATATAAATTTTTGGAATATGTGTTCTATATCTTTGAAGTATGTCATTGGTATTTTAATTGGTATTGCATTGAATTTATAAATTGCTTTGGGTAATATAGACATTGTAATGATGTTTATTCTTCCTAGCCATGAGCACGGTATGTGCTTCCACTTGTTTGTATCTTCCTTGATTTCTTTTATCAATGTTCTATAATTTTCCGAGTACAATTCCTTAACCTCCTTGGTTAAATTTACTCCTAGGTACTTTATTTTTTTGGCTGCAATAGTGAAGGGGATTGTTTCCTTAATTTCTTTTGCTGATATTTCATTGTTGGTGTATAGAAATGCCTCTGATTTCTGAGTATTAATTTTATATTCTGCCACCTTGCTGAATTCATTTATAAGGTCCAGTAGTTTTTTGACTTAGACTTTAGGGTTTTCAATATACAATATCATATCATCTGCAAATAGTGACAGTTTTACTTCTTCTTTTCCAATTTGGATGCCTTTTATTTCTTCTTCTTGTCTGATTGCTGTAGCTAGGACTTCCAGAACTATGTTGAATAAGAGTGGTGAAAGTGGGCAACCCTGCATGGTTTCTGATCTTAAGGGGATTGCTTTTAATCTTTTTCCATTTAGTATGATGTTTGATGTCGGTTTATCGTAGATGGCCTTTATCATGTTGAGGAATGTTCCCTGTATTCCCACTTTACTGAGAGTTTTGAGCATGAATGGGTGCTAGATTTTATCAAATGCCTTTTCTGCATCTATTGAAATTATCATGTGATTTTTGTCCTTCCTTTTGTTTATGTGATGAATCACATTGATTGATTTGCGAATATTGAACCAGCCTTGCCTCTCCAGAATAAATCCCACTTGATCATGGTGTATGATATTTTTCATATACTGCTGGATCCGGTTGGCTAATATTTTGTTGAGAATTTTAGCATCTAAATTCATCAGGGATCTAGGCCTATAATTTTCTTTCTTTGTGTTGTCTTTGCCCGGTTTTGGAATCAGAATTATGCTCGCCCTATAAAAGGAGTTTGGAAGTCTTCCTTCCTCTTGAATTTTTTGAAATAGCTTGAGAAGGATAGGAGTTAGTTCTTCTTTGAATTTTTGATAGAATTCACTTGTGAAGCCATCAGGCCCAGGACTTTTCTTTTTTGGGAGTTTTTTGATAACTGTTTCTATCTCATTTGCTGTAATTAGTCTGTTTAGGTGTTCTGATTCTTCCAGATTGATTTTTGGAAGGTTATATGATTCAAGAAATTTGTCCATTTCACCAAGATTGTCTAATTTTTTGGCATATAGTTCTTCATAGTATTTTCTTACAATGCTTTGTATTTCTGTTGTGTCAGTTGTTATTTCTCCACTGTCCTTTCTAATTTTATTTATTTGAGTCCTCTCTCTTTTTTTCTTGGTGAGTCTAGTTAAAGGTTCATCAATCTTGTTTACCTTTTCAAAGAACCAGCTTCTGGTTTCATTGATCCTCTGTATTGTTTCCTTAGCCTCTATGTCATTTATTTCTGCTCTGACCTTTATTATTTCCTTTCTTCTACTTGTCTTGGGTTTTATTTGTTGTTGTTTTTCTAGTTCTTTTAGATGCAGGGTCAGGTTGCTTATTTGAGCTTTTTCTAGCTTCTTATGATATGCCTGTAGTGCAATAAATTTCCCTCTCAGAACTGCTTTTCTGTGTCCCATAAATTTTGAATTGATGTATGCTCATTATCATTTGTTTCTAGAAACTTTTTTATTTCTTCTTTGATCTCATTGTTAATCCATTCATTATTTAATAACATGCTATTTAGTTTCCAAGTGTTTGAGTATTTTTCAGTTTTTCTTTTGTGGTTAATTTCTAGTTTCATGGCAATGTGATCAGAGAAAATGCTTGATATGATTTCAATCTTCTTAAGTTTATTGAGACCATTTTTGTGTCCTTACATGTGGTCTATCCTAGAATACGTACCATGAGCACTTGAGAAGAATGTATATTCTACTGCTTTAGGGTGAAAAGTTCTGAAGATATCTATTAAATCAAGTTGATCTAGTGTCTCCTTTAAGTCTGCTGTTTCTTTATTAATTTTCTTTCTTGAGGATCTATCCAGTGTTGTTAGAGGGGTATTGAAATCCCCTACTATGATAGTATTGCTGTTAATCTCGCCCTTTATATCCATCAAAGTCTGCTTTATGTATGTCGGGGCTCCTATATTTGGTGCATAGATATTTACAATAGTTATATCTTCCTGTTGAATTGTTCCCTTAATCATTATGTAGTGTCTTTCTTTATCTCTTACTACAGCCTTTGGTTTAAAGTCCATTTTGTCTGATATAAGTATTGCTACCCCTGCTTTTTTTTCATTTCCATTTGCATGAAATATTTTTTTCCATCCTTTTACCTTCAGTCTATGAGCATCTTTTGTTTTAAGGTGTGTCTCTTGTAGACAGCATATGTATGGGTCCTGTTTCTTTATCCATGCAGCTACCCTATGTCTTTTGATTGGATCATTTAATCCATTTACATTTAAGGTTATTATTGATATGTAGTTGTTTATTGCCATTTTATTCTTTAAAGCTGTATTTTTCTTTTGCTCTATTCTTTCCTCCCTTTAAACTGTTCACAAGAGGCCCCTTAGTATCTCTTGCAGAATTGGTTTGGCTTTTATGAATTCCTTGAGGCTTTCTTTTTCTGGGAAGCTCTTTATTTCTCCTTCAATTTTAAACGTTAGCCTTGCTGGATAAAGTAGTCTTGGTTGTAGGTTCTTGTTCTGCATTACTTTGATTATATCTGGCCATTCCCTTCTGGCCTCAAGTGTTTCTGTTGAGAAGTCCGATGTCATCCTTATGGGGGCTCCTTTGTAGGTGATAGCCTTTTTTTTCTCTAGCAGCTTTTAAAATTTTTTCTTTATCCATTAGCTTTGGTATTTTAACTATGATGTGTCTTGGTGTAGATCTTTTTGGGTTTCTCTTTAATGGAGTTCTGTGTGCTTCTTGAACGTGTGGAGTGTTTCCCAACCTTAATTTAGGAAAGTTTTCTGCTATGATTTGATTGAACAAAGTTTCCATTTCCTGTCTTCTCTCCTCTTCTTCAGGCACCCCTATGTGCAAATGTTGTTTCTCTTCATGTTGTCACAGAGCTCCCTTAGAGTTTCCTCACATTTTTTAAGTCTCTTTTTCTTTTTCTTCTCTGCTTCTGTGCCTTTGTGTATTGTGTCCTGTAACTCGCTTATTCGATCCTCAGCGTCATCCATCCTGCTTTTAATTCCTTCAATTGTGGTCTTCAGTTCTGATACTGTATTTGTCATTTCTGTCTGATTCTTTTTTATTATTTCAATTTCATTTTTTATACTTGTTATCGCTTTATTTAGGTGTTCATAATGACTATCTATTGTTGCTCTAATTTCTTTGAACATCCTAACTATCATTATTCTAAATTCTGCTTCTGGTAATTTGGTTATATCTGGTTCATTCAGGTCCTTCTCTGGGGATTTCTCTTGATTCATTTGTTTTGCATTCCTCTGCCTGCCCATTTTTTCTGTGTATAAGCAAGTTGTGGCCAATGTAGTCCAGTAGGTGTTGCCTTTGTGTTCTCTAGGTGTGGTCTGTCTGCAGGCCCCCCACCCCCTCTGCCGGTGCCTAGGGTGGTTGGGTATGAGTGTTGCCAGCGCCGGCCCACTGTGGCTTTTGCTGTGATTTCTGCCTCTCCTCCGTGGGAGGGGCTGTCACTGAAGCCACAAGACTTAGCACCAAGGGTAGAGGTGAGCACCTTTGCTCAGCTGAGGACCCAGCCTATTTCCGGACTTCCGCCCAGAACCGGCAGTCGGAGCCTGTTCGATACAGTTCTGCGGGTTAGTCAGGGCTTTTGACGTGCTTTTAGCTGTAAGCTTTTGCCCGTCCGGAGCTTTAGCCCCGCCCTCGAGGCTAGGGCCCTTCTGCGCAGGATCGGAAACCAAGGTTTATTGGGCCGGGCATGTTTGCTGGCTTTTGCTCAGCTTCGTACTTCCGCTCTTCCGGGACTCTACCCCGCCCCCGCGTTCGGATCCCGCTCGTGCACGTATGAATGCAATCTGCCGTTTCTCCGGCCAGGCGGGGATAGTAGTGTGAGCTCAACTGCGAGCTTCCACTTGTCTCGGGGTCTAGCCCGTTCCCGAGCTCGGAGCCCGCTCGTGCATGCACACTGGCCAACCGCGGTTTCTCCGGGGCGGGGGCTGATAGCGTCAGCTCAGCCGCGAGCCCCTGCCCGTCCCTTGTCCTAGCCCGGTCCCTGCGGTCAGGGCCGGCTTGCGCAGGGCCTGCCCGTTCCTGGCCTCCTGCTTTGTCCCCGTAAGTGGGATTAAAGGCGGGCCCGCAGCTTCCGGACCGCTTTCGCGCCCCCCTCCGACCCTCTGGGCTAGACCGATCTCCCACCGGCCTGGCCTCCACCCACTCTGACAGAACCGCGCCTCAGCGTCCTGTTGCCCCAAACCCCCAAGCAGCCCTCAGCAGAGTAGGAAGGGACCTTATACTCCACACTGTAGGCCTGGGAGCTCCCTCACTTGTTTCACAGCTCAAAACTGTCCAAACGCCTCTTCCAGGCTCTAGGACTGCAGGCTGGGGCTTGGTTCCTGGGACCCAGGTCCCTCCCTCTCCACCAAACTTTTCTCCCGCCCCGCGGGTCTCTCCGGGCTGCCGCTTGCTCCGGGGAGCTGGGCAGCCCTCTTCGCGTTTTCGCTATTCCTACCAGTCTCAAAGTGGCTTCTTCTGTGTTCCTTGGTTGAAGAGTTCACTTAGTTTAGTTCATAGTTGGTTTATCCAGATGATGGCTCTTTAGATTGAGTTATAATCCACTTTGCTTCTGGGAGTTGAAAGTTGGTACATCCGTCTACTCTGTCGCCATCTTGCTTCTCAGATCAGAGAAATATTAACTGCTCTATTACAATGGAATAAATTTTTCCTTTGGCTATTTTCTCATAATATTAAATTTATATTGTCTAATTTTTATTATGGTTATGCATTTATATTTACCTCTATTAAATAATTATCAACATCATATCTAAATATTTTATCCATCATACCAAATAATGTCTAGAAATATCATTCAGTAAGAGGTAAAGGAACAGAAAAATGAAGGAGAGTCAAATAATTACTATCAAGGAGAAAATCTAAGTGGAATGATATAGTACAATTGAAACATAAATGGAAAGTCTCAGATATTGTTGTTTAAAAAAATAAGAATAAAATTAATTAAATTAGTGCACATGTATGAAGATTCTAAATGAAAACATTCTACTCTTTTTTATACTATATTTGTTCATATACTGATATTAATAAAATATTAATATTATTATAATTTAACACATAACCAGAGGTTATTGAGTCATGGCTCTCATGGCCACTGTCCTGGCTCACTGCTTCATAGGCAGAGACAAATCTTGCCAATCCTTTGACACCTTCACAACCCACAACTGATTCATGGTACATTGATTAGAAGACTTCTTAAGTAAAAAGATCATATACACAGAATTCTCAAAGGATTTTATTGTTTTATCTTAAAAGATGAGCCAAGCAGTGAATAGAACATCAGAGCGGGATGCAGAGGACCCAAGTTTGAAACCCTGAGGTCACTGACTTGAGTGTGGGATCATAGATTTGACCCCATAGCCACTGGCTTGAAGCCCAAGGTTACTGAATTGAGCCCAAGGTCACTGGCTTGAGAAAGGAGTCACAGGCTCAGGCTGGTCAAGGCACATATGAGAAGCAATCAATGAAAACCTAAGATGCCGCAACGAAGAATTGATGCTTCTCACATCTTTCCCTTCCTGTCTGACTGTCCCTCTCTCTCTTTCTTTCTCTCTGCTCTTTATCTCTCTCACACACACACACAAAAAAAAAGATGAGTGAAAACCCAAAGATCATTATGTATTTAAAGATGACTACAATATAAAACACATAAAGAAGAAAAAATAATTATCTTGAATGAGAGATATCAATCAGTAAGAAGATCAATAAGAGTTTGTTCCATGTTCTCTAACATTCATAGGAACCCAAGTATAGTATTTACAATAAAATAAAAAATATTAGAAAAGTGGATTAATTTAAAAAATTGTGAAGACACATTTAAGAAAATAATGAGACATTTTTTAAAGAAATAGAGTAAAGTAGCAGATTCTTTTTAAATGTGAGAAGTAAATAAGAGAAATAACAGCCAAGAGAATCAAAGAAAAATACTCCGAGAAAAAGAAAACTCAGAGAATGAAAGTTAAATTATTTAAAAATAAATAGTACATAAACATTTTATAAATCTGCAAGTATGTACTATAGACCAAAACTTTTCACTCAGTGAACACACTGAATAATAAAAAATAATAAAAGACAAACTTCATTTTAACATCAGGATGCCAAAGATGAAAAAAAATTCCAAAATTTCAGAAACAAAAAAATATTCATAAGTCAAAACAAGGATAAATTCCAAAAAGTACACATGCAATATATATTTCCAATGCATTTATACAAATTATACTTAAATCTCTTATCAAAAGCAAGAAACTCAACCAAGAAAGAGTTAAACATGACGTGAAGAGATAAAAAATGTCTATCAGCAAAGCAGTGAATGAAAGCAGGTGGAGAGGTGACCTTAGGGAAGAACTTAAGATAATAATAATTTAATCATATACAGAATCAATGAGTTTTTGGAGTTTTTAGGAAGTACTGGATGATATAGTAAAGACAAATAGAGTGTAAAGAAACAAGATAATTAAGACTATAAAATCTAAATACATTTATATAAGAAAATGCAATAAATGGGCTAGAGATTATTGCTTTTAACTTTATGAAGTTATTCTTTGGTAAAGTAAAATGTATTTATTTACACATATCATTCAGTACACAAGACTTATATTGAATTGTAACTAATTCAGAATGGTGAAATATAAAGCTAAATTATTCAGGTGATAGGTTCAAGGTTACCATCCACAGTTGTATCTAAACATATATGATGAGAGTGCAGAAATCTTTTATTGAAAGAATGAAACATTATGAAGATAAATTTATACTACCAGCTACCAAATTCAATCTGCATATTACCATTTTAATGTAAACTAACAGTATGTATAGCACAGTCATTAAGAGCGTTGGCTGAGATATCAGACTGGCTGAGACAGAAACTAGGTCTATAGTTGTTTGACCTTGGGCAGATGACATAAAGTCTAATTGTCTTAGTTTCATCATATGTAAAAGGCTGATGATAGTATTTTTTTCTTAATATTGTGGTGAGGATTAAATGCATTAATATATGGGAAATGCTTAGAACAAAACCTATTATTTTTTTACACTTTTCTCTTATAGAATATTTATAAAACTTAGGTGAATATATTTTAAAAATAAAAATTTAGATTATTGCTAATATAATAGCATAAAAAGGGTATCAATTCAATGTTGTAGGAATAGAAATGCACAGACACCTGCCAAAATATGGAACAAATCCAGCCATCTATTTCTGTCTCAACTAATTTGTGTTCTTCCTGATTAAAAATCTATTATAAATAAAAATAATGATAAAGTAACGAATACATTTTTTTGTTAATTTCAACAATTGCTTCACAGGATGTGTGTATGTGTCTGTGTGAGTGTGCAGCTTCAAAGCAAATTTCATATGTATTAAAAATATCTTGACATAAGAATAAATTCTGATAGAATATGATTTTCAGTAAAGGGAGAATCAGCATAGTGCATTAATGCCTAATTTATTATAGCATGAAAAAAGAAATCCACTGGTAATCACTGGTGCCAAAATTGTAATACTGAAACCTGGACACTTCTTTTTAATTAAATATTGGCAGTATTGTTTGAGATAATTTTTACAAATAATGTTTTGTTATCTATTTTCAGTTAAGCAAGATACCTATTATTTATCTTGAATTCCCAAATCAATAAATCATAAAATACCAAAATGGTTCTACAACCAGAGCCTAGATACAAGATCAATCTCCCTCAATTTTCATAAATATAAACATACGGGCTACAATAGTACTAGAATTTTAAATAATAAACTTATAATTTTAAATAATAAACCTCTATAATCTTCTTAACCAATATCACCCCAAAAATTTAATTTAAAAAAACATTAAAAGTATTACAAGAAATAACTCCAGGCATTAATGTTCATTCCTTCTATTTAATGTTAGGTGTTTATTGCTCATTTGAAATTTTATTGTGCACTCTAAATATTCAGTTAGTTTGAAATTATTGTATATATTTACAGATCCATTAGTAACCATTTAGTATCAGACAAGCTAAAACAAAAATAATGCTCTTTAATAAAATAGACTGTTTGACTACTTGAATTAAAAAATGAATAGTGGTAAAGAAAAATAATAAACAGGACTACATCAAACTAAAAAACTTTTGCACAGCAAAAGAAACCATTAACAAAAATACAACTCACTGTATGGTAGAATATATTCTCAGCTACATCTGATAAGAAACTAATAACCAAAATTTATAAACAAATTTTAAAACTCAATGCCAAAAAGACGAAATATTCTATTTAAAAATGGCAAAGGACTTGAATAGGACACTTCTCCAAAGAGGACATTCAGATGGCAATTAAGCATACGACATAATGCTCAATCAACATCACTAATCATTAGAGAAATGTAAATTAGAACCATAATGAGATATCAACTCACACCTTCCCAAGTGTCCATCAGTGGACAAGTGGATGGAAAAACTGTGGTATATATACACAATGGAATACTATGCAGCCATAAAAAGAAGTAAATCTTACTTTTTGCAACAGCATGGATGGGCATGGAGATTATTATGCTGAATGAAATAAACCAGGCAGAGAAAGACAAATACCATATAATCTCAGTTATATGTGGAATCTAATAAACACAATAAACTGAGGAACAGAATAGAAACAGAGTCCGGGTCACAGGGAACAGATGGACAGCTTTCAGAGGGAAGCAGGAAGAGAGGACTGGATCAAAGAATGGGAAGGGATTAGCCAAAAACCATATATGCATAATACCCATATACAAACAAGAGAGTAACAACGGCCAAAGGGTAAGAGGGGTTGGAAGTAGGGGAGAAGAGTAAGGGGGTGGTCTATGGTGGTGAAAAGAGACTTTGTATGAGTTATAGCAGGGTACGGTGCAGTGTGTAGAGGGTGTTATAGTGAGTGGGACTCTTGAAACTACATCAACACAATACATTGAAAAATAAATTTTAAAATATATATAATAAGTAGTACAATTTTCTTATGGTAATAGGAACATGATATCTCCCCCTTGATAAACTTTTAAGTGAACAATATAATATTGTAAACTAATGTTTCTAGGTGATACAACAAATGTCTACAATTTATTCATCTTGCATAGCTGAAACTTTACACTCATTAAACAGTAGCACCCCATTTTTTTTTCTTTCTTTGGCCCAGGGAAAACATTGTCTTACTCTCAATCTTTATGTGTTTATTTAAATGCCTCATATAAGTAGAATCATGCAGTATTTGTCTCTGATTGTTTTTTTTTTTCCTTAACATAATGTCCTCCAGGTTCATCCATAGTACTGCATATGGTAAAATCTCCCCCCCCCGTTTTTTTGTATTTTTCCAAAGTTAGAAGTGGGGAGGCAGTCAAACAGACTCCCACTTGCGCTTGACCGGGATCCACCCGGCAAGCCCACCAGAGGCTGATGCTCTGCCCATCTGGGGCGCTGCTTCATTGAGGTCTGAGCCATTCTAACGCCTGAGGCAGAGGCCATGGAGCTGTCCTCAGCACCTGGGCCAACTTGGCTCCAGTGGAACCTTGGCTGTGGGAGGAGAAGAGAGTGATAGAGAAAAAGAATAGGAGGAAGAGTGGAGAAGCAGATGGGTGCTTCTCCTGTGAGCCCTGACCAGGAATCGAACCTGGGACTTCCACATGCTGGTCCGATGCTCTACCACTGAGTCTACTGGTCAAGGCCTCCCTCCCTTTTTTAAAGTCTGAATAATATTACATTGTATATATGTACCACATTTTCTTCATTTATTCATTTATCGATAGACATTGAAGTTGTTTTTGTATCTTGCCTATTGGGAATAATTCTACTATAAACATGGGAATCTGGATATCCCTTTGAGAATCTAATTTTAATTCTTTTAAATGTACACCCAGAAGTTGGATAGCTCCATAGTATGGCTCCTCTATTTTTAATTTTTTGAGGTACCTCAATACTGTTTTCTATAGTAGCTGCAAAAAAGAAATTAAGAAAATTACATTTACAATAGCATTAAAGAGAATAATATTTTTTGTAATAAGTTTAAAAGAGGCAAAAGACTTGTACATTAAAAACTGTAAACATAGTTGAAAAACACTTTAAAAGATACAAATAAATAGAAAAACATTCTGTCTTCATGGATTGGAAGACACTGTTAAAATATTCATACTTACCAAAGCAATCTACAGATTCAATATAATCTCTATAAAAACCTTCCTGCCATTTATTGGAGAAAAAATGAAAGTAAAAATCCTAAAACTCACATAAAAACACTCACAATAAAATAAAAAAATACATAATAGCTAAAATAGTCTTGAGAAAGAAGAGCAAAGTTAGAAGCATCACACTTGCCGATTTCAAAATATCAAAATCTATTTTACCACCCCCCCTCTCTCTCTGTCTCTCTCTCTCTCTCTCTCTCTCTCTCTATATATATATATATATATATTTCTCTTAATTAATTTATTCTGAATTCAATTAAAGGTCATGCAAAAGTATGTTTAATGATGTTCATGTTAGTAGCATTTTTAATTATTATTTTAATTTTTTCTGGAATTTTTAAATTGATCTTATTGGGGTGACATTGGTCTGCAAAACCATACAGGTTTCAAGTGTACAACTCAATAAAACATCTTCTGCACATGGCATCGTGCTCTCATCACCCCAAGCAAAATTGACATCCTCATCTACATCCTCATTTTTCCCGTCTTTGCCCACATCCACCTACTCCCACACAAAGCTGCAAAAATTAAAATAAGTAGTATAGTTCTAAAAGCTCAATTACTGTTAAAAATAACAACAGAAAAACAAAAACGATTTGTACCAAGTATGACCAAACAACAACAAAAACCTAGCTTAGTCATTTTAAAAAGAGCTCCTGTCTTCCCCAGAAATGGTACAGACCAATGGCTCCAGGCAAAGGCTTTGTTGTGAACTGCCCCAGTGTCATCCAGCTCCACAGTTTACCGAGTATAACTTAGCTTTTGAAAAAATTGAGCTAATTACAGAAGGTTTGGTGGTTTCATGTATTATATAAAATACTGAATATAAAATATGTAGTGCTATATTTGATACATTGCAGTAATTTCATATATATTGATTGGTATACACCAATCTTTTTTTAAGAAAGAGAAAGCTGCAGATGAGAATAATTTTCGGAGTTCTACAAAAGAAATCATATAAAACAAACTTGGTATTTTGAATACTATATTTTAAAGATACAGTTTACTTTTGCTTCTTTTTTATTTTTATAATTTTAGTGCATAGGGCAATGTTAGCTACCACAACAATGGCCAATTAATTGATGCCCTGTAAACAACTAAGATGGCAGGCCTGTGAAATGGAAGAGATTTTTCTCAGATGAAAAATTCTGAGAAATAGAGGCTGTCAGAACTGTTTTCTGATACTTAGACTTTACAAGGATTGGCAGTTTATGGATAAGAAAACTTTAGGAAACAAAACAAAACAGACAGTAAGCAATATATTCAGAGAAATCCAGTGGGAGGATGGTCTCCACCCGCAGACCTGTCCTAGCTTAAGGCCCTAACGTCTCAAACTAGAAGGAAACACACTCTTGGACCTGACTCCAGTGGAAGGAAATTATCAGAAACTACCGACAAGACCATAAGGGAAATTAAAGCAGCAGAAAATGACATACTGTTTTAATTACAACTACTCAGTTTAGGTACAGTTTTGGAAATAAAGCAGACTGCTAAACAAAATTTTAAGTGTATGGAACTGCTGCTCAATGTGGCCCCAGGTTCAATGCTGTAAAAGGAAAACTTGGAACTCTGTCTTAGTCCCTACATGCATTATGGCATCCGGTTTTCCAGGTAGACTAAAGGCCAGTTGTTCAATCTTTACAAGCAAGGGCACCAAACTCCTTCATGAAATTTATCTGCAACAAGTTTTTTTCTTAATACCACTAGCCCATAATTTGAAATTGTACCAAGCAGCATTGCCTTTTACCAAATTTTCAATCTGCCTTTTAAATCAGATAGGAATGGAATTCATCATTTTATTATTCTGAATACTCTGTTTTCCTGGAGCCTTGTCTCCTCTCCTCTGCCTACTTTGCATGTGGTCTCTTCTGTCTCAGCTGGGTCATAAAATAAATTCATAGATAAACCCATCTAGCTATAATTCACTCCCTCTTAGACCCTTTTTATCTCTTGTAAACCCTGTTTAGCTCTTAATCTACACTATATTTTATATCTGGGTTACAACTTAAAACTTTTTTAAAAAATACTACATATATGAAAAACTCCATATAATAATATATTTACCAAACTATTGCAAAGGAATAAGCATTGCAGAAACATCATGATAAATAATGGAATCATAAACTAATTAAGAGATATAGCTTCCATTTAGAAATAATGCTATAGTTAATTCAAATTTTGTCATAAAATACCATTTATAGACATATGTCTTATTGTTTTAATTAACAGGAATGCCTTTAAGTTACTGGCATATATTCTGCAACTTAAATAAATTAAGTCTGATGTTTCATATAATGTACATTAAAATAATTTATAGACACAATGGTCTTTATCTTTTTTTATGTTTTATTCTGAAAAGTAGTTAATAAACAGATCATTATCTTGTAAAGTAATAATAATGTATATATTTTATTCTTTTTGATGAATCTTAAAACTCAAGTCCAACTTATAAACTATTTTTTTTGTAGTTTAAATGTCCACTTATTATCACCTGACCCACGATTTAAGATCATCTGATCTGTGACTTGTTCATCGTGACCTAAGACCTTTTACAAAGAGCTTTTCATAACATTAGTTTTCAGAAAGTACCTAAAAATAGTTTCTCTTTGCAGACTTTGGTTTCTTTTTTTAATGAATTAATTTATTTATTGTGTTTACATAGATTCTAGTGTCTTCCCAAAATCATCCCCCCTCCCCCGTATTCCCCCAACATCTCCCCTACCACCCTCCCAAGAACTCCCGCCACCCTTCCCTTCAGGATTAATTCCATTCCTCAGTTTAAATTGTTCCTTGGATTCCTCAAATTAGTGAAGTCATATGATATTTTTCTTTCTCTGCTTGGCTTATTTCACTCAACATAATAGTTTCCAGGTCCATCCAAATTGTTGCAAAAGGTAAGATTTCGTTCTTCCTCATAGTTTCCTCATCTGTCCATTGGCCATCTGTATGTCCTCTTTGGAGAAGTGTCTATTAATTTCTTGTGCTGATTTCTTGATTCGATTGTTTGTCTTCCTGGTGTGGAGTTTTACAAGTTCTTATAAAGTTTGGTTATTAACCCCTTATCAGATATTTTGTTGAATATATTCTCCCATTGTGTAGTTTGTTTTTATTCTGTTTATATTGTGTTTAGCTGTGCAAAAGCTTTTTAGTTTGATATAGTTCCATTTGTTTATCCTGTCCTTTATTTCATTAGCCTGTGGAGATAAATCAGCAAATATATTGCTGCGATAGATGTTGGTGAGCTTACTGTCTATGTTTTCTTCTAAGATGTTTATGGTTTCATGACTTACATTTAAGTCTTTTATCAATTTTGAGTTTATTTTCATGCATGGTGTAAGTTGGTGGTATAGTTTCATTTCTTTGAAGGTAGCTGCCCAGTTTTCCCTACCCCATTTGTTAAAGAGACTATCTTTACTCCACTGTATGCTCTTACCTCCTTTGTCAAATATCAATTGTCCATAAAGGTGGGGGTTTATTTCTGGGTTCTCTGTTGTGTTCCATTGTTCTATATGCGTGTTCTTATGCCAGTACCAAGCTGTTTTGACTACAATGGCTTTGTAGTATAACTTGATATCAGAAAGTGTAATACCTCCCACTTTATTCTTTTTCAAGACTGCTGAGGCTATTCATGTTCTTTCTTTGTTCCATATAAATTTTTGGAATATGTGTTCTATATCTTTGAAGTATGTCCTTGGTAATTTCATTGGTATTGCATTGAATTTATAAGTTGCTTTGGGTAATATAGAAATTTTAATGATGTTTATTTTTCCTAACCATGAACATAATATATGCTTCCACTTGTTTGTGTCTTCCTTGATTTATTTTATTAATGTTTCATAATTTTCTGAGTACATACAAGTCTTTAACCTCTTTGGTTAAATTTACTCTTAGGTACTTTATTTTTTTTGTCGTTGCAATAGTGAAGGGAATTGTTTCCTTAATTTCTCTTTCTGACATTTCATTGTTCATGTATAAAAATGCCTCTGATTTCTGTGTATTAATTTTATATCCTGCCACCTTGCTGAATTCGTTTATCAGGTCCAGTAGTGTTTTGACTGAGACTTTAGGGTTTTCTATATACAGTATCATATCATCTGCAAATAATGATAGTTTTACTACTTCTTTTCCAATTTGGATGCCTTTTATTTCTTGTTGTCTGCTGTAGCTAGGACTTCCAGTACTATGTTGAATAAGAGTTGTGAAAGAAGGCACCCCTGACTTGTTTCTAATTTTAGGAAAATTGCTTTTAATTTTTGTCCATTAATAATGATATTTGGCTGTGGGTTTGTCATAGATGGCCTTTTTCATGTTGAGGTATGTTCCCTGTATTCCCAACATCATAAATGGGTGCTAGATTTTATCAAATGCTTTCTCTGCATCTATTGAAATTTCATGTGGTTTTTCTCCTTCCTTTTGTTTATGTGGTGCATCACACTGATTTACAAATGTTGTACCATCCTGGCCTCCCCAGAATAAATCCCACTTATCATGATGTATGATTTTTTTCATTTATTGCTGGATTTGCTTTCCTAATATTTTGTTGAGAATTTTGCATCTAAATTGATCACTGATATTGGCCTATAATTTTCTTTCTTTGTGTTTATCTTTGCCTGGTTTTGGAATTAGAATTATGCTCGCCTCAAAAAAGAGGTTTGGAAGTCTTCCTTCCTCTTGGGTTTTTTGAAATAGCTTGAGAAGGATAGGAGTTAGTTCTTTGAATATTTGGTAGAATTCACCAGTGAAGCCATTAGACCCTGGAGTTTTGTTTTTTGGAAACGTTTTGATAACTGTTTCAATTAAATTTGTTGTTATTGGTCTGCTTAGGTTTTCTAATTCTAACAGATTGATTTTTTGGAAGATTATATGTTTTAAGGAATTTGTCCATTTTACCTAGGTTGTTTAATTTTTTTGCATATAGCTCTTCATAGTATTTTCTTACAATATTTTGTATTTCTGATGTGATGGTTGTTATTTCTCCACTCTCATTTCTAATTTTATTTATTTGAATCCTCCTACTTTTTTTTTTGGTGAGTTTTGTTAAAGTTTCATCGATTTTGTTTACACTTTCAAAGATCCAGCTCGTGGTTTCATTTGTCCTCTGTATTGTTTCTTTTCCTCTATGTCATTTATTTTTGCTCTTATCTTTATTATTTCCTTTCTTCTACTACCTCTGGGCTTTACTTGTTGTTTTTTTTCTAATTCTCTTAGATGTAGGGTTAGGTTGTTTACTTGAGCTTTTTCAAGATTCTTAAGAAATGGCTGTAGTGCTATGAACTTCCCTGTCAGGACTGCTTTTTCTGTGTCCCATAAATTTTGAGTTGTTGTATGTTCATTATCATTCGTTTCTGGAAATTTTTTTATTTCTTCTTTAATTTCATTGTTATCCCATTTGTTATTTAATAACATGCTATTTAGTTTCCATGTGTTTGAGTATTTTTCAGTTTTTCTGTTGTGGTTGATTTCTAGTTTCATGCCATTGTGATCAGAGAAAATGCTTGATATGATTTCAATCTTTATAAACTTGGTGAGACCGCTTTTGTGTCCTAACATGTGGTCTATCCTAGAGAATGTACCATGGGCACTTGAAAAAAATGTATATTCTGCTGCTTTAGGATGAAAGGTTCTAAAGATATCTATTAAATCAAGTAGATCTACTGTGTCATTTAAATCTGCTGTTTCTTTGTTAATTTTCTTTCTTGAAGATCTATCTAGTGAATGTTAGTGGGGTATTGAAATCTCCTACTGTGATAGTGTTGCTGTTGATCTTACCCTTTATAACAATCAAAGTCTTTTTTATATAATTTGGTGCTGCTATATTACGTGTGTATATATTTATGATGGTTATTTCTTTCTGTTGTATTGCTCCCTTTATCATTATGTAGTGACCTTCTTTATCTCTTTTTATAGCCTTTGTTTTAAAGTCCATTTCCATTTTGTATGATATAAGTATTGCTACCCCAGAATTTTTTTCATTTCCATATGCATGAAATATTTTTTCCATCCTTTTACCTTTAGTCTATGTGTATCTTTTGTTTTGAGGTATGTCTCTTATAGACAGCATATCTATGGATCCAGTTTTAATATTCATGAGCTACTTTGTGTCTTTTGATTGGATCATTTAATCCATTTACATTTAAATTTATTATTGATATGTAGTTGTTTATTGCTATTTTGTTCTTTAAAGCTATATTTCTCTTTTGCTTTGTTCTTTTCCCCCTTTCTTCTGTTTACACCTGGACCCTTAACATTTCTTGCAGCCTTGGTTTGGTTGTAATAAATTCCTTGAGGTTTTTTTGTTTTGTTTTGTTTTTGTCTGGAAAGCTTTTTATTTCTCTTCTGATTTTAAACAATAACCTTGCTGGATAAAGTAATCTTGGTTTTAGGCTCTTGTTCTGCATTACTTTGACTATTTTTTACCGTTCCCTTCTGGCCTCAAGTGTTTTTTTTGAGAAGTCAGATGTCATTCTTCTGGGGGCTCCTTTGTAGGTGATAGCCATTTTTTCTCTAGCAGCTTTTAATATCTTCTCTTTATCTCTTAGTTTTGCTATTTTAATTATGATGTGTCTTGCTGTAGATTTCTTTGTGTTTCTCTTTAATGGAGTTTACTGTGCTTCTTGAACTTGTGTGAAATTTTCCTGCCTCAATTTAGAGAAGTTTTCAGCTGTGATTTGATTGAACAGGTTTCTAACCCTTGTTCTTTCTCTTCTTCTTCAGAAACTTCTATGATATGAATGGTGTTTCTCTTTAGATTGTCACACAGCTCAATTAAAGTTTCCTCAGATTTTTTCATTCTTTTTTCTTTTTGTTGCGTTGCTTCTGTGTTTTCAATTATCTTGTCTTCTAAATCACTGATTTGATCCTCTGCTTCATCCAGTCTGCTTATAATTGTTTCTAGTGTAGTCTTCATTTCAGATATTGTATTTGTCTTTTCTGATTGGTTCTTCTTTATTATTTCAATGTCCTTTTGATACTTGTTATTTCTTTATTATGTGCTCATTGTGACCTTCCATTGTTGTTCTAAGATCTTTCAGCATTCTAGTAATCATTATTTTAAACTCTGCCTCCAGTAGTTTGCTTATATCCATCTCACTCAAGTCTTTTTCAGAGTGTTTCTCTTGTTGAGTTGTTTGGATTACAACTCTTTGTCTTCCCATTTTATCTGTGTTGCCCTGGACTTCCCTTACTGGGACCAGATTCAGTGTGGGTTCTTTGATGGTTCTTGGTTGTATAAGCCTTCTAGTTCAGTCCAAAAAATTGTCTTTAATGATATTATTTTTCACATTTAATTTGTAATCCACCTTGGTTCTGGGAAGTGGGAGTTGGTGAGTCTGCCTACTCCGTAGCCATCTTGGCTCCCTTCAGACTTTGGTTTCTCATGAACTGTTTATATAAGTAAAAATATGCATCATCAAAAGAATGATAATATCTTTAAATTCAAATCTTTGATTATAACCTAAATATAGAAATATATGAAGTAAAAATTTGGTAGAAACTGTGAAGTAAAATAAAATTGATAAATTCATCCACTATCTACTGAATCAGGACATTTTTGTTTTCAATCAGAACATATTTTTATATAGTAGAATCTAAAGATGTTTATTCAAAACATCCCATTTTAGAGATGAAGAAACTTATTAGTTCATTAGTTGGGAGTATTTGGATTAGAAGGCATATGAAATATAGAAAAGTTTTATTTTGTTAGCAGCAATACATTTATGCCTTTATGAATTTGGTTACAATGAATCTCACAAAACAAACAGGCTTCCAAGGGTTGCATTTCTGTAACAATTACTAAAACCAAACTTGAGCTTAATCACTGCTCCATTTAAAAACAGCAACATAAAAGAAACAAAATCTTAATATTAAATCACAGTTTCTAAACCCAAATAACACAATTTCTCTACTGGCTAAAATTATTTCAACAGTAATGTCTGTAGCTCCTGCTAAATCTTAGCTGTATATGCTTTTTGTCATTATGCATGTAGATTTGTGAGCACTTTTACAAACATTGCCATGTCATATGGCATCATGATGTCTCTGAATTTGTGAAATAATCAGTAGTCAATGTTACTTTGTTACAGTGAACTAATATAAGATCTAGACTTAATTATAATGAATTTTCCATACATATGTCCTCAATAAAGTCTTCGATTTTTATAAAAGTTTGTTTTTTTTCTTGGAAATGAGAGTAAAATTATACTGTTCTGTTGACTAAGCAGGTCATAATGTGTCCAGATTACCAACATGCTAATAATTGATTTATTGTGCTCTTTTCCCACTAGCATAAAGAGTTCTCAAGGCACCTTTGATTTGAAGCTGCTCCAGTGGTTTTTGTAACCCATAGCAAAGCAGCATCACTGTCATACTGTTGAAAGGATAGGACATTGAGCCTTTTCTCTAAGTCAAAATTTCAACATTAGTTAATAAAAAAACATTTAAGCAAAACTCAGTATTTTAAAATAAATCTTACTTATTCAAGAGACATGCATTATGTACTGTTATATACCAAGATCCATAGTAGGTACTGGGATTTCAAAAAGAACTCTAAGAAGTCTTCACTCTGTGTGCTGTGTTTGCTGCCTAGTGGAAACGTGAGAGACATAAACCAAGATGCTCTGTGAACATATGGAAATGTGTTTCTGAAAGACAAGGAATTGAGGCCAGTTTGTATTTTAGGCTGAAATTTACCAGGTGAAGGATAACAGTCCTGATATCCATAACAGAATCTACAAAGAGCATGCTTTGAAATAACACTGTGTCTTGGGGGAGTCATTCTATTGAGGAAGAATAAAGTAGCAGATTAAAAATGTGGCAAGATATGAACCTGGAACTGTAGATCGGGCAGATTCTCAAACATTGTTTGAGATAGCGCTAAGGACAAAATCACATTTGCATTTTTTGAAAGACAAATGTTGTTTTAAGTACACAGATTGGATAGTAGTAAGTTATGACAAGCAACAGGTAATCCAGGTAAGAAGCAGCTAAATAAAAAATAAAAATAGTGGAAAGATGGAGAAGACAAGTACAGTTTATCAATGTTTAGTCAATGAGAGAGATAGGGCTAAGTGTAAATAATAGGTGATTAAAAAGGTTTAGAATGCAGCACAAAAATTGGGTTATGTTGGTCTAGTTATCTGGTAGTTTTGTGACTTAAACGACTGGGAAATGTAGCTGATGGTCTGTCCAGTCACTAGCTCCTCAGGGAAAATATGAGTGAGGTTATAGAATTAGGCATGTAGGGTGAGAGACAAAAGCTGAGATAGGTAAACCTGTAAACGGCAGAAAAGGAAAGAATAATCTGTAAAGAAGACAATTAAGAAATGGTGAACACGGAAGATATGAGAGAACTGAAAATAAATGATGCTGAGGAAACCATCCATAGTTGGTGGCAACTTGAAAATAATGGTTTGTTTCAACTGATTAAGAGCCCTGCAAAAAAAGACAAATAAAAAAGAAAGATCCATGAAGCAGAAGCAGAAGCAGTGTTGGAAAGCTGAAGGAAAGCAGTTGTGAGCCTCATGTGCTAATAGGAAGCACTAGAATAAGGGGAAAACAAGATTCCAGTAAAGAAAAGAGGCTGATAGAAATATTCTGTGAAAGCATGACAATAAGTTTGATTATAGCAGTGGTTCTTAACCTGGGTTCTATCAAACCCTAGGGGTTCAAAGAGTCGGTCTCAGGGGTTTGGAGAAGCCTCTGCCACGGAGGCCAGAATAAAGTAATACCGTAATTTGTTGGGAGTTCATGCACTTTGTTGGTTTTGTTCTTTGAGCAAGGTGATAATTATGCACGGCTCATTTTGTGCACCAGTAAAAAAATATATACCTATGTCTTGAATTTGGAAAAAAAATCATATTTTATTTATCACTAAAGAAGGGTTTGGTGAATGTGCATATGAAACTGGTGGGTTCGGAACCTCAACAAAGGTTAAGAACCACTGGTCTGTAATACTTCCAAAAGTAGACTGAATTATGGGAAGAGGCTGAGGAGCTGGCAACATTGCAAGATTGCAGAGAGAAGTGATTTACATATTTAATTTATATAATACTTTGCAGACCTTTTGTGGAACATACATTTATGTTTCTATTTCTTAAATGAGACACTCAGAGTTGTTCACCAGAAATTTATTATCAGAGCTTTAATTTTTGTTGGTGACAAATAAAACAAATTACCCTTGAGAGAAAATTTGGAAAAGCTAAAGAGTTAAATACTAAAATGAAAAGAAAATAAATAACAATGGATATCAGACTGAAAATAGTTCTGAAGGAGTTCAGATTGGATGCAGTACACAGCACTGAAGAGTTTGGACAAAGGAAGTGTTATATTCAAAATCTTCTAATCAAAAGCTTAATCTGCAATAATGAGAAAATTATTTTGGAAAAAATTAGGACTGAATATTATTTCAATTTGTACAACATATTACTGCAATTAGATGGAAGCCATGAAATCTTACTTCTTATTATAAAGATGAAAAATTTTAACCACCATTTTACATGTCATCCCTCTGTGCCAGTTATTTTGATAAGCAATTTATCTGCATTAACTCACAAATGAGTTCTGTGAGATCCAGCTATTTATACTCCCATTTTGGATTAGAAATAACAGAAGCTTAAGAGTGTTTAAGTGAAATGCCAAATTTTTTTTAATTTGGAAGTAACCAAAAATATCAATCCAAATCAAAGGATAAAATTACATATAAAAAAAGAATTTATTGTCTCAAATTATCAAAATGTTTGGAAGTTGGACTTTATCCAGATTTGACTGAGTCCAGTGTTTTTTCCTGGGATTTCAAAGCTTGTGACCTCTTTTTTTATTTTTTGTTTTTTTTTAATGGGGTGACATTAATAAATCAGGATACATATGTTCAAAGAAAACATCTCCAGGTTATCTTATTCAATTATGTTGCATACTCATCACCCAAAGTCAAATTGTCCTCTGTCACCTTCTATCTGGTATTCTTTGTGCCCCTCCCCTCCCCCTCTCCCTCCCTATCCTTCTTCCCCCCACCCCTCAACCACCACACTCTTGTCCATGTCTCATAATCTTGTTTTTATGTCCCACCTATGTATGAAATCAAGTGGTCCTCAGTTTTTTTCTGTTTTACTTATTTCACTCTGTATAATGTTATCAAGGTCCATCCATTTTGTTGTAAATGATTCGATGTCATCATTTCTTATGGCTGAGTAGTATTCCATAGTATATATGTACCAAACCTTTTTAATCCACTCGTCCTCTTACGGACACTTGGGCTGTTGCCAGATCTTCGCTATTGTAAACAATGCCACCACAAACATGGGGGTGCATTTCTTCTTTTTGAACAATGCTATGGTGTTCTTAGGGTATATTCCTAAAAGTGGGATAGCTGGGTCAAAAGGCAGTTCAATTTTTAATTTTTTGAGGAATCTCCATACTGTTTTCCACAGTGGCTGCACCAATTTGCATTCCCACCAGCAGTACAGGAGAGTTCCCTTTCTCCACATCCTCATTTGTTGTAATTGGTTTTGATCTCATTTGTTGTAATTGGTCTGTCTAGGTGTACTGATTCTTCCAGATTGATTTTTGGAGATTATATGATTCAAGAAATTTGTCCATTTCACCTAGGTTGCCTAATTTTTTGGCATAGAGTTCTTCATAGTATTTTTTTACAATACTTTGTATTTCTGTTGTGCCAGTTGTTATTTCTACACTCTCATTTCTAATTTTATTTATTTGAGTCCTTTCTCTTTTTTTCTTGGTGAGTGTAGTTAAAGGTTCATTGATCTAGTTTACCTTTTCATAGAACCAGCTCCTGGTTTCATTGATCCTCTGTATTGTTTCCTTAGTCTCTATTTCATTTATGTCTGCTCTGATCTTTATTATTTCCTTCCTTCTACTTGTCCTTGGCTTTATTAGCTGTTGTTTTTCTAATTCTTTTAGATGCAGGGTCAAGTTTCTTATTTGAACTTTTTCTAGCTTCTCATGGTATGCCTGTAGTGTTATGAACTTCCCTCTCAGTACTGCTTTTGCTGTGTCCCATAAATTTTGAGTTGTGTATGCTCATTATCATTCGTTTCTAGAAACTTTTTTTATTTCTTCTTTGATCTCATTGTTAATCCATTCGTTATTTAATAACATGCTATTCAATTTCCAAGTGTTTGAGTATTTTTCAGTTTTTCTTTTGTGGTTAATTTCTAGTTTCATAGCACTGTGATCAGAGAAAATGCTTGATATGATTTTAATATTCGTATACTTGTTGAGACCACTTTTGTGTCCTAACATGTGGTCTATCCTAGAGAATGTACTATGGGCACTTGAAAAGAATATATATTTTGCTGCTTTAGGATGAAAGGTTCTAAAGATATCTATTAAATCAAGTAGATCTACGGTGTCATTTAAATCTTCTCTTTTTTTGTTCATTTTCTTTCCTGAAGATCTATCTAGTGAATGTTAGTGGGGTATTGAAATCTCCTACTATTATAATATTGCTGTTGATCTTGCCATTTATAACAGTCAAAGTCTGTTTTATATAATTAGATGCTGCTATATTAGGTGTTTAGATATTTATGATGGTTATATCTTCCTGTTGAATGGTTCCCTTTATCATTATGTAGTGTCCTTCTTTCTCTCTTACTACAGCCTTTGTGTTAAAGTCCATTTTGTCAGATACAGTATTGCTACCCCGGCTTTTTTTTTCATTTCCATTTGCATGAAATATTTTTTTTCCATCCTTTTACCTTCAGTCTATGTGCATCTTTTGTTTTAAGGTGTGTCTCTTATAGACAGCATATGTATAGGTCCTGTTTTTTTATCCACACAACTATCCTATGGTTTTTGATTGGATCATTTAATATATTTACATTTAAGGTTATTATTGATATGTAGTTGTTTATTGCCATTTTATTTTTTAAAGCTGTATTCTCTTTTGCTATATATATTTTCCCCCTTTGTACTATTCACAACAGGCCCCTTAGCATTTCTTGCAGAAATGGTTTGGTTTTAATGAATTCCTTGAGTTTTTTTGTCTGGGAAGCTCTTTATTTCTCCTTCAATTTTAAACGTTAGCCTTGCTGGATAGAGTAGTCTTGGTTGTAGGTTCTTGTTCTGCATTACTTTGAATATATCTTGCCATTCCCTTCTGGCCTCAAGTGTTTCTGTTGAGAAGTCGGATGTCATCCTTATATGGGCTCCTTTTTTTTTCTAGTAGCTTTTAAAATTTTCTCTTTATCACTTAGCTTTGGTATTTTAACTATGATGTGTCTTGGTGTAGATATCTCTGGGTTTCTCTTTAATGGAGTTCTCTGTGCTTCTTGCACATGTGAAACATTTTTCAGTCTTAAATTATGGAAGTTTTCAGCTATGATTTGATTGAACAAAGTTTCTATCCCTTGATCTTTCTCCTCTTCTTCAGCAACCTCTATGATGCAGATATTATTTCTCTTCATGTTGTCACAGAGCTCCCTTACAGTTTCCTCAGATTTTTTGTCTCTTTTTTTTTTTTCTGCTCTGCTTCTGTGCCTTTTTTTATATTGTCCTCTAACTTGCTGATTCGATCCTCAGCTTCATCCATCCTACTTTTAATTCTTTCCATTGTAGTCTTCAGTTCAGATACTATATTTGTCATTTCTGTCTGATTCTTTTTTATTATTTCAATTTCCTTTTTTATACTTGCTATATCTTTATTTAGGTGTTTGTAATGACTATCCATTGTTGTTCTAAGCTCTTTAAACATCCTAACTATCATTATTTTAAACTCTGCATCAGGTAGTTTGGTTATATCTGATTCATTCACGACCTTCTCTGAGGGTTTCTCTTGATTCATTTGGGTTGCATTTTTTTGCCTGCCCTTTTTGTCTGTGTGTAAGAGGGTTTGGCTACTGGAGTCCAAAAGGTGTTGCCTCTGTGTTCCCTAGGTGTGATCTGTCTGCAGGCCCGCCACCCCCTCTGCCGCTGCCTAGGGCGGTTGGTGTGGGTGTTGCCAGTGCCTGCCGCTGTGGCTACTGCTGCGGTCTCCACCTCGCTTCCACAGGTGGGGCTGTGCTCTCGTGCCAGGCTCTATAAGCCTCAGCCTGTCTGGCCTTTGCCCCTCTCCCATGGGTGGGACCGTGCACCGTACTCAGGCCACAAGCCTGGGCACCAAGGTCAAGGGTCAGCACTTTTGCTCAGCTGCCCATCCCTGTCAGCCTATTCCTCTGGCCAAGAGGGGCTTCTGGTACATGCTCAGCTGCTAGCCAGGGCTTCTGCCCTGCTCCTGCCTACCTTGGCTTCTCGGCTGAGCAGGGTTGCTGCTATGTGCTCAGCCCAATGCCGGGCTTCCGCCCTGCCCCCGCCAACCTCGGCTCCTCGACCGGGCTGCTGCTATGCGCTTAGCCGTGGCCCGGGTTCCACCCCACCTCTGCGGGCAAAGCCAGTTTGGGCAGGGCTTCAAGCCTCAGAGGCCCGGTGCGGCTATGTGCTTTCTTGCCCCTGCCCAGGGGTGGATCTCTGCCGGTTCTGGGCTCCCTCTTTCCCTCTACTGGTAGGGTCACAGGCAGCCCACAGCCGCCGGACCACTTTATCGTGTCCCCTTTGCCCGCACTGGGCTAGAACAAGCTCACGCCAGCTGGCTTGGCCTCTGTCCCCACCAACGGAACCGCACTTCCACGTTCCACTCCCACCCGATTTCCAGCAAGCCCTCAGCAGTGTGGGTGAGGGCATTGCAGCTCAGACCCTAACACTTCATACTGTAGTCCTGAAAGCTCCTTCCTTCTAAGGGACTGTGCTCTAATTACTGCAGGAGGACCTGTTTGGCTGGTGTCCTGCTTCCCCTTGCTGGTTCAAGGGGAAATATTGTTTTAGATTTGTGGAGTGACTCAGTCCAGGTTTTAGGGTGGCGATCCCTCAAAGATTTTCTCCCTGTGCCTTCCAGACCACACTCTCTTCCTGCTGCTCTGGTGCTCTCCTCTGTCCCCGTTCCCCGGAGCCCCGGGTGCGTGGTTGTGAGAGAGGTTTTCTGCGCCGTCCCTTTAAAAAGAATCCTGGGTCTGAGACAACTGTCTCTTTCTCAAAAACAGTATCCTAACCTGTTTCCTAGCTAAATACTGTCTACACGCCTCTTCTAAGCTCTGGGGCTACGGGATGGGGCTTTGTTCCTGGGACCCAGGTCCCTACCCTCCTGCTGGCCTCTCTTCCCGCCACATGAGTCTCTCCAAGCTGCCTTTGCTCTAGGGAGCTGGGCAGCCCTTTCTGTGTTTTCACTTTTCCTAGCAGTCTTAATGTGGCTTCTTCAATGTTCCCCAGTTGAAGAGTCCTTTCAGTCCAGCGTTGGTTTATCCAGATGATGGTTCTTAAAATCCAGTTATAATCCTCTTTGGTTCTGGGAGTTGGAAGTTGGTACGTCCGCTTACTCCATCACCATCTTGCTCCCCTGCGACAGTCTCTTCTATATTCCTTTTTCTAAAACTTATTTTAATGTTCTCATGCAAACTTATTCCATTTTTTTAAAATTTTTTACAGGGACAGATAGAGAGTCAGAGAGAGGGATAGATAGGGACAGACAGACAGGAACGGAGAGAGGTGAGAAGCATCAATTATTAGTTTTTTGTTGCCGTTGGGACACCTTAGTTGTTCATTGATTGCTTTCTCACATGTGTATTGACCATGTGCCTTCAGCAGACTGAGCCGCCCCTTGCTGGGGCCAGTGACCTTGGGTCCAAGTTGGCGTGCTTTTGCTCAAGCCAGATGGGCCCGTGCTCAAGCTGGCGAGCTCGGGATCTCAAACTTGGGTCTTCCACATCCCAGTCTGACGCTCTTTCCACTGTGCCACTACCTGCTCAGGCAAAGCTTGTGACTTCTTGCATTTGACTGTCTCTAGTCACTATTTCTCTAAGGAGTTGAAGTGGATATTGATGTTTCAGATATTTGTACACCAGTGTTTAGAGAAAAAAAGAAAAAGGTCTTTTCCTAGATTCTCAGCAAACATCTATTTTGGCTTTATTGACTTAAAATGGGTTATATTTCCATTTCATAATCAATCATTATTAGCCAGAATCAAAGATTTGTGTTTGTTAGTTTAGACTTGAGCCAAACACTTTCAAAAGAGTTAAGTTTCTTCTAACATATAATGAAGTATAAATATATATATGAACATTATTTTTGACATCAGGTAAGATTAATTTGAAGGACTTAATTAAAGTATCCAATAAAATTACATTATTAACTTTACATCATTGAAATAACTTACAAAAGATTATATATCTAATTATAAAGCTGGTTCTAGGATTTAATACTTCTGACTTTGGCGTACACACACCCACAAACACATATACACACACTGAATTTGTATTTTCCCTTCCACTAAAACTAGATAGACAAATAATGGATGTGGAGAGAGAGAGAGAGAGAGAGAGAGAGAGAGAGAGTAGAGAGGTGATAGATAGATGGATGGTAGATGGACAGATGAATTAGATGGATGGGTGAGCAGATGGATAAATGAGTAGAAAGATTGGCTTTATATTTAACATGGCAGAATAATTCAATCAAATAAAAATAAGTAATTTTAGATGTATAGGGTATGTATTAAATAAACTAATTTCAACTGGTCCTTAACATCCTGGTTAAAGACATTTGATTCAAAATCAATTCATTTATACTTCAAAAATACAATGCCACACGGAAAAAAGGCAAAGCTTACTGAATTATAGCTTAGAGCTACGGAGTGAATGAATTGCGAACACATATACTTCATAATGAATTTTATGGAATTTCCTGTGAAAATAATTTTCAAATTACACTAGGCACAAAGGAGGCAACTTGTACCATCACTGGAAATTGGGATTCAGTGTCACTGAGAACAGACATTAGCATTTGTACTGGTGTTTCTGGAATAGAAGTCTTGGCACACAAAGGAGAGATAAAAGGCTCATAAAAATGGATTCACTTATCCATCAAAGTACAGTTGACTCATACAGCATAAATATGTATAGCCTAAAATTTTTAGGACATTTCTGGAAGAAATTTTATAACCTTAGAGTGCTTTTGGGTCCTTGGGCTGAATTACAAATTATAAGCTGATGTCACAGCATTAGGGGAGCCAGGGGATACTGTGGAGCCAGGGGATCCTGTGAATCCAGGCTGAGCAGGGTCGGAATTAGAGGTAGGAAAATAACAAATTTCCTATTCTAATTGGATCCTGACAGTACATTTCAAGGGTGCTTAACTTCTACTCTGGGAGAATTTTATAACATACATCTTTTCTAATCTTTAAAAGTTCTGATTATTTAAGAAAGATTTCACCAGTATATAAACTCTTCTTTCTTTAGTCTCTAGTAAAGTGGTCCAATAATCATAGTCTACTATCATTTAAATAAGTATAATATAATTTAAATAAGTATTCTCTAAATTGCATTTTCCTAACATAGGGCTACTAAAGTCTAGGTCATTATAAAAACATTCAGGTGTGAGGCTTGAGGACAGGAATCACCCTAGTGTTACACATTTAGGAGTTGTTACACATTTATAAGTCTACCCTATGTATGGTGTAGAAAAAGAGAAAGTGAGAATGTATACATTTATTTTATTGACATACCCCTTAGTAGCACATACCACATGGAAAATGCATAATTCCATTGTAAATGTTAACTCATTGAATACTGCTGAAAATGGATACTATTTTCCACTTTTTTTTTTTTTTTTTTTTTTGCACATGGGGAATCTAAAACAGAGAAGTTAATTAATTAACTTGAAGTCACATGGTTGTCTAGTGGTCAATCTAGGATTCAAACCTAGCTACTAAGACTCCAGAGACAAAATTGTCCTTCATAGTAGCAAGCAATGCAACCTCTTTTGTTGAAAATTTCTAAGAAAATTATATGGGACTGGGCTTCTTGGGTATGGTCACTTATTAAACTAATTTGCTAAGATTTAAAGAAGTTCTGAAGCTTGGCACACCCAAGCTTCAGAACGATTAAACTAGATTTTCTGATGGGGGCTCAGAAATTGCTAGCTATTTTTCTTAAGATTTTACTTATTCATTTTAGAGAGGAGGAGAGAGAGAGAGAGAGAGAGAGAGAGAGAGAAGGGGTGGGGAAGCAGGAAGCATCAACTCCCATATGTGCCTTGACCAGGATTTCAAACCAGCAACCTCACCATTCCAAGTTGATGATTTACCCACTGCGCCACCAAAGGCCAGTCAGGAATCGGTATTTTTAATTCTTGTAAATGCCTTAGATGCAGCCATGTGGAAGATAAAGAAGGCAGAAACATAATTTACAGTTTTCAGGAGCAAATATAGGAAAAAATCCACAGAAGGAAGAGCCAAATGTGCATGTAGGCAGTACAATGAAATCTCATGTAAAGTGGATTAAAAGACCCCGTTACTTTAAAGACTAAACTCACCTTCCATGTGTTCATGCTTAATTTTGCTTTATAATTAAACTATGCTTTAGCAGAGCTCGTTTCAGCCATAGTATTCAATCCTCTGTGAAATCTCATTTGTACACACACACACACACACACACACACACACACACACACACACACACACACACACTAACTGGCTTGAGTCTGAAAACCTTTATGTTTTTCATTTATCTGCTGCTTTATGCTTTTTTTATGTAATAATATGTACATTTATTTTCCAGGCTTATTTTAGAAGTAATTTTTATGTAAACTCTAAGCATATTATTTCTTATTTATAAAGCAATATATACATGAAGCAAAGGCAAAAAGAAAATGATATGCCACGTGAAATGGTTTTCTCCTTTTCTGTTTATGCATCAGTGTGAAGGGTTAATGTTATTCAGCAAAGAAATTTATATTAAATCCCCTTGGGTATGCATTCCATATTGTAGCTAAATCTTACTTATGGGATTTTTAATGTAATGTCACTCATTTTTGATTCTGCTTTCTTAAGTGAGACATTGATGCATTTGAAATTCAGGACAAGTTACATTCCCATTGAGGTCATAACTAGCTGCCAAGTGGACCATTTAGAATATTGTGTGTATAGTATATGTGTCCTTTGTGTGTATATAGAAAGACTTTAAGTATCCAACACATAAACATTTATTTGGGACTTCATGACAGTCACTACATGCACCAAGAAAAAATAATGAAAAACTGGTAATGTAAAACCTTTTATTGTTTATGTGAAAAACACAAGATGTGTTGAGATTCAAATAATCAAAGTATCCTAAAGCATATGAGAGAAAAGAGGAGTGGAGGAAATATCTCTACTTGGGGCAGACAAACAAGGATTCACAGAAGTGACAAGAGCTGGATCATCAAGGGTGGGTAGGATTTCTCCAGGTGGTTGAGGTGAAGGTTCTGCAGTAGCTGGATCACTTGGGCAAGAGCACAGAGGCATGAAAGAGCTTCAAATAAACAGTCAATACCTCTGTGCATTCCCAGCATGAGGTCCCTGGCAGCCCAGCTGGGAACCGCTCTGGGAGGGATATTAATACCCATTTGTGTCATGCTGTTCATAGTACGCCAGTGCATTTAGATTTTTCTTTCAATAGAAATAGAAACCCACTATATTTTTTTAAAAATTTTAACTTCTTTTTAAAAGAAGGATAGTGCCATGATTGATTTTGTGCAATGGGACAGTGAGTTTGATGCTCCTACAGAGAAGGAAGCCATAGGGATGCTTTTCAGCTTGCCATTGTAATGCTCCAAACCAGTTAAGAGAGTTGTAGAGGTGATAAAAAACAAAGAACATACTCGGTGAATAGGAAAATAAATCTTGGAAAATTTAGAAAAAGATTTTATAGAAGCCATAAATGAACTTTAATCTACTTATATTTTCTGTGTATTTCTAGCAAGTATGTTGACTTAATACCTCAGATGCAAAAAAAAAAAAAATAGTTATCAAATGTAAAACTGTCGTGCTGGACATGTCTTTTGACAAAGTTTATAATTATGTAACATTATTTTTCTTGTGTGTTGAGAATATTACCTGGAGCCTATGTTTACAACTGAACACATCTATACTGAAAGAATAAATAAATAATCAACAAATTAATGCCAATTTTAACATTAGTGTGCTTTAATATTCAGATATTATGTCAGAATATTTTTAAACTCATTTTTTGCCTTGATAATATTAATCTTAATGAAATCAAATAACTAAAGTAAAACTATTACATAACCACATGCCAGCAGTTGGGCATGTGTAGTTGCATTATGAAAGCAAACTGGCATTCTCTGTCTGGGCTCCAGAATACAAATGCTTATTGTATAGAATTTAGAGAGACGAGAAAATAAAAATCACCTGAACTCATTAAACAGTGCTAAAGAATAATATCTTAAAGGTGGTATGCGAACATACACCTGCAGATAAGCATATACACATAAAGGTAAACCAAGTATAGTGACCCTGGATGAATAAGATGACTATAAACTAAGTCAATATAAGCTGATAAATATACTTTCAATAGATATACAGGTAGATAGATATAAACCATACAAATAAAATGGGTTAAGATTTTATGCAACATGAATACAGTTTATATAATACACACACAAGATTAAAATAACAAATAAATATAGGTCTTAAATTTAATTTACAATATAAAAAACACAAATAAGAACAAGAAAGTCTGGTGAGAATGCTGGAAAACAAACCAGACTTATAGAAAGTTAAATAATACAGACTTTTGGTAGTCAACTTGACAATATATATCAATATATTAAATTTATATGTTCTTTGATCCAGCTATCTCAATTGGGGGAATTTGCCAAGTGCAAAATTGTTTTCCGTTGGTAAATTCTCTAACCACAAAATTTTCTATAAAATTCTTATAAGTCTTTAAACAATGTGTCCACTAAAAGGAGAGTAGTTACAAATTATGGTTATGTGTTTTTATTATTTTAATAATGGTTATATTCTTTTATAACATCCAAAATATTATTTAATGATAATGTTCAAAAATGTATGATGAGTTCCATATTTTCCTGTAAATAAAGTTTGAAATATAAGTTAGTATGTTAACAGATAGGTAGTTAAAATTAAAGAAATAGAAGTTAGAGGAATAGCTAACATCTGGAATATTGCTAATAGTTCCTTAAATAGTTCTCCACCACCTCTCTTTACTTTTCAATCCATAGTAAGTGGAGTTCTAACTTGACTGTAGTGAACTTCCCTACATAATTTCTAACATACCCCTGCCTCAGGACCTAGAGTTTCCGCAGCATGTGGCAATGTATTTCACTAAGAAAAATGTAATAATAATAAAAAATAAACAAACATAAAAAGCCTCTCTTCATTCAGTTCTCCAGATAAAAAATATTTCTCCAAAGTTGATGTTCTTGTTCACCTTATAAAAAAGTTCCTCACCTGTCACTCTATTTTCGTATACTGCTATATTTTATTTCTTAGCACTCATCACGATGAGGGTTAAAATATCACTTATTACTTTTGGTAACGTAGAAATGTTTGCCGACTTTTTTTCTACAAGTTTTCTTTCTTGAGAAAGGCTGTTGTAATAAAGAACATGTTTCATCTGTTGATACAGCTAGAATTTACCAAAACATCTTAAGAGAAGATAAAGCATATTAAGATAAAGTATTTGTCATTGAATGTCTACAAAAGTTATTATTTCTTACTTTTCCACCACCCTACCACTTTATTTAATAATAATTTAAAAAATAGAGGTGAAGACTTAGCTTTTAGAGTAAACCTTTAAAATTCATTTGTTCCCATTTTGTACTGACTTAAAAGAGAAGGTCTGAATATGTAACTGAATAGAAAGTAGCAATCCTGTATTCCCCAGGCAGAGGTACTTGAATTCCTCCAAGAGGGGAAAAGACATTCTGTTCATTGTAAAGTGTTGGATACACATATTACCCCCATTATGCTTAATAGAAATTTAGTTCCTTAGTAGCAACATATTTTGTTTATGCCAAGTTTGATATTTTGTTACTACTTTGCTCTCAACTCAGAATGGAAGCATTGAACAAGACACTGAGAAAAGATAATCACTTTAAAAATGGTGCCAGTCTGAGACCAAAGGGATGTTCTCCAGAAGGGAGGAAATAGATAATATTGTGATGAGTTTACACAGTAAGAGATGGTTACTAGAATTAGTGGAGTGATCACATTGTAAGGTATAAAATGTCAAATAATTATCCTGTACACTTGAAACTAACATAACCAATATAAGATTATATAAAAACTATATTTAATAAAAATTCAAAGAAAGTTATTAAAGAAAGATTTAAACATAACTATGAATATATAAAACAAAAATAAAAATCTCATTTTGCCTTCTCTTAGTTTGTAAATAATATGATAAGAGTATCAAAAATGAGAAATGCTGCAGATAATTAGGATTGTCTTTAATGTTTCCCTTTGTCAAGGAGCACTTGAATCAATTCAGTCGGGAGATATAGAGGTGCTCTTATAGTTATAAATGCAATTATTTTCAGTTCCTCAATTCTCAAATATGTCCTAATTAAAGGCATTCTAGTGCTGGTATATAATTGTTCATTTTTAAATTTCAAATTTTAATTACTTACACCTTTAAAAGTTCAGTAAGCCTTTGAACCTTTTAGCTTTTCTATCAATATCTTCATCATAAAATTAAAGCATCTGTAGCAAGCAGAAGAGCTAATGTAAGCAGTGTCATGCTTTCTTTTGGTGTACAAATCAATGAAATTATTATGACTTTTAGTTCAATGATTTATCTACTGGAAATGGACATAGCTTTTAAAATAAATAGTTAAACTATCATTTGCACAGGTTATACTGTAGCCTAACATTTTGGTTATAATGGTTAAGTTATTCTCAGTGACATCACGTACTCACAAAATCATTATTAAGTAATGCCAAATTCAAAAAAGAAAATGTGGTACAGCAAATAAATTCTATTACCATGAACTCTGTACAGTAAAGATGCTAGAGTCATGCTGTCTTATTTTCCAGGTGCATATGTGCTCCAGGTCAAGGCCACAGATGCAGATGACCCGACCTATGGAAACAGTGCTAGAGTCGTTTACAGCATTCTTCAGGGACAACCTTATTTCTCTATTGATCCCAAGACAGGTAACTTTTTTATTACAGACAACATTATCACTGTAGCTTCCAATATTTCAACTTAAAGGAAATCTTGGCTTATGAAGTCACCTATTCTAATACCACAATAAAGTTTCTGTACATTGCAATTAAACAAAGAAAGATAGGATATTACCTTGCTGCTATAGAATTTTATTCCTTTGGATTGAATTTCTTGTAAATATAAATCTTTTCACATCTATGTGTTAAATCCAAATTTGTTAGTTAGAATTTTCTGTGTAATTTAGTTTAAATCTTCCAAAGTCCAGGCATATTTGTTTGTTTTAACTCTTCTGTTTAAAATACCTTTTGCCTGACCAGGCGGTGGAGCAGTGTATAGACCGTTGGACTGGGATGCAGAGGACCCAGGTTCCAGACCCAATGACACCAGCTTGAGCGCGGGCTCATCTGGTTTGAGCAAAAAAGCTCACCAGTTTGGACCCAAGGTCACTGGCTCAGAACAAGGGGTTACTGAGTTTGCTGAAGGCCCACGGTCAAGGCACATATAAGAAAGCAATCAATGAACAACTAAGGTGTCGCAATGAAAAACTGATGATTGATGCTTCTCACCTCTCTCTGTTCCTGTTTGTCTGTCCCTATCTATCCCTCTCCCTGACTCTCTCTCTGTCCCTATAAATATATATATATTCTTTTTTCTTCTTCTTCAGGTTTTATTGGTTCAGTTCAATTATGTTCAGTTTTGGGCTTTATCAATATGTGGTAAGATCATGGAGCTTGTATAGTTTTCTTTTGCAAGGGTTTGGATTTAGATTGTTATATGTTTCTAGTAGGGACAAAGAATGGGTTGACAGAGTAGAAACACCAAGACCACTAAATCTTCTAGTCTATGTTTTTAAACGTGGTCTCATTTTTAAGTCAAGCTCTTTAAATTATAGTTTTCAAAGACAAATATATAATCATCTTTGGGAAAATTAGAAAGGGCAGGAAGATACACAGGAAAATTTTATACTCTCTTTATTACTTTTATTTTTTTATTGAGACAATTAAATTTAACAAGGTGATATTGGTCAACCAGAATACACAGATTTAGAGAAAACATCTTCACATCATTTTGACAGTTGATTATGTTGTATACCCAACACCCAAATTCAAATCATCTTGTCACCCTATATTTTGTGTCTCTTTAAGCACCTCCCCTTTCCTCACCCCCTTCCTCCTTTCCCCTCCCCCTAGTAACTACTGCACCCCTGTCTATGTCCATGCATCTTAATTTTGTGTCCTACCTATGTGTGGAATCATACAGTTATTAGATTTTCCTGATTTACTTACTTCTGTATTCTCTTTTAAATAAAATGAGGTTTCATGTTTTGAGAAACTCTGGTTTTGCATGTTGGATAGTTTTAAAGGAGCTCAAGTTCATTCTGACCAGAGATCAAGGTGAGTGTTCCATGTCACAGTTAAAATAGAAACTCCCCATGGCAGTTATTTTATCCTCACTTTTATAGTACATTATAATATATTGCATATTGAATTTAATACTTCTTATTTCTACACAGCTTAAAATAATGTAAGAATTGTTAGTGTAGTTCTCAAATATGGTACTTTTTAATATTTTTAAAATAAATCTGTATAGAGCTACATGAATTTGTAAGGTTTGAGTTCCAGACACTGACATGCAAATGGGCTAAACATTTAAATTTTTATACTTTCTCAAAGTACCAAAGCCTTGAAGACGGGAACATCAGTGCTGAAGAGAATCCAAGATGTTCCAAGACAAAGAAGCTCTTTTATTTGGTAATAGGGTCAGAGAACAAATACCATTGTGTCATGTTAAGAGTTAAGATGGGAGAAGTTATACCTACAACATAAGTTATTTTCAAGAACTATGATACTGAAGATAAAATGTTTGTCATAACTGATTATAAAGAAGTTTTATAGTGGTTGTTGTTGAAAGCCATATATATTTTTAGGAAAAAGAAAAATATTATTGAGGAAAGAATTGGAGATTTTTCTCATGAAGTTTATGATGTACAAAGTTCCAAAAAGATTAAGAAGGTTTGGGCAATAGGAGAAATGTATAGACAAAGAATAAAGGCAAGAAAGCTAAAATATTACACATTCTCTTATCAAGTGAAAGCATAATGGGCTCTTTATTTAATATAAGTACCTATCTTTTCCAAATGTAACTAATGGATAATAAATAGGAATAGAAGTATGAATAATATGTGTCTCTTAGATGTCTTCAGCCTCTTAGAAACACTTCTCAAACACAGAAGAGATGGAAGAAAGAGAAAGGAGGTGTGTAGAGATTGGTGAGGAGGGAAGTTCAGCATTAGATACAGTTATTGGCTTGCAGTGCTTTACCCCATAGAGTAGATGAGTTTATATACTAAGACTAAATGTGGGAAAAGAAGGATGAAGGATTTAATATTGTTAAAACAACTATAGTTGGGTCCAATATCTATCTTAAAAGAAAAGCAAGATAAAATACTACTAGATGAACTTAAGCAGAAAGCATGAGTAAAGAATATAATTTCTATAGTCAAATTAATACAAGACAGAAAACTATTATATGAGTCTGGCTGAACACTTGTCCTTCCCTCACTTTACATGTTAATTATGAACCTTAGATGAATTCTAATGCCTTTAGAAATCATTATTTTACAGAAGAGTATTATATATATAATATAACTTTTATCATTGTTTATTTATATTTTATATAATGCTTACTACTTAGACTAAAGGTGAAACATTTCTGGCATAAACTATGGAATAGATTTTTGAAGCATTGATTTCCACTGGAGACAGGAGTCTTGACACTAACGATATCTCAGACCACTAGACAGGAAAAGAGTGGATGATGAAACACTTCATTAATAGAATAATAACTAGTTTTTCATGCACAGAAACCATTAAGAAGAGTTCTTGTCAAATTTATCACCTTGTGGTTAATAAGAGTAAATAAAAAATCAAAGATAATTGCAATTTCTCAGAAATGGTCTCCATTTGTTCCAGTCATATAACTTCCTTTCATGATTCTTTTTTGCTGTTCTTAAATAAAATGCATGAAAAGCTAATGTTATCTAAAAATTTCTACATCTGAGTATAAAATTCAGTGAAAACAATATTTAAATAAAGAGTCTCATCAAAACTTCTGGTTCCAAAATATTTATGAAAAGATAAAATATAACTATTTTTCATTTGAAATAAGATTTCTGTATTGATTCTGATATTTGACAAAGATTCATAGTATCTCAATTTAAGTCATTATAGCAAACTTATATGGAAACAAACAAATTGATACATTTTATGAAATATGCCCAAAACAATACTTTTTACTAAAATTGGCAAATTTGGTACTTATTTGGTTTAACTATAAAATACTTTACTGTGAATTAAATTTCAAACACATTCATATATATGCCACAAATAATCATTAAATGATATTTTAAAAACTCACAAATATAGGTAAATCTATAAGACATTAATAATATATATACTTATAATTAATGTTTATAAAGTATTACATATTTTTCATGTTATCATGTTATACTATTACATTACATACATTTTTACACTTAAAAGTTAATTGGGAAAAACATTCATAGTCTATAAAACATCAAACAATAGACATTGTAATATTTTACCTAGTACATAAAATTAGGATGCTAAATATCTTTATATAATTATTTCATTTAAAAAATAAACACTGCTATAAATGATTTTCTTCATACCTTAACTTACATTTAAAATTATTTAAATTATGTTCTAAATGATTTAGAAAACTAGTTTGAGCTGGGTATTAAGTATACTGCTATAAAGTATATCATGTGGTGATATGTTGTATTTTACTAAATAATAAGAGAATTGAGAGAGCATTATAATATTTATTTCAACATAATTCTTTAAATCTATGAACTTTAAAATTTTTATTGTATAAAAATATACATAATACAATTACTATTTTAGCCATTTTAAATATACAATTCAGTGACATTAAGTTTATTCATTTTGTTGTGCAACCATTATTGCCATCTATCTCTAAAACATTTTTTACAATATCATCTTTATTTGTTCATTATCAAAAATGTATATTTGTGTTATTTTATGTATTTAAACAAGATTTATAGAATTCATATGAAAACAGGTGAGAATGGAGTTGCCTGCATAAGCTATCTTTCTCCTCTTCCTTTATTCACTATTCTGATATTTTATGTTCTGAGATCCTGTCCTAGCTTCTATTCAGGAAATCTGATAAAAGTTGTTGAGAAATATCACACTTTTGCAAGATTTTTGCTTTTTAAATTTGGCTAGCACCTTTTATTCATATACCTCCTGCCATATCCTAGATAATAGTTATTTCTTCAGGATTTTAAAAGTGTATTGGTGTTTTGAAGGTCTATATTAAAATTAAAGTATTGATTAGACTTTATATTGAGCTGTACTTTATGACATTATATAAATACTTAACAATGTTTTATAGTTTGAAAATGCTTTTGATATTAACTCAGAATTAAGTCTTATAGAATTCAGACAATTTTGTTGGTGCTGGCAAGAAAGTGAGAACTTTTTAAAAAAATAAAAATATTAAGTGAGAGGTAGGGAGGCAGAGAGACAGAGTGCTCTATGCACATTGACTGGGATCCATCCAGCAAGCCCCCTACTTATGGGGCCATTGCTCCATTGCTCAGCAACTGAGCTATTTTAACACCTGAGGCAAAAACCATGGAACCATCCTCAGTGCCAGAGGTCAACTTGCTCATTCGAGCCATGGCTGTAGAAGTGGGGTACAGAGAGAAAGAGAGAGAAGTGAAAGGGGGAAGGATAGAGAATCAAATGGTCATATTTCCTCTGTGCCCTGACCCAGAATCAAACCATGAACTTCCACACATCAAGTCAACATTCTACCACTGAGCAAACCTACCAAGGTTGAACTATTTTTTTTTCAAGAGCAAAAAATATAAGTGCTTGCCAACAGAAAGTAATCACTATTTTAATTTTGGGGGGGCATTAAGACAAGGATTGATATGAAGTTATTAAGAACAAGGAAACAATAGGTGCTAATAAACATTGGGAAATAAATGGATTAGGCAAATAGACAAGTATTAAGGTTAACAGTTGTATATCTAAAAACTACATAACTGAAAACAATTGTTTTCTTGTATTCTGCGTTGGCACAGTCTGTGACAACTCTGTGTGAATGTCATTTGTCTTATTTTAAAAAGCATGGAATGCACATATCAGCAGATAGAGCTAAGAATATTTAACCTTGAAAGGAAAATACTCATGGGGGATGTAATACATGTGTTTGGGAAGTTGAAAAACTGCCAGTACAATACAAGCTAGCTGCATTCTGTACTGCTTGAGAAGAAAATGACTATCAATGGCTGGAATGAGTTCCACAAAGAAATAATTTTGTTTATATATAAAAAGATGTTAATATTTGTCCATGAATTAAAAGAGTACTTAATGAGATTATGTGCTCTAAATTACTGGAAATGCTAAAGCAGATGATGAGTAATGAGCTAGTGTTTCATGTTGTTGCCAATGAGAAGGATTTCCTTTAGTCTCATGACTGAATAATATACAATTTTATGTATCCAGTCTTAGTCTCATGACTGAATAATATACCATTTTATGTATCCAGTCTTCTGTGTCCAGTCATCTGCTGATGAATACTTAAGGTGATTCTTTATTTTAGCTATTGTGAATAATGCTGCAATAAATATTTATTTTTATTTTTATTTCTTTTGGATACATGTTCAGAAGTAGTATGACAGGATCATAAGGTAGTTCCAACTTTGGTTTTATTGCATTTAGTATTTTACATAGTGGCTGCACCAATTCACATTCCAACCAACAGTGTACAAGGAAGGGTTCCTTATTCTCTGTTTCCTTCCAATACTTATTATCTCTTGCCTTTATAATGACAGCCATTCTTAGAGCTGTGAGTTGATACCTTATTGTTGTTTGGTCTTCGTTTCCCTGATGACTATTGATGCCCAAAGCCTTTCATGCACCTGTTGGCCACTTGTATATCTTCTCTGAAATAAATATATTATTCAGTTCCTCTGCCCACTTTTTAACAGATTGTTTTTGTTATTGAGTTGTTCGCATCTTTTATATTTTGGATATTAATCTACTGTCAAATATATATACTAAAAATATTTTCTTCCATTCCATATTGTCTTTTAATTTTATTGATTGATTGTTTTTCTATATAGAAAATTTTCAGTTTGATATAGTCTCATTTACTTAATTTCAAGATGCTTCAAAGAGGGTGAATTTATCTTTAAATGGCACTGTGTGACTTCTTTGCTCTGCTGTCATCCTATCTATCCCACCCTTTACCATAGCTGTGTGCTGCAGGCACCTTGGCTCTTCCTGGATGTTTTGAAGGACTGTACTCCCCTGCTCCACCCCGCTGGGGACAGCTCTCCTTGTGTTCTTTCCAGGCCTGCTTCTCGCACTTCTCTGAGATTGCAGCTCTAAAACTATTCCTGAGAGTAGTGTTGTGACACCCCCTTCAGTGGCACTTGATTTCTTTTCCTCATAACAATAATGACCATCTGAAATTAGTTTAATTATTTAAGTACTTCTTTATGGCCTCCTTACCAGTCAATATGAACACATAGCCATTAGATGTACATTCTACAAAAAAAATCTTTTATAGATAGTATATTAATTATTATCCTAGATGGGTAGTTTGAGATCTGCTTAATAAGAAGGCTCTTTATTAAAATGTGAGCAGGCTATAGAGAAACCATGGGTACAGGGAAAAATTTGGAAAAGGAATACAAGTGACTGCAGTTGCCACAATAGGGCTCTGGGATGAGAAGGGTGTGGAGACACATTCATCTGTGTGGTGAAGGACCACAACAAGAGATGTGGGGTGATCCATGGAAGAAAGAAGCCAATCTCATTCTTTGTATACCATCCAATCTCTGCCAATTGGTCTAAGGCAACTAAGAGCCAGAGCAGAGAGAAGTCTAGAAGAAGGTATACAGTGGACCTTAAGGAGCAATTGAAAGAGTCTTCACTATTATACCCTCAAACTTTATAACACTGTCTGAACAAAACATATTTAATACAAATAATGCTGATTGAATGTAGTGTCCCATGTCTCAGTCCTACAAGTCACTGTTATTTCAAGAAATAGCTCATATAAAACAATATCCTTGAATTCATATGTACTATTTTTTATATATATTATTGAATTTTTTATCAAAAATTGTTATCAATGTATATAACACATTTTTACAAAATAAGCTGAGATCTACCAAAGTTAAGGGTCTTGCCTACAACATGATAGCAATTGCCGAGGGAGAACTTATCTTTGGGAGACTAGCATCTCTTGATATATTAACTTTATAATTCTCTAAGTCATATGTGTGTTTTTTTTCTTGTTTTTACTCTAATTATCACTATTATATTTGTTGGAAAGTTTATCAGGTTTAACACACTTAAATCATACAAGTCAATGTGTACTTGTCTATCTACTCTTTTTTTCCAGTAAGTTATTTCGGAAGTATGTATAAATTTTGTGGTATCACTACCATGAAGTATTTATACTGTTGTAGAAAATGCAGATTTTGTTAGTTTGTTTGTTCTTTCGGTTTCAGCTATTATTATACAAGAATTTTGCTATGTCTTTATATACAAATACTGAAAAATAGAATTGGGCACATGAACTGTAATTTAAGACCTGAAATAACAGAATATAGCATTTCCTTCTGCTGGTTACATTCTTCTAGCACTTAATCAGCTCAGTACTTGGCAAAGTGGATCTGAAGGTGGATCTTGCTCAGGACCATGAAGTGTACTTTTGTTTGTGTGGTTTTAAATGTTAGGCAGTTAATAAACAATGTATACCCATTAGAAGAGTAGCTTCTTCAAAAGTATGTTTGTTCTCCTGAAGCTTATTCAATAGAAAACAATGTTTAAAGATTCTCTTGTCACACTGAATTTTGTCTAATTCCCCAAATTCAACTCCAAAAAAATTAAATACTACAAATGCCATATTTATTTCGTGGGGACGGGAGTTTTAGGTGGAAACTGTAGTGTAAAGGTAGAAGTACATCATGCTTATCAGTGATTTTTCCTGAAGCTACATGTATGGCCCTGTTTGCTCTCTAAACTCTAACACAGCTTCTATGAACAGCATTACACTAGAAGGGCTAGGAGACAGGTCACCTGAGAGTCTCAGGATGGAGCAGGAGGGCAGGGCATTTTCAAGTCATGATAACAATTGTAAAACATCACAAGAAAATAATCTAGTCGTAAAGAAGTCTGATAATGTCTATTTGCTCTCTTTGCATAGCAGCTTAATATATGTACGAGTATAAAGTTTATATATAACACATTTATACATTTTCATATTAGAAATGAATTGAGTAAAAATTTTTATATCTGCCTTTTTTCATATGGGATTTGATTTGAGTAAATACAGATTTGGTCAAGAACAGGACAATGAAATATGCATATGAATTAAATCTAGCCATTTATATAGAAAATATAATCATTGCAAGGCAGGTAGAAGTCATAGAGCTGAAGGCATGTAGGACCCTGCCATTGAGATACAAAGATGAAGAGATATGGGAATGAAACGTTAAGAATCTGAACTGAAGAAAGAAGAACAGGTTAAAATATAAGGGTGTCAGTGGCAATTCATAGATAAAGCAGCCGTCATGAAAATGGAGCTCACCTTTTTCCAGCTAGTTTCTGCTAAGGATTAGAAGAAATCTTAGATTTTAGTTAAATCTGAATTAACAACTGAACAGCATTTTCTAAGTAGAAATAATAGATAAAATGGGATTGATATTCACTTTGTGATTTGGATATTATACTTTGTGTCTGACAGTTGATACTATTATTGTTATTTAAATGTGCTACTTTATTTTCAAAACAACACTAAAAATGCACATGATTTTAAGACAAATCCTCTGAAATTTTTTGCTAAAACCATTGGCTGTAGATTAGAATCTGGTATAAAATTTATTTATAATTTTACTTGCAACAAATCCAGAAGCTTTTAGTTATTTAACTATGAATAAATATCAATATAAATTAGTTATACAGTTGAACACAGTGCTGAAAATAAATAGGATAGGTAAATATGTATATATACTATATGATTCATGATTGTAAATTTAATTATCTATGGATTTAGTTATTTATTCAGCCAGTATTTCAATTAGTCTGTTGGCCTTACTAAATCTCTTTTGAATTGTAACCCTGTTCTGATGGTGAAGTACTCTGGTGAGAAGAGAGAAAAGGTCCTTGCAATAGCAAAGTTTAATAGGATATAAGTAAAAATTAGTAACTAAATAATCAAGACAAATCCTGAAGGACAAAGGAAAATATAAAAAGGAAATACTTAGTGTTTAAAACAGCAAAGTAATATATTTATCTTAAACAATTATGAATAAAGAAGCAAATGGCAGTTCTTAGAAACCTCTCACTCAGTGTAACACTTAATAGTTTTATTATATAAATATTTAATTCATATTGTTTAACATTTTCTCTTGCTTGATCATTCTGTATAAATCATGACTGACCTGGTTGACTTAATAAATGATGACCATCTTTTAAAGTTGATACCTTGTTCTTAAACTAAATTCCACCATGCTACGTATTTTATTATATGGCTGTTAAAATATGTTTAATTATATCCTAACCATATTTTGGATGTTTCACTTTTTAAAAGGTACATAGCTTTTGTTGTTGTGATTTTGTGAGTAATCTAAGTAGAATCCTTTTCTTGTTGTGGACTATTTTATTTTGGAAAATACAACATTTGTGATATTCATCTTTGTTATTTTTTCCCTTAAGGTGTTATTAGAACAGCTTTGCCAAACATGGACAGGGAAGTCAAAGAACAGTACCAAGTCCTCATCCAAGCCAAGGATATGGGAGGACAACTGGGAGGGTTAGCTGGAACGACAATTGTCAACATCACCCTCACTGATGTCAATGACAATCCACCTCGTTTCCCCAAAAGTATGTTCTTTCCTGTTAAGTCTAAATTAGTTCAGTTTTTAACATTTTTTTCTTATATTAGATTTATGCTACATGAATTTCAATAATTATCCAGATATTTGTGGTCTTTAAGAAGTTGACGGTAATAGGTAAGAATTAAATGACTTCAGAATTTTAAGTTTTCCATTAGACTCATGCACAATGTGACTGTAATAAAAAATAATAAATATAAGTGAGTAAGAAATCTCATGCTATTGATTTTTGTCAAAGTAAAATATTCACAATATATTGGGATAATGCTCTAATTTGTATTAATTGAAAAAGATACACATGAAAATTGCAATGTAGTTTAAGACACATTTGATATTTATGACACTATATTGTTTGCTATTTATATCATTTAATTACTGCCTTCTCTTTAGCAACTATGTATTTTGAGTCATTTTCATATACTTTTGTGTATCAGATGATATTAAAATGATGCTATTTGTATTACTTTAGTTCTATTTTATTTTAGTTTTGCATTAGGTAAACATTGCTACAGTTTCTATGATAATAGCACGATTAATACCTGTATCTTCTTTATAGTTCAGTTTCTTATTGAAAATGAATACTTCTATCTTGTGTTTTGTCTAATTTTCTTTTGCAGTAATACATTTAACAGCATTTGGTACCTGTTTGAAATCTGGTACATTTTCAAGGATTAGTTCATTGTTCCTAGAACTTAGAATACAGAAATAAAATGTTTCTATTGCTGGTTAAATAAAGTACTTGAGTAAATCACTAGGTATTTATTTACATAAATAGTTTAAAAAACAATTATATTTTTCTTATGATTCCAGAGAGTTTGAGTTCATCTAATAAAGTTATATAACACTGAGAATATTTAACCAAATCTACCTTTACTCCTTTAGCTACATGTTTCTCCATATTTTACTACTTTGTTATTTTTTCTTAAATTCACTATTCATTTTTAATAAAATAATTTTACTCAGTGATTAGAACATTGAATTGACAATGTTAAGTGTGACAAGTAGAAATCATCACACTTTATTAAATATAGTGTATATGGAAGTGGCTAAAATATCATTTGTTATGATTAATAACACGGAGAGTATTAGAGCAACACTTTTCCTTACTTTGGTATTAAGAGAAACAGGAAAAATATTAAAAAATATTAAAGGGAAGAATAAAGCACACATTTGACTCTCTAGCACGAGACAATAATAAAAAATGTGTTCCCAACCCAGAAAGCAGTTTTGTTTTCTTTCTACTATATTTGTGTTACAAGCTGTAATAGCTAATTGAGGAAGATGATTTAGGAGATTACTTTTATCTAAAATGTGGTATTGTAAACTTAGGTCCTCTTTTGGGTTTTATGCAGATAGAACATGTTCAACCTAGAGTATAAGAAATAGAAGAACTCTCCCTAGATAATGTCAGTAATCTCATTCACAAAGATGATAGTGAGGTATCTCAGAAGAGGAACAGAAAAACTCAACAATTGAAGAATATAGCCTTTGTGGATATGGGTGAAGAATGGTTTCTAAAAGTTGGGTACAAACTCAGACAAATAGGCTGGAGTGCATTGAAATGAAAATGTCTCATTGGGAGAGAACTTAGACTGTGCTTAGGAAACCAGGATGGTGTGATCAGGTCCCACTGAAACAGGAAGGTCACTTTCAGAACTTACATAATAAGAGGGAGTCTGGATAAAGCAGTGAGAGCAAGTTTGAGGATAACTAGATGAGTTCCACCTTAAGAGATCATGGGGCATACATTGGGACCTGTAGAGCATTTACATGCTGTGCCAGAAATATTATCTTAGCTCATTTTACAACACTTGATGACACAAATTTTCCATATTTTGCTCTTAAAAAACTAAGGCTTAAAAAGATTTTAAAAACTTCTTAGAGAAATATGAGAAGTTTTTTGAAATCTAAAGTTCAAATTTCTTCTAGCTTGACATGGAATGAAAACCAAAACATTATTCTTTTCTTTTACCTGTCACAATAAAACCATTTTTTAGAATTCAGCTGCAAAACAGTCACATGACATATGTTGAATTGTCACCATAAACAGAGAAATGGGAGGGAAAAAGAAATATACTAAGTAGATGACTGTGATCAATTATTTTCTGCTTGTGTTACATGAATATTTGAATGATAGTCTGAGCTATAACAGGTTAGAGATATTTTTGAATCATGAGAAAAAGGAGCGTTCACATTTTGCATGAATAAAAAATTAATTCCCTTGTAATGCTGCATGCCTTTATGTCAAGCCCTTCCTACTGCATTATCATTTTGAATTACATCCTTCAGAGGAAAAGACAGAGTCCATTTATAAACAGAAAGCTGTTTCTTTAGAAGCCAGTGCTCTTTTTGCAAGAATATTTCTCATGGGGAGCAATTAAACTGCATATATGACATAAAATTACAAACTAAAATAATAATCTTTGAATGTAAAAGTCAAGTAATATATTCCAGACATAAATAACACCTTGCTATATTTGTTTATGCCTATTAAACAATTATACTGAAAAAGAAATCTTTCTTCAGAGGATCTTTATGAGTTATATTTCATTGCTTAAAATGTACAAGATAGTTTTTTAAAATTCATTGCTCATATTTTTGTATTTTTGTGTACATATACATATTGACATTGTTAAATGCCTATTACATTTATTTTTTTCTATAGGTATGTAAGAAATAAAATGAGTAGTATATGCATTTGTAGAATGCAAATATAAAGCTTGCTATTTTGTTGTTGTCAAAACTTCCTTTAAATTTGATATGATCAGGGTGGCAATACTAATTCATTACTATGTGTCATGCACTATACAAAGTTTTTTGCCTGCCAGTTCCCATTTAGCTCTTATAATGATAGTATAGTTTAGATCAATTTTAGATTACAGTAGCAAGGCCATATTATTAAGAAATCTTAAGTAATTTTTCCAAGATCACATGGCAACTATGTAAGAGAACCAACACCTAATCTCGTGCACAGACTTCTGAACTCTTCACTTTTTATCATTTTTCTTCTTTGAAAGCAATTTGCTTTTGAGGCAAAAACAAACAAACAAAAAACCTACAAATATCCCAGAAAACTGTTTACAAAAGGATAATAGTACTGTTTCATAAATATAAATAATACCTAGCATCTTAAAAGAGCTCTCTCTGTAGTCATATAAAAGCAAAATCTTTTCTTTGAAAAATCTCTCCCATATAATTATAAAGCTATTATCTACACTAATCAAAGCTATTTGTAGCAGGTCACCATCTGTTAAAATAAGTTACAGAACATGCTGATTGTTTCCATTACTTAAATTTTAAGTGACAACACTATCTAACAAGCTTATCTAAATCATGCATTAGGAGATCAAATCAATTAAGTGGTGTGGTTAATTCACATATATCAAACTATTCATACTTTTTTTACATGGTCTTTTTCTGCTGTATAATAATTTTGCAACGATTATAAAAAACAACTTAAATGAAATGAAACACTTTATGTACAATTTTAGATGAAAAGATTATTTATAGGAAATGTGAAGGAGTGCTTACTTTTATTTCCCTTTTTTTAATACAGTAAAAGAGTAAGAGAACTTTTTTTGTTAATGATTTCAAATGTAGAAAATAACACATTCATATTTTTAGTCATAAATAAAACAATGTTTTAAAGTAAGTCTGTTTTAATCAAATGCTTACTAACATGTTCACATTGACTGTTTCTAGGCATGGGAGCATTGACTTAAATTTACTTCAGTTGTAAGATTAAACTAATTTATGAAATCTCTATTTGCTTGATATTTACCAATTATTACCACTGAAGTAAAAAAGGAATTCTTTTCTCATGTGAATTTTCAGTGTTCATATTCTATCAAAGTATATATTAGGAAGAGTGTAACCTACCTTAAATGACTCCCTGTTTGTTTCTACTAATATCCACTAGCTTTATTATAAATAATTTTACAATAAGTTTATTTATGATGTATGTACATTATAATAATAATACTATTTTAAGAAACTTTACCCAGATTAAAAAATATATACTCTCATTGTTAATAATAATCTCCCAACTTTTCTCAAAAATCTCGTTTAATATCATTGCAGTCTATGAAAATCACATTATACTCAATAAGACATTCTTGCAGTTTTTATATATAATATTATATTACAAGGTACATTGTAAGATAAATATCTACATCAACAAATATAATACAAACACAATAAAATTCCAAAATAGAAATATAATCAAAATGATTATTGTTATAAAGATGCTATAGTAATTAGGTCTAACTGGGATTATTGAGAAAACATTATGAAGAACATAGCATTTGAGAAGAATTTAACAAATTGAAAAAAAAAGATGTTGGTCACAGATTGCCACAATCTTACAATATAAACATATACTTATGTATCACTGTGTGCTTTTGAGTAGAGGGGTGATATCTTATTTCAGAATGTTAGAAAGCAAATTTGATAACTTAGTCAAGTCTGAATAAGAGCTCAGATATGACACAGATCAATGGCAGTAGTTTAGAATAGACACACAGAGGAGAATTGAGAATATTTTAGTAACAGAATAGAAAGGACTTGGTAATGCATGAGGTTCAAAGATATGTAAAATATAAAGAAATAATTAAGTAGAAAGTTGGTTTCTCTGTCAATGTGCTGAAATTTGTGTGAAGATGAGCAGACATTGGTTCAAATTTTAGGGATCCTCAAAGTTAGAGTCAAAGAAACATTTCTGACAGATGTAAATGTAGATGTAATAAAAATAAGTATGAAGCGGAGAGAAAATCAGGCAGATTAGAGAAGACATAACTCATAACTCTCTAAATTTTAGATACTAGGAATCCAGAAAGACTATGAACCAAGTCATAAGGAGAACTTTAAACCTAATCACCTCAAAACTTTAATACCAGAATAAACTCTGTGTTTCCCATATTCACAAACTGTAAGTCTACATCTTTCCCACCCTGTACATAGACTTCATAGATTTGAAGGCATCATATAGTCACCACTTACTTCCCATTTTAAATTTCTGTATTTTATACTTGCCTTATCACTGGTCTAGGTATTTATATAAGAAAATAAATTAGAATTCTAAAGCATTTTTACAAAAAGTTAAACAGATTATAAGTAATAAGAAAACCATAAAAATAAAGTATTTTGTGCATAAGAAATCTATTTTATGTACAAACACTAAAGAAAATAAATTATATCATTCAATGAATAATGTTGAATTGATTGCTACTTTTATTGAAGTGTAAATGAAAAGCAGTCTATACTAATATTTTGTACTGTATGAAGAGGATAAAAAATTTAATCTCTTCCCTCCAGCACCTCTTTGTATAATGGGAAATTGTTAAGTGAATAGGCAATTATACTACCTGAAGTAAAATAAATAATAAACTTATGCACACAATAATGTATAAATGTATAAGACAGGACCCCAAAATTATAGAGAGGATATGAGAGGATTTTAAAAGAAATTATATTGACATTGAATTCTGAAACCTGTAAGAGCCAGTATTAGAGCTAATGTGTATTAAAAATATTTTAGACCTTTGGAAAAAAATGATTATTTAAAGAATTGTGAAAAAAATAAAAGTGCAAAGAAGAAAAAAATCATCAAAAATGACTTGAAGTTGTCCTTGAAAGAATGGGGAATAGAATTTATGCAAAGGGAGATGAGGAGTAGTGGGCAAATGAAACATATTAGGCATAAGCAATAAGATAAGAAGAAATAGAGACCATTCAAATAATAAAATATATTCAATTAGAAAAATTTAAACCATATTGTATATACACAATGCATGAATATGTGATAGTCCGAAATATAATTTGCATATCAATAAGTTAGTTATTAGTAAAAATATTAGTTTGGATAAAATAAACCAAGATACTATGTGAGAAAAGATTATTCTGAAATTTAATATTTTAGACTATCTTCTTAATGTTTCAAAAAATATCTATGAGAAATTAAAGCCTTGGGTGAATAAATATTCCCATGTATATTTCAATTCCAAACATTTTTCAAGGGCTTTGTTTGTAAGGTGCTAAATTTACTTATAATTTGGAATAAAAAATGTGGCATGTTTTATTGTGAAATAATTTTGCAATTATCATTGAGAATGATCTATCTGCTAGATTTGATTGGATGGATCAGAAATTAGACAGAGACAAAGGAAAGGTTTATATATTTAATGGGGGTTTTAAGAAAATATTAAATAGATGAACAATGGAAAGTTATTGGTGCATGTAAATGGTGTGAACTCCTGCCAAAATCTCCATCATGTTTACTATTATGTAATTGTGATAGTGGTTAGTATATAAATCACATTTATTAAAAATAGATGGTTTTTGAAAATTAAAAGTACTTATTGTTCTGTCAATTATTAGGTAATATTTGTGGGTTGTTTTCCATAGCTCACTGGGAATTGGTTTGGTTGGGATTTTCAATGAAATTTCTTCTTGAAAAGATAATGTTCTAAAGAATCATTAGTTTGCAAAAAAAATACAGATTCATGTTTACTCAGTCTACACATTTGTAGAACTATAATGTTAAACACAGAAATTTTTACTAGAAAGCTGAGAGCTATGTAATAGAAAGGGAGAATTGAGGACAGAAAGAAGTATAATACATTTTTCTTTTTTTTTTTTTTTTGGATGCAGAGGCAGAAGTCATTTTATCTTTAGAGTTATATCCTTTTCCCAGAATAGTTTTACATCTCCTAATTCTCTTTTCTCTATATCATCATTGATTTTTCTCTATAAGCACTCAATAAAGAAAACTTTACCAAGTCTATCTAACCAACTCAATTAACCATTAGTTGGCATTTGCATTCATCAATATAGTGTATTTAAGAAAAAGTTGAATTATTTACATTTTTAAAACCTTGTTATGTTAACCCAATAATGTCTCTGTTTGACTAACACTCAGGCAATAAAACCAAGGGACGTAAAAAAGGGCAGACCAAATCAGGGATTGTATAGTTTAGCTAGGAATGCCACTTGGTTGTTTCACCTTGCTGCCCAGGAGTAACCAGTTGTATACTTTCCAATTTCTTATTTGTAGTCTGATAGAGTAGTGTGCTGGAGCTAGCTCAGACCAGTTGTGTAATTCTCCCAAATCAGCATTCAGTGATGTCACATTGGCTTGAAATCAGCCATGTGGAAGTCCTTTCCACAGATATTATAAATACTAAACATAAAGGCTTACAGCTTTTCTTCCTTTCTGTCTGACTCAATTATTAAACATTTATTAGGGCTCTATAAGTCATTATTAGGGCTCTATAAGTTTTACTTATTGTAAAACTACTCTCCTTGATTGAGAGTGATAATCATAATATCTATCTCATTGTCTTAATGTGAGTCTAATGTAGTTAATAAGGAATAATCTTATTCATTGTTCAGAAAAGTACCTGGGAAATAGAAAGAGATATAAAAATTATTGCTATTGTTACTGTAATTTATTAAGTGTCTATTCCACTTAAAGAATACTATTTATTTTTTCCCCAAATTCAGATAGACTCTTGCATGCCCACCAAGAGGGGATGCTCTGCCCATCTGGGGTGTTGCTCCGTTACAGCTGGAGCCATTCTAGCACCTGAGGCAGAGACCATGGAGCTGTCCTCAGTGCCCAGAGTAACTTTGCTTCAATGGAGCCTTAGCTGAGGAAGGAGAAGAGAGAGATAGAGAAGAAGGAGAGGGGGAAGTGTAGAGAAGCAGATGGGTGCTTCTCTTGTGTGCCCTGACCGGGAATCAAACCCAGGACTTCCACACACCAGGCCATCGCTCTACTGCTGAGCCAACTGGCCAGCTCCTACTATCTATTTTAAAATTTATTTCTTTTCTTTACATTGGTAGTTATAGAGTTTTCTAAGTTTAAGCGTTTTCTACTAACAGTCTTCTCCACAAAAGAAAGAATAAAGTTTTTACCTAAGAATGACAGACATGATCTCTTTGACCCCTTTTATCCTTACCATGCAGCACAGAAAAGCACGTGTAAGTGGGGGAAGGGTGGGAAGAGCAGTCATATGGAAGCCTGTTAGTAGACAATTGTAATAATACAGGTAAAAACTGAGAGCTACTTAATAAATGATGGTGACACAGATGGTTAAAATAGCAATATGTTGGTTATTTTAAGAGGTAAACAATAATATTAGTAAATTTGCTACAAAAAAGAAGGTTCTAGTTTGGAACTGGAGAGATTGTAAGACTACTTGCTGAGACAGTGAATATTAGAAGAGGTCTTTTTCTGGGTACATCGCATGTCTATGAGCTCAGTTTTGACTATGTCCAGGCTGAGATGCCTGAGAGAAACTCAAATGAAGTACAGAAATCAGATAATTTATTGTCACATTTGAAACACAAAATGTGTGTACAGGCTGGAACTAAAATATAAAAATGTTTTAGCATAAAGATAGAAAATGAGGTAAAGGATTTGGTGAAGTTCCTAGGAAGAAAAAAGCCTGGATAAAGACAACCTGAGATATGTGTTCTTGATCATGATTGCAAAGTAAAACAAGAGGCAATGTATTCAATTTTGCTGTTCAGGTCTAAACTCAGAACAATTACATTATAACCCTTTGGGCAGGCGGTTTATTTATTTTTAAAAACTTTTTACATTATGCCAATATGCTGCTAAATTTGAGAATTAATTACCCAAATTCTCTTTGAGACTACCAACAAAAGAAGCTAAGATGAAGAAAGATGTGAATTGGAAGGATTTCAGAAAGATAGTGTCACAGACTTTAAGGAGAAATGTGCTTCAGTAAAGATGAAATGAACAAGAGTGTTCTGTCCTGCTTAAAAGTTGTTACTGGACTTAGAGGAAAAGATGTCATGAAGATCTCAAGGGAAACTTTTAAATAGCATGGTGGGTTCAAATACCAGATTAAAGCTGCCTGTGGAGTGGTTATCAGGTAAGAATGGGTAACAGTGACTATATTTGAGAAGTTCTCTTGAAAGAAGAAAGAAAATTAAGAGGCTGGCTAGAATCACAACTGGGGACATTTTGTAATGTGATCAAATATGAACAGTTTGTGGGTTCTTAGGTGTATCTCAATTGAGTGAAAGTATTTAATACAGAGTAGAGAGACTCTTCAATGAATAGTGCAATACTTAGAAATTGCTGGAGTTTAATAAGAGGAGTCAGAGAAAAAGATCACCTCAGTTGAAACTGGAGCATAGGACGGAGAGGTGTACAGATATGACAATAGATTAATGCTGAAGTTCCCACTGGACACTAAAATAAAATCTATACCACATAGCCTAGTATGGTCCTAGAAAAATTTTTAGAATTTTCAATAGAAATTTCAGGATGCATTTTAGACACTTAAAACCTTCCATCACAACAAGGCTATTTTTATTCTTTTTAAACACTTTTTTATGGAGTGTGGAGTGGAGGAATAATTTTGTGTGAAAGAATTCTTTGGAGAAGCCACACTGAGCCCTCATATAATGAAAATAAGGGTTGGGGCTGCCTTCTCTGTCTTCTCAGGTCTGGTCCCTTCAACATGGGCTAAAAATAAAGTCTAATCCATTTTCTCAGAACATGCTTTCCTTTACTCATGCTTAAAAATATTAAAGCATTTTGAGAAAAAGGAAGACAGTGGAAATGTTTTTGTTGCTAAAGTAATAACAGACAACAGAAGAAAAGGGAGTTAGAAATGTATAAGCAGAAAGGAGAACTAACCCAGAGTCATTTTAAGTCCTGACAGAGATTTTTTTCAAAGTGATAGTCTGTGGAATAGACAGCTTGGAGATGCAGAGGTTAAGGAGGATATTACATCCAAGTAGAGGCAATGCTTTTGTCAGGGGTCTGTACTAAGAGAAATTTCCAAGAGCCTCTTAAAATTGCCACCAGATTCAGCCCCAGAGAGGCAAAAACTATCCACACAAGTAAGAAAAACCCAATCCTCTAGCTTTGTTGCCTCCTATGGTGAGGGAGAACACTGTGGAAACTAGAAGATGAAACAAAACAAAGCTTACCAAACCATCCATATCCCAAATTGAAGTTCCATTTGCTTGGCCCAGATTGGTTTGGAAGTAATTGAAAGAAAAGAGAAGTCTTAATTTTGTGTCAGGATTGAAGTACCAACTAATATCATATACTGAAATTTCTGATTTCAAACCTAGATTTTGGGAAATCAATTTGACATCAGACAGTCTATTTTTCAAAATTGAGCAGTAAAGACAATGCTTACCCTCACTAAAGAAAGTTAAAGAATGATAAGAGACAAAGAAAAAAAATATTACGTCTTGTGTGTTATGTTCTTTGAAACTAATAGTAACACATGTGAGATGGTTTGAATGTTCAGGAAGCTGAGCTGTCTCTTATGTGATATGTTATATTTTCCTGTGATATATAAAACAAAAGAGGGAAAACAAATAGTAAAAATTGTAAAGCAGAAGTTTGTAGATATTTTACGTTTGATAATAAAATTGATATTTGCTTTATATTATAAACTTATATATGTTACATCAATATCTAATAATAAAGTTGGTAAGTCATAGTGAGAGTGATTGAACAAAAAAAATAAAAGGAAGGCAAGAGATTATGGTCATATTGATTTTGTCATATGGTTGCTTCTGTTAGTAATGTTTTCTGCTAAGCTGACCTCACAGACACAGCATCATAGTTGACTCAGCTCAGAATATCAGCTAAAAGCCTAAAAAGTGAAGACTTGTGTACCTGGTGATGTTACTTTGCAATTTTACTTTGTGCAATTGTTTAATTAATGTTTACTTCTTTAATATATGTTCTTGGAGCCAATTCCAATGTAGCATTAAGGGGTGAGAAGCTCCCCCACATCACCTAGTTATTCTCTGAATACCAGTGCGGTGCCCTACAATAAACAATTCTAATGCTACTTGCCCAGAGAAAGTATCCATTTCCATAGGATGAGGACTCAGTTCTACATGATGCTGTTCTTTCACTTCAGACACCAGTCACAAGCCCAGATCATCTTTGCTTTTGACCTTCTGGCTGTACATCAGAGGTTCTCACCCCTCCCCCCTTCTTTTCGTTTCATTAAGTTGTTAGAGTGGCTTGCAGGACTCAGAGAAACATTTTATTCACTAGATCACCAGTTGATTAAAAAAGGATACAATGCTAGGGCAAGGTATGGGGAAAGAGTGCAAATCTTTCATGCCCTCTCCAAATGCACCACCTAGCACCTTTCCATTCTCGCCAACACTGATCTCTGAACCCCTCCTGCTTTTTAATCACATGGATGGGTCTCTTTGCAGCCAGCCCCCAAACTTAGGTATGATACAAAAATCACCTTATTAACATAAAAAAACCTCTTTGAAGCTCTCATAGGGCTTTAGGAACTCTGTGTCAGAAACAAGGACCTAATAGATATTTCTTATTATAAATCACATCATACTCCCTTCCTAGACTAAATATACCATCAGGATAAATACAGTGTTTTGTTTGTTTGTTTCATCATCCCATGGAGGAAACTATTAAAAAGTGTAGTTGAATCAAATATTAATAATTTGAGTTATTGGAAGGTTTAACAATTAATCTACTATGCAAAGAATTTTAAAAGGACAAGGCAATATCTACCCCTAAAGTTTTGTGTTGTGTTTGGCAGCTCAGAACTAAAGAGTTTAGAAGATATAATTTCTCAGTGCTCTGAGAAAAGAAATATTGCTATCTCATTAAACAGAATTTATAGAACTTAATCTAATGTAACATACTGGATAATGTGTGCATGGCAATTCATACTTACGTATATGGTTAATTAAAATCTAGACATGGAAATTTTAACTTGTTTAAAAGGTGAAGTAATTTTGCCAATACAGTAAAACTCTTGGTGAAAATACTTGACACTTCCAAAAATTTGTTCATCTTAGAGTCATTCTATGATTGCACAGGAATGGAATTCTCTGCCATTATTGAGGAATTCCATTCACTGTATGGCAATTACACTTTACTAAAATGCAGTTTGAATCCATTTAACATTTTTATCAAGATAATTCTTTCTTGGGGATTATTTTTTAATCACTTTAATTTGGGCTTATTGAAAGTACACAAAGCTTCAGGCTTTTAAGGAAATAGAGGGCATAAAATATTCTTCAAATAACAAAATATTTTTATTCTTGAATCTTTCAATTTTTAAGATATGAGAAAATGTTTTAGTTAAAATTACCATGGCTTTTCAGAACTTTTAACACCTACCTTCTTTCACTTCCACACCTCTATAAGCTGTTTCCTGTTGATTATTGCTGTTCCTATAGAAAAATATTATAATATAGATATAAATATTATTTGCAAATATATTTAAAATAAACTACTAATAATATATATTACTGAGTTTCATGCATTATGTGACTTTTCAAACACAATTCTACAAGGTAGGTATGTATAATAATAAAAATGATAATATAATTATACTTATTTATTATCATTATCTCAATTTTATGGGTTAGGAAACAAAAGATAATAATTTTGCCTAAAGACACAAAGTCAATAAGAGGCCATAATAGGCATATCACTTATGCAAAGTTTAATTTTACTCACACAGCTGTATTTCTTGCTCTCATTACCTTATTAATTTATTAAGATAAAATCAAATCACTCCAGGTGCTGATATTTATTAAGTAATTAAACCAAAAAATATTGATAAGGCCCCATTTTATTTCTATGTAATTAGATGGTAACTCTCACAGACACACAAGTAAACATGTCGGATCACTACTTGAAGAAGTTAATGTGTGAATCCAAACACTGAATTAACAGTTTGTGTAAATATGCATTTATTTTCTAAAGTTTAAATACAAACGCAATACTTCAAGTAGTTATTTAGGTTTTCAAGTTCTTAAAATTATTTAGCATTTTAATAACTTGAAATAATTTCCAATTAAACTTTCCAGTACTTCTAAGACTCTAGTATTTTTAACTAAAAGTGATCTGCAAATTAGTTACTTATAGATAAATTTTAAGTGCAGCTGAACATTCATTCACTTTTCATTTGTATGGTTTTTAAGAATCTTTAGATTAATTATTACTATAAAAGCATAAAATAAAATGTATGTCAAAAGAAATTTAGAATGGATTATTTTCTCTTTTTATTTGCTATTCTTATTGCTGAATGGTTTTATAGATTTGTATAATTCCTTTATTTACTTATATATATCAGATCCTATAATCTTTATTTCATAGTAAATTATAACATTATATTTTGTTAAGTAAATACATTTTCTGGTGTTTTTTAAATCAATACTAGGACATTTTTTTCCAAAAAAAAGAGAAAAAGATAGATTGAATGCTTTTTTGTCCTGCCTGACCAGGCTGTGGCACAGTGGATAGAGTGTCGGACTGGGATGCGGAGGACCCAGGTTCAAAGCCCCACGGTTGCCAGCTTGAGTACGGGTTCATCTGGTTTGAGCAAAGCTTACCAGCTTGAGTCCAAGGTCGCTGGCTTGAGGAAAGGGTCACTCGCTCTACTGTAGCCCCTCAGTCAAGGCACATATGAGAAGGCATTCACTGAACAACTAAGGAGCTGCAACAAAGAATTGACGCTTCCCATCTCTCTCCCTTCCTGTCTGTCTGTATCTCTCTTTGCCTCTCTCTCTCTGTCTGTCACAACCAACAACAACAACAACAAAAAAAAAATGCAAAATAAAAACACATTTTTGTCCTTAGGTACTAATTAGTGCTATTGCCACACACATATCCAGTGAGTCATAATAATCAAAGGCTAATCTTTTGAACAACATAGTTACTGAGAGGATGCTCACTTAGTCTATTACTGAGTAGCAGATACTTTTACTTTGGAGTTAACAAAAAAAACATAATTTTTAAGAAGTTATAGAATCTATTTACTAAAATTCCACCTTAGTTTACTACATGCAATTTTCTCTTTTACCATGAGAACACAGTTGTTTTGTTAAGCATATCATGCATATATGATGAATATGCAAGTATATCTTTTGATTGACTCTGCAAACAATTTCTTGTCACTTGTTTTATTTCTTAATCTTTGTTGTACAGGAAGTGCCATTAAGATGTTTCATATGCGTCAAAAGTAGGGCACCTAGAAGATGTTGTCAGTGTAATTACATAGTATATCATAAGTGATCCAACTTTGGCATAGCTGAAGATTACTTCAGTTTTGAATTAATCTGAATGACCCCAGCTTTATTGCTGTTGAGTTTCTAGAAATGATAAATGTCAAGTCATTGGGAATAAAACGACAGAACCTAAACAATCTGACATGACTAATGTATAGTTTCTCTGACTTGTTCCATCCTCTGTAGACTTTATTATCTACTACAATATTTTATTGAGGATTTCTTATCTTAATAAATGTGTCTTCCACCTTCCTAAACTATATTTCTGTTGTGTAAGGAACAGAAAATGCAGTGCTCTGTGTATGTGTGTCTTAAGCATACTAAAATCTCAATGCAGAAAAAGATAGAGGTGGTGAATCAATGTTTTACTTCTATTGTATTTTAATTTTGGTAGGGCATGTTATTGGAATGCTATTGAGTCAATCTTTTTCTGGACAATGCTACTATTTCAATTTCCCTAAATTTTTCAATGCCATTAGATAATTACAACATTTTCAGACACATTGTGTGTTCATAACGTTAAAAAAAAAACGCTGTTTAACTATATTGATAAAGAACTACAAGAAATAGCTGTTTTCATATTTACTGCTAAAGGCCTCATAAAATGTGCTTTCATAAAACATAAAGTTCATATCTCAGCATATTGTCATAATAAGTGGGATAGCTGGGTCAAAAGGCAGTTCAATTTTTAATTTTTTGAGGAATCTCCAAACTGTTTTTCATAGTGGCTGCACCAGTCTGCATTCCCACCCGCAACAAGAGAGTGGTGGTTATGGGGTGGGGGGAGGGAGGAAAGGGTGGAATAGGGAGGAGGGGAGGGACACAGGGAAGACCAGATAGAAGGTGACAGAGGACAATTTGACTTTTGGTGACGGGTATGCAACACAATTGAATGTTAAGATAACCTGGAGATGTTTTCATTAAAAAATAAAATTTATAAAAAAAAATGCTTCTAACATTGAGACTCTAAATTCAGGCTGAAGTCTTCACCTTTACTAATCCATAATTTCCAAGTGATCACACAAAACGAGATTATTTCCCCTGATTTCTCATTCTTTAATGTTTGCTTTTAAATGTTCAAATGAAAAGATAATTCATAAACCTTATAAGTAATTTGAAGTTTTTCCTTGTGATCAGAGAAAGTAAGCAAAAATATCCAATATTTTTTTAAGTTAGATGCCCATATTTTTCTAAAGATTTCACTCCACACCCCGTCTCCTCACCTCACTGACCCCAGTGGGACACTTCCATTACCAACTCACACTGTCAGTTATATTTAAAGTCTAGAATCTACTGTTTATGACAGCTCCTTATCTCTCTCTTAGCTCTCTATCTGCCAGCTCTGTCTTTTATAATTGGTTCCCCTTAAGCTTTCTAACTATATATCTTTTTAGAGGAGAATTTATAGTATATCATTCAACATGACCTTCATTACTCTATTTTATTAGGAAAATTTCAAAATTTTCCCTAACACTTATTAAATGTACTGTGAGATTGGACCATGAACTATCATACTATAGATCTAAGGTTGTTAATGTTTCTTCAGGTTATCACAAACTGAGAAGCAGAAGACGTTCTAATAAATCATATATCTGTTTAATGGACAATAAGAAAGGAAGAAAAAAGGAAAATATATATAACTTACCTATCTACCCCCTATTCTTTTCTTTTTCTTTTTTGTAATTTTACCTGAAAAGTTTAGTACAACTTTAACTGTGTCACACACTGTCTTGAAACATTAAACAGTAATTCAGGCATACTCATATTTTCTAATACCTCAGGAGTTCTTCAATAGGATCAGTTTGAGAAACATGTTCAATGGAAAATTGGTTGAAAAAAACTTACATTAGGTCCTACTTATGTAATCATAGATATCTGAACTCAGACAAATTCCCTTTGAGTATCTCTCTTTAGTTTTCTTGTAGACAATGTAAAAATGTGACTTATGATTTTATTCTTTCTCTTTGCTCTGGTTGCCTAAAGTTCAGACACTGCTTTAATCTTCAAGCATTGAAAATTTCTATATGACAGTCACTGTATTGTGTTGAGAGAGAGAATAAAACCTAATGAAATATAATTATAACTTATGAGAAGTTGCTAGTTTGATTAATATTACATCTTATACCAAAATTATGTTATAATGATGACAACAGCACTTCATTATTGACCCTTAAAATATTTTTAATATATATTTTTGTTTGATTGTTTTTTTAATTTGTTCATCATATCATTGCCACAGGCAAGCATGATATTAATTAATTATTAAGGTAATTAATTAATCAGTATTCTGTATCATTGTAAAATGTACTTTCTGTCCTGTACATAGAAACAAACAAGTTTTAGGTAAATATTTAGCTCTCCTGAGACAAAATATCTTATATGCCCCATGGAGCTAATATTTGTTAGATGTAAACAAGGCTAATTTTAACATTGTAAGAGCAAATAGTGAATTTTTTTTGGAAGAAAGATGGCAAAATTTAGACCTGCCAGACCTAATAAAATTACCATATATTGAAACTGATTGTGAAATAACTAAAGGCCTCTAAAAATATAAATAAACCATTTAGAAGAATCTCTATGAAGTATTGATAAATTTTTTTCTCATGCCTCTTGAAGCCAATATACTGTAATATATATTTTGTTGAATGAACTTCACCATTCAAAAACTTATTAAAGACTTCCTAACTTGATTTTTATACCTTTATTTAGAGTTCCAAAACAAATTAAATACCTGGGTTGATTTACCCATGAGAAGTGTAATCCAATATTCATTACTAGACATTTACAATAAAAAGTCAGTATCAAAATATAAATTTTGTATTTTATTATTTATTATTACTTTTGTATTTTTTCTTTTCTTTTCTTTTCTTTTTTTTTTGTATTTTTCTGAAGTGAGAAGTGGGGGAAGGCAGATATACAGACTCCTGCATGTGCTCGACCGGGATTCACCCAGCAAGCTCACCAGGAGGCAATGCTCTGCCCATCTGGGACACTGCTCCATTGTGGCCGAAGCCATTCTAGAGCCTGAGGCAGAGGCCATGGAGCCATCTTCAGCGCCCGGGCCAACTTTATTCCAGTGGAGCCTTGGCTGTGGGAAGGAAAGAGAGAGAGAGAGAGAGAGAGGAAGGAGAGGGAGAAGGGTGGAGCAGGAGATGGGCGCTTCTCCTGTGTGCCCTGGGTGGGAATTGAACCTGCAACTTCCACACACCAGGCCAATACTCCACCACTGAGCTAAATGGCCAGGGCCTTACTTTTGTATTTATGTAATTCTTTTTTCTTTCCTCATTTTGATTTGAAGTGACTGCTATTTAATTCATTAATATCTACTTAGATGAGATGTCAGTAAAATATCTTATATGATATCTTTTGCTTTATATTATACCATTCAAAATTTTGAAAACTTTTTTAAACATTGTACATATTTTCATTTTATGAGATATTACAATTCTAAGTCTGGTATATTTTATATAGATAGGGGTTTTTGTGACTCAGTATAAAATTTATAGTAATGTCAGTGCTCCATCTGGTAGTAAAAAATAGACATTCTATTTTTTAAATGCTAAAAAATTAAAAACTAGAACTTTGTATTCTAATTTTAAAAATGTGGAGAAGTGACTAGGTAAAAATAAAAATTTACTAAAAATAAGTTGATATTCATTTATAACATACTGTACTTAATTTCATCACAGATTAAAATTTTAGTTACCTATACATATAATAGTTTATACAGCATTTTTAGTTTAATGGTTTATTTTAATTAAGTAAATAGTCTACCTATATTCATATGTACATTATTTTATATTTTTTAATATTTATATGTTAAGAAACATAATCTTAACTTTCTATAGATATTTAAATATCTATCTTCTATCATCTATCTACGTATCCTCTTTATACCTTATATAGTGTATTCTGTTATATTAATGCTAATTAATTTTGTGTATATTCCCACTTTCACAGTGGTATTAGGTACACTTTGATGCTCTTAATATGTAAAATGGTTCCTTAAAATAAAATTAATTTAATGCACTCTATTTATAATGCCCAATTAAAAATCTAATTATACTCCATAACTTGACAGCATATTGCTTTTCAATTTTTCACAAATATTTTTAAATTTGATTTATTTTATATAAAAAATATTTTTCCAGCTTAGTAATTTTATTATATGCTTTGCTAATTTCACTATCAACACAAATTATACATGTCCCATCAGGCATCTTCCATCTGAAAGTTCCTGAATCTTCTCATATTGGCTCAGCTATTGGAAGAATAAGAGCTGTGGATCCTGATTTTGGACAAAATGCAGAAATTGAATATAATATTGTTCCAGGAGATGGGGGAAATTTGTTTGACATCGTCACAGATGAGGAGACACAAGAAGGAGTCATCAAATTGAAAAAGGTACATAGAAAAGTTTTTAGATAATTGACTATGCAATAATCATTAAAGAACAAAAAGACTAACACTTAAAAATGACAGCAATTTTAACTTTCCTTCAGTTAGCAATGTTTCAAATAAAGTAAGACCCATTGATTAAGAACTCCTCACTCTCACTGGCACTTTTATCCTGTGATTCAACAGATATCTATTTTTGTTGAAATGATTAAGCCTGTTACTTTGATGAAATTATTAAAAATTCTTACCAGAGTTTAATTTTTAATTTTATATTGTTACAAAGGTAGGTGAAAAAATTAATTTAAATATATGATGTAGAAGTAAATTCTAACACTACCATGCTTGGTTTTGCCCTTTTTGTGACCTTTCAGAGAGTATAAATATCTAACTCACACATTGTTGGTGAGCATTGACATCATAATGAAAGAATCCTGATCTGGCACGCTCTGCTACTGAAGGAGTGAAAGAAATTAGAATAATCATAAAATTTAAAAAACACTGTGAGCAGTGCTAAATTCATGTTTGACAAATATAAAACAGGGTGAAGGAATAACACATAAAGTGAAGGGTGGTTGCTATCTCATAGTGCAGTGGTCAGGAAAGGCTCTCTGTTAGCATGACTTTGCTGCTGAGACATGCAGCAAACAAGAGATGAGTCATGTGATATCTGAACAATGTGTGTTCCAGAAAAATTGAGAAGAAATGCAAAATCTCACATTTGGACACAATGAGAGAGGAGGCCAGTCCATAGTCAAGGATGAGGCCAAAGATACAGAGAAAGGACCAATTCTATACATCCTTGTGTTCCAGGGCAACGACTTGAAATAGATCATGATTCAAGAAGCCTATCTTGGGTTTCAATATGAATTAACTTTTTCCTGTAAAGCCAGGATACTTTAGCTGTTCTGAGGAAGATAATGACTAAGAAATAAACATAAAAATTGAGCCTGACCGGTGGTGGTGCAATGAATAAAGTGTTTACCTGGAATGCTGAGGTTGCTGGTTCAAAACACTTCACTTGCCTGGTCAAGACATATATGGGAGTTGATGCTTCCTGCTCCTACCCTCTCTCTCTCTCTCTCTCTTTCCTCTATAAAGAATGAATGAAAAGTAAATAAATAAAGATAACATTTTTAAAAATAAAAATTGACTAGTTAAGAGACTATAGAAATAGTTCTTGAAACCAATGATGAAGATGTGGACCATAATCTCTATAGCAATGGCAGTTATGAAAAATTGTGAGATTCTCCTTAGATTTTAAAGGAACAGCCAAAAGAGATTTTTATAAATATTCTCATCACCTGGTAAATTACACCAAGCATTTGAATGAATTTGTTTTTAGTGTTGTAATTGGCTTAATCTCTAAGTAAGGAATCACCAGGTGCAATTCCTACCTACTAACCTATTGTTCTGTTGGAAAAGAAAAATACAATCTGTAGACTAAATATATCTTTTTTTTTTGACAGAGACAAAGAGAGAGACAGAGAGGGACAAATAGGGATAGATAGACAGAAAAGGAAAGAGATAAGAAGCATCAATTCTTCATTGTGGCACCTTAGTCATTCATTGATTGCTTTCTCATATGTGCCTTGACCAGGGAGCTACAGCAGAGCGAGTGACCTCTTGCTCAAGTCAGTGACCTTGGGCTTCAAATCAACAACCTTGGGCTTCAATCCATTGACCTTTAACTCAAGCAAGCTACCATGGGGTCAAGTGTATGATCTCATGCTCAAGCTAGTGACCTGTATTCAACCTAGTGAGCCCATGCTCAAACTGTATAAACCTGCACTTCAGCCAGTGACCTTGGTGTTTTGAACCTGGGTCCTCTTCATCCCAGTTCGATGCTCTATCCACTGAACCACTGCCTGATCAGGCTAGGCTACATACATTTTTAAGAAATAACTCAGGAGTACATTTTTGTAACAAAATTTTTAAATTGCCTACTCTCTCTGCCAACCTACCTATCTACTTACTATATATTTGGTGAATATATTGTATTGAGTTCATGCAGTGTGTGCACACATATATAGACAGATAGATCTCTTGATTAAATATGACAATATGGTTTCATTAAAATGAAATTATGAGGAAATATTCAATTGATAAAAGTTTATTAAAAACAAAATTAATTTACACAACTGTGTATGGTTTATTAATGTACAGTGTAGATACAACACTTTTAGTTTCAAGTGTGCAACATAGTTATTTGATATTTGTATATATTGTGAAATGATCTCAACTATAAATCTAATATTCATCACCACCCATAGTTAAAATTTTTGTTTAAGATTTCACATATGTGTGATTCAACGCTGTGTTTGTATTTCTCTTTCTTGCTTATTTCACCTGCTATAATTCCCTGAAGGTACATCCATATTGTCACAAATAACAATATTTCATTACTTAATAGATGAATAATATTATATTATATGTATTTTTATCTATATCTATATATTTACATGTATATATCACATTTTTAATCAATTTATCCACCTATTGACACTTAGGTTGTTTCTTAATGTTTTCAGTAATGGCAGGACCAATTTATATTCCCACTAACAGAGCACAAGGTTTCTTCTTTTTTCACATCTTTGTCAACACTTGTTATTTTTTGAGTTTTTTGATAATAGCCATTATAACAAGTATGAAATGATATATCATTTTGGTTTCAATTTACATTTCCCTGGTGATTAATTGATATTGAATATACTTTCATATACTTGTTGGTTTGTGGTTACTTAGATTCTTTTTCCCCCCAAGTGAATACTGTATAATGCAACTATTTATGCATATATTTAGAAAGTTCTGAAAAACCTTTATCTTGAACGGATCATTAGGTGTCCTGGAAGAGCTAGATTTAGAATAATAAATATGTAAAGAAGCATCATAAGAGATTTTTAGTTTCACAGTGATCTTAAAGTTACTTCTTTGAAACTCTTTTCTTAAATACCTAAACACGTGATTGCAATTAATTTGATGTAAAGTCTTACTTATATAGAATTTATTGTCTTAAGTATACTAAATACATTTAGAAAGTCCAAAAATATCTATTTTACCTTGAAAGTGTAGTTCTTTCTTTTAAACATCATTTAATTTGTTGTTTGATTAATATTAGAGCATTTTCTTTCATAGAGTTTTCCTTTTTTGAACTCACTTAAAATAAGCCAAAACGCTTGAAGCTGTCTGAAGTAGATACTCATTATTCTTTATCTCCCAAACCTTCACTTGCTTTCCCATTGCTGTTTTGCCCTCTCTCCTCTTTCTCTTTATAAGGGGGGATCTAAGTGGATCAAAATGATGGTCAAGGTTATAGGAGCTGAGATAAAAAGAAAAAAGAAGGCAATTTTTTAAATACTAATTTTTAACAAGAATTTGGATTCAGTTTATAAGCATTGTGACTGAATTCCATTTCAATGCATCACTTTGTTTTCAGTTTAACATCATGAAACTTTATAAATATCTCCGAGGTACAATATTCTGGTTAAAAAGCGAACTACCCTCACTCTATACTTATGTCATATTGCACTTAGTAAAGTATAATCAAATAAAATGTGCTCAGTATGTTATTAAACATTATAATAAAAATATGAAAATAATCAGAATAATAAAACTTTAATTTTTTTTCATTCCATCTAAACATTTTAAGATGGCTACATTTAAAATGAGAGAATAAAGTGTTTTATTTATTTTTTCTCATCACAATGATTATTATTTTTATTGACTTTTATTGAGGTGACACTGCTTAACATAATTATATAGGTTTTAGGTCCCCAATTCTACAAAACATATCTGTACATGGTTTTGTGTGCTCAGCCCCTCAAAGTCAAGTCTTTGTCCATCACCATTTATCTCCCCCACACCCTCTTCCACCTCCCTCATTCCACCCCAAGGCAATCACCACACTGCTGTTTGTGTCCATGAGTTTTGTCTTTTTATTGGTCCTCTTTTGTCTTCTCCTTCTACCTCCTTCACCCAACATTTCTTACTTCAACAGCTGTCAGTGTGCTATGTATCAGTCTGTTTCTATTTTGCTTGTTAGTTAATTTTGTTCTTTATATTCCATATATGACTGAGATAATATAGTACTCATCCTACTCTGCCTGGTTTATTTCACTTAACTTATAACCTCCAGGTCCATCCATGCTGTTGCAAAAGGTAAGATTTCTTTTTCCTTTATGAACACCTAGTGTCCCATTGTCTAAATGTACCACCCACTTTTTATTCACTCATAAACTGATGGGCACTTGGGCTGTTTCCAAATCTTGGCTACTGTAAATAATGCTGCAATAAACATATTGAGTTCATATATTCTTTTTAATTGTGTTTCATGATTCTTAGAATAAATTTACATATGTGGGATCACTGGGTCAAAAGGCAGTTCCATTTTCAATATTTTGAGAATAAAGTGATATAAATTTAGTAATTTTATTAAGTGAAAAGCTAAATTTATCAGATATTTAGTCAGGGTTCTTTTTATTGGATAAATGAGAGTTGATATATACTTATTGAGTATAAAAATTACATGAGTTAAAATTTTTCAAAGTCTGCCTGCCTTTTGTTGGCACAGTGAATACAATTTTGACCTGGAATGCTGAGGTCATCAGTTTGAAACCCTGAGCTTGTCTGGTCAAGGTACATATGGGAGTTGATGCTTCCTGCTTCTTCTCTCTCTCTCTCTCTTATTTTTCTCTCTCTCCCACCAAAATGAATAATAAAATCATTTTTTAAAAATGGAATGCAATAAATGATTATATTAATTTTTTTTCAAACTCTTAAATGTGTATTTATAGAAGCAGTGTTGTTTTCTTGTTATTGGTTAAAAAATTTAGGCAATTAAATAGTAGGATGAATACTTAAACTTTGTAAAAAGACAATTTATAATCTTACATAATATTTCAAACAGTTCCATACCATTTCCACAAATGTATCTATTGGGAACTAATAAGTAATGATACATTGTTTAAAATAAAGAATGCTAAAGTGATTTCCTTTTTGTTTTAAAATAAATAAAGCATTTTTGGAATTAAAAGAATCATTATTTTAATGTTACTTGGTATTGTTCTTTTATTTCAAATAAACATAGCTGTTATAGCATCGATGCAAAATTATTTTATTTTTTCTTATAAACATAAGATATTAAATACTTTATTCACCAGAACTCTTTAATAAATAAGCTAAGCCTCTTTACTAGACATTTATGTTTTACTTTAGACATTTACACTGGACATTAATATTTTACTTATGCCTTGTTGAGCACTAAAACTCATTTTCTTTTTTTATTCTTAATGGCAAGGAAGTGAATTCAAATGATTTGGTAGCAGAGCACCATCGTGTGGTTAAATTTTGAATAACATTAAAAGTAAGAACATTTCAAATAACTTTAATATATAACCATATATGCACCAGAATGTAAGTTTAAAGTACTCCAGTTTTTAGTGAGTCTGACATGCCTAATTTTTAAAAAAAGAGTGATGTTTATGATTTGTTTCTGTAAATAATATGTTCCTATATTTTGTAAAGATTTGTTTTCATTTTTTTTTAATGTCTATCTAACTTCCTTAAGCAATCTCATCAACTTTAAATCAGCCCCCAAACTGACATAGCTGATGCAGGTTGTCTGGTGCCTTGTAGACATTTCTATGTGTTGCATTGTCTTTTCAAATATAAAATATCTAAAGTCGAAATCCTTCCCTTTTCCCAACAAAAGTGCAACTGCTCTTATGTTCTCCTATGTGGAAAAGGCCCCAACTCCTTTCCAGTTTCTTATACAGGAGAACTAGCCTTTTTCTTATGCTTTTTCCATTCCTACTGACCTCCCCTTGCTAATTAGGACTTGAAGCCCAGACATTGATTTTTCTGACCAGGGTTAATTTTTTCCTCATGGGTTAAGTTAGAACTTTCTTCATTTCCTCTTTCCACCAGGAAAACAGATATTCTCCAAGCTTTAGATCTTATCGTCATCCAACTTGACTTTCTACAACAGTGACTGGTCAAAACCTAAATCTATTTATCTTACTTTCATGCTTAAATTCATTCTGATTCCCATAAGTAATAAGGTAAAGATAAAAACAGCAAATTTTGCAATACCCTCTTGGTCATACACACACACAAACAAACATATGCATATATACATATGTACACACATAAACATGTTACATTAGCAATTACTACACGAATTTATTACAATTTCTACCAAAAATGCTGTGCTAGTCTTTTTTCTCCATAGCACTACCCCATATGAGTATCTCTATTGTTTCCGGTTCTTGAACATGACTCTAGCCCATGCCTCTCATCAAAGACTTGTTTGTGTTCCTCAGGCAAAGTTGATCATGTCTTACTTTCTTCTCAAAATGTTAGCACTTCTGTCAAAGCACTTCTAATACCTATGGTGCTCATATTCTAAACATACATAATTCTTCCTACTATAGTTTATTTTACCTATATTTGTGTTGTCATAAAAAAGACTTTTGGCAATCATCTCAGTGTTAGAGCATTGGCCTGGTGTGTAAGTATCTGGGTTTTATTCCTGTCAGGGCACAACAGAGAATCAATTATTAACTTCTACACCTCTTACCCTCTTCTTTTCTCTCTCTCTCTCTCTCTCTCTCTCTCTCTCTCCACAACCATGGATTGGTTGGTTCAAGTAAGTTAGCCCAAGACACTGAGGATGGCTCCATGGAGCCTCTGTCTCAGGCCCTAAAAATAGCTCAATTTCTGAACAACAGACCTAAATGGGCTGAGCATTGCCAAATAGGGGGCTTACCAGTTGGATCCCAGCCAGGGCCCATGTGGAAGTCTGTCTCTCTGTCTTCCTTCCTCTCACTTAAATCAAACAAACAATAAAATGAAGATGCTTGAAATATATAGGGTGTATAAATTTTTTGTTGAACAACAAAAAAAATGTGTCTCATGTTGGTTTACTGTTTCAGTTTAAGAATGTGTTATTTCTATTAGCTCTCACTTTCTATAGAGAGCTCAACATGTTTTGTAAAGTATTTTGAAAATAGTGTTCAACTGATTATATGAATGAAAACTATGAAGTTCAAAGAAGAAAGGTAATTCTTTGAAAACCACCCAGCTTGTAGTAAATTACAGTCTATAAGTTACTTCAACTATTGTGAAGAATAATATATGTTCAGTTTGCCCAGGTGGTGGCACAGTGAATAAAGCATTTATCTGGGATGCTGAGGACCAGAGTTTTTATTGCTGAGGTTGCCAGCTTAAGTGCAGGCTCATCTGGCTTGAACACAGGTGCACCAGCTTGAGCTCGGGATCTCTGGCTTGAGCGTGGGATCATAGACATAACCCCATGGTTGCTGGCTTGAGCCCAAGGTCACTGACTTGATCAAGAGGTCACTGGCTCAGTTGGAGCCTCCCTGGCCAAAGCACGTATGAGAAGCAATCATAGAGCATCTAAATAAAGTGCCACAACTATGAGATGATGCTTCTCATCTCTCTCTCTTTCTGTCTTTCTTGGGGGAAAATAATATATGATAGATGTAAAACGTAAGCTTGGTCATTCAAGAAAGCTAAAAAGAATTAGCCTCCCCAGATTATCATAAATTATGTTCATATACCTCATATATTTTACTTAAGCATTTATAATAATTGATGAAATATTTTCTTATTTTTATAAAAAAGTGTCCAAAATCCTCAAAAAAAGCTCTAGAAATTTGTCTGTTTTTATTTTTGTTCTGTTTTATCTTAGTTACTGAATTTGCTCCAGGGTTATTGTCTCAAAAATATGGGCATAGAAATAATGCCCATGATTCTTATAAAAATTCATTAAAATTGTCAAAAATGTGCAGCACTGTAAAATATTAGTGATATAACTTTCAAAATTTAAGTGTATTTCTAATAAAGTCTGTAACAAAGTTTAAGACTAAACTGTCAAAAATGCATGTCTTCATTTTAACATTTTTATTTTTATAAAACACTTAAAAAATTTAATCTGAAATACTGTTAAAATTTGTCAAAGCTAATATCCATGTTTTAAATATTACTATTTGATTGTTTTCCCTTTTGTTATAGGGGCATTCTCAGGTGTTAATGTGACAACTTTTATTCATAAATGATTTGTTTGATTATTATTTTTAGTAAATTATAGTAAATAATAATCTTCCTTAATGATGATGAGATCCGTTTTCTCCCACACATACAGCTCTCTTACATAAACATACACTCACACACATTTTATTCCATTTCTCAGGACACACATAACATCCAAGCATTAAATTTATTCGTAGCACTTATTACCCACCAACGTACTATGTATATTTTGAAGATAGTGATACCAGTCGGCACCTGGGGAGGCCGAGATAGGCCTCATCTGAATCCAGGTTCTTGTCATGAAATGAGAAGGAATTCAAGAACATGGGTGGGAAATTGTTATTACAGGGGGACGAGGGAGAGGGCAAGGTGATCCTCTGCTTCTGACACTGGTGGTGCAACTGCTAACATGGCTTGTCCTTGTCTCTTCTCTCTAAATATAATTGTTTTTGCCTTTTTGTTTCTATTTTTTAAGTGTATTTATTAGTGTGATACTAGTTGGCATAATCACACAGGTTTCAGATTCCCAGCTCCCTAAGGCATCTCCTTACACCACCTGAAACACTAGTTCAGAAGAATATATATAGACACTCTATAGACACTTGAATGATTTTGCAGCATTATTTACAATGACCAAGATCTGAAAAAAGCCTAAATGCCAATCAATAGACGAGTGGATCAAAAAGCCGTGGTATGTTTACAAAATGAAATACTCTTGTGTCCATAAAAAAAAAACAAAAAAAAAAAAACGAAAGAAAGAAAGAAAGAAAGAAATTTTACCTTTTGTGACAGCATGAATAGACCTAAACGTTATAGATTAAGTGAAATAAGCCAGTCAGGAATAAGCAAGGACCATATGATTTCACTCATATGTGGAAACTAATGAACAAAATGAACTAAGAAGCAAAATAAAGATAAGGATTTTTTTTTTACCTCCTTATTACAGGAAATTGTGGAGGAGGAAGCCAGGGAACAGGTGGTCAGTGAAAGTAGTTTCCATGATGTTCCAGCCTAGATGGAAAAAGGGAGGGACAGATATTTGTTCTCTATTCTGACTTTCCTGCCTCAATGACAAGCTTCATGCATGTAGTGAATTTTGTTTGCCTTGTATAGCATTTATAAAATGTCTAGAACATGGTATGATATTACAGAAATATTTGTTGAAATGAAGAATGAAGAGCCTCAGGAATTTTGCCTTAACTGACCTTCTCACAGGTCCATTTCTTTATGACATCCTCACACCTATTTCTTCTCATCTCAGGTCTGGTATTACCTCTCAGAGAGCTTTTCCTATCTGCTCTGTGTAATGTGTGTCTTTTCCTGTGTCTCTGTCCCATCACTTTGTTTTCCTCATAAATCTTATCATTAACTGTAAATTATGTATTCATTTATTTTTGTTGTGGGTTTCCCTTTTCATGGTATAAAAATCCATAGTAAGATAGACTTAATTTAACTTGTTAGCCATTATATCCTCAACTCCTGACATGACAACAATACAATATAATCAAATATTTGATCTAATTTATGTGGATTTCAAATAAATAAATAAATAGGTACGTGCAGACATCATTTACGGGTGATTTAATATGTAACCTGGGAGTGGTTGAGTTTAGGAAGATTCTCTTATGGGACGAGACAATGTTACAAACAAATAAGTGAATTGACTACTACATTGATGGTAAAACTAAGTTTTGGGAAATGATTGTTTTTAAAAACAATCTTTGAAGAAAATTTGTATCTTTTGTGGCTCAGCCCAGTATAATAAACCTACTTTACAAGAGCTTGTTCTTACTGTCTTCCTATTCTGTTTCAATGTGGCATAAATCTTTTTTCTAAACCTCTTTTCTTGAAATAACCTCTTTTGGTTATTTGGGTTCATTGACAGTTTTTCTTTCCATTGACCATTAAGACCGACCACTATAAGAGTAAAAGAATGGAGTCTTAATTACTAAAGGATACTATTGTTTAAGAGTGATGTCATTACTGTGTCGGTTAAAATGACCCATGTTCATTAGAAACATTAAAGTATTATACAAGAGGAAAAAGTAAAGAAGAATGAAAGCACAGCTGTTGTGAGTCCAAGTATAGTACAACTGGGTCATCGGCTCAGTGTCTCTCAAGCTGCAATCAAGATGACCACCTGGGCTGGGATCAGAGCTGGAACTTAAATAATGTTTCCAATATAACTAATGGATGGCAGAATTATATATAGATATATTATATGTGGTGGCTTTATGACTAAGGTTCCTATTTTACTTGGATTGCTTTGTTAGCTATTAACCAAAGTCCACTGTCATTCTTAATGGCTGTCCTTAAGCACTTGCCAGGTGGTCTCCTACACTCATAGGTTACTTGAGGTCCGGAGGAAGTCATCTGCTGTGCCTCTTCCTTTCATAAGTTTACATGAAAATCAGATCCCTCAAGAGAAACCTCTTTTATCAATTAACTCAACATTGAGTAATATCCTTAATTATATTTGCATAATTATTTTTTTTCCAGAAAACAACTAATTTATGTGATGATAGCTCATTCAATTCACAGGTCCCTTGCACACTCAAGGAATTTTGGGAATATATTTAAATTCTATCAAAGCTGCTGGTTTTCAAACTTTCAAAATATAACTCTAGCTTTGCATTTCCACGCATTGTTTAGAAGCATGATGAGTCCAGAACAAGCTCACGAAGTTATTCTCTTGTATCTAAAATATAAACCTAAAAAATAAATTGCCAAATTGAAAGACAACAAGCATTTATTTAAGATCTGAGAGAATAGCTATTCAGTTGCACTGATTTAAGCAGACACTCAAATAGTGTTCCAATTAGGAGGTGAAGCCAAGGAGTGTTTATGAAAAAGGGAAGGGGAATAATTACTTAAATAGAAAGACAGAATTTCTACACATATTGCAATCTAAGTGTGGATAAGCTAACACAGTAATGCTAATTCTAAAGAATGCCTTTAATTTTTAGTCTGGTAATTATAATGTCTGCTTTTCTGTACTAAACAGCTGCTTGGAAAAACAATGCTGCCTTAAGCTTTCTCCAAAGGTTATTTTTCAAGCTTTACATAATAAAGGTTTGAGGAGTAAGACAAACAAAGCAGTTCTTTATGGGATGGCAGATCTCACTACATTTTTTTGTGTGTGTGTTGACAGAGACAGAGAGAGTCAGAGAGAGGGACAGATAGGGAGAGACAGGACAGATAGACAGTCAGGAAGGGAAAAAGATAAGAAGCATCAATTCTTCATTGCAGCATTAATCTTAGTTGTTTATTGATTGCTTTTCCATAGGTGCCCTAACCAGGGGGCTACTGCAGACTGAGTGACCCCTTGCTTGAGCCAGCGATTTTGGCTCAAGCTGGTGACCCTTGTTTAAACCAGTGAGTCCACGCTCAAGCTGTTGACCTTGGGGTCTCGAACCTGGGTCCTCTGTGTCTCAGTTCGATGCTTTATCCACTGTGCCACCACCTGGTCAGGCCTAACTTCATTTTTAAAATAGCTCTGTATTGTTTTCCCATATGCCAAAAATTGCTCATCCTTCTTTGACAAGAAAAAATCATTTGGCACTTAATATTTTATGTTGTTCTTCATGAATGGGACTTTAATAAAGTGAGAGCAAAGATGGATAAAAACAAATATGTTAAAAAGTGATTTCTTGCCCAAATCCTCCCTTTATACTATGATGAACAATTGAATATATCTAATTCATTTTTTTTTCATATTCTTGTTTCTTACTATACAATTTTCTACATCACCTGTTTTCTAAAAATTCCATTCTCACTAATTTTTCTTTATTGAAACACCCTTAGAAGCAAGGAGTTACTCATCTAAATTCCCTTTAATCAATCATTTTCTTACCTTTCTGGAAAGGTTCATAATATTGAATGGATCCCAAACAATGCCAAAAAGGTTTCATTTATTGTGCAAGAGCTGAATTAGTTCACCTGTATAGTAGATTTCTGTCATAGAATAATTATTTTTTCTAACAAAATGAATTCTGTTAGTTTAATATTTATTTCAAATATTAGAGTTTTTGTCAATTGTAAAGTAGATGAATTTCATTACTGAACACCATCCCTCATCTCACTCACATGGGTTCAATAAAGTCAAGTAGAGAGAGAGAAATTAGTATTGTTTATCTTTGCTCTTTCTGAACTACACAGTTTAAAAAAGTGGCATAGCCTAAGCGTCAGTTTGATGATGAAGTAAGGCCATCTAGGATATTATGGGGCATTTCTACTATAATTTTCTCCATTTTTTTTTTCACTGAAAGATATCTGTTTTGCATTGTAAGAAAAAATTTTCTATGTACAAAAACGTTTTTCCATCTCACTCTACATCTTCCTGACCACCAAATGCTTGCCTGCTCTGAGAGGCAAGGAGTTCTTAAAAAGCATAGATTATGTCTGATTTCCTCTAAAAAATTTTAAAAAGATTTTTGAATTCTTTCTTTATTTACTAGGCTTGAAATGAACTATAAGTCGAGAGTCAAGTCCACCCTATAGCTATAGAATTTTAATCAAATAAGTAAATAAAATTGAGAGCTTATTTAGAAAAATTTCACCTAATAAATCATACAGATAGAAGCATTTCAATCTCTAACAGAAAGTAGAGAAAAATGAGGAACAATTAGGACTAACTCCAAAATTCTAGGATAAAAGTTAATTCCAAAAAATAAAGGAAGTAAGCATGAGCCAGGGCAGTGCAAAAAGATTTTGAGGCAAAATGATTAAAGGTGGTAAAGTCAAAAGTATTATATTAGAAGTTAGGAATCACCATGATCGAAAAACCATGTTGTTATTGTCCATGGAGGATATCGAGTTTACAAAACCAGAAAATTTATTTTTCTATGTTCTTTAACTTGGATTAGCTAAGGCATTCATCCATCTTATACACCGGTCTCAGACATCACTTAAGGCATCCAATCTTTCTTAAAAACTTCAAATGATAGGAAACTTAGTACTTCTTTAAACAACTCATTCCTTAAACAAGATGACATGTGTTTCATTATTCTGGTTTGTTGAATACAGAGGGAGAGCAAACCTTAATTGTCATTGTATCTTTTTGTCCTCAGGATGCATCCCAGACCTTACCACAATGTGAGCCATCAGTAGTTTTAAAATTAATCCAACTTTGAATGGTTTGCCTTGTTTAACACTTTTTACTTTTTTAAATCGAAAGTTACCTTTTTAATAATTTAAATAATTATTAATTCTATAAGAAACGAATAGGCCATGGGTGGTTGGCTCATTGGTAGAGCATCGGCTCAACGTGTAAATGTCCCAGGTTCAATTCCCGATCAGGGCACACAGGAGAAACACTCATCTAATTCCTAACCCCTCCTTCTTCTCAATCTTTCTCTCTCTCTCTTTCCCTACTGCAGCGATGGCTCCACTGGAACAAGTTAGCCACAGGCTCTAAGGATGGTTCCATGGCCTTTGCCTCAGGAGCTAAAAAATGGCTCCGGTTGCAACAGAGCAAGGGTCCCAGATGGGCAGAGTATCACCCCCTAGTGGACTTGCAGGGTGGATTCGTACAGAGCACATGCGAGAGTCTGTCTCCGCCTTTCCTCTTCTCACTAAATTTAAAAAAATTAAAAAAAAAAACAATAATATATAAATAAGTAAATAAATGAAAGAAACTAATAAAATAAACTTACCATATTTAACATGATAACCTTTCAATATGTGTAATTGTTTGTGCGCTGTCTTGCCTTGATCTTCTTCATTCAAGGCTAAACATTTCCAGTTGGATTTGTCACAATTTCCTGCTTTTCTTCTGAATAATGCTTGGCAATCCTATATTGCAAATAGATTGTCTTTTCATGAGTTTGACACCTTTGTCAAAACAAGGTGCGGGCAAATCAAAACAAAAGCACATAGGAATTAACTTTTCTTATTTTCAAAATATATTTCTATTCACATAACCAATAGCAATAATATCAACCATTGCAGTTAGCATGCCAGTCTTCACATCTATTGGCTTAAAGACACATAAAACTTCCTAGCAGGAAAGAGATGGAAATAGAAGAAAATTAATATTATATGTAAATAGCCACGAGGTAAGCAATTTAAAACATAAAAATTAAAAGAAAGCATTAGATACATAGCAGATAGAAACATGAATAAAAACTGGAGAAGTAAAAAGAAGGGAATAATTAGAGGGAAAATAAATAGGTCCTTCTGAACGTGCACTAACTGTGGAAAAAGCAATGTCATGTTCAAGAGGTATTACAGTTTGCTATAGCCAACTTCAGGGAATCGTAATAGTTTTTGAAGATTTCACAGTGATCTTTATATTTGCTTTTTTCATCCTCAGAGACAACACATAAAACAACAATCTTGTCCTTGAAAAAGAAAACCATACTTCCTTTATTTCCCTAGGTGTACTGAGGTATAAATTGAACGTGTCAACACAGTAATTAGCAAGTCTAGCAAGTCCTAGGAGTCAGACTAGAGGGAATTAATTTGGAAAACAGAAAGTTTTAAAGGTCTCAGTAAATCTCTGTATTAATGTTAATTTCATCATTTTAATTTTTCATAGTTGATTAGAAGTTAGAGCCATTGACCTTAAAAGTTTTCATTTACATAAAACACAAGAGCCACACCATATTTCTAGAATGCAATATTTTCAGTTATTGGGAACATAAAACTGAAAACTAATATTTAGGATAAAAGTGAATACAAGCAGTGTTTAAAAGTTAAGATGGAAAATCAAGGAATTTATGGACAAATGACTTCCAAATATTATATTTCACAGTTTACTTTGATCATACATTTTCAAAACTTTAATTCTTTTGTAAAATATACTGACTATGCCTAATAACTACAGTGCCTAACAATTATATACTCAATACTGACAAAACAATAGACTAAAACTCTTTTCATATTAACACTGTGCATGTTTTTTTAAAATCCCGGTACAATCCTTTCTTTAAACAAACAAAAAAAAAACCTAAACATTTAAAAGTTTAATAAAAAATAATATTATTGTCAAAATAACAAAAGCCATCCAAGAAAAAAACATATTTTGTTTTATCAATTTTAAGTAGAATCTAGAGAATCTTCAATTATCCACTTTCAATTTTGTTATGTTTTAATTACAGCTAAGTTCCACTAGAGGTCAGAATTGTATAAGAGTAGAAAATGTTTTTCTTAAAAGTTGTTCTTTTGCTGTTGTAACGGTTCATATAAGATGAATAAACCCCTACCTACCATGTACATGCACATATATGTCATTTTAATGTATGGAACTGATTATTTTTACAAATTACCCAGAATCTTCTACAAGTGGATGATTCTTTTCTTAAAACATTTACCTTACCATTAAGTATAAAGGACAATGAAATGTTGAAACCAATATAATTTGTATTCACTTGCAAACGAGCTGAAGCTAGTTCACCATCTTTGCTGTATTCTGTATGAATGTGATCATTCCTCACTTTTGGTTTGTCCTTGCTACAGCCATTAGATTTTGAGACAAAGAAGGCATATACGTTTAAGGTGGAAGCCTCCAACCTTCACCTTGACCACCGGTTCCACTCCTCTGGCCCTTTCAAAGACACGGCCACGGTGAAGATCAGCATACTGGACGTGGAGGAGCCGCCTGTTTTCAGCAAGCCCCTGTACACCATGGAGGTTTATGAAGACACTCCAGTTGGGACCATCATTGGCGCAGTCACTGCACAAGACCTCGATGTGGGCAGTAGTGCGGTCAGGTAAGAATAGAAAAACAAAAAGCTCCTTTTTTCTGTGCCAGAAATAGAAATAAAAGTTTATAAAAATGCTCTGTCCAAACCTGCATGAAAATAGGCTGACTTTGCATAAATATTAGTGGAAAAGCTGTAGGATTTGAACAAAAACATCTGACATAAATTCCTCACAGAGTTTACCAGTTGTGTGATGTTAGATATGCCACTCGAGCTAACTAATCTCAACTTTTCCTCTATGAAAAGGGTTTAATAATACAGCCTCAAAGGATGATTTTCATGAGTAATGATTTTAAGATATTTTACAGTGCCTGGAATATAGTAGGCATTTAATACATTTTTCAATTCATCTAAAATCTCTGTCTCTCACCAAATGTTAGGGTTTGAAAAAGATGATTTTAGCATTTGCAATTTACAGTTTATGTTTCCTCGCTGTGACCAATGCATTTGCTAATGGAGCACAGTGAGAGCCACAGAGAGATATTATGGAACTTCTGAAAACGCAGACTTTGTCAGGAGCTCCTAATGACATAAGGCTTCTGGGTAATGAGTCAACAAAGCAGTCAATGGAGTAAGAAAATGTAAGAAAATCTCTCTTTCCACCCCCTCAGACCCATAAATTCCCCTTGCACTACTGAATGTGATGGGATTTCCCTCTTCCTCACTCCTATTTGGATGCTGCGGTGGATTTTGAGACTTGTCTGCATTCAACTTTGCTTCTTCTGTATGCTTAAATTCCTTGCTACATGCCCATATCCAACATATATCTACAAGTATTGAGGGTTGGGGGAAGGGAGCAACAGAAAAAGTGTTTATATGTGTGTGTGTGAGAGAGAGAGACAGACAGACAGACAGACAGACAGACAGAGAAAGAGGAGACAGAGAATCTGAATCTTGCATCTCTAAAAGGCTGAAGTTTAGTATACAAGAACCAGACCAAAGGAACATTAAGTAGACTTTTAACGCAAAACATTATATATATACACATATCTCATAAGATTTTATGCCATGGTATAGTTAATGATAAAAAACTAATCAATCATAAAGTTGTAACCTCAACACATTCACAACATATAACAAAAATCTCAGGAAATGTCTTGAAAGCATGCAGCTCTGCTCTTGGTATTCATCCCCTAAAGTGTCCCAGATATGTACCTTCTTGAAGCATGTCTATGATGAGGAGATAAATCTAAAGATTAACATTTGTCTTTTAACAAGAAAGACAAATAGCAATTGCTGGGCATCCTTACCTGTCAGGCCAAATGCTGGCTAATTTACTCATTGGGTTCAAGTTGTTGCTATACATGACTATATAACATGATTCACTTCCACTTAAACTCGAGAAAACTATATTTATTACCAGTGTTTGTAGGGTTAGTCTCAAGAATCTGCTGTGTTAGCTGTTATATATTAACCTGTCATCATTCATCAGTCTTGTTCTTGAAGTCCCTGCATATGTGTTGATAATGTGAAAGTGGGAAGTGCCTGGTGAGCAGATTTACAGGTGCTTTCAAGAATATAAACAGTTATGGAAAAAAATATTGATGGTTGTAAAGAAAGTAATAAAAACTAAATAATTATGGATTGACATTCTCTACAGTAAGATAAATGAGGAGATATTAGGGCATAGTGGAACATGTTACCTTGGAGAAAAATGCCAGATTATTTTAATTTACCATATGTCCTATTTTTGAAGATTGATAAAGCATGATGAGGTAAAAATATTACCAAATTTATGATTTAAGGTAATATTTGAAAACAAAAAGAAGCAGAGAGTTTATAAGTAAAAAATTATTTCTAGTAAAGGTAGGTAGGTAAGAGCTACCAACTTTCAAATACAAGAAAATAGAGTCAAGACCCTGGTATAAAAAATAAAGAAAAGCTACATTTTTTCGGAACTTTTTAGGTACTAGCCCAGTTTTATGTTGTTGCTGTTTAATGTCACAGGAGCTGGTGTCTGGAAAGTGCTACTTTTTGTGAAATAAAGTACTATCCCCAGTCTCACTTCGTATGAGGACTGACTCACTAAAGCTGTAGACACAGATGGATCCTGTATGGGAATGTCAAAAACAAAACTGCTTCTGAATCAACATGAAAGTTGTTTCTCTTTTATACCCTTGGATTAAACGATAACCTTGAATCATGTCAATTGAGGAAACACGTGGCATGAATGATCTTTTCTTAGTCTTAACATATATTTGCTCACATAAGAGTGATAGTAAAAATACGTTGTGAAGAATAAGCATCAAATGTAAAATTACTTGACACATTTAGGTATGCCCTGTTTGTTTCCTTTGCTCTTGCTTAACTATCTTTTCACAGGATTATCTTGCAAAGCATTAATTTAGGACTATGTTGTTCCATACTACTGCGTATTCATTAATATAGTTTTATAATTTTAGAGCCAGAATGCAATGACATTAATCAAAAGTTTAAACAGTTTAAAAGAAAAGTTCAGTTAGTTGTATCCAAATATGTATCCAAATATGCCAGTTCTGGTCCCTGCTGCCCAGTGATAAATTTTCTTTTTTCAGCTTTTGGAATTTTCATTTAATATGAAGTTTCAGATGTACAGCATAGTTGTTAAACAGTCATATTCTTTAAAAGTGATCTCCCTGGTATTTCAAGTAAACATCTGGCATCATACATAGTTATTACTGTATTGTTGACTATATTCCCTATGCTGTTCTTTATATCCTTGTGACTATTGTAAGTACCATTTTGTACTTCTCAATTTCTTTACCTTTTTTACTCATTTCCCCAACCCCCATTCGTTCTGGCAACTATTAGTTTTATTCTGTATCTATGAGTCAGTTGCAATTTTTTGTTTGTTTTGTTCTTTAGATTCTACATATAAATGAAATCATATGGTATTTGCTTTTCTCTGTCTGACATTTCACTTATCACAATGCTTCTAGGTTTAACCATGCTGTCACAGACACTAAAATTTCATTATACTGCACACTGCATCATGTGGGCACACTACATCATGTGCCCACCACCCAAAGTCAAGTCCCTCTCCATCCTCCTTTTTAATTTGCATTTCTTTGAAGATTAGTTGAGAATCTATCTTTTCATATCTCTTGGCCATATTTTGTCTTCTTTGGAGAAGTATTTATTTCAGTCCTCTGTTCACTTTTTAATTAAATTATTTTTGTTGTTGTTGAGTTGTATGTGTTCTTCATAAATTTTGGATATTAAACCCTTATTGGGTGTATCATTGGTGAATATATTCTTTCACTCAGAGTTTAATTTCTAGTTATTGGTTCTTTTTTTTTTAACTCTTCTACTCTTTGCATTTAACTGTACTCATTTTTGCCTTTGTTCTGTCCTCTGACTGTCTCATTATACAGTTCATGGAAATGATTTCTCACACGTCAAATAAGAGTAAAATGAGTGCAGTCACAACTAGGGAGGTAGGGGGTTTCACAACAGCAGTCAAGTTTAGAAATGAAATTTAAAATAGATGACTTTTTGTTATAGTAGAAATTAATATTTGTTTTCGTTATGAGTGATTTGAGTTACAGTGAAATATTTATGGATGGTTTTGTTCAATGTTTGTCACTTTTGTTACAAACAAATAAAATTCTTAGTTATACTATCAAAATAAAATTTAAACAAACTCATTTTGTATATAAAAGGTATAAAGCTTTGGGGGCAGGTAAAAGTTGGGTTTCAGACATAAAGAAACTCATCGTCAAGAAATCATGCATGACTGTTTCAAAATGACCAAAATAAATGAATAAAGCTTAAAAAATTGAAGGGAAATAAAAATATGACAACTATAGTTTTTAATAATTTTTTTATCATGATGCATTTGCCCTTCTTTAGAGATAGGTTTTAACAATACAAACTTTAGAGACAGAAGAGTTAAATCACTTTATAAAATTATTATAACTTTGTAATGTATTTAGTTTCTTATCAAACAAATGAGAAGTTATCTAACTTACCTAAAATATAACTTTTAGCTCCACAAAGGGGAAAGTAAGTACGAGGAGAAGAATTAGATAACATGAATAAATAAAATAAATAGAAAATTAACAACTACTACTTAACTGAGTTTGAGAGAAATGCATTGAGAATCCTAAGAAAAAAATTCAGTTGTGATCATTGATGAAGGAATTACAATCTAATTATAGCTGTATGAGGCTTTTTAGAAAATATTTGTGGAAATTAACTGAACAAAATTTATTTGCATTTTATTATATGCAACAAGACAAAAAATGTTTTTAAATCATTAGTGAATAAAAAGATACAAAAATTCTGAACTATTATTATTACCTGAACAAATGTATTTCCTACTGTGACTGGAATCATTACTCCTATGTCTTTATTGCTTAAAGCATGAGATGTAATACTTTTAGACTAACTATACCATTAAGTACGTTTTACAAAATGTGCCTGAGAATTGGGGCAGTGTCAAAGTTAACTTTTCCATAGCTGAGAAAGTTATCAGACAAATTATAAGTAACAATTTTAGCGAGAATCCTTACCTAATGAAGAGAATAAAACGTCCTAAAAGTGTTTCTGAAAACTAATTTACAGACCAGTAACAAAAATGTTCTGTCAAATGGTCTTCACACATTAAGTTAATGCTTTAATTTTTTATTTCAATTGTTAAAATAGGTTTCTTAGCAATAGTCTCTGTGCATACTTGTTCAAATGTTAGATTTGTTTCATTTTTTATAGATCATAAGCTTTTTTGTTTTTTATGTGAATCATATATGTCATCTAATCACTATGTATGTATATCTCAACTTCTGTATTTAAGGATTTTGCCCATTTAAAAAAGTGAGTTAGGCCAAATTATACAGATTATATTATTCTGTTGTGATTAGTTGAAATTAAAATATCATTTTACCCAAAGATTTTACACAAAACCAATCAATGTACACATTGATGGTCCACTCTGGTAAAGTATACATAAATTAATAATTATCTTGACATTTTATAACTGGGTCATATATTCTCTGAAATGTTCAGGAAATGAAAGGGTGGTTTTATTGTCACTCCATTGATGATTATTTCTTATAAATGTCTCATTGGGAAAATTATCACAATAAAAAATGATACTTGTCTCCTATGTATTATTCAGTCAGGCACAACGATTAGTCAGTTACATAAAGGTAGGACATCAGGAAAACATCAGGACCTAGTGGTAGACCTATAGTCTGGAGTCTGAACTGCTATGGGAAGATGCTGAAGATGTTTAGCTGAATAGAAAATGCTCAAATACTTTTCAGGAGTACTCTGAAAGAAAGTGGGAAGCTTTCTGGGAGAATAACATCCAGAGAAAAGGTGGTATTGACCTCACAAAATGACAAACGTAAAAATTGAATGCCAGCAAATAATGAATGAGAGCCAAACAAAAGCAACACAGTGTGAAATAGGGCTTAGATATTTGAGCTCATGGTTTGTACCTCTGGAGTTTGTGTGGAAATTTTGTGGCTCACATATTTTAAAGTTTAAAACTATGTATTTAACAATGGGTCCTAGCACTAAGCATACATACATTTGTATGTTAGGATTTTATTTTTAAGTTAAAAAGTAATATGACATAATCAATAATTTAGATGGCAAGAGAAAAGAAAGAACACACACACACACACACACACACACTCATACTCACTCATGCACACAGTCTATGCCAAGACACATATATCTTCTCTTATTTTATCTACAACAACACTCAATATTACACTGTTTAGTGGATATTATTTTCCAAATACTTTAGAAGACAAGTAGAACAGGTAACAGGTACAAGAAGGATAATTTTCTCTCCTTGATTGCTCAAGATATGTGAAGGAAGTATATCACCCTCATTCTTGCTGTCTAAATAGTCAGTGTTTATGCGATATTTCGCTGCATCTCAGTGGTGGTTGATTTGTAGAATCAAGCTCTATGTCAGTGTCAGACTGAACTGACTAAATAATTGAATTTGCTTAGTAAACTTGCAAGATACTGGATTTGGGTTAATAGAGATATAGAAACCTAAAACCAAAAATAGAGACATTATATTTTGTATACATTATATAAGATTTTGAATTTGTAAATGCTACTAGAAAATCTTAAAATTACTATTAAAAATGACCCATGTGTACAGTGATTCATTGCACAAATATAGATTTTTTTTTTTGGAATCAACTTTATAAATTATAACGTTGCTATAAGCTATAATTAACTAGAAGTAAAGTGATCAATGGTCTCAATTTTGCTTGAGTTTTCTGGGCCTCAGGATTTTCAGTACTAACACCAAGAAGTCCTCAGCAAACCAGAAAAAGATACTTATCCTAAATAAAGATACTTATCCTAAACACAGCCTTAAATATGTTGTTTTGAAAGAGAAATATTTAGCTATTATATAGATAGAGAAAATAGAATCTGTGCATTGAATTTAATAGTTTTTAAGTAGCAGAATTAAATTTTGAGGTACATTTTAGCAAATATAAGACAGTTAATATAATTTATGTGCACATAATTGCCCTTTTACTCAAAGCTCTTTGAATTTCTTGAGGTTAATTTTACTCAACTCTGTGTTGCCAATGACCTGGGATGTTATTTTGCAGACACTCCCCAGTGAAACAAGCATAAATGGTGAACATTATCTTTTTAAAGTTATCTTAAAAAATAGAAATCAACCATTTATAGCCCCTGGAAATTTTCATAAAAGAATACAATAAATGAAATATTTACTGAAGAAAACCTAGTAGAATATTTTAAGAATGGAAAGAGACTGTGGCACTTGACACAGGACTTGATCCCTCCCTCACACTTCCATCTCCCACTCAGCTTGAGAGAAGACCTGGGCAGATGTGGTTGAGAATACATGGCTTCTCTCCCCCCAGCTCCCAGCCAAGAGATATAACATCTTACCAGGAGAGTAAGGATGCTAATATTTCTCATCCCTTTCAACTTTGAGTGTCAGAGGACAAATTCCAGGTGAGTGTGGTTGGGAGGTGAGCAGCTTACTACTCCTATGCAATCCTTTTCATTGGGCAGAAGCTCTGCCCTGTAAGGCAGATAATACAGAGCCTAATCAGCCAATCACTTGCTCTGTTTTGTTAGTTCCTGAGGATCTAGATGGCCTTGTGTCTTCATCCACTGTCTGAAATCTTGGTTCAGAGAGTTTTCCAATGTTCTAGAACGTACCTAAGAATAGAGAACTTAAAATCTCTTCTAAAAATATTTGCTTTCTTTCATATTTTTAGTTTTAATAAACATAGAATTTAAAAAGGCCATAATTGTGACAATGTTTCATTGGACTTTTGAATGTATAAATATACATAGAATGTAGGTAAACATATGTATACATGTATATTTAATAGAACATAGCTATACAGAAATAACATTTCTATATTTTATTACAATTAAAATAATATAACTTAGAATATGATGATATTTATATGGTAAAACCTAGAACAGACACTGAGAAAAAATTCAAAAACATAGTAAAACATCACTAAAAGAATATTATACTAGAAATATTTACTTACAGCAAATGAATGTAAGCAGAGGAGAAATGTAAGAAAGTAACACCACACCATTACAATTTTTATCTTTTATAAGTGAAATTTTCAAATAATTTGAGCTTACCCCATTAAATGAAAAATATCTGAACTAATAAGTTTAATATTATAAGAAAAGGCTAACACCTTGTTGCACATCTCTGTGAATATTCAAAAATGATTTATTCAGGTTAAATAAGAGAATTATATAGTATGTGCATATAGCTATTTTTTAACAAAAAGGTTGTAAAAAAACTATATCTTTGAAAAGTGAGAAATTATTGCAGCTCTTAGTATGGAGTATGTTTATAGAGGTCAGAACAAGAGTGTTGGCAGGAAACCGTGGTTGGAAAGTATTGCACTCCATGCAAAGTAAGAAAAATAGATTCCATTCTATATGCATGGTAGAAATAGCATCTCAGCATTGTAAAGTATTTTCAGAACCTCCAACCATGTTTAAATTTGTTCTACTATGTCTGCACCAAACATTTGAACAGTCAATATTTGAATACTTCTATTGCTTACTTCTGTTACTTCTGTTGATTACTTCTGTTGCTTACTGCCCAAGGAAACTCATTATGATCTTGGAAAGCTATAATATATCTTTGTTATATTCACTTAAAATCATAATTTCTATAGATTGCATTCTCCTGTCCTATCTCCATTGACTGGCACATAACAAGTAAATCTAACACCTGCTTTGCATGATCATTCGTATCAAACCAAAGGCAGCTAGCATGTTCATCTGTCTCATTTCTTAAGCTTGCATATCCCTAGTTATATCAAGTTCTTCTCATAAAATCACATCCCTTTATAACCCTGCTTGCTCTCTGTCTCTTGGCAAGATTCTGGTATACAGAAAATGCTTACAGTCTCATCCCTTTTTAAATATGCCACTTGAAGGCCTTTAATGTGATTAACTTTTAATCCATGCCTTAATTATACCCTTTGATAGTGGTCATTACCCACAGGATTATGTCCCACATCCTTATCATAATTATAATCCACTCTCCTACCTAAATCACTTACCTTTTTTCATGTTATCATGCCATTCAGATATTTATCCATAGTTCCCAACAACTTACAATCAGTGCCCTACAGAAATTCTATAACAATCATGAGCAATCTTTTGAGCTTGGTGTGTCAGAATTCTCCAAAACACTGAGCATAACTTGGGTGGTATGTCACTTTGAGAAAACCGGCCTAACCAGAAGTCCCATAACCAGACGCTCTGTGCCAGAGTTCTGTTGTTTTGGCCTACAGACCTCTGGCACAGAGTGTCTACACTATAGCAAATGTTTTATCCTCAGCTCCTGCATCTGACCATGCAGGAGCCAAGGATGAAACATTGAAAATGGCTACACGTGTATTGGGCAGATAAAATATATTATGCTCAGTTTGTTGAAGATGGCGCTGCCCACATACAAGTCCATTGATATTAATGTGTGTTGGGGGACAGACTGTGTGCAGACCGAGTTGTTATAGCCTAAGGTTTAGTTTTAAGAGTAAGCTTTTCCCCACACCCTTGACTGATTGGATGATGTGGGGTGGTGCATTCTCATGAGGAATCCTCCCATTATGCCTCAGATAAGTGACTTTGTATCAGAGACTTCCTTGTTTGTAGATTGGATTAAAGGTTTGGATTTCTACACTATAAAGTGGGGCAGACCGGAAGCTTGCTCTCTCGGTTTTTGAGGTTAGCATTAGAGAGGAGAGCAGATTAAGGCCATGTGGAGAAGAGGGGAAGCAGCCAAGATGGTGGAGTGCTGAGGGAGAAGCCAGTTTGTGCAGAGTTTATGCGGGAGGAGATGGGAAACAGGTGAATAAGTCTGGTGAGCTAGAAACCTTTGATGCTAGGAAACTCAGATAAGTCAGTAGCTTTGTGAGCACTGAATGAGTGGGTTTTGGAGCCCAGTGTGTGTTTTTACTTGCCCGCTGGGTGCAAGCTAGGATTAAAGCTGATGGCTCACCAGTTCTTGGCTCCATTGTTTCATTACCGACTGTCCGAATCTAATGTGAACCTGTATGTTAAAGGCCACGATGGTGGCTACTGTCTTTACAAATAGGGAGAATTAAGCTTATTATATCCTGAACTCCCTTTCAAATGTGCCTTAACTTCATATATAATTTTTGAGAACATTCCTATGAGACAGGATACAACATTGAAATCATAGGACATCAATACATTCTCACCCCTGAAATCAACAAGAAAATGATCAAAGGCAGATTAAGAGCATGACTCATATCTTGATCCTATAATACTCAGCAATCTTCTGGTTCAAAAAAAAGACAGTCACTAACAAATATTGACATGGTAAGAGCTATAAATCTCATCTTTAAAGTGAAAGTAGTTTTGATTTAGCACCCAAAACATGCAAACTGCCTTAATTTCAAAAGAAAAAAAACAGCTTGTCAAAAGAATACCTTGCTAATTTGAAATACATTTCTTAAGTACTTCCCGTGGTAAATGAATAGGTCACTCTCTTGGTTTGAGGATTTACATGGGCTGATTATGATTATGTCATTTGTTTTATGCCACTGTTTGTAATGACCCTGCGTAGATTCAACCAGCTGAATAATGGTGATAAATATATGGTTCATATATGGGCCTTTTGGTTAGCAGAGCCCTTTCATGTAAAACATTTATTTAAAATTGGCAAGACTATATAATAATAATTTTAAGAAAAACCTGGTTCAAGTATCAGCTCTAAAACTTTCTAGTTTTGTGAACTTGGGCAAATTTCTTAATGCCTCTATGCTTCAGTTTCCTCATATATAAAAATGGGAAGATTAATAGTGCTCTTTTGTGTGGTTTAAATAACTAAATATATGTAAGCATTGTAAGCAATGTCCAGCACATGGTAAGGTTTCAAACTGTCTGTTATTATGATTGAAAACATATGTTGAAAAAAAAATTTATTTATATTACTATATTTCTGTTTTTATCTAATAATTTATATATATTCAACTTATGTGGTTTTATTCTTTTTCTTGGATTCTTTAGTCCTGCTGCTTCGCTCAGAAAAAGGCAATATCTGTTATTACCAAGAAGGTTATCTAATAAAGAAGATAAAAAGACATGATTAGCCAAGGTCACTGGTTTTTTGAAAGGTGCCTGGATATATAGAGTAATAAAACAACAGTGGCCCTTTTATATGTGTTTGAGGAAAATATTTCTGTACAATTACCACATTGTCAGTTACAAAATGTCCCCTCCGCTTCTATACTATGATTTTTTTTTTTTTAATCTGTGAAAACAAAGATTCTACTTCTGTTCTGGCCTAAGTCCTTTGTAGCTGTTTCCAAAATCCTCCCCCACCCCCAGCTCTTCCCAAAGCCATCATTAAAGAATCATTCACTGCTTGAAAAAGTTTTAATATTCAGCAGGTTAAGGAAACCCATGGTCAGCTTCAGAATTTTAGTCTCTGCTGAGCTTTCAAGGTGTCAAGACCCTAAAATAATATGAACAGCAGGAGTACTAAATCTTTCATTATTTCCAGTTTCCCCTTGAGCATACTGACTTTGCAATAAAGGAGCTGTCATTTATACTCTTCTTTATTGCAAGGTGGGTAATAGCTACAGGGAGAAAAAATAAAGACTGTGTCAAGTTCGCCTGACTGCCATTATGATTAATGTGTAATCATTGCACATTTGCATCTACTCCTTTTATGTACAGGTACTTCATAGATTGGAAGAGTGATGGGGACAGCTACTTTACAATAGATGGAACTGAAGGAACTATCGCCACTAATGAATTGCTGGACAGAGAAAGCACTGCACAGTATAATTTCTCCATAATTGCGCGTAAAGTTAGTAAGTATGGCGTGGATGAAATCAATGTTATACTGCAGGTTTTGGATTTAACACTCTTAAACGAGTCCCTGCTGAGGTGTTTTTCATTTTTGGACTGACAGCTGAGTGGTCTCCTGGGGAAATTCAGACTCCTGTTCCCTTTCCTCATAACATAAGTCCAGAGAAATTGTGACAGCTGCCACTGAGCCCTGTTTACAGGGTTGCATGAATATCTAGGACTGGATTTCATTGTGTGACCTCCTCCCTTTCCACTGCTTACCCTCAAGAGTTCACCAGAGTTCTCATTTCTTTTCCATATCGGATCCTGTAAGGCCAAGGGCCACCACCATCATGGCCAATCACATGCAGATTCTCATTGAATTCGTACAGGTACTAAAGATACAGTGGAACCAAAAAATGGTGAGCCATTCCTTTATTAAAGTCTCACACTGACTGACGAGCAAACAGACACACAGGGCTCGCAAAGCCATTGACACATTCTGTAATTCCACAATCAGGAGAATCTTCTCCTCTTTCTCCTAGGATCAAAGGTCACACCAGTCTCAGTGGAGCTCGCAAAAGCCTGCAGCTCTGGTTCCCCATCTGCACACTTTCTCTCCCTTTGCACAACTTGACTTTCCCTCAGCACCCTGCATTCTGTCTGCTCTCACTCTGCAAACATGGCTTCTCTATTCTCCTTTTAAAACTTTCTGGTGCAAAAACCTCTCCTCCAGCAAACATTAGCAAGACAGTGGCCCCTTCCCAAGCAAGAAGGTAAGTTGCAATTTCACAAATCACATACCTGGCGCTGCCCAGCGTCATTTTTTAACATGAAAAGTGAGCAAACTCAAAAAATACAAATTTTTCAAACACAGTTGCCAAACAGAGATCCTCATATATCATTGGGGTTTCATTGGCCAGGTAGGAGGAAATAATTCTAACATCAAATCACCCATTTTGAAATGCTTTCTGAAGTTGAAGACAGCATTTAAAAAGAAATTATCTATCTTTCCTTTCTCTGCTTTCACTAGAATATAATTTTTAAATGACTATCAATGTGTAATATACAGGAATTTTAAGGACACTTACTCAAAGAGTTTCTCAAAAGTTATAGAATTGTTAAGAATGACTCCTTGTGTTGATCCCTGCTTGGTCCAGAAGATAATCCTCCACACTGAGTGATTCTAGGTTTTATTTGTTTTTCTGGACCATCAAAGATGTTATTACAACTTCTTAAGGTAACAAATTATATGCAAGCACTGACTTATGGGTGTCAATATAGCTGTTTGTAACAAAAAGTATATTTATCACGCTAGTCCTTCTTAAGCTTTCTTGAAAGATTGGGGGAAATCCCTTCTGAGTATTTTTCATTCTGTTTTCTTTTGTGAATCTGGTACAAATAGGTTGGCAGCTAATTTCCCTTCTGAATGCAGGGAAGAGCTACCTGTGATGATGTTGTTTGAGGGGTTTGTGATCATTCTCAGCTCAGTGGGGTGTGAATAGGAAACAGTTTTGTTTATCTCAACATCTGTTTCTAAATATGTATAGTCAGACACTTATTCCCAGGCCTTAATGACATCTTTAGCTAATTTCACTTTAATAACCTAAAAGTAACTGATAACTAAAGGTAACTTGATTATTAAAGGTAAACCTAACATAAAAGTAAATACAGCTTCCACCATGTATATTGGAATAATAATCTATCATGTGAGAAGACTGACTACCCTGAGGTCACATGTTGTTGGTGAGGTTGACCATCCCAGGTCAGTTCAGCCTTCCAACCACACCTGTCAGTGGTCTGAATAAGTGAGTGAAGCTCAAAACCTCCCATCCAGGCCACTTGCAGGCTGAATGGCCACAGCATAACTTCTGTCAATACCATGGAAATGGAATCTATACCCAGCCAAATCCTACCCACATTCTGACACACAAAATTGTGAGAAATACAAAAAGGGTAATTATTTCAAACAACTACATTTTGAGACCATTTGTTGCTACACAGCAATATAGAACCGCAGAACTCAATGACACTATAAATTTAAACTACGATTCGTTGCTTGTGAGGAAACAGATTCCCTAGTTTGTTGGAATGGAAAAGAGAAAGGGAAATAAAAATGCACAAATCTCTCTTATCTGCCCCCATATCGTGTTTGGTTATCACTGCATCTATGACTAAAATGGATTGGCAGTAAGACAGTTGCCCAAACAAGGTTATACTCTGTGATTTTTTTTAAATTTAGTTATTTAATGTCGAGCATCTTATCTGTATGGAAACTTGATATGGGCACCCAACGGAACATCTCACAGCCTCTTAATTCCAGGCCCTCTTTGTGCAGCATATAGCCTTTGTTGATGAGTTAACAGAGTGGTTCTCAAACTTTTTGAAGTCGGGCACATTTAAAATCCTACAAATAATAGTAGGTGCACTATATACAAATTTCTAAGAAATGTTATAATAATTAAGTCAAATATTAATGAAAAAATATAAAGTCCAAGCATGCTTTTATGTTAATTAAATGAAATAAATACGACAAAATTAAATGTATTCTCACATTAAAAAACATTTTTATGTTACATTTTTTGAGTTATGCCTTTTAGAATTTGTAAAAATAAAGGATTAAAAAATAAAAAATACTTCAAAAAAGTTATCTTTTTATATATATAGATATATTCTTAGTAAAATTTAGTAAATTCGGCAGTTCCCAGCATGAATGTATTAAGTTTTTTCATTATTGTGTTTATGAGAAACATGAGCCTAATGTCTCCTAGCAATTTCTTCAATGTTTGGGCATATATTTGAAAGGCAAACTCTAATTTCCTCATCAATACATTGAAGAATTACTGTCTTTTTACTCTTAATTGTGTTGAATGCAGAAAACCCCCGCCATACATATCATCTTAACGTTATACCAAACAAAGGATAGAAGAAACTTGCCTCCAATTTTTCCAGGGGGCATGGGGAGTAGTGTAAACAATCCAGCACCAGAGTTTAACAGCCTTTTGCAACCTAATCAGGCAAGTGAGGTGGGGGGCTGGGCAGACTGTCAGTTTACAGCCAATTCCCCACACCTCTTTCCCTCAAAAATCTAAACTCCAAAAATCCTATTGGTTTTTTGGTCTCCAACAGGCACATATTTCTCTGGAATATCATAGTGCACACCTGGAAAAATTCTAGGGCTCACCAGTGCACCCTGGTGCACACTTTGAGAACCACTGAAATAACAATATAATTTCTAAACTTCAGCCCCTTTCTGCTATTCCAACTTGACCCTGGGGAAATTGTCACATCTTTGTCATGCTAAGTAGGCACCTAGCAGGCTGTCCTTTGTCCTGCAGTCTTTTTCCCTCCTTGCTTAGTTAAACTTTGAATCTAGATAATCCAGCCAGCTGTCTGAACAGAGATACTATCAGAACAGAAAGCCAGTCTCTCTATTGGGGTCCTTCCTGCCCCCATTCTCTTTGTTTTCCTAAAGTCACCTTTTATACCTGGCATCTCTCTTCCTTCATGTACCACATCCTATTACAGTTATATATGTTATTCAGCATCTCTTTTATGCTAACTTTCAGTTATTTTATTTATCCAGAACATTGGGGGCCACTTAACTATGTTGTACTTAAAAAATTAGCTGTAGTTTCTTTAGATGTTTGCCAATATGGTGAAAGTGAGTTGTCTAAGTTATTGAGTATAAGACCTGGCTGGTTCGCTTAGTGGATAGAGCATCAGCCTGGTATATGGACGTCCTGGATTTGATCCCTGGTGAGGGCACACAGGAGAAGTGACCACCTGCTTCTCTCCCCCTCACTCTCCTTCTTCTCTGTCTTTTTCCCTTCCCTTAGACAATGGCTCAAAATTCCAGCACTGCTCCGGTGCTGAGGATGGCTTGTTTGATCTGAATGTCCTCATTAGACTAGGGTTGCTGGGTGGGTCCTGGTTGGGCACTTGGGAGAGTGTGTGTCTCTCTCTCCCCTCTTCTCACTTAAAAAAACAATGAAAGAAAGAAAGAAAGAAAGAAAGAAAGAAAGAAAGAAAGAAAGAAAGAAAGAAAGAAAGAAAGAACCTTTGTGAACCATATTAAATTCACTCTATTAGCTTGAACATAGTAAGTGACAACAAACCAGAAGCAGTCTTTTCAAATAACTTCATCAAAGGTATATTGTCCATAAATTATTAATTAGAAAACTGTCCAATCTAACCTAAACTTTCTTATAAATGCACACATAAAACTTACACTTGTTGTTTGAAGTAGGAGTAGTAGACCCTGTGCCTTAAGTCAAGTAGAAAGTAGCTCTGGAAGGTCTCTGGTAGCAGTGGCTACCCAGGCCACCAATGCCATCATCTGCTATGTAGCATCACGTCTGGCATCTCCAATCAGAGCATTGAGCTTCAATCATTTGGAAAATGAAGGAGATTATGGACTCTTACAGTGGAAGCAAGTGTCATTGATCCTCTAATACTTAGATTTTTCAAATACTGTATAGAGCATACTATTTTTTAAAATATCAATTTGGGCATATGCTGGCTCTGCCACAGCAACCCAGTAACTATAGAATTTACTTAAGTAAAAATTGGAAAACCCTAATGTGTGAAGTCTCATAAGTTACATTATCCCTTACTGAAACATATATAGAACGGTGACTTAGATGCACTATCTATCTGTCATCTATCTATCTATCTATCTATCATCTATCTATCTATCTACAGAATATAAGAGTGATGGCAAGCTAATATTTCTAAAATGTCTACTTGTTCCAGGTCTATTTCACGATTTACTTAAAGACCACAGTGTGCACAGATTTTAGAACCTTTGGGAAATCTTCTGGGGAAACACCATATATCTGTGTGGAAAATAAAGAGGCTAAACACATACATTATGGCGATTAAAGATTCTGCCTAAGAGTAGCTTATTGTGGGCTTTGTTTTGCTTGAATTCACAGAGATTAAAAATAAACTTTATGCATAAGGCTATTTGAACTAGGCAGCTGAGCAGAAAACTATAATCATATTGGATGACTGATAAATAAATAGCCCACACTTGCTCTGCCAAGAAGAACAAAATTGTATAAGTATACCTTATTGCAGATTGAACTAGCATATGTTTGGTCCTAACTCTCATGTGAAATGAAATGGTACAATGATTGAATAACTCCTAATTAATTAAAAAGCAGTCATTAATCAATGTTGCTGTAGTTGGAGGTCCAAATAATTTTATTAGACTTCTTATAATTCTTTTATGCCTTGCTACTTGCTGTTTTATGATCCATATCTTGAAACTTTTTAAAGAGGTAGAAGTTCCAAAAATTCAGCTCATTCAAATTATCAGAACATTTCAACATGCAAATTTCTTTTTTTTTTTTTTTTTTTTGGTGTCACTATAACAAATATCATTAAGGAAAATAACTACATCAACATTTTAGAACATATTTTATATAATTATAAAATAAATTGATGATGCCAGAAATAAATTTTTTTCTTGTTCATGTAACACTGAGGATTACAATAGATTGGTTCCATTCATTGTAGAATAGGTAAATATTAGTGAATTAATTTACGAAATTTGGGGAAAATTTTGTATATATATCATTATGAGTTGGGATTCAATAGCTGGGTAATTAATTTCTAAGTTTATTTGGTATATAAATCTACTTTGCTTTAAGTTCTTTTTTACTTCAATACAATGCAAGTGATATCATTTTTATATGTACAGAAAGATCAGACTCTGAAATTATTATCCATAATTTAGGCTCAATATAAAGTCATACATTTGTTCTTATAGACTTGTATAGAATATCACTTATGTGTAAATCATTATTTGTTATAGATTATAAGAAAACTAAGAGCGAGGCTTATTTTTAAGACATTAAAGTTTAGGAGTAGTTGAAAATTAATCAAAAGAAAGAACTTTAATAAATTATAACTTTGTAAGTTATAATTTATGATGAATTCCAGAGACTTCAGATTTAAGTGTGTTCTTATATAATCTCCAGGGGATGGTTGCAAAATTTTATGACTGACCAGAATATGGTCATTAAGTGATTAAAGATTTAACAAGACAGAAATAGAATTTGTGGTACAATTTTTCATAGGATTTCATCTGCCTGTGTGCCAAATAGTTAGTTATGAAATGTGTTCTGAGACCAAATGAGAAGTATACACCTAATTTTTATAATATAATAGTAAGCAGTAATAAGCTAATAAACTTTTCTAATAGTTTTGTATTTAGAAATTCAAGGTTAATATTATCATCTACATTTTTATTTTATTTTATAAACCCTTCAGCTATGCCACTTTTCTTTATTTATTTATGTATTTATTTTTTCTCTTTTATTAATTTTAATGGGGTGACATTAATAAATCAGGGTACATATGTTCAAAAAAAACATCTCCAGGTTATCTTATCATTCAATTATGTTGCATACCCATCACCCAAAGTCAAATTGTCCTCTGTCACCTTCTATCTGGTTTTTATTGTGCCCCTCCCCTCCCCCCTCTCCCACCCTCTACTCCCTCTCCCAACCCTGTAACCACCACTCTCTTGTCCATGTCTCATAGTCTCACTTTTATGTCCCACCTATGTATGAAGTCATGCTGTTCTCAGTATTTTTTCTGATTTACTTATTTCACTCCGTATAATGTTATCAAGGTCCATCCATTTTGTTATAAATGATCCAATGTCATCATTTCTTATGGCTGAGTAGTATTCCATAGTATATATGTACCAAAGCTTTTTAATCCACTCGTCTTCTGACAGACACTTGGGCTGTTTCCAGATCTTCGCTATTGTGAACAATGCTGCCACGAATATGGAGGCGCATTTCTTCTTTTCGAACAGTGTTATGGTGTTTTTAGGGTATATTCCTAAAAGTTAGATAGCTGGGTCAAAAGGCAGTTCGATTTTTAATTTTTTGAGGAATCTCCATACTGTTTTCCACAGTGGCTGCACCAGTCTGCATTCCCACCAGCAGTGCAGAAGGGTTCACTTTTCTCCACATCCTCGCCTGCACTTATTCTGTGTTGTTTTGCAGATGAGCACCATTCTGACTGGTGTGAGGTGATATCTCATTGTGGTTTTAATTTGCATTTCTCTAATGATTAGTGATGTTGAGCATTTTTTCATATGCCTATTGGCCATCTGTATGTCCTCTCTGGAGAAGTTTCTATTCATTTCTTTTGCCCATTTTTTGATTGAATTGTTTGTCTTCCTGGTGTTGAGTTTTATAAGTTCTTTATAAATTTTGGTTATTAACCCCTTATCAGACGTGCTGTCGAATATGTTCTCCCATTGTGTGGTTTGTCTTTTTATTCTGTTCTTATTGTCTTTAGCTGTGCAAAAACTTTTTAGTTTGACATAGTCCCGTTTGTTTATCTTGTCTTTTATTTCATTTGCCCGTGGAGATAAATCGGCAATATATTGCTGCTACAGATGTCGGAGAGCTTGTTGCCTACATTTTATGAGTGAGGCTCAAGGTAGAAACCTAATTGTAGGAAATGGAGGATCAGAGACATTTTGTTCTCAGCTTAGTGTCACACAGCAAATGACAACCAAGCTAAGATTGGGGTCCTTGACTCTCTTACTATAAAAACTAGTTCCACAGGAACAACTATTTACTTGCTTATGTTTCATTCCACTAATTTTAAATATTAAGAAGTAATCCTAGCCTGACCAGGTGGTGGCACAGTGGATAGAGCGTCGGACTGGAATGCAGAAGACCCATGTTCAAGACCCCAAGCTCGCCAGCTTGAGCGCGGGTCCATCTGGCTTCAGCAAAATCTCGTCAGCTTGGACCCAAGGTCGCTGGCTCCAGCAAGGGGCTGCTCTGTCTGCTGAAGGCCCACGGCCAAGGCACATGTGAGAAAGCAATCAATGAGCAACTAAGGTGTTGCGACAGCAATAAAAAAACTAATGATTGATGCTTCTCACCTCTCTCCATTCCTGTCTGTCTGTCCTTATCTCTCTCTCTCTCTCTCTGACTCTTTCTCTGTCCCTGTAAAAAAAAAGAAAAAAAAAAGTAATCCTAGTCAATGTGATTTTTATATTCTTAGAAACAAAGTAAAATATAGTAAAAAGTCTATATACTTTAGCAATTACATATAATTCTTGAATTATTATTATTATTATTACTTTTTCTGACAGAGACAGAAAGAGTGACACATAGGCACAGACAGATAAGAAGGGAGGGAGAGAGATGAGGAGTATCAATTTTTTGTTGCAACACCTTAGTTTCTCATTGATTGCTTTCTCATATGTGCCTTGACTGAGGATCTACAGCAGATGTAGTGACCCCTTGCCATTTACCTTGAGCTCAAGCTGATGAGCTTTGCTTAAATTAGATGAGCTTGTCTTCAAGCCAGCAACCTCGACATTTCAAATCTGGGTCCTCTGTGTCCCAGTCTGATGTTCCATCCACTGCACCACCACCTGGTCAGGCTAAAATTATTGTTAGTCTTGACATATACCATCTATCATCATGCTTACATACTAGAAATCAATAGTGAATTTGCATTTCAGAAATAAAACACAGACTATGAAAATAAGGAAATATGTACATGAACATGTGGTTAGGTAGACTTTTATCTGTACTACATAAGAATGAATTACCACAGCAGTCTCAAGCTACAACAATCTCTAATGACTCCATTTTGCAGGATCTCCTAATAATTTATCTCTCTATTGAAATATTTTGCATACCTATATACATCTCCTCCTATCTGCTGGCTAATCTCAGGGACAATGCCTTCCTTGTGCCAGTGACATCAAGAAGATCCTGAACAGTATGGACATAGGCATAGAGGTAGATTTGATGAACACAACAAGATCCTTAGTAAGCTGGATGAATAAAACATTGAAGACTTCATTACCCACATCCACTGGTGGGTTATGGCATTTTCAGCATGATCCACAGAGAGACTGGGAGAAGAAGGGGTTGATTTCAATATGGGATTTTGCTGATTTGATTATAATCCTGCTCTGGGGCAACAGTAATAAGATGTCGTATCTGACATATCTAGTATCTCTTTACCACATTCTATTCAGTGGAAGCAAAGCATTAGATTTAGATTACACTTAAGGGCAGGGAGTTACAGGAAGGTAACTCATGTGAGTATCAAGAAGTGGGGATTATTGGGATCTATTTTAGAAGGTTGCTGTTGGGCAGATAAAATATATTATGCTCACTTTGTTAAAGATGGCGCTGCCCACGTGCAAGTTTTCAGAGTAAGCTTTTCCCCACAACATTGACTGATTGGATGATGTGGGGTGGTGCACTCTCATGAGAAATACTCCCATTATGCCTGAGATAAATGGCTTTATATCAGAGACTTCTTTGTTTGTAGATTGGATTAAAGGTTTGAATTTCTACACTATAAAGTGGGACAGACCGGGAGCTTGCTCTCTTGGTTCCTGAGGTTAGTACTAGAAAGGAGAGCAGAGAAAGGCCACGTGGAGGCGAAGAGAAGCAGCCAAGATGGCAGAGTGCTAAGAAGGAAGCCAGTTTGTGCAGAGTTTGTGCAGAGAGAAGGAGATGTGAAACAGAGGTGAATAAGTCTGGTGAGCTAAAAAGCTTTGATGCTAGGAAACCCGGATAAGTCAGTAGCTTTGTGAGCACTGAATGAGTGGGTTTTGGAGCCCAGTCTGTGTTTTTGCTTACCCGCTGGGTGCTAGCTAGAATTAAAGCTGATGGCTCACCAGTTCTTGGCTTCGTTGTTTCATTACCAACTGTCCGAATCTAATGTGAACCTGCACTGGCCAGGCAGCTCTGATGGTGGCCTTGGACACTGGCTTTACAGTTGCCTTTTATAGTCGTTCTTGGCAACTTGAGAAGTTACTCTAAATTTGAAGAACAGTTAGAGGTTGTCTTACCTGGCTACAAAAAGCTATGACAAAGACAACTATCGGACAAAATTCTTTAGTTACACAATGAAAATCTGAAGTGTCATAGGTGAGAAAATAAAGTAATTATTTTTTGGAGGCATAGGTCACATAGGAATAGTCATTGAGGATGGTCTTCAAAAGATGAAGAACATAACGTAAGAGAGAAAGGATGATATTCTGGGTTAAATAAGCATCTTAAGTTAAGGCATAGAGTTACCAAAGTTCATGTTGATAACAGATATTACAGGGCTCAGTTGTTGTCCTGGGTATATAGAGGGAAATAGAGAAAAATGCATTCAGAAAAGAAGCCTGAGAGCTATACTCTTCGCAACATTCAAATACGCAATAAATTATTATTAGTTTACTTAAATTGATTTACAATTTACATATAATATTGTATTAGTTTCAGATGTACAGTGTAATGATTCAATATTTGTATATATTGCAAAATGATCACCACAGTAAGTCTAATTAATTTCCATCAAAATAGTTATTAATTTGTTTTCTTTTAAATGACTTATAATATCTACTCTTTTAGCAACCTTTAAATATGCATTATGTATTATTAACTATAGTCACCTTGCTGTACTTTACATCCTCAAGAATTACTTATTTTTTTAATGAAGTTTTGTATCTTTGGACCACTTTCACCCATTTCCCCCACCTCTCACCTTTGATATTCACTTTGTGGTATGTACAGATATTGAATCATCAGGTTGCACACCTGAAACTAATATAATACTTATGAATTAAATCTCAATTTTAGAAAGTAACAAAAAAAAAACCTAAGTCTGAGTCTCTGTCAGAGTCTCAAATGCCTCAGTAGCGTTTACTAAGTTTTTCAGGTAGGCTTTATAGCCTATCTTTATTCCTGTGTTTATACTGTGTGTCCCCAGCTTAACATACATCCAAAGAGACATGTCATTTCTCCAATTTTCCCCATCTTGTGGGTTTGGAAGGCAGTTATCCTCTCAGACTTGCATTCTTGTAAGCCAGTACTGGCTGACTTACATTGTGTCTATTTGAGTGACTGTTGTTATCCTCACTAGGATCAAGCAACAGGAGTGAATTTGGATTCTTTGAAATGTTTGAGCAGCACACATTTCTCCTTAATTTGGCCTGTCTTTTTTTCAAAAAGTTATTTTAATTCTATACATTTTAATTGATAATAAGCATGCTTATGGTTGCCTTTTCTTCTCTACAATTGTTCTTCAACTTCTCACCCATGGACACCTGCATCAGAATAACCTAGAACAGTTTTTATAAGACAGATTCCTGGATCTCATTCAGACATATTACATCAGAATTTCGTGGAGTACTGCTAAGAAATCTTCATTTTAAACAAACTCTAGGTCATTCTAGTGAACACTAATTGGAGCCAACATGCCAAATTCTCTAAACCCCCTAAAGATAAGTATGGATTTTGGAAAATGAAACAGTCCAATCAGTTATCTTAAATAGTTACATTTCTTCAGAGAGTTTGACTCTTTGTATTTTTTTTAGTGAGAGAAGGGGAGTAAGTGAGGCAGACTTCTGCATGCATCCCAAACAGGATCTACCACCTGGCAAGTCCACCAGGGAGTGATGCCCTGCCCATCAGGGTGTTGCTCAGTTGGTCAGCAACCAAGTGCTTCTTAGCACCTGAGGTGCAGGCCATCAAGACATCCTCAGTGCCCAAGGCCAACTCGCTTGAGTTAACCAAGCCATAGCTGCAGGGGGGAAGAGAGAGAGAGAGAAAGAAAGAAGTAGATGTTCATTTCTCCTGTGTGCCCTGCCTGCAAATAAAACCTGGGACCTCCACATGTTGGGCTTATGCTCAACCACTGAGCCAAATGGCCAGGGTCTGTAGTTAACTCTTGAGGATTAAATATAAACACTGGTTTTAATTCTAGATTGAAATTATTATTATTTTATTCTATTACCAGAATAATTGCCTGTCTCTTATTTTTCATGGATGCGTTACTTTTCACATAGGATTCTCTGTAGTTTATCTGCTATTCTGCAATTTCCTTCTTTTCCCTGAAGTAACTATATGGAGCTATTTTTTATTTTCATAGAAAGGTAAGTGAGTTATACTACATTGTCAACATTTCAGTAGTCCTTATAAGAGTAATACTTTGAAGAGAGAATCACTTCATTTATATGATTTATTTAATTGTAAAAGTTTACACTGTATCATAAAGCCTTGCAATGCATTATTCACATGAAAATAATAATCATTAGCTCCACCGTAATTATCAACTTAATTTAGAAATGGTACCATTTTTTCTCACTATTATTTGCTGTGTTAATATAATGAAATTCAAATTTACGTTGTAATAGCTTATACTTTATTTTAGACTTTCAACTACTTATGGTATACTACCGTAATCAAACTGCTTAACAGTACTTTAAATCAGAGTAATTGCTCCATCAAAATCACATATACAACAGTGATTCTAGGCTTATTTTTCTTTTTCTTAATTAGTATACAATTTCTCAGGAAATTAAAACTGCATGATGAACTTTTCACTTGAAGGTTGAAATCTGGAATAAAAATAAAACATTTTAAACATCACATGCAAAAACTGGAATGTAAGAATAGGTTACATTTTACATAAATAATATATTATTGACATCATATACTGTATTTTATTTTACCTATTTATAAAATAAAGGATCTAAAAAATAGTGGTTTTCTCAAGTATAAAACTCTTAATATCTAGAACTTTATCTTAGACAACTTTGATTCCCATAGTCTGTCATATTGTGTAACAAAATGGTATATACATAATTAATGAATAAATTGTAAGTAACTTTGTAGTTATGCAAGATATATAATGTCACATCTTAAGTGAATAATATTAATATCATAACAATTATTTATTTTTTAAGAAATGTATATTTATTATGAATATAAATGTATCAGCAACATATAAATGTATCAGCAACATTTTACTGATCACATATTTATTTATTTATTGTTATATATTAAACATGATTCTTTGAGTTTAGGGCATTAATTTTATAAAGAAAAAAAGTGTTCTTCAGATAGGGTTAGTCTAATGGGCATCAAACAAGGTAAAATGGCAATAAAAACACCATAGTATAATGTTAATATAAAGAATAAACAAATAACCAGGGCATACAGCTTCACCCTGAAAGGTACAAGGGAAATTCTTCAGAAGAACACATCGTTGAAACTGAAAAGTAAAGGATGAGAGTGGAAATAATGAAAGAATGTAAGAAGGGTATACTAAGTAACAAAAAAGGCATATGACAAGGTCTAGAGAAAAGAAATGAGATTGATTAAAAGTTAAAATTATTTTATTTATCTCTCTATTTCTGTCTTTCTGTGTCTGTTTTCTCTCTATGCCTATCTCTCTTAAGGCATTTGTCCTGCACTAATAAAGAGAAACCAAATAAGAATTATGAAATATTTTTCTCCCAGGATGTTCCTATGTTTTGATTTTAACCTGAACTAATTAGCTAAACACTGAAGGGATAATCAAAGACAGAACTTGATTTGACTTGTATTTCTGAAAATTTATGATGGTCGCAAAATTTTGAAAGAACTGGAGGGAAACAGGATTGGAGACTAGTAGAAAAAAATAGTAGAAGACTTTTGTAGTAATCTAAGTAAAAAACTTGAATGACTTATAAAGTAATGGCAGGGAGGGAAATAAATGGAGAAATGTAGAGAAACTTAAGATGTAAAACTACAAGAATTTTAATGATTGTTTATGGGAATGAGGTGATGAGGAGTCACCATTAGTGGTCAGATTTCCAGACAGACAGCAGGGAGTATTATGGTACCATAAACTAGAGTAGAAACTATAAAAAGAGAACAGAGGTGTTGCTCAGAGTTTGTGAGTTTAGTTTTGAACAGGTTAAATTTAATATTCTTGTTGTTTATCCAAGTAGTCATGTAATCAGTGTGGAAACTGGTCAAGAAATGAAGACAGAGTCAGTCTTGAGTTTGATAAATAAATTTGGGATTAATTAATATATAGATTACAGTGAGTGTGTGAGTGTCATAGATGAGAAGCAGGGCAATGATGTGCACATAATCTATTTAAAGGATAAGTAAAGGTACAAGGGGAAAGATAGGGGAAAAATGAGATTGCAGTGGGTAGAAGAGAACAGAGAGATATTTAGAAGATATAGACATATTGATCATCTAATTTAATGAGGAACATAGTAGAAATAAAAGGGTAAAGGATAAAACTGAGCTTACTGTTTTGTGTAATATATTCTCATTTCTGTATCTTGCCTACTTTTTTTCCTTCTTTTTTGATAGTATATTTATTTGTTTATATAGTCAATTTGCTAGCATGTACTAAGGCACTATGTAAAACTCTGGAAGTTTAAAGATGAACACGATGCAGTTCCTTCTCTCAAGGAACTCAGAATATCAAAGGCTTTAAGTTATTGCTAATACTTAAAATCAATAATTGCTCTCCCTACTGTTTTCAAAAAAAAAGAAATTTATTTATCATATTTTAAAGGATATTTTTCTTTGGAGATCAATTTTTGTCACCAATAGAAAAAAAGATGATATCTGACTTTAGAATTGGTATCTATAAATATTTTAAATCTTTTTTAAGAATTGCTCAGTATGGTCCAGATCATACTATGTAGTTTAACAGAGTTCTTATTAGATATAGTTTATCTTAACTTGTCATTTTAAAGTGAACTGATTTAAAGAGAAAAGACAAAAAAAGCCTGCATTAATTATTCACTTCATAAGCTCAGTTTGCATTATAATTTAGTTATTTGGCACAAAAAGCTAAGATCCCATTCTTAGAATTATTGTAGTTACAGTTTAGTACACAGTTACAAAATTGAATTTTGTACTTCAATAGTTATTCAAAAGCAGATATTATTTTAAAATAAGTAATCATAATACCTTTAATATTTAAACATAAAGGTACATTGTTAATACATTTTGGTTTTCAAAACATTTTTAATTATGTTTTGAATTTTTAATTACATTAGAAACATTCTATTATTTGGTCAGTTTTATTAAATGGATATCTACTAGGTAAATTTTACTCTAAAAACCTACTACCTTGACTCTCAAATGTAAAGTATTCTTCTTCACATCACAGGGACTAGATTTCAGTAAAAGGTGACTCACTGAAAGTAAGTTATCATTATTTACACGGGCAGATCTCAGACAGCATCTCTTGCTCATTGAGTCAGTTAATACATTGCTGGGAGCTGGAAAGCATAGAAAAAGATTTAGATTCCAGTCTTGGCTCTGACACGAATCACAGAGCAAGATTATGCCAAAGTTTATGCATTTATAAATGTGTGTGTGTGTGTGTGTGTGTGTGTGTGTGTGTGTGTGTGTTTAATAAGTCTATAATTTTCATACTGCAAAGATCATCAGGAAACTTTGTCCATGAAATCTTATATGGAATCCCAGTACACTACATAAAGAGAGCTGTGCATAAAGCCAATTATTTCTTATTGCCCCTCCCCCCCCCGTGAAAACTTGTAATACCACAGCATAAGAGAAACACAATATTGTATCAATTCTAACTATTTTCTAATCTTAAATTTTATTTTTTCTAGGATTTATCAAATTCAATGCTAGTTACTAGGGAACCCATTTCTAAGAGAAATTTTTTTTTTTTTTAATTTCAAGTTCCAAATATGGCCACATCTTTGTATCTGTTCCATCACGTAAGTTTTTCTGACAGTGAGGCTAACGTTTGTTCTAGCAGAAATTAGGTCTATCTTCCCTTCCCTTGAATATGCAAAGGGACTGGTGAGAACCCTTAGTAACATAGACAAGACTTGTTCATATGTAACTGTCTAAGGTTATAAAAGCAACAGATTCTGCCTGGATTTCTCTTTTAAACATACTTGCCTGTTAACTCTAACCATGAAGCTGTGAGAAAGCTCAGTCCACATAAAAGTCCATGCATGAGTACTCCTGTCTGCATCTCCAGCTAGCCCTCCAAGAAACCGCCATCATCAAGCACTAGACATTTGAATAAAGAAAACTTCAGATCATTTCAGTCATGTCAACTCAAGCCAGCAATGTCGATCTTCTCTCCCTGACCTTTATTTATTTATTTTTTTGATGGCTTATATGCATTTTATTGTTTTGTTTTTCAGTCTTTTTTTTTTTTTTTTTAAATTTTATTTTATTCATTTTAGAGAGGAGACAGAGAGAGAGAGAGAGAGAGAGAGAGAGAGAGAGAGAGAAAGGGGGGAAAGGGGGGAGGAGCTGGAAGAATCAACTCCCATATGTGCCTTGACCAGACCAGTGCAGGGTTTTGAACTTGCGACCTCAGTGTTCCCAGGTCGACGCTTTATCCACTGCGCCACCACAGGTCAGGCATGTTTTTCAGTCTTTTTACAAAAGAAAAACATTAAAACTGAGTGGTTTAAACTGAAAAGAGGACGAGGTCCTCATTTTTAACAAGAGTCCAGTTTTCTGTTACTTATTGCAGAGATTCTAAATGGGTTCATCTAAAAGGATAGCTTAGTATATACTTCAGTAAGTCCAGAAGACTTGAGAGCTGAGTGCTGGAATCTGTGAAGTTTTATATACTTGATAAACCCAAGGCACTTTTGTGTTTTATTTTATATAAACCCTAACTTCTTTTTTTTAATTCATTTCTCTTTTTTCTTATTAATTTGATTTAAATAATTTATTTTTTTTAATGAAAACATCTCCAGGTTATATTAACATTCAATTGTGTTGCATACCCATCACCAAAAGTAAATTGTCCTCTGTTACCTTCTATCTGGTTTTCCATGTGTCCCTCCCCTCCTCCCTATCCCACCCTTTCCTCCCTCCCCCCACCCATAAACACCACTCCCTTGTCCATGTCTCATAGTTTCACTTTTATGTCCCACTTATGTATGAAATCATACTGTTCTCAGTTTTTCTTTTTTTCTGATTTACTTATTTCACTCCGTATAATGTTATCAAGGACCATCCATTTTGTTATAAATGATCCGATGTCATCAATTCTTATGGCTGAGTAGTATTCCATAGTATATATGTACCAAAGCTTTTTAATCCACCTGTCTTCTGACGGACACTTGGGCTGGGTCCAGATCTTCGCTATTGTGAACAATGCTGCCACGAACATGGGGGCGCATTTCTTCTTTTCTAACAGTGCTAAGGTGTTCTTAGGGTATATTCCTATAAGTGGGATAGCTGGGTCAAAAGCCAGTTCGATTTTTAATTTTTTGAGAAATCTCCAAACTGTTTTCCACAGTGGCTGCACCAGTCTGCATTCCCACCAGCAGTGCAGGAGGGTTCCCTTTTCTCCCCATACTCGCCAGCACTTATTCTGTGTTGATTGCTGATAAGTGCCATTCTGACTGGTGTGAGGTGATATCTCATTGTGGTTTTAATTTGCATTTCTCTAATGATTAGTGATGTTGAGCATTTTTTCATATGCCTATTGGCGATCTGTATGTCCTCTTTGGAGAAATTTCTATTCATTTCTTTTGCCCATTTTTTGATTGGATTGTTTGTCTTCCTGGTGTTGAGTTTTATAAGTTCTTTATAAATTTTAGTTATTAACCCCTTATCAGATGTGCTGTCGAATATATTCTTTCATTGTGTGGTTTGTCTATTTATTCTGTTCTTATTGTCTTTAGCTGTGCAAAAACTTTTTAGTTTGATATAGTCCCATTTGTTTATCTTGACTTTTATTTTATTTGCCCGTGGAGATAAATTGGCAAATATATTGCTGCTACAGATGTCGGAGAGCTTGAGGCCTATGTTTTCTTCTAAGATGGTTATGGTTTCACGACTTACATTTAAGTGTTTTATCCATTTTGAGTTTGTTTTTGTGAATGGTGTAAGTTGATGGTCTAGTTTCATTTTTTTGGAGGTAGATGTCCAATTTTCCCAACACCATTTGTAAAAGAGGCTGTCTTTACACCATTATATGTTCTTTCCTCCTTTGTCAAATATCAGTTGTCCATAAAGCTGTGGGTTTATTTCTGGGTCCTCTGTTCTGTTCCATTGATCTATGTGCCTGTTCTTGTGCCAGTACTAGGCTGTCTTGAGTATAATGGCCTTATCGTAAACCTTGATATCTGGAAGAGTGATACCTCCTGCTTTATTTTTTCTTTTTAAGATTGCTGAGGCTATTTGTGTTCTTTTTTGGTTCCATATAAATTTTTGGAATATGTGTTCTATATCTTTGAAGTATGTCATTGGAATTTTAATTGGTATTGCATTGAATTTGTAAATAGCTTTGGGTAATATAGACATTTTAATGATGCTTATTCTTCCTAGCTAGGAGCACGGTATATGCTTCCACTTGTTTGTATCTTCCTTGATTTCTTTTATCAATGTTTTATAATTTTCCGAGCACAAGTCCTTAACCTCCTTGTTTAAATTTACTCCTAGGTACCTTATTTTTTTGGCTGCAATAGTGAAGGGGATTGATTCCTTAATTTCTTTTGCTGACAGTTCATTGTTGGTATATAGAAATGCCTCTGTTTTCTGAGTATTAATTTTATATCCTGCCACCTTGCTGAATTCATTTATAAGTTCCAGTAGTTTTTTGACTGAGACTTTAGGGTTTTCAATATACACTATCATATCATCTGCAAATAGTGACAATTTTACTTCTTCTTTTCCAATTTTGAAGCCTTTTATTTCTTCCTCTTGTCTGATTGCTGTAGCTAGGACTTCCAAAACTATGTAGAATAAGAGTGGTGAAAGTGGGCATCCCTGCCTGGTTCCTGATCTTAAGGGAATGCTTTTAATTTTTGTCCATTTAGTATGATGTTTGCTGTGGGTTTGTTGTAGATGGCCTTTATCATGTTAAGGAATGATCCCTGTATTCCCACTTTACTGAGAGTTTTGAGCATGAATGGGTGCTGGATTTTATCAAATGCCTTTTCTGCATCTATTGAAATTATTATGTGATTTTTGTCCTTTCTTTTGTTTATGTGATGAATCACATTGAGTGATTTGCGAATATTGAACCATCCTTTCCTCTCCAGAATAAATCCCACTTGATCATGGTGTATGATTTTTTTCATATATTGCTGGATCCGGTTGGCTAATATTTTGTTGAGAATTTTAGCATCTAAATTCATCAGGGATATTGGCCTATAATTTTCTTTCTTTGTGTTGTCTTTGCCCGGTATCGGGATCAGAATTATTCTGGCCTCATAAAAGGAGTTTGGAAGTATTCCTTCCTCTTGAATTTTTTGAAATAACTTGAGGAAGATAGGAGATAATTCTTCTTTGAATTTTTGATAGAATTCACTTGTGAAGCCATCAGGCCCAGGACTTTTCTTTTTAGGGAGTTTTTTGATAACTGTTTCGATCTCATCTGTTGTAATTGGTCTGTTTAGGTGTTCTGATTCTTCCAGATTGATTTTTGGGAGGTTATATGATTCAAGAAATTTGTCCATTTCACCAAGATTGTCTAATTTTTTGGCATATAGTTCTTCATAGTATTTTCTTACAATGCTTTGTATTTCTGTTGTGTCAGTTGTTATTTCTCCACTGTCCTTTCTAATTTTATTTATTTGAGTCCTCTCTCTTTTTTCTTGGTGAGTCTAGTTAAAGGTTCATCAATCTTGTTTACCTTTTCAAAGAACCAGCTTCTGGTTTCATTGATCCTCTGTATTGTTTCCTTCACCTCTATGTCATTTATTTCTGCTCTGATCTTAATATTTCCTTCCTTCTGCTGGTCCTGGACTTTATTTGCTGTTGTTTTTCTAGTTCTTTTAGATGCAGGGTCAGATTGCTTATTTGAGCTTTTTCTAGCTTCTTATGATATGCCTGTAGTGCAATAAACTTCCCTCTCAGAACTGCTTTTGCTGTGTCCCATAAATTTTGAGTTAATGTATGCTCATTATCATTTGTTTCTAGAAATTTTTTTTATTTCTTTTTTAATCTCATTGATAATCCATTTATTATTTAATATCATGCAATTTATTTTCCAATGTTTAAGTATTTTTCAGTTTTTCTTTTGTGGTTAATTTCTAGTTTCATGGCATTGTGATCAGAGAAAATGCTTGATATGTTTTCAATCTTCTTCAATTTATTGAGACCATTTTTGTGTCCTAACATGTGGTTTATCCTAGAAAACGTACCATGAGCGCTTGAGAAGAATGTATATTCTACTGCTTTAGGGTGAAAAGTTCTGAAGATATCTATTAAATCAAGTTGATCTAGTGTGTCCTTTAAGTCTGCTGTTTCTTTATTAATTTTCTTTCTTGAGGATCTATCCAGTGTTGTTAGAGGGGTATTGAAATCCCCTACTATGATAGTATTGCGGTTAATCTTGCCCTTTATATCCATCATAGTCTGCTTTATGTATGTCGGGGCTCCTATATTTGGTGCATAGATATTTATAATAGTTATATCTTCCTGTTGAATTGTTCCCTTAATCATTATGTAGTGTCCTTCTTTATCTCTTAATACAGCCTTTGTTTTAAAGTCCATTCTGTCAGATATAAATATTGCTACCCCGGCTTTTTTTTTCATTTTCATTTGCATGAAATATTTTTTTCCATCCTTTTACCTTCAGTCTATGTGCATCCTTTGTTTTAAGGTGTGTCTCTTGTAGACAGCATATGTATGGGTCCTGTTTCTTTATCCATGCAGCTACCCTATGTCTTTTGATTGGATCATTTAATCCATTTACATTTAAGGTTACTATTGATATGTAGTTGTTTATTTCCATTTTATTTTTTAAAGTTGTATTCTTCTTTTGCTATATTTTTTTCTCCCTTTAAAGTGTTCACAAGAGGTCCCTTAGTATCTCTTGCAGAATTGGTTTGGTTTTTATGAATTCCTTCAGGCTTCTTTTTCTGGAAATCTCTTTATTTCTTCTTCAATTTTAAATGTTAGCCTTGCTGGATAAAGTAGTCTTGGTTGTAGGTTTTTGTTCTGTATTACTTTGCTTATTTCTTGCCATTCCCTTCTGGCCTCAAGTGTTTCTGTTGAGAAGTCCAATGTCATCCTTATGGGGGCTCCATTGTAGGTGATAGCCTTTTTTTCCCTAGTGGCTTTTAAAATTTTTTCTTTTCCATTAGCTTTGGTATTTTATCTATGATGTGTCTTGGTGTAGATCTTTTTGGGTTTCTCTTTAATGAAGTTCTGTGTGCTTCTTGAACGTGTAGAGTGTTTCCCAGCCTTAATTTAGGGAAGTTTTCTGCTATGATTTGATTGAACACAGTTTCCATTTCCTGTCCTCTCTCCTCTTCTTCAGGCACCCCTATGATGCAACTGTTGTTTCTCTTCAGGTTGTCACAGACCTCTCTTAGAGTTTCCTCACATATTTTGAGTCTCTTTTTCTTTTTCTGCTCTGCTTCTGTGCCTTTGTTTATTGTGTCCTCTAACTCGCTTATTTGATCTTCAGCGTGATTCATCCTGCTTTTAATTCCTTCCATTGTGGTCTTGAGTTCTGATACTGTATTTGTCATTTCTGTCTGATTCTTTTTTATTATTTCAATTTCGTTTTTTATACTTGTTATCTCTTTATTTAGGTGTTCAGAATGACTATACATTGTTGCTTTAATTTCTTTGAACATTCTAACTATCATTATTCTAAATTCTGCATCTGGTAATTTGGTTATATCTGGTTCATTCAGGTCCTTCTCTGGGGATTTCTCTTGGTTCATTTGGTTTCCATTCCTCTGCCTGCCCATTTTGTCTGTGTATAAGCAAGTTGTGGCCACTGGAATCCAGTAGGTGTTGCCTTTGTGTTCTTTAGGTGTGGTCTGTCTGCAGGCCCGCCACTCCCTCTGCCGCTGCCTTGGGTGGTTGGGTATGGGCGTTGCCAAAGCCGGTCCACTGTGGCTTTTGCTGTGATTTCCGCCTCTCCTCTGCGGGAGGGGCCGTCACTCAAGCCACAAGCCTCAGGACCAAGGATAGAGGTGAGCACCTTTACTCAGCTGCGGACCAGCCTATTTCCGGACTTCCGCCCAGAACCAGCAGTCAGAGCCTGCTGGCTACAGTTTCGTGGGTTGGGCGGGGCTTTTGACGTGCTCTCAGCTGTAAGCCTTTGCCCGTCTGGAGCTTTAGCCCCGCCCTCGAGGCCAGGGCCCTCCTGCGCAGGGTCGGAAACCAAGGTTTATTGGGGCGGGCGTGTTTGCTGGCTTCCGCTCAGTTGCTGACTTTCGCTCGTCCCGGACTCTACCCTGCCCCTGCGTTCTGAGCTCGCTCGTGCACATGTGATGGCAAATTGCGGTTTCTCCGGCCTGTTGGGGATATTAGCGTGGGCTCAGCTGCGAGTTTCCACTTGTCTCAAGATCTACCCAGTCCCCGTGCTCAGAGCACGCTGGCGCACACAGAATGGCAAACCTCGGTTTCTCCGGCTGGGTGAGGCTGGTAGCGTGAGCTCAGCCTCAAGCCCCCTGCCCTTCCCTGGTCCTAGCCCGGTCCCCGCGGTCAGGGCCGGCTTGCGCAGGGTCGCAGAGCAGATCTCTGCCCGTTCCTGGCCTCCCGCTTTGTCCCCACAGGTCAGACTACAGGCGGCCCGCAGCTTCGGAAGCGCTTTCGCGCTTCCTTTCTGACCCTGCTGGGCTAGACCGAGCTCACACCGGCTTGACCTCCTCCCACACCGACAGAACCGCTTTTCAGCATCCTGCCGCCCACCATACCCTTCAGTAACCCTCAGCAGAGTAGGATGGGACCTAATACTCCACACTGTAGGCATGGGAGCGCCCTCATTTGTTTCACAGCTCAAAACTGTCCAAACGCCTCTTCTAGGCTCTGGGACTGTAGGCTGGAGCTTGGTTCCTGGAACCCAGGTCCCTCCCTCTCCGCCAAACTCTTCTCCAGCCACGCGGGTCTCTCCGGGCTGCCGTTTGCTCTGGGGAGCTGGGCAGCCCTCTTCTCGTTTTCGCTATTCCAACCAGTCTCAATGTGGCTTCTTCTGTGTTCTTTGGTTGAAGAGTCCACTTAGTTTAGTTCAAAGTTGGTTTATCCAGGTGATGGTTCTTAAAATTGAGTTATAATACACTTTGGTTCTGGGAGTTGGAATTTGGTACGTCTGCCTACTCCGTCGCCATCTTGCTCCTTTCTTATTAATTTCTTAATTAATTTTAATGGGGTGACACCAATAAATCTGGGTAAATATTTTCAAAGAAAACATCTCCAGGGAATTTTATCATTCAATTATGTTGCATACCCATCACCCAAAGTCAAATTGTCCTCTGTCACTTTCAATCTGGTTTTCCCTGTACCCCTCCCCTCTTCCCTTACCCACCCTCTCCTCCCTCCCCCCACCCCATAACCACCACACTCTTGTCCATGTCTCATATTCTCACTTTTATGTCCCACCTATGTATGAAATCATGCTGTTTGTCTTCCTGGTGTTGAGTTTTATAAGTTCTTTATAAATTTTGGTTATTAACCCATTCTCAGACGTGTTGTCGAATGTGTTCTCCCATTGTGTGGTTTGTCTTTTTATTCTGTTCTTATTGTCTTTAGCTGTGCAAAACTTTTTAGTTTGATATAGTCCCATTTGTTTATCTTGCCTTTTATTTCATTTGCCCATGGAGATAAATCGGCAAATATATTGCTGCTACAGATGTCAGAGAGCTTGCTGCCTAATGTTTTCTTCTAAGATGCTTATGTTTCACAGCTTATGTTTAAATCTTTTATCCATTTTGAGTTTGTTTTTGTGACTGGTGTAAGTTGATGGTCTAGTTCAATATTTTGCAGGTAGATGTCCAATTTTCCCAACACCATTTGTTAAAGAGGCTGTCTTTACTCCATTATATGTTCTTTCCTCCTTTGTTAAATATCAGTTGTCCATAAAACTGTGGGTTTATTTCTGGTTCTCTGTTCTGTTCCATTGATCTCTGTGCCTGTTCTTATGCCAGTACCAGGCTGTCTTGGGTATAATGGCCTTGTAGTAAACCTTGATATCTGGAAGAGTGATACCTCCTGCTTTATTTTTTCTTTGAAAGATTGCTGAGGCTATTCATGTTCTTTTTTGGTTCCATATAAATTTTTGGAATATGTGTTCTATATCTTTGAAGTATGTCATTGGTATTTTAATTGGTATTGCATTGAATTTATAAATTGTTTTGGGTAATATAGACATTTTAAAGATGTTTATTCTTCCTAGCCATTAGCACAATAAATGCTTCCACTTCTTTGTATTTTCCTTAATTTCTTTTATCAATGCTTTATAATTTTCCAAGTAAAAGTCCTCAACCTCTTTGGTAAATTTACTCCTAGGTACTTTATTTTTTTGGCTGCAATAGTGAAGGGGATTGTTTCCTTAATTTCTTTTGCTTACAGTTCATTGTTGGTATATAGAAATGCCTCTGATTTCTGAGTATTAATTTTATATCCTGCCACCTTGCTGAATTCATTTATCAGGTCCAGTAGTTTTTTGGCTGAGACTTTAGGGTTTTCAATATACAATATCATATCATCTGCAAATAGTGACAGTTTTACTTCTTCTTTTCCAATTTGGATGCCTTTAATTCTTCTTCTTGTCTGACTGCTGTAATTAGGACTTCCAAAACTATGTAGAATAAGAGTGGTGAAAGGGGGCACCCCTGCCTGGTTCCTGATCTTAAGGGGATTGCATTTAATTTTTGTCCATTTCGTATGATGTTTGCTGTGGGTTTGTTGTAGATGGCCTTTATCATGTTAAGGAATGTTCCCTGTATTCCCACTTTACTGAGAGTTTTGAGCATGAATGGGTGCTGGATTTTATCAAATGCCTTTTCTGCATCTATTGAAATTATCATGTGATTTTTGTCCTTCCTTTTGTTTATGTGATGAATCACATTGATTGATTTGCAAATATTGAACCAGCCTTGCCTCTCCAGAACAAATCCCACTTGATCATGGTGTATGATTTATTTTATATATTGCTAGATCCAGTTGGCTAATATTTTGTTGAGAATTTTAGCATCTATATTCATCAGTGATATAGGCCTATAATTTTTTTGTTTGTGTTGTCTTCGCCCGGTTTTGGGATCAGAATTATGCTCACCTCATAAAAGGAGTTTGGAAGTCTTCCTTCCACTTGAATTTTTTGACATAGCTTGAGGAGGATAGGAGTTAGTTCTTCTTTGAATTTTTGGTAGAATTCACTTGTGAAGCCATCAGGCCCAGGATTTTTCTTTTTGGGAGTTTTTTGATAACTGTTTCGATCTCATTTGTTGTAATTGGTCTGTTTAGGTGTTCTGATTCTTCCAGATTGATTTTTGGAAGATTATATGATTCAAGAAATTTGTCCATTTCACCTAGGTTGTCTAATATTTTGGCATAGAGTTTGTCCTAGTATTTTCTTACAATACTTTGTATTTCTGTTGTGTCAGTTGTTATTTCTCCACTGTCATTTTTAATTTATTTATTTCAGTCCCCTCTCTTTTTTTCTTGGTGAGTCTAGTTAAAGGTTCATCAATCTTGTTTACCTTTTCATAGTACCAGCTCCTGGTTTCATTGATCCTCTGTATTGTTTCCTTAGCCTCTATGTCATTTATTTCTGCTCTGATCTTTATTACTTTCTTCCTTCTACTGGTCCTGGGATTTATTTTCCTTTGTTTCTCTAGTTCTTTTAAATGCAGGGTCAGATTGCTTATTTGAGCTTTTTCTAGCTTCTTTTGGTATGCCTGTAGTGCAATGAACTTCCATCTCAGTACTGCTTTTGCTGTGTCCCATAAATTTTGAGTTGATATATGCTCATTATAATTCATTTCAAAAAACTTTTCTATTTCTTTTTTGATCTCATTGTTAATCCATTCAGTATTTAATAACTTGCTACTTAGTTTCCAAGTGTTTGAGTATTTTTCAGTTTTTCTTTTGTGGTTAATTTCTAGTTTCATGGCATTGTGATCAGAGAAAATGCTTGATATGATTTCAATCTTCTTCAATTTATTGAGACCATTTTTGTGTCCTAACATGTGGTCTATCCTAGAAAACGTACTATGAGTGTTTAAGAAGAATGTATATTCTACTGCTTTAGGATGAAAAGTTCTGAAGATATCTATTAAATCCTTTTGATCTAGTGTATCCTTTAAGTCTGCTGTTTCTTTATTAATTTTCTTTCTTGAGGATCTATCTAGTGTTGTTAGTGGGGTATTGATATCCCCTACTATATAGTATTGCTGTTAATCTTGCCCTTTATATCCATCAAAGTTTGCTTTATGTATGTCGGGGCTCCTATATTTGGTGCGTAGATATTTATAATGGTTATATCTTCCTGTTGAATTGTTCCCTTTCTCATTATGTAGTGTCCTTCTTTATCTCTTACTACAGCCTTTGTTTTAAAGTATATTTTGTCAGATATAAGTTTTGCTACCCCGTGTTTCTTTCATTTCCATTTGCATGAAATGTTGTTTTTCGTCTTTTTACCTTCAGTTGCATCTTTTGTTTTAAGGTGTATCTCTTTTATTTATTTATTTATTTATTATTTTTATTTTATTCATTTTAGAGAGGAGACACAGAATGAGAGAGAGAGAAAGAGAGAAAGGGGGGAGTAGCTTGAAGCTCAACCCCCATATATGCCTTGACCAGACCAGTGCAGGGTTTTGAACTGGCGACCTCAGTGTTCCCAGGTTGACGCTTTATCCACTGCGCCACCACAGGTCAGGCTAGGTGTGTCTCTTTTAGACAGCATATTATGTGTCCTATTTTTTTATCCACGCACCTACCCTATTTCTTTTGATTGAATCATTTAATCCATTTACAGTTAAGGTTATTATTGATATGTAGATGTTTATTGCCATTTTATTCTTTAAAGCTGTTTTCTTCTTTTGCTGTATTCTTTCCTCCCTTTGAACTGTTCACAACAGGCCCCTTAGTATCTCTTGCAGAATTGGTTTGGTTTTAATGAATTCTTGAGTGTTTCTTTGTCTGGGAAGCTCCTTAATTCTCTTTCAATTTTTAACATTAGCCTTGCTGGATAGAGTAGTCTTGCTTGTATGTTCTTGTTCTGTATTACTTTGAAATATCTTGCCATTTCCTTCTGGCCTCAAGTGTTTCTGTTGAGAAGTCAGATGCCATCCTTATCGGTGATAGCCTTTTTTTCTCTAGCAGCTTTTAAAATTTTCTCTTTATCCCTTAGCTTTGGTACTTTAACTATGATGTGTCTTGGTGTAGATTTTTTTGAGTTTCTCTTTAATGGAGTTCTGTGAGCTTCTTGAACGTGTGGAATGTTTCCCAGCCTTAATTTAGTGAAGTTTTCTTCTATGATTTGATTGAACAAAGTTTCTATTCCTTGTTCTCTCTCCTCTTCTTCAGGCACCCCTATGATGCGAATGTTGTTTTTCTTCATGTTGTCACAGAGCTCCCTTAGAGTTTCCTCAGAGTTTTTGAGTCTCTTTTCTTTTTTCTGCTCTGCTTCTGTGCCTTTGTTTATTGCGTCCTTTAACTCGCGATTCGATCCTCAGTGTCATTCATCCTGCTTTTATTTCCTTCCATGTTGTCTTCAGTTCTGATACTGTATTTGTCATTTTATTCTGATTCTTTTTTATTATTTCAATTTTGTTTTTTATACTTGTTATCTCTTTATTTTGGTGTTCATAGTGACTATCCATTGTTGCTCTAATTTCTTTGAACATCCTAACTATCATTATTCTAAATTCTGCTTCTGGTAATTTGGTTTTATCTGGTTCATTCAGGTCCTCCTTTCGGGATTTCTCTTAATTCATCTAGTTTGCATTCCTCTGCCTGCCCATTTTGTCTGTGTATAATCAAGTTGTGGTACTGGAGTTCAGTAGGTGTTGCCTTTGTGTTCTCTAGGTGTGTTCTTTCTGCAGGCCCACCACCCCTTCTGCCACATCCTAGGGTGGTTGGGTATGGGCTTTGCCAGCGCCATCCCAGTGCGGCTGTTGCTTTGATTTTCATCTCTCCTCCGTGGGAGTGGCTGTCACTCAAGCCACAAGCCTCAGCACCAAGGGTAGTAGTGAGCACCTTTGCTAGGCTGTGGACTCAGCATTTTTCCTGGCTTCCGTCTAGCCCCCATGGTCAGAGCCTGCCTGCCACAGTTTCTTTGTTTGGACGGGGCTGCTGATGTGCTCTCATCTGTTAGCCTTTGCCCGTCCGGACTTTAACCCCACCCTTGAGGCCAGGGTCCTCCTGCGCAGGATCGGAAACCATGGGTATTGGTCCGGGCATGGCTGCTAACACTCAGCTGCGAACTTTAGCCCCCCCCCCACGTTCAGAGCCAACTTGTGCACACAGGATGGCAAACCGTGGTTTCTCAGGCCAGTTGGGGCTGCTGATGTGTGCTCAGCTGCAAGCTTCCCCCATCTGGGGCTCTAGCCCCGCCCCCACGTTCAAGCCAACTCGCACATGCAGATGGCAAACCATAATTTCTCCACTGGTTGGTGTTGCTGATGTGAGCTCAGTCGCGAGCCTCCGCCTGTTCCTGGTCCTAACACCATCCTCGCATCAGGGCCGGCTTGCGCAGGGTCGCAGAGCAGATCTCTGTTCGTTCATGGCCTCCCGCTTTTTTCCTGCTGGTGGGGCTACAGGTGGGCCCACAGCTGCCGGACTGCTTTCGTGCTTTCCCTCCGCCCCTGCTGGCCTAGACTGAGCTCACACTGGCTGGGCCTCAGCCCCTGCTGACAGAACTGCGTTTCAGCGTCCCGCTGCAACTGTCCCTCCAGCAACACTCAGCAAATTAGGAAGGGGCCCCACAGTTCAGACCCTAACACTCCATACTGTAGACCTGGAAGCTCCCTCCATCTAAGCAGCTCTGCTCTAATTGCCGCAGGAGAGCCTGCTAGGCTGGTGTCCTGTCTCCCTTTGCTGGTATTGCTAGTTCCAGGGGAAATATTCATTTTTGATTAGAGCAGTGACTTAACCAAGGGGTTAGGGTGGCTGTCCCTCAGAGTTTTTTTCCATGTGGCTTCCAATTTACTCTCTCTTCCTGCTGCTTTGGTTCTCTCTTCTGACCCCGTTCCCCGGAGCCCCGAGTGAGTGGCTGTGAGAGAGGTTTTTTGCTCTGTCCCTTTAAAAAGAATCTTTAGTTTGAGAAAATTGTCTCTTTCTCACTAACAGTATCCTCATTTGTTTCACAGCTCAATACTGTCCAAACACCTCTTCTAGGCTCTGGGACTGCAGGCTGGGGCTTGGTTCCTGGAACCCAGGTTCCTCCCTCTCCGCCACACTCTCCTCCTGCGACGCGGGTCTCTCCAGGCTGCCATTCACTCCAGGGAGCTTAACAGCCCTCTTCGCATTTTCGCTATTCCTACCAGTCTCAATGTGGCTTCTTCTGTGTTCCTTGGTTGAAGAGTCCACTTAGTTTAGTTCAAAGTTGGTTTATCCAGATGATGGTTCTTAAAATTGAGTTATAATCCACTTTGGTTCTGGGAGTTGGAAGTTGGTACGTCCGCCTAGTCCATCGCCATCTTGCTCTCCCCCTAACTTCTTAATTAGCTGGTTACTACATTTAAGTGACATGAATCAATGCTCATTAAATTTTAAATGGTTTGACTGTTAGAAACACTTCAATTAATTGAATGTTCCCAATTAATAATAGTTTATTAGTCAATTTTTTAATATTTACTATGTTTATATTGGAATTTGCTTTTTAATTTTTCAATGATAACTAGTTTCTATATGGCAAAAGTTTGGATAATAAAGATCATACTTGATCAACTTTAAACAAATTTTATTATTGTTGTCCTAAAATATTTAATAAGTCAAAAAGGAAATCGGTCATTACTTTTTCACATAGTTAGTGAATTATGTGTATAAATAAAAAAATTTATATTACTCCCATAAATTATACTCTCTTATGAAAAATTCAGTGCTTACTTGATTATGATAATTCTTGAATGAAGATGCTACTACTTCTTTTGCCAGAATTTAAAAGAATAAGGTGACATTTTTAAACTTTTAATTATGAAAAATTTATACATATACACTAGAAGAGAGAAAAAATATAGTGAAAGCAATAAACCTATCACTAGTTTTCAGCAGTAGGAGGGTGTTGTTTTTGTTGTTATAATTTTCTCTCTATCTTTGTTTTGGCATTTATTTTGTAATTGCCACAGTGTTGACTAGTGACATTTAATTTTCTGTAGTTCTACAAATCCTACAGAGCACAGGGAAATCTCACACAGCAAATATTTGTCTTAGCTAAAATACCAAAAACATACCTTGGAGAAACATTTTTAATAATACGGTACAAGAGTGATTATATTTTTGTGACATATTACTCATTGGGATAGATGTTATGATCTGAATTGCAAATAATGAAATAATTTAAAACTACCAAAAGAGAATTTCTTATGTGTAAAAGTTGGCTTTAATTGTAATACCATATTTACACATTACAAGGATAAGTTTGTATTATAAATAAAATTGCAAGAAAAGTCTGGCCCTTTTTTGAAGACATCCCATTTTCACACTAACTAAATAAAAGATATAATTTTGAATAAAGAAAAACTCTTCATGTGGCTTTGGAACTTGTACCGTATATGCCAAGTTAAATAAAAAGTAGAGACGATTTTTGCATTGTACAGAGGTTGACTAGATTGTTATTTACATGAATATAGTAAACTCTATAACTTAAAATCTAAATTACTTATCTATTTTTGTAAGTAGCTATATAATGGTCAAATATTTTTCTAATACGTACTATAACTTAAGATCATAAACTTGAACCAGGAAACCTAGATTCAAATTATTTTACCACCACAACTGCTGATTTGTAAACAAGTTACATTTCTCCTCTTTTCCACAGAGCTCCACATACAATAGTGGGAATAATAATAGTGTCCATAACAGAGTTGTAAAAACTAAATGGATTTTAGACTATAGGTACATTGTCAACATGATTAATTATTAGGCATTCATTTTGTTGTTATTTTTGACAATTTCCAGTTTAAGTAAGAGAACATAGTTTAACCAAAGTGTTTAAACTGATTTATATTTTATGCTGTATAAGTAATTATTAACAATAACAGATCAGAGCTAGATAAGCTCCGTAAAGTACAGTTGGTAACAAAGAATGGTAATTTACTAAATGTCATTTAATATTTTGTAAAATACTATATCTCTTTAGTACATTAAACTCATGAATTAGAGGTTATTAATATCCTGTTTTATATGAAAAACTGAGCTGAATAAAGATTAAATAACTTACAAAAATTGAGCTAAACCTGTTCTATGAAGTAAAAGAAATGCTTTGTAACTGATAATAATTTTTTAATAATCAATATTTTCTACATCATTTTTCCTGATTACAAATAGACCTTCTACAAGCACATCTTCTACTACCAAATATACCTTCTAGTCACTTTATGTTATTTGTATCTCTACTGCTACATAATAATGGACTTCACTGTTTTACATAAATGTGTAAACATTTCTTAAGCAACTTATTACACTACTTTTCATTTTTGAAATAAATTTAGTATAGCACGTTATTGTATCAATCATGTGGGAAGATTTTGTATGAATTCTTTAAGAGAATCTATATATAGGTCTAAAGAAATATTGATATTATAAATCTTTAGTGTTACTATAGGTATAATGCCAGTAGCTGCAGCCGCCATCAAAGGCTCCTGGCCTGTGTAGGTTCACATTTAATTTGGACCAATAAGAGAAACAACAGAGCCAAGAACTGGTGAGCCATCCTCTTTATTCCTGCTCACAACCGGCGGGCGAGAAAATACACACAGCATAAAACACTTTCCTTTTCATTTAGGACTCCCAAAGCCACTGACTCTCCAGTTTTTGCTAGAATCAAAGGCTTCACTCAGTACCCTCGACATGCTGCCATTTTGGCTGCCTCTTCTCCATGTGGCCTCTCTGCCCTGCTACAACATGTGCTCCTCCTTTCTACTAGAACATGGTCACTCGCTCCCAAAATGGCTTCTTGGCTCTTCCTTTAAAATTTTGGCAGGAGCCTGACCATGCAATGGCACAGGAGATAGAGCATCGGACTAGGATGCAGAAGATCCAGGTTCAAGACCCTGAGGTTGCCAGCTTGAGCACGGGCCCATCTGGCTTGAGCAAAAAGCTCACCAGCTTGGACCCAAGGTTACTGGCTCCAGCAAGGAGTGGCTTGTTCTACTGAAGGCCCGCAGTCAAGGCACATGTGAGAAAGTAATCAATGAACAACTATGGTGTCACAACCGCAACGAAAAACTAATGATTGATGCTTCTCATCTCTCTCTGTTCCTATCTATCCCTCTCTCTGATTTTCTCTCTCTGTTCCTATAAAAAAAAGAAAGAAAAAAACCCCAACTATTTGGCAGGGAACCCCTCCTCTAGCTCACATTAGCATAACCAAGCCCCTTGTCAAGCATGAAAGTCAATTAGCTGTATCATGTGAGAGCATCATCATGTGAGCAGCAGCCATTTTCAATAATAAGAGTAAGAAAACCCCAGAAAATACAGATTTTACAACTCATTTGTCCAACAATAGGTAAGCAATTTAGCACAAATCAATCATAGAGTGGAGATGGGGGAATGAACATGGCATTTGGATTTCTATAGTCATGGGTTTGAGTCTTAAGTCGTTATCCTCTAGATACATGACTATGGGCAAGGCCTTTCAACAATTTGGGATAGCTTATAAATTTGTAAAACTTTATAAGGTAAAACTTTATAATAAATAAGTTAAAAGTATTTTAATTAAGCTTTGTTAGTTTTACTATTTCTTCAATAAATGACAAGGATACAGATGATACATATTAGATCAGGTCAGATCTAGGTTTTCAAAATTTATTTCTTACTTCTATTTTCTTACATTGCCAATTTTAATTTTTATTTATAAAAAGCCCTCTCTCTTTCATCCTCTTTGTAATTTTTAATTTTTTATTTCAGGAGGAATCTCTTTGAGAGACTTATTTAAATATGTAGGTGATTAAACTCAATAAACTGTTAATTTCATAGATACAACATAAACGAAAAACTTTTATTCAGTGAAAAATATCACTATTGGTCATTGGTTCTATGAACTAACCCTGGGATAGTGGCTACACTTGTGGTAAACTAAGAGCTAAGTGGTCGACATTACTTTGGTGGTGAACTCCAGGGATAAACACTAGTGTAGTACAGAGACAGTCATTGAGCCCTCACTTATTCATCCTTTTCTCACTTAGAATTGGTTCAACACCTCAGAATTTCCCATAAAAAATGGATTGTTTTAATTCCAGATGAAGGCTGATTTTTTTAAAAACTTTGTAATTTTTTAAAGCAAAAGCAATACCTAACCAGATTTTCTAGTCATCTTTTCTCTTTTTATGTTTTCAACAGGTAATACGTTGTTAGCCAGTAAAGTCAACATACTGATTAATGTCCTAGATGTCAACGAATTTCCACCAGAAATAGCTGTGCCATATGAAACATCAGTGTGTGAAAATGCCAAACCAGGACAGGTATCATATCAATATTGCTAATTAAGAGTATGTATGTATGTGCTTCAGGTAATAGTACCATACATGAATATGTATACACACACATGCAGCAGATATGCCAGTGTGAGTAGTCGTAGTGGTGGTGGTAGATAGTACAGTGTTAGTGGTGGTCACGGTAGTGTGGGAGTGGTGTTGAGGGGACTAGGAGAGGTAACAGAAATGCTGAGTGTAACTTGATGCCAAGGTGGTAGCAAAAGGATCTTGAAGGTAACATGCTTAGGCTTACGTTAAAGGATGTGCATATATTATTTTATTTACTAAAAATACTATAAGTTTGACATTATTTAGTATAATTTAATGCATTGTGTCTTTTATTTACATAGACATTTTATCCTGTGATGTACCTACCATGTGTTATGCAAATAAAACAGTTAACCAGAAGTTCCCTGTTTGTATATACAAGACATATGCACATAGAACAAATGATCTATATAAAACAGAGAAAGCATTCTGTTTCTCAGAAAGCATTTTTAACTTTACTCATTGTTATCACAGTTTGTATTTTGTCCACTGGGGAAAAAGAAACATGACAACTAAAACAGATATGCATCCTCTATATCTCTCTCATTATTTTATTTATTTATTTATGAAATCGAATCCCATGTTCATTACTTAATATGCTGAAATTTTGTTAATGCAAGGGCTTTGAAACACTCACAGATTTTGTTTCTAGTAAGCATTTTAATATTTAGGTTAAAAAGCATTAATTTATCTAATTTAAAATGAAAGCACGTACATTCTAATTTTATTTTGCTTACTGGTGACAATATTCAAGGCTGTTAGTTAAGGTTTTGAGTTATGTAGATATTGATTTAGACTTAACTCATACCTTATAAATGTTTACATATTTCTTTATAAAAATAATTTGTAAATAAATTGGTCAAGTGATATGAATCTTCAATGTGTCAATTCTGTCTACTTGCATACTTCATTAGATATATATTTTAGCCTAGTATGCAAAATTCCTTTTGAAACTGACGACTGACTTCAAGTTTTATGTTCATTTTATTTCAGATAATTCAGATAGTCAGTGCTGCAGACCGAGATCTTTCCCCTGCTGGACAACAATTCTCCTTTAGATTATCACCTGAAGCCACCATCAAACCAAACTTCACAGTCCGTGACTTCAGAAGTAAGTTTAACTGTATAAACAATTACTGGTTAACAGGTAACTCTATAAACAGATGCAAAGGTAGAAATCAATGCTTTTCCTAGAAGCATTCAAATTCACAATATATGGAAATCCATATATGAAAAATATAAAATTCTATAGGTAGCAGTAAAGAAAACATTTAACTTATATACACTCAACCAAATGGGGCAAATTACTTCCATTTAGAAATAGTAAGCGTAACTGCTGCTCACTGGTTCTGATTGTATTTGTTCTGTAACTTTGAGTATTTTATCTTCTCTTCCTTTCCATAGTTTAAAATATGGAGATTAAAAACACCTGAGTTTTTCTGTAACAAATACACACATTGTAATGAGATGATTATGATGGAGATTGATAAAAGTCAAAAATGTTTTGAAAATATTTCGTTTGCTGAAAATACTTAGGGAAAAATATAAGAATTCCCACATTTTGTCACAGAAGAAAATTCAGAGGGATTCTCTGCATTGTTTTGTGAAATGTGGGAGATGTCTATATATAAAATGGGGTCCCCGATATAAAAGGCATGGTAAATAGAGAGAATGTATATTTTATCATGAGGAATGGAGAATTTTGGAGCGTAGAAGTAACAATATTAATAATTTTAACTTGTGGCTAATTACATAAAATGGAGCTAAGACAAACCAGACATTGTTACCCTATATCTAAACCATTTAAAGAGATTATAACTTAGATCCAATGATTCTTATAGTCTTTGAAAAGTTTAAGCAAGATTATACCATGCTGAGATTTGCGTTTTGGCAAATCTGTTTGGATAGAGTAGAAAGGACTCTAGAGGGATATAACTGGTGCTGATGCAATTAGAAAAATTGGGTGAGAGAGTCTTATATTAGGGTAATAGTGTAAGGGTAGTAAAAAATAGGTGGAGATAGAATTAATAAGGCTTAAAGTAAAATCCTCAAGATCAGTGGTTTTCTTGTATATTTTTAACTTATTTTTAAAGTTATTTATTGATTTTTAGAGAAAAGAGAGAAAAAGGGTTGGGGAGAAGCGGGAAGCATCAACTCAAAGTAGTTGCTTCCTGTATGTGCCTTGACTGGGCAAGCCCAGTGTCTTGAACCATCGACCTTAGTTTTCCAGGTTGATACGTTATCCACTGCGCCATCACAGGTCAGGCAAGATCAGTGTTTTTCAACCCCCCCTTCCCCGCTCCCATCCACAGACTGGTACCAGTCCACCAGAAATTTCCTACTAGTCCACAAAAAAAACAAAGAATTAACCACCCTGATGTTGTATGAAGATTATAGAATTTGGGTGGTTAACTTTTTTGCTTATTGGCACAAAATTTCTGGTGGACTGGCAGTTGGAACCACTGATCTAGATTTTAGATATAAAATAAGACTAGTCAGACTTCCAGATCATTGACTTGGGAAACTAAGTACATGGTCACATCATTCAGTAACATTAGTATTGACTGTTTTTTACATTGTATCCTTGATGGAGAACCTATATCTAATTAATTTGATAATATGAAGCAGATCACCTTGCCTCATAAAGTGTTTTCTCATGTTCTGAACATTGGCCACTCATATACCATTTACCAGATTATTTGTTTTATCTTGTTGTATCTGCAAGTGTAAGTTATTTTAAAGTGGATAGGAACTTTAAAATTTATTTCACATAATCTATATTTACCTTTTTGTTTTGTGATAACAATGAATGTGTCTACCCATTTAGCAAATTCTTTTAAGCTCTACAAAGTTATCAACCTTAGTCCTCATGTTTTACATTAGAACACAACCGCTTTTCTACATGAGTTCAACTATTTTTTTTTAATTTCACATATGAATGACATTATACCATATTTGTCTTTCCTTGTCTGGCTGATTTAACTTAGCATAATGATTCGAGATTCATCCACATTGTCATGAATAACAAAGTTTCTTTAATTTTTATGATTGGAAAATATATATGTATATCACTTTCTTCATCTATATTTGATAGAAATCACTTTAAAGGTGGAAATAAGGTTTAATATATATTTTTAATTTTCACTATGGATACAGTGAATTTTATATGCTCATATCTCAATAATAATCAAATTAAAAAAAACAATGAAAATAAAGATAAGTTGACTTTAGGCATAACATGAGTTCAAGAATATCTCCTGACCTGAAATCACACAGTGGATAAAGCATAAACCTGGAACACAGTTCACTGATTCAAAACCCTAGGTCTGCCCAATCAAGGCACATACAGAAAGCAAGTACGAGTTGATGCTTCCAGCTTCTCTTCTCTCTTTCTCTCTTTCCTCTCTTCTCTCTAAAAATCATTAAAGAAATTGAATATAAAATCTCTACCTTTCCAAGTGCTAATAAACTCTACCTCTCCAAGTGCTAATACATCAGCTTCTTTTACTTTCTAGTCCTATTAATCCTTTTTATTTATATTTTGAACTTTAATATGTGACTGTTCTTTTTATCCAGAAAAAACATACAACTATTAATTGCTGGTCATTTCAGTGTTAGTTCAATTTGTTCCCATTCTTCTCATCCTGTTTTCACCACAAGTACTAGGTACCACAAGCTTTCATTGGAAATACTATAATGATTTTTGACACGTGATACTTTTTCAATTTAAAAATATTCTTTATATAATGACAAACTACTCCTCCATATGTAAATTCATCATATCATGTAAGTTTTCTTATATTGGTACTTCTTGCCAAAGAAGCATCTACCAATAGAAAAATAAAATATTATTGAAATAGTAACATTCTTATGACATTTTTTTTTTACCTGATTCTATAGTTCGTTTCACTTGTGGCTATATTAAAGTAAATATTAATATATTTCTAAAAATAGGAAATATTTCTAGAAGTTACATTAATAAACATAAAATTATAATAGTGTTATCAATAAAACAAAAATTTCACTTTTATATGTAGAAATAAAAAAGCAAGAGAAATGCATACAAAATGACATTTTCTATAAAAAATTAACTGCATTTTTATAAAATTAATAATGTTATTGTATTAGATTACTCCAAGTAAATATTGATTTTATGAAAACTAAAATAAAATTATTTTGTATTTTATTAAAATTCATAGTGATGTTTAAAATTTTTAATGAATCTTCATTAAAATAACAATTTGTTTTTCGTTTCATGTTACTCTTATGTGCAAAAGTTAAAGAATATATATATATATATATAGTTTTGGGGAAAAACATTTTAATCTGAAATAATTTGATATTTGTTGTATTTTAAATAATAGGTTCTAAGGTTAGATGTTTTTGCATATTCATCCTTTTAATAATATGTTCTATTTTGTAAGGAAACATCCACAGAAGTATTAAGTGAAATAAGCTAGTCAGAAAAAGACAAGTGCCATACGATTTTACTACATGTGCACTCTAATGAACAAAATTAACAAACAAAACAGAAACAGACACATAGATACAGAAAACAGACTGACAGCTGTTAGGGTTTAAGGGGATAGCTGAAAGAGGTGAAGAAGTTAAGCAAAGAAAAAAAATCTCATTGATACAGACAACAATATAGTGATTACAAGAGGGAAAAGGGAGATGGGGAGGTGGGGGAATAGAGTAAAGGGGGTAAGTGGTGATGGAAAGAGACTTCACTTGGTGTGAACACACAATCAATATATAGATTCCATAATAATAGAATTGTACACTTATACAATTTTATCAACTAATGTCCCCCAATTAATTCAGTAAAAAATGAATTTTTAAAAAAAGTTTTTTTTTGCTTCACTTGTGGTGGCACAGTGGATAAAGCATCACCCTGGAATGCTGAGGTCGCCAGTTCGAAATTCTGGGCTTACCTGGTCAGGGCACATATGGGAGTTGATGCTTCTTGCTCTTCCCCCCGTTCTCTCTCTCTCTTTCTCTCTCTCTCTCTTCTCCAAAATAAAAAAAAAAGTATTTTTTTCCTCAATGAAATTTTAATGTCAAAAAAGATAGGTAAACACACATACTTCTTGTTTTGTAAACCATTCTATATTCTTTCTAAATAGCATATTTAATTCTTATACCAGAGAAGATTTATGTTTCTTCTTTCTTTAAGTATTAGTTTGATTACATTTTAGCAGAGCCTTTCATGATAGAATAGTTAAATATGGATGTATTTTACTGATTCATGGAGAGCTTCCTACTGTTCAACCAATACCTCCTTTGAGATGAACCTCATAATAACCATCTCATCATAAATGTCATGTTTTCTAGACAACACAGCTGGAATTGAAACCAGAAGGAATGGATACAGTCGGAGGCAGCAGGAGTTGTATTTTCTCCCTGTTGTGATAGAAGACAGCAGCTATCCTGTCCAGAGCAGCACAAACACAATGACCATCCGAGTTTGTAGATGTGACTCTGATGGTACCATCTTGTCTTGTAATGTGGAAGCAATTTTCTTACCTGTTGGACTCAGCACGGGGGCCTTGATTGCAATTCTACTGTGCGTTGTTATACTCTTAGGTTGGTTTCAATATTAATCATCTTTGTTTCTCTCTCTCTCTACTGTATGTCCTCAATTTACAATGTGAATTGATGTTACTTCACTGAGCTGCCATATTTGCTTAGAAGGTTGTCTATTTATATTGAATTATATTTTGATTAAAGTTAATTTCTTATTTCATAACTCACGGATATATAACATTAGGCTTAAATAAATAACACCATCAAAAATAAAAAAAGATTGTTCAAGCCTTAGAGGTTTTCCAAGTAATAAAATGTTGTGGAACCTGTTATTAATAAAATTTTCTGCTGCAATGAAAGTTTCTATAACAAATAACCTATTTATAGCAATGATTTCTCTATTCACTTTACATCCTAGTAATTATTACTCCCTAAGATATTGTCTGACCTTTAAATAAAAAACAGATGAATAATAGTTCTTAAGTATTAGTTCAATAAAAAAAGAAAGTGAACTTTATTTTTTCCTCTGTTTAAACTGCCAGCCAAAAGTAATTTTTATTCTACTTTTCTCACATCTAAATTTTAACTTCAACAGAACAAACCGCACTTAAATATCTAGAAGCAAACCAAATGAAAAGGATTGAAGTAAATGTATTCTGTAACATCGCTGTGAGAATAAACATAAACTTACATTAGGGATTTCTCTTTCTATCAATTCCTATGATCAGTTCCATTTTCCTTATTAATTCATTGCCAGAATCACATAAGTAAAGTGAGATTTTCTGTTTTTGTCATTCTTTTAAATTCAAATTACAACTGATACACAATTGGACACTGTGGAATCAGTTTATATATGAATGTTTATTAGTTAACAAAAAAAAACCTGGCATGTATAAGAACCTCCCTTCATTTTGGGGCTAGAAAACAAAATTTAAAATATATATACTAGAATGTCAAGTGTGGAGTATCATATAATAGTTTGTGAATTACAGTTTCTGAATCATAAACTGACATTGGTTTGGAGGGTAAAGTTCTAGTCTCTAGTCCAATTTGCATGATGTAAATATTAATTCCATACAAGTGACTTTGGAGTGTAGAACAAAGAATTTTTTATATCATTATAATTTATAGTAAATTATATCTGCCATCTGCTTGTGCTGATGATATAAACCTTAAAAGGGCAGATGCAAAATAATGTTCTCATATTTGAAATTGAACATGATCAATTAGGTGTTTAACTTCAAATCAAGTGGCCCTTTCTGATGATCCTCTTTTATCTAAAAGTTCTTTGAGTCCTAGAGTATTTGCATATAAACCCTGCTCGACTTGGCATATTCTGGATGGTTGCTTTTGGCCAGTGGCCCTGTTACAGTGTAGTCATTAATCTTGTCCAGGTCAACCTTATCCTGCATTGCCATCTGCCACTTATTCATCCAAATGCTTATTGAGTGTCCACAGTGCACACACACTGATCTATCATTGTGTATTTTCTAGAACAGCAGTGAATGTTGACACTATAGTCTTGCCATGGGGTTTGACTAAAAGCCCATCTGTTGTTTGAATTCCATAACCAATCTCAGATTTCTTTAAATCTAATTCTTATCTATTTTCATGTCTTTCCTGGGGTTCAGGGAAGCATGAGAATCTTGTGGTGCTTACATACCTTTATGGTAGCTCTCAAGTACTTCTAACTAGTCTCTTTCTCATTAGTGGCAACTCTCAAGCCATTTTGTATGTAGGGCTTCCCTGTAAGGTTTGCAGTCTTTTACGTATTTCCCGTGTGAACAAACAATAAATACTCTCTTTAGTTCTGAAATTTGCTTAAACCCTGGGAGGAGCACTGAGTGAGAAACATCTGTCTAAGGTCTATTGTAAAGGAAGGAGGTCTACCTACACCTCCTCTCTCTTTTCATTTCATTAAATTAATTTTGGAGACAGAGGGGATGAATGGGCTTTCATCATCATGCAATGCCCTCTACTTTCTAATTTTATGACAAGAGTCTTTGAGTTCTGCAATAGTAAATCAAACACACTTTGCCTTTCAATCTATTACCATCACTATAGAGGAGAGTGGGTATATGAAAAGGTACATTGAGTGAAGAATTAATGATTTGAATCTGTATCCCTAGAAGATACATACACTATTTAATGATGGTTGTGAGTCAACTAGGAACAAAGAGTTATTCAATAATTAGCATAGATAAACTAACTACTTCCAAATATTACCATGCTTCATAAAGGTAATATGAATACTAGTCATTTGGTTTGGAACACTGTCTCAGTATGGAAGGACAGTCTTTATATAATTAGAGCTCTTAGTTGATACAACTTATAAAGCCAAAGCCCATATATTGTATATTCTTTCTTTTCTTTCTCTCTTGCTTATTTATTGCTTTTAAAAGTGATTGTCACATGGGTAAAGATTTGTGTTTATTTCATTAGAAAGAAATTAACATTAAAATTGGGAAATCAGGATGTGAATAATATTTAATGTTACTTATGGGCTATATATTCAAATTTTATAATTTCAATGTTACACAGATCTCTAAATGCTTAGAACACTTTTTTCTTTTTGCAACTCTGTAAACAGTTTTTCCCAAACAGTAAAATATTAAGTATAATGCACTTAAATATAAATATAAAGCTATAATTTTTTTTTAATTTTTAACTTATTTGGCTATGATTCCTTGATATTTACAATTTCACAATGACATTGAGTTTAGACAATGAAAAAAATGTAAACAGAGATCTGATTCTTATTGATTACAGTATGTTTACTTTAAAAATACTAGGATATGATTAAAGAACCTCAGCCAGCTCTGGTCAATTTTATTCTTATGAAGAGATAAAGTGACATAGTCTCAAGTTGCTATGTTTTGTCTTCTTCTAGCCATAGTTGTGCTGTACGTCGCTCTGAGAAGGCAAAAGAAGAAAGACACCCTGATGACCTCTAAGGAAGATATCAGAGACAATGTTATTCATTATGACGACGAAGGAGGTGGGGAGGAGGACACCCAGGCTTTTGACATCGGTGCTCTGAGAAATCCAAAAGTGATTGAAGATAACAAAATTCGTAGGGATATAAAACCAGACTCTCTCTGTTTACCTCGGCAGAGACAACCGGTGGAAGATAACACAGACATAAGGGATTTCATTAATCAAAGGCTACAGGAAAATGATGTGGACCCAACTGCCCCACCATACGATTCATTGGCAACATATGCCTATGAAGGAAATGGATCAGTCGCAGACTCCCTTAGCTCTATAGACTCTCTCACCACAGAAGCTGACCAGGACTATGACTATCTTACAGATTGGGGACCCCGCTTTAAAGTCTTGGCAGACATGTTTGGTGAAGAAGAGAGTTATAACTCTGATAAAGTCACTTAGGGAAGAAGCAAAGACTAAACCAACAGGAGAAATTTAAGAAAAACAAACACAAGTAGAAATCTCTTACAAACACACACACACACACACACACACACACACACACACACACACTTTATAGGACAAGATTCCTTTGATTATCTGGTTTCTAGCAAGTTGCTATATTTATTATATTGTCAGTTTGGGTTTATTCTGCCAACACAAGATAAATCCTATTATATGTACTTGCTTGGTTTTGTTTTGTTATTTTGGAAATACACTGAGACAAGCTCAGGCCTATTAAATACAATTTACTGACATGACAACCTAGAATGAAGATAGCTATGTGGCATCACGGTGGAAGAGTGTTAGATTTTTCTTAATTCCACTAAAGTGCCTATTGAAACTCTTATCATTTAAAGTGATGTACAGTACACTCTGCTGTGATGGCATTGCAGGATTCAGAGACACTGAGGACATAAAACAAAGACATTATCTTTATATGTCAAGGAGCAATAGCAACGCGCTGACTTCTAATTCCTTTTGAGGATAAAAGAAGAATACTTTCTGAACTCCATCTTCTTATAATTCAGTCTTTTTTTGAATCTGTATGCCAACACACATTTGTTTTTCCTAACCATTCAGAAAATTGAAATAAATGTGATAATATCTAATTCAATATGCAAGTCCTGAATTTTGAAAACAATGTTTGATCATACCATTAATTCATATTAAAGCTATTCATTAAGATGTTACTTTTTATCAAAAAATAAAATTTTAAAAATAAAATTATATAAAAAAATTCCTCTTTGTACAGAGAGGCCTCAGGGCTGAAAATCCACATTAAAATAAATATTGGTTTTGTTTTAATACTGTGTTGGTGTGTGCAAGGTTGGTTTTAACAAGTGAGCAGATTAATGACATCTTCATTCACAGATAAATCTTTGTGTTTCTATGAAAACTTTTTTGGGAATAAAAGCATTTCTTACAATCTAGTGATTACTTCAGGACTAAAGAAAATAAAATACAAATCAAATAATACAGAATAACTGTATAGCATTCCAAAAAGTTATTTTTATACACTACTGAACAATAACAACAAAATCAGAGACTTCAGAAAATTCAAACCAATAACTCCTATGATGAACATTAATGAAAAATTAAGCAGTCAAACTTACTTATTTTATTAACATAGATTTCAACTTGGTGACTTTTATTATTATGCCAGGTTCAGAGGTACTTTATTGCATTATCATCTACAATAATTTCAATGTAAATTATCTCTACAACTCCTTTGTGAAACACTTTTACCAGCACTTTTATGTTTATTTTTATAGACTTGTAAGAAATATTTGACTTTAAAGCTTACAGAAAAACCACTCATATACATTATTTTCAACTTAACTGTATACACTGGCTAGAAATGTACTTAACAAACCAGCTAACTATAAAATAACAGTATATTTTTTTAATATTAAAAGTATACAGTGACTTCTGAAATATTAATTATATAGGGAAAAATAAAAGTAGCTTGTAGATCCATCTTGATCCACCCATAATATCTAACTGTATATATAAAATATTTATGAATATATTTATATTTGCAAGGTTGTGAAAGCAAAAATCTACACATAGAGAAAAGGGGTGAAAATGTGGATAATTCAAGCAACTTATATTTAGTTCTATTCTTTATTAAATGCTTACTTCAAAATATGTAAGTAATAATTACGCTGAGGCAATTTGGCTGGTTGAACCCACATTTCCCATCCCTTTTCAAATGTCTAATACTTGCCTAGTTCAGGAACAATTGTTGAACTCACTTTAATCCTCCTATCACCTCAACTTTACCTTTTACTAGCCCCTGGGAACTACATTAGAATACTGTAACCTAATAATTGGCAGTATAATATGCTTTGAGAAATATGTATTTTTTAAAAGCCGGTGATATAACCATAACAGAGAAAATAAACCAAGGTATCTTCTGGGTTTTCTTTAGCAATGGGATATTATGCATATCCCTTTCCAGAAGGTTAAAATGCAAAGTCACTTGGGGCTGACAAAAGTTTTTGCCAGGAATTACTGTGTTTGCATCTTGCTGGAGAATCTAACAGCTATTACATAAAGTGATACAGTCAAAAACGGTGGTGTGAAGAAAACTTGGGAGGGTAAGACTATTTTAAACCACATGACTGAGCTAATAAAGCAAAAAGATTAAATTGGTGGTTCTTTTCTCCAAACTGATAAGCTTTTTTTTGCTACTTATATAATTTATTTTTGCTATACCCATGCGTTTGCTAGAGCGGCCATAACAAAGTAGCACACAAGGGGGCGCTTAACCAACAGAACTTTATTTCCTCACAGTTCAGGAGGGAAGAAGTCCAAAATCAAGGTGTCCACAGAGTTGGTTTCTTCTAAGGGCTGCTCTCTTTGGCTTGTTGACAGCTATCTTCTCTCTGCATCATGGTATTCCCAATGTGCTAATTCCTCTTCTTTCAAGAATACTAACCATATAAAACCTGTTCACGTGACCTCTTTTTATTTTACTTAACTCTTAGAGGGCCTCATCGAGTACAATCATTTCCAAGGTACTGATGGTTTAGACTTTAAATACAAATTTTAGAGTTATACAATTCATCCCAACCACACAGATGTTAACAGAAATTTTAAAAAAGTTTTTGGTTTATAAAAAATAATCAAACAAATAAAAATAACATAACCCTAATGGAAATAATATCAAGTAGAAGGGGAAACCAGAGGAATGATATGATGAAAAGGTCTTTGGTAAGCAATATATGGGATGTTTTATGGGATATCTTTTACACTAAAGAAAGCAATAGTCCAAATGTTTTAATACTTGAAATATCTTGGAATTATTTTTTTTATTTATAATAACACATCACTGGCCTTGATTAATTATACATTAGCACTCATCACATAAACACATCAGGAGACCCAAGCAACTATTTTTTTTAAGTAGTATCTGTCAAAATACTTCGACAAGATTGAATGGTGGAGATATGTACATAGGGAGTGTGAGAAAATAAAGTGTTTCAATAATTAGAGCCCAAATTTGAGCCAAAGAGGAAAGCAAATGATAGGGGAAAATAAAGATTAGCAGGGATGTGCAATCTTCTATCTTAAAGAAGAAAACATTTTAGAAACCCTTTAAATTTCAGTAACTCTCTTATTAAAATGGGAATTCCTAAAACCAGATGTAAATATGTAGAATTATGAATTGGGACCCAAAATGACTATGTCTGAAAAGAGTTAATAGTTTGTCAGTAAGCAACATCAGTTTCCTTAAAAAGAAAAAGATGGATAGAAAAATTTATAGCTTATCTAGGTACACAGTGCTCATTTAAATTGATTTATTTGATATTTTGAAGGTGTTTTCTATCATATTCTACCCTTCAACCCAGGTTGTGAAATAGAAAATGCATATACATCTCCTTCTTTTTTATGTGATAGAATTTTTTCATGATGATATTCTGATTTTTTTCCATGGTGTTATGAAATTTTACACTAATGTATTAAGATGAATCTGTTTTCATTTTTAGGACTAAACACTCAAGGAATCCTTTCAATATGAAGCCTCACTTTCTTCAGTTTAGGGAGATGTCCTTTAATTATTCTGTGATAGATTCCTATTGATTTCTGTTCACTCTTTATAAATTTTTAATATTTGAATTTTGAATGTCCTAGATTTGAGTTAATAGAACGTATATTTTTATTTTATTTTATTCATTTTGGAGAGGAGACACAGAGAGAGAGAGAGAGAGAGAGAGAGAGAGAGAGAGAGAGAGAAGGGGGGAGGAGCTGGAAGCATCAACTCCCATATGTGCCTTGACCAGACCAGTGCAAAGTTTTGAACTGGCGACCTCAGTGTTCCCAGGTCGACGCTTTATCCACTGCGCCACCACAGGTCAGGCTAGAACGTATATTTTAACTATCACTTCCAATTTTATATTTAATTCTATTTTTATGATTATCTTTTTATCTTTGTTTTCTAGTTCTAATTATTTAGCTTGTAGTGATTTACTTTTTAATTTCAGGAACGTGTTGTTGTGTTATTCTGTACCTTGTCTTTCCTATTATTCTGATCTTGTTTTTTGATTGTTTTTTTACTCACTCTTATGATGTTAATTGAAAGTCTTTTTTTTCCTTCTCTTTTTAATTCTATATATTGGGGTGATATTGATTAATAAAATGACATAGGTCTCAAATGTATCATGATATGACACATGATCTGTATATAGCATTGTGTGCCAAGCACCCAAAGTCAAATCATTTTCATCACCATATATTTGAACCTTATACCCTTTACTACCCTATGTCCCTTTACCTCTGGCAATCAGTATACTGTTGTCTGTAGTTATGAGTTTTTGTTTGGTTTTCTTGTTTGTTTGTTTATTGCATTTATTTTTTTATAGATAGAGAGAGGGAGAGAGACAAAGGCAGACAGGAGGAGAGAAAGATGAGAAGCATCAACTCCTACTTGTGACACTTTAGTTGTTCATTAATTGCTTTCTCATATGTGCCTTGATGGCAAGGGGGCTCTAGCTGAGCTAGTTATCCCTTGCTCAAGTCAGCAACCTTGGGTTTAAGCCAGTGACCATTGGTCTCAAGCCAATGACCATGAGGTCATGTTTGTGATCCTATGCTCAAACCAGTGACCCAGTGCTCAAACCAGTGAAACCACACTCAAGCTAGTGAGCCTGCACTCAAGTCAGTGACTTTGGGGCTTCAAACCTGGATTCTCAGGGTCCCAGATCAACAATCTCTCCACTTTGCCACCACCTACCTGATCAGGCTGCATTCAGTTTATATATCACATATAAGTGAAATCATATGATTCTTAACTTTTCCTGTCTGACTTATTTTATTAAGCAGTTTATTCTCAAGATCCATCCATGTTCTTGCATATGGAAGTATTTTATCTTTTGTATGACTGAGTAGTATCCCATTGTATATATGTACCACATCTTATTCATCCAATCGTCTATTAAAGAAACGTTAGTTGTTTTTATGTTTTGGCTACTGGTAATAATGATACAAAGAACATAAGAGTACATATATCTTTGCAAATAAATGTTTTCAAAAATTTTAGAAAGATACCCAGAATAGGAGTTGCTGGGTTATATGTGCACTCTATTTTTAATGTTTTGAGGAACCTCCATACTGTTTTCTGTAGAGGTTTTACCAGTTTACATTCCCACCAGCAGAGAATAGGGGTTCACTTTTCTCCACAGCCTCTCCAACAGTTGTTATTAACTGTCTCGTTGATAGCCATTCTAACAGGTGTGAGGTGTTATTTCATGATAGTTTTGATTTGAATTTTCCTAATAGCTAGTGAACTTGAGCATCTTTTAATATATCTGTTGGCAATTTATATATTTTCTTGGGAAAAGTGCCTACTCAGAACCTCTACCCATTTTTTAATGGCTTGTGTGTTTGGGGTTGAGTTACATGAGGTTTTTAAATATATTTGGATATTAACCCTTTGTTCTTTTAAACATTTTTTGTTATGATTATTTTTCTCTGAATTATGTGTTTCAAACATAGTATGGGTTAGTGAAACAGATAAAGACACACATTTTAATTTATTCTATTTCAAATCATACTCTATTTCAGTTCTCTGGCATATTTGATATATCCAAACCCTGACACATTCCAGAATTGTGGTGAGAAGACAATTTCTCTACCATGCTGCAACATTGGTTTCTATTCAGCAATTATTATGCCCAGCTTCATTCATCACTATTCATTAGTTTTCTAAGAATTTAGCCAACAAGCCTATCTGCTAATGGACAATGCATAATTCTCTTTATTGTGGAGATAGACACACCACACACACACGTATGTGCACATATGTATAATATGAAAATAAATATTTATCTGTACAGAAGTAAATATTATTTACATATTTTATTTACATATTACAATGTTTATGCATATTATATGTACATATTATTTACAAATACATCCTTTCTTATTATTAAGTTACATTATCATTTTAAGTTTATCTTAGTATAAAAGGGATCTACTATACAGATATAAATATAGTTGTAATGACCCAAAAGCTAGAAAAGAACACGGATAATTATTTTTCTTATATCCATTGTTATAGACAGTATACATACATATATGTATTTAAATGTTTCATAATTTTAATATGCAGTAAATTTTGGACTAGCACTTGATTCCTTTATTCAACTTCCTTATATTTTTTAGTGTAATCAATTTTCATAACAGTCAGGCTCACTAAGTAAGCCAAAAGGTCTTAAACCTTATTAGGTGCTATTGTCCCAATTAAAGAAGTAGAAGCTGAGAGTTTCCCAACAATTTGTTCACAATCAAAAAGTCATAAACCAATAGGTGGTTGAGCCTTTCAGTTATGAAGAGTTTAAGTAAATCTAACCTCAACTTTAATTTTGAGGGACTTTCCACTATTTTTCCAACTTCTACACTGTTATGTATTACATTGCAATGATAAGTATAATTAATATGGGAATCTTGATTATACTTATCATTGTACTTCCTTTTAAAGAAGAAATCACCTGAACATCATTGATTCTGACATCCATAAATTACTCAAGAACCAAGATTTCAAGACACAATGGCTTCCTAGGATACAGATAAAAATTTTATTATACAGTTAAAAATATTAATCTCTATATTACTAAAAATCAATGTATTTGAAAGTATATTAGGTCTTGGCTGGGTAGTTGTTAGAGTATCCTCTGGAAACACTGAAGTTGTGGGTTTGATCCCCATTCAGGGCACATACAAGAATCAACCAAAGAATGCATAAATAGCTGGAATAAATCAGTGTTTCTCTCTCTTTTTCTCCTTATAAAATCAGTCAATAAATTAATAATAACTATATCAGTTTTTACCTCCTTTTAAACATTCACATTAATGATCTATATATTGTGCTGGCCTTAATTTTCCTGAAAATTTCAATCCAATTATATATCTTTTTTTCTTGTTTTCAGCTTTTTGTGAATATAACTATAACTTTGCCCTTATTACCACTTTAATATTAAATCTCTAAATATAATTTGCTTATTTTATGCTTTTCCCAACCAATCATCTACTGAATATGGTATTTTCCATGATTGAAAATCTTAATATGTCGTTACTGAAAATTATCAGAGACAATCAGCAATTCTTCCTTTCTCTTTTTCTGTCAACATTAAAGAAAATGTGACAGCAATTATAAAAAAGCTACCAATCGCTGATCATATACTTGCCAAAAATTATGCTACAAATATTTAATGCTCACAATAGCTTGATGAGTTACATTATTATAACATTTATTTCCTGCAAGAATAAACTAAGTTTAGACGTGTAGCTGGTTGAAGTAGACACAGTTAGCAAGTGGCAAAGCCAGGACTCCAATGCAATTATGATATGCACACCCCACCCCATTACTCATGAAATACAGTATATAGCTCTCTCACCTCAATCACTTATAACTGACCATATAAAAACCTGAAACCTGATCTTTGTCTTTGTTATGCTTTTTTAAAGTTCACTAGCAAATTCATAATTTAAAAAACCCGGTGATTCTTTCTTTCACCTTTTTGCAATATCTATAGCATTCAGCACACCTTTATATCTCAATCTTTAAATTTGTTTATTCATCACTTGGTTCACTTATATATATATTTTCTCTGTAATGCTTTGTACCTTTCACACAACCTACATAAATAATCCCAAAGGGTCCTTCCATATGTTTCATTTCCTTTATAAATCATTTGGAGATTTTTTGTTATAATAGTAATTTTCATCTTTGTATAAATAATATTCAAAAACTTTGTTTAAAGTGAAAGGAGGGGAGATAGTGAGACAGACTCATATATGGGTCCACCCAGCAACTCCTTGTCTAGGGCTCATGCACAATCAATAGAGCTATTTTTAGCACCTGAGGTTGACATCCTTGGACTTCAAAGATTTCTTAATCTCTATTAATGCATTTTCCCTTTTAGAAACATGAGAAATTTTAGTTTTATCTATTTGCTGTCTTCAGTACACATATACCTAGCTATCCCATTGACTTGAAATTTACGAGATCCAAGTTTATATCTTCCTATTTCAGAGTTTAGTTTTTATTTTTACTTGAACTTTGAATTGGGGCCTTTTGTGTGTGCTCTAGATAGATAGAGGGATTAGATAGCTAGATGATGATAGATGATAGATAGATACATAGATGATAGATAGATACATAGATGATAGATAGATAGATTGATAGATAGATAATAGATAAAATTATTTTCTAATTATATCAATCTATTTCTATTGGAATATTCATGATTCTCATTTCAAAGACTGATGTCTTCTTTTTGATAGACCTTCCTATTGCATTCTTCACTATTAAAATACTTTAAAAAATAAACTTTTAAAATTACTGACAGTATAGAAAGCTCTCATGTATTCCACACTGTTTCTCAAAACTCAATACTAATATAACTTATATTAGTATAGTACATTTGTTACAATTAATGAACCAATATTTATACCTTTTTATTAATTAAGATCCACATTCTAGTTAGGATTTTTTAGTTTTACTTAATAAACTTTTTCACTCTAGGATCCCATACTATATAGCACATTTAGGTCACCTTAAGTTAACCTTGGCTGTAATAGTTTCTTAGACTTTCTGTTTGTAATGACTTTGATAGTCTTGATAATCACAGGCCAAATATTTTGTAAAATGCCCCTCAGTTGGTATTTGTCTGATTTTACCTCTTATAATTAGATAGTTATATGCATTTTGGAGAGGATTACCACAGAGGTGAAGTGCCACTATCAAAGGAATGTACTATCAGAATGATATATAACTATTGATGTTCACCTTGATCCTCTGGCTGAGATAATTTGTCATGTTTCCTCACTGTAATTATTTATTTTCCCCCAATCTCATGCTTTACTCCTTGGAAGGATGTCAACCTATGCAGCCCACTCTAAAGGAGAGCAAAGTTAAGCTCCTCATCTCAAGGGAAGAATGGGGAGTACTGTCTGGATGATTTATCTATTCTCCACTTATTTAATCAATCATATATTTCCTTGAATAGGGACTCATATATTTAATTGATACTTTGTTTTATAATTCAATAATATTGATACTTTATTTATAATCCTCTTTTTTGGTATCTGTGCCTTATAGATATCCCATACTGCTTAATTTTGGTTTCAGGTTATTTGTTTATATGTTTTGAGCACTTCCTTACTTTCTGCCAAGACATGCTCCAGGATCAGCTGGTGTATTTCTCATCCTTTAGCAGAATCAGCCATTCCTCATGAAATTCTTATGTCCTTTATTGAAACTTTATTTTACAGACAAAGACCTAGATGTTAAGTGTGCTCCTTGCTACTGAGGTATTCGTGTTTTTAGATCCTCTCAAGATAATGGAGCAAGAAAATATGTTTGTCTACCAACCTTACACATACATACTTCTATACATAAGCATTTGTACCTTTATTAAACAAAAATTTGTTTGTACTGATGTCTCCAATTCTAATCTATTGTCAACTGGATCAATTCTATATCATTAACTATAGCTTTTTCTCTCACTTACATGTAAACTCATATCCTAAAACTAAGAAACTTGCTTCCCAATATGTGTTACTCATTTACTTAATCGTTCAATTCCCATATATAAGCACAGTATATAAGAATTATTAAACCATATCCTCATAGAAAACAGCTTGATCAAAGTTGCTTTTCTTTAGTCTTACCAACTCTTTCCCAAAGTCACTTAGATCACAATCGTTTCATTCTGTTATCTTCAGTGAGGTTGTTTTTCCATTTGTTAAACAAATTATTCTGTCACATTCATTCAATCATTAGTTCCTCTAAACTCTCCCAAATATGTATGTATATATACATATGGTAATGTACATTACCATATGTAATGAAATATATGTATATTTCATATTTATACATTAAGGTTTACTTTTTGTGCTGTAAAGGTCTATAGATTTTGGCAAATGAATAGTGTCATGCAGCTACCATCATAGTCTCATATAAAATAGTTTTACTGCTTTAAAAAGTCTTCTGTGCTTCACTTACTCAAGGGCTCCTTTCCAACTCCTGGAATTTACTGGTATATGTAATGTTTTGCCTTTTGCAGACTATGAAAAATTAGAATCATACAGTGTGTAGCCTTTTTGCACTGGCTTTTTTACTTAACTGTACAATTTAAAACTCATTCATGTCTTTGTATGTATCCATAATAATAACTCATTTCTAGGGTGAATCATTAATAGCTTACTATATTTTATTGCTGAACCTCATTCATTTTGTGGATGCAAATTCACTTGAAGTTAATTTTTATGAAACTTATATTGTGTATGTTAAGCACTTTTTTTGCTGATGAACATTCAATTGCTCCAGCACATTTTGTGAAAAGACAGTTTCCATTCTTTAGTGAATTGCTTTTGACCTTTTATTTTTGTGAGGATGAATTTCTGAATACTCTATTCAGTTCCATGTTTCTCTGTGTCTATTGTTTTGCAAAATCACTCTGTCTTGATTATTGTTGCTTTATGTAAGTCTTAAAATCTTGGAGTTTAAGCACTCCAACTTTGTTCTTCAGTGTCAGATTGGCTATTTTAGGTTTTTTACTTTCCCTTATGAACATAGAGCCAATTTGTTTATATCTACAAGGTAGCTTGCTGAGATTTTGATAGGAATTGCATAGACTATATAATCAAATTGGAAGAATTAACATCTTAACAACATTCAATCTTCCAATCTGTAACACAGACTATCTTTTTAGGTTTTTAAGATTTCTTTTATAATTTCTGCAATTTTATGACTATAGAAGTTGTATATAATTTATTAGATTTATAAAAAATATTTCTTTTTGGTGAGTATTATAAATTATATATTTAAAATTTTCATTGTTATTGCTGATAATAGGAAAACAATTGACTTGTTTAAATAGAACTTGTTTGCTGCAGTCTTGCTAATTTGCTTATTATTTCAGATTTTTAGTAGATGATATGGACTTTATACATAGACATTTATGTCATATTTAAATAGACTTTTTCTTTATATTTAATATTTTCCTTTTATTTCTTTTTATTCTCTGTTTTTCTATGTAAGAATATGCTATTGTACTACAATGTTTATTAGCAATAGTGATAAAAGACCTCTTTGCCATGTTCAAACTTAGAGGTGATGGTAAATTTTCTCTTTACTTGGATTTTTTAATCAAGTAGGGAATATTCTTTTTTTTTAAACTAAGATTTTAAAAATCATAAATGCATGAATGCCTTGATTAAATAAATTTTCTTTGTTAGCCTATTGATGTGAATTTAAATAATTTATAGGTACAGGAAAATTTAGGTTATTTATTTCTCCTTATGAGAGTTTTGGAAGTTTGATTTTATAGAGAATTGATCTATTACGTCTAAATGATAGAATTTGTGAACATAAATTTTTTCTGCATGAATTTTAAATATGTTTGTTTCTTTGTGTGTGTGTGAGAGAGAGATAATTACATAATTACATACAGTTATGTCACTCAAAATATTAAATATAGGCGATGTCTCACTTTTTTATTCAATTATTAAATGGAGGTAGGGTTTGATGTTTGATCATATATATATATATATATATATATATATATATATATATATATATATATTCAATTACAACAATATAGTATACCAAACTACTGTTAAGAGGGTAATGAGAGAAAATTACTGTTTTTACCAAGTCATAAAGCCGATGGACACAGAGAATAGGCAGATCAAAATTCCAACCTTTTCTCATTATAGATTACAAAAAAATGTTTATTATAACATCCCTTAAATTCTTAAAATAGTGAAAAGATCTTGTGCCAAATAAGATGATAAAATACATTAGGTATCTAACATATGAATGTTACAGCTGAAGAGACAGAAATGATAGGGAATCTGAAATAGTTATCCTTAAAAATCCCAGTATATCATGGCATGTGTAAACTAGCTGGATAATATAATGGCACATTAATAAAGCATTTACAGATATGATTAAATCTTTTGTTCATATAAATATGTGACAATTTTGTCTTAGTATTTGCTCACATAGTATTATTTTATTGCACAAAGTCTAGTATATAAGTAATTTATAAAGCTTAAGGAAACTTTCTATAGAAATGAATATAATTCTTAAATCAGAAAAAAATACTAAGAGATTAGTCCAATTATTTAAAAATATAATTATATAATTTTTAGTACTGGAAGAAGAATAAACATTTAGTTATAACACAACATGTTCATTCACAACTATATGCTTTCATATCTTTCATTTCATACCCAATCCCATGAAATGAATACCCCTCATATAATAATATAAATACAAATTCTCAACTTGACTCCAAAATATATCTAGTTACATCACTCTTTAAATGACTATTTTAGGAGAAAAGTAAAATAGTAGCAACAACTCAGTAAAATCTACAGAACCTTCCAATTTTCTACCTTGCAAAGAAGTTTTTCTACATACATTTAAAGAAATATATGTGTTCTCCTATTTGTGTATTGCCATATCAAAGATGCCTGACTTCTGAAGTGAGCCATTCTGTCAGAAGAATTGTAATCTTGAAGACAATCAGTACCTTAGAAAATTAAACTTCTTTCTTGTTGCAATACATGTTATGTTATATACTTCACAGTTTGCTCAGAGGAAAAAAAAACATTTTTGTCAACTTTTTACTTATAACATTTGAAATTTTAATTTTTTTAATGTGAAAACTGAGGTGCTGTGAAGCTATATTATTTCCCACAGTCTCAAAGCTAATAATTTCCAGAATCCTGCTATGGACATTTGTTAGACTGACTTCAATGGTTAAGCTCTTTCCATCTCATTTCTGTCTCCCCTTGACATACTTAAGCTTGATAATCTTCTACTTATCTCTAACCTATTTCATTTTTCATTCTGTATAGACGTTGCTTTAAAATTAGCAGTTAGATTTTTTTGCCAGTCACTGCCACACATCACTCCCTGTCCTACATATCTCAGAAAAAAGAAAAAAAAATCAATATTCCAGTTTATAAAGTAACAACTAATTTTCTTTGTTCCACAGATTGTCACCATTTTTCTTCTTGTCTCTTATATTGGTGGGAGTATTTACACAGTTTTCCGGAAAGTCTATTCCACAGTGTCTTTGCTATTGCATAATATTTGTGTCTAGAAGTGTTTTGGAATTTGAAGGACAAGGCTCCAAAGAATATAATTTCAGTCACTATACTTTTTATACAAACTAATTTATTTATCTTTCTTTTTCTTTTGCTTATTATCAATTTGTTAAGATTTTCAAGTCACTCTAAGCAATAATAATACATATTTATATTCCTTGGTTGTTACCTTCATTGACATTCAATCATTCCTCAAGAAATATTATTAATCATGGATCCAGTTTGCACCTCTCGGAAGGTATAAAAGTATACTTATACTGTGTTTTTATATACAGAAGGACAGGTAGATTACAATAAATTTAAAAAAAAATAATTATAATTTTAGAAATAATTACATGCTCTCCCTCACACATTTTTTTTGTTTTGTTTTAGCAAGAGAGACACAGAGAAAGAAACAGAGGGTACGAAAGGGACAGACAGACAGGAAAGGAGAGAGATGAGAAGCATCAACTTGTTGTGGTACTTTAGTTGTTCATTGATTGCTTTGTAATACATACTTTGATCAAGGATCTCCCCCGAGCCAGGAACCCCTTGCTAAAGCCAGTGAAAGGCGAAGAGTTTAAAATGTATATAAGTCCCTGGCTGGGCAACTAAGATAATAAAGTGTCACCCCAGAGCACCAGAGGTTGAGGGTTCTATTTCTGGTCAGGGAAAGTACAAGAGGCAATCAATGAGTACACAATGAATTGGAACAACTGAGTGAAATGAGTTGATGCTTCTTTTTCTTTCCCTTACTTGATGTAATGCCAGTGGTTGAGGCCAGGCAGGTTCATATTGGATTTGGACAGATAGGGAGGAACTGTGGAGCCAGAAAGCATCAGACCATATCCATTTATTGGAGGCTCACAGAGAGTTGCAAGTGAATAAACAAAGGAAAACCACTTTTCACTTTTGTCAATGGAGGGGAAGGGATAAGGAACACCACCCCTAACAGTGTGGCTGAGGAAATTGGGGAACTACACTTCACAGTGGCAGTAAAGTGATCTCTGAGAATTGCCACTCAGGGAAAAAGCACTCATAGCTTTTCAAGGAGACACACACATAGCTTTCTGCCCCGTGCTCGTGCACTAATTGTGCAAAATGCTTGCAGCTGGGAAACCAAAGAGAAAGCCTAAAATAGATGTTTTCTTCACACTTTCTGTCTGTCTCTCTTTCAAATCAATGAAAAAAATAAAATGTATACAAATTGATAGTTATAAACCAGTCACAGGGCTGTAAAGTACACAGCATAGTGAATATAGTCAATAATATTGTAATAACTATGTGTGGTACCAGGTGAATATTTGAAATATCAAAGAAACCACTATGTAAAGTGGTTGCTTGTCTCAGTGTTTGCTACATCTGAGACTAATACAAACTTATATTGAATGTAAACTGTAATTAAATTTTTTAAAAATACTTCTCTGAAGTTTAAATTAGTCTAAATAGAAACCAATGGTAGATTGTCATTTCTATAGATAAATAAATAGGGTGTTTTCTATTTGTTATTCCAGAATCACCCTGTAACCTTGCCTCCCCTACTCATTGCTCTGAAACAATCTGTACGGGTTAAATTAATAGGTCTTGCATCTCTTCTAGCTTCTGGTTGGGGTTAAACAAGGAGGAACCAAGCAGAAAACTGAATGATGAGAAGGGAGAATATTTGTTGCCTTATTTTTTTTTCTTCCCTGTGAAGTGACCCCATGTTAACTCAGTTTCTTTAATAGAAAGTCTCTGGTTCTTTCAGTAAAATTGACATTACAGGCTCTACAAGACTGTAAAGCTTGTGGCCGAGGCCAGACAGGTCTGCACTGGAATTGGGCATACAGTAGAGGAACTGTAAAGCTGGAAAGCATAGGGATGCTGTGTATTGGAGGCTTGGCATGATGGGGAGGGAATTAGCAAAGGAAAACCGCTTTTCCCAGTGGAAGGCAAGGGATTAGGAAAACCGCCCCTCCAAGTTGTGGCTGAGGGAATTGGGGAACCACACACCTCACAATGATGGCAGAGTGATCTGGGAGAATCACCCCTGAGGGACAGCACCCTTAACTTTCCATAGAGACACACATGTGACTTTCTGCCACGTGTTCATGCACTAATCATGCAAAGCGCTTGCAGCTGAAAACCAGTGATCAAGCTTCACACAGCTGTTTTCCCCACAAAGTTTCAATAGTTTCAATAATCTCTCCCGGCCTTTACCCATTGAGGTTAAGATTACACTGTTGCTATTCTAGGTTCCTGTACTATCCCTTGAAGTTCTCCTACAGTCAACCTATAGTTCCTACAAAGTAAGGACAATAACGTTTGCATCTGACCTCTCTGTCCTAATTTATGTATATCTTTTCCTACCGCTTCAGTTCTGTAAACATCGTTGTCATAAATCTTATCCATGAGTTTAACTTTATGTTGAGTCACTTTAGTCCTTCCAGCACATCATCGTTCTCGTAGATGATCATGAAATTACCAAGGCAACTTGGAATCATTGAATCTTATCATGTAATTTAGAAGTTGATATTTAATTCAGCTTGAAATTTTGGAGGTCTTTCTAAAATTATTTTAAAAAACCATTTGGACTGGTTTTAGTCCTTTCTGAATTGTAGAGACAGTTCTTAAAGATGCTGAAGAGAAATGAGATGAAAATGAAAGAAACTATGCAAAATTCAGCTTTTGCTATCTGTCCTTAAGCAATGATAACAAAAACGCAGAGAAATATATTTTAAATACATTTTCAAGTATAATTATGATTTATATTTTGGCATACATATACAAAAACAGTTTGTATTGTTTAGTTATTTAGAATTAAAATAAGAAATAAGTTCCAAGCTATTTTTTACAATACAAAAAAGCCTTGAACAGCATTTGACTTTGTCTAAAACTTTCATGAAAACATTTAGTTTACACCAAAAGGTCCTTGAAGTATGGTCCTGTCACAAAAATTCATGCTTAGAAAATGGGTTCAAATAACCTGTAATGTTTATTTACACTTTTGATTAACAGGATTAATATATATTATAGACTGTATTATAATGTTTTATTGGTCCAATAATTGTCTTGTAGTTATAATGCCAATAATAACACGTCTTGCTTCAATAGCCAAGATCATAATAATAAATTGGGTTAGGTAGATTGGTCAGCTTGGATCAAATGTCTCCATGGATATTTTGTATACAATCAAATGTCTGCTAATTAAAACAAGTACCTTTATAGAAAATGAGTATACGCTGTTAGATTCAAGTCTATGAAAATCTATATATTTATAATCACTACAGTAATTAAAATAATTTTTATTACTATCAATACATCAAACTGTGATAATCCATATGATTTATTCATAAACAATAAACAGATTCTAAATGATACTATGAAGTAAATGATTTAAATGCAAAATGGTATTTCTGATGAATATTAGTAATATTATTATTAATTATAATCATATTACTACAAAGATAATTTGTAAGTATACATAACTCTAAATTTTGGGGTGCTCTTCTCTGTTTTTTATTTTTAATTACACTTTTTTGGGACTTGAGATAATGCAATGTTAAACTTCAGAGTGAATTCTAATCATATACATATTGAAGCTTTACATTAATCCTGAATACATAATATTAATCTATACTTTTTGTTTTAAATTTTAGAGCAAGCGACTTACTAATTTTACCCTTACACAGTCCCATTTAGCTTTGATGCAAGAATATTTCATTTATTTATCCTTTCTTGATAGACGTGCACAATACAGATACACACACATATACACAAAGACAAATCCAAATATAATATTTCACTACAGTGTATGTAACTTTTATTTTATTTTGAAATCATTCATTTCAATTCTCAGTGAGTGAACTGATCACAGGTTTTCCTTAACTCTAACCCGTCATTTTCTAGTGAGATTACTCTCATCTAAGTAGGCATTCTTTTTTAACTTTTCCAGTTTTGTAATAAAATTTTAACCCTAACTTTAACTTTTCTGGTATTAAAACATAGTTCTACACTCAACAAACAATACACGATAATAATGTTACAGGTCCCCAACCACAGAGTAAAATCATGAACTGTTGCATACCCAACCTACAGAGAAAGACAATTTAGAATTTTTCTTAAGCTTCCTCACATAACTAGAAACTATGGTGCCAAGTTATAAAAATATATCAGGATAGCTGCAGTCGTTATTGCAGAGAAAGAAAATTTTACATCAGTAATTAAATTATTATTCTACTTTTCTAGTAAATAACCATGTTACATTAAACCATTCTTTAAAAGTTTAATAACACACTGCAATTTGTTATTGTCTATAACTCATTGAATTTTACATTAAAACACGTTAAAATTTTATGATGTGTAAAATATATCTCAATAAAACTGCGAAGGAAAATGTGCCTCATTGGTTGACTTCACATTATGCTTTTTATGCACAATGTACAGAGAACATCAATAGAGTTAAAACTCTTGCATCCTGTCTGTTGGGCAAATGAGTTTGTAAAATTTGTGTTTTTTGAGTTTGCTCACTTTTTTTTTTTATTAACTTTAATGGGGTGACACCAATAAATCAGGGTACATATATACAATGAAAACATCTCCAGATTATCTTATCATTCAATTGTACTGCATACCCCTTACCCAAAGTAGAATTGTCCTGTCACCTTCTATCTGGTTTTCCCTGTACCCCTCCCCTTCTCCCTATTCCACCCTCCCTTCCCTCCCCCCATCCCGTGACCACCACACTCTTGCCCATGTCTCATAGTCTCACTTTAATGTCCCATCTATGTATGAAATCATGCTGTTCTCAGATTTTTTTTTCTGATTCACTTATTTCACTCCGTATAATGTTATCAAGGTACATCCATTTTGTTGTAAATGATCCGATGTCATCATTTCTTATGGCTGAATATTGTTCCATAGTATATATATACCAAAGCTTTTTAATCCATTCATCTTCTGATGGACACTTGGGCTGTTTCCAGATCTTCACTATTGTGAACAATGCTGCCACGAACATGGGGGCGCATTTCTTCTTTTTGAACAGTGTTATGGTGTTCTTAGGGTATATTCCTAAAAGTTGGATAGCCGGGTCAAAAGGCAGTTCGACTTTTAATTTTTTGAGGAATCTCCAAACTGTTTTCCACAGTGACTGCACCAGTCTGCATTCCCACCAGCAGTGCAGAAGGGTTCCCTTTTCTCCACATCCTCGCCAGCACCTGTTCTCTGTTGTTTTGCTGATGAGCGCCATTCTGACTGGTGTGAGGTGATATCTCATTGTGGTTTTAATTTGCATTTCTCTAATGATTAGTGATGTTGAGCATTTTTTCATATGTCTTTTGGCCATCTGTATGTCTTCTTTGGAGAAATTTCTATTCATTTCTTTTGCCCATTTTTTGATTGGATTGTTTGTCTTCGTGTTGTTGAGTTTTATAAGTTCTTTATAAATTTTGGTTATTAACCCCTTATCAGATGTGCTGTCGAATATGTTCTCCCATTGTGTAGTTTGTCTTTTTATTCTGTTCTTATTGTATTTAGCTGTGCAAAAGTTTTTTAGTTTGATATAGTCCCATTTGTTTATCTTGCCTTTTATTTCATTTGCCCTTGGAAATAAATCGGCAAATAAGTTTTAGTGTTAAAATATTGTTCTAGGCTCACCAGTTTTGTCATCTGTGAAATTGCAAATTACCTTCCTGCTGGGGAAGGTCCATTGTCTTGCTAATGTTTTGCAGAGAGGAGGCAGAGGAAGCCATGTTTTCAGAGTGAGAACAGAGAGAATGAAGGTATGCAGATGGAAAACCAGAGGTGAAGGGCTTTTGCAAGTTCCGCTGAGACAGGTGGGGCCTTTGATTCTAGGAGGAACCAGAGAAGATTATTCTGGTTGTGGAACTGGAGAATGTGTCAGTGGCTTTGTGAGCCCTGTGTGTTTGCTTGTCGGCCTGTGCAAGACTTGAATAAAGGAATGTCCCAGCATTTTTTGGCTCCACTGTTTCTTTACCATCTGAATCTAATGAGAATCTGCATGTGGATAGTAGCAATGGCTGCAACTATTGGCATTACACTGTCCAATTACCCGTGTGAATTCATTACTAACTATTTAGCCACAAATTCTATAAGACATGAAAAATTACTGATTTTTATATTGCATACACTAGATATTCTAGATTCTATGCTGAAATTACATAGGACAAAGAGGTGACAATGTGTGTGAGCATATGATATTGTCTTTTATGAGTGTCATTAAAAGCATTTACATGAATCTTTTCACTAAATATAAAATAAATTTTTTATAAGGACTTTTCATAATTTCTGAATGCTTTTTACTTCAGTGAGCTAAGAACTTTTTACAGTTCATACTCATGAGAATTGCTTTGTGTCAAGACGTGTTATGCTTTCTACTTTCTACTATTACATCTTATGTGACCTTTTGTAGGAGATGATATAAAGAAGGTAATTCTTGAAACTGTGATTGGATTGGCATTCTGTGATTAGTAATGACTGAATCAAAAATTATCAGTGTGAGTGAGTGAGTGAGGCAGAATGGAAGATAAAGAACAAGAGGATAGGGTTGGGGGTGGAAGTAGAAATAATTGTATGAAAGCAAGAATGAAGAGAAAAAAGAATACCCACCTCAGTTCTAACACAGGTAAAAAAAAAAGTGTGAGGTCAAAGCATAGCCACCCCTTAAATGGCCAGTGGGAGTAACAGGTCTTTTTTAGGACAAGTTAAAGAGACAATAATAGCATGAAATGAAAATATAGAGCTGCAGAGGGGATTTTTGATGAGTAACAATGAATTGAAGAAGGCAAGATGAGCCTGACCTGTGGTGGAGCAGTGGATAAAGCATTAACCTGGAACTCTGAGGTTGCTATTTCAAAATCCTGGGCTGCCTGCTCAAGGCATATATGGGAGTTTATGCGTCCTGCTCCTTCCCCTTCTTTCTTTCTCTTTTCTCTCTAAAATGAATAAATAAAATCTAAAAAATAAAATAAAATAAAAAGGCAGGATGAAAGAATTTCAGGAATTGATAAATGTGCACGATAAGGGGTGAGGAAGAGGAAGGTGGTTGAAGACATGAGAATTAGAGTACTGAGGACTTGAGCTGATTCGAACTCCACCCCCCACACTAACTTCAATTAATTTTTTAAATCTAACACTAAATACACTGGATTTTTACCTTTGCAAAATCCATCTTGAATCCAAGATTCAGGGCACTACTTTATTTTGTTTACTGGTATGTGTTTATTAACAGTATTTTTAAAAATATATATAACATTGATTGCACATTTATATTGACAAATGTAATTCATTTAACACTCATGAATGTAATGCCTTTAATCAGTGATCTTCTTAAGGGCAATCTAAAAAATTAATTTAGTAAGAGTCCTGTAATTGTTTTAGGTGCTCTTCCCATTTAAAACTCCCAAGTTTGTGAATGGAAAAAGAGAACCCATTTTCCTACTTGCTGTGTCTTCCCAACTATGTTCACCAATCTTCTTTCTGTGGACTTGTCAAGGATCTCTAAATTCAAAGGTTATTATTGTAATTTACCCACCCACATCTTTTGTTGAAAGCCACTTCCTAGTAACTCTGGATCAGGCTGTTGTTTATCAGCACAGAACATGTGTGGAGCACTTGATTTAATTTCGTTCCCTGGATAATCTAGAGAATAATGGGCCAAGGTCTGGCAGAGGAGAAAGTGTAGTACAAAAAGATGACCTATATCATCAGTCCAACCCTGTCTGAGTTCCCCATTGTTATATAGTTTAATACTTTTTTCCCCAGTGGTCCACAGCCTTTGTTAGAATGTTCAGGGTTATGACAAGGAGTCATAGTTATTGTTAAGGGTAGGACTCTCAGACCACTGAGGTCTAATGCTAACAGGTTTATCAGCTCCAGATGGTCATTGATTTTACTGCTTTCATTTGCCATTGTCCAGCTATTTCCCAATATATTTTACTTTTTAAAACTTCTTTAAAAATTTACTTTAGAAGGGCAGGAAGGGAGAGAAAGAGACAGAAACATTAATCTGTTCCTGTATGTGTTCTGCCTGAGGATAGAACCCGCAACCTCTGTGCATCGGGAGGAAGCTCTATCCAACCGGACTTTCTAGCCAGGTAGCAGTACTTTTTTCTAATTATTATGAATGTCCTTTTAAGTCCAAATTACCTCATAAATCATGCAGTTTGATTTGTGCCTGGTTTCCTTTCCACCATTATTCTTCTCTTTTGCAATTTTCTCTTCAAGCAAACACCACAAGTCTTTTCTAATATACTTGCTTTGTTTAATGTCCTAGAAAAGAATTTGTATAACATTTCTAATACTTTTGGTCCAAAGTTTATTCATTTTGCTTTTTAAAATATGCACTATCTTGACCCGAAAATTCTTGACTGTCTGATACCTGGAGTGTCTAAGGCAGGGCTACCTTCCCTGCCAATGCTGATGTCAGGTCGTCTTCTCTAGAAGTCCTCAGTGCCTGAGCCACCTGGGACAAGCAGGAGGCAACCTGTCTCCCAAGCAATTCAGAGATCTTTGAAAATTAATGTTGGGTAATTTAAATATATTAACTACTCTCCATGGGTTTTTTTCTATAATATATTATGCAAGAAATATTTTGATTGGATAAGTGTAATAAAACTGCATGAAGAACACAGTTTTGACTCTGGAGTCAGATCATCTCTTCCTAATATGTATGATTCTCCTATTGGCTGTTTTGCTGTGATTGCAACTGTCTCCTACACACCCTCCTTCTGAGAGAGTGATGATCTGAGTATCACTAGTGTTTATGTGTGTGCCATTAATATCGATCAGGTCTCCTTAATAATCGACGTATTTAAGTTCTTAAAGAAAGCAAAGAGAAAAGATAAAATATCCTTCTATCACATATTCATTTTTTACTATATTTCCTAATACTGAGGTAATATAAAAACACTGTACACATATAATAATAAAAGTATCTGTGACTGCCTGAAGGACTCATATTGTATATAAAAAGCAATTCACTTAAATTAAGTGGAATTAGTATGTATAATAATTAATTATAGAAGTCAATAACAAACTTTATTTTTTGACAGAATTAAAGTGAAACGTGTTTAGATTAAAATTCGTAAGCAGTTAACACTTTAGAAAATGTCTTATGTAAAAAATATAAAATTTAATATGATTTTCACTAATTTGTTTTTTATTTAGAAGTCATTTATTGACCATTTAATATGTAAGTTATACATCAGAATGATTCCTGTATTTATGTCACCTTAAAAAAGTTCATTGAACTTTCTGACCAGGTGGTGGTGCAGTGGATAGAGCGTCGGACTGATACGCGAAGGACCCATATTCCAGACTTCGAGGTCACCAGCTTGAGCGTGGGTTCATCTGATTTGAGCAAGGCTCACCAGCTTGAACCCACGGTTGCTGGCTTGGGCAAGAGGTCACTTGCTCTGCTGTAGAACCCTGCTCAAAGTACATATGAGAAAGCAATCAGTGAACAACTAAGGTGCTGCAATGAAGAATTGATGCTTCTCATTTCTTTCCCTTTCTGTCTGTCTGTCCCTATCTGTCCTTCTCTCTGTCTCTCTCTCTCTCTGTCTCTGTCACAAAAAAAAATTAATTGAACTAATGTATTTTAATTTTGGTGAATATTTTAAATTTAAAGACATATTTTTGTAATAAAAGTATATTTACTTTAAATGTTTTTTTTAATTTTTATAATTTTGTATTAAAACATAAAAATAATATTTAATTGAAAACAGTTTTATTAACAGTGAGGCATTACAGAATCTTTATTACTAAATTGGTCAAATATTAGAAATTTTCTAACAAGGCCAAAAACCCCCTAGAAATTAATAATTTATTACAATTGTTATGATCATTATTTTTATCATACTAGAAATACGTTTTGTTTTGTCAGTTTTTTTAGAAGGTAATTCATTTTCCTTCTTTTGGTTATAGTAATTGTTGGTTTCTGAGTAAGTTCCAGCTATGTGATATGTTGTTAAATGAAAATTCAGCTTCCAGTAGTTCTAAAATAGAAAGCCATTGCCTGACTTCAGGCTATTTGCCATGTAATTGCAGAAAGAACTTTGTTAGGTCCATGTAGAATGAGTGAGCCCAGGCTCTGTGAAGTGCCATGCAGACAATCAGTCCAGCTGAGAAATAACTTTGAAGATGATTGCCTTAGGAATTCTAGAGCACACAGGCTGAAGGAGTGACTCTAATTCAAAGAATGGAAACCATCCTGAATTTTGTGAAGACAACTACTAGAAACTCTAGGAAGTAACTACTTCATATAGGACATAATTGGCATTTTTAAAAACTTTTTAACTGACTGAGTTACCAAAGCTGATTGAAATGGAAACCAATTTATTCTTGTTGAAGTTTTATAACCACATCTGTGTTACATTTATAGATAAAAATATATATTCTGTCTTGAATTGAAGGTTAAATAAGAAAATAAGCTAAATATATAAGTGCATAGCCACGGTGAAGATATATTTACATATTGCATATTAATCATATATATGTATAAGTCAAATGGCAATAAAGAAGAAATTTTAGATATTAAAGATTATAAGACCAGAGTTTTCATAGAAACATACAGTTCTGCCCCAACTGTCATTTTTCATTGACCTTTTAAATCTTTGAATGCTTTGTGGATAAAGGGCCAAATATTGAGGTGGTGGAGTTTGAATTTTTAGAACTAAACCATGTGGTTTAGTTCGGGTCAAAGAAATTTTAGTGGAAGTGGTGAGTAAAACTAATTCTCAAAAGGAAAAGAAATGAGATTTTTAAAATCTCTTTCTGCTCCTGATAGCTGAAATGTAGACTTAATATTTGACACTCAAAAGACTTGTGAAACATCAAGTGGAAAAGTTATACATAGAAATAAGAAATGAAAACAAGATGTCACATGGCATTTCCCCTAGATCACCAACTTTCAAATTGTTGTACATGACAGAAACTTTTAAGTTCTTTAAACTGTGGATATTTTGTTGATGCTCACAGACAAACTTAATCCTAGGAAATGCAGAATTTGTATATAATCTAGCCCTGCTCAGTTATTACCTTCTTCCCATTTATGGACTCAGTCCTTGATAAGTGTGAAAAAAAATGCTGTATGCTTTCACTTTTCCTAATATTCCATTTAAGGAGCAGTTGCTGAGATCTCAGCCAGAAAAGCTAGGTTCAAAAATGAGGAAAAAGGATCAGACACATGAAGAGTCTTGAAAATTTAAACAAAATTGCACCTGCTAATTTGGGTGAATATTTCATAATGTCATGAACTGTGAAGTGGAACAAGTAGGAAACAGCTACACTGAAGAAAATGCAATTCAAGTTTTTCTCTTTCCCTTGAAATTCTCAGCAGTCAGTATTCACAATAAAAGCCTGAGTTTAGGTGTTGATAACAGATATGATGAAGTCAGATAACCCCACTCAAATATCTAAGATCTGAGAGAGAAGAACTAAGAATGCTCCCCAATTACTGGCTTTTTTTACTGGAATAATGGTACGAACAAGACTGGAAGTTGAGGTATGTTAGAGCCAAGTATTGAGAATGAGTCCTCGGTAGAAAAGTATAGCTTAAGTATGCCTGAAAATCATGTGGGATGCTTTTACAAAATAGAATTTGAATTCCTCACCAAAATCACTGATGCAGTTTAACAGCTAGATCTCAGTTTGTTTTAAAATGACAATTATAGGTGATTTGATGCAAATGACCTTTGGCAACTGCTTGGGAAAAAATGCTGAGGGAAAAGCCAATTTTAGAGGCAACCATGTCCTTTTGCATTCAATCTCCTTACACAATGAAATCATTCTCACTATTATTTCCCCCATCATATCTTCTCTCACTGACTTTCCTGTCTCTCTATGGTAAGGGCCCTTATAATTAAGTTGGGCTCACCTAGAACAATACAGTGTAAGAGGAAAAACAAAACAAATAACAAATGGGTTAAGATTTGTGTAGACATTTCAAAGAAGAAAATACACAAATGCTTATTTACATAAAAAGATGTTCAACATCATTAGATATTAAAAAATGCATATTAATACCAAAATGAGACAGCATCATTTATTCATAAAAAGGGCTATAATCCAAAATTATTATCAAGTGTTGGTAAGAATGTGAAGATAGCACAACTCCTATATTTTGTTGGTAAAAAGATAAAATATACAGTCTCTGTGGAAAAGAGTTGGACAGTTTCCTAAGGTTAAATATATTATATTTATATACTCCTAGATCTATCCAAGACAAACTAACAGCTATATCCACACAAAGACTTGTAACAAGTATTCATAATAAGAAACTGTATAGCTTGACCAGAAGGTGGCACAGTGGATAGAGTGCTGGACTGGGATGTGGAAGACCCAGGTTCGAGACCCCAAGCTCGGGCCCATCTGACCCTTGAGTGCGGGCCCATCTGGCTTGAGCAAAAGCTCACCAGCTTGGACCCAAGGTCGCTGGCTCCAGCAAGGGGTGGCTCGGTCTGCTGAAGGCCCGCGGTCAAGGCACGTGTGAGAAAGCAATCAATGAACAACTATGGTGTCCCAACAGCAACGAAAAACTAATGATTGAGGCTTCTCACCTCTCTCTGTTCCTGCCTGTCTGTCCCTATCTGTCCCTCTCTCTGACTCTCTCCCTGTCCCTGTAAAAAAATAAAATAAAAATAAATAAAACATTAAAAAAAAAGAAACTATACATCTAAATAGTCATTAACTGGTAAATGGCTAAACAAAGTATAGTTTTTCAACATAGTGATATACTACTCAGCAATAAAAAGGAACAAACCACAGCTACATCTAACAGCATGGATAAATTTCAAAAACAGTTTTCTAAGTGGAAAACTCAAACTGAAAAGACTACATTACATTATTCCATTTAAATAGAATTTCTAAAAAAAAGCATAGAAATGTGTGTACCATAAATACACATATACATATATACACATTCATTCATATGTTATATATACAAATATCTATATAAATATATATATACACATAAGTATGTGTGTATATATATATATAGTAGAATAATTATATATTATATATATATATATATATATATATATATATATATATATATATATATTCAATTGTTATCTGGCACTGGATATAGGATCTGGGCTTGAGTGCCAAAAGATAATTTTAGGATGATGCCTATATTCTAAACTAGATTTATTGATGATTACAAACAGTATACATTCAATAAGAGTCATCAAATTACATTGTTACAATTGACAAATTTTCTGGCATTTTTCTTTTGTATCTCTCAGTAAAGAGACATGGTAACTAAAAAGAAGTCACACACACAAAAACAAATAAAAAAGAGCAATCTATCAAGGCAAGATATATTTCTGATCAAATTAGTTAACAAAACTTACAAAACACTAAATTTAGAGAGGTTTATTTAAAGTTAGTAACTGATTCTTTTGCCATACCTGTCTCCTTCTCTGGTTTATATATTTATATGAATTTTTCAATTGAATTTGGCATAAGTAAGAACAAAGAGACAAATAAAATATTTAAATGATTTTTGTTTTATTTAAAATATTTTAGATGATTTAAAAAACAGATATTAAAATTTTACATAAGGAAATAAAAATTTATTGCTACACAGAGAGACACCTAAATATCTATATTCTAAAAATAATTTGAATTTTTCTAGTTTCCTTCTAATAATCACTCCTCCCCCTCTTTTTTCAGGAAACATATTAAGAAGCTTAAATTTCTAATCCTTCAAAACTGACTGGGTTCTTGAAATCTGAAAATGTCACAAATCAGTAAATTGAAACTAGTCCTTATAACATAAAACCCATGAAGAGGAACCACAATTAAGAAAGTAAAAGACTTAGAAGCAAGGCTTAGCATTCAAACAAATGCTATAAAGTTACAAAACTGGCAGACAGCAGAAAGAGCTGAGCAAAAACAACACACACACACACACACACACACACACACACACACACACACACACTTACACCAATCTTTAGGCTGTTGGATTTCTTCACTTTTTTATTATGAAAATATTTATTAGAATTAAGCATTTTCTAATATAGACATACTCTGCAGCTTAATAAAATTTTTTAAGTCTTTAAATATGCATGTTTGTTTTCTCATAAATACTTATATTTAGCTTGACCAGGCAGTGGCGCAGTGTTGAACTGGGAGGTGGAGAACGCAGGATGGAAAACCTGAGGTCTCTGGCTTGAGTGTGGGCTCAACAGCTTGATGGTGGGGTTGCTGGCTTGAATGGCATCATAGACTTGACCCCGTGGTATCTGGCTTGAGCCCAAAGTTTGCTGGCTTAAAGCCCTAGGTCACTGGCTTGAACCCAAGATTGCTGATTTAAGCAAGAGGTCATTGGCTCAGCTGGAACCACTTGGTCAAAGCACCGTCAAAGTATGTATTAGAAATCAATCAATGAATAACTAAAGTCAATGCTTCTCATCTCTCTACCTTTCTGTCTGTTCTGTCCCCTATCCCTCTCTTTCTCTCTCTCTCAGTAAAAAACAAAAACAAAAAAAACATGTTTATTTGTCAATACTTGTAATTTTATATAACTTGGAACCTCATGATGTATGATATGAATAAATAGACATACCTAGGATTAAATTCAGATTCAGCTAAATAGACAATTCTGAGGCAAAAATAAATAAAATAAAACAATGAATAAATCTCAATTTACTATTACACTAAGTAAGAATTAATAGCATATACTTTGGTATGGTCTTTATTTTTAGGTGTTGAGATATGCATTTAATGGTCTATCAAGCAGAAATGTTTAGAGAAGGTTGAATTCTGGAGATAAATCTTGATACTTTTAATTCTGATGCTCGTTTATTGAACCAAACCTGAAACTAGGGGCTGCTCTAAGGGAATTTTACAGATGTGGCCCTGAATGGGTAGCTCAGTTGGGTAGAGTGCCATCCCCATATGCCAAGGTTGCGGGTTCAATCCCTGGTCAAGGCACATATATGAATCGACCAATGAATGCATAAATGAGTGGAACAACAAATGAATATTTCTGTCTCTCTGTTTGTTTCTCTTTCTCTCTCTTTCCCTTGTCTAAAATCAATCAATAAATTAAATATATATATATTTAATTTAAAGAGTATTTTTTAAAGGAATTTTACAGATGTAATAACAACCAAATTCAGTTGACCAGTGAATAGTCAGATTACCCAGGTGGGTCAACTCAAGTTGGTGAAATCTTTAAAAACAAAATTTGCTCCAGCTGATAACAAAGAGAACCTGAGAGATTCAAAATAGAGGAAGAATTTGATACCTCCTCCCTGCCTTGAATATGGAAGAGGCCACAGGACAAGAAATTGGAGAAAGGGAACTCTAGAAAGAACAGTGGTTCTCAACTGACAGTGACTCAGGAGGTGGGGAATCTCAGTTCTGAAATATCAAGAACAGAATTTGGCAGACCACCTAAATAAACATTAGCAAGGAATTCTTCCTCTAAAGCAGTGGTAGTCAACCTGGGCCCTACCGCCCACTAGTGGACGTTCCATCTTTCATGGTGGGCGGTAGTGGAGCAACCAAAGTATAAATAAAAAGATAGATTTAACTATACTAAGTTGTGTTATAAAGATTTATTCTGCCAAACTTAGTGAAAATCCGACTAAAGTACTTAGTAATTATTATTATATGCTTTAACTCTGCTTTATAAATTCTGTAAAGTTATTTCCCTACTTTATAAATCACCATTACTGTGGAACCGGTGGGTGGTTAGAAAATTTTACTTCTAACAGAGATACAAAAGTGTGTGGTAGGTATAAAAAGGTTGACTACCCCTGCTCTAAAGACTCTGGTTGGAATGACACTAAACAAAAAAACCCAGAAGTCTACCCAGGCTTCGGAACTATTTTAAAATGATATAGAAAATGTATGTTTGGCCCTGGATGGTTAGCTCAGTCAGTTAATAGTGACATCCTGAACTGACAAGGTTGCGGTTTGATCCCCGTTCAGGGCACACACAAAAGCAACCAAAAAATGCACAACTGAGTGGAACAACAAATGCTACCTTTCCCCCTCCCTTCTCTCTCCCTTCCTCTCTCTTTTTGAAAATCAATAAAAATTAAGTCCTGCTCAGATGCTTGTTTGGTTGAAGCATCATTCCCAAGCATGAAGGTTGCAGGTTCGATTCCCCAATCAGATTGCATACAAGAGAAGCTCTATCTTCCTGTCTCTCTCTCCCTCTCTCTCTTTCTCAAAAAAAAAAAAAAGTATGTCATTTCTAACTAATAATTTGTGGAAATTTGTTCTTCAGCAATAGCAAACAAATGTAATGCTTAATAAAATGTAGTTCTTTTCTTCCTTTAATATAGCCAGATAGGGACAAAGTTTATTAACTTTGTTTCAAGCACAACAGTCTACTGTGTGTGTTGACTGCATAGTGATAGTAATATTTATCATAGTTATTAAAATTTGTATAATCCTTTTATGAAACTCTTTTAATCCCTTCTACCTGCTATTTGAAAAACTATTCTCAACAGTTTCTCAGTATCTTATTGAACAGATGAAGTCATTCATAGAATCAGTGTAGTTTAATATATGAAGTTCCTCTGGATCCTTAGCTTTTTTCTACCAGATGATGCAACCTCAATATTTTAGTAAGTATAGTAAATTTGAAAAGGAGGCATATACTCATAATCTAAATCATGGTGAAGTAAAATCATAATTTACCTGGTAGGTATTTTTAAGTGATTAAATTGATTGTTGGTTAGGCTATGTTGGCTTTAATTCAGAATGTGCACATTGAAGAGATTCAATAGGCCAGAATATATCAGTCTATAGTTCATTTCTGTAGATTCTTTCACCTTTTTTGATGTGTTGTCCAAGCAGGAGTTAAGGAGAATGCATGGGTTTATTATAGGAACAAGCCAGGATTCAGGTTGTCTATTGCCCTTTTTTGACAATTTCATGAGAGCTAGGGACTGAGTAGGTATAAGTCCATCTTTAATTCAAATTACAGCAACTTGAGAGGGCAGGGGACTCCTGTCCAGTGGTGGGATTCAAATAATGTAACAACCAGTTCTCTGCCCTAAAAGAACCAATATACCAAAATGTAGTTTATTATTTCATGCATTTAATACTTAAATAAGAACAATAAAAGAAGTATACAAAACTAGATTATGTCATAAGAAAGGGTTTTTTAAAAGGGTTTTTAAATATTAGTAAAAAATATTAAATAATATCTGACCAAAAAAGACACAATAAAACTGTTATTTAAGATATTTCTATATTGCTTCCTGATTGGCATCCTCATTTCAAATTTTTTTCACCTATGTACAGAATGAACATTACTACAGGCACTTATAATACGTTGTTGTGCAGATGGACATTAAAAAAGAGTAAAGAATATAAATTTGTGATTTTCACATTGGGTGCCTGCCCAAGCACCCATCTTAGAGAGAACCCCGATTACCGGTGCCATTTTTACAACTGGTTCGCCTAACTCAACAACAAAACATTAGGTATCAGTTCTGCCAAACTGGTGCAAACCAGCTGAATCCCACCACTGGTCTGTCCAAAAAAAACTGCTTTAACACTTTCCTGGTGCTGGCAGTTTTTACAGAGTTCAGGGGCTGTTAGTAATAAGTGTAAGGGTCAAAACTTCTTGCAGTTAGTCATGTAACAATACACGAGGGGGCTGAGGGGGCGGGGGTGTTCAGTTGCAGGTATGTCTCCTCTGCAAGTTCTTCTAATGTAGCATAGGTCCAATTAGCATTATTCTATCTGGTATCCTTGGTATATTTTCAAGACAGCCAACGTCAGGTGGCCCCCAGGAATAGTTGGGACCTTGTGCCCCTGGGACAATAAGCCTCTGTGAATTGTCTGTGAAAAATCTGTGTTTTCTTAGGATACAAAGATTTGATATTGGTGAATTGAGTTTCTAATTAATCTGTAAACCCTAATTTTTCCTAGTTAATCCTGTGGCTAGGCTTTTACAATCAACTATTGTGATATAAACTCCCCTAGTCTTCAGGTCCTTCCCCTGTCAGCTTTCCTGGGCATTCCTGCAAAGGTAAACATTTTTCTGCTTTTCAAAGTAGAGCTCGGGGGGCCATTAAGAGAGAATAGCAAGCAGATTAATTTTTTTTTTTTTTTACAGAGACCGAGAGAGAGTCAGAGAGAGGGATAGATAGGGACAGACAGACAGGAATGGGCTATCAACTATGATGTTAGAATTTAGCCCCTGCCTGGGCAAGGCAGCATCTTGTAGTTCTTTGTACTATTAAGAATCTTCAATTACAGTATGACCAAAGAAGATACATTCCACATAGAAAATGTGTATCTTCAAAGAAAATTGTGAGTTTAACATAAAAACTCTGGAAGATGTAGTAAATGGAAAACTGATGTTTTACATTGAAAAAGGAATTTATTTTTGAGGAGGATAATCAAATTGAAAACTCTAAAGTAAGGGCTCTCAATTTTCTCTACACATTATGATTGCCCCAAACATTTTCTCATATCCAAAGGCCAAACCTAAATTTTCTCATCTTAAGTTAGAGCTTATTCCAGAAGTTGCAACCATCTTTTAAAAAGTGTATACTATCACTGCTCTAGTAATAAGATGGGAAGGGAGATTTCCTTCTTTTCGAGTGCAGTAAGCACGATAGTACGCCATCATGTCATTTGACTAAATCACAAATAGTCTTATTTTGTCAGCAAAAAAAATTATTTTCTATGTAATTTTTAATTTTCTTGCTGCAGGTACTGTTTAAGAGAGGGAAAAAAGAATGATTACTCCAACATTTGGGGAAGTACATCAGTACCAAACTCTGAAAGGGGAGATATGTTAATTCTTGAATTACTATAGCCCAAACTAGTGCATGAGAAGAGGTATAGGAATACTTTGGCAAGCCCTCTTGAATCTCTGAAGCAAATTGTAGGCCTCAGGAATGAATTTGGATTACATATTTGGATTTCAAAGTAAGTCGGAGAATTTTTAATCAAAGTTTCAGTTTAAGATTGGTCTTGCAATAAGTGGATAACTAAGGAATTATGAAAGTTTTAAGATTAATGCTAGGAGGGCACATTATATTTAATTTCAAAATGTTTGCTCTATAAGTACAATCTGAATTTTAACAGTGGCTTTGTTTCTCCTCTTCAGAGATTTTTTTTGTAATTAAAAGCAGAGATTTATACATATCTTTATTTTGATAATATCAGGTACACAGAATTAAGTAAGACTAAAATATTTACTATCATATATTGGCCTCATTGGAAGAAAAGCAGAGAAGAAAGGAATATTAGTAATATTATAAATTTTCCCATATCAAACCAACCACTAAAAAAATTACCACATTTTCAAAGAATATTTGGTAGATTACAAAAACAGCTATCGGATAGAAACATAGAGACCAGCAGGATAGAAACAATAGAGTACCATTAAACCAATAAGAACCCAAACTCAGAAATGTGTGCAATGAAATTCAGCACAGCTTTTAAATTTGGATGGCACAACCAGCTTGTAGTTTTCTGGCAGCTAAAGCACAAAGAGAATTATGCTCAGTGACAACTTTCAGTACTTGTAACTGGTATATTAGCCTGATGAACAAGTTTCAAAATTCATAACTTGTTCATAAAATTAATAGACCAGTACACTGAGGAATCATAAAGAGGGAAATGGGGCAGTTCTGGCTGAAGTAAGGTGAAGATGCCAGCAGCAGAAAAAACAGCAGCAATGCCCAGAGATAAACAAGCCGGTATTGAATTCACAAGGTTTCTTTGAAACCTATAAATAACCGAAATTACTTTCCATTATAAGGGAGTCAGTTTCCTCCAGGGAAAACTGCTCTTCTTGATAGTTCTCAGCAAATCAGCCTGCTGGAGCAGGCGAAAATAAAACACAATACTCTTACTCATTTCCCCTTCCCATTGACTTTCTCCATGTGTTCTTTTGTTTGTTGTTAATTTTTGAAACTACCCTTGGTTTGGTGACGACAGTCTATGTGTGATTTCTTTCTTTTACATAGGAGTAGTGTTAATTGCACATGTCACTAAATTAAATATTACAGTTTTTACAAACTTTTCAGAAAAAATGTTTACCTCTTACTGTCCTTAGGAAATTAATCCTGGATACTTTCTTAATAAAAAAATCCTTGCCTGACCAGGCAGTGGCGCAGGGGATAGAGCATCGGACTGGGATACAGAGGACCCAGGTTCAAGACCCCGAGGTCGCCAGCTTGAGCGCAGGTTCATCTGGCTTGAGCAAAAAGCTCACCAGCTTGGACTGAAGATCACTTGCTCGAGCAAGGGGTTGCTCAGTCTGCTGAAGGCCTGCGGTCAAGGTACATATGAGAAAGCAATCAATGAACAACTAAGGTGTCACAATGAAAATGTGATGATTGATGCTTCTCATCTCTTTTTGTTCCTGTCTGTCTGTTTCTATCTATCCCTCTCTCTGACTCTCTCTCTGTCCCTGTAAAAAACAAAAACAAAAAAACTTAGTGATTTTATGTAACATGTTCAACAACATTGTTATACAAAACAAGTTTTTTCATGTGTAGCTATAATATGCCTCAGTTAGTTCAAATGCACAATCACAACTGTATTTCCAAAAAGTTTTTCTATAGAAGAGCAAGTTACTTTTACAGCTGGTCAGCATAAATTAGCAGTAAGATTTAGAAAATCATTATCAACAGTTCTAAAGTTTTAGTATAAGCTAGCTTCACGTGGGCAGTATTTAAGGTACAGATATTCTAATTGTTCTAGTCACATTTCTGCTTAGTAGATTTGATATGTAATCCATAATTTAAAAAAAACTAACAAGGTAAGTCAGATTTCTATGGCTTTGTATAAAATATTGAAAAACATACTGTGGTTTAAAAAGTAAAAGTGGTTTGTAAATCTCTAAGAACACAGTTTATGAATTTTATGTCTCCTAACTGAGAAGTTTATTAAAATACAATTATCAGAGTTAAGTTATATTCTCAATCTTGAAGTTGAGGTAATCTATGGTACAAATTAAAACATATCCACTTGAAAACTATCAACAAAGCCAAAGGTAGACTTGATATCCCCTTTACAAACTTAAGACTAAATCGACTTAAATCTATCAAATACAGAACAAAATGATTCAAAAACCTCATAAGTGATTTGTCAGGTTCACAGTATATAAGTTTGAAAGTATAAATTAAAATTAATTAAATGACTGAATAAACAGGTTAGTTAAATTCTCTTTCGGAATAGTTGAAACAAGCAAATAAATAATTCTATCTTATTTAATTTTTAAAAGATTTTAAATGAATATTTTCAAAGAAAATGTTATAAATCATTTTGCTCTATTATCCAAAATGTATTATTAGATGTCAATGGGTTTTATACTTTTGACACACACTTTTTCAGATATAAAATGATGATATAACTATAGCAGAGAAAGCTCCTTCTCAAGATACCTAAAATAAATACAAAGGATTGTGGTAAAACTCAGTCAATTTTCTCAGTTTCACCTACCCAGTATGTGTTGCTTCTGGGTAAATGGCTAATAATCCAACCCAGAGCCTTAGTCTATGGTTTACAGGGTTGTAATGTCATGAAATGTTTACTATGAACAGTCTCTCAGGCTAAGGGAAGAATCGTAAAGAAAAAAGAGTGAAACTTTGAGATATAGAATTAGAATATTTAAACATAGACAGAAGATCCTGAGACATTTAAATAATCAATTATGTTGAAACTTCTTTGCTTTGGAGAGAGCTCATTGCTTTCTGTTCTAAGGGAGATAGACTTCATGTGCATTTAAAAAAATTATTAACTCATCTTGGGTCACTTATCCTACAATTCTTCTCACAACTAATCCCCATGACACCTCATACCCTTCAGGTCTATAGTAAGAGCTACACATACAAAGCTAAGATGGAGAAGTGAAAGTATTTTATGTGAGCATATTGCTTGCTTATACAATTAAAGTATTTCAGGTTATTTATATCATTTATTAGTAGATGACTGAAGATTCCTAGGGTGTCAGGTCAAAGAGATCAGAATATAATGCTGAGTTGGATCAAACACTCTTAGAGGTATCATCACTCTGGGTTTAGGATTTAATATGATAGCATAAGAAGTTAGAATTGTTTATAGTCTAAATGGCTAGATAACACTGGGGAACAAAATTTTGGTTGTATCCACAAAAACAATTGTTCTTATGTAATTCAAGTGTGCTGATCTGAAATCTGACATTAGTTTTTCTCTGTAAGCTACAGTTTTTTTGCAATTCAAGATTTTAAGTTTTCATCTTATTGTAAAATTTTCAACATTTAGTTTAACATAATGAAGTAGAATGTCTTCTTGGGCATCATCTTTGTGAAAATATAATAATTTATATAATGCAGTAAATACACTAATACACTAAAAGATATGATTGCATCAAAATTTGTCTACAATTTCAAAATAGAACATATTAAAACACTTATTTTAATAATAAAATTTGTGCAAAACTTATTTAAATTCTATTCAGGAAAAATTTGCATTTGTAGCTCTTGCATTGTTGTACTTGTTAAGGACAATCTTGTTTGATGCTCCAGCAGAAGTCAGCTCATCACTAACAGCTCCAAGATTTTGGGGAAACTTGTCAAGGTGACTGTTCAGGAAGTGAATCTTAACATTCATGTTCCATCTAATGTCATGGAAAACCAACAGCATCCTTTGAACCAGAAGTTCATAGTGTTCTGCTTTTTTGTTGCCAAGCAAGTTCTTTGTAACTGCCACAAAAGACTGCCATGCTGCTTTCTCTTCCCTATTCATCTTTCTGGCAAATTCTTTGTCACGTATGAGGGTTCAAATTTGAAGTCCATCGAATACATCTGCTTTTATCTTCTTGGAAGACAAGGCAGAAAAAGCAGATATAATATGTTGAAAACATTCACTTTCTCTATTCAAAGCCTGAACTAACTGCTTCATTAAGCCAAGTTTGATGTGAAGTGGGAGAAAATGATCCTGTCTAGATTAACTACAGGTTCATTCACAGTATTTTGCGTCCCTACTTCCAGAGCTTCATGTTTCGGTCACTCCTTCTATGTCCAATGTTTATCCTGATCTAGAGTATCCCACAAACACGGAAAGCAAGGATACCTCGTAAAACCTTTCTGTTGTCCTAGCAAGAAATTTACCCTTTTAAGATCCACACAGATGATCCAGTTATGCTTGTCATACTTCAGTAAGTTGAGGACAATTTTTATGTCATTATAATCTTCTTTCAGATGAGTTAAATAACCAATTGGAACCATTGCATAAACATTACCATTGTGTAGAACATATTTCAGACTCAAGACTACTGATACCATGACAGTAAACAAAGTGACTTCGAAAAAAAGTCCACAAACATTTGTTTATGCTTCCTGAAATGCGATACTTTAGCTGACTGGTGAAGTACATTCTTTTCTTGAAGCCTGGAGGCTAACAACTCAGCTGCTTTCTTTTATAGTCCCAAATCTCTTACTACGTCATTCAATTTGGGTTGGCTAAACTGCTTAGGGGTTCATGACTGCTTGACATCAGAAGAAGACCCTTCAGATTCTACAACCATTTTCTCATGCATCTTATCAAAATACACTTGATCACCATGTTCACTTTCTTCTTCCTTAGAAGAAATAAAACCATGGAAAACTGGAACCAGGAGTGTCTCAGAGTGTGGGATAGGTTGTATTACTGAAGGAATATTAAGATATATAATCATATGCCATTTTTTCTTGCTGATGCCCTTTGTATGGATCAGAAAGAAATAAAAGTCACTGCTGTGGTCCTTAAGTTCACGCCAAACCATAGGAATACCAAAAGGCATTCCTTTTCGTTTTCTGTTTGTCCAGTCAGGAAGCATTTCCTCACAATTATGACACATAATATGAGGAGCACAATTCTTATCTTGATTGCAATGGGAAACTTGAAAATAGGCAGTATATGCACGTATCACAAATGATGTAATATTGCGTCTTTGATGTTGAAGTGTGTAGCAGTCACATATATAACAGAAGGTATCAGTAGTATTCTTACATTTATGCCTACTCAAAGAAGCCATGGTTCAATCTTAAAACAAATAAGAGGGTGTTTCTATCAGATAATAATTTTTAATTTTAAAAAGAACTACAATTATTTAAAAGTGATGTTTGTAAAACATTAATTGCCTTGTGGTTATGTTCAATCTAAGAGTCATTGACCTTTAACTCCAATTTAAATTTCTTTTTATTTTTTTATTTTATTCATTTTAGAGAGGAGACACACACAGAGAGAAAGAGAGAGAGAGAGAGAGAGGGAGAAAAGGGGGAGGAGCTGGAAGCATCAACTCCCATATGTGCCTTGACCAGACCAGTGCAGGGTTTTGAACTGGCGACCTCAGTGTTCCCAGGTCGACGCTTTATCCACTGTGCCACCACAGGTTAGGCTCCTTTAACTCCAATTTAAACACCAATGCGTGCCATTAACTGTAACAAAAAGAAATTAAAATTGCATAAAAACTGGAGCATGCACCGAAAAATGAATTTCAGATTTGAAATCAGCGATTCAAACATATAGAGAAAAAGTTCTAAAACCTCATGCAACAGAAAATAGAAAAGAATTGTTCCCCAGTGTAAAGCCTGGACCTAAAACATGACACTCTATTAATTAAGTTGAAATGCTAGTACTTTCTTGTCAATCTTTGGTGTGAAGATGTTGGGAATGATCATAGCAATGAATCTAATTTGTTATCTTGTTCAATTACTTCTTATCCACAATACCCTGGAAGACTTGGAGTTTATTCTTTAAGATATCAAAGGTGAGTTAGTGAGAGGGCATTAGTGTCCTTAAAATTTTTTGGTGCTTATTTTTTGTACAGTTGAGTGGAGTTTATGATAGGTGCTGTTATAATTGGTTTTTTTCTGATTTTAATGAAAGTACGGGATTCTGGAGATGTAAAAACCAAGTGGCAGCAATTAACTATAAGAAAAAAAAATTAGATGCAACTATCACAAGACACAGAAACATACTGATAAAAGAGTGTTTAATCAATCAAATGTCTATAGAGATCTCTAGATTAAAGGAACAAAACAGACCAGTCATCTACTAAGACGATATATGGAGGAGAAATATTCCTCTTGGTGGGCAGCTCTTGTTTTTTTGAGCAAGCCCAAGCCACCCCATAGAGGGGTCATTAAATGAGTTCCAGCTACAGTGAAAACCAAGTTGTCAATAATGTGTGTGAGACATCTTAAAAGTGAACTCTTTTGCTCCTGTTGAGCCACTTCATCTCACATTATGGTCAGTGTTAAGCCATTCTCTCCACCCTCTGAGTTTTGTCCATATCTCAGATCTATGAGTGAAATAAATTATTTTTGCTATATTGAGACATTAATTTTATTCTATTTATTTTTTAGTGAGAGAGACAGACAAAGACAGAGGCAGAGACAGAGAGACAGACAGATGGGAGAGAGATAAGAAGCATCAACTCATAGTTGTAGCACTTTAGTTATTCATTGGTTGCTTTTTCATATGCTCCTTGACCAGGGTGCTCGAGCTTAGCCAGTGACCTCTTGCTTAAACCAGCAATCTTGGATTCAAGCCAGCAACCTGGGGCTTTAAGCCACAACTTTTGAGCTCAAGCAAATGACCATGGGGTAATGTCTATGATCACACATTCAAGCTGGCACTCTCGGGTTTTGAACCTGGATCCTGAGCATCCCAGTTTACACTCTCTCATTGCACCACCACCTGGCGAGATTTAAGTCATTAAGTTTTTATGTAGCTTTTCATATAATAATAAATTACTGAAAGAAATATATAGAAAATTTCCTCTAAATTAAGAGATAAATTGTTATAAATTTGATTACCTACAAAATGTAAAATAGCACAATCCAGAGTGGGTCTTTGTTAATTTTAGAGAAAATATATCTGACCTTTAGCTACATTGCATTGATCTATTTTGAAAAGCAAGTCATGGCTTGATATTAAAATCGTAAGGAATTAATGTATCCCTAAAACCCCAGATACTTTATGACTCTCAACTGCTCCCCAAAAACTTGTTACTAGAGCACCTACTATATCACAAACATGGAGTAGGAGTCAGTTGTAAAATAGACATAAGCCTGCTTCTCTGCATCTTCTTCATTTTCTGTAGATAGTCTCATGATGACCATCTATTGAAAGAGAGAAAAAAAAACTATGGGTCTGGCCCATAAGTGGTTTTGCCTAGCATACAGCATACGAAAACCTACCTTTTCCCAATCCAACACAGGGGTGACTGCAGATATGGATGAAGCACAATCCTTTAAGAAAGCTTTTGGACTTTTAGATAGTATAGTAGGTTTTCTACATTGCATAGAAGCAAATGTGGTCTGAAGTTTGGATCTTAACACATGGGCAGTAATAGATAGAATAGATGATTGGACATGGGTTTGAGAAACAAGATTGTTTAAGTTGTAAAATCAAAGTCTAGGGAAATGACCCAAAGAATAATTTATTCTTAATATTTTAGAGAAAATTAAATTGCTATCACAAACTGGGAACATCGAGGCTATTTCTGGAAACTACCATGTTCAATGAAATAAATTTTCCTCAAGAATGTAGGTGTCAGGCCTGACCAGACAGTGGTGCACTGGATAGAGCGTAGGATTGGGACACAGAAGACCCAGGTTTGAAACCCCGAGGTCACCAGCTTGAGCACAGGCTTATCTGGTTTGAGCAAGGTTCACCAGCTTAAGCCCAAGGTCGCTGGCTTGAGCAAGGGGTCACTCTCTCTGCTGTAGCCCCCTGGTCAAGGCATATATGAGAAAGCAATCAATGAACAATTAAGGTGTCACAAAGAATTGATGCTTCTCATCTTTCTCCCTTCCAGTCTATTTGTCCCTCTCTCTGACTCTGCCACACACACACACACACACACACACACACACACACACACACACACGAGCGTAGGTGTCAGGTCTAAGTTTGGAGTCAAGGACATAAAGGCTGCAAGTGGCCGGGAGCTGAAGAAGACGCACAGACTATAGATGATACATGTTTCATTGGGTGGCAGCAACAATACTAGTAATAGTAGCAGCAGCAGCGGCAATAAGCCACTGCACTCAGGCTTTTCGTGGCTAATCAGAAAATAGTGACACTTAGCCAGAAACCATGTCCTTAAATCAGGTGCTTATATTAAGGCAGTGCTTAAAGTCCCGTGTCCTTGGGTACATCCGGCATTGTGGCTACACAGCCAAAAAACAGGTGAGCAAGCGGAAAAACAGGTATGCAAGCCTAACTTCAATCATTTTCTCATCAGTGGGTCTATAGAATACTGTGACAATCCAAGAAAGAGAAGACCACCAAGTTCTAAGATCCTAGCATAGTGAGGATGGAGAATATGACTAAACTAGCAGGAGATAAGGAGAACAGAGAGAGGTGGCAGAAAAAAGCAGCTATGCTGATTATAACATAAGGAAGAGCTGTTGCAGATACTGTACTATGAGTACAACACCTCTTTTTTCAATCAGTACCACTTGTATTGGGTTTAGGGCTATAGAGAAACATACAAGTTGCAAAGAGTTTCACTGTTACCAAGTTTACTTAGCTGAGCAAATAATTCAAGACAGATGATATAAGTGAAGATGGCAGAATGAGAATCTTAAAAAATCTTCTTCGTAAAAGGCTTGTGTTAGAATCAACTCTTTCAGAACTCTACAACTTAATCAGCTTCTTGCAACAATTTAGGGAGCTCTTATTTATGATAAATGGCTGAATTTCGATAACAACAGTAAGCTTTATGATGTTACCAGTTCTAAGTTCATTCCTCATTCCCTCACCACAGTAACTGTGAAAAAAAACCCCAAACAAACAACAACAACAACAACAAAAAAGACAGCAATTATGATAAAATCAGCAGCCTGGCATCTTCTGTGGGGAGAGAATAAGGTTGAAGTTCAATCAAATGCCCATTTCTAAAGAACTCTCATTGTTTCATACTCCTGGTGGTTATCCAGTTCCCTCTTACAAAATTGTCTTTATTATGACTCAAAGCTTATCTGAAGAAAACAAGATTTGAGGGTATTGTATTTTTCAGAATTATCAGAACCAGCAGTTTAACATTATGATTGACTGAAGAAATAAATAATGTTTGGGAAAAAAATAGGGTAAAGAAAAATTTAAAAAATGAAAAGCTGTGGAATAAGATGTCCATAGAGGGTCTCACAATACTCTTACATTTTCCTAAAATCTAAAATTCCTCAGGTGTATTTAGGACTGTGCCCATGCCCAGAGTTGTGTTCATTCAAAGAAATAAATTAGAAAAGCCCTAGGTTTTCACTTCTACCTAACATTAGTCTATGGAAGCAGAAACTGAGGGTTAAGGTGAGTTGCACACTGCTCCACAAGTGTTGAAGGCATGCACTAACATGCATGCTGAACCAATCGGCAGAGATTGGTTTTGAGAATTTTAGGGACTCTGTTTAATCTGACCACTAACAAAGGCCAGCAGAGATGTCAATAGTCACAGAGCATTAAGAATTCAGATTCTACAGAATTATTTCAGAAACTAAACACACCAAAGTTTTTATATTACATATATATTTTTCTTTTTTTAAATTTATGATTTTACTTTGTGTTTACACAGATCCAAGTGTCGCACTGAATATATCTTCACCTACCCTCCAGTAGTTTTTTGACTGAGACTTTAGGGTTTTCTATACACAATATCATATCATCTGCAAATAGTGACAGTTTTACTTCTTCTTTTCTAATTTGGATGCTTTAATTTCTTCTTCTTGTCTGATTGCTGTAGCTAGGACTTCCAGAACTATGTTGAATAAAAGTGGTGAAAGGGGGCACCCCTGCCTGGTTCCTGATCTTAAGGGGATTGCTTTTAAGTTTTGTCCATTTAGTATGATGTTTGATGTGGGTTTGTCGTAGATGGCCTTTATCATCTTAAGGAATGTTCCTTGTATTCCCACTTTACTGAGAGTTTTGAGCATGAATGGGTGCTGGATTTTATCAAATGCCTTTTCTGCATCTATTGAAATTATCATGTGATTTTTGTCCTTCCTTTTGTTTATGTGATGAATCACATTGATTGATTTGCGAATATTGAACCAGCCTTGCCTCTCCAGAATAAATCCCACTTGATCATAGTGTATGATTTTTTTCATATATTGCTGGATCCGGTTGGCTAATATTTTGTTGAGAATTTTAGAGTGTAAATTCATCAGGGATATAGGCCTATAATTTTCATTTTTTGTTTTTTCTTTGCCTGGTTTTGGGATCAGAATTATGCTTGCCTCATAAAAGGAGTTTGGAAGTCTTCCTTCCACTTGAATTTTTTGAAATAGCTTGAGGAGGATAGGAGTAAGTTCTTCTTTGAATTTTTGGTAGAATTCACTTGTGAAGCCATCAGGCCCAGGACTTTTCTTTTTTGGGAGTTTTTTGATAACTATTTCGATCTCATTTGTTGTAGTTGGTCTGTTTAGGTGTTCTGATTCTTCCAGATTGATTTTTGGAAGATTATATGATTCAAGAAATTTGTCCTTTTTACCTAGGTTGCCTAATTTTTTGGCATAGAGTTCTTCATAGTATTTTTGTACAATGCTTTATATTTCTGTTGTGTCAGTTGTTATTTCTCCACTGTCATTTCTAATTTTATTTATTTAGGTCCTCTCTCTTTTTTTCTTGGTGAGTCTAGTTAAAGGTTCATCAATCTTGTTTACCTTTTCAAAGAAGCAGCTTCTGGTTTCATTGATCCTCTGTATTGTTTCCTTAGCCTCTATGTCATTTATTTATTCTCTGATCTTTATTATTTCCTTTCTTCTGCTGGTCCTGGGCTTTATTTGCTGTTGTTTTTCTAGTTCTTTTAGATGCATGGTCAGTTTGCTTATTTGAGCTTTTTCTCGCTTCTTTTGGTATGCCTGTAGTGCAATGAACTTTCCTCTCAGTACTGCTTTAGTTGTGTCCAATAAATTTTGAGTTGATGTATGCTCATTATCATTTGTTTCTAGAAACTTTTTTATTTCTTCTTTGATCTTATTGTTAATCCATTCATTATTTAATAACATGCTATTTAGTTTCCAAGTGTTTGAGTATTTTTCAGTTTTTCTTTTGTGGTTAATTTCTAGTTTCCTGTTGTTGTGATCTAAGAAAATGCTTGATATGATTTCAATCTTCTTAAATTTATTGAGACCATTTTTGTGGTCTATCCTAGAAGATGTACCATGAGAGCTCGGGAAGAACGTATATTCTACTGCTTTAGCGTGAAAAGTTCTGAAGATATCTATTAAATCAAGTTGATCTAGTGTATCCTTTAAGTCGGTTGTTTCTTTATTAATTTTCTTTCTTGAGGATCTATCTAGTGATGTAAGTGGTGTATTAAAATCCCCTATTATTATGTTATTGCTGTTAATCTCGCACTATATCCATCAAAGTCTGCTTTATGTATGTCGGGACTCCTATATTTGTTGCGCAGAAATTTATAATAGCAATATCTTCTTGTTGAATTGTTCCCTTTATTGTTATGTAGTGTCCTTCTTTATCTCTTACTATAGCCTTTGTTTTAAAGTTCATTTTGTCAGATATAAATATTGCTACCCTGGCTTTTCTTTCATTTCCATTTGCATGAAATATTTTTTCCATCCTTTTACCTTCGGTCTATGTGCATCTTTTGTTTTAAGGTGTGTCTCTTGTAGACAGCATATGTATGGGTCCTATTTCTTTATCCATGCAGCTACCCTATGTCTTTTGATTGGATCATTTAATCCATTTACATTTAAGGTTATTATTGATATGTAGTTTTTATTGCCATTTTATTCTTTAAAGCTGTATTCTTCTTTTGCTATATTCTTTCCTCCCTTTGAACTGTTCACAACAGGCTCCCTAGTATCTCTTGCAGAATTGGTTTGGTTTTAATGAATTCCTTGAGGCTTTCTTTGTCTGGGAAGCTCTTTATTTCTCCTTCAATTTTAAATGTTAGCCTTGCTGGATTGAGTAATCTTGGTTGTAGGTTCTTGTTCTGTATTACTTTGAATATATCTTCCCATTTCCTTCTGGCCTCAAGTGTTTCTGTTGAGAAGTCCGATGTCATCCTTATGGGGGCTCCTTTGTAGGTGATAGCCTTTTTTTCTCTAGCAGCTTTTAAAATTTTCTCTTTCTCCCTTAGCTTTGGTATTTAAACTATGATGTGTCTTGGTGTACATTTTTTGGGTTTCTCTTTAATGGAGTTCTGTGTGCTTCTTGAACGTGTGGAGTGTTTCCAAGCCTTAATTTAGGGAAGTTTTCAGCTATGATTTGATTGAATAAAGTTTCTATTTCTTTTTCTCTTTCCTCTTCTTCAGAAACCCCTATGATGCGAATGTTGTTTCTTTTCATGTTGTCACAGAGCTCCTTTAGAGTTTCCTCTGATTTTTTGAGTCTCTTCTTTTTTCTGCTCTGCTTCTGTGCCTTTGTTTATTGTAGCCTCTAACTTTCTGATTCTATCCTCAGTGTGATTCCTCCTGCTTTTAATTCCTTTCATGTGGTCTTCAGTTCTGATACTGTATTTGTCATTTCTGTCTTATTCTTTTTTATTATTTCAAATTCATTTTTTATACTTGTTATCTCTTTATTTAGTTGTTCATAGGGACTGTCCACTGTTGCTCTAATTTTTTTGAACATCGTATCATAATTCTAAATTCTGCTTCTGGTAATTTGGTTATATCTGGTTCATTCAGGCCCTTCTCTGGGGATTTCTCTTGATTCATTTGGTTTGCATTCCTCTGCCTGCCCATTTTGTCTGCATATAAGCACGTTTTGGCCACTGGAGTCCTGTAGGTGTTGCCTTTGTGTTCTCTAGGTGTGGTCTGTCTGCAGGCCTGCCACCCCCTCTGCTTCCTCTAGGGCGGTTGGGTATGGGTGTTGCCAGCGCCAGCCCATTATAGCTGTTGCTGTGATTTCCGCCTCTCCTCCGTGGGAGGGCTGTCACTCAAGCCACAAGCCTCAGCACCAAAGGTAGAGGTGAGCACCTTTGCTCAGCTGCGTACCCAGCCTGTTACTGGGTTTCCGCCCAGCACCTGCGGTAAGAGCCTGCTCGCCACTTAGAGTTTCTTGTGTTCGACTGGGCTTCTGACGTGCTCTCAGCTGTGAGCCTTTGCCCGTCCGGAGCTTTAGTCCCTCTCTCATGGCCAGGGCCCTCCTGCACTGGGTCACAAACCAAGGTTTATTGGGCCAGGCATGGCTGCTGGCCTGTGCTCATCTGTGAACTTCCACTCGACCTGGGCTTTATTCTTCCCCGCATTCAGACCCAACTCACGCATGCAGTATGGCAAACCACAGTTTCTCTGGCTGGTTGGGCCTGCTGGCGTGAGCTCAGCCTTGAGCCCTCGCCTGTCCCTGGTCCTATTCCTGTCCCTGTGGTCAGGACCGGCTTGTGCAGGGTCGCAGAACAGATCTCTGCCCGTTCCTGGCCTCCCGCTTTTCCCCCACAGGTGAGAATCTATCAAGTGATGCTAGTGGAATATTAAAATCCCCTACTAATATAGTATTGCTGTTGATCTTGCCCTTTATGTTTATCAAAATCTGCTTTATATATTTAGGTGTTCCAATATTAGGTGCATAGATATTTATAATGGTTATGTCTTCCTGTTGGATTCCTCCCTTTATCATTATGTAGTGAGCTTTTTTATTCCTTATTATAGCCTTTGTTTTAAAGTTGATTTTTTCAGATATAAGTATTGCTACCTCAGCTTTTTTTTTTAATTTCTATTTGCATGAAATATTATTTCCATCCCTATACTTGCAGTGTATGTGTATATTTTGTTTTGAGGTGTATCTCTTGTACACAGTATATGTATGGGTCCTCTTTTCTTATCCAAGCAGCTACCTTATGTCTTTTGATTGGAGCATTTAATTTATTACATTTAAGGTTATTATTGATAAGTAGTTGTTTATTGCCATTTTATTCCTTAAATCTACATTCTTCTTTTACTAGATTTTTCCCCCTTTGTTCTGTTTACAGCAGGCCCCTTAACATTTCTTTTAGTACTGGTTTGGCTGTAATGAATTCCTTGGGTATTGTGTGGTTTGTTTTTTTTTTTTCTTATCTGGGAAGCTTTTTATTTCTCCTTCAATTTTAAATAATAGCCTTGCTTGATAGAAAATTTTGGTTGTAGGCTCTTGTTTTGCATTACTTTTTATATTTCTTGTCATTTTTTTCTGGCCTCTAATTTTTTCTGTTGAGAAGTCAGATGTCATCTTCATGGGGGCTCCTCTGTAGGTAATAGACTGCTTTTCTCTGACAGTTTTTAATATTCTTTCTTTATCTCTTAATTTTTGTATTTTAATTATGTTGTGTCTTCATGTTGGCCTTTTTGGGTTCATTCTTAATGGAACTCTCTGTGCTTCTTGAACTTGTGTGACTTTTTCCTTCATCAATTTAGAAAAGTTTTCAGCAATGATTTCTTTCTTTTTTTTTAATAAGTATTAGGTTACACAACTTTCTATTTTAAACAGTTCATTTTTTTAACTTGATTTTATTTATTAATTTTAGAGAGGAGAGAGAGAGAGAAAGGGGGGAGGAGCAGGAAGCATCAAGTTCCATATGTGCCTTGACAAGTGCAGGGTTTTGAACCAGTGACCTCAGCATTCCAGGTCAACGCTCTATCCACTGTGCCACCAGAGGTCAGGCAGCAATGATTTCTTTAATCATATTCTCTAGTCCTTGTTTTTTCCTTTGTCCTTCAGGTACTCTTATGTTTAGGATGTTATTTCTCTTCATGTTGTCATGGAGCTCTCTTAGAGTTTCCTCAGACTTTTTGAGTCTCTCTTTTTTTTTGCTGCTCTGCTTCTGTGCCTTTATTTCGTTCTCTAACTTGCTGATTCGATCCTCAGCTTTACCCATCTTGCTTTTCATTTCTTCCATTGTGGTCTTCATTTCTGATATTGTATTTATCATTTTTGACTGATTATTTTTTATTATTTCAGTGTCCTTTTTTATACTTGCTATCTCATTATTTATGTGTTCATTATCTCAATCCTTTGTTGCTCTAAAATTTTGAGCATCCTAACAATCATTATTTCAAACTGTTCATTCTGTAATTTGATTAATTCTGTCTCAATCAAATCTTTTTCTTGAGATTTCTCTTGATTCGTTTGGGTAGCATTTCTCAGCCTTCTCATTTAGTTTGTGTAAAAGAAGGGTGTGGCCACAAGAGTCCAATGGGTGTGACCTCTGTGTTCCCTAGGTGTAGTCTGTCAGCAGGCCTTCCAACCCCTCTGCTGCTGCCTCAGGCATTCGGCACAGGCATTGCCAGCGCCAGCCCACAGTGGTGGTCGCTGGGGTTTCTGCCTCACCTCCACATGCGGGACTGTGTTCACATGACCAGGTTGCAAGCCGTGGCCAACTTGGACTTCGCCCTGTCCCTGAAAGTGGAACTTTGTTCATGCGTTTGGGCTACAAGCCATCGCCTGGCCTTTGCCTTGTCCCCAGAGGCAGAACTGCGCTTGCATGGCGGGGCCACAGTTCTCAGCCCTGTGATCAGTACTGCCAGCTGGACACCTCTCACTCGCCCAGCCAGCAGCGATGGGTCTGACCAGTTTTGTGCACCCCTTCTCCCACTGTGGCAACCCTCAACGTCTGTCCCCGCTGGGCCTCAATTGTGGCTGGCCCTGGCTTCTGTCCCTGCTGATGGGACCATGCTTCCACATACTGCCACTGCCCACCCTCAGCAGTGTGTGTGAGTGACAATGCAGCTCAGACCTTAGCACTCAATACTATATCTCTGATGGGTCCCTCCTTCCAAGTGATTCTTTGCTCTAACTGCAGAAAGAGAGTTTCTGTTAAGCTGGTGAGCTGCTTCTTTTTGCTGGTATTGCTGGTTTCAGGAAAAATATTCACTTCAGATTTGGGGAGTGCCTCAGCCCAGGGGTTAAGGTGTCTACCCCTCAAAGTGTTTCTCCCTGTGCCTCCTAGATTACACTCTATTCCTGCTACTCCAATCATCTCATCTCTCCCCATTTGCAGAAGCCTCGGGTGAGTGGTTGTGAAAGAGGTTTTCTGTGCGGTTTCTTTAAGATGAATTTGGGTCTGAGAAATCTGTCTCTTTCTCAAAAACAGTATCCTTACTTGTTTCACAGCTCAATACTGGTCATATACCTCTTCTAGGCTCTGGGGCTGCAGGGTGGGGCTTTGTTCCTGGGGTCCAGAACCCTTTCCTCTCTGTTAAACTCACTTTTTGCAACACGAGTCCCTCCAGGCTGCTGCTCGCTCCCAGGAGCTGGGAAGCCCTCTCAGCATTTCTGCTTTTTCTACCAGTCTCAGTGTGGTTTCTTTGGTGATCCTGGATTAAAGCACACTCTTAGTTTAGTTCAAAGTTGTTTTTTCAGATGATTGTTCTTAAAATTAAGTTTTAATCCACTCTGTTTCTGGGAGGTGGCAGGTGGTCTGTCTGCCTACTCCATTGCCACCTTGCCACCCATAAATGAATACCTTTTGATATAGATTTTCTTTTTGAGCAATGTGATGATGTTACTCCATTGTAGGTGAATGACCGGCAACTACATCCAGAGAGTTTTACAAAGCTTAAATTAGAATCCTGACTTCAGAAAATTTACAGTGTTTTCATCTCATGGCCAATTCTTACATATCCACAGTAATGCTGGGGGCTGAGGTCAGGCAGGTTTGAGCTGAATTCAGGCAGAAGGTAGAGGAACTGCAGAGCTGTTAATCTGTATGAATGCTGATGTCATTCTTGAAATGGTCTTACAAGAGAGAGCAGTTTGATATTAAAAATGTAGAGTTTGAACTGTGACATTGTATATTTTTGAAATGTCCAGTTTTCTAACAAAACTTTAGGAGATATGAAAACAACAACAACAACAACAAAACAAAACCCAATAAACAACACAGCAATGTATGGTCTATACATACAGAAAAAGAAAACAATAACAAAACAAAAACCAGTTAATGGAAACGATCACGAAGTTCAGACACTAGACTGACTAAACAAAATTTTTAAATCAGCTACTTAAGTATGTTCAAATAACTAAAGGAAATTCTGTATAAAAAACTAAAAAAAAGTATAAGAACAATGCCTCATCAAAGAGAGAATATAAACAAAAATATAGAATTAGAACCAACTAGAAATTCTTCAGTTAGAAAGTACAAAACTTGAATGAACAATCTGACAGAATAGCTCAGCAGTATATTTGTGAAGGCAGAAAAAGACCCACAAGCATAAAAGTTGGTCCATTAAGATCATATTGATGAGAGGAAAATATTTCATTTTGTCCAAGTACTGAACTATATTACTGGCCTGAAAGATTATTAATTTTTAATGCATTTTTTGTTTTAATATTATTTTAAAGAAAACATCTTTTCTCCTACTGGATATATGAAAATCAAGGTTTTGACTAGGCTGTACTCCCTAAGGAAGATCCCGCGAAGAATGTCTTTCAGCTTCTGGTTACTAGCATTCCTTGGCTTGCAACTACATCAGTCTAGTTTCTGTCTTCATCCCACATGGTTTTCTTCTCTCTGTATCACACCTCTTACTGCCTTTCTCTCTTTAATATTTTTTTCAAGTACACTTACAGTCAATATTATTTTTTAAGGTGTATAGCATAGAGGTTGGACAATCTGTATTTTACAAAGTGTTCCTCCAATATTTTAAGTACCCACATGGCACCATACAAAGTCATTATAATATTATTGACTGTGTTCCCTATGCTGTACTTTGCATCCCAATGCCAATTTTTTAACCACCAACTCATACTTCTTAGTCCTTTTACCTTTTTCACCTAATTTCCAACACACTTCCCTTCTGTCAACCATCAATCTGTTCTCTGTACTTGTGAGTCTGTTCAAAAAGTTTTAAAATATTCTAACTTTAAATTATGATATTTATCATAAATATATTATAAGCATATCATCACTATGCATATCAGATTGAATAAATATCTCTGCATATATTCATGATAATCAAATTAATTTTTTCATCTTTTGAAATTTTTCCAAGTCTGAATTAAAAAAGAAAATAAAACACAACTTTCACCTGTAAAAGTAAATTCAATAGTTACTAAAATGTACAATAATTGACTAAAATTACTTCTCTAAAGCTACTTCATAGGTTCTCCTCAAAGTGTACACTAAGTAAGAGCTGAGCACTTACTTCTTTTTTCCTATAGAATCACAAAACTATTAACAGCACTTTGTTACTTTATAAAGATTTTCTGACAATAAAAGACAGAGAGTGAAGAGCTCTGTGCCACCCTAATAACAGTGTTCAGGGCCACTAAGAAATTTTAATAGATATCAACCAAATTATAGTATTAAAGAGGTCAAAGGGAGAAAACTGTTTTATATTCAGTTTATAGCTCTCATTTCAAAAGTTTCATGGAGTAAAAGCTATCTTTTAAGCACATATAAAATTTATCAGGCACTAAAGTAAAATTTCTTTTAGTAAAATTTTTTCTTTGTGTTGCCTCTTCAGTAGACTACTATAAAAACTTAAAATATACTACATTATAATTTTTTATTCATCTTATGACTGACTATTTATAGCTATTATTCTCATATATGTTAAATTAAACACATTTTTTAAAAAATGGTAAATATATTTTGCCATGAATATAGTCAATGTAGTTTGAATAAGAAATGCAGTAAGTTACAACAAAAGCTTTAAGATAAATTTTGTTTTAACTTTCATTAATTTGCTTAAATATTCTATTTATTAATCTTAGATAATCTAAGGTAAATTTCATTAACTTTATTTTCTCCCCCAAAAAGTAGTTTTATGAACTCTTCAATGCTTACTATAAGGTCAAAGCCTCCTGGTAGCTAGTTGATTTTTTTCTCCATGTGTTTCTTATTATCTTTGATCATATGTATGCAGAGTTAGTGCTTGTATGCTTTCCCATCCTTTCTCTTTCAGTCTACTCTCTTGATTTAAAAAATATATATTTCCAAAGTAATTATATAATGTCATCCATTTATACTGATATGTTTATTTCTGATTACACAGGGTGGAGCAAAAGTAGGTTCACAGTTGTGAGTATGCAAAGCAGAGTTTATTCTTGTATTATTATGTACTGAGTACTGTATCAGTTTCCATACAAACAACTGTAAACCTACTTTTGCCCCACCTTCTATAAATAATATGTGCTCATGGTAAATGATATAGAATGTTCAGAAAAAATATGGTAGGGATTAAAAATCTATCATTACTTCAACAGCCAAATGTAATTTATAAGTACATTCCTAAAATATATATAATGAATTTTTTACAGTAAAAAGAAATAAAAACATATATTGCCTTAGTTTTCTATTTGTTGATATAAGAAAATACCACAGTCAGTTTAAACAACAAAAAATTATCACATTATAGTTTGATGGTCAGAAACACAGAAATACGAATGATCTTTCGGGGCCCAAATCAAGATGTGGCAGGGCTGCATTCCTTCTGGGGGACTTTATGAGAGAATGTGTTTTCTTGCCTCTTCCAGATGCCACTTTTATTTCTTAGTTTGCTGTCCCTTTTCATCTTTAAAACCAGCTATCTCATCTGCCTGACTCGTGCTACCATAATTATCTCTCCTCTCTGATTTTCCTGTCTCTATCTTCCATATTTCTAGGTCCCTTGTTACACTGAGACAACCAAGGTAATCTAGAATAGACACTTCATTGGCAATGTTTTTAACTTAACTTCTGTGAAACCACTTTTGAATGTAGGGTAATATATTTACAGGTTTCAAGGATTAGAATGTATACATTATTAGAGACCATTATTCTACCTGGCTATCAGTAAATAAAAATAGTCATTAGAACTAATTTAATAATTGATAGGCTTAAAATTAAACTTCTAGTCAAATCTAATTTTTTATATTAATCATAGTTTCTTTCAATTGTTTCAGCCAAGAAGCCTAACAAATTTGAGTATTTCTTAGACTAAGTACAAATCCTCCCCAAATGTTCTATAAATTTTGCCATACACAAAATATCATATTAATTGTGCTTGATGAATAAAATTAAGATATGTTCTTATATATAAATATAAATTTAAAAAATACTGACCAGAAGAGTATTGAGAAAAATTTATGAATAAATTGGAAGGGATGGAAGGAAGAAAAGGAAGGAAGGAAGGAAGGAAGGAAGGAAGGAAGGAAGGAAGGAAGGAAGGAAGGAAGGAAAGAAGGAAGGAAGGAAGGTAAGTAAGAAGGAAGGAAAGAAAGAAAGGAGAAAAAGAGGAAGGTAAGGTTAAGATCATGTTATAAAGCAAAAATTCTAAAAGCTTTTTGGGCCTGACCAGGTGATAGCACAGTGGATAGAGCATCGGACTGGGATGCGGAGCACCCAGGTTCGAAAACCCGAGGTTGCCAGCTTGAGTGCAGGCTCATCTGGTATGAGCAAAGCTCACCAGCTTGGACCCAAGGTCGCTGGCTTGAGCAAGGGCTTACTCAGTCTGCTGAAGGCCCACAGTCAAGGCACATATGAGAAAACAATCAATGAACAAAACTAAGGTGTTGCAACAAAAAACTGATAATTAATTGATGCTCCTCATCTCTTTCCGTTTCTGTCTGTCTGCCCCTATCTATCCCTTTCTCTGACTCTCTTTCTCTGTCTCTGTAAAAAATAAATAAATATATAAATAAAAAATAAAAACCTTTTGGTAATGAACACAATGAACATAATTTCCTTCAGATATATCTGTTGTCTATATTGTAGTCTCTCACTTTGTTTATCTATCTATACATCTATTTATTTTCGATTCAGATTCTGTTTATCCAGTATCTATATATCCACCATCTTCCCTGCATCTGTCTGTCATATAATATTTATATTTATACACAGACTAAAGAAGTATTTCTAGCATTCAGAAGTAATATAATTAAAAGATAATTTAAAAACTTTTGATTTTGCTGCAGAGTTTTTGAAATCAAAACACATACAAAGGCAGAAAACTTCTTTTGTCGGAAAAGCAGTAATATAAAGTTACTCTTTGAAAAAGAAAAATGTGAAAATAGAAATATAGCCATCTTTTAATACAGAACTCAAATTTAATTAAAGAACATAAAGCTATAACTTTGTTACAAAATTGTTTTATTTATACATATAGTCTGCCTTCAGGAAAGCAATTTATAGTTAGAAAAATGAAAGCTTTGGAAAATATCAGGTTGAAGTAAAAATTCTTTTTAGTAATAATTTGACCATGTTTTCTTCTGAATAATAAGTGAAAGTTATACCACTGTTTTTTCTTGCCAATAATAAAAAGAGATAAACCCTTGCTGTAAACTGTTTTTAATATAGGTAATTTTACCTATTAAAATAATTAACTCTATCAGTCTACATATCATGCTGGAGTAGTTTTCTTACTCCTTTTGTGTTATGTAAAATGTAAACACACAATCCATTGGCTCATTAGAATGTTGAAACATGTCAAGAGTTTAAAGGTGAGTGTTCTGAAAAATGGAAAGGAGGGAGGAATTAATATATTTTTTACTGATTAGTAAAATAAGTCAAAGCTCAGTTTTTTTCTAAAAATTGTTTACACATTTTATTAGCCCAACATTGATCTCAGAGTACTTATCTTTAATATCTCTTTTAAAAAGTTTAATGTCTTTTTTTTCTTTTTAAATCATAATGTTTTTATATCTACTTTAATTCAGATAATCAATTAATATTTTCTACTTCTTACATATAAAAAAAAATTTAAGTTGCAACTGAAAAAGTGTAAAACCATACAAAATTCTTGATCTAGAGTAGTTGAATAGACATGTTATTTCTGGGTAAATTTATAGCTAATATATTGAACTTAAAAAATAGTACTTACCAAGTAATTTCAACAAATACTAGAATTAGTTATATACCCATACACTTGACCAGTTCTAGAAATAAATTAGTAAGCTGAAAGGTGGGCCAATAAAATATTTATAAACTAAAACACAAAAAGAAATAAAATTTAAAATTAATTCAAAATCCATGAGTTGTGGAACAAAAGGTCTAGTATATAGGTGATAGAATACTGGAAAGAGCAGGTGAGACTGAAAGGGAAGATATATTTGAAATTAAAATAGCTAAGAAATTTCCAGAATTAATGATATGCAGCAGTTCACAGATCCAGAAAACTTAGAAACAGGATAAATACCAAAATAAGCATTTAAAAATAAAAACTATACCTGACCATATTTTAAATCAACTTGTAGAAAATGAAAGGTTTAGTCTTGGGTGCTGGGCACACAATACAATATACAAGTGGTGTGTTATAGAACTGTACAGTTGAAATTTATATAATTCTATTAACCAATGTCACCTCAATAAAGTTAATTTTAAAATAAACAATTTAAATTTGAATTGCCTAGAGTTTCACTTTTAGAAAATAACTTCATGAACTTACTTCCAAGTACTTAACAGTCAACCCCCCCCCCCCCCCTGCACCTAGTGAAAGGGCTTTTTTTTTTCATAAAACACATGATTTGCTCTGTGTCTTTTTTTTAATTTTATTTATTTTAGAGAGGAGACACAGAGTGAGAGAGAGAGAGAAAGAGAGAAAGGGGGGAGGACCTGGAAGCATCAACTCCCATATGTGCCTTGACCAGACCAGTGCAAAGTTTTGAACTGGCGACCTCAGTGTTCCCAGGTCGACGCTTTATCCACTGCGCCACCACAGGTCAGGCTTGAAAGGGCATTTTATGAAGGAGAAAATTTAGGCACAGAACTGTGGAGTAATTTCTCTAAGAACACGTAGTTAGGAATTGTAGCTGAAATAACTCAAGTGATTCAGCTGTGGATGCCAAACTCTGAATCACTATACTAATAACTATCTAGATAGACTGAGGATACAGAGGATGATTCAATTTGTATTTTAGGATGAATCAAAAAAATACAATATCTGTCACTTATGTCCAGGGAACAATTTGCCATAAAAGCAAAAATGGCCTTTCTGCATTGGTTACACTTCTATAAGGAAAGGCTTTTATCTTCTGTCCTAAGAGAAATGTCTTTTACTCATTGATAGTAAAGGCTCTAAAATCAACCAATGAGGTATATTTTATATACACAGAACAAGCATTATTTGGTCTCAATATACCATATATCATACAATTTACTTTGATTTTTTGCAATATTAAGTTTGTCTCTGGCTAAAAGGAAAATTTCATCTTGTCTACTGGTTGTCTAGGAGTAATATTTGATAGCTGAACTACTGCCATCTACATTCTTTCTATACAGAACAAAACACTACTTTTGAAAACATTGTATAGTTCCATCAGCTGGGCTTTTAAAGAGTTCCTTTAGGAGAGATTTTGGTCTAATAATAAGGTCTACACTCCCCGCTTTACTAAAAACTCACCTCCCCTTTATTATAAAAGCATTCTCTCATGAGATACATGCATTTTAAGGATAAATACTGAACTAAGCATCATTTTAATTTTGGAGGTGTGTGGTGTTTTCAAGTTTGTAAATCTTCACATTTATGTAATTTTGATATATCATGTGGTGCATTGTTGAAATGCAATTTAAGAAAATCCTAAATAAAATATCAACTTTTATTATAAGATATTTGAAACATTACCCCAGTTAACTATTACATTATATAAAAATCTATATAAAATTGGTAGATTAAACAATACATTTGAAGCTATATTTGAAGATTTTTGTGAGTCAGGACTTTACCTCAGTGATTGTTCACCTTCATGTGGGGTAAGCTAGGTTTGTAGCTAGTATCATTCAGCTGACAGTAACTCTGAACATGAACACCCAAGATGACATTACACAGTTGAGTCAGGCCTTTCAAGTGTGACGAGGTGGCTGGGTCCAGCTGGGTGCCTAGCTGGGTGCCTGATTGGGGTTTATTATGTAAACTCTCCTTTAGGGTAGTTAGATGTTTTTACAGGACCTATTAGATTCCAGGACAGAAACTGCTATCCTTTGTAAATATTAGGCCCAGGTCTGACATTCAGTCATTCTGTCACCCTGTATTGGTCAGAGCTGTCAATGTTAGTACACATGCAAAGGGAAAGAAAAATGGATTCTACTGCTCAATGGAAAAAACACCAAAGGAGCTGCATTAGTATCAGTGTACCACAAACAATGCTCATTCTAATAATTTTAAAATGTGTCCTGGAATTTTATTTGTTGGAAGATATTAGATTATTGATTGAATCTCATTACTAGTAATTGATATTTTCAGATTTTCTGTTTCTTTGTAATTTAGTCATGATAGGTTGTATGTTTACAGAAATTTGTACATTTCTGTAGGTTGTCCAATTTGTTGATATATAAATAATTGCTCATAGCATTCTTCTATTATCCTATATGTAGGAGTTTATCAAAATGGACTTCCCTTTGGAAATGCTTTTGTTTATGGGGGCTCCCTATATACGAAAAGTTGATTTCTCTTCCTGCTTTTCTAATTCTCCCCTGGTCTTTAACATTTGACAACTTAAATATAATGTACTTTTGTGTGAGTTCTATAGATTCGTCTTGTTTTGAACCTTCTGTGTCTAAATATCTGTGTCTTTCTTTAAGTTAAGAAAGTATTCAGTCATTATTTATTTGAATAAATTTTATGACCATTTTCTCTTCTAGGACACCTCTAGTGTTCTATATATTAGTGTCCTTGTAGTGTCCCATAAGCCTCTTAAGCTATTTTCATTTAAAAGAATTTTTTTTTACTCTATCATTTGAATAAATTCCACTGGCTTGTGTTGAAGTTTACTGACCCTTTCTTTTTATTTCTAATTTTCTTATTTTTAAATGTTTATTTCATTGATTTTTGAGAGAGAAAGGGGGAGAGAGAGAAAAACAAGAACATGAATCTGTTTCTGTATGTGGCCTGACTTGGGATTAAACCGGCAACCTCTGTTATTTGGGATGATGTTGTAACCAACTAAGTTATTCGGTTAGGGCTGACCCTTTCCTTTTTAAGTGTTCTTATTATTTTATTTATTTATTGAATTTATTGGTGTACAGGTTTTTTGTTTGTTTGTTTGTTTGTTTTTTACAGAGACAGAGTGAGAGTCAGAGAGAGGGATAGATAGGGACAGACAGACAGGAACAAAGAGAAATGAGAAGCATCAATCATCAGTTTTGTTCCTGTATGTGCCCTGACCATGCATCAAACCAGCAACCTCTGTACTACTGGTCAATGCTCTAAGAAACCGAGCTATTCGTCCAGGACATTTTTTACTTTAATACATGAACTTAACTGTACTCAAATAAACTGGCATACTATAATGAAACCTTTCTTCAGTTGTATTATGCAATTTTAATTTATCAATTTACTTCAAGTGTTTTTAAAATCATTAACTTATAATTATTTTAAAATTTTAAATTGTATATTCTAATATTTTACTTGTATTTATAAGTTGCAGCGGCAATCTGTGTTAGTACTAGAATCTTGTTTTTGTTGTTGTTTTTGTAGTTTATCAATGATTTTGAATTCTAATTTTAACTTGTATAGAAAAGCAAGGAAACAATCAAACAAGTTACTCTTCAGGACTAATATCATAAACTCTAAATGTTTTAAAGTGGTTGATGCTGTCCAGGACACTTGAAATTTTTACCTAGTTTTATACTTTAAGTAATAATTTCATTTGTTTTGGGTGCTGTGGAATATCAATATCAGAAAAACATCTTTTCTCTGTTTTATTCATCACCATTTCTACTCAATACTAGGGACATCCCAAATAAATAACATCAACTGTCTGATTCACTTTCTTCTTCTTCTTCTTCTTCTTCTTCTTCTTCTTCTTCTTCTTCTTCTTCTTCTTCTTCTTCTTCTTCCTCCTCCTCCTCCTTCTCCTCTTCCTCCTCCTCGTCCTTCCCCTCCCCTTCTTCTTCTTCTTCTTCTTCTTCTTCTTCTTCTTCTTCTTCTTCTTCTTCTTCTTCTGCTTCTTCTTCTTCTTTTCCAAGTGAGAAATAGAGAGACAGGCTCTGCCATGCACTCCAACCAGGATCCACCTGGCAAATCCTGTCTGGTCTGCCTATCTGGGAGCATGTTCACAATCAAGCTATTTTTAATGCCTGAGGTGGATGCTCCATGGAGCCATCTTTAACACATGGGGTTGATGCTGTCTAAACAACAAACTATGGCTTTTGGAAGTGAAGAGAGAGATAGAAGAAAGAGATAAAAGGGGAGAGAAAGGAGTGGAGAAGCACGTGGTTTCTTCTCTTGGGTGCCCTGCCCGAGAATAGAACCCAGGACAACCATACATCTTGCTGACGCTCTACCACTGAACCAACCAGACAGGGCTGATTCATTTCCCTTGTTACTCAAAGCACAAAGTAGCTTTTGAATGGAAGTCATCAATCTTCAATTTTGAGTGTAGTGAGATTTCTAAGTGCACTCTATTTTGTTAACATTAAAAATTGAATTAGAAACTGTCCCACTGCACCATTACAGTTTATCTGTAATTGATACTGCTATAAATAACAGCTTAGTGGTAATATAATCAATAGTGTAAGTTTTCTACCTGGAAAGAAACACACACAAGGGAAGGAATTTCTAAAATAATACATTTGATGTTTGCTTAAAAGAAATTTGGCATTTCAGAGTAGTGGTTCATGCAGACTGAAGTGCTCCATTCTCAACTCTCCCAAGTTCATTAATGATTTAAAAACTTCTACTGGTTTCAGCAGTATATTTTTCCATTATTTATTTCCACCATGGTGAAGATAATTACTTCACTTTCTCCAGTTCAGAATGTGTTAGAACAAATATATTTTTTGGTATGTTATAACATATCACTTTCTGGTATACTGTAAATTTCTATTTGACATGAGTATTTAAATTGTAGCTTTACTATTAATCATTAACTATTTTTATTCATAATTTGTTAACAAACATTTATTTATTTATTTATTATACCTAATTTACTTCTATACTTAGTTTTAAGTGAATTATTATTCCAGAATTACAAATTGTGAATAAAAAGGGAAAATAAGTAAAATATCAATTAAAAATACAAGAATAACACAATCACCTTTTTTTAAAAAAAAGAAGAAAAGAAACTGTGGTAATAATATTCATTGTAGTTTTCTGGTAGAGTATTAACAATGTTGAGGTGATTACATTGTGTATCTACTATTCAAAAAATTTAATATCATGGCCCTGGCCAGTTGGGTCAGCGGTAGAGCATTGGCTGGTCGTGTGGAAATCCTGGGTTTGATTCCCAACTAAGGCACACAGGGAAAACACCCATCTACTTCTCCCTCCTCTCCTTTCTCTTTATCTCTCTCTTCCTCCAGCAGCCAACGCTCCATTGGAGCCAAAGTTGGCCTAGGTACTGAGGATGGTTCCATGGCCTCTGCCTCAGATGCTAGAGTGGCTCTGGTTGCAACAGTGCAATGCCTCAAATGGCCAGAGCATTGCCCCCTAGTGGGCATGTCAGAGGGTTCCTTGTCCAGCACATGTTGGGAATCAGTCTCTCTGTCTTCCTGCTTCTCACTTCAGAAAAATACAAAAAAAAAAAAAAAATTAATATGATGAAGGGTTTCTTAAGATCATATATATTCTTAAATCAGAGCAATAATAAACTGAATTGTATAATACTATCAGAAACTATCTGCACTTGCTGAGATTTTGCAATCTGTACCACATCATTTTAAACTTATGTAAACTCTCTTTTTTCCTAACATTAAAAGTAGCAATGTGTCATGTTTGTTAATGAAAAAATTATGAACAAGTCAGTACTTTTGCAACAATACAAGCATCATTTAATCAGTAGTGACTTATATCTAAGTGTGATTCATGGGATGAGGAAAATGAAAGTTAATGTCTTTTCCATTTGCAAATATATATATCTAAAGACAAATTTATGTTATAGGAAAATATAATCCAAAATTTTCTTAAAAAGATTTTGTTGGTTTGTAGTCTAACCAATGGACTAGATGTTATTGATAAATATCTAATTATATTTGGAAATGAATTGGATGGATGAAAGCAGGTGCTTAATTAGAATATCTTTCAATATTGGAAGAAACATTTTATTTTTAATTTTTTATTAAAATGTTATATATATATACATATATATATGTATATATATATGAATGGACATATCTTAAGTATATTGTTCATTTAATTTTTACAAATTGAACATACTTATATTATGTGTACTCAGAAAATAGATGAACAACACTAGAACTTCAGTGTAACTATCAGCCTTACCATGGATAACCATTATTCTTACTTTTAACCTGTAAATTTAGTTTTACCTGCTTTTGTGCTTAGTGTAAATAAAATCAAATAGAAAGTCTCAGGTTTCTTTTGCTCAACTTTATGCCTTTGATATTCATTTGCACTGTAACATGCTATGTACATCTTTTACCATCACTGCTATGTATACTTTTTTAATTAAAATACAATGTACTAAGAAATGTAAGTTTAGAAATGATGACTAAAAGATGAACTTGAGACTGGTCTCATTTTTCCTGATTTTTATAACTCATACTTTCTTCTAGACTAATTATTGTGTGTGTGAAATTTTTTAAAGCCCATTGCATTTCTTTAATAAATATAACAATATTAATATTATTCATTTCTTTCTTTCTTTGTGTCTTACCAATTCATTAAAGGCATCACATTTATTGGCCTATGGTTATTTTGTTATTTTTTTAATAATATTGAAATAATATCTAATGATATCACCTCTTTCATTCTTGATATATTGTCTTTCCCACTATTTTTTCTTTTCCTTAATCAGTTTTCCAAGAGATTTATGTTCATTTTTATTTATTTTTTCTTCACAGAGAAGCTGCTATTGTTTCTCCACTGCATTTGTTTTATATTTGATTTCTCCAGGGACTTTGTTATTTCCTTTCTTCAGTTTACCTTAAGTTTTATTTTCACTTCTGTTTTGATTTATTATGGAGAAGCTGAGAGACATTTCTTCTTTTCTACCATAAGTGTTCAGTGTTAAAAATAACTAAGTATTTTTTTAGTTGCAACCAACAAATTTTTATATGCTTATTTTTATTTTCATTAAGGTCAAATGATTTTTGTGGCTCCCACTTGACTCATTGTGGTCTAAGAAATGTAAGCCCTGGAAGGCAGCCAATTTGCATTATCTACCACATCTACAAAAGAAAATCACAGCTACAACTTTTTGTTGTATAACCAGTTATCTGAGACATTTAGATTATCAATTCCATCTTATACAGTTGAGAACAATGTTTCAAGACATTAATTCTCTTAATATTACACAGCTAAGTGTATGGTAGAGTTGTGATTAAAGAATTAATCTCGCCTGACCAGGTGGTGGCGCAGTGGATAGAGCATTGGACTGGGATGTGGAAGACCCAGGTTCGAGACCCCGAGGTTGCCAGCTTGAGCGCAGGCCCATCTGGCTTGAGCAAAAGCTCGCCAGCTTGGACCCAAGGTCGCTGTCTCCGGCAAGGGGTTGTTCAGTCTGCTGAAGGCTCACAGTCAAGGCACATGTGAGAAAGCAATCAATGAATAACTAAGGTGTCGCAATGGCAATGAAAAACTAATGATTGATACTTATCATCTCTCTCCATTCCTGTCTGTCTTTTCCTGTCTATCCCTCTCTCTGACTCTCTGTCCATGTAAAACAAATATTAATCTCTTTATTAACTGGACTCTCCCCTTCTCTACCCTAAATACTTGTGTTTCATTTTTTTTTCTTTTAGTATTAGGTCACATAATTAATCACATGTGCTAAAATATATTCAGTACTGGCTATATTAATAAACTATTGCTCATAATGTTTTTAAGTGCTCATTATTTTTTATAGATCAAATTCTCCAAGGAACAAAATCTGAAGCACAAGGCAGTCATAATTTTACTTTACTCAGGACTGCAGAGAACAAGATATTATCTAGTAAGGATAGATGTTGGTATATTAGTTACTAAGGGATCCAGTCATATAATTAGAGTATTGGAACTTTTAGACCTATCCTACTTAACATTTGGAAGAAAAGAGGATTTGGAGGTTGAATCATCAATAGTAAATGACTGGTCTTGGCCGGTTAACTCCATGGTAGAGTGTCAGCCTGGCATGTGGATGTCCCAGATTCAATTCCCGGTCAGGGCACAAAAGAGAAGCAATCATCTGCTTCTCCACCCTTCCCCCTCTTCCTTCTTTCTCTCTCCCTCCCTCTCTCTCTCCCCTAGCCATGGTGTAAATGGTTTGAATGCATCTACCAGGGTGCCAAGAATGGTCTCTGCCTCAGGCACTAAAAACAGCTTTGTTGCATGCATGGCCTAAAATGGGCAAGGCATAAGCCCCAGATGGGGGTTGTCATGTGGATAGTGGTCTGAAAGCATGTAGGAGTCTACCTTACTTCCTCTTACTTGGAAAAAAAAAAGAACAGCCAATGACCAATGGTTTAATTAGTCATGCTTATTTAATGAGGCGCCCATAATAACCCTAAAGGACGGCGTTTGGAGAGCTTCTACATAGTGAACATGTGATAATTTGGGGAAAACAGTGTTCTGAGAAGGCATGAACAATTTTACAATAAATCAGTTAATCTAGTAAGTAAAATGTTTCCTAAAGTTTGTGATATGCTCTAGCAAATTTATCAAACCAGTGAAGGGTAATTGGAACTTTTAATTTATAGCTGGTTGATCAGAAGAACAAGTAACAGTTTGAACTTCCAATTGGTGTCTGAAGTTTGTATGTATTGAGGAGGGTAGTCTTGTCAGATTGAGCCCCTGATTGGTAGAATCTGTTTCTGTCTATAAGTGGACAAAGTTAGAATTAAGTTTAATTGTGAGATACCTGGCTGGTCTTAAGAATTGTTTGAGGTGTGGAATATACCTCTTTCAACACTGAAACAAGAATTGGAAAGTAAATCATTACAGTGAAAGATGTATTTTATTTCTTAAATCTAGTGCTTAAATAATTCATTTTATAAATAAAAATTTTTAAGCTGGTGAACTAAATCACTACCAACTTTATTAAATCTCAAAATGTAAAATGATTTTTAAACAGTGATATAATGATTATTCTAAAATTTTATTAGCAAAATTTAATTACAATAGTTTTATTTTAAAAATTATTTAAAATATGTTTATTATTTTATAGGTTTATTTCTATCTATATTTGTATTATTACTTTCTTCAAAAGAATGGCATAATTTTTAATAATGTTTAAACTCATGGTATTTGAATAAAATATATAACTAAAATGTGTCTTTTTTTTTTTTTTACAGGAACAGAGAGAGAGTCAGAGAGAGTGATAGGTAGGGACAGACAGGAACGGAGAGAGATGAGAAGCATCAATCATTAATTTTCATTGCCATTGTGACACCATAGTTGTTCATTGATTGCTTTTTCACATGTGCTTTGACCACGGGCTTTCAGCAGACCGAGCCACCCCTTGCTGGAGCCAGCGACCTTGGGTCCAAGCTGGCGAGCTTTTGCTCAAGACAGATGGGCCTGCACTCAAGCTGGCGACCTCGGGGTATCGAACCTGGGTCTTCCGCATTCCAGTTCGATGCTCTATCCACTGCGCCACCACCTGGTCAGGCTTTTTTCCCATTCTTGAGTAAACCTATTCATTTGAGTAAGTTTTCTTTCTAGGATTAGAATGTTTTTATTTGAGAATCCATAAAAAATATTTAGTTTATACATATATATTTACACACTTATACATATATACACACATATAAATATAACATATATAGTAATTTATAATTTTTAAATTTTAGACAAAATTGTACTGTTTATTTTATTTAAAATAGCTTATAATTGTGCCAGACATTGAGCTTCAAATGAACTTGCTATCATCAATTTGACTACTTGTTCCTTAGCAGACACTGTGGATAGAAAGTTTCCTATCACATGTTAAATAGCATCTTAGTAAAGATTGAATTTAGTATAAAAAAGAAATGACCTGATTAAAATTTATAATGGAAAACAACTGTTACCTTTCTTACATTCAATGTCAAACGCTCCCTGAAAAGTAATTTTGAGAGGTCGGTGAGACACAGGTTTGCCTGGTTCACATAGGCTATTTTCTTTGCTTTAATTTCAACAAAAATGATACCTTGTTGGAGTCTACAGGTGAGTTCAAGTGAAAATTTTACCTTTGTTGGAATATTCTGTGTAGCTAAAATGTCCGCAGCTTCAATCTCTTCAGTTTAGCATTGGTCAAGTATAAGTAAGCAATTATATCCCACATGCAAAAACCGAAATAGTAACAGCATAAGAATGGAAAAAGAAGTCTCTGGCCGGTATATCTATGTAGCATTCATAATGTCCCTTCTCTGCTTCATTGAGCCTCCACATGTCCCTATGCATAATCCACAAATCTTCCTGAGAAGCTTCACTGCTTATATGAGAATGGTCTAAGAACCCCAATTCAGGTGAACAAATAAAACTCAAAATATTAATTTCTCAAGTTGCCATTATTATAACATGGTTTTGTGATAATCTGTTATATGTTAATCAGAGATAGGCGACATTGTTGAGGCTGCATCTCCTTCAAAATCAAGTCTATGTAACACAAAGCCACTTACTGAAAACAACTACGACTCTCTGATGTCTTTACTTCTGGACAAGTATGTGTGCCTCACCTGAACCACACAAGCTTGGTTTGTAGTAGAATTAGTGGTCTGACGCATTGAGGAGACATCAACTAATACAGAGGGAAAACTGTCCTTTTTACCCCCAAGAAAGCAATTCTGAGGTATGTGCTACATCTTTTTAATTTTGCTAACATGGCCAAGTATAGGTAGAGCGCAGAGTTCATTCCTAGCAGCTGTGGCTGATGAAATGCTGTGAGAACACTTCTGCACTGGAAACCCTCCTAGGCACACCAAGGAGGGAGCTCACCTGCTATAAGGAAGTGACTCAGCACCAACCAGGCAACTCCCTGATCTCTTTAGCCATTGGCTTTGAAAGACACGCTGTAACACCTTATAGGCTGAACCCGTGTATATAAGCTAGCTTACTTCCTCAATAAAATGAATCTGTGTCACTGAACCAGGTCTCTGGAGTCAGATCCCTGCATCGCCGTCATCCTCACTCCCAGTGGGCCTTGTCCATAGCCAAGTCTCATTCACCACAAGAAATGACCTATTTTTTAAGGCACAATTTATTGGCTTTCTTCTTAGCCTATCTCATTTTCCATTCTCTTCCATTGCTTCTTGAATTCTTTTAAAAAAAATATTTATACTCAAATTATTATTTCAGTGTCTACTTTTGAAGGAACCCAGCCTAAAACACATGGCAGTTCCAAAAGATCTTTTTTAAATAGTTCCACTATTTTATACCAAATAGTATTCATCCTCAGGTAGTCAAACTTGATCTGTTAATTACATATTGTGTCATAGCTAGATGTGCCTTTGCTCATTAAGTCCAAAGTATTTTTCCCCTTCAGCATTTAGGACAAATTATTTAATTCTGTATTGAACATCAGAAAAATAAGTTAACTTTTATTTGAGAGATATATTATAAAATAGAGGTATCTTTAGTGTCTAGAATCTTATTTAGCATGGTAAAATGTTTACACTATTCAAAATATGTATAAATTGAGGCAGATTGAAGGAACAAAATACTTGAGCATTCTTCTCATCTTCAATGCATATGATCTGTGCATATGATTCATGGTAGGTGGAACCTCTCCTCCCCAACTTCATTTTCCCTTTGTTTTAGTCCTACCTGTGGAACAAAGCATTGGTTTTTGATTTGATCAAGAAGCTAAAATTGCCTTACCAGGTGGTGGCGCAGTGGATGGAGCGTTGGACTGGGATGCGGAGGACCCAGGTTTGAGATCCCAAGGTTGCTAGCTTGAGCGTGGGCTCATCTGGCTTGAGCAAAAAGCTCACCAGCTTGGACCCAAGGTCGCTGTCTTGAGCAAGGGGTTACGCAGTCTGCTGAAGGCCCGCGGTCAAGGCACATGTGAGAAAACAATCAATGAACAACTAAGGTCTTGTGACGAAAAACTGATGGTTCATGCTTCTCATATCTCTCTGTTCCTTTCTGTCTGTCCTTATCTACCCCCCTCTCTGACTCTTTCTCTGTCTCTGTAAAAAGAAAAAAAAATCAATAAAATAAAAATTAAAAAAAAAAAGAAACTAAAATTAAAAGATGTTTTCTTAACAGCTTCTCCAACAATAGGGGGAGCTTTTAAACTGTATGAAAAAATATTATTCTAATTTATTTGTTGATAAAAAAGAATCAGAGAAATGAAACATTATGGATCCTTCAAAATATGTATTTGAAGAATTAAACAGTCTCTCTTATTCTACCTTCATAAATGACATGGTATCTTTTAACTGGTTACACACTTAAAGAACATAATGAAAAGTATTGTTTTTTTTCTGACTTTACTGAAGTGATCTAGTGTCTTTATTGGATTACTAAATGTGGTTTATATACTGCAACAACCTGAGCATATTCTGGAGTCCTTGGAATTATGTTACAATTGTCAGCTTCTCACTCTTTAAGGAAATAGAACTTTGGCAAACAGTAATGAAGGAAATATACAATAACCAAGTATATTATTCAATCAACTAATCAATGTATCATCAATCATATGAATTAGCCTGGCCTTAAAAAAATAAGCATTATATTAATATGTATACTTATTTTTGTACATTCTGAATTCAAAATCATTTTAAATTGTCAATGTGTACATTGGGAATGGGTAACAGCTACAGGGTTGTTGTTGTTCTTTATAGTAAACCACATTTTCTCCTTGGCTATTTTTAGTGATATAAATTATATGATCCTTCATTTAGGAGTTCTTTGACATAACATTTCTTTCTACAACCACTTATAGAGGGAGAATGTATAATGAAGACAGCACAGCTTTGCAGTCATTAAACCTAGACTCTCAAGGAAAAGACATTAACAATTGTTGAATATTTACTATGTCTCACATTATGTTAGGTGTGTGGCATTTATTATTCAGTTTAATTTGACCCTCAGAGCAACATTATGATGCATCATATTGAGAATATAAGCATTCTTTGGAAACAGTCTCTCTGGGTTAGAATCTAAACTTACCACTACAAGGGGCATAATTTTGGGGAACTTGCTTAATTTCTCTGTGCTTCAGTTGTAAAATTATTATTTTTTAAATGGAGGTTTCCTGGCCTGTTGGTTCAGTGGTAGAGTGTCGTTCTGGCATGTAAATTCCTGGGTTCAATTTCCGGTCAGAGCATAAAGGAGAGGCACCCATCTCCTTCTCTACCCCTCTCCCTCTCGCTTCTCTCTCTCTTTCTGTCTTCTTCTCTACAGCCATGGCTCTAATGGTGCAAGTTGGCCCTGGGTGCTGAAGATGGCTCCATGGCCTCTGCCTCAGGCACTAAAAGGCACAATACCCCAAATTGGCAAGGCATTGCTCCCTAGTGGACACATGAGGGAGTCTGTCTTTCTACCTCCCCTCCTCTTACTGTGTTGAGAAAAAAAGAAAAAGAGAAAAAACTAATGGAGGTTATATTGATAGCAATTACATTACAGAGTTATTATGAAGATTAAATCTGTTCTTATTTTTAAAGTGTTTAGATTAATATCTGGCAAATAGTAAGAATTAAGTAATATAGGGTTGTAGTCAATAAAACTGTGTATATAGGGCATTTTTCTAATGGAAATTGCATGTTAGGATTTGCACCTGTATCTTTTTTGAATAAGTATACCTTGATCTTATATTATAAAATCATGAGATAATAAACTACTCAACATCTTAAAGATAAACAAAGACAAAAAGATAATTCAAGCACTATGCCTGTGACACAGAATTCATGTAATGCATTTTTGCATAGAAGATGAATGAATAAATTAATAACATCTCTGACTTCTGTTTTTTTTTATATATATATATATATTTTATTATTATTAATTCTAATGGGGTGACATCAATAAATCAGGGTACATATGTACAATGAAAACATCTCCAGGTTATCCTATCATTCAATTGTGTTGCATACCCATCACCAAAAGTCAAATTGTCCTCTGTCACCTTCTATCTGGTTTTCCCTGCGTCCCTCCCCTCCTCCCTATCCCACTCTTCCCTCCCTCCCCCATCCCATAACCACCACTCTCCTGTCCATGTCTCATACCCTCACTTTCATGTCCCACCTATGTATGTAATCGTGCTGTTCTCAGTTTTTCTTTTTTTCTGATTTACTTATTTCACTCCGTATAATGTTATCAAGGTACATCCATTTTGTTATAAATGATCCGATGTCATCGTTTCTTATGGCTAAGTATAATTCCATAGTATATATGTACCATAGCTTTTTAATCCACTCGTCCTCTGACGGACACTTGGGCTGGTTCCAGATCTTCGCTATTGTGAACAATGCTGCCACGAACATGGGGGCGCATTTCTTCTTTTCGAACAGTGCTATGGTGTTCTTAGGGTATATTCCTAAAAGTGGGATAGCTGGGTCAAAAGGCAGTTCGATTTTTAATTTTCTGAGGAATCTCCAAACTGTTTTCCACAGTGGCTGCACCAGTCTGCATTCCCACCAGCAGTGCAGAAGGGTTCCCTTTTCTCCACATCCTCGCCAGCACTTATTCTGTGTTGTTTTGCTGATAAGTGCCATTCTGACTGGTGTGAGGTGATATCTCATTGTGGTTTTAATTTGCATTTCTCTAATGATTAGTGATGTTGAGCATTTTTTCATATGCCTATTGGCCATCTGTATGTCCTCTTTGGAGAAATTTCTATTCATTTCTTTTGCCCATTTTTTGATTGGGTTGTTTGTCTTCCTGGTGTTGCGTTTTACAAGTTCTTTATAAAGTTTAGTTATTAACCCCTTATCAGATGTGCTGTCGATATGTTCTCCCACTGTGTGGTTTGTCTTTTTATTCTGTTCCTATTGTCTTTAGCTGAGCAAAAACTTTTTAGTTTGATATAGTCCCATTTGTTTATCTTGCCTTTTATTTCAGTTGCCCATGAAGATAAATCGGCAAATATACCGCTGCTACAGATGTCGGAGAGCTTGCTGCCTATGTTTTCTTCTAAGATGCTTATGGTTTCACGGCTTACATTTAAGTCTTTTATCCATTTTGAGTTTGTTTTTGTGAATGGTGTAAGTTGATGGTCTAGTTTCATTTTTTTGCAGGTAGATGTCCAATTTTCCCAACACCATTTGTTAAAGAGGCTGTCTTTACTCCATTGTATGTTCTTTCCTCCTTTGTCAAATATCAGTTGTCCATAAAGCTGTGGGTTTATTTCTGGGTTCTCTGTTCTGTTCCATTGATCTATGTGCCTGTTCTTATGCCAGTACCAGGCTGTCTTGAGTATAATGGCCTTCTAGTAAACCTTGATATCAGGAAGAGTGATACCTCCTGCTTTATTTTTTCTTTTTAAGATTGCTGAGGCTATTCGTGTTCTTTTTTGGTTCCATATAAATTTTTGGAATATGTGTTCTATATCTTTGAAGTATGTCATTGGTATTTTAATTGGTATTGCATTGAATTTATAAATTGCTTTGGGTAATATAGACATTTTAATGATGTTTATTCTTCCTAGCCATGAGCACGGTATGAGCTTCCACTTGTTTGTATCTTCCTTGATTTCTTTTATCAATGTTCTATAATTTTCTGAGTACAAGTCCTTAACCTCCTTGGTTAAATTTACTCCTAGGTACTTTATTTTTTTGGCTGCAATAGTGAAGGGGATTGTTTCCTTAATTTCTTTTGCTGATATTTCATTGTTGGTGTATAGAAATGCCTCTGATTTCTGAGTATTAATTTTATATCCTGCCACCTTGCTGAAATCATTTATAAGGTCCAGTAGTTTTTTGACTGAGACTTTAGGGTTTTCAATATACAGTATCATATCATCTGCAAATAATGACAGTTTTACTTCTTCTTTTCCAATTTGGATGCCTTTTATTTCTTCTTCTTGTCTGATTGCTGTAGCTAGGACTTCCAGAACTATGTTGAATAAGAGTGGTGAAAGTGGGCAACCCTGCCTGGTTTCTGATCTTAAGGGGATTGCTTTTAATCTTTGTCCATTTAGTATGATGTTTGCTGTCGGTTTATCGTAGATGGCCTTTATCATGTTAAGGAATGATCCCTGTATTCCCACTTTACTGAGAGTTTTGAGCATGAATGGGTGCTGGATTTAATCAAATGCCTTTTCTGCATCTATTGAAATTATCATGTGATTTTTGTCCTTCCTTTTGTTTATGTGGTGTATCACATTGATTGATTTGCGAATATTGAACCAGCCTTGCCTCCCCAGAATAAATCCCACTTGATCGTGGTGTATGGTTTTTTTCATATATTCTGGATCCCGTTGGCTAATATTTTGTTGAGAATTTTAGCGTCTAAATTCATCAGGGATATTGGCCTATAATTTTCTTTCTTTGTGTTGTCTTTGCCCGGTTTTGGGATCAGAATTATGCTCGCCTCATAAAAGAAGTTTGGAAGTCTTCCTTCCTCTTGAATTTTTTGAAATAGCTTGAGGAGGATAGCAGTTAGTTCTTCTTTGAATTTTTGATAGAATTCACTTTGAAGCCATCAGGCCCAGGACTTTTCTTTGTTGGGAGTTTTTTGATAACTGTTTCGATCTCATTTGCTGTAATTGGTCTGTTTAGGTGTTCTGATTCTTCCAGATTGATTTTTGGAAGGTTATATGATTCAAGAAATTTGTCCATTTCACCAAGATTGTCTAATTTTTTGGCATATAGTTCTTCACAGTATTTTCTTACAATGCTTTGTATTTCTGTTGTGTCAGTTGTTATTTCTCCACTGTCCTTTCTAATTTTATTTATTTGAGTCCTCTCTCTTTTTTTCTTGGTGAGTCTAGTTAAAGCTTCATCAATCTTGTTTACCTTTTCAAAGAACCAGCTTCTTGTTTCATTGATCCTCTGTATTGTTTCCTTAGCCTCTATGTCATTTATTTCTGCTCTGACCTTTATTATTTCCTTCCTTCTACTTGTCTGGGGTTTTATTTGTTGTTGTTTTTCTAGTTCTTTTAGATGCAGGGTCAGGTTGCTTATTTGAGCTTTTTCTAGCTTCTTATGATATGCCTGTAGTGCAATAAACTTCCCTCTCAAAACTGCTTTTGCTGTGTCCCATAAATTTTGAGCTGATGTATGCTCATTATCATTTGTTTCTAGAAACTTTTTTATTTCTTCTTTGATCTCATTGTTAATCCATTCATTATTTAATAGCATGCTATTTAATTTCCAAGAGTTTGAGTATTTTTCATTTTTTCTTTTGTGGTTAATTTCTAGTTTCATGGCATTGTGATCAGAGAAAATGCTTGATATGATTTCAATCTTCTTAAATTTATTGAGACCATTTTTGTGTTAACATGTGGTCTATCCTAGAAAACGTACCATGAGAGCTTGAGAAGAATGTATATTCTACTGGTTTAGGGTGAAAAGTTCTAAAGATATCTATTAAATCAAGTTGATCTAGTGTCTCCTTTAAGTCTGCTGTTTCTTTATTAATTTTCTTTCTTGAGGATCTATCCAGTGTTGTTAGAGGGGTATTGAAATCCCCTACTATGATAGTATTGCTGTTAATCTCGCCCTTTATATCCATCAAAGTCTGCTTTATGTATGTCGGGGCTCCTATATTTGGTGCATAGATATTTACAATAGTTATATCTTCCTGTTGAATTGTTCCCTTTATCATTATGTAGTGTCCTCCTTTATCTCTTACTACAGCCTTTGTTTTAAAGTCTATTTTGTCTGATATAAGTATTGCTACCCCTGCTTTTTTTTCATTTCCATTTGCATGAAATATTTTTTCCATCCTTTTACCTTCAGTCTATGAGCATCTTTTGTTTTAAAGTGTGTCTCTTGTAGACAGCATATGTATGGGTCCTGTTTCTTTATCCATGCAGCTACCCTATGTCTTTTGATTGGATCATTTAATTCATTTACATTTAAGGTTATTATTGATATGTAGTTGTTTATTGCCATTTTATTCTTTAATGCTGTATTCTTTTTTTGCTCTATTCATTCCTCCCTTTCAACTGTTCACAAGAGGCTCCTTAGTATCTCTTGCAGAATTGGTTTGGTTTTTATGAATTCCTTGAGGCTTTCTTTTTCTGGGAAGCTCTTTATTTCTCCTTCAATTTTAAACGTTAACCTTGCTGGATAAAGTAGTCTTGGTTGTAGGTTCTTGTTCTGCATTACTTTGATTATTTCTTGCCATTCCCTTCTGGCCTCAAGTGTTTCTGTTGAGAAGTCTGATGTCATCCTTATGGGGGCTCCTTTGTAGGTGATAGTCTTTTTTTCTCTAGCAGCTTTTAAATTTTTTTCTTTATCCATTAGCTTTGGTATTTTAACTATGATGTGTCTTGGTGTAGATCTTTTTTGGTTTCTCTTTAATGGAGTCCTGTGTGCTTCTTGAATGTGTGGAGTGTTTCCCAGCATTAATTTAGGAAAGTTTTCTGCTATGATTTGATTGAACAAAGTTTCCATTTCCTGTCCTCTCTCCTCTTCTTCAGGCACCCCTATGATGCGAATGTTGTTTCTCTTCATGTTGTCACAAAGCTCCCTTAGAGTTTCCTCACATTTTTTAAGTCTCTTTTCCTTTTTCTTCTCTGCTTCTGTGCCTTTGTTTATTGTGTCCTCTAACTCGCTTATTCGATCCTCAGCATCATCCATCCTGCTTTTAATTCCTTCAATTGTGGTCTTCAGTTCTGATACTGTATTTGTCATTTCTGTCTGATTCTTTTTTATTATTTCAATTTCATTTTTTATACTTGTTATCTCTTTATTTAGGTGTTCATAATGACTATCCATTGTTGCTCTAATTTCTTTGAACATCCTAACTATCATTATTCTAAATTCTGCTTCTGGTAATTTGGTTATATCTGGTTCATTCAGGTCCTTCTCTGGGGATTTCTCTTGATTCATTTGGTTTGCATTCCTCTGCCTGCCCATTTTTTCTGTGTATAAGCAAGTTGTGGCCACTGGAGTCCAGTAGGTGTTGCCTTTGTGTTCTCTAGGTGTGGTCTATCTGCAGGCCCCCCACCCCCTCTGCCGGTGCCTAGGGTGGTTGGGTATGAGCGTTGCCAGCGCCGGCCCACTGTGGCTTTTGCTATGATTTCTGCCTCTCCTCCGTGGGAGGGGCTGTGACTGAAGCCACAAGATTAGCACCAAGGGTAGAGGTGAGCACCTTTCCTCAGCTGCGGACCCAGCCTATTTCCAGACTTCCGCCCAGAACCAGCAGTCGGAACCTGCTCGCTACAGTTCCATGGGTTAGGCGGGGCCTTTGACGTGCTCTCAGCTGTAAGCTTTTGCCCGTCCAGAGCTTTAGCCCCGCCCTTGAGGCCAGGGCCCTTCTGCGCAGGGTCAGAAACCAAGGTTTATTGGGGCGGGCTTGTGTGCTGGCTTCTGCCGAGCTGCGTACTTCTTCTCGTCCCGGACTCTATCCCGTCCCCGCGTTCGGAGCCCGCTCGTGCACGGATGAATGCTATCCAGGGTTTCTCCGGCCGGATGGGGATAGTAGCGTGGGCTCAGCTGCTAGCCTCCACTTGTCTCGGGGTCCACCCCGTTCCCGTGCTCGGAGCCCGCTCGCGCACTTATACTGGCCAACCGCGGTTTCTCCGGCCCGGGGGCGGGGGGTACTGGTAGCGTCAGCTCAGCCACGAGCCCCTGCCCGTCCCTGGTCCTAGCTTGGTCCCCGCGGTCAGCGCCGGCTTGTGCAGGGCTTGCCCGTTCCTGGCCTCCCGCTTTGTCCCCGTAAGTGGGATTAAAGGCGGGCCCGCAGCTTCCGGACTGCTTTTGCGGTCCCTTCTGACCCTCTGGGCTAGACCGATCTCCCACCGGCTTGGCCTCTGCCCACGCCGACAGAACCGCCTTTCAGCGTCCTGCCGCCCCAAAACCCCAAGCAGCCCTCAGCAGAGTAGGAAGGGACCTAATACTCCACACTGTAGGCCTGGGAGCTCCCTCACTTGTTTCACAGCTCAATACTGTCCAAACGCCTCTTCTAGGCTCTAGGACTGGAGGCTGGGGCTTGGTTCCTGGGACCCAGGTCCCTCCCTCTCCGCCAAACTCTCCTCCCGCCACACGGGTCTCTCCGGGCTGCCGTTTGCTCCGGGGAGCTGGGCAGCCCTCTTCGCGTTTTCGCTATTCCTACCAGTCTCAATGTGGCTTCTTCTGTGTTCCTTGGTTGAAGAGTCCACTTAGTTTTGTTCAAAGTTGGTTTATCTCGGTGATGGTTCTTAAAATTGAGTTGTAATCCACTTTGGTTCTGGGAGTTGGAAGTTGGTACGTCCGCCTACTCCGTCGCCATCTTGCTCCCCCCTTGACTTCTGTTTTTAATATATCAGGTTACTTCTCACTTATTCAGGAAGCATACCATTTGAAGGAGAGCCTTTGATTTCCTTTAAGTCAAGTGAGCAATATCACCTATTCTTCAATGCCAGCCCTATTAAGGGTCTCTTACATGACAAATTAGGTGGGTTATGATATGGTAATTTAAGAACTGTAAAATCCCATTTAGGTGTATGCTGTTACTTGGTGTGTGATAAAGTACATGTGAAAAACAAACCTGAATTTGAATCTTGCTAGGTTTGTGACTTTGATAATTATTTAACCTCTCTAAACTTCAGATATCTCAAGGGTAACAAGTGTAATAGTTTTCAATTTAACATAAAAAGTAGATATGGCAGACCATAGCAAAAAGAAAGTATTCAGTACCTGCTAGATATCACTATCATAATATTGCTGTTGTATTCATTATTGATATTTTAGCAAGACAACATCTCTTTATAGATATAGCAAATACCATACATACAAGCTACTATGTCCCCATTCTGTGACCAGGGATATGTCCCTAATTCACAATGATCTCTATCCTCCTATTGCACTACTTTATCTTCCTAGGCAACCACTCCACTACTGACCATAATGGTAAATGGAATACAAGTTTTGCCTTCTTTTTCTCTCAAGATTACTTTTATACAATATGCTAACTATAGAAAATGAAGACAATGAATGACTCAAATGCAAATTTTAGACAAAGAATAATAAGCAGGTGAATAGGAAGTCTTAGTCTCCTCTTTCCCACAAGAGCACTTCTTTAACAATAATATACCGACTAAATTGCTTAAAGAGAAATCCAGATCCAGTTAAAAGGTCGAAGGTCCTCAGATGAGCACAAATCTGACTGCAGTCAGATTGAAAGAGATTTGATTTAATTTAAATTTCTTCCTACTTCAAACCAGCACAACTCAGTGCTGAGATAAACCCCCTCTGCCTATGGCTTTTCTCTCCAGGGGAAAAAAAGAGCAGAGTGACTTCAAAGACTCAGGGTTTTTGGTACATTGCCTGAAGGATCAGTTTCTGTTTTGCCTCACTAAGAAGCTGATAGAACTGGTATAGTTTGGAATCCTGGGGACAGGTAAGAGCAAAAGAAAGAGAAGCTTGCTGCAACTATCACAGCTCTGTAATATTGGGAGTCTGTACAGACATGAGGTTGTTTTACCAAAGGATGGAGGACAACTGGAACATCCTCCAAACATTTGTGTATTTAAGAAAACAGAAACCAGAGAGGGCCAGTGCTCACAGACTCTTGAAACAAAATCTAATTAGTAATATATATGCACAAGGTCAGAGAAGGCAAATCTATGGAAGAGGTTGAGAAGTGGGCTCATTGGTGACAATCAGTCCCTGTCAGAGCCAGTTTGTAAGGACTGGGGGAGGTGCATATTCAAATACTAATGAATAGTTACCAATTCAAATCTATAAATCAAACTCAGTGCAACATCAAAAGGTCTAAGTAAGTCTTCAGTAACTAGCACTAAAAAATGGAGATTTGTGAATAATTATCTTAAGGAAACAGTGAATTATAAGAGAGCACAGAAAGACAACTAAAAATTAGGAAAACAATATATGAACAGAATCAAAAAATCAACAGAAATGTTAACTATAACAAAATATCTAAATAAATTCTAAAACTGAAGAAAATAATAACTAAACTGAAAAAATCACTAGAGGAATTCAACGTCAGAGATAACTAAGCAGAAGAAAGAGTCAATGAACATAAAAAAAAAAGTTATTTGTTATCCATTCAAAGGAGCAGGAAAAAAGGGAATGAAAAACAATGAAGAAAGCCTAAAAGACTTATGGAACTAGTAGTATTTAAACTAAAGAGCAACACATTAGTATATGAAACACTCATGTAATGATAAATATAAAAACAAATATAGACTATTGCAATAATGTAATAGTGATTTTAATTGTAGTATAAACCACGAAAGTATTAAAAATAGCAATAACTACAAATTTATGTTAATAAGTATGCAATATAAAATTATGTAAATCCTCACATTGGTAATATCAAATATGTAAAAGAGAGAGAAGTAAAAACAATGAGGTTTTTATGTGATTAATATTAAGTTGTAATCAACTTAAAATAGATTTTTATAGTTTTAAGATTATCTTACTTAATCTTATTCTATACTTACAAATATTAGTTTGTGATCTTGGAAACTAATATTCAGAAATGTAAGTAACACATCTAAGGTCACAGAACAATTAAATATTGAAACAAGTAACCTGAGCCTTCTAACCAGTAAACTATAAGCAGCAAGTCTTCATGTAACCTGAGATTTCCAGCAGATAAAGAAAGTCATGCTTACTAAGACTTGAAGTCTCACTTCAAATGTAATTTTTTTGTTTGTATGGTTGTCTACATAGTTCAATATTTTACTCTCCTTCCAATATTTCCTCATACTAATAACTAACAACAGTGCAAATAACTATTACAGAGCAACTTAATTCACTTCTAATAATGAGATAAGATTCATATTTTAATGACCATAATACAGGGAAATGCCATAAGTACAGTTGGCTATGTTAAAATATTCTAACTCTCCTGGTCAGTTAGTTCAGCGGTAGAGTGTCTGCCCAGCATGTGGAAATTCCGGGTTTGATTCTCATTCAGGGCACACAGGAGAAGCAATCATCTGCTTCTCCACCTTTCCCTCTCTCTTTTCTCTCTATCTCTCTTCCCCTCTTGCAGCCAAGCCTCCATTGGAGCAAAGTTGGCCCAGGCACTAAGAATGGCTCCATGGCCTCTGCCTCAGGTGCTAGAATGGCTCTGGTTGCAGTGAAGCAACGCCTCAGAGGGGCTGAGCATCGTCCCCTGGTGGGCATGCCCGGTGGATCCCAGTGGGGTGCATGAGGGAGTCCAGCTGTCTGCCTCTCCCCTGTTTCTCACTTCGGAAAAATACAAAAAGAAAAAATATATATATTCTAACTGAATTCATAGGCAGGAAAAGTTATTTCAGACTGTCTGATCAGAAATAGCTTCATATATAAAGTGATTTATCTCAGATGTCAATGGAAGAAAGAGATTATGAAACAATTGATGTACTGAGATTTAGAAGAGTACTTGGATTTATACTGTGTAGTTGTGGGGAAAAAAAGTCTACGTTTACTAATAATAGACAGGGCACAGTTTTAAATTCCAGGTCAAAATCTTGAATTTTGTGGTTGTAATTGGTATTGTGTCAAGTAGTCCGGACTCACCCTCAACAATGAGAATTAAGTCTCCATTAACCTGGGAGAATTGGTGTCAGACAGCATTCATCCATCAATCTTCTTCCCAGAGACAGCTTTCTTTCAATGACTGGTTGCTTTAACTATAAATGCTTGACCCCTGTACCACAATTAAGAATAACACTGATGTGTTGACTTAGCTGCTACAGGTACATCACAGTCTGCCCAGTCCTGCTTACTTCCACTATCCCACAGGTGTTTATCCAAAAGCATGTCCTAATAAGTTTAATGCATGGTAATCCACATCTCAGAGTTAACTTTCTTGGAAGCCTGATTTTGAAAACTCCATGGAAAACCAGGGGCTTGCAAAATGTTTTGCAAACAAAGTACATTAGAAAATTTTGTACAATTGTTTATCGTTCAAAATAGTTGAGTTCAAGCATTTGCTCTGCTCTTTTCCAAAATACCAATAAATTTATATCCAAACAATAATCTTATAATAGCAAGAATATAAAATGAAACCCTCAGTAGAAATGATATTTTACAAAGTTCTGTAAAACAGAAAGAATATGGAAACCAGTATTCATGAAAAGGAATAAAAGTAGGTATTTCAACATTAAATAGGAAAAGACTGCAAAGGAAGAGAAAGAAAGCAGTTATTAAAACAGAAGGCACAAGTGAAATTCTTCTTCAAATTTCATGTGTAGTTTAAATGTTAGTGGTACTTAATAAAATTATTTAAATAATCATTTTAATTGAGCAGAGGGAAGGAGATGAAGTTTTATATCGGTAAACTAAATCCTCATCTTTCCTAGAAGAGTACCAAGAGAGAATATGTTTAATTAATAATTTAGAAAAGATTATTTAAGTGAGTAATTTCCAAATAAGGAGCTATGTCTAAATAAATATTGCTGAGTTTAAAAATTGGACTAGGAACAAGACATGGAGGAGCAGTCAACTATTTTATTATAAGTTCTTCTGAACTATCTAATATATGTGCTTGCATTACTATGAAAATATTTAAAACAATGGGCATATTAATCTTGTAGCAACAATTAATTCAGTGGAAAAAGATGAATGGGAAAAGGATGCAAATTGAAAAAGTAATAAAGTTTTTATTGAAACTTCAGCCAACTACTTACAATGCAGTGGGAATGGAAGTATCACTATCAGCGGTCAAGGGCGGATGGCTGAAACATCAGGAATAAATAAAAAGAAATTGTGGTCAGTAAAAGTAGCTGGTTTGAAGAATCAGTATAAACCTTTCTCTGTTTTTATTTTTGTTTAGATTCATGTAGAACAGATGCTAAAATATAATCTGCAGGCCACGCTGGAAATGTAAGAATAAAATATGAGAAGTAGTTAAACTGTAGATTCTATTACATTTTAAAGAGAAGATATCTTAAATACTGATCATTGGATTCATATACTTTTTATTTCTTTTCTTGTTCATTTGAAAAGACTGAAGTACCTTGAAAAATTTATAGCTAGAGTGTTACAGTTAAAATGCAGAAGAAAAAACACAACTTTAATTTTAAGAAATAATAACCAAGACTTGACCTGAAAATATTACAAACAGGACTGTAAATATCAAATTGATTTCATAAAAAACTTGAGAAACAAACATGCATCACATGTACACTAAAAATTATAGGTAAAATATTTTTCTTAAAGTGACATTCCTACTTATTTTTATTTTATTTTACTCTAAAAAGACTAAGTACAAATTTAATATTGTCACTCGAATAATTATCCATTTAAGAAGTCTGTGACCTACTATGTGTCCCAGATCTCCACATATGCAGCCTTACATGCTATTTGTCAGGGATGGATAGGGATTAGGAAGGAGAAAGTTGTAGTGTTTACTGGTATAGTGCTTACAACGTATCTTTGCTCACTTAGTTACCCCTACCACGCAGAGATAACTGAGGAGACTGTTTTATGCATGTGAATCTCTTCTGTCAGATGGTACCAGAAAAAAGTTTGAGAACCTTTCATTTGGCATTTTAATCTTAGATTAATAGATAGCAAATATGATTGCTCTTCTTTAGTTTAGAAAATGGTTAGTCTCAGGGACATTCTTATTGTATTTCTAATAGAAGTGTTCAAATATTAATACGTTTTGACCCCCAATTGAGTCATACCGGACTTATTTTCCAATCTTTTGGAGGAGCGCAGAAGAACCCTCTGAAATAAATACCCTATAGTAATATCTTGCTGTAGTGTTTAGGTAATGGACTCTCAGTTTAAAATGAGTTAAATTTCTGCTTCTGTCCTATGAAGTGTGTGCATTTTAAGTTTGATTCCTCCCCACCCTGGTAGGTTAACTGTGAAGAGTGTCGGACATGCATAAAAGTTGTCGTTTTGATTCCCAGTCAGTGTACAAACGGGAACACCTTATTATTTCTGACTCTCTCTCTCTGGCCCCTTCTTCTCTCATTAAAATCAATAAATCTTGTGTGAATGAATCAACATTAGACCTAACTGTTGTCAGATCCTCAAAAAAAAAGTATTAAGTTTGATTCCTCTTCTGGATAAAAACAGTGCTTGCTATAATGTAGAATTTTCAGTAATGAGACAATGTATTTAAGGCCTTAATTTTTAGACTAGCATATACAAGCACTTTAAAATATTAGCTTTGGTTTAAGGATTAATTTAAAATGAAAATAAAAGTAAGAAGAATGAGGACATTTACCAAGTTATGAAACTAGTATCACAGTTCTATTAGATTTTAGTGTCATCCTTTAGGGTTTTAATTTACCTGCAAAGCTTTTATTTTATACTGATAAACTTAGAGAATTCTTTAGAATTAAAAACAAATCTAGTTCACTTTTCTCAAATTAGTATTTACTGCTTTAACATTGTTCTAGGCATGACCTGTGGTGGCACAGTGGATAAAGTGTTGAGCTGGAACGCTGAAGGCATAGGTTTGGAACCCCGGGCTTGCCTGGTCAAGGCACATATCAGAGTTGATGCTTTCTGCTCCGCCCCACCTTCTGTCTCTCTCTTTCTTCTCTATAAAATGAATAAATAAAAAATATAAAATTGTCATAAATAAAAGAGTAACAGTCAGAAAAACATAATACAATTCTATACAGAATTAAGCAATTCTTATAGCCTTAAATTTTTGGATTAAAAATAGAAGCCATGCAATATACATGAAAAATGTTTATATTTTATGCATGTTGGAATTAGTTGAAATTAATGTGTCTCTAATTCCAACACAGGCCACAGCATATATTAAGAACTTAGTAAAACTTGTAAAATATATTTGACCTCAAGACAGTTCATTAATTTTGGTCATCAAATGATTTCTGTGTATTGCTGCACCATCAGATTAACAATGGACTTTAGAAAAATCATTAACATGACTATAATTTACCAATTATTATCTCTGTAATATAGTAATATAATTAACTTTGAATTATTAAGTAAATTATTTTAGCTCTAAAAATTAATGAAGAGAAAGATTTTTGGAAAAAATTACTAATGCAGATAACTACCTAAATTAATAACCAGTAGTTTTTCTCATGTATCTGAATATTCATATATTTTTAAAATATTATTGCAAATGAGGAAACAAATATGTAATGATTTTCACAAGTGGTGAGTATCATAAACTGGAAAATAATATTACTATTTTGATCTAAAATTAAAGATTAATATTTTTTCTCCAAAATAGCTTCAGGGGTGACATCAGAGAAATGGCACCATGTGGAGCACTCCTGATACCTCTCCCCAAAATTTCTAAACGTTCTACAACCACAGACAGAAAAATCAATCCATGGAGAGTCTGTAAGTTCCACACACTGAACAAAAAGGTATGATTGGGCAAAAAAATGGCTAAATATATAAGCAACCCTGAAGGAAATAGGACGGAGAATGGAACACTCCACCTTCCTCACCAATCTGAGCAAGGGTTACTTTCACTTGGAACTGAGAGAGAGAGAGAGCTGGGGATGTGGAAGGAGCCAAGCTGAGGCACAGACATAAAAGTGGAGGAAAGAGTGGGCCCGTGGTGACTCAGCCCGCATGAGCTAATGCCGGCACCAGACCCCGGCAAAGGCGGGTGAGCAATGGCCTCCATTACCCCCCAATATCCTGGTCAGGGAGCGCGGACAATATGTGAGAGGTTTCTCCTAGGGCCCCAGGCATGGGCACCCGTGTTCCTGGACAGAGTGGCAGGGTAAGAGACTTCTGCGTGGGCTGCAACCAGAGTCTCACTGTAATCCTTTCTCCCCCAACAACAGCATGTGGGGAGTGCACAAAAGGCAACTTCCTTATGCCCAGACTCCTCCAGGCGGGCAGGGTGCTCCCACTAGCCATTCAGTCTAACATCTTGGGGAAGAAAAATACAAAAGTGTGGGGGGGGGGGCGAAGGGCATGGAGGCAACTTGCAGACAGTCTCTGGAGCAGATCTAAAGATCTAGTTGTTGAAATTAGCTTAACCCACAGTCTGTTCACTGCCCAACTGGCTTACACGGCTCTGGATGACAAGATCTCTCTCATCTCAGTGATCTAAGACAAGAGAGAGATGTGATATATTTTAGTGCTTTTTGCTCTGCACGTAGGGCAACTTCCAGTCAGCTGACACAGGGTGAAGAACCTGCTTAAGCTGGTGGCACTGATTAGCAGAGCTTTCATACTCAGGGATATGCACTAAAAAGATGGACTTTAAGACCTGTTCTGCAGGCAGCGACTAGGGCATCTTATTCCCAGCCAAGACAGGTTACAAACTGCAAAAAGCCTGGAGAGACTGGTCCCACAGAGTGCTGAGAAATACTGGACACACCTGGAGGCTCATAGAAAGACACCTTGAGAGCAATCGGCTCCCAGCCCTGCCTAACTACACTGGTGGCTCTGACTGACAGAACCTTACCCAGAGCCCTGTGCTGATTGGGGATAGAGTGAGGATTTGCCAGCTCTTTGAGCCTCTGACTCTCCAGGCAGTGGCAGTGACAACTTCATAGCTGGATCACCAGGCTGCTAATTCAGGAAGGAGAGACTAGGAGAGAGGCTCTGAGAAAACGAACTCTCCCCTTGTTGGAGCTTGCCAATGCTAACAAGACCCAACCACCAACGAGACTGAGGTCTAGCATATGACATCAGCATAGCGACACATCAACTGCAAATCTCTACCTGAGCATGCCACAGGGACAGAGGCTGGGGTACAGTGCCACAGACCGGGAAGAGGAAGAGGAAGGAAAATGGAAGAAGATAACCTCTCAAAATCAAGAAAAATCCACAGTCTTTATAACCTTTTTCACTTTTTTTTGTGTTTCTTTCATCTTCTTATCTTTATTTATTTATTTTTTCTGCCACCGTGGTCCTTTTATCCTCTGCTCGTCTTATTCTTTTCTCTTCATATTGAGCTACATTACCCATAAGTGTTACATTTTCCATTTTTCTTTTCTTTTTTCTTTCTCTATATGAGGGTCACACTCCAAAACCCTTAACTTTCTCTCTCTCTCTCTTTTTTTCTCTCTCCCTCTTTCTTAGTTTCTTCTTTTCTCTTTTACTTTTCCTCTCACTCGATCCCCACTCATGAACAAATTATTTTATTTTGGATTCAAATTTCTTCTTTGTGGCATTTTGTGTGCTTTTTACTTCGCTTTTTAACTCGTTAGCATTCTCCCCACCCCCGGCTCTTCATTCTATGTAGCTTTTGTTCAATTACAATAATAGTTCTTTTTTCTTTTTCTTGTTTCCTTCTTATCCCTTTCACAGTATCTCTCATTCTATCATCATTTACAAACAAACTGTTTTATTCTTGATCCAATTTTTTTTTTGCATTTTGTGCATCTCTACTTTCTTTATTGTCCCTTTATCACTTATCCCCAACTCACTCCCCCCAATATAGGTAGTTTTTGCTCCATTTAGCACAATATAATTCTCAGTTTTTTACAGTATTTTCTTAAGGAAAGAAAGAGAAAAAAAGAAATAATAATAAATTTTATTTATTTTTTTATTGTTTATATTTTTACTTTTTATTCTTTATTAATTCACATTAGTGTTATTAATAAAATCACCCTCAGATGCCATTAAGGAAAAGGAAATCGAATATCATGGATACAAAAGACAGAGAGGTAGCACAGATAAATGAGGAAAAATCTATAAAAAAAAATTTTAATAGATTGGAAACCTGGAGTTAAATGACAGAGAATTTAAAACAGAAATCTTAAAAATACTCAAATATATACAAGAAAACAAAGAAAGACAATTTAGGGAGCTCAGAAAACAACTCAATGAACACAAAGAATATATTACCAAGGAAATTAAAACTATAAAAACAAATAAAACAGAGATGAAAAACTCAATTCATAAACTGAAAAATGAAGTAACAAGCTTAGCTAATAGAACAGGCCAGATAGAAGAGATGATTAGTGATATAGAAGACAGGCAACTTGAGGCACAACAGAGAGAAGAAGAGAGAGACTCAGAATTTTAAAAAATGAGAAAGCCCTACAGAAATTCTCTGACTCCATCAAAAAGAATAACATAAAAATAATAGGTATATTAGGAAAAAAGAGAGAAAATGGAATGGAGAACATATTCAAACAAATAATAGATGAGAACTTCCCAAGCCTGTGGAAAGAACTAAAGCCTTGAATTCAATAAGCAACACCTAGTTATCTTAATCCCAACAAACCTACTCCAAGGCACATCATAATGAAATTGTCACAAACCAACAACAAGAAAAAAATTCTCAAGGCACCCAGGGAAAAGAAGAATACAACATAAAAAGGAAGGCCTATTAGATTATCATCAGGTTTCTCAGCAGAAACTCTACAAACTAGAAGAGAGTAAACCCCAATATTTAAAGTTCTAAAAGAGAAGAACTTTCAACCAAGAATACTACACCCATCAAAGCTATCTTTCAAATATAAAGAAAAAATAAAAACATTCACAGATACAGAAAAGATGATGGTATTTATCATCAGAAAACCCTCACTTCAGGATATACTAAAGGGGGTTTTCCAACCAGATACAAAGAATAAAACTAAACAAAACCACAAGTAAAAGCTCCACCAAGAAAACAATAAAACCACATTTAAACTGTGACAATAAAAACAATAAAAGGGAGAGGACAAAGATTAAGAGTAGAAAAGGATGATGCAGTGAAGAAGCACTCATAAGATAGTGTACTACAATGAACATAGTAGGGACCCTTTTCATTACTTAATGGTAACTACCCCTAAAAAAACCACCACAGAAGCACATGACTTGAAAAAGGAAGTAACAGAGGAAAGAAGTATGGATTACAACCAAACAAAAACAAATGATAGAAAAACAAAAGAGAAGAATCAAACAAGATACAAAACTAACAGAAAGCAATATATAAAATGGTAACAGAAAACACTCAATTGTCAATAATTACACTAAATGTAAATGGATTGAACTCACCAATAAAAAGACACAGAGTAGCATAATGGATTAAAAAAGAAAATCCAACTGTATGCTGCCTACAAGAAACACATCTAAACCACAAGGATAAAAACAAATTCAAAGTGAAAGGCTGAAAATAATACTCCAAGAAAATAACATCCAAAAAAAGCAGGTATACCAATACTCAGATCTAACAGTGCTGACTACAAGAAAGCAAAGGTAATCAGAGACAAAAATGGTCATTTCATGATTAAGGGGACACTAAATCAAGAAGACATAACACTTCTTAATATATATACACCAAACCAAGGAGCACCAAAATATATAAGACAGCTACTGACTGACCTAAAACAAAAACTGACAAAAATACAATCATACTTGGAGACCCCAATACACTGCTGATGGCTCTACTCTAGATGGTTAATTCAAACAGAAAATCAATAAAGAAATATTGGCCTTAAATGAAACACTAGAGCAATTGGATATGATAGATATCTACAGGACATTTCATCCCCAAGTGTCAGAGTACACATTTTTCTCTAGTGTACATGGAATATTCTCAAAAATTGACCACATGTTGTGCCACAAAAATAACATCAGCAAATTCAGAAAAACTGAAATTGTAACAAGCATATTTTCTGATCATAAATTTTTGGAACTAGAATTCAACTACAAAAAACAGGTAAAGAAACACAAAAATGTGAAAACTAAACAACATACTTTTAAAAAATGAGTGGGTGAAAGGAAAAGTAAGTGCAGAGATCAAAAGATACATACAGACAAATGAAAATGACAATACGACATATCAGAATCTCTGTGATGCAGCAAAAGCAGTAATAAGAGGGAAGTTCATATCACTTCAGGGCTATATGAACAAACAAGAGAGAGCCCAAGTAAACTACTTAACACCTTAAGGGATTATAAAAGGAACAAAGACAACCCAAAACCAGTCGAAGAAAGGAAATAATAAAAATCAGAGCAGAAATAAATGAAATAGAAAACAGAAAAACTATAGAAAAAATTAATAAAACAAGGAGCTGGTTCTTTGAAAAGATCAACAAAATTGACAAACCCTTGGTAAGACTTACCAAGAAAAAAAGAGAAAGGACTCATATAAACAAAATCCAAAATGAAAGAGGAGAAATTACCACAGATATCATAGATATATAAAATTATTGTAGAATACTATGAAAAACTATATGCCACCAAATTTAACAATCTAGAAAAAAATGGATGAATTCCTAGAACAATACAACCTTCCTAGACTGAGTCATGAAGAAGCAGAAAGCATAAACCAGACATCTTAAAACTTTTTATAAAAACGACCCACTTTTGCAGTGCTGGTCAACCTGGTTCATACCTTCCACTAGTAGGCGTTTCAGCTTTCATGATGGGCAGTAATGGACCAACCAAACGGCACTGTGATTGACCCACCAGGAAAGCTGGAGTGGCCACTAGTGGGCGGTAGGGACCAGGTAGGACAGCACTGCAAAAGTGGGCCATTTTTATAAAAAGTTTTAAGACGTCTGCAGACCAATAAGCAGGGAGAAAATAGAAAAAACTATTAAAAACCTCCCCAAGGCCTGACCTGTGGTGGTGCAGTGGATAAAGCGTCGACCTGGGAATACTGAGGTCAGCAGTTTAAAACCCTGCACTGGTCTGGTCAAGGCACATATGGGAGTTGATGCTTCCAGCTCCTCCCCCCTTTCTCTCTTTCTCTATCTCTCTCTCTCACTCTGTGTCTCCTCTTTAAAATGAATAAATAAATAAATTTAAAAAATAATAAAATAAAATAAAAATTAAAACAACAACAACAACAAAAAAAAAACCTCGCCAAAAATAAAATGTCCAAGCTCAGACAGCTATACTAGTGAATTCTATCGAACACTCAAAGATGATCCTGTTCCTATTTTACTCAAACTCTTCCAAAAAATTGAAGAAAAAGCAATACTTCTAAACACATTTTAAGTGGTCAACATAACCCTCATACCAAAACCTGGCAAGGACGGCACAAAAAAAGAAAACTACAGACCAATATCTCTAATAAATACAGATGCTAAAATACTAAACAAAATACTAGCAAATCGAATACAACAACATATTTAAAAAATAATACATCATGATCAAGTGGGATTCATCCCAGAATCTTAAGAATTGGTTCAATATACGTAAAACGGTTAACATAATACACTATATCAAGCCTGATCAGGCGGTGGCGCAGTGGATAGAGCATAGGACTGGGATGCGGAGGACCCAGGTTTAAGACCCCGAGCTTGCCAGCTTGAACGCGGGCCCATCTGGCTTTAGCAAAAGCTCGCCAGCTTGGGCCCAAGGTCGCTGGCTCCAGCAAGGGGTTGCTCTGTCTGCTGAAGGCCCGCAGTCAAGGCACATGTGGGAAAGCAATCAATGAACAACTATGGTGTCGCGATGCCAATGAGAAACTAATGATTGATGCTTCTCACCTCTCTCCGCTCCTGTCTGTCTGTCTCTATATATCCCTCTGCCTGACTCTCTCTCTGTCCCTGTAAAAAAAAATACACTATATCAACAAAACAAAGAACATAAACCACATGATCATATCAATCGATGCTGAAAAGGCATTCGATAAAATACAACACAATTTTATGTTTAAAACACTCAACAAAATGGGTATAGATGAAAAATATCTCAACATGATAAAGACCATTTATGATAAACCATCAGCTAACATCATATTAAATGGCATAAAACTGAAAACTTTCCCCCTTAAATCTGGAACAAGACAGGGTTGTCCACTCTTATTTAACGTGATGCTAGAAGTTCTAGCCAGAGCAATCAGACAAGATAAAGAAATAAAAGGAATTCATATAGAAAAAGAAGAAGTAAAGGTTTCACTGTTTGCAGATGATACATTCCTATACATCAAAAATTCCAAAGACTCCACAAAATGATTGCTAGAAAGAATAAACCAATACAGTAAGGTTGCAGGATACAACATTAATATACAAAAGTCCATAGCCTTTCTATATGCCAACAATGAAACATTAGAAAACGAACTCAAAAGAATAATCTCCTTCATGGTTGCAAAAAAAATAAAATAAAATACCTAGGAATAAACATAACAAAGAATGTAAAGGACCTATATAACAAAAACCACAAAACATTGTTAAGTGAAATAAAAAAACATACCATAAAATGGAAAAATATTCCTTGTTCTTTGACAGGAAGAATAAATATAATCAAAATGACCATATTACCCAAAGCAATATACAAGTTTAATGCAATTTTTATCAAAATTTCAATGACATTTTTTTTAAAGAAATGGAGCAAAAAATCATCAGATTTATATGGAACTATAAAAAACCCGAATAGCCAAAGATAAGGAAAAAGAATGAAGCTGGGGGCATTACAACACCTAACTTCAAATTATATTATAGATGAATGACAATCAAAACAGCATGGTATTGGCAGATATATAGACATTCAGACCAATGGAACAGAATAGAGAACCCAGAAATAAAACCACATATATATGGTCAAATAATTTTTAGTAAAGGGGACAACAATACACAATGGAGAAAAAAAACCCTCTTCAACAAATGGTGCTGGGAAAACTGGAAAGCCACATGCAAAAGAACGAAACTCGACTACAGTTTGTCCCCTTGTACTAAAATTAATTCAAAATGGATCAAAGATATAAATATAAGACCTGAAACAATAAAGTACATAGAAGACAACATAGGTACCAAACTCATGGACCTTCATTTTAAAGAGTTTTTTATGAATTTTACTCCAAAGGCAAGGGAAGTGAAGGCAAAGATAATTGAATGGGATCATATCAGACTAAGAAGATTTTGCACAGCAAGAGAAACTGACAACAAAATAAACAGACAGCCAACTAAATGGAAGATGATATTTTCAAACAACAACTCAGATAAGGGGCTAATATAAAAAATGTACAAAGAACTCAATTACAAAGAACTTAACAACAAACTAACAAACAATCCAATTAAAAAATGGAAAAAGGACATGAACAGAAACTTCTCTCAGGAAGAAATACAAATGGCCAACAAATATATGAAAAGATGCTCATCTTCATTAACTATTAGAGAAATGCAAACCAAAACTACAATGAGATACCACCTCATGCCTGTTAGATTAGCTATTATCAACAAGACAGTTAATAACAAGTATTGGAGAGGCTGTGGAGAAAAAGGAACCCTCATCCACTGTTGGTGGGAATGTAAAGTAGTACAACCATTATGGAAGAAAGTATGGTGGTTCCTCAAAAAACTAAAAATAGAACTACCATATGACCCAGCAATCCCTCTACTGGGGATATACCCCTCAAACTCAAAAACATTGGTATGTAAAGACACATGTAGCCCCATGTTCACTGCAGCATTGTTCACAGTGGCCAAGACATGGAAACAATCAAAAAGCCCTTCCACAGATGACTGGATAAAGAAGATGTCGTACATATATACTATGGAATACTACTCGGCCATAAGAAATGATGATATCAGATCATTTACAACAAAATGGATGAACCTTGATAACATTATACGGAGAAAATAAGTAAATCAGAAAAAAACTAAGAACTGCATGATTCCATACATAGGTGGGACATAAAAAAGAGAATAAGAGACATGGACATGAGTGTGGTGGTTATTGGAGGGGGGGAAGGGAGGGGGGGGGAGGGGAGGGGCGCAAAGAAAACCAGATAGAAGGTGACAGAGGACAATTTGACTTTGGGTGATGGGTATGTAACATAATTGAATGACAAGATAAGCTGGAGATGTTTTCTTTGAACATATGTACCCTGATTTATTAATGTTACCCCATTAAAATTAATAATAGTACAAAAAATAGCTTCAATACAACTAAGCAGCTTGAACACAGAGAGGTTTACAAAAATAATTTATTTTAATCAAATTAAAAATTATTTTAATCAAATTAAAAATTACTTTTATCCAATATATAAAGCATCAAATGAATAATGAGAAGTGATCATTTTTATTATTTGTAATGATATTGATTTAATTGAATCTGTGATTACTTTTAGAATATTAGCAATAAATTTCAGTTTATAGTAAAACTTGTTTATTTTGAAATGGTTTTAGTGATCATATTTGGTATTTTGATATAGCTTACATTGGTTGTGCTTAAACATCATTCTATTTCATTTCTAATATGCAGATGAGAAAATATCTTGCAGCAATAAAATAGCTGAATACAGTTTTATGAACAAGTAATAGAGCAACCTAAAATAATTAGGCAAAAGAAAGAAAAAAGAAAGTCAGGAGAACCACCTTCTAAGAGTATAAGAAACACCCAATGTTTAAGACTAAATTGTAGGAGTGAGTCTTGCATTTCCCTTTCCCTCAAGCTTTACAAATAAATTTTCACTGAGTATGCTGACTTTTATTCTCAAAAATCTTTCTGCAATGCACCTGTTTCTATAGTATCAAACTAGAATGGGCTAAATTGTCTCTTAAGTGAATAAATTCTAAATCAACTCTCGTCTTAGTCCAGTATATTCAATAAATCCAAAATGATATTTTAAATGGAAATTTAAATATTTCACATATGACTGCTCAAAAGCAATCACCAGCTTCCTATTTTCTTAAGTAAAAATTCAACTTTTCAGACCTTGACTACTTCTGACCTTTACCCTACCTCCTTTTACAGTTCTAACCAATGCCATTCTTCTTCATCTCTCTTATCTCTATTCAATTTCCTTATAGTAGCATGATCTTTATTAATATATAACATTTGCACATACAGTATCTCCAGGGATGATTAGCTCCAGGACTCCCTGTGGATGCCAAAATCCAACAAGGCTCAGGATACTCAACTTCCTAATATAAAATGGAGTGGTATTTCTGTATAACCAATGCACGTCCACCTGTATACTTTAAATCATCTCTAGATTACTTATAACACCTAATAAAATGTAATGTTATGAAAATAATTGTTATTCTGTATTGATTAGGGAATAATGACAAGAAAAGTCTGTACATATTCAGTTCAGATGCAACAATCTATGTAGTACACATCAGCACATTAGCAACAACTGTTTTTATAAAATATTTTATACAAAAAAAAATATTATCCATCCTCAGTTAGCTCAATTCATGATGAAGAACTTTCAGAAATGAAAGGCCCACTGTACTCTTTTATTTGCTTCATATACTCGTCTCTTTCGCCACAGCATTTTTTTTTTTAAATTTTTATTTATTTATTTATTTATTCATTTTTTTTAGAGAGGAGACACGGAGAGAGAGAGAGTGTAAGAGAGAGAGAAAGGGGGGAGGAGCTGGAAGCATCGACTCCCATATGTGCCTTGACCAGACCAGTGCAGGGTTTTGAACTGACGACCTCAGTGTTCCCAGGTCGACGCTTTACCCACTGCGCCACCACAGGTCAGGCATCGCCACAGCATTTTTGACTAGATATGGTAATATGTATTTCTCAGTTGCTTACTTCTGTGAAGAAATCTTAAATTTCAATATTATGTCATATAACTTATAGCATCTAGTGTTTTCATTTAATTATGCTATAACAATACTTATTACACATGTGTTTGTGCAATTATTTGGTTCATGTCATTCCTGCTCCACTGGACTTCGTACACATTGAAAGAATAAGTCATATTATTTTTTCTCACTATTGCATCTTTAGTGCTTTGTATTGCACACCCAGATATCCAGTTCCTGGTATATATAAACTGATAAACTAATGGAGTATACTGAAATATTATTTGAAAATCATTACTCTACCCTTTGTCATGAGACTTATTATGGCTAAGGATATATGGTTGATATAATATCATTCTGGTTCCAATATGAGATAGCAAAAGGTAGCCTTGGTTGAAGGTAGTAGATACCTTAAATTTTTTGGTTTCATCTTCTAAAACGTATACCTGTTTGGCAGAGAATATCTTTAAAACAGAAACCAAGACTAGATTTCATTTTTCCTGTCCCCTTTGAGAAGGGAAGAATAATTGGAGCAATAAGCTTATGGTCTGTAGCACCCACTGTACTGCTTTAGCAAATTGCTATTACTTTTCATGAGAAGGCAGACTGTACACTGGTTACACACAGGGTGTGTGTTTTTGATGTGCAGCAAGAGTGGGAGGCCTCTCTCATTAAAAACTGCAGGCAGATGCTATTTGTAGAAACACATGCTGATGCTCACAGGCAGTGGTGCATGCTAGTAAGAAATGAATAGGAATTATCTCTTTTTTAAAAAAATATAGTATAGGCATTTCAAGTTTTCAAAGATGTATTTTAAGTTCACTAGTTTCTAAAGGCTGTATCCTATCAACACATAGTTTATTAGTCTCTTTTTACACTTCTTTGAACTACAAAAAACATTAAAGATCATTCAATCCAGTTTTATAAATTTTCTGGGGACTTTAAAGTATACTGATGTATAAACCCACCCCGGACAAATTCTGGTCATTAGAGTAGGGCAAAGATAGTTCTAAAGAGCTCTCAGGGCAATTTTTGTATGCATCTAGGTTTGAAACCTTTGATTCTAGTTTTATTCCTTTATTTCATGAAGAAGAAATTGAGGCTCAAAGAGGTGGGATGATTTACCCAAGGTGACCAAAATCATCGTTATAATTGTTAGTGAGACCCAGGCAGTTCCACAGCATTATATGTATTCTACTGTAGTGAGAAAGGCCTCCCTTTAAGCAAGATCATGTTCCCCATGACTTTATTCACCCATATCAGCAAATAGAAGCTTTAAGTTTAAGTGCAAGCTTATATTACTGCTAAACATAGTTTACCTTTTATATAGATACCTCTAATTTAAACTAGTAAATATTATCTCAGAAAGTCTAAGTTCAAAATTTCTTTTATGTCTAAATATGATGTAGAACCTTTTAATGATAAAATATATATTCTTTTCTTTCACTAAATATAAACCAGTATTTGATTCTAATATTTATTATTTACATTGTATCCCCACATTGTGACTGAGAGTTCATTCACAGGTCTGTTACCTTTATTTTACATATGTATGAAGAATATAGAGAAAACTGTTAAAAACAGCAGAAAAAAAATGGTTGAAGAGGATTGTTTAGAAATGTAAAGTAATAGTAAAAAAACTGTGAGATTTAAAGTGAAATGTATATATAAGACTGCCTGTAGGACATAAATATAAGTAAATATTGAAAGGGAGGCTATAGGAATACATATTATTTTCGTAAACTAACTCTCCTAGATTAACAAAACTGCTAGTGGCGGTGCATTTAAAGTATTTTGAAAGAATTTTTGCCAAACCTTGCTGTAGTCATGGTTCTATTGGTAAAACTACAATATAAAGAAAGCATAAAACTAAAAATACTCATGTGTTTGACCAATGGAAACAAAAAGGAACAAAGAGAATTAAATATAAGCATCCACAATTAACATATATATAATTAAATATATGTATATTTATATATACATATATATGTTTTATACAATATATATTTATATATTTTAATAATAATATGTTGTAATTATATATTATATATTATAAAATAGAATATATAAATTTCTATATTTAATTAAATTTATTAGAGTAAAATTGTTCAATAACATTGTATAAATTTCAAGTGTATACTTCTAAATCACATTATCTATATTCTGCTTTCTGTGGTCAGTAAAGTCTCCTCTCCCCTTATCACTATCTTTTCAAAATTCTTTTTCTTTCAAAAGGAGAATGCACTGTAATTCAATATAGTAAAATTCAGTATATCATTGTATCATGGACATTTGTGTTCTTCATATGTCCTACAAATGCTCATATTTGTCAAAAAAAGGAGTACAGACACTGACATCACAGGACAATGATTTTTTACTGATATTACCGTGTTCACTGGAGAAAAGCAGTCATTTGCATCCTAAGACAAATTGATTATCTTATTTAGGATGATTATATTAATAACACCATCAGAATCTAATTTTATCTAAGTCTTAAGACTAAAAGGAGTGTCCAAAGATCCTTCTCTTTTTCACTATTTTTCTAAATGTATCTCTGAGAAAACCGAGGCTGTTACTGACCATTTCACTTCAACAAGGTCATTTTTAATGAACAAAAGTTAATTAAGCCCAAATTATCTCTTTGGGTGTAACTGGTGATATCACAATTTGAAGAGTCTTAGATTTGATGGGCATAAGGAGGAAAAATTAGAAGTCTATATTGCTAACAATGTCAACCTAACATTTATAATGAAATAAATTTTACAAGGAGCAAAAAAAATATATGAAAGCCCTAGGAATTTTTAAAGGGAAAGAGGACAGGAAATTTGCCAAATGAGTAGAAGAAAAATAAAAACCAGCAGTAAGTAGTACAATTTAAAAAAAAATGATTATGCAAGTCGATTGAATACGAATGTGAAACAGTTTCCATACTGTTGCTGATGTAATTAAACACTCACATACATACACTCATGCATACAGTATTAAAATAGAAACATTTTGACAGCCTTAGTTAATTCATATTTTAGCACTACCTTATCTGATTCAATTGAGTTTTTGTTCACTTATTACTACAATATGTTACAAGATGCCTTTTCTGTTTCTTCTAAAAATGTCATATTATTTTTCAGTTGAAATATCTTCAAATTGATCAACTAGTTTCCTTTTTTTGCCAAAAGAATATGATAATATATTAATAAGAAATAGGGAACTAAATGGAGAGAATCAAAATGGATTTTCATACAATAATAAATGTAGAAACATAACCTGGTTTATTAATGTAGATTGAACCATAAAAATTATCAAAAATTGTTAATTATCAGTATCTCTGTTTGATTCAGCCTATCAGAAGAAATAACTGTATTTGAGAATGATGGAAATGCATAGAGAAGTATCTAAATCACACAATGTGATCCCATTGTGTAAACATCAAAGAATTTTAATGTAAAAGAATGAAGCATTTGTTGTGTGCCTAAAGTTTAAAAATGTGACAATTATATATGTTGTAGCTCAATGAAAAAAATTAGATTTTTTTTTCTAAGTGTGACTTAGATTGAATTTTGTGGAAAGACAAGCTAGCTTATTTAACTTTCTCTTATTTGTTACTGATGATTATTTCCAAAATCATTTGCATCATGATTTGAATTCAATAAGCAAGATATATAAGTTTATACATTGACAAAAATAATTTCATAATCAACTTTCTTTCAAAGAAATTCTTAGCAGTCCCTCTTACCTTTCTAACTCTGTTGACTGTAACTTATCAAATGTCAAGTATTCTACAGATTTCTTTGAATCACATTGGGTACACCCACTGCCTTTTTCCTCCTCTTATCTGCACTCCTCTAGAGTCATTAGAAAGTAACTCCCAGAAGCCTGCTTTCATGATCTGTCTGCCTTTAAGCACAGTCACATTTTCAATCTTTTTATTTCTTTGAGAAAATTGATCTGTAACTTCTTGAACTCTGGTGTTTCTCATATCCAAAGCCAAAGAGGTATTAAGAAGTCTACTTTTAAAACAATGTAGAAATTTGAAAACCAACTGTATTAAATCACAATATGTTATCTTAAAAATGTGAACTTAAAAGATTTGAAATGCAACCCTTAGAGCCATTATTAACTTCATGGTTCATATTACAACCTCCTTTAGGAGTGACATGGAGGTTGAAAGAGAGAGCCATGATAAAATATGGAAGGTAAATTGAACAAAATAAATCCACTGATTGTTTTTCTTTTTTGACATTTGAAAAACATGACAGATATAAATGTGAAGATCATAATGTAAAACAAGAAAGGAGTACAATTTCTTAATATGTTGATTTTAAAAAAAGTCTAGGTGTTTTCTTTAGGTCTTTACTATTAGTAATCACAAAGTAGAATTCTAAAATGCAGAAAATATGAAGTATGTAAATATATAAATTAACATTTTTTTCATAAATAATATCTTATGTGTTTAAATTACAATTTAGAAATAGCATTTTCATAGTATCCTTAATGTGGGGAAATTAAAAATATTCATTAGCTACTACAAGTGATGGTTTTAATTTCAATATTTAGTTTTAAATAAGCTATTTAAAAATTTTAGTGATGATTTAATTTCAACTATATATGTTGCTCTGAAATGTATCAATAGTGTATCTAATTAGTATTTACTAAGCTCTATCACTATTTATATTTTAAAACTATTCTGATCTATGGTTAAATAAAATTAAGAAGTTATTTGAAAACTTAAATATTTTAAAATTTGAAAAGCAGTGTGGTATAATACTGGAATGCAGAATTGCATTTCTAAGTTAGAATTTCTCAGCTTACATCAATTTATGTTGGTAAATTTGAGCATATCACTAAATCTCTTAGATATTGTTTTCCTCATATTTAAAGTAAATAAGTGAAAAATTCAAAACTCTCTTATAGTTTATAAATTTTGAATTATTTTAAGATATACAAGTAGCTATTTTAAATTTTTCATGATTGTTCTTTTGAATGAAGCATCTTTTTTATGTTTATTCATATAAATATGTAAAAAGTTCAACATATTAAATAAGAAACTTTATTTATGATTTTTAATTCACCATTTCCAAGAAAGTAGCATATTGGGTTTCTCAGAAAAACTCAATGGTCTATCTGGAAAAACATTTAGTTTAAATTTATCTTAACAGTTACTATCTAGATGTGTGATAATTTTTTATTCCACAGAATAACAGGTTGATGTTTATGGGTCCTAAATCAACCCAGTATTAGAAAATAATGTTCATAGTAAATCCAGGTAGAGAACAGTGCTGAATTCTGTAATGTATACTGAGGTATATATATATATACATACATACATTATCTAGTTATTTAGTTTCTGTTTACAACAAGAGATGGAGTACACTTTGTGGTCAAACACATTTTGTGTATATTTTATAACCAATTTGAATAAGTGTGAGTTTAAGTAGTCAAACATTTTTATTGAAAAGCTCTTATGTCTATTATTTTGCACTTAGCATTTTGGTAATATGACATACATTCAATTTCAAAGGAAAAGAGACACAAGACATGTAATTTGCATTCTTACAAAAGATAACATCTGAATGATAAGAAGGGACTACTAAAAACAGTATTATTACAACAACTGGATTAAAACAAATTATAAAATTAAGTTGATTGAAATAATACCTGTCACAAAGTTAATTATTAATTATAATCATTTTATGGTGAATCTTAGAAAATATTTTCTTGTAAAAATGTTTAACTACCAGGTTAAGGGTTTGTTATTTTATCAAGATGGCCTAGAAAATAAAACAATTAAATATCTTATTAGACATTTTGACTTGTAGCAATGTATACTTGTCATTAAGACGAATTATAGCAGAGTTTACAAAGTAAGTAAAAAAGACAAAATTGTTGAGCAATACTAGTGAATAAGAATCAATAGGGCTAAACAACTAAGTATGGGAAATTATCAGAATTTAGAATGAGAATGACTGAAAGAAAAATTCATTGGCAGATATTAGAAAATCACAAGGAAGAGCTAGATATGGCAGAAAGACAGTGACTTCAGTATGGCATATTTTATGTTTGAAATGACTTCTAAATGTCAGCTGTCACTTTGAATTACAAATGTTTATTCAAAATGGCATCTGTCGCTTTGAATTACAAATGTGTATTGTAAGTCAAGTTAATTTTATCATATTTGTTGATGGCCTATGATAGAACCTGGCCACTATACACACAAAGATATTAAAAAAATGTTTTTATAGATGTGAAGTTCAATAAATTTAGGACCAATGAAATTTTTTAACAGCAGTGCCAGGTCCCCTAACTCCCAGGATATTATCTTAACTATCATACTATTCCATTTTATCATTTTATGGACAACAATAAAAAGATCTGTGAGCATAAACTCCAATATTAGAAAATATGGCCCCTTCCAAATTAACCTTCTGTTCAAGTGTGCTTATTAGTTTAACAAAGGTTTTTAAAGAGAAAATATAAGAGAGTAATATCTAAACATTATTATTTAAATGATTTATATAAACCCAGCATTTTTCCTAATGACAGATAATTTTGCAATAAAATGTTAAACTTATGAAATTTCTATTCCAATTAGTATTTCACTGGTGATTATCTGGATTTAATCTTTAAAAATTTATTTATTTCTATTGGAATGATGGGTTAATAAAATTATATGTTTCAAGTGTCAGTTCTATAATCTTATCTGTATATTACATTATATATTTACAAGCTGAAATCAAATCTCTTTCCATTACCAGCTATTTGACTTGCTTTACCCCTTCCACCCATTCTGCTTTTCCTCTGGTAACTACCACACTATTGTCTGTGTCTCTGAATTTTTGTCTCAGAATCCTTTCCCTAAGAAGTCATACAAAAGGCCAACAGATATATGAAAAGATGCATAACTTTACTAGCTATTAGGGAAATGCAAATTAAGACTACAGTGAGATACCACCTCACATCTATTTGAATGGCTATCATCAATCAGACAAGTAAAGCAAGTTTTGGAGTAATTGTACATAAAAAGAAGCCCTCATTCATTGCCAGTGGAAAGGTAATGATACCGCCATGCTGAATAAAGGGATGATACCGCCATGCTGAATAAAGAGTAAGGAAGCCATTGTGAATAGAGTAGATTCTGATGGGCTGCCAACACCATAGGAACTATAGAACATGGTAAAATAATGGTTGAGCTAATGAAGTACAATACTGAATAAGAAACTGAACTCAAGTCTGAAACATTCTAGAGAAACCGTATTTTTGGAGGAAGATATGGAATTTCATGTCTCAGGAGATTTAAAAGACATCACAATTTAGTCGTTTCACATGTTTTTTTATAGGACTTTCAGATTCTTATATAACTTCATAATAAGTTTAGATAGTTAAAGCAAAGAGCATATTTTGCTGAAATGCAAATATGGCTTCTATAAGATGGCACATGACCAAGTTTCGCACTAAATAAAAATTAGACATGAACAGCAAGTAATAATATATTTCCTTGGGATTTAACCATTCTAAATTACACACAGTTTCATAAAATCCTTAAAAGCAATTCTGCTTTGTTATTTGGCCCTGTTTTTATTAGTTAGGTCTAATGTAACCAAGCCAAGGAAAGTTTTGTGGTTATGTCAGGACCCTCCACCAACACAAGTTGCCCAACTTTATCTGAGGCTCTAATCACAAGAAGGTCAGGCTGTCTTCAGCAGTCTTTTCACATTGGCTAAACAGAATTACTTCAACATTGGAATTGCGGATTGAGCATAAAGTAGTAACAAACAATATGAGAAAAAAAATTAGAATAGTCCCAGTTAAAAAGGAAGTGTGCAGAGGTAAAATAAAAGAGGGTGTTATCCTATATTCTTTCCACTCAATTTCTCATTGCATATGTTGGTATCATTTCTGTGTAGTAAAGGATGATGGATAGAGGAAAAAAAAATTGAGAAAGGACAAAGCAAAAACTTGAAGTGTTACACTGTAATTTATTCTAGTTCTTGGTTTAATACTTTGCAATGGCAGTCTTGAACATTTTAAATTATGTTTAAAATCCTTGAAACTGTTTCCAGACACATTTTTGTCACTTTTGTAACCCTTGAGGTTTACAGTTGAAGAAATATAAAGTGTTCAGTTTGCGCTCTAAGAAATAAAGATGTGAAGACATGTAATATTTGAGCCGTTATTAGACATAGTTTAAAAGTTATGAAGTAATACATTAGTTATATATTTACAGAATGAAGGAATGCATTATCTTCACAGAGAATCACACACATGCACATATGCATATAAATACACATACACATTCTTTTTAGGCACATGTTGTATTTAAATGCCTTTCATTGTCAACTCTGACTTCTTTAACGTGTCTGCTAATTTCTATGAACATTTACTTCTATACAATTTATGTATCTATTAAGTATAATTAATTATAAAATATGTGCATTACTAATTGTATCACATGTATAATTTAGTGTTTGGTACATGGTGGGTACTTACCACACATACTGTTATATAGAGAAATGTATAAATAATGTGTTTATTTGTTGGAGGATGTCTTGCAGGAACTTGTAACTAAATGCATACTTAACCAATTTAAATTAAAAAAAACCCACAGTTTTAGTTCATGAAATATAGATGAGTTTTATATATATATTTGCCAACATAAATGTTAAAAATCATATTAACTAAACTTTTCTAAATTCTGTGCATCTAATTTAAAGGATATTTAATTATACTTACACTAATAGAACATTAAAAATATGTGATGTAATGACTACTTCAAGTCAATAAAATCTTATGACGCTTCTATAAATACAAAATAGAAAAATGCAGAAAAAAAGTATATGTTCTGCATTCAAGATGCTTATAAGCAACAATGATGACAAATAGTATTCAAATTATTATAAATGTCTCATCAAAGATAGATATAAGTATATACACATATTGATACTTATATATTAATATAAATATATTTATTAGATAAATTACATAATTGTTTTAGTTTCTTAATCTTTAGTCATATACAACATAATAGAATTTTATAATTTTAATGGGGTGACATTAATAAATCAGGGTACATTTGTTCAAAGAAAACATCTCCAGTTTATCTTGTTATTCAATTATGTTGCATACCCATCACCCAAAGTCAAATTGTCCTCTGTCACCTTCTATCTGGTTTTCTTTGTGTCCCTTCCCTCCCCCCTCTACTTCCTTCTCCTCCCTCCCCACAACCCATAACCACCACACTCTTGTCCATGTCTCAGTCTCGTTTTTATGTCCCACCTATGTATGAAATCATGCAGTTCTCAGTTTTTTTCTGTTTTACTTATTTCACTCCGTATAACGTTATCAAGGTCCATCCATTTTGTTGTAAATGATCCGATGTCATCATTTCTATTGGCTGAGTAGTATTCCATAGTACATACGTACCAAAGCTTTTTAATCCACTTGTCCTCTGACGGACACTTGGGCTGTTTCCAGATCTTCGCTATTGTGAACAATGCTGCCACAAACATGAGGGCACATTTCTTCTTTTCAAACAGTGCTATGGTGTTGTTCTTAGGGCATATTCCTAAAAGTGGGATAGCTGGGTCAAAAGGCAGTTCAATTTTTAATTTTTTGAGGAATCTCTATACTGTTTTCCACAGTGGCTGCACCAGTCTGCATTCCCACCAGCAGTGCAGAAGGGTTCCCTTTTCTCCACATCCTCGCCAGCACTTGTTCTGTGTTGTTTTGCAGATGAGCGCCATTCTGACTCGTGTGAGGTGATATCTCATTGTGGTTTTAATTTGCATTTCTCTAATGATTAGTGATGTTGAGCATTTTTTCATATGCCTATTGGCCAACTGTATGTCCTCTTTGAAGAAATTTCTATTCATTTCTTTTGCCCATTTTTTGATTGGATTGTTTGTCTTCCTGGTGTTGAGTTTTATAAGTTCTTTATAAATTTTGGTTATTAACCCCTTATCAGACGTGTTATCAAATATCTTCTCCCATTGTGTGGTTTGTCTTTTTATTCTGTTCCTATTGTCTTTAGCTGTGCAAAAACTTTTTAGTTTGACATAGTCCCATTTGTTTATCCTGCCTTTATTTTATTTGTATAATAGAATTTAATGTTCCATGTTGATTATTTTCATATTTGAACTATCAGCCCTTGGATTTGTGATATAGAAAATAAATTCTTATGTTTTACCACTAATTGACACATATCATAACCTTCTCAAGGAGAAAGATTTTTGGTTTTAAAATGATATAAAATTTATTATTAGCAACAGTTAATATTATTTTTATTAATTTTAATGTGGTGACATTAATAAATCAGGGTACATATGTTCAAAGAAAACATCTCCAGCTTATCTTGTCATTCAGTTATGTTGCATACCCATCACCCAAAGTCAAATTGTACTCTGTCATCTTCTATCTGGTTTTCTTTGTGTCCCTTTCCTCCTCCTTCTTTCTACCTCTCCTCCCACCCCCCTCATATCCATATCTCTTAGTCTCTTTTTTGTGTCCTTCCTATATATGGAATCATGCAGTTCTTAGTTTTTTCTGATTTACTTATTTTGCTCCATATAATGTTATCTAGATCCATCCATTTTGTTGTAAATGATCCAATGTCATCATTTCTTATGGCCGAGTAGTATTCCATAGTATATATATATATTGAGCATGGGGTTGCATGTGTCTTTACATACCATTGTTTTTGAGTTTGGAGGGTATATTTTCAATTTAAGAATTGCTGGGTCATATGGTAGTTCTATTTTTAGTTTTTTGAGGAAACACCATACTTTCTTTCATAATGGTTGTACTACTTTACATTCCCACCAACAGTTGATGAGGGTTCCTTTTTCTCTACAGCCTCTCCAACACTTGTTATTACCTGTCTTGTTGATAATAGCTAATCTAACAGGCTTGAAGTGGTATCTCGTTGTAGTTTTGATTTGCATTTCTCTAATAGCTAATGAAGATGAGCATCTTTTCATATATCTGTTGGCCATTTGTATTTCTTCCTTGGAGAAGTGTCTATTCATGTTCTCTTTCCATTTTTTTATTGGATTGTTTGTTTTTTTGTTGTTAAGTTTTATGAGTTCTCTGTATATTTTGGTTATTAGCCCCTTATCTGAGGTGTTCCAGTGGTGCAATCGGTTAGCATGTGGTAATTATACAACAGTTAATATTTTAGATCTTTATTTCAACATTGTTCATTTTATTTTTGGAGTTATGCTTAATGACAGAGTCTTCAACATTTTGGAAATCCTGACTGCCTGATAACAATTGAATCAATCCAGAAATATTTGTATTATCTTAGGATACATTCAGCTTAATGTTCATCACCTAATGCTTTATAATCATCAAAAGACATCCTATTATATGTACATATCCTGATTCTTTTGTTTTTTCTTATCAACTGTTTTAAAATGTGTTTGAGTCGTTGGGTGATAACTCTGTGGATTAGAGCATTGTGCTGATAGATATTTTTATTTTAATCCCTGGTCAGGCCTTATATAGAAACAGATCAATATTTCTGCCTTTCTCACTGTCTCTCCCTTCCTCTGTCTCTAAAATTAGGAAATAAAATATTTAAAAAGTAATAGAAAAAAATAAAAGTATGCTTGAGTTGTACTTTGGTACTGATTTACTGGCAGATGATTATTAGAGATAGTACAACTTGAGGACTATATTCTAATTTAATAGTAATAACATTAGTATTTTATTTTTCAAAAATATTCATTTTAATAATGTTTTTGACCAAATTTTTTTACCCTTTTACCTATTTCCTTCATAATTGTATAGCCAACATAATTTTGAAAGCAAATTTTGTGCCTATGAAGTAACTTCTCTTCTTTGTGTAGATCTGGCATATGCACAGATTGGATCTCAATTTGACAGCACTGTCTTTTGTAAATGCACCTGCAGCACAAGCACTTTCTTCAGAGCCATACCTGCAGTATATACTATTTCTCTTAGGTTTTGCTCATCCTGAGTATTTTTTTATTCTTCATTTTTCCATTGTCAGAAGTTGTTGGTTGTTGAGCAAAAGCTTTACATAAATAATATTTATTTTATTAAAGATATATGTTGGAAGAAAATAAACATATATGTGCAACAACCAATTAAAGATAACATAATTCAGACAACATTGAAATACCCTTTATTTTAAAACAGTAGAAATTTATTCAACAAATACTTGTTGACTACCGATGTGCTGTTATTGGTTTTAGAGATAAACATAAAGCATATGAAAGAAATTGCTGTATTCAGAGTGCTTAATTTCCAGTAGAAGTTTATATATGAAGCAGGAACCAAATTACTTATACACTATATAAAAGATGACTAATGCTAGAGGAAAAAAGGGAGGAGGAGACTTGCAATATTCAAAAGTGTGATCAAGGATAGTGACATGGGCAAAAGATAAGATAGCAAGCTCTGCACATAATCAGGGGCAGAGGAATAGTGTTCTAGGCAGAGGGAAGTAAAATTGCTCAAAGATAAGATCAAGGTACACATTGCAAAACAATTTGGCCAAAATGGCTGACACGAAGGGGAAGGGAAGTTGGTAAGAAGTTAAAGGAATTGCAAGTAGAGAATCAGATTACTTTAAACCTTGTATCCTTTGATTCAAAGAATTTAAATTAACAGCTTAAAAAGCCACCAAAGATTTGAATAAAGGCTTAAAAAGATAAAAACAGTGTAGTTATTTACACATTTAAAAATTTACAAAATAATATTAAAAGCTTGTTAATGCTTCAGAAAGGGTTGAAGAATGATCCTGAAAACATTTGTATCCACAGTGGTTTACTGATTAGCTAAATGGCAATATAATAAAAAGATTTAGACTTCATGCTTAACACTTTATATAACAGCAAAATCCAAAATATCATATATCATGGGGAAGCACTTGATCTTTCTCCCATGGTGAAAAGCAAAAATATCTATAACACTGTATGGCAATAAAGAAAAATGCAATTCTTTCTCAATAAATACTGCTTTAAAGGTAATTGAAAATATTGCTGTACCTTTGAAAGGAAGAGAATTAGGACAAATTAGTCCATGTGGGAGTTTTGCTCTACAGCAGGTGAGAGCACAAATATTTCTAAGATAAATAAGCTTAAAGTATTTGCTGTATTCTTTTTCAGTAATGAAATAAATGAAGAGCTACTTTTTTATGCGGCACTAAAAGAAAGATATATCAGTAACATATACCATCTCCACAGTAAATGACTCCTTCAATAAAATCTGTATTTTAGGAGAAAATTGTATACATATAACCACTGATGGAATACCTACCTGGCTTGAATTTTTAAAAAGAAAGATATATTGAACAAATATTATATGCAGTAAGAGCCTGTCGCTTTCCTACTTAGTGCTAGAGACTTTCTATACAGTTTGTATTTGAAACATACAGTTATAAATGACTTTTTATTTAACAAGAGCTATGCTTTGAATAATACTCAATAAGCAAACATTATATTCAGGTTTAATAAGGAACTTGTTTCGTGTTGGCAGATGGATTCTATATATTAGGCCATGTTTTGTGAAATGATAAAAAAAATACAACAAAACATATCTATCATCATGCCCTGAGAGTTAGTAATTCTGACACAGTAGGCCAAATGGAGGGATAATATTGCTGAGCTAAGATTACATTGGAACGGTTTCACAATTCTCATTTTCTGTGAACTAGCTGATACCATTATAGCATTTGTGCCTGAAAAGTAAAAATATGTTTTAGACATATTGTAAAGATAGCATATAACTATTTTTGAATGAGTTTTTTTTTTTCTTTTTTAATTTATTTATTCTAGAGAGAGGAAGGGAGTGAGAGAGCTTGTTCCGCTTATTTATGAATCCATTGGTTGATTCTTGTATGTGCTCCAATCAGGTATGGAACCCACAACCTTGGTATATCAGGGCAAAGCTCTAACCAACTGAACTACTTGGCCTGGGCTGAATGATTTTAAAATGACTTTAAATCACTAAGAAAGAGGAGCTAAAGTTCTTTTGTTAAAGTAAAATATATTAACACTTAAATCCTTGTGCATGTAAATAAATACATATTGAAGTGATCATTTGAAATGTCCTTTTCAAAATAGCTATAATTTTCATTCTACTGCTGTCTTATATTGAACAGTCTGTCAATAAATAATACATTTTTTGCTATAATAATCTGAGCTTGACTTTCTTTCTTCTCTCTTTTCTTGGTTCCTTCCTAATTCCTGCAGTTTCCTTTGCTCCTTCCCTATTTATAGTCTCCATTTTCTTCTATCATCCAAACCTAAGAAAATAATAATGAAGTAATAACTCTAAAGTGATATGAATGGAAATTCTGGCAGAGTATTGTAGGTTGTATCACAACCCCATCCCCCTAAAACTGATCACTCCTGAAACATGTTTATATATTTACATTGAAGAATGATCCTGAAAAGGACTTTGAAAATGTGATTATGGCAAAATCATGAAATGAGACAGTAATACTACTGCAACATTATGGTCTCAAGAGTTTCCATAAAGGAAGAAAAGATTTAGTTAGAGAGAGAATAGAGATGTGACAATGAAGTAGAGATTAGAGTACTGAGAGGAAAGCTCACAAACCAAAGAATGCAGACTTCTAGAAGCAGCAAAAGACAAAGAAGCAGATTCTCTTCTAGGTTTTCCAGTAGAAACGCGGTCTAGCCAACACCTTGATTTTAGGACTTCTGACCTCCATAATGATAGCATAATAACTATGTGTTGTTTTAAGTGACAAAATTTATTTTAATTTAGCCCTGGTTGGATTGTTCAGTGGGTAAGAGCATTGTCCTTATCTGCCAAGTTTGTGAGTTCTATTTCTGATCAAGACACATACAAGAATCAACCAATGAATACATAAATAAGTGGACCAACAAATTAATGCTTCTCTCTTTTTTGTCTCTCTCCCTCTCTCCTTTTTTCTTTGTAAAATCAATAAAAAGTTGTGTTTTATTTTATCATAGCAGCAAAAGAAAATTAACACAGAAGGTGATATATACAAAATATGTGAAAGTTTAAGACCTTAGTAATATTAGGATATGTTAAATTCAGAGTGTGGGATGCATGCAGAAAGTAACAAATTATTGAGCTTAATTTGTATATCTTTTTGATCTGGCTAGGTGACTCTGCATTGGGTTCTCTTACACAATTTTGGTATCTTACTTGGTTTAACTGTTTATATTTCTGTGAGTGCAACTGTGCTTCTTCAGCCTAGAAGTGGCTCTTCTTTGCAATTTCAGGTCCAATGTGGATTCCTCCACTTGATTCTTCCATCCAGATCCCAGCTCTGTTATTTTGGACTCACTGAGGAATATAGGAAAGTTTTGGTGACCTATCTGTTGTGTGCTGTCTGAGAAGAAATAGGAGAACTACCCCAGGTGCATCTATATAAGTACTTTCCTCAGTATCAATCTTGTTACACTCAGATATCACACTAGAATCATTGTTTGAGCAATGGTAGAATTCTCTGAGAATAGTCTTTCTGTATTTCAGGGGGGAAAAGAAAAACATCAACCTTCTAGTCTTATAAACAATTGCATTTCTACCTCACCCTTTGCTATATATAAGAATAAAGACAGAATTCATATTTAAACATCTGGCATATTTTTCTTCTCCCATCATCCTTTAGTGATTAAATGATAGCCATTCATCTCTTTCAGTAGATCACTCTTTGAAGCCCTATACTTTTCCAGTTGCTTTATAGACTAAAACAGCAATTTAAAAAATAAAAAAAAAACTAAACAAACAACTCTCTAATCTGAGACTACCAGGCTTGGATCCTAACACATAAAAATTCCACTTTAGGAATTCTGAGAATTTTTCTTTCCTGGTTTTAACATTTTCTCATCTGTTCTTTTATTTTATTTTTAGTTATTTGAAATATTTTATTCTTATTCTAAAGGAAAGGACAGAGAATGACAATAACAAATAAGGTTTCACCATGAAACGTTGTGATGCGAATGCAGCAGTCTACTCGTTGAAACTCAATAAGGAAACAACTGTGTTCCAAAACAGTTAAATATGCAGGTCCAAAAAATGAAGTTATTTTTTAACTGCCACATTCACTCCAAAGTCCATTCATCTCTTTCAGCATCCCAAAGCTCAAGCATCGGTTTTGTCTAGCTAGATAATAAAGTGGCAAACACTGCACCTCTGGCATCACAGAACAGTTGCCTATAAAACAAGACTCTGACACCAAGCTTCAACTTCTCTTGCTCACAGGTCGTCGTCCTTATCTGGGAGAGCGGTGGTCTGAGCAACTTCTACATTGTGCTCATACTGTGTTGCCAAAGCCGGGTCTGTGCCCACCTCTGATGGGGCAGGAGCAGGCATGACAACAAACTCTAAGTCAGGGTCTCCAATTACTGGTCTAGCATGCCAGAGGAAAGGTTTTTTAAAGTTGCAATTACTTTTGGCAGAAATGTTGTAGTACTGAAGATACTTCTTTCTGTGGATAACAATTGATTTAGCCTTAATTTTCTTGTCCTTATTGTAAACTTTATCGCCACACAACACAACAGGGATGTTTTCACAGATTTGTATGGGATCTCTATGCCAGTTAGGCACATTGTTGAAAGTATCTCTCTAAGTTATATCAAACATTATAATGGCACAATGGGCTTTATTTTTATTTTTTCCAGGGACAGAGAAAGAGTCAGAGAGAGAGAGAGATAGGGACAGACAGACAGGAATGAAGAGAGGTGAGAAGCATCAATCATTAGTTTTCCGTTGCCATTGCAACACCTTAGTTGTTCATTGATTGCTTTCTCACATGTGCCTTGACCGCAGGCCTTCAGTAGACCGAGCACACCCTTACTGGAGCCAGCAAACTTGGGTCCAAGCTGGTGAGCTTTTTGCTCAAGCTAGATGGGCCCACGCTCAAACTGGAGAGCTCGGGTCTTCCACATCCCAGTCCGACGCTCTATCCACTGCGCCACTGCCTGGTCAGACTGGGTTTTGATTTAATAGCTGTTTTTCAATCAGCGAACTTTTCCTGGCCTGCTTTGTCTCCCATGTTGAACACATATGCTCTCTGTTGATATGAAAACCTGAAGGATGGATCTCAATGCCCAGGATGGTTGCATCCTTCTCAAATTCATCAGTCAGATGGCGTTTCTCGAATGTAGTTTTCTCAGTCCCACCATCACCAACCAATACAAGTTTAAACTGAACTTGGGGTTCTCCCCAGGTGACCTAAGCAATGTTACTTGCAGTAGTGTCTCTGGGCCCATCTGACTGAGGGTGGGAAAGATGGAGGATGCATCACTTGGACTTCTTTAGTTCACAACTCCAATACTTCCTTGTTATTCATAGCAAAGCAAAGACCTGCAATTATCAGAGAAATTCTGCCATTTTTTGTAAAGTTAAAGGATTCTTAAATCATGTAGGATCTTGATATTAGCTAGAACAAAAAATATTTTGTTTTAATATCTTTTTACAATGCAAACATTTTTTGGAAGTGGTTGAAAGTCATTAATAGATAGAGAGCAGGATGGTGACATAGTCATAGCTGCAGTGTTTAAAATCACTGTCAGTAGGTTGGAAATTGTTACTGGGTCAGGATAATCCTGGAATCAAAGAGATCCATTCAATGCTAGATCAGTGATGACTCAAGTAAGAAGCAAGGTGGCTGGGACTTTACACATTGGCGCTTCAGATGGAAGGAAGATATGCTCAAGGTGTAACTCACAGATAATATAATCACTTCCTGGGGATGACAGAAAAGGAATAGTGGAAGTATTTGATAATTGTGTGGCTTTGTGCATTTTTGAGAAAAGAAATGGAAGAAGAGCAAACTTTAACAAAATAATAATATACAGTATTGCTTAGATATGTGGATTATCAATGTGGGAATAGAAAACCAGATATAGACTCAGAAGTGATATTTTATTGGAAGAAATGAAAAATTAGAAAATATAATTCAAGGAAACAATTTATAGTAAAAACCAACTGTTTTTATTGTTGTGGAGAAAATAAATTCCCTTTTTCATAGCACAAACACCAGTTCTTAATGTCAGAAGTCAGTTAAGTAGATATATTTGACATTTTTTGTGCATGTTGTAAATTCTTTTTACTTATTGAATAATTTTTAGAAAAAGAGAAAGAGAGAGAGAGAGATAGATAGAGAGAGAGAGAAATCAGTTTTTTGTTCCTCTTATTCATGCTGACATTGGTTGATTCTCACATCAAACCCACAACATCGGTATATTAGAATGATGTTTTAACTAACTGAGCTATCTGGGAGAAACTTTGTAAAATCTTTTGATATGTGCACAGGACATTATGGGAACAGTTAATGTCTCTCTTTCTATATGTATATAGATATATTTTTTTTCCTTGCATAGGTCTCTTCGCTTTATTTTTCTCCTCTGTCTTTTTCATCTTGTCTTTTCCCTCATAAGACCTCAGTGTTTATGACATGGCCAAGGATAATTTGCCATATCAGAAAGTATTACAGTATAACCCTTTTTCCCCACAGATACTTACATCTCCAATTTTACAGACATAGCTACAAGTTATAGGACTAATAACTACATAAGAATTTAGGGCAATTGGTTAACTTTATGTGAAGATTCTTTTTCCTCACTTTTTGTGTATGCTACCTGGACAGTATAAGTTATACCAGCTATCAAGTCCTATATAAAAAAGCATTTTAAGAACATCTTTTTTGAGAAAGAAAACATGCCTAAAAGTCTAAAAAATGAACAAGTTTACTGAAAATATCTATACTTATAAAGAAATGAGCATTCATCAAGATCTATGTTTATAAAACAAATACTTTAAATATGATATACAGAAGAAAAACAGGTGTTTGTTTCTAAATTGACACAAAATATTTTTAATTTAATTCTTGCATTTGTAACCAAATATGAAATAGAAGGAATTTTTTTAACTTTTAATTTTTGTAGCATTCTGCTTAATATTTAAAAAATTTTGTAATTGCATATTTTAAATGAATAAATATAATATTTTTTTCATCGTAATACAACTACTATAATTTCTGATAATATGTTAAAATTGGTGCTTTTTCATAAGAATTCATCAAATAAAAAAGAATACAATCCATATTCACTTTATTAGCCCAAAAAATTGGAATGGCATTTCATATTTTAACTTTAGAAGAAGCATAATTGATTATATTTGAATGTCCACTCTTACATAAAACTTCATCATGAAAATTGTCCTAGTTTCTATGCACATGAAATAAATGTTCTTTCAGAGAAAACATAAAATATTACTAGGTACGTTCCCTAGTTCTGTTAAATAAGTCCATTCTGCCTTGTTAGTTGTACATTTTTTCTCCACATCGTGTTGTTTGTGTTATTGATGAACCAATTTATTCTTGGTTGCAGGCTTCCTGCCTTTGTAATTGCTTTAAAATGATTTTGTTTGTGATTACCTCAATGCTAAGCCCTTTCACTGTTATTTGAAGAACGTTTTTATAAATCACATTATGCATATATGAGAGCACTGGTGTTTGTGGTTTCTATTCTGTTCCATGTCTAAGTTCTCATCAGATTGTTGAAAAGAGGAAAAAAGAATAGATAGTGGCCAGTTCATCCTCATATCTTTTTCTTAAGGTGATAGAGAGCAAGGGAACTTTTCTATTCTATTTAACTACATACCTGGAACAATCTTGTTGTTTAGGGGCACATTGATCACTGTCTAATTTTTCTTAAATATTATGAATTAATTATATAAAATTCTATGTGTACATCATTGACAGCTCTAGATTTACCATGTTTAGAATAATGTTTCACTTGTGTAGTACACTCTCTCTTTAGCAGAGACTTTCATTGCCCTATAATAATTTTTAACCTACTGAAATATTCTCTGTTTAAGAACTATAAAACTTTCCATTTGTTTATTAACATCATGTTTATAAAATTGCAATTAAATTTCGATTGTTTTCTACTGAAGCATAAAAAAGATAGCTAGTTGTTCTTTGATGAGCATTACGCATTTCTTAGTATCTTGACAGTATCAATTACCATAGGCCTAACATCCTTTAGAAGAAGTACACCTGAAGAAGTTCATTGTTCACTCAGTCTCTGGGATACTGTGATACAAACATGAAAGTGAGAGAGATTTACTCATTTTCTACTCTTCACGGCCACCTGTGTTCCCTGCATTGCAGATCCTTCTTTGTTCTTCAAAATGCACTCTCTACTTCATATCATTTCCACTGATTAAAATTCTTTTCTGTCCTCTTTACAAAGCTTGTTATGATTTTGTCAGGCCCTCTTGAGTTACCCAGGATTATCTCAAGAACATTTATTTAATCACAGCACCAAAGTTTTCTTTGTCATATATAGGAACATTTACAGGTTCTAGAAATTAGCATCAAGACATATTTAGGACATATTGTATATAAGTATATAAATTGTCCCCCAAATTAAACAAATGATTGCCGTAAAAGAAGGTAAATCTGTATCCGTATAAGAAAAGAATATGTTACTATGAGAGTGTAGAGTAGTATAGTGTATTTTACAATGAGATACTGAAACAAGAATCATAGGTATTTCAAATCATGTTAATTGCAATTTGTTACTTAATAAGCCTAAAGAAATCTAGACTTCATAAAAGCATATTTCTATACATTTAATTGTCATCCTAATAATATGGGCAAATAGGAAAAAAGGAAGAAAGAAATTCATTTTCAGTAAACTAGTATTAAAAGAAAATTTAAACTCCTCTTTAAGGAAATAAATGTCTTAAATTATCAGCAAACATAAATAGACAGATTATAGCTACAAATAAATCAAGTGGTCTAATATGCATTGTTTGCCAGGAGTCACAACAGTGTATATATTTAGTAATTTGTGGAAAAAAATTGCCAGCTGAGGAAACTCCGATTATATCCCAACAAATTCAGATTTGATGGAAATATAATCAGTTGAACCATTAAGGACAAAACAAATACCTGTAGTTCTATTCTCTTAAGAAAACAAACTTAATTGTAGCTATAAAATTTTTGTGTTATAATACCAACAGGGTGATGACAGGTGATTATTTCCAAAAGTTCTAATAAGCTGTCATTAAGAGCCCACTGGATAGCAGGGGATGTGATGTTTTACCTGCATGATAAACTGACATGTCAGAACTGATCTAAATGTCTTTGATAAACTGAAAAAGGCTTAATATTTAAAAAATTCTATAAGTCTAAAAGGGACAAAGTACTAACACAATATCTAAGGAAAACATATTGTTAGAGGGAGAAAAAGTCAATTACTTTTCTTTTTATAATCAGCAGTGAATAATCTGTGGTTAACAAACTACCTGGATAAATCTTTTTTGGGAATAAAACATAAAATTTTGATACCATAGCTGGAAGCTGATACAACTAAAGAAAAAACTAAACTATTTTCATAATAAATTTATATTATAATTTTTAAAATACTTAATAGTTTTAATTAACTATTTTGGAAGAACAGTGAGACATCTACAAAAATCAATATAATATTTAGGTTTTTAATTTTTATTTATTTATTTTTCTTTAAATTAAATTTATTGGGATTACTAGTTAGCAAATTTATACGGGTAAGGGGCACAAAGTCCATGAAACATGGTCTGTACACTGTATTGTGTGTTCACCTTAAATCAAATTTTCTTCCATCCCCCTTTATTCCGTCTATACCGCCTTCCACTTCCCGCGACCACTGCAATCGCCACCCTGCTGTCTGTGACCATGAGTCTTTTATCTTTTTCTCTTTCTTTTTTTGACTCAATCTCTTCTTCTCCCCTAATGACCCCTCACAGCTTTGAGCCCACTCTTTATGAGTCTATATTTATTTCGCTGGTTACTTCATTTTGTTCATTAGATTCCACATATGAGTGAAATCATATTATACTTATTATTCCCTGACCGGTTTATTTCACCTGGCATAATACTCTCCAGGTTCTCAACTGACAGGAATTTGAAAAAGGGGAAGAAAAAAGAAAGTGGAAGGAGAATATTAGGCAATGCAACTTAGTTTAAAGAATTACTAGTAAGAAACTTTTGCCAGACAGAAAACCAATAAAATTCAAACATATTATTTTAAATATTCTCCACTGCTATGATGCAAATACTTCTATTGCTTCAAACTATTATTCTGATTTGGCAAATATTAATGTCTTGTATAATAGTAATGTAGCAATAATAATAAAAGAGTGAGGAAACACCTTATTTGTGTCAGTTTAGGGGAGTAAAGTAATGGTAAACAATGAATATCAGTACCTAGTTCTATTAGGATATATATAACTGCTTAAAAGTAAATTTAAAAAAATTAAAGGCTGTATTTTCCCATTATAATTTATCATATTTTTATAATGCTGCATTTCAAGAACTTGTATAACTATCATTCAGTGCCAAAAAAGGGAGTTATGGTAGACTCTCCTTCCTCATGCACATATTCAATAAGTCATAATCTATACTTTAATTTTCTAATATTGTCTTACATTTAAGCCTTTATTTCTCCACATTATTCCTATTCTAATTAAACATTTAGTCACATCTGTATGAATCATTAAAAAACTGTAGAAACTGTTTGCTTCTCAATATAATATTTTTAAATCCATCCTTCATACAAATGACAAGTGATATTTCTTGAGTAAATGACTGACCAATACAGTCTTTGGCTGCGAATCCTTTAGAATTTACCATTTACAACTGTAATGTTTATATTGGACTAAGGTATATTATTTGTTGAGTAAAGGGAAAAAATCTAACACTTTGAAAAACTTATTGTTTAAATGTTATCTAATACATTTAAATAACTTTTAGATTATAATTCTAGAATATGTAGTATGTTCATGTGAATGGTCATTCAGTAAAAAGTTATATTTGGAGTAAATTTTTTCTCATGTTTGTGGAAACTGTTCTTCCCTTTTTTTTTTATTTTTTTTGTTTCAGGCATAATTAATATCTCATTGTTTCATGCTAGCAGGAACATTGTAGAAATATGACCTTGCCTAGATTTTAAATTCAAAGTTACTTAGGATGACAAGAAAGGCCATAATCTTGCCTTTGGCTAAAAATCCAATTATATCTTCCTTTACTTATGACCTTATAATTTCTATTTTGTTAATGAGAAATTTTAATTCTCTGCAAAAAATGCTGTTTCGTGAAGTCTAGACTAGAAATACTCTTATCTTTCTTCTGCTCCTCTTCTCTTATTAGACTAGCTCAGCCTTGTCTAATTGAACTTTTAATTTTTTACTAAATGAAATGAAATGCTTTACATCTGTGCAATCCGGCATGATAGTCATGATCCACATGTAACTATTCAGCACTTGAAGTGTAAGTAATATATCTCAGAAACTGAGATCTTAATTTATTTTTTAAGTTTACTTAATATAACTTAAAATAGTCACCTGTCCCTAGTGGTTCTTTGTTAGACAGTGGGGTTAAGCTATTTCACCAAGTCTGTTATTGATGAAGTCTATCCTACTACTTCTACCAGCTTCTAAGCTGAAGATGAGGCTTGTTTTCTCATTTTTCTTTTTCCTTGCTGTGTCTAACCACGTTTTTCAGCATTCCCTTTAATCTTCCAGGTTCTGTCATCAGACCTTGTGAACATTAGTTCTGGGTTACTACCTTTTGCATCCTTGGAAGTTACTTTTTATCGAGGAGAAAATGTAGGTCTATGGATGATGTGGGTATACAGAGTTATAAATTCTAGATCTAAGATTCAAAGTTAATTTTAATCAAAGTCATGAGGCTCATCGATTTTAGTACATAACAAACATGACTGTTGTGTTTATAAACCATGATCCTTCTATTCCTACTAAATTACCAATAACATAAAGTAGATGTTAAAATCAAATGCTTTTAGTGACGGCTTTGCCAGTTTATAAAATCAGTGGTTTTTAAAATAACTTAACATGACTCTTCATTGATCTATTTAGAACATTTTAATTTTTGAGGAAAGGGACAAAAGGGTCAACAAGTGCTATGGAAAAGAGAAACCTAGCTTAGGAGGATTGAGAGTGTAAATGGAATGTAGCAACTGGTCAGGATAGACATGACTGGCCTTTCATATAAAATACTTAGCAGAGGACTCACAACATTATACAAAATGAAAAATGCTAACATTTTATTCTTAATAAGGGATTCTTCAAATGAAAAATAATCTGAGGGATTAAAATATTGATGAAATATGTATATTTACAAGTTAAAATGGAAGCATTTTAAAATGATAGCACTTTACTTTCACTTATTTTAACTCTTTTGAAGCACTCACTGAAGACAATAAAGTGAGGGAAAACTTTGTGGTTAAGAAAATAGAGGAATAAACTAAACAACCATAGGACATGTAATAAAGTTCATGTGTAAATGAATAAGGTTTTCTCTCTGTCCAAGTACTTTTTGTGGTCTTTCTATCTCTCAGCTTTTTATGTTATATCTGTATTTTTTCTTTCAAAATCTCACCTTAAATATAATTAAATATAAAATCTACTTTCAAAAGAAGACTAACTTGCAGAAGATGAATACACATCACCTCCCTTTGGTGACAGATTTTTGTCTTCAGTGTGAGATACATGGAAACAGAGAAGAGGAGGCCACTAGATCCCAGAGATCCTTCAGAGACTAGCATTGATCATCTCAACTTATATAGCATGGCAGTGAGGACCAGGTTCTAGTTTTCCATAGCACACTCAGTGACTTAATTTTGCTGAAGTTTACTTTTTATCCTTGATCATTTTTTAACTTCAAATATTAACATTTCCTTTGATAAGAAAAACATTATCATGTTAATATTTCATAAACAATTTCTCATCTTAAAAAATACTATTAATTTCAACGATGAAAGCAAAGTAGGTCATTAAATTATGGAATACCATAAAAAGGAGCATTCCCTTGTCAGTTTCAGTATTATATATACATTTCTAGAACACAAAGAAATCTCTGTTTCAGTTATGTTTTCTTTATTGCATGCACTGTTTCACACTAGAGCACATTGCAGGGTTAACAGTTTTTAAAGTGACTCATAATGTTGTGCACATCTCTGCTGCTATTATTACAATCTGCATTCTGTTTAAGGTTTAATTTTAAAAATAATTGCTTCTTATTAGAATTTCCCAATTACATTATTGCTGCTCATGCAGAAAATTACTTTGGTGTAGGAAACAAAACCATCCAATACAATCTTTTCTCCTTATAGCAGAGGAGATAATTGGATTAATCACAAGTCAAAATCTTGGAAGTAGAGTATTTTATTGGCTAAACTAAGCCATGCCTGTCATTTATAGATGATGGATAAAAACTTTGGCGATCTTAAATAATCAACTGTAACCAGTCATCAAAATAATGAATATTTAAAAAATATTTAAATGTATTAATTATTTACTGAGTACAAGGAGAAGCTGGGTTAGCCCCACAAGATATAGTTGCCTTGTTAAGACATCATCTTATTATCATGCTCACTTAGGCAACTTTCTTTACAGCTTACCTATACTGTTTTGTGAATGTTAAGATCACTTGATAAAGTACATGAGTTTTTATAGTGTAAATCTTTTAATGATTGAAACAACGTCATGGCCTTGGGGATAATATTGAATCCTAATACTTCCCAGTGACTTGATTCTTCACACCCTGGTAACTCCTATACCCATGTCAAGAAATAGAATATAATCAGTATTTCAAAACACTCTTATGTTTTTCCTGATCACTAGTTCCTCTCTCAAGTCAAAAAGTAAAATGACTATCTTGACCTTTAAATCCATTAAATTCAAGTCTCATGTGCAGCATGTATTCTTTTATGCCTTGCTTAATTTTCTCAGAATTATGTTTATAAGATTGAATGATGTGAAATTATGCAGCTATATAGTTTATCTAGTTTCACAAATGTATAATAAATTATTATAGAAACTATAACACAAAATCTTCATTGTATTAATGATAGATTATGGATAATGTTTACATATTATGGCTAATGTGCTTTTAAATATTTTAATAAAATATTTCGACACAAGAATTATACATGTTGGTTATATTCCAAGAAATAAAATTGTTGAGTGATAAGAATGTTTATATTCTAGTTGCGTAGAAAATTCTAAACTTTTTCCAAATGTAGTTAGACTAATTCTTAGTTTAATTATAAGTGTATGAAACTTGTTTTTATTTGCTAAACACTGGTATTATGAGTCTTTTTAATTATTTTTCAGTATATATTTTTTCTTGTTTTTGCAATGATAGTGATGACTTCTCAATTATTTATACAGTGAAGCTGAATTCAGAAACTTTTCAAAATTCACCTTATATATTGAGTTTCCATTGGCACATTAGATAGCCACTTAGTTATACTGATAGCTTAGATTATTTTGGAGGTATTACACATGCAATTGTGTATTTGTAAATTGCCACTATTTTATGTTCTAGTTTTCAAGTCTGTATATCATTTTATATTTGTTTGTTTGTTTGTTTGTTTCCACCCAAACTTCCATTATTTACTGGCTAGGACCTTGAGTTCAGTTTTTAAACTAATTAACAGAAAAATTTAAAAATATTTTAGCTGTATCTAAATAAAATATTTAATAATTGTGAATGCAAAACATAGAGTTAGAAAAAAATTTACAATGGTAAATGATAATAACAAACAAAAGAAAAGGAATGAAAAGTGAATCATATCAACTTTTACCATAGAAGTTAGAAAAATATGAACTACATTATAAGTAAAAGGAAGAAAAATAGTATTAGAGCAGATGTTTCCCCAAAAAATATAAAGCAACAATAAAGAAAATCAATAAAACCCAAAGTTATTACTATAAACAAATTAATACATTTAATTAGAATTAAGTAAACTATAAGCAAATATAATGAAAGATTTGACTTTACAATACATCTTAAAAGCAGTGGATATTAAGTAAGTATCACTAGACAATTTTATGCTACCAAAACCTAAATACTTAAGTTAAAATGTCAATATTTTAAAAGACCCAAATGATCAAAACTAATTCCAGAAAAAATAAGCCACAATAGTTCTACTTCAAATAATGGACACAGTTATCAATTAAAACAACTTTTCATAAAGAAAACTCTAAGTCTATAAGATGCAATGGTAAATTCAATGAACTATTTTAAGAAATGAATAATATAAATAATATTTTATTTTAAAAAAAACAGAGTAAATGTTTTATCTCATTTAATGAGACAAATACTACCATGACATCAAAATTAGAAAAGGCATAAAAGAAAATAATAGATGTAAACCTTGATGCATATGTATATGAAAAATCACAGATACAAAAATCTTTAGCAAAATATTAGCTAATAGTAACCAGAAACATGTAAAAGATTTAAATATTATGATCAAGTTGTGTTTATCTTGGAATTCAATATTAGTTTAATATTAGAAAATCAGTAATGTAATTTTCAATCATGCTGGAGATCCTATCATGTGCATTAGAACACAAAAAGAAAAACAAACATAGAGAGTAAATGTGATATAAAATAAGATTTTTACTTAACATGACTGAATATGTAAAAAACCCTAAAAAATAATATTATTAAATAAAGATTACATGGGTTTCCAAAAAACATTATCAAAATATAAAATATATATTCCATTATAGAAACAATAAAAAATAAAACAAAATATAGTGAATAACATCATCAAATACATAAAAACTTAAGAGGTTCAAGTAACGTAACCTGTTCATACTTCAAAACTGAGAAATCCAACACAGTCTTATAAGAACTTAAAATAATCTAAAAGTAGAGTCATATACCATAGTTTTGAATGTAAGAAAGACAATATTTTCTTGTTACAGGTCTATAGATTTAGTGAAATCTGGCCTATATTTCCAGAAGACTTTTATGTAGATTGCCAAGCTCATTTTAAAATTTATATGGAAATCAAAGACCCTAGAGAAGCACCAAAACACTTGAATAGGAAAAACAAGATTAGAGGCATTTTTCTCTTTATTGTAAAACTTATTAAAAAGTTACAATAGCCTGGCCAGACGGTGGCGCAGTGGATAGAGCGTCGGACTGGGATGTGGAAGACCCAGGTTCGAGACCCCGAGCTTGCCGGCTTGAGCACAGGCTCAACTGGCTTGAGCAAAAGCTTGTCGGCTTGGACCCAAGGTCGCTGGGTCCAGCAAGAGGTTGCTCTGTTTGCTGAAGGCTGGCGGTCAAGGCACATGTGAGAAAGCAATCAATGAACAACTATGGTGTTGCAACGGCAATGAGAAACTAATGATTGATGCTTCTCACCTCTTTCCATTCCTATTTGTCTGTTCCTGTCTGTCCCTCTCTCCGACTCTCTCTCTCTCTGTCCCTGTAAAAAAAAAAAAAAAAAAAGTTACAATAAAATCATAGAGAAGTGTTAGTGTTAAAACAGCCATAGAAGTAAATAAAACAGAATAGATAGTTCAAGAATAGGTCTATAAGTATTTGATCATTTGACTTTCTGTAAAAAATGCCAAGACATTGACAGAGAAAAGGAAAGTCTTTCAATGATTAGTGCTACAACAACTGTATATGGAAAAAATAATAAGGAAGGTTAGAACTGAACTTGAAGTCCATGCAAAATTATTGAAAACAATTTTTAAATCAAAATGTAAATGTCAAAATTACAAAACTTCAGGAAGAAAACAAAATTTTTGTGACTTTGGAAGATACAAGGAGTTATTAAAGAGTCAATAACATGAAACATACAATAAAATCTTTATCCAAAGTGTTTGTAAAATACATTTGTCTAAAGATAATTTTAAAATTATTAAGCAACTCATAATACTAAATATTATTGGTGAAATTATGGACAATAAGAATAAAAAATACAAATTGGGAAATAACAAGGTGATTTATCAATAAAGTTTTCTGGAGACCCATGTAATCTTTATTTAATAATATAATTATTGTAGATTTCTTAGGATTTTCTACATATTCAGTCACATTAAATATAATGTTTATTTTACATAACATTTACTCTACTTGCTTTTTTTTACTTCTTGTGTTCTGTTGCACATGATAGGACCTCCAGCATGATAGAAAATTACACTACTAATGTTCCAATATTAAACTAATGGTATTCCAAGGTAAGCACAACTTGGTCATAATATTTAAATCCTTTATATTTTTCTGCTTACTGTTAGCTAATATTTTGCTTAAGATTTTTGTATTTACGATTTTTCATCTACATATGCATAAAGGTTTACATCTATTATTTTCTTTTATGCCTTTTCTAATTTTGACAAAGATAACCATTCAGTTATAAAAACAAATATGCAGCCTGACCAGGCAGTGGCGCAATGGATAGAGTGTCGGACTTGGATGCGGAAGACCCAGGTTCAAGACCCCAAGGTCACCAGCTTGAGCGCGGGCTCATCTGGCTTGAACAAATAGCTCACCAGATTGGACCCAAGGTTGCTGGCTCCAGCAAGGGGTTACTCTGTCTGCTGAAGGCCTGCAGTCAAGGCACATATGAGAAAGCAATCAATGAACAACTAAGGTGTTGCAACAAAAACTGATGATTGATGCTTCTCATCTCTCTCCGTTCCTGTCTGTCTGTCCCTATCTCTCTTTCTCTTTCTCCCTGTAAAAAGAAAGAAAGAAAGAGAGAAAGAAAGAAAGAAAGAAAGAAAGAAAGAAAGAAAGAAAGAAATACAAAATGAAATTGAGGGCTAAAATGTGAAATTGCTTAAAAATGCATGTGATAAAAATTAATGCTGGACATTGGTTTAATGCCAGCAGTGATTTTATGCTATGTTGACTAATAAATAAAACAAAACAAAACAATACCTGCATATGTGAATAATTTGTAGAAACTATTCATACAAAAAATTTCACATGTAAAGAAGCAAGTTTATTGACTGGTTAATAACGTTTCTTAAAGCAAATAAAGTTTGACTCAAATAAGCTTGCTTGAAACAAACTGGGTTAGTAGTTGAGCTGATGATGAACATTTTTTGTTCAACATTATGTTTATAATTCAAATTATTTTATTGCCTATAACCCATGGATTCATGCCTGACTTTCTTTCAGAGAAACTCCAAATTTTGATTGATAAATTTAACAAGAATGATTTGCTAAGTTTTCTCTGTAAGGTACTTGCTCAATAGAGTATGCAATCAATAGGCTGTAAGAAATGAAAATACTTTCTACCCTTGATTTTCTTTGGAGCACACTAAAACATGGTAATAACCTGGTTTTTAAGGATTTAGCTGTTGGTCCTTGGTAGCTTGTTTATATATGCTCAAGTGGAATATAAATTCTTTGAAAGAAAAAATTTAAATCATTTGTTGATACTATGAAGGACAAAATATCCCCATTATCAGTTTGAAATAATAGCATGGAATTTCTGTTTTCTTGATGTGTCTTTGGACATGAATATCTCAAGTCGTAATGAAGAAATTGATAATGATTGGGAATAGTTGACATAATTATTTGTATCACTAATTTGTGGGGTGGGAATCCAAAATTAATGCAATTAAGGTAATGTCAATATTTTTATTTCTAATTATGAAAATCCTGGAAGCAATAATATGTCTACCAAACTTATGTCCTCTTTATAGCCTTGTGAGAAGTCCCAGCACATTGACATTTCAAATAATTCATTTTGTGTTTGCATAAATTTGCATAGTAAGACTTTTTGCAGGTGTATATTTACCAGAAAGTGTGCTAAATAATAATAAAAAAACACCTCTGCAGTGTTCCAGTCTTCCCACATTTACTTATTTTCATTAATAACAATCTGTACCCAATTTGTGAGCAACACATCATTCATAAAGTCAGTTTCATGTTCATCAGCAAATGAATATATATAACCTGGTTTTCCTTCTACTTCTGAGCAAAAGCAGAGCAGATTTTTCCGTTTAGCTAGAATAACATGTTCAAAATGGTATTTCTTATGTTCAACTAAATCCATTAATTTACCTTTAAGATTTACATTTGTATCTGTAAAAACCATTTTTTTTCAATTCTGATGTTTACAAAGTTTCTTTAAACAGTAACATAGATGTCATAGTATCAACAAAGCATAAATTTATCTGTGTGACATGTGTGGAAATAAGTGCTATTTCAAAATCCACTTTGTTAAATTGAAATTAAATATCAATATGTAGGAGAAATTCCTGTCTTATTTCCTCAATTTAATTCACATTGAATTTTTGTGATTACTTTATACAAAGAGTATAAATCTTAATAGCATTTTTAGTGACTTGTTTAAAGTGAAGAAGCAATTATTTTTTCCTAAGAAAACCTCATCTAAATATCAGGAACTTAAATAAATGCAGACTTTATTAAATATTTGCTAAGATTTAATTAAAATTATACATTGCATTACCAGAAACAAATATTGAAAACTGCTATGAGAACAAATATTTTATATTTTAAAAAGAGATCACTTTTCCATTCACTAACAACTAATATATTTTGGAATAAGAGTAGTTACATTACAGATATTTACAGAAAAAATCAGAGAAATATGCTAAAATGTTAATGACAACCACTTAATTAAGTTAATCTTAAGATTTTAGGATATTAGGTATCAAGAAAATTGAATTTCATGTTTCATGTAGGTGCACTCTTTATTTATATTTTTCCTTGTTTTACAAATGTATTTTAAAGGGCTTTCCATTGCTATATAATAATAATAATAGCTAAATAAATAACAATAATTGTAAGCAACTATTATTGCAATGTGCAAAGTACACAGGGGTGATCAAAATTATATGCATATTTTCCAATAACACCTTGTAATTATTCGCAGTTTCAGTCCCACAAAAAAACATGATGCCGTTAGTATATAGCAGTGGTTCTTAACCTGGGTTTTATCGAACCCTAGGGGTTCTATGAGTCAGTTTCAGGGGTTCGGAGAAGCTCTGCCGCGGAGGCCAGAATAAAGTAATACCGTAATTTGTTGTGAGTTCATGCACTTTGTTGGTTTTGTTCTTTGAGCAAGGTGATGTTCATGCATGGCTCATTTTGTGCACCAGTAAAAAAACATATACCTATTTCTTGAATTTGGAAAAAAAAATCATATTTTATTTATTACTAAAGAAGGGTTCGGTGAATGCTCATATGAAACTGGTGGGTTTGGTACCTCAAAAAAGGTTAAGAACCACTGGTATATAATATAAATATTAACCCTTTCCTAAGGAGTCATAACTGGTTAATGGCAGACTTAGCATCAGGGAGTCAAACTCCAAAGTCTCACTTTTAAATAAAGTATATACTACTTTATTATCATAGAAGGCTGAAGTGAAATTAGCATACACAAATTGTTTAACACCTAATATCCAAGTTAAACCATTAAAAACATTTTGTGCAGAATAATACAATTTATCCCATTAAAAAATTTTATAGCAGTTGACTCAACTTTATGCACTTGTCATAGAGGCATTTTCTTCTCATTCTTATCAGTAAGGAGTTTTCCTCAGTCTTACTGGATATTTGAATCTCTCCATCCTCCTCCCCAAGAATGTCATGTGAACAATGGGAAAACTGATGACCTATCAAATGACCTGAGCGTGGGAATTCAGTCTCTCTCCTTCCCTTTCCTTCCTTGTCGCAGTTGAGGTTTTCAACCTGGATAAGTGAGCCTGCAGAAAGAATAACAGTAGGACTGTTGGAGAGTCTAGACTAGCAAAAGGAGAGGTAAGACGTTGGAAAGGCCAATTTAGCTTACAGACTATGTTATGTCTTGCAAGTTAGCATTAAAAAAGAGTCCTTCCCTGTTGAGCAGATAAAATATATTATGCTCACTTTGTTAAAGATGGCGCTGCCCACGTGGAAGTTCGTTGATATTACTGTGTGTGTTCTGGGACAGGCTGTGGGCAGGCCGGGTCATTATAGCCTAAGGCTTAGTTTTAAGAGTAAGCTCTTCTCCACACCCTTGACTGATTGGATGATGTAGGGTGGTGCACTCTCATGATGAATCCCATTGTGCCTCAGATGAGTGACTTTGTATCAGAGATTTTCTTGTTTGTATAATTGGATTAAAGGTTTTGAATCTATGCTATAAAGTGGGCAGACCAGTAGCTAGTTCTCTCTTGGTTCCGGAGGTTAGTATGAGAAAGGAGAGCAGATTAAGGCCATATGGAGGAGAGAAGCAGCAAACATGGCAGAGTGCTGATGAAGAAGCCAGTTTGTTAAGAGTTTGTGCTGGAGGAGATGGGGAACAGAGGTGAATAAGTCTGGTGAGCAGGAAACCTATCATTTTAGGAAACTCGGATAAGTCAGTAGCTTTGTGAGCACTGAATGTGTGGGTTTTGGAGCCCAGTGTGTGTTTTTGCTTGCCCACTGGGTGCAAGCTAGAATTAAAGCTGATGGCTCACCAGTTTTGGGCTCCGTTGTTTCATTACCGACTGTTCGAATCAAATGCAAACCTGCGTGGGTCAGGCGGCTATAATGCTGGCCTCGGCCACAGGCTTTACATTCCCCTTGAAGTTTAGAGAGAGAATAATTTTGACTTGGAGAGATAGAATAATTTTGGATATTTCACTCTGCTTCCCCACTCCGGGTGTGGGAATTTGTTCCAGGCAGGTGACTTCTGGAAACAACTCCAGATTCTTTTTTCTCTTTTACCTTCTGAATTGCCTTCAGTATGTCAAAAGCTTACTGTTTAAAATTTATGTGTTGGGCAGATAAAATATATTATGCTCACTTTGTTAAAGATGAAGCTGCCCACATGGAAGCCCGTCACCCAGGTGATGTTGTTTGGCCTTATGCTTGGAATGGGTGTGTGGGAAAGGCTGTAATATAAGCAGGTTGGGTCGTTATAGCCTAAAGCTTAGTTTTAAGAGTAAGCTATCTCCACACCCTTGACTGATTGGATGATGTAGGGTGGTGCACTATCCTGAGGAATTCCATTATACAGAGACTTCCTTGTTTGTATAATTGGATTAAAGGTTTTGATTCTATGGTATAAAGTGGGAGAGACCGGTAGCTTGATCTCTCTCTCGGTTCCTGGGTTCCTGAGATTAGTATTAGAGAGGAGAGCAGAGCAAGGCCACGTGAAGGCCAGGAGAAGCAGCCTAGATGGCTGAATGCTGAGGAAGAAGGCAGTTTGTTAAGAGTTTGTGCAGGAGGAGATGGGAAACAGAGGTGAATAAGTCTGGTGAGCTGGAAAGCTTTGATGCTAGGAAACTCGGATAAGTCAGTAGCTTTGTGAGCACTGAATGTGTGGGTTTTTGCTTGCCCGCCGGGTGCAAGCTAGAATTAAAGCTGATGGCTCACCAGTTCTTGGCTTCTGTGTTTCATTACCGACTATTCAAATCTAATTCGAACCTGCATGGGTCAGGTGGCTGTGATCCTGACTGCGACTACTGGCTTTACATTATGCTAATCACTGGGTTTATCATTTGTAATCTAAAGTGAGTTTATTGATTTGTTTGTTTGTTACTTCTCTTCCAACACTCCTGTTGTTATTTCACATGTTAAAGAATGAATTTTTCCCCTTCTCTACGTACTTTTTGCTTTGGATTTTTGCTATATCTCTGTGGTGGTAGTGGTAGCCTGTCTTCTTTTTTTTATTTCTAGTGCTAATCCCATATAGTGATGAAAAAATTATCCTGCTTGTCTTTTTTTTTGTTTTCCCAGAAGAAATTTCGAAATTTTCATTCCCAGTTTGAAAATGGATGTGTTCATCCACACACCCTGCATCTTCTTCCTCAGGTAAAACACTTAGTCATGCTTGGCTTCCACTGTGTAAGGACTGTGGATATTCTTCTCACAATGCATTCTATTTATAATCAAGAAGTTGATATTTTTTGATAAACTAATGTTGACCACATCCAGATCTTGTGCTTCCCAGCTTAACCCTTTGTCTCTGCAATAGTGTGTTGTCCAGATGAGATAACATGCTCCAGGGATGTCTCACTTCATGGCAGAAACACACTCTTGAAGAGAACAGAAATATTTAGTGATCAGATAGTATCTATGTAAGAATTAGAAAAATTCAGGTTATTTAAAATACTAGCCTCCCCATCCGAACCTCACCCACCAAACCTTTTCATGTCGGGAACAAAATTGCCAATACTTTTCAAGGATCCTTTCTCTATTAACTGGGCTCTTCAAACACATTCAAAATGCATTATGTTCAGGTGTTGGGCAGATAAAATATGTTATGCTCACTTTGTTAAAGATGGTGCTGCCCACATGGAAGTTCGTTGATATTAATGTGTGTTCTGGAACAGGCTGAGGGCAGGCCAGGTCATTATAGCCTAAGGCTTAGTTTAAGAGTAAGCTCTTCTCCACACCCTTGACTGATTGGATGATGTAGGGTGGTGATGTAGGGAAGAATCCCATTATGCCTCAGATGGCTGGCTTTGTATCAGAGACTTTCTTTATGTATAATTAGATTAAAGGTTTGGATTTTCTATGCTTTAAATGGGGGCAGACCAGGAGCTTGCTCTCTCTTGGTTCCTGAGTTCCTGAGGTTGGTATTAGAGAGGAGAGCAGAGTAAGGCCACGTGGAGGAGGAGAAGTAGCCAAGATGGCAGAGTGCTGAGGAAGAAGCCAGTTTGTTAAGAGTTTGTGCTGGAGGAGATGGGGAACAGAGGTGAATAAGTCTGGTGAGCTAGAAACCTTTTGATTCTAGGAAACTCGGATAAGTCAGTAGCTTTGTGAACACTAAATGTGTGGGTTTTGGAGCCCAGTGTGTGTTTTTGCTTGCCCGCCTGGTGCAAGCTAGAATTAAAGCTGATGGCTCACCAGTTCGTGGCTCCTGAGTTTCATTACCGACTGTTCGAATCTAATGTGAACCTGCACGGGTCAGAAGGCGGCTGTGATAATGGCCTTGGCCACAGGCTTTACATCAGGATAGAGCTTCTTTTCTATTCCTTGCATCACTAGATCATTCAGGTTTGATCTGTAGAATTCCCTCACTTGGTTCTTTTTCTTCACTTAAGTGGCCCTATGTCTACAAACATCAGCATTCTGATGTCACAGAGCTTTCTCTTATCTTTTACTCCATCACCAACACAGAGTGTTGCTCTGTGTTCAAGTCTAAGACTGCATGTACTTATTCTCAAAGAGTATACTTAGCGAGATACCAGGTAATTTTAGGAAGAGGTCTATGATATAATATTATCAAAATTAAATTACATTATTTGGGAAATAAGAGATTTCTTTGAAATGAGCATATTAACTGTCAGTTCTATAACAGTGTAATTCTGTGGGGGTTGTCAGATCTGGGACAATGCAATTTATGGTGTGTTCTGCTCATTGAACACCAGCCATTAGAGGTCATTCTCTATTACCTTGGTAGTGTGCGCTCTTTAAAGAAAAAAATCCAGACTTTGAGTCTCATTGCTGCAGACACTGATTTGTAAAAGTATTCTGGGTGTATAGAAAAGAGACAAAGGGAATGCAAGATGTAACTTCTCCTTTACGTTTCTGTATTTCTTTTTTATTCTCCTTAGAATTGCATTTGCAGAATTTCCTGGCCAGATGCCATTCCTATCCTAAGGTACTTTAAAGTACTCTTAACAATGCTGTTCATTAATTATAGGAATTCAAAAACAGTGAGCAAAAAAGTCTAAAACTTAACTCATTGATAATAGCTTCTTTATTTTCCTGTTTCTTTGCAAGCAGAGACAAATTTAACATTTTGGCTTTTCTTTAATTGTTTAATGTCAGTGTCCCCTGAACTGCATCGTTCATGCATGACATAAGATGTTGATTCTGCCACTTGCATTCCCATCTCTTTATGCAGGATAGTGAGATGTTTGGAGAATTTTTGACAACTGAAATAAGGGAAACTGAGATAGACGTTTAGAGAGTGGGGCCAAACAATTCAAACAATTTACAGCCAGCTTGTAAATAGCAATCGCTAATCTTTCTTATCAAAAGATGTTTGAGAACAAATGGTTTACACCTCTCCTCCCTAACCAGAAAGTAAATAGCTTAAATCACTCTGGTCAGTGAGATCGATAACAGAGGCCCAGTTAGTGCCATTAGGGCCACCAAACCCTAAGACAGATGAAGTCAGAAGAATAAATAACAAAAAAAAACTTAATTAGAACCAAACAAATCCAATATAGAGGCAAAGATGACCAGAAAACGACCCTGGTCCCTCTATACACTCATTTTGGTACATCGATATTTTATTTAAACATACACACACACTCACACCTGAAAAACTGATGAATATTCTGCTGAGATCATTCCCTGAAATCTCCACTAACAACCCTAACCACACACAAAAAAAGATAAAAAGCCTCAAGACAAAAGACTCCGTGCAGGCTCTCTCAGGAGCACACTATGCCTTTTCTTTCTTGGGTGTAAAATTTCTCTTAAACTAGCAGGGTCTTTATGAGATGAAACCAGGTGCAGTGTGAGGACACCTATCTCCAAGGCCTCCTTTTCTCAGACTTTTCAGTGAGCTAACCGAATCTCATTTGCAATTTTCATATTGCTAGTTTTTAATAAAAAAATATTTTTCAGTGACTTGAACAAAGAAAATGTTAAAATTACATGTCATCACTGTCCATAATTTTTGCCTCAGTAGAAATTGTAAAAAACAGAATATATTTTTCTTTTGAAGCTATCATCATTTCCGGCTTCGTTAGGTGGCGGATAACTTTTACTTGCTACCTTAATTCAGATCTAGATAATCAAATATTTTCCAGAGTTTGTTTTCTACTAAACAACTCCTCATTATTTTTGTACCTTGTTATAGTTCAACTTATTATTTAAAACTTTCTGTGAAAATTATCTACTATTTTCTGATTAAACCTTTTTTTCAATGAAGTAGACTATCAAAATTTATTGAAAGTAAGAAAGAATTAGTAATTACTGGGCAGATAAAATATATTATGCTCACTTTGTTAAAGATGCCACTGCCCATGTGCAAGTTTTAAGAGTAAGCTTTTCCCCACACCTTTAACTGATTGCATGATGTAGGGTGGTACACTCTCATGAGGAATCCTCCCAGTATGTTTCAGATAAGTGAGTTTGTGTCAGAGACTTCCTTGTTTGTAGATTGGATTAAAGGTTTTGAATCTATGCTATAAAGTGGAGCAGGCCGGGAGCTTGCTCTCTTAGTTCCTGAGGTTAGCATTAGAGAGAAATGCAGATTAAGGCCACATGGAGGAGAGGAGAAGCAGCCAAAATGGCAGAGTGCTGAGGCAGAAGCCAGTTTATGCAGAGTTTGTGCAGAGAGAAGGAGTTGGGAAACAGAGGTGAATAAGACAGGTGAGCTGGAAACCTTTGATGCTAGGAAACTCGGATAAGTCAGTAGCACACTGAATGAGTGGGTTTTTGAGCCCAGTGTGTGTTTTTGCTTGCCCACTGGGTGCAAGCTAGAACTAAAGCTGATGGCTTACCAGTTCTTGGCTCCATTGTTTCATTACCGACTGTCCGAATCTAATGAGAACCTGCACTGGCCAGGTGGCTCTGATGGTGGCCTCGACTACTGGCTTTATAGTAATAAGAATGAATCACAGGTATTTCACACTGTGGTAAGTTGTTTCCAAGTATGACTGCTAGCAATTACTTCCTATATGTATGTGCATACCACTCCTGACTTTAAAGATGAGCCTATTTATATTCTTCTTGATTTTAGACCAACCTGTGTCTTGTTTGGAAAGATAAATGTGATGGGGGAGATATGCTATTGTGGATCCCCATAGTCTTGAGGTATAAAAGCCAGGGTAGATTGCTGAATGATTAAAGACCAAATGGAGAGTGTTTTGGGGAAAGAAAGACCTTTTCTCACACAATCTTTCAGTTGAATGCAGCTTTGTAAGACACTCCAAGTGAGACCAGAAATGCCCCCCAAAATTTACAGAATCATGAAAAATAAGTTGATATTTTGTGATGGTTTGTTAAGTAGAAACAATTGATTAAAACAGTAGCTTAAAAATCATGCTTAAACTTGTGTTGTTCTATATCCTAGAGGCCTGAGTGGGCCAGTAAAAATCAGGCAGTCTTCTCACAGCTCAGATGATTACTTTTCTCTATTCTTCAAGAAACTTTTTCTTAAACAGACATTGCTTAAGCATCTTAGATAAATGCATCAGTATCTTACAATCATTTCTATTACTCACCTGTAACAGCAGAAATTAATTAAAATACATGCCTAGTCTCTTGCAGATATGACAAGTGTCCTACTAACCTAAAGATTGTAAAATCAAACCAGATACACAGATGAGATGAATAGTACTAAAGCAGGGAGTTTGGAGGTCTTTGAGGAAGATGCCTTCATCACAGCAATAAAACTATTTAAGAGTTCAGATGTCCAAAAATGGTAATAACAGCCAGAAAACAGGTACATTCTAATGCTCCAATTTGTGAATAATATACTACCTGTAGAACACGTTTAAGATAAAAGACCAGGAAGTAAGTAAAAAAAGAAATTTACATTTTTAAAGATTTCATTTTGATCAGATAATTAAGTATTAAGACAATTTTCTTTTCATTGAAATTAAAATAAATTTGTTATCTTGAATTTACTCTGTTTCACTGGCAAGCCTATAACAAAGGAAGAGTTAAAACTTGAAAATATTTTTGAACTTTGGTAATAAAGAATTTTCTCAGCCAAAGTCACAATTACCCACTACTGATGAAAAGAAGTGTCTGCTCAGTGGTCATTAATTCTGAAACTCCAGGAGTACAAGGTCTTGATTAGCACACGTGATCTTTCTACTAACAGAAATCGCTGTAGTAGAGTTGCCCATAATGGCAGACAGAGATACACTGATGAGTATCTCTCCTAAAAACAAGAGGGAAAGAAGATTGAAGAGAATAAAGAAAATAGCACCGGGGAACTTTTTTTTTTTTTCATTTTCTGTTGCATGAGGTTTCAGACGTTTACTATATACATATTTCTGCATCGCTGATTCCAAATCTGAAATTCGTTTTTTGGTGCATGCTCTAGTTTTTATGCAATTTTAATTTCTTTTTGTTATAGTTAATGGCATGCATTGGTATTTAAATTGGAGTTAAAGGGCAATGACTCTTGGATTGAACATAACCACAAGACAATTAATGTTTACAAGCATCTCTTTTACATAATTGCAGTTGTTTTTAAATGTAAAAAATTATTTTTTGATAAAATCACCCTTGTATTTTGTTTTAAGGTTGAATCAAGGTTTCTTTGAGTAGGTGTAAATGTAAGAATACTATTGACACCTTCAGTTATATATGTGGCTGTTACACACTTCAACGTCAAAGGCACAATATTTCATCATTTGTGACACATTCATATATTGCCTATTTTCAAGTTGCCCTTGGCAAACAAGACAAGAATTGGGCTCCTCATATTGTGTTTCATAATTGTGAGAAAATGCTTCATGACTGGACAAAGGAAAATGCAGAAGAATGTCTTTTGATATTCCCATGGTTTGGCGTGAACCTAAGGACCACAGCAGTGACTGTTATTTCTGTCTGATCCATACAAAGGGTATCGGCAAGAAAAAATGGCATATGATCGCATATCCTAATATTCCTTCAGCAATATGACCTCTCTCACACTCTGAGACCCTCCCGGTTCCAGTTTTTAATGGTTTTATTTCTTCTAAGGATGAAGAAAGTGAACATGGGGATCAAGTGTATTTTGATAAGATGCATGAGGAAATGGTTGTAGAATCTGATGGGTCTTCTTCTGATGCCAAGCAGTCATTAACCCCTCAGCAGTGTAGACAACCTGAATTGAATGATTTAGTAAGAGATTTGGGCCTATCAAAGGAAGCAGCTGAGTTATTAGCCTCCAGGCTTTAATAAAAGAATGTACTTCACCAGTCAGCTAAAATATCTCATTTCAGGAAGCTTGAAAAAATGTTTGTGGACTTTTTTTTCCAAAGACAAATGCTTTGTTTATTGTCATGATATCAGTATTCTTCTCAACCAGCTAGGTTTTACCACTTACAGTCCAACATAATGGCGGCTATTTCTTGACAGTTCTAAACAGAGGCTGAAATGTGTTCTTCTACACAACAGTAATGTTTATGCAGCAGTTCCAATTGGTTATTCAACACATCTGCTAGAAGATTATAAGGACATAAAAATTGTCCTAGACTTATGTAAAGCTAGTAGTCGCGGTATTTTCACAGCCGCCTGGCTCATGCAGGTCCGCATTATATTCGGACAGTCGGTAATGAAACAATGGAGTCGAGAACTGAGGGGCCATCAGTTTTAATCCTAGCTTGCACCTGCTGGACAAGTAAAAACATGCACTGGGCTCCAAAACCCACTCAGTCAGTGCTCATAAAGCTACTGACTTATCCGAGTTTCCTAGAAACAAAGGTTTCTAGCTCACTAGTCTTACCCACCTGTGTTCCCATCTCCTTCTCTCTGCTCAAACTCTGCAAAAAATGGCTTCTCCTTCAGCACTCCACCATCTTGGCTGCTTCTCCTGGTCTCCTCCATGTGGCCTTTCTCTGCTCTCCTCTGTAATGCTAATTCCCCAGTCTGGCCCACTATATAGTGTAGAAATCAAAACCCTTAATCTAATCTATAAACAAGAAAGTCTCTGATACAAAGTCACCCATCTGAGGCATAATGGGATTCCTCAGGAGAGTTCACCATCCCACATCATTCAATCAGTCAAGGGTGTGGGAAAAGCTTACTCTTAATACTAAGCCTAGGCTATAATGACCTGGCTGGCTTACAGCTTGTGCCCCACACCCAATAATATAATTACACCCATCCCAAGCATAAGGGCAAATAATATCACCTGAGTGATGGGCATCCATGTGGGTAGCACCATCTTTAACAAAGTGAGCATAATATATTTTATCTGCCCAACAACTTACTGAAGTATGAGGGGCATAACTGTATTATTTTTGTGGGTCTTAAAATGGTCAAATTCCTGTTAGGACAACAGAGAGGTTTCATAAAGTATTCTTGCTTTCTGTGTTTGTGGGACAGCCAAACTCGGGAGAAACACTGGACAATGAAGGAGTGGCCAAAACTTGAAGCTCTGGAAGTAGGGATGCAAAATATTGTGAATGAACCTGTAGTAATCGAGACAGGATCATTTTTTCCCCCACTTCACATCAAACTTGGCTTAATGAAGCAGTTTGTTCAGGCTTTGAATGAGTAAGTGAATGCTTTAAACATATTATTTTTGCTTTTTTTGCCTTGTCTTGAAAAGATAAAAGCAAGTGTATTCGATGGACCTCAAATTTGAACCCCCATATGTGATGAAGAATTTGCCAGAAAGATGAATCAGGAGTAGAAAGCATCATGGCAGTCTTTAGTGGCAGTTACAAAGAACTTCACTGGCAACAGAAAAGCAGAAAACTATAAACTTCTGGTTCAAAGGATGCTGTTGGCTTTCCACAACATTGGATGGAACATGAGCATTAAGATTCACTTCCTAAACAGTTACCTTGATAAGTTTCCCAAAAATCTTGGAACTGTTAGTGATGAGAAAACTACTGCTGGATCATTAAACAAGATTGTCTTCAATAAGTACACAAGTACATGAGCTACAAACACAAATTTTTGCCTAAATAGAATGTAAATAAGTTTTGTTCTAATTTTATTATTATTATTTAAATTATCTAATTTTATTATTATTAAAATAGGTGTTTTAATATGTTCTATTTTGAAATTGTAGACAAATTCTGATGCGATCATGTCTTTTAGTGTATTAGTATATTTACTGCATTATATAAATTATTATATTTTCAAAAAGATGACGCCCAAGAAGACATTCTACTTCATTATGTTAAACTAAATGTTGAAAATCTTACAATAAGATTGTTGGGCAGATAAAATATATTATGCTTACTTTGTTAAAGATAGCACTGCCCATGTGCAAGTTTTAAGAGTAAGCTTTTCCCCACACCCTTGACTGATTGGATGATGTGGGGTGGTGCACTCATGTGGATTCCTCCCATTATGCCTCAGATAAGTGACTTAATATCAGAGACTTTCTTGTTTGTAGATTGAATTAAAGGTTTGGATTTCTATACTATAAAGTGGGGCGGACTGGGAGCTTGCTCTCTCTGGGTTCCTAACTTTAGCATTAGGGAGGAAAGCTGATTATGGCCACATGGAGGAGAGGAGAAGCAGCCAAGATGGTGGAGTGCTGAGGAAGAAGCCAGTTTGTGCAGAGTTTGTGCAGAGAGAAGGAGATCGGAAACAGAGGTGAAAAAGTCTGGTGAGCTAGAAACTTTTGATGCTAGGAAACTTGGATAAGTCAGTAGCTTTGTGAGCACTGAATAAGTGGGTTTTTGAGCCCAGTTTGTGTTGTAGCTTGCCCATTGTAAAGCCAGTAGTCTCAGCCAAGGTCACAGCCACCTGGCCCATGCAGGTTTGCATTAGATTAGTACAGTCGGTAATGAAACAACGGAACCAAGAACTGGTGAGCCATCAGCTTTAATTCTAGCTTGCACCCGGGGGGCAAGCAAAAACACACACTGGGCTCCAAAATCCACACATATTGGCCCTGACTACTGGCTTTACAAAGATGAAAACATAAAATATTAAATTTCAAAAAAAATCTGTAGCTTACAGAGAAAAACTAATGTCAGATTTGAGATCAGCACACTCAAATTAGGTTAGACCTAGTGTTTTTGTGGGTTCAACAAAAATTTTGTTTCCCAGTGTACTTAATTATGGGTTGAATTATATCCCTCAATAAAAATATGTTGAAGTTCTTCTTTGTAATACTTCAGACTGTGACATAATTTGTAAATAAGGTCATTCATTCTAGACATAGTTAAACTAATGAGATCATAGACTGCAGTAAGGTGAGCTCTTAATCCTGTAACACTGTCGTCCTTGAAAGAAGATTGTCATATGAATTTAGAAACACAAGAAGATCTTGTGAATACTGAGGATCAGGATGATATATCTCTAAAAACTAAAGAACATAAAAGATTTGTGGCAAAAAATCAGAAGTCTGGAAGAAGCAGGAAAGGATTCTGTTTTCAGAAGTAATATGGCCCTGTTGACACCATGATTTCAAACTTCCAGTCTCCCAACGCTGAGACAATATATTTCTGTTTTTCTAAGTCACCTAGTTTATGAAACTGTAAAGCCAGTAGTCAAGGCCACCATCATAGCAGCCTGACCCACGCAGGTTCGCAATATATTCGAACAGTCGGTAATAAAACACAGGAGCCACGAACTGGTGAGCAATCAGCTTTAATTCCAGTTTGCACCCGGCGGGCAAGTAAAAACACACTGGGCTCCAAAACCCACTCATTCAGTGCTCACTAAGCTACTGATTTATCCGAGTTTCCTAGAATCAAATGTTTCTAGCTCACCAGACATATTCACCTCTGTTCCCCATCTCCTCCAGCGCAAACTCTTAACAAACTGGATTCTCCCTCAGCATTCTGCCATCTTGGCTGCCTCCTCTCCTCTACGTGGCCTTAATCTGCTCTTCTCTTTAATACATCAGGAACTGAGAGTGCAAGCTACTAGTCTGTCCCACTTTATAATGTAGAAATCCAAACCCTTAATCCAATTATGCAAACAAGAAAGTTTCTGATACAAAGCCACCCATCTGAAGTATAATGGGATTCCCATGAGAGTGCACCACCCTACATCATCCAATCAGTCAAGGGTGTGGAGAAGAGCTTACTCTTGAAACTAAGCCTTAGACTATAACAACCTGGCCTGCTTACATTACAGCCTTTCCCCTACACCAATCCCAAACATAAGGGCAAATAATATCACCTGGGTGACGGGCTTCCATGTGGGCAGCGCCATCTTTAACAAAGTGAGCATAACATATTTTATCTGCCCAACAGAAACCTTGTTGCTGCAGGCCTAGAAAACTAACACAAAGGTAATTTCTTGATTGTCAACAACAACAAAGCTCTCACACCCACACACACTCTACATTTCAAGACCTGCAAAGACAACAACAAAAATGAAATTGTCTCAACACTCCCCCTTGGATTTATATCTGTGTTTACTTCTCAATATAGCTGACTTACAAAAATCTCACTATGGAGACTGTAAATTCTATGTTCAAATTCAAATGTTTTTTCTTCAATTTTTTATTATTTTTATTTATTGTTTTAATTTAAATTTAAGAGTCCCATTCAATATAACTCCCTCACCCCACCCTCTTGTCCCTCATTGCCCCCACTCCCTCTGGGATTTGCTGTCCTGTTATCTGTATCTATGTGTTATGTATATATAATTTCACTAATTCCTTCACCTTCTCTGATCCCATTCCTTCCTCCCCCTTCCCTCTGACAGCTGTCCCTCTGTTCCCTGTGACCCTGCCTTTGCCTCTAATCTGTTCCTCAGTTCACTTTGTTTATTAGATTCAAGCCAGAGAAAAACAAATACCATATTATCTCACTTAAATGTGGAATCAAATTCAAATGTTTTTGACAAACACTGGCATTCAAAAATGTGGAGAGCTTTTGAAAACAGGGGTTTTATTAGCAATCAGGAATACTGAGGAAAAAGAATTTAAGGCAGAAAAATTTTAGGACATAGAGAACCAAGGTGAGTTTCTGCAGGGGCTTTCCTTAATCTATAAACGAATACCGGGGTTGGTTTATTGTGATTGTAGGGGAATGTTAGGCAGATAAAATATATTATGCTGCCCACATGCAATTTTTAAGAGTAAGCTTTTCCCCACACCCTTGACTGATTGGATGATGTAGAGTGGTGCACTTTCATGAGGAATCCTCCCAGTATGTCTCAGATAAGTGAGTTTGTGTCAGAGACTTCCTTGTTTGTAGATTGGATTAAAGGTTTGGAATCTATGCTATAAAGTGGGGCAGACAGGGTGCTTGCTCTTTCTCAGTTCCTGAAGTTGGCATTAGAGAGGAGAGCAGAGTAAGGCCACGTGGAGAAGGCCAGGAGAAGCAGCCAAGATGGCAGAATGCTGAGGAAGAAACCAGTTTGTGCAGTTTCTGTAGAGAGAAGGAGATGGGAAACAGAGGTGGATCAGTCAGTAGCTTTGTGAGCACTGAATGAGTGGGTTTTGGAGTCTAGTGTGTGTTTTTGCTTGCCCACTGGGTAAAAGCTAGAATTAAAGCTGATGACCCACCTGTTTTTGGCTCCGTTGTTTGATTACCGTCTGTTTGAATCAAATGCGAACCTGCATTGGTCAGGCGGCTCTGATAGTGGCCTTGGCATCTGGCTTTACAGGGAAAAAATGAAGTTCTTGCTTGAAAAGATGAAGAAAAACAGGGCAGACTTTTTTGCATATCAGAATGGCAGTTTACAAAGTCCTCTTCTACAGTAAAATCATAAATTGAAATCATAATCACCATATTTTAGGAATGATAAGTAAAGTTTTACTTTTCATATAAAAATTAGACTGATAGTTTATATCCAATGGCAACATTATTCCAATTAACTCGTAATTCTATTTGACTGGTACAAAACTCAGATAAGTGTTGGCCATTATTTATAGACTATAATTAAATTATTTATAGATTTGAAAAAGGTTGATGCAATTAGAAGAGAACTCTGGCTAACCATATTTCTACATCGAGTAAAGATTGTTTATTACTCTTGATTGCTATGCAGTCATTGATTTGGCTTATGTGATCTTATGAGTCACTGCTAATGCTGGTTATCAAGAGCAATTTGCTTTTTTTCTTGTAGGGCCATAAGTGTGACTTACTTTTTTCCCAACCACCTGGGTATTTAAATTAACTGGCATGATATCATAATTCAATAAGGTGGACTTTAAACAGGTGGCTTAAACCTAATTCAAATGCTAGAGCTACTCATTATATTGATGGCATATTAGCTAAAAGTAATTGTGAAATAATTGTGTTTGGAGCTCTGTCTTTAATACTTTTTATTGCAGAAAAAATGAGATATTAAGTGGAAAATAAGTTTGAGACTTTCCTAGGCAATAGAACCCCAGTAACCTGTTATAAATATGCTCAATACCAGTTAAAAACATTTATTTTTCAATCTTCTAAACATCAAAACTAATACTTAGAAAAAATTTATTTCTGGAAATCTCACATCTAGTAGGATTTTTCTACCTATCATATTAATAAAATATGTCAAAATAAATGACAAGGACAACTGTCAGAGAAAAGGGGTAGAGGGGATAGCATCAGAGAAGGTGAAGGTGTAATTCTTGAACAGAGGCAGATGCACAGACTCCCAGCTCACACCAAAAAAATTGATTACAAATTAATTTAGAAACAACCAGTATCAAAAACCAACTCTGGAGTACAAGAACTGCTCTCAAAAACTGAGGAGCAAATAAGAAGCCACACCAAGCCTGGTGGGGAGCGCCAAGGAGTGGTGAGCCTCCCCTGCTTACAGGGACAAAGGGGTGGGGGTTAGGCTGAGAGCTTAGAAAGACTCTCAATCCAAGGAAAAGAGTAGAAAATATCACTCATTGCCACTTGCCTGGGGACCTGGGAATGAGGTGTGTTGAAAGAACTGGCCTGTTTTCCAAAAGGAAAGGGGGAGTGTAAGGCCAGTAGTCGTGGCCACCATCACAGCAGACTGACCCATGCAGGTTCACATTGATTTGGACAGTTGGTAATGAAACAATGGAGCCAAGAACTGGTGAGCCATCAGCTTTAATTCTATGTTGCACCTGGCGGGCAAGCAAAAACACACACTGGGCTCCAAAACCCACTCATTCAGTGCTCACTAAGCTACTTACTTGTCTGAGTTTCCTAGAATCAAAGGTTTCTAGCTGACCAGACTTATTCACCTCTGTTCCCCATCTCCTCCAGCACAAACTCTGCACAAACTGGCTTCTCCCTCAGCATTCTGCCATCTTGGCTGCTTCTCCTGGCTTCCACGTGGCCTTAATCTGCTCTCCTATCTAATACCTCAGGAACCAAGAGCGAGCAAGCTACTGGTCTGTCTCACTTAATAGTGTAGAAATCCAAACCCTTAATCCAATCTACAAACAAGAAAGTCTCTGATACAAAGTCACCCATCTAAAGGCTGTTGGGCAGATAAAATACATTATGCTCACTTTGTTAAAGATGGCGCTGCCCACATGGAAGTTTGTTGATATTAATGTGTAATGGGGGACAGGCTTTGGGCAGGCTGGGTCGTTATAGCCTAAGGCTTAGTTTTAAGAGTAAGCTTTTCCCCACACCCTTGACTGATTGGGTGATGTGAGGTGGTGCGCTCTCCTGAGGAATCCCATTATGGCTCAGAAAAGTGACTTTGTATTAGAGACCTTCTTGTTTGTAGATTGGATTCAGGGCTTAAATTTCTACGCTATAAAGTGGGACAGACCAATAGCTTGCTCACTCTTGGTTCCTGAGGTTAGTATTAGAAGTGTGGAGAGCAGATTAAGGCCACGTGGAGGCCAGGAAAAGCAGCCAAGATGGCAGAGTGCTGAGAAAGAAGCCAGTTTGTGCAGAGTTTGTGCTGGAGGAGATGGGGAACAGAGGTGAATACGTCTGGTGAGCTAGAAACCTTTGATTCTAGGAAACTCGGATAAGTCAGTAGCTTAGTGAGCACTGAATGAGTGAGGTTTGGAGCCCAGTGTGTGTTTTTGTTTGCCCACCGGGGGCAACATAGAATTAAAGCTTATAGCTCACCAGTTTTTGGCTCCATTGTTTCATTACCGACTGTTCGAATCTAATGTGAACCTTCATGGGCCAGGCATCTGTGATGGTGGCCCTGTCTACGGGCCTTACAGAGGCATAATGGGATTCCTCAGGAGAGCATTCCACCTCACATCATCCAATCAGTCAAGGGTGTAGGGAAAAGCTTACTCTTAAAAGGAAGTCTTAGGCTATAACGACCAGGCCTGCTTACATTACAGCCTTTCCCCCACACCCATCCCAAGCAGAAGGGCAAATAATATCGCCTGGATAATGAGCTTCCATGTGGGCAGCGCCATCTTTAACAAAGTGAGCATACTATATTTTATCTGCCCAACAAGGAGAGAGAGACAGCTGGTGACAAACAAAGAAATGCATGGGAGGACCTGAGCAGCCAACTTACCCACTGCCATACCTGGGGGAGGTGCTGGAGGCAGCCATAGCTGGGGGATGGGTTGATCCTTCCACATAACAGAAGACTAAAATGATTCTGAGTCAACCATCTGAAGATATCTCTCCAGCTCCAATCAGCACAAAAAGACACAGCAGAAAATAATAAGTGGGGAGGAGAGGCAGTAACTCAGGTCTCCATGGAGATCTGAGATACACCTCCCCCTACTGAAGTGGAGAAAACAGCCCTCCCCCAAAGACAGTAACTGGCAGATCAGGTCTTCAGAGTCTCAGGTTACACCTACCACATTCCTGGATACAGTTTTAAATAAGCCCCTTGCTGAGATCAGTAAACAAGACTACAACTGAGTTAAGAAAACTGAGAAGAAAATAAACAAATCAAGACTTAAAAGAGGCTCTATTAGAAAAGCTAAATTGAACAGTGGATTACAAACAACAGCTGAAGGCAACCCAAGAAGACCTAGAAATAAAACAACTAAAAATTGGAGGCAGACAACAACAAGCCTAGCCTCAACTAGCTCTACAAAAAATACCCAAACACACAGACATAATGAGAAGACAGAAAAGTGCAACCCAAATGAAACCACAAGAGAATCCTCCAGGAAATGAACTGAGCAATATGGAAATAACCAAACTTCCAGATGCAAAGTTTAGAATAATGAATGTTGGGATGCTTGTGGATCTTAGAACAACAATGGATGGTCATTATGAACACCTAAATAAAGAGATAGCAAGTATAAAAAAAGGACATTGAAATATTAAAAAAGAATCAGTCAGAGATGACAAATACAATATCAGAAATGAAGACCACAGTGGAAGAAATTCAAAGTAAGATGGATGAAGCTGAGGATCGAATCAGTGAGTTGGAAGACAAGATGAACAAAGGCATGGAATCAGAGCAGAAAAAAAAAGAGAGACTCATAAAGTCTCAGGAAACTCTAAGAGAGCTCTGTGACAACGTGAAGAGAAATAAAATCTGCATAATAGGAGCTCCTGAAGAACAAAAGAAAGAACAAGGGATAGAAACTTCACTCAATCAAATCATAGCTGAAAACTTCCCTAAATTGTTGGAAGGAATGGTCTCACAAGTTCAATAAGCACAGAGGTCTCTATTAAAGAGAAACCCAAAGAAACCTATACCAAGACACATCATAATTAAAATACCAAAGCTAAGTGATAAAAAGAAGATATTAAAAGCTGCTAGAGAAAAAAAGGCTATCACCTACAAAGGAGCACCCATAAGGATGACATCCAACTTCTCAACAGAAAAACTTGAGGCCAGAAGGGAATGGCAAGATATATTCAAAGTAATGCAGAGCAAGAACGTACAACCAACACTACTTTATCCAGCAAGGCTATCATTTAAAATTGAAGGAGAAATAAAAAGCTTCCTAGACAAAAGAAAACTCAAAGAATTCAATACAATGAAACCAATGCTTCAGAAAATGTTAAGGATTCTGTTGTAAACAGATCAAAGTGGGAAAAGAATATAACAAAAGAGGAATAAATCTTTAAAATATAAAATGGCAATAAACAACTACATATCAATAAAAACCATAAATGTAAATGGATTAAATGATCCAATCAAAAGACATATGGTAGCTGTATAAATAAGAAAACAGGACCCGTACATATGCTGTCTACAAGAAACACACCTTAAAACAAAAGATGCACATAGACTGAAGGTAAAAGGATAGAAAATATATTTCATGCAAATGGAAATGAAAAAAAAAGCTGGGGTAGCAATATTTATATCAGACAAAATGGACTTTAAAACCAAGGCTATAGTAAGAGATAAAGAAGGTCACTACATAATGATAAAGGGAGCAATTCAACATAAAGATATAACCACCATAAATATCTACACACCTAATAGAGGAGCTCCTAAATATATAAAGCAGACTTACAAAGATATAAAGGGCAAGATCAACAGCAATACTATAATAGTAGGAGATTTCAATACACCACTTACATCACTAAATAGATCCTCAAGAAAGAAAATTAACAAAGAAACAGCAGACTTAAAGGAGACACTAGATCAACTTGATTTAATAGATATCTTCAGAACTTTTCACCCTAAAGCAGTAGAATATACATTCTTCTCAAGACCTCATGGTACATTCTGTAGGATAGATCTCATGTTAGGAAACCAAACAAGTCTCAACAAATTTCAGAAGATTGAAATAATATGAAGCATTTTCTCTAATTACAATGGCATAAAACTAGAAATCAACCACAACAGAAAAACTGAGAAATACTCAAACACATGGAAATTAAATAGCATGTTATTAAATAATGATGGGTTAACAATGAAATCAAAAAAGAAATAAAAAAAAATCTTAGAAATGAATGATAATGAACATACAACTCAAAATTTATGGAACACAACTAAAGCAGCCCTGAAAGGGAAGTTCATAGCCTTACAGGCATTCCTTAAGAAGCTTGAAAAAGCTCAAATAAACAACCTAACCCTTCATTAAGAACTTGAAAAAGAACAGCAAGTAAGGCCCAAAGGCAGTAGAAGAAAGGAAATAATAAAGATTAGAGTGGAAATAAATGGCATAGAGGCTAAAAAAACAGTACAGAGGATCAATGAAACCAAGAGCTGGTTATTTGAAAAAGTAAACAAGATCGATGAACCTCTAACAAGACTCACTGAGAAAAGGAGAGGACTCAAATAAATAAAATTAGAAATGAGAGTGGAGAAATAACAACTGACACACAAAAAATACAAAATATTGTAAGAAAATACTATGAAGAACTGTATGGCAAAAAATTAAACAACCTAGGTACAACGGACAAATTCTTCAGAACATATAATCTTCAAAAAATCAATCAGGAAGAATGAGAAAACCTATACAGCCCGATTACAACAAAAGAGACTGAAACAGTTATAAAAAGCTCCCAAAAAACAAAACCCCTGGGCCCGATGGATTCACTGTTGAATTCTACTAAATATTCAAAGAAGAACTAACTCCTATCTTTCTCAAGCTATTTCAAAAATATTCAGAGGAAGGAACACTACCAAGTTCCTTTTATGAGGTGAGCATAATTCTGATCCAAAACCAGGCAGAGAAACACAAAAAAAGAAAATTACAGGCCAATATCCCTGATGAATTTAGATGCTAAAATCCTAAACAAAATATTAGCCAATCGGATCCAGCAACACATGAAAAAAATCATACATCATGATCAAGTGGGATTTGTTCTTGGGAGGCAAGTATGGTACAACATTCATAAATCAATGTGATTCATCACATAAAATAAAGGAAGGAGAAAAACCACATGATAATCTCAATAGATGCAGAGAAAGCATTTGATAAAATCCAGTACCCATTTATGATCAAAACTCTTAGCAAAGTGGGAATACAGGGAACATACCTCAACATAATAAAGGCCATTTATGACAAACCCACAGCCAACATCATAATCAGTGGACAAATTTAAAAACAATTCCCCTAAAATCAGGAAAAAGGCAGGGGTTACCCTTCTCACCACTCTTATTCAACATAGTACTGGAAGTTCTAGCTACAGCAATCAGACAACAAGAAGAAATAAAAGGAATCCAAATTTGAAAAGAAGTAAAACTATCATTATTTGCAGATGATACGATACTGTTTATAGAAAACCCTATAGGCTCAGTCAAATAACTACTGGACCTAATAAATGAATTCAGCAAGGTGGCAGGATATAAAATTAATACAGAGAAATCAGAGGCATTTCTCCACATGAACAATTAAATGTCAGAAAGAGAAATTAAGGAAACAATCCCCTTCACTATTGCAACAAAGAAAATAAAGTAAATAGGAGTAAATTTAACCAAGGAGGTTAAAGACTTGTACTCAGAAAATTATAAAAGATTGATAAAAGAAATCAAGGAAGACACAAACAAATGGAAGCATATACCGTATTCTTTGTTAGGAAGAATAAACATCATTAAAATGTCTATATTATCCAAAGCAATTTATAAATTCAATGCAATACCAATTAAAACACCAATGACATACTTCAAAGATATAGAACAAAAATTCCAAAAATTTATATAAAGCCAAAAAAGAACACGAATAGCTTCAGCAATCTTAAAAAGAAAAAATAAAGCAGAAGGTATCACTCTTCGGGATATCAAGGTTTACTACAAGGCCATTATACTCAAGACAGCCTTGGACTGGCATAAGAACAGACACATAGATCAATGGAACAGAACAGAGAACCCAGAAATAAACCCACACCTTTATGGACAACTGATATTTGACAAAGGAGGAAAGAGCATACAATGGAGTAAAGACAGTCTCTTTAACAAATGGTGTTGGGAAAATTGGACATCTACCCGCAAAAAAAAATGAAACTAGACCATCAACTTAAACCATTCACAAAGACTAACTCAAAATGAATAGAAGACTTAAATGTAAGCCATGAAACCATAAGCATCTTAGAAGAAAACATAGGCAGTAAGCTCTCCGACATCTGTCGCAGCAATATATTTGCGGATTTATCTCCACAGGCAAATGAAATAAAAGGCAAGATAAACAAATGGGACTATATCAAACTAAAAAGTTTCTGCACAGCTAAAGACAATAGAAACAGAATAAAAAGACAAACCACACAATGGGAGAACATATTCGACAGCACATCTGATAAGGGGTTAATAACTAAAATTTATAAAGAACTTATAAAACTCAACACCAGGAAGACAAACAACCCAATCAAAAAATGGGCAAAAGAAAGAATAGAAATTTTTCCAAAGAGGACATACAGATGGCCAATAGGCATATGAAAAAATGCTCAACATCACTAATCATTAGAGAAATGCAAATTAAAACCACAATGAGATATCACCTCACACCAGTCAGAATGGCACTCATCAGCAAAACAACACAGAATAAGTGCTGGCGAGGATGTGGAGAAAAGGGAACCCTTCTGCACTGCTGGTGGGAATGCAGACTGGTGCAGCCACTGTGGAAAACAGTTTGGAGATTCCTCAGAAAATTAAAAATCGAACTGCCTTTTGACCCAGCTATCCCACTTTTAGGAATATACCCTAAGAACACCATAGCACTGTTCGAAAAGAAGAAATGTGCCCCCATGTTTGTGGCAGCATTGTTCACAATAGCTAAGATCTGGAAACAGCCCAAGTGTCCGTCAGAAGACGAGTGGATTAAAAAGCTATGGTACATATATACTATGGAATACTACTCAGCCATAAGAAACGATGACATCGGATCATTTATAACAAAATGGATGTGCCTTGATAACATTATACGGAGTGAAATAAGTAAATCAGAAAAAAAGAAAAACTGAGAACAGCATGATTTCATACATAGGTGGGACATAAAAGTGAGAATATGAGACATGGACAAGAGAGTGGTGGTTATGGGATGGGGGGAGGGAGGGAAGAGTGGGATAGGGAGTAGGGGAGGGACACAGGGAAAACCAGATTGAAGGTGACAGAGGACAATTTGACTTTTGGTGATGGGTATGCAACACAATTGAATGATAAGATAACCTGGAGATGTTTTCATTGTACATATGTACCCTGAATTATTGGTGTCACCCCATTAGAATTAATAATAATAAAATATATTTTAAAAAAATCAAACTGCCTTATGACCCAGCTATCCCACTTATAGGAATATACCCTGAGAACACGATAGCACTGTTAGAAAAGAAGAAATGCGCCCCCATGTTCATGGCAGCCTTGTTCACAATAGCGAAGATCTGGAAACAGCCCAAGTGTCCATCAGAAGACGAGTGGATTAAAAAGCTTTGGTACATATATACTATGGAATACTACTCAGCCATAAGAAATGATGACATCGGATCATTTACAACAAAATGGATGGACCTTGATAACATTATACGGAGTGAAATAAGTAAAACAGAAAAAAACTGAGAACTGCATGATTTCATACATAGGGGGGACATAAAAATGAGACTGTGAGACTTGGCCAAGAGTGTGAGGGTTACGAGGTAGGGGGAGGGAAGAGAGGGAGGGAGAGTGGGAGGGGAGGAGCACAAAGAAAACCAGATAGAAGGTGACAGAGACAATTTGACTTTGGGTGATGGGGATGCAACATAATTGAATGACAAAATAAACTGGAGATGTTTTCTTTGAACATATGTACCCTGATCTATTAATGTCACCCCATTAAAATTAATACAAAATAAATAAAGTAAAATAAAATTACTGGACACAACACACACCAGATTAAACAATGTCAGGTTCACTGCCTGGCATCAGTCCTTCTGTCATTGGCTATCTCCCAGTACAACATCAGTGGGGGTCATGCGTCGATCACTACCTTGTGATAATCTAAAAACCTTGCAGTCATTTCTTAAAGTGTTGTCAAGTTTATGGACTTCTTCACTAGCAGTGCTTCCCAGATCTGGTAGAATGAAAAATAGTTTTATAATATGTATACACAGTCTAAAGTACTCCTTAATAATATTTATTGATACATATAGCCCTAGACTGTGGTTAATGGATTGCTCTATTATTCAGATGATTGGCCTCTCAATAATTAGAATGATAAACCCATATTTCGGTAAACAACACTTCATAGGCTCACTCAACAAGATTATAAAATATGGACATCCTTGTTTCCAATGTAGATTCTCATGAAGTCTCTGGAAAACTTTGTATTAAATCAATATTTCTTGAAACTCTCAGAAGGCCTAACACTTTATATAAGCAGTCAAACCTCAAACACAGTCCAAGGTGTGTATCAATAGATATGCTTGGAGTGCTTGGAAGAAGAACTTCTGTTTAGTACAGCGGTTCTTAACCTGGGTTCTATCAAACCCTAAGGGTTCGATGAGTCGGTCTCAGGGGTTCGGAGAAGCCTCTGCCACGGAGACCAGAATAAAGTAATACCGTTATTTGTTGTGAGTTCGTGCACTTTGTTGGTTTTGTTCTTTGAGCAAGGTGATGTTCATGCATGGCTCATTTTGTGCATCAGTAAAAAAAACATATACCTATGTCTTGAATTTGGAAAAAAAAATTATATTTTATTTATCACTAAAGAAGGGTTCGGTGGATGTGTATATAAAACTGGTGGGTTCGGTACCTCAAAAAAGGTTAAGAACCACTGGTTTAGTATCTTTGAAGATCAATTTAAAAATGTATACATTTTGCAATAAACACAATCCTAAAGGAATATAAAAGATAGCAACAAAACTATAGTCATCTTGTACAAGTCCAAAGTTGGTTAAGATGCTGAAACTCATACATTTATAGGCATCTACAGTGTTGGGAAAATGAGTAGTATTATATAAATATTTAGAAGCATCTAGTTGGTCTTTCCATTTACAATTTAGATCCTGTGTCAAGTAGGTTGCCGCTAATTCTCAAGATTTAATTGATAAATTTACCCAACCCAAATATCTCCCATGACTTGCAGAGTGGAGACCAACAACAAGAAATATATTGGTATTTTATGAGAAATTGCAAAATTTAAAGTTCACATGGTAACACTGAATTCAACCATATGTTAGAGATAGTGGGTTGATTCCTTTAATAAAGTGTATGTAACAACATCTATGGATTCACTTTAGTTTATTGTTTATCTTTATTTTGACCAAATTACATGCTCATTGACGATGCTTGTCAGTAGTTGGCTACTCATGAACCCAGTAAAAGCTTAGTGGATCTCTCTTGTAACCTCTATTTACATTTTGCACATATCAATTTAGGAGTCCTAAATTGTAGCATTTATATTCTGTCCTACCAATTTATCAATTAAATAAACTGTAAAAGTTGTAGAATTATACTTTTTCAGTATATTTAATGTGTAACAAAATTTTAAGCAATATATATTTAAGTGCCACATGACATTGTTAAAAAATGAAAAATTTAGCCTGACCTGTGGCGGCGCAGTGGATAAAGCGTTGACCTGGGAACACTGAGGTCGCCAGTTCAAAACCCTGCACTGGTCTGGTCAAGGCACATGTGGGAGTTGATGCTTCCAGCTCCTCCCCCCTTTCTCTCTTTCTCTCTCTCTCTCTCTCTCACTCTGTGTCTCCTCTCTAAAATGAATAAAATAAAAAGAAAATTTAAAAAAAAAAATGAAAAATTTATATGTATATATTAGATCCTGTGCATACACACACACACACACACACACACACACACACACACACACACATAAGCAAGATGTGGTTGCTTTCAACACCTAGAGCATGGGAGATAAAAATCCAATTGTGTTTCTACTTGAAGTTTTTCAAGGGTATAAACAGAGCTTAAAATAGCATAGAAATTACTGTTACTATTCAAAGGAAGGTGGCATCTAATTTTAATGGTAGGAAATCAGAAAGGTTTTTGGAGAAAAACAAACATACATCTATAGATAGCATTCAATTATTGGAAATAAGTAAAATTTAATTTCAGGTATAAGGAACAGTCTCACAATGAGTATACAAGATACAAAAACAAGCAACCTATACATGATACAAAGTAGTTTCCAAATTTGATATGATAGTTAAATGTTGTCAAATCCTTGATAAGCTTCTCTCTGAGGCCCTTGTGGCTAATCCAGACACTTAGCATGAATCTCCCTCCCTCTCCAGCTTTCTCTTCATTCCCAGCTTTTAAAAGAGCTTCTTCACAAATCATGGAGAAAACTATGACCATAAGGAAATTTTTTTTTCAGCCTCCTTCTTCTATAAATGTAAAGTTATAGGGTAACACACTATTGTAAGCACTCTGGAAAATATTAATCACTATTTGCCAGATCCAATTAAACAAATTTTTTTACTAGCCAAATGTCTGCATTCGTTAGAAATTATTTCTTCTTGAGAGCTTTCTGCTCCCTTAAATTTTCTGACTTCACTGTTTTTCTTCTACGTTTCTAATTTTTCCCCCTGTGTCTGCTTGTAAAAGTGGGAATTTACTAAAATTTAATCTTGAAATTAATCTCTTTTCACACTAAGTATCTCTCCCTGGATATTTGCACAAAATAGATGAAACCAGCTGACAATAAAGTCTAAAGTATCCAAAAGTGTCCAAAACTATACCCACCATACACAGTGCTCTAGATTTATATACATTATATTCAATTTGACATATCTGCCCCTTGGGCCTATTGACATACTACTGCGTATTCGGAAGCCATATCTGATGAAGTTAAATTAGGTTAATATAATCTCAAACTTAAAAAAATTAAATAATTTTCTTCTTTGAGGTACCCTTTGAGGTGAACTTGGTCTTTGCTATTAACATCTAAAATTATTCTGATATAATGAGTAAGGGACAATTTTTAACCTACCAGATTATGTGTAAGTTATATAATATATCATCTCATATTAAGTATAGTATGTCCTTATAAGTGGTGTAGAGAGGAAAAAAAATCAGAAAAGTTTCTATAGCAGGTTCATAACTGTTCACTTTAAAGATAATAAAAAAATTATATATTGCCTTTATATAAACCAACTCTAGTAGCCAGCAGTGCCTTGAAACTTATCAATTTCAATGAATTCAATTTAAATCTGGTCAGAGAAGAAAAAATTTTTAAAAAATGTAATTTTCCTTCTATGCCTCTTATGTCATATATCTTTATGAATTGTTAAGCTTGAATACAACAAAATTAGGTAAAAACATGCAAAATATCACTTTATATAAGTATACATAATTTAAAATTATTAATAGTGGTTAATAAAAGATAACTATGTCATTTACTTAATTTGCTGTTTTGTCCATTAAAGTTTTAAAATTATTTATTCATTCAATAAGTCTGTTAATAATACCCATTGGATATTTAATTAATATATGTTGATTAATGAGTTCTAAAGTCCAATATCACTTTATATATAAAAAGTACTCTGAAATAATGCAGGTACTATATTCCAAATTTTCACCTATGTAATCCTTAAAAGTTCTCATAAGACACTCATCAATCAGAATCTGTACAGTTAGAAATAAAGAGTAAAAAATAAAACAAAGTTTGTTGCTGAACTGATGGAATGTATTTTCGCATTTTTGTGAGTCTATTGAAGTTTCAGACTTTGCACAATTTGATGACACTGTAAGATTTCACCATCGGGAAAAGCAGTGAAGAACAATTGGGTTATTTATACAGCTAGAACTAAAAATAAAATAAAATATTTCCCTCCCCTTATATGTCCAAAGATTGCATGGCTGAAAATTACCAATTTTATGGACTCAACTTTCTTACCCAAAGATTCCCAGAACTTTCAATTTTGATGTAATAGAACCTGTTTGAAAGAAAAGAGGAGAAAAAGAACAAGTTTCAAAAGTAGTGTAAAAGAAAGTAAGGGGAAGTAATATGAATTGATTTATTGGAATCTATCAATTTCACAAGCTGGATTCTTTATGAATAGCGAATGGCCTGTGTTCTTGAAATTACCTTTTGTAAACTTTTAGCAGCTTCTGTTAGGGTTATAATATAAACTTGTTAAATTTTCTGAAATTCTTAGTTTTAAAAATACCTTATTTTATATAATATTTGAAGAGCTAAAGGATGTCTACATTTAGAAACATTGAAGTTACTTTAAAATGAACAATGCTACATCAACATGTGTTTAGCAAACATTATGGATTCACATATTTTAATAGGTTGCAGACTAAAGCCATGTATAAAAACTAAAGATTTTTTACATGTTCAAGAAAGTGCGTTACCAAAATATTATATAGGCTTGTAAAATCTAGAGTTATTGTGATCTTTTATTCTCATAAAATGTTTGAAATAAATCTAAGATTTAGTATTTATTTCTTATTAGAAAATGATACAAATACTTTGAGAGATAATTCGCCAATTTCTTATGAAACTAAACATACCCTTAACATAACGATCTGCACCTATGATCTATAGTATTAGTATATGATTTTACAATTTATGTTACACAAAACACTGCATACAAATATTTATAGCAACTTTATTTATGATTTTCAAAACCTGGAAGAAATCAAAATTTTTTTCAATAGTTGAATGAAGAAACAAATTATAGTAATTCATGCAATGGAAAATTACTCAGGAAAAAAATAGACATGAGTTCTAAAGCCATGAAAAAAGGTAAAAAAATATTAATTGCATATTGCTAAGTGAAAATCAATCTGAAAAAGCTATATTCTTTATGTTTTCAAGTATATGACTTTTTAGATGAGACAATACAATTATTTTTGGTTGCTAAGAGTTCTGAAGGGAAGGAAGGTGGGATAAATAGAGAAAACACGGAATTTTTAGGGCAATAAAACTATTCTTTATGACACTAAAATGGTGGACACATTTTTTTTTTTTTTTTTTTTTTTTACAGGGACAGAAGAGAGTCAGAGAGAGGGATAGACAGGGACAGAGAGAGATAAGAAGCATCAATCATCAGTTTTTCGTTGCAACTCCTTAGTTGTTCATTGATTGCTTTCTCACATGTGCCTTGACCGCAGGCCTTCTGCAGACTGAGCAGTCCCTAGCTGGAGCCAGCGACCTTGGGTCCGAGCTGGTGAGCTTTTGCTCAAGCCAGATGGGCCCACACTCAAGCTGGCGACCTCGGGGTCTGGAACCTAGGTCCTCCCTGTCCCAATCCAATGCTCTAACCACTGTGCCGCCGCCTGGTCAGGCCACACATCTTCATATACTTGTAGAAAATCATAGAATGAATAAGTAACAGACAGAGACATAAATATTAATACAGATAAGTAAGCTTATCTATATAATTTAAAGATGTATTTCCTACCAGTTTAGAGAAAAAGAAAACTAATATAAAACAATTAAAAGATTCAAATCATTCTACATCATTTCTCAGATTAAGTTTGACAAAGTACAGGATGCCCAGTTAAATTTGAATTTCTAATAAACAACAAATGTTTTTTAATATAAATATATTCTAAATATTGCATGAAACCTGCTATTCCAAACAATGACTTAATACGGGGGAACCTGTGTTTTTATTTGTTAAATCTTACAACCCTAACTCAGATGGGGGTTCCTATACAATAACTATGTCTTGAAGATGTTACAATGCCACATAACATTGTGTAACATTGGAGTTCCTAAACAAATATTAAAGATTCTGTCAATGAATTTGGTTGTGATACAATTGTAAAGTTAATAAAACTGAATATTTTTCTTGTTAAGTTGATTATTATATTTATGCTGACAAATCTCTTTTTAAAATTAAAAAAAATTAAATTTTTGTATTTAATTTAATAGGGTAATCTTGATTGATAAAATTATATAGGTTTCAAGTGTACAATTCTATGATGCATAATTTGTATATTGTATTGTATGGTCAGCACTGTAAGTCAAGTCACCTTCCATTCCCATATATCCTTGCTTTAACCTCTTCTACTTCCTCCCCATCCCCCTTTGATGACTAATCTCTATTGTATGTATAATAAAGTATGGAGTGAGCATACTTTAAAATAAAAATATAACATTTTTATCAAAGTTGGACCAACATAGCATATTGTGAAATGCTCACATCACATTTTTAAAATTTTTGAAAAAAGACCTCAAAGGCATACATTTAGGCAGAACAACCCCATCCAATCTTACAGGAATAAAAGACACACCAAAAGATAAACATATTAGCCATGTGGAACTTTAGAGATCAGTTGTTTAAAAGCCCAGCCATGAGATAAACATGCAATAACAGCAACTTTAAACTGATTTAGCCTAAATAAAGAAAATAAAATAGTGTTCTGCATGATGTTTCTGGAAAAATAAATATTTTCCAAGTTATTTAAAATAAAATGTAACCAGAAAATAATATATATTTACAAGTTGGTTGTATATTTTAAATGATATCTTATCAAAACAAAATCTGTTTAGCTCAGTAGCACAGATGACATATCTGGTGCAATTTATGCCGATGGTAAATTCTAACACTTGGTTAGTTTTCTACTAGAACTGTCAAAGATATTGTGCAGCAGTTGCACATATAGAAATGTACACACTTTTGCATTGTTTAAATTGCAATTTAATCTATATTACAATGCAAAATTCATGTTGTGATTTGATCATTCATTTACCAAAATTTAAAAAGTTTATTTTCTTACATTTTTAAGACCTAATAACAAACCTTCGATTATTTTATAACACCTCAAACGTTAACATATTTTATATAATATATACATAATATAATAAATATATATTTATATAGAAAGGTAGATACAGATAGATAAATGTAGACATATGTAGACATATAAATGTAGATAAATATTTCTAAAGATATTTGAAATTGTTAAAGCTTCTGCTATCAACTGGGAAAAGTGGGCCAATGGATTAAGATCTAAAACTTAGAGAACATAGAAATTCAATAATCATGAGGATATATATTGCCTAGGTTTATGTTTAAAATGTATCTTTAATATAAAGTTGAAGGAACTGAATTTATTGGCAATATTAATAACTCAAAATAAACTTTTAAAATATTACTTTTTAATGTCTACATGTATTTTAAGAAAATTTAACATTAACATTGGTGATTAAATAGAAACACTTCATCTTACCACAAAATAATTACTTATTAATATTATCAGATGTCAATGTGTATTTTAATTATGATTTAAATTCTTTGTATTTAAAAATATTTTCCTAGTATTTACTTTGGTTAATAAAATAATAGCATCATTACTCATTAAAAATATCCTTAGGAATAATTCAAGATTAACAAAAATTATATCAATACCAGTGTTTTAGTAAATGATAATTTGTGAAATTCTAGTACATTTTACTGCCTACTGATACTATATTTGAATATGGTATTACAAACTTATTGCAAACATGTGAGATGCATATTTGCTACTTAAAATTCCTGTAGTTCATGAAAATCACCTCCAGCATAGTAACTGTCTTGGTTAAATATTAAGTAAGTGTGCATAATTTTATTTGACAAATTATAAGAAGCCAAAGAAATATAAAAATACTATTATCTCAGTATTGTAGATGAGAAAACTGAGGGTTAGAGATACTACAAGACTTTCCTATGGTCATAGAGCCCCTCAGCTACATTGGCAGGCTCTACGTCTGGGCCTCCTGATCCAAGATGCATGTGCTTAAATATTACACTATATTGCTTCAAATTCTTTAAGCTTCACATTGTTTTCTGAAAAATGTGGCAGACTTTTTTTTTTTTTCAAATCATTATTTTGTCTAAATAAAAGTATTAAGCTTGGCTGAAGCATGTGTTTGTGCAGATCTCTGGGCTTCCGGAGCACAATTATTCAGTATTTCTTAGTCCTAAACAACCTAACATGGTAGTAGTTTTCATGTGATGTCTGTTAATAAAAACTCATGCTATCTCCAGACATTTGATTTATACCTTTCACTATGTTACACTGATAAGAATTTGTTGAAAAGCCTGTAGCTATATTCTTTAATGAGATCCATTACAAAAGAGTGAAATGCAAAAGCAAAATGCAAGACAGCTATGGTCTTTGGTAACTTGTAGTAACCCACTAATTCTCAAAGGAAAGCAGTTTTAATATTAATTGCCATTGGATTGATTAGCATACAATAGACTAGACTAGAATTGAGTCATTAACATGGAAAATTGTTCAATAAGTGGGTCAATCATGCTACCTGTGACATTCAACTATCTATCTGAGGTAGAGTTGGTGACCAGTACAAAGAGCAGTTTTCAGAGCATTACTCACATGCCTCGGGATTTCAATTTACAAATACTTAGCAAAATAAAGAGTACATATTGGCAATTTAGCCAAAATCGCTTTCAGATTTTATAGGATAGTTGACAACAGTAAAATACATCTTTGTATTCTTTTCATATATCTCTTAAAACTATATTTATCTACTTCAACCTAAATCTCCCAACACTTTATTAGGCTATTTTTCAAACATACAGAAAATTGCATAGAATTTCAAAGGGAACATCTCAACCTACCACCTTGATACTAGCATTAACATTGTACTATATATGTTTGTCTAGTCATCTTGTCACCCTTCTACCTTTTAAACATCACTTCTAAGTTTTGGATGTCATTGAAAACAAATTGCAGCATCAATATATTTCTTTTAAAATATTTGAACTTCACTATATATTTTTATGTGAAAACATAGAAAATGTTATTTCATTTACTTTTGTTTCTTTGGGAACAAGGATATATTAAATATTAAGTGATTCTGAAATTGTTATCTACTCATCCCATCAAATTAGTGCGGCTAGGTTGCTGTCATGATTTATAAGTAATAAGGCTTGTAGAAAGGAAATGACTGTTGTTTCTGGCCACGCACAACATGTCTAAATTAAAAACACGGTTGTAAACTGCAGATGCTGTCACCTTTGCTGCAGCTCAGCAGGCAAATTTAATTCATAAATCCTTCAGCAGTGCAGTCTCAGACCTCATCTTCAAACATTCACATCTTCATCATAGAAACCTTTTAATTACCACCTTCAACTGCAAATGAGATGTTTATGGGAACAGTCACGAGTATATGTCAGGGGTCTGTAGTGTCACTGTGGTGACCTTTTGGGAAACAAGCACAGCAGATAGAGCTGCTGAGGATCTCACACACTTCAAATTTTGATCAAAACACTCCACTGGGGGAAATTTAATAAAACATTTCTGAGCATGCCAAATTGAAATTATTTCTGCCTGAAAAACATACTTTAGCTGAATTCATAAGACAATGCTTTCCCATAGACTTTTAAACTTTCAATTAGAAAATAAAAATGATTTTTGTTGTTTTGTTTTCTCATGGACCCATTTAATTAGTATTCCATTCTTGTGAATAGTTTTAATATTATCTGGCTTTTTGCTCTCTCATTCAGAAATTTCTATTGATACATAAAAAATGCCATGTCCCATTCATTCATTCCCAAAAAGATTACTAACCCTTTGTGTAAACCAACTTGATAACCACTGTGGAGACAAACACAAACTGCTCTTAAGGGGATTAGAGTTTTTCAACTAAATACATGGACAGTGGTAATAAATCTTTAGTTAGAATTTACCCTTGCAATAACTAGCAATTAGGCATTATAACAAAAGAAATAAAAATATTTGCCTAAACAAACAATCTTTTAAATATTTTTTATTTATTGATTTTTAGAGGCAGAGATCAGATGAGAGAGAGAAAGAGACATCAATTTGTTTTTCTACTTATTTATGGATTCATTATTTGATTTTTGTACATGCCCTGAATAGAGATAAACCCATAACCTTGGTGTATCAGGAAGCTAGGATGACACTCTTACCAACTGAGCTACCCAGCCAAAGCCAAAGTGCCAGTATTCATACTAAAGAAAGAACAATTATTCAACTAATAATTAGAAAGAAAATATATTTTGAATGGCAACATTTTGAAATCCTCAATGAACAAGTTAATGCAATCAATAAGTATCAACTTTTACAATATACCAAAAAATAAAAAGGAAAGGAAAAATAGATATTTTTTTCTCATAAAATAATACAACACTATATGTATAGTTTTACCAAAGAAATTGAACATAAGTTAGATCAAGACTTTAACTCTAGCCTGACCAGGTAATGGCACAGTGGATAGTGTGTCGGACTGGGATGCGGAAGACCCAAGTTCGAGACCCCGAGCTCGCCAACTTGAGCGCAGGCCCATCTGGCTTGAGCAAAAGCTCGCTAGCTTGGACCCAAGGTCGCTGGCTCCAGCAAGGGGTGGCTCGGTCTGCTGAAGACCCACGGACAAGACACATGTGAGAAAGCAATCAATGAACAACTAAGGTGTCGCAACAGCAATGAAAAACTAATGATCGATGTTTCTCACGTCTCTCTGTTTCTTTCTATCTATCTCTCTCTCTGTCCCTGTTAAAAAAAAAAAAAAGACTTTAACTTCAGCTTTCAAAAAGGAGAAAATAATGAGGGCAGAGCAATACATTATATTGAATTTCCCCATGACCCTGCACTCAGAAACAACAACAAAAAAATAATCAAGAAAATCAAACCTATAGAAAAATCTACAAGTCATATATTTCAAATTCTTCAAAGAAGATAGGAGGAGAAATCTATAGAGCTAAGATTTTTTTTTAAAAAGTGAACTATCTCAGCAAATTATTTTATAGATAGCAACAAGCTCATTTTAAAGATTATATGGAGGAATAATAACCTTGAATAACAAACAGAATATTGAAGAAGTGAGAGTTTCTACTGCCCAAATTAAAGGCTTACTATAAAACTACAGTAATCAAGACAGTGTGGCATTTACAAAAGAATAGACACAAAGATCAGCGCAAACAAAATAAGCCAGAAATAGACCTGCATAAATATAGTCACCTATTTGTTGACAAAGGAACAAACTCAGTACAATGGAGCAAAGATCATCTCTTCAACAAATGTTGCTGAGACAACTGGATACCACATACAAAAAAAATGATCCTTGTCACAGACATTACATTCTGTCCAAAAATTAACTAAAAATGGTCAAATACCTATATGTAAAATGCAAACTTTAAATATTCCAGAAAACAACATGAGAGAAAACCTAGATAATCATGGGAATGGCAATGTTTTTGTTAGGTACTGCAACAAAGAAATGATCCATGAAAAATAATTGATGAGTTGAACTTAATTAAAATTTAACAATAAAGTAAAACTGTGCTGGGAAGACATGTCAAGAAAATGAGTAGACAAGCCACAGTCTAAAAGAAAGTATTTGCAAAAGATGCATCAGTTAATAAATGGTTTTCTAAAATATAAAAAGACCTCTTAAAATTCAACAATAAGTAAACAACTTATATAAAAAATGGGTCAAAATTCTTAATAAACACTTCATCAAAGAAGATATGCAGCCTGACCAGGCAGTGGCGCAGTAGATAGAGCGTCGGACTGAGATGCGGAAGACCCAGGTTCGAGACCCCGAGCTCGCCAGCTTGAGCGCAGGCCCATCTGGCTTGAGCAAAAGCTCGCCAGCTTGGACCCAAGGTCGCTGGCTCCAGCAAGGGGTGGCTCGGTCTGCTGAAGGCCCGCGGTCAAGGCACATGTGAGAAAGCAATCAATGAACAACTATGGTATTGCAATGGCAATGAAAAACTAATGATTGATTCTTCTCACCTCTCTCCGTTCCTGTCTGTCTGTCCCTATCTATCCCTCTCTCTGACTCTTTCTCTCTATCCTTGTAAAATAAATAAATAAAAAATAAATAAATAAAAAGTTTGTTTTAAAGAAGATATGAGGTGACAAATACACATACAAAATATGTTCCACATTACATATTATCAGAGAAATGAAATTAAAACAATAATGAGATTACCATTATACACCTATGACAATGGTCAAAATCCAGAACACTGACAACATGAAATGCTGACAAGGATGCTTAGAACAGGAACCCTCATCTATTACTGTGGAAAATACAAAATGGTACAGGCACTTTGGAAGACAGTCTGTTAATTTTATAAAACTAAACATACTCTTACTATTTGATTTGGTAGTTATCCAAAGGTGTGAAAAACTTATATCCTCAGAAAATCTGCACAAAGATGTCTATATAAAAATTGTAATTAATTTAAATTTAAAAAATCACAAACAGTGATGTATTTAATAAACAATAGTTAGTTATGTGGTTAACTAATGTCTTTATGAAGGTTTTGAGATTTGTATTAAAGATGTACATTTCAAATATTTTTTAAATTAGATTATATAAAATACCTATAAATATACCTTGTTTAATGAATACCTCAGATGCTATTTTACTTTTGCTTTTATAATTATTTGAAACAACTAAAAATATAAATGGAGTTCAAAAATTTAACTAAAATAATTTTAAATAAATATTTAAATTTTATGAAACAATTTTATGTAACAGATGCAAATATACAGCCTAGCCAAGTAGCAATAACACTACATAGAGAGCTAATTAATTTATACTAATCATTTTAATCCATTTTATTCAATTTATATGCTAAACAGAGGAAATGAATAGATTACTATTAGCTAACAAACTGCTTCTTATTATTAATGTTATCTTGAATTTTGGATGGTTGTTCATATGACATCTAATCCATTGTTCTTAAATAGGCAAATGTTAGTTTTTAAAATGGATTAGAAAAATTCAGTGAAAAACATACTATATGTCTCTAACATTTTATAAAATTATCATCACAAAAGAGTATTAAATTATTCATTCAAGTTTTTAAAATATTTATTATGAAAATGTACAATGAACTCTAAAATAGATAACATTGTTAATATAAGAATATAGTTAAACTAGAAATGTAATTTTAATTATTGTTAATATAAAATAAGTTATTATTCTATAATAACATGCTGTTCTAGGCAGAATGTATCCTTTAAACTTAATTATATTTTATACTAAGCTTTGCAAATAAAGACACATTAGTTACAAATATCTGTGTTGCTTAAAGAAAGGGAGCAAGAAACAGACATTTATGGAGCCATTTTTATGTGTGTGACTTTTAAAATAATTCAAAATGTCAAACATCATGAGTAGTGCTAATTATAATTACCTTAAGGTATATTAATAAGGTGACCAACTTTTTTACAATGAAAAGGAGGACAAAAATAAATGGAAGAAAACAATATCATAAATAAAAGAAACATTTTATTCATTGCAACAATAATACACTATAATATGATAAATGCATAATAAAAACATTTGTAATATTTTTTATTGTAATTATGCTTACATGGCTATTAATTTTTAATAATAATTATAAGAGAAAAGTATTCATTTAGATACATATATGTTGGGCAGATAAAATATAATATGCTCACTTTGTTAAAGATGGCGCTGCCCACATGGAAGCCCGTCACCCAGGTAATATTATTTGCCCTTGTGCTTGGGATGGGTGCGGGGGAAAGGCTGTAATGTAAGCAGGCCAGGTTGTTATGACCTAAGGCTTAGCTTTAAGAGTAAGCTCTTCCCCATACCCTTGACTGATTGGATAATGTAGGGTAGTGCACTCTCCTGAGAAATCCCATTATACAGAGATTTCCTTGTTTGTATAATTGGATTAAAGGTTTGGATTATCTATGCTATAAAATGGGAGAGACCAGTAGCTTGAGCTCTCTCGGTTCCTGCTATTGCCATTGCAGGGGCCTCCCTGATCCCTTGACCTCCATGGGAAAAGCTGGTTTTCTGCTTCTCCTTTGTCTTCTCTTGTGGCTTGCCTGTATTGGTGAGACACCAATAAACAGAATGGCCTACCATCCTCCGACTCTGCCATTTCTTCACCGTCAGCCCGAATCCAATGGGAACCTGCATGTGAATGGCCACGATGGCGGCTCCTGGCCTTACAATATACATCACATCACACACAATGAATTGACTCTGCAGCGATCGGATATGGACATTTACAGATTAGTCTTCCAATATCAAAAAGGAGGACATAAAGGAGGACACTTTTTGAGGGAAGACGAAACTTATAAAAGAAGAACTGTCCTCCATAAAGAAGGATGATTGGTCACCTTAATATTAAGCATGGTTAAATAGATGTAGTATTTATATACAGAAGTAATATATTAAATTGTTAACAGAGGTCATAATCGAACAATTCTGGAAGTCTTTCCCGTTCATTTTCTTTATAGTATATGTTTCCTATTAGTTTACATTTATTTTGAAAACAAATATGTAAAGGAGCAGCAACAAAACTAAATCAGAGTATGCTCAGTATATTTTGCTAGATTGGAGAATTTAGGTGTTATCTGTATTGAGGCATTTATCTTGATATGGGAAGCTAAAATTTTACTAAATAGAGATTTACTTATAATAGTTGTTTTATATCATTGAAATAGTTTTGGATCTTAAATTCTGCCAGATATCATGCTTCCATTAAAATACAGTCAACAGCAGAAGTTTTTGGTATGTTAGGATGAGATCATTAACAGCCCTCCAACCTCTCACCAGGATTTCTTTAGACCTTGCATAAGGGAGATCTTCTTCATAAGTACATACAATAATTAAAGGTCTCCAGTATACAGAGCTAACCAACACTTTTGTAGAATAGTGTTATACATATTGGATGATTAACTGAGGTTTAATAAATTCTTATTGCTTGAATTTTATGTCCTGGGACTTTTGAAATGAATCACCAAAAATAAATTAAGTAGTAATTTGACTAAATGCATTGTTTTTCAGTCACCCACTTGCTCTATTATGCTAAAAGTCTGAGAAAGTTTGATCACTCTTAAAATATTCTTGAGGGAAGGTAGTTTGGGAGATCAGGTAAAAAAAGTGAAGGGATTAAGAAGTACTGGTTGGTATTGACAAAACAGTCACAGGGATATAAAAAACAGCATAACGAATGTAGTTAATAATATTGTAATAACTATATAGGGTACCAGCTGGGTACTTGAAATGTTGGAAGTCCACTTTGTAAATTATAGAATGCCTAAATATTATGCTATACACTTGAAACCAACACAAAATAGTGTTGGATGTAAACTATAGTTGAAAAATAAAATAATATATATGGAAAAATCAGTGTATTCTTCAAAATATAGGCTTTCTTGATCATAAACTGTCATCAGGGCCTAGTTTGTACATATATCTTCTAGAGCAGTGGTTCTTAACCTTTTTTGAGGTACTGAACCCACCAGTTTTATATGTGCATTCACCGAACCCTTCTTTAGTGATAAATAAAATATGATTTTTTTTTTCAAAATTCAAGACATAGGTATATGTTTTATTACTGGTGCACAAAATGAGCTATGCATGAACAACACCTTGCTCAAAGAACAAAACCAACAAAGTGCATGAACTCACAACAAATTATGGTATTACTTTATTCTGGCCTCCGTGTCAGAGGCTCTCCGAACCCCTGAGACCGACTCATTGAACCCCTAGGTTAAGAACCACTGTTCTAGACTTTTATCCCTCGGTGTTCAAAAAATGTGCTTTTTTCTCATAAATCATTCATAAATTGGTTGAGGCTTCCAATGAATACTGATAATGAAACTGTCCGGTAGCACCCTCCGGGCAGGGGCCGGAAAGTCCCTCATATCTTTGGTATTTCTGCAATTACTGACCTTTAGCATACACACCCTGTCTGAAAACACAGTGGAAGTTCCTCAGCCATTAGCATCCCTAGTTACGCAAATCACCTGCAGGCCGAAACCACAGTGGAAATTCCCCAGCCAGCCTGAAGGGGTATAAAAATCTCAAGCCCCACCAGTTGGGCGAGGCTTCTCGGGCTCCCATTCGAGTCTGCGAACCCGCCTGGAGTCCTCCCAATAAAGCCTGACTTTTGCTCATTTGGCTGTTTCGGCTCTTCGTTCGTTCATCGGCGGCACCCGGCAATCTTTCAGAAACATTATATTGGAACCATATGTGGCATTTAAACAGGTTTTAATCATCACTTTTTGTTAGATTACTATGAAAAATAAAATCCAAAAATCATCATAAAAACTGAGGTCAATATAAAATTGTTGTAATCCATTAAAAAATAGAATCTCACATGTATTCATTTTTGTATATGTGACTTCCTAGTTGATATTAAGAGTCTGTAAAACTCTTAAACATTTAAAATGTATCAGTTCCATGGATAATGAAACAGGACCCATACATATGCTGTCTACAAGAGACACACCTTAAAACAAAAGATGCACATAGACTAAAGGTAAAAGGATAGAAAAAAATATTTCATGCAAATGGAAATGAAAAAAAAAAGCCGGGGTAGCAATACTTATATCTGACAAAATGGACTTTAAAACAAAGGCTCTAGTAAGAGATAAAGAAGGACACTGCATAATGATAAAGGGAACAATTCAACAGGAAGATATAACTATTATAAATATCTACGCACCAAATATAGGAGCCCCAACATACATAAAGCAGACTTTGTTGGATATAAAATGTATTAGTTCCAACAACCATTTCTCTTAAACTAATTTTCCACATTTTTTTTCTATCTCAGTAAATGGCAACTGCATTGTTTCAGTTAAGCCAACATATTTATCATTATTTCCTATCACACCCTATGAAGATTCTATCACATAGAGGTAATCTGTTACCTCCACCTGCAAACTTCATTCTGAACTCCATCATCTCACTATACATTGTAGCATTCATCCAATTTACTATTTATTCTGTATCAAATGGTTATTGAGTGCTTACATCTCTGACATTTTCTGTTGTGGATACAGAAGTATGAAACAAACAAAACTCCTGCCTTCCTGTGTGTAAAGCCAGTAGCCGGGGTCAGGATCACAGCCGCCTGGCCAGTGCAGGTTCGCATTGGATTCGAACTGTCGGTAATGAAACACAGGAGCCACGAACTGGTGAGCCATCCGCTTTAATTCTAGCTTGCACCCAGCAGGAAAGCAAAAACACACCCTGGGCTCCAAAACCCACACATTCAGTGCTCACAAAGCTACTGACTTATCCGAGTTTCCTAGAATCAAAGGTTTCTAGCTCACCAGACTTAATCACCTATGTTCCCCATCTCCTCCTGCACAAACTCTTAACAAACTGGCTTCTTCCTCAGCACTCCGCCATCTTGGCTACCTCCTCTCCTCCACGTGGCCTTACTCTGCTCTCCTTTCTAATACTTCAGGAAACGAGAGAGAGATCAAGCTACTGGTCTCTCCCACTTTATACCGTAGGATCAAAACCTTTAATCCAATTATACAAACAAGAAAGTCTCTGTTTAATGGGATTCCTCAGGAGAGTGTACCACCCTACATCATCCAATCAGTCAAGGGTGTGGAGAAGAACTTACTATTAAAATCAAGCCTTAGGCCTACCCTGATTTATTGATGTCACCCCATTAGAATTAATAATAATAAAATATAAAAAAAAAAAAAAAAAAAAATCAAGCCTTAGGCCATAATGACCTGGCCTGCTTACATTACAGCCTTTCCCCCACACCCATTCCAAGCATAAGGGCAAATAATATCACCTGGGTGACGGGCTTCCATGTGGGCAGCACCATCTTTAACAAAGTGAGCATATTATATTTTATCTGCCCAACACTGTGTCTTATAATCATGTAAAAAAATGTTGAGAAATATTATTGAAACAACTACCAAATGGGTCACACTTGCTTTCCCCTCCTTGTTGGGCAGATATATTATGCTCACTTTGTTAAAGATGGCGCTGCCCACATGGAAGTTTGTTGATATTAATGTGTGTTCTGGAACAGGTTGTGGGCAGGCCGGGTCATTATAGCCTAAGGCTTAGTTTAAGAGTAAGCTCTTCCCCACACCCTTGACTGATTGGATGATGTAGGGTGGTTATGTAGGGAGGAATCCCATTATGCCTCAGATGGGTGACTTTGTATCAGAGACTTCCTTGTTTCTATAATTGGATTAAAGGTTTTGAGTCTGCTATAAAGTGGGAGAGAACAGTAGTTTGATCTCTCTCTTGGTTCCTGGGTTCCTGAAGTATTAGAAAGGAGAGCAGTTTAAGGCCATGTGGAGGAGAAGTAGCCAAGATGGCAGAGTGCTGAGGAAGAAGCCAGTTTGTTAAGAGTTTGTGCAGGAGGAGATGGGAAACAGGTGAATAAATCTGGTGAGCTAGAAACCTTTGATTCTAGGAAACTCGGATAAGTCAGTAGCTTTGTGAGCACTGAATGTGTGGGTTTTGGAGCCCAGTGTGTGTTTTTGCTTGCCCGCCGGGTGCAAGCTAGAATTAAAGTTGATGGCTCACCAGTTCTTGGCTCCATTGTTTCACTTCCGACTGTTCAAATCTAATGCGAACCAGCATGGGTCAGGCAGCTGTGATAGTGGCCTCGGCCACAGGCTTTACACTCCTGTTTGTGTATTTTCTACAGTTCAGCCTTCAAAAATGGTAAACTAGATGTTAGCACTTGTTATGTATCTTTTTGTTTTTAAATATTTTCTTTATTAATTTTACAGAGAGGAAAGAGAGAGTGGGATGGGGAACAACGAGAAGTATCAACTCAATTGCTTCATTCTAGTTGTTCATTGATTGCCTGTCATATGTGCCCTGACCAGGCAAGTCCAGGGTTTCCAACCGGCAATCTCAACATTCCAGTTCGATGCTCCATCAACTGCACCACCACAGGCCAGGCAACGTCATGTATCTTTACATGGTTTCACATTTCACTCTGAATAAAAACTCAACTCCTTAACAAGCTCCAATTAAAGCTCCTCTGACCCCACCCAACCACATCTCACTTAGGTCCTGTCTTCTCAGACTGTCTTACTTGTCCTGCTCCTAAATGTCAGCCCTTGATATTCTTATTTGTTCCAAGGACATTCCTGCCTCTGGGCCATTCCATGTGATTTTTCCCCTGTTTAAAAAACTCTTTCCACATACTATTACACTTCCTAATCCTTAACCATGTTTTTGTTTGTTTGGTTTCATGGAATTTATTGCCTCCTAAAATGTAAATACTTATAATGGATTGTAAGAATCTCAAGAAAGGCTGTCTGCTTTTTCATTGCTATAAATATAGTACACATAGTAGGAGCTTAAAGTACATGTTGAATATGTTTACCATTAACATAAATTATAGAACTAAAAGAAAATTTTTAGAACTTATATATGTATACTTTCTAAACTGTATAATTCTTTGTGTAATTGTATATCTGCTATATGGTTATGCATCATTTATCATTTATATTGTAAGTGCTGTTTCACATTTTCCCTAAAGAACAGCTTGATATTTCTCCACAATAAATATTACAAACAACCTTAATTATTTCAGAATTTATGTTTTAATCATTTAAATAGTTTTAAACAATTATATGGGGACTGTTAAAGATTACAACTTGAATAGATGATAAAAGTTTTCAAGAATTTTTAGTTATGGGTGCTTGAATATGAATATGGTTCTCTGCTTTCTGATTTGCTACTCCAAGATGTGAATTATATTTCCTACAGTGTTATAGAGTACTATAGAATAAATGTTAATCAACTTTTGCATCGATAAAGTACAAATTTCACTAGGAAGAACAATTGTTTGATGAATTCTACCAGGCCATTGAATTGACAATAAGGCCACAGAACTAGAGTTAATTTTTTGTGAGTTTTGACATCTTTTGCCAAAAAAAAAGAGAATGAAGATATAGGTAAGGTCTGCTTTCATAGGACCAAAGTTGAAAACATGAATGTTTTCGTGAATTGTTTTTGCTTCAGTAAAAGGCAGACATAAACCACAAAAGTGAACTTAGAATTTATTTGTGGTCACAACATATTCCTACAGAAAATTTGCTATTTTTTATCAGCTCCAAAAGGACACTGAGAACATTGAATCAAGCATGAGAGATATATGGGCATTCAGAATGAGATGAATGAATGGATTTAGAAATCAAAGCACAAGAATATATGTGACATGATTTGAGATGGGTTTACTACTCTCAGTGAAAAGAGAAAGATGAGCTATCAAATACTGAGATGATGTTCATTAGAAATAAAAACTCTGCCATGGCCAACTTGATGTCAGAATGCATTAAAGACTCCTGGCAATCTAGAGTATTTATTCAACTAGCAGTATAACATTGGCTAAGATTTTAAACCTTATGTTTAATACATGATAATCATGGGTAATAAATTTTTCACAAATTATATTTTACTTGACAACTAGGATAATTTATTAGGTTGTGAGTTCATTCAAGATTTAATACCTTTGGTACAGCATCACTGAACTTAATGAGCCAGATTCTCCCACTGGGTTTGTTACTTTCAGGTTCCTAGGGTCCTATTAAATTAAGTTCTTCAGTATATTAAATGCTTCCCTAGTGTTTTAAAGAGTTAATACATTCTGCATTGTAGAAGTACCATGTGAATTTTAAAACAATTAGCACATGCTATTTTTTTTCCCAGTCAAGTAGTGCTCTTCTTACTAACAGATAATCTCATTTCTTTGGGTTTATAGAGTTCTTTGACCATGAAAATAAAGGTGTGTTCAGGAAAGTGAAATGGATGATTCATGTTTGCTCTATCATTCATAGAGTACCTTTTTACAAACATTACCCCCCCCCCCCTCTGTTTCCCTCTTTGGTAATAACTTTGCCTCCAGCAGTTGTGAAATTAGGTGAACACAAAACTAAGACTAACTTCCACTTTTTCCAGAGAATGCAGGATTAATGGTGAATGGTTAGCTTCCCCCCTATACCACCTCTGTCCTGAAGCTCCCACAAACACACACAGTTTCTATTGGTCAATACTTTGTTAAATAACAGGAATTAATGGATGGTAGTAAGTATATATATTTTTGGTTACATTCACATAATTGTGTCCAATTAGAAACAGAAACAAAGGAAATTAGTATCACTTTGTTTTGAACTGAACACTATTTAACCTTGTTACATGTATAAAGAAATAAAGCACATATTAAGTACATCTAATATACCTTTTCTGGTAAGAAACATTTATTCACACAATAAGGACCTTAAGAAATAAGGAGTGAAGATATAAGTCCTCCTACTTATACCATATACATACAAACACAATCACACATACAAGAAACCCTTCAGAGTTAGAAGCATAAAGTACAGATTTGATGGCAAGAGGAATGTAATATAATCTTATTTACTATCAACAATAGCGCTATTACACCACCTTGTAAAGGCATAGGGTACATATAAATTATTGAATATTAAATGCATAAAATTAATGAGAGAGTAGTATGTATTTTCTTTTCAGGATTTTCTTTTAGCCCTTTGTTTTAGCTCAGTGTGTTTCATACGTACATGTGTTGATGAAAAGAATATTCTCCACTTCTCGTAGTTTTTTTTTTTTTTCAGGGCTAATGTCATAGTTTCAGTTTTCTTTCTAAATTGCTACCGTTTTCTTTCATTCACATTAAATCCTTTATCAATTTTAGATTTTGGTTTAAAAGTTATTTTCGTAAGAGACCCTCCTTGACCCCTAAACTAATTAGTTATTGCTTTTATGTTCTCTTAGTGCTAATCAATCATAACATTTATTATACTTTATGATAGTTTTGTCTTTAGTAATATGTTTCTGCCTCTTTCATCTGCATGAAACAAAATTCAACAATTATTTTCTTATTAATATCAAAGACCTGAATAATTTAAATTTTCATAATAGGATCTGCTTTACAATAATCGACTTATATAATGTCAAATAGCAAAATTAATGAATTCAGTGAATAAACCAACATTTAAATGCTTTACTTAAAAAATAAAAGATTGATGACTCCGGTAAGTTGGCTCAGTGGTAGAGCATCAGCTAGGCATTTAGCAGTCCCAGGTTTGATTCCTGGTCAGGGCACACAGGAGAAGTACCCATCTGCTTCTCCTCCCTTCCCTCTCCTTTCTCTCAATCTCTCCCTTTACCTTCCATAGCCAAGGCTCCAATGAAGCAAATTTGACCCAGGCGCTGAGAATGGCTCCATGGCCTTCACCTCAGGTGCTAGAATGGTTCTGGTTGCAATGGAGCAATGCCACAGATGGGAAGAGCATTGCCCACCAGTGGGCTTGCTGGGTGAATTCCGGTCAAGCACATCTGGGAGTCTGTCTCTCTGCCTCCCTGCTTCTCACTTCAGAAAAATACAAATAATAATAAATAAATAAATTAATTAATTAATTTAAAAGAAGAAAAGAAAAGTTTGATTGTATCTAGACTTTATTTTTTACTTCTTAACATATTAGAATTTGAGCAAATGTAGTAGGTCTTTTGCTAAATTCAGTAAACTAAAATGTGTACTATTTTATTTTTAGGCATTGTTGATTTTTATGTACCTTAAAATTTTGATTTGACTTTATAATGATGCTTTTCTTTAAAAAGCAATATATACAATCACTATAAAAATAAAGAAAAACAAATAAAATAAAAAGAAATACATCATGATATTAGTACTCAGAAATAATTATTTGTAGAATTATATGTAAATAAATTTTCTTTTGATCTTAAAATTTTAAACATTTATTAGCATGGAAGATGAGTCAGTATGTCAAAGATGGACATAGTTACTTCTATGAAATGTTTTATAACCTATTAAGAGAGTTTAAAAGAGTATGATTCAGGTTGTATATTGTTATAGTTCTACCAATGATATTTGAATATTTCTTTTAATGTAATTTTTTACTCTGCAAACTGAGAAGTGTATGTATATTATTTATACTAGAGTTACTATTTCAAAACATATTTTTAATTTAAATTTTTTTCATGCCAATATACCATATAACTTCATTTTTAATGCCTGTGTAGACTGCATTATCACCATGTTTTTTAAAGGCAATTTTCTTTTTTTATGAAACAGCTCCAAGTAAAATCACAAATTACAATGGCACAGCAGTTTAGAAACTGAAAATGTGTTCATGTTCTCTTTAAGTACAATTCAACAAGGCTAGAGATTGGTCTTCTATTGACCATACTCTGCATTCTAAATATAACCTGCCAGAATTCTATTTAAAGAGCATCTTATTTAATGTTTTGAAATACAGGATTTGATTTTTAATGGGAAGGTGGCGTTTAATCATAAAATGAAGCCAAATGTACTTTGACATATTTATTGCCCACTATAGCAAGCTTTTATTTGTGCTTTATGCGTTGCATATAATAAAGATATAAATTCATCCTAATATATTTTTAAAGATGAAAGAAATTCAAAGGAAAAAATGCTTTAGTTTAGGTTTAATGATACAGTGATGCACATGGCTTAGGATAAATGTTTTATCCATTTATAGAAATAAATGCTATGTCATTACAATTTACAAAGCTGAAATCACAAGCCTTTCTAGTCAAAGAAAAGCTAACTGATAAAAACAATAAATGAAGTATGTAACTTTAATAGAACACTATTCACATTATGCTGCAAAAGTTTATTTGAAGGTTGGGGTCCTGACAGATCAAAGGTAGGTGCCTAAGTTTTTGTCTTTGTATGTGACGAATAGATAGTCAGGGGTGATCAGTAAACACAAGCTGCAAGAAGGAAGGATGGAAGAAAGAAAAAGGAGAAAGAAGATGGGAAACAGAGACGCGGAAAACAAAGGGAAACCCAGGAGAAGTAACAGAAAGAGAAAGAAAAAATCTATAAGAGAGATATGATAACTATGTGATTGATAAGTGGGAAGTGTAGCTAATGCAAAAGGTGGAAAAATATATTTTCCAAATAACTATGATTATATTTATACTGTTCTATATAGCAACCATTTTATTTATTTTGCCAGACAGGAAACAAGAATGATTTTACTTGGCTACTGCCAACTCAGAACTTGTGTGGTCATTGATTTTCTTTGATCAATGAAATCTGAATCAAAGTGACATGTGCAACAATGTTACTTCTGGGTCAGAGCTTTAAAAGCCAATTCTCCATTTCTTTCCTTTCTTTTTTCTTTGCCCTGCAGAATAGATATGTCCTGAACAGAGGGCAGCTCTAGGCAATGGATCTCAGGAGTGAAAAAAAGAAGCTAACTCACAATGAATCTACATCATGAATGATATATAAACATGTTTACTTATTTCTGGCTTTATTTTTTTTGCTACAATTTAATCATATGTTAGATCTTGCTTTAACCTTATTTAATTCATTCTTATTAGATTCCAAACTAAAAAAAAAAAAACACACCAAGACTTTTTAAAAAACTCAATAAGTTAATAGAAAAATTGGATCTGGTATGAATAAGCTATTCACAGAAGATAAATAACAAATGGCTTATAACTGAAAATACAAGCAAATTCTAATGATTCCCTTGCAGACATCACTTAATTTTACTGCCCATAGCCCCAAACGCTACACATGTTAAAGAACAAATGGTAAGACATTATGGAAATGACTCACATTGTAGTGACCTCCATTTTGAAGCCCAGTGTCATCTTGGAGCTGTTCCCTTCTTTATTTCACATAGGATAGATTTGTCTTGGTACTGGCTTGCTCAGGATGCAATAATAAATAACATAGACTGTGCATACTAAACAATAGAAATTAATTTCTCAGTGTTTTGCAGGCTAAAGAGTACAAGATTCCAGCATGGTCAGATTCTGGTGAGAACCTACTTCATGGCTTGCAAATTATCAGAGAGAGAGACCAAGTTCTTTTGTGTCTCTTATGTTACACACACTAATTCTATCATGAGGACCTCACCTTCATGAGCTTGTCTGAACTTTACTTGCTCCCAAAGGCCCCATCTCCAAAAATCATCACAGTGGGGATCGGGGTTTTAACATATGAGGGGAGCATAATTGAAACCACTGCAGTCACTGGCCTCAAGCACATGGGGCACTTGCCCATGAAGACACTCACACTCAGCCAGAGCAGCTCACTTACCTTGGCCAACTTTTCAACCACGATACTCTAATAATTTCTCTTCAGTTGCTGACACAAAACTCTCATTCACCACCTCTCAGAGATGATGACCATAGATCAAACAGATAATGCAGGTCAGTTCCTAACACAATGCAGACACATATATACTTCCCTAAAGTAACAATCATCAATCCCTGCTCTTCTGGTTCATACTCAAAAGCCGTTATTTTTATTGGTGACTCAGATATCTTTTCTAACTTGTTTTATTTATTTATTTATTTATTTATTACTATTTTTTGTGACAGAGACAGAGAGAGCAACAGAGAGAAGGACAGATAGGGACAGACAGGAAGGGAGAGAGATGAGAAGCATCAATTCTTCGTTGTGGCACTTTAATTGTTCATTGGCGTTTTCTTCTATGTACCTTGACTGGAGGGTTCTAGCTGATCAAGTGACCCCTTGCTCAAGGCAGTGACCTTGGGCTCAAGTCATGACCTTGGGGTTATGTCTATGTCCCACGCTCAAGCCAGTGACCCTGTACTCACACGGGCAAGACTGTGCTTAAGCTGGAAGAGCCTGCACTCAAGCCAGCGACCTTGGGGTTTTGATTCTGGGTTTTCTGTGTCCCAGTCCAATGCTCTATCCACTGAACTACTGCCTTGTCAGGCCCAACTTGTATTTATTTGAGGCTAAAATGTGTCACTTCATAGATTATCAGATAATCTGGTAATTAATTCTCATTAAATTCTTAATTTTAACAGATATTAATAGCTTATTTGTTCAATATTCTCCCCATCTTAGAGTGGGTACAAACAATGCATTTTGAGCAACACTGAATGGGAAGACAGCACTACCTCTATTGTATTTCCATTCATAAAGGTTTTGACTTATTATTTGATTAAAACCCCTGTGTTTTATCTTATTGCCAGATTTTGGCCTGTGCTCTACAAATTGGAGTATAATTTGGTAGTGGAGAGCCTCTGGCTATTATGCTTTGTTATTTTAGTAGTTTAGGAGATCTAAAGTGCCCAGAACATGGGCTCTGTAACTGCTAACTCCTTTCTCTGTTACAAAACATCATGCCGACCTTCTCCCTACATGGGCTTCTGATTGTGTTTGACCTTTCTCCTCAAGCTGATCAAATAGCATGAATCACACAGCCTCAGACCCAGTACTTTAATAGGAATTTTTATCACAAGTATGACCTCTTGTAGCGAGGGGAGTGAAAGTTTTTCTTTTCCTTATGCCTCATAATGAGTTGTGAAGACTGTCTAATGTCAGTAGGTAAATCAAACTAAAGGCTGACATTTTTTAAAAAACCATTAATTTACAAAAGAACAAGAGCTCACTTTGTCATATATTCTGTAGGATACTTATTTTATACTGTAAGTTTTTATGAGTTTTGTCACATTTAAACGATACTACAAGATAACAATGTTCCTGTTGAGTATCCACCAGACACTGCACAAAGACTTCTTAAAATATTTAGGGACAGCTAACTTAATATTTAAAAATCAACTACTTGGAACTAACTTACCTATGTACAGATGGTGGGTTTTTTTTTTTTTTTTTCTTTCTTACAGGGACAGAGAGAGAGTCAGAGAGAGAGATGGACAGACAGAAACGGGGAGAGGTGAGAAGCATCAATTATTAGTTTTTCATTGCCATTGTGACACCTTAGTTGTTCATTGATTGCTTTCTCACATGTGCCTTGACCGCGGGCCTTCAGCAGACCGAGCCACCCCTTACTGAAGCCAGCGACCTTGGGTTCAAGCTGGCAAGCTCTTTGCTCAAGCCAGATGGGCTCACGCTCAAGCTGGCAACCTCGGGGTCTCCACCTGGGTCTTCCGCATCCTGGTCTGACACTCTATCCACTGCGCCACTGCCTGGTCAGACCATATGGTGTGTTTTGAAGAGACTTGTTTATTTTAACGCTGAATGCAGTGGACAATAATGACAACAGATAATGTTTGTGAGGACTGGTGATATGCTTTTGTGTGTGTATTACCATATTTAATCTCATGCAATAGGTACAATTATTTCTCACTTTCTACAGCTATGGGAAATGATGCTTATAATTTAAGGAAATTGCCAATATTGGATGGTTAGTAAAAGGTAAAATGGGGATTTAAGTGCTTATATTCTTACTGCAGAGACCAACCTCTTACTCTTTTCTCTTTATTATCTATCAGTGGACCCATATAGGGTAAAATGTTAAACATGCAAATTCCTGATTACTCTCCTTAAACATTTGGTTGCAGAATTTGATAATCTATAGTTTTAAAAGTTTATCATGTGATTCTGCTGACTGCAAGGATTTAAAGCTCTGATTTACAAGATTTAAACTGTTCAATTGCAGTTTCCTGATGGGTATAAGTTTCCAGGTTTGAAAGCTCAGTCTCCTTAAAGTTTATTATTTTTCACCATTCTCATTTATCATATTTTAATATTATAAATCCATGTCATATATTACATAAAACAACTAGTTTCAAGCTTTGACAAAAAAATATTGTTTTAAAAGCTAGTAAAATATTTATGTTAGTGACCCATTCATCATCTAAAGGTCACAGCTCCAATGGGGGAGGAGTTAATCTGGGGACCTTTAGCAGAAATACCATTCTCTCTCTCATTAATGGAGCCAGGGTTGTCACTCTCAGGATGGTAAAGGTGCTCTGGTGTTCTATGACTCTCAGGGTGGCTGTAGATGCCAAAACAAACATTAAATTAGAGCACTTTCTCAAAACCAATTTGACTCTGGAAATATACAAGCTAAGGGAAGTTTACAAGACAAAATGGAGAATATTAGTAAGGTATATTAGAAATTATAAACACAGTGGTGGCCGAGCCAGCATTAAGGGTGGTGGTGGGATCATTGCTAAGTCCTGAACTTACTGCAGGTGGTAAATGGAGGGAGCAGAAGTGGCCCTGTGATTATGTGATGACTACTTTCTGAATCTATTACCTGATGACAAACTTATTCTCACATTTCTTAATTTCTAAGGTTGAAAAACATAAAAGTTACAAAAATTGCATTCCCTTCATTCATTGTATATTCAATTGAAACACCTTTGAAAGTAAAACTTAATAATGGGGACCAGGTTCTCCAAATAACAAGAAACCCTAAGAGATAACTTGAACAAAAGAATGAAAAGATACCACCACTTACAGTTTTATATAAATACCAAAATGTTATATATTTCAAAAAACTGACACATAGTAGGAACTGAAAATCTTTCAGAATAACTGAGTGTTTGAAACAATAATTTTCCTATAATTCCACTTCCATCACTGCCCCCATTTTTTCTTTCCAAATACACTTTTCTGTATTTTGAGTATATTCCTTATATAAAACTTGATTAGATATGAGGACCTTTAGATTATATAATGTGGTCAGGTTTCCATCTCTTAATCAAAAGCTCTAGGCAATGTTTTAGCTCCTATCATGGTAATGATAATTTTTGTGTACAGCCTGTAGCTAAGTCAGTTGTTAATATCCGGGTGGTAAACAAAATATTCTGATTATTTAGACCTAGGGCCTTTCAATATTTCTTTTGTGTAAGTTTAAGGTGCTTACAACATTTTGACTGATAAGAGTTATTTCTTAATCCATTTAAAATATTCTACAAGTATCTTGTTTTATTCCTCTTTTGTCTTAGAAAAATTAAATGTTATTGCCTTCTTTATTCATCTTTAAAACAAATATTATGGAACCCTATTCAATGAATGCATCACTTTTTGCTACTCACAGAGCCATCCAGAAAAATGTAGTTACTACCTGTGAGTATTATAATAATTATAATAATAGTCTCTCAATGATATTTATCCCTAATTTCCATAACCTGTGAATATGTTGCCTTAATGACAAAAAGGAACTTTGAAGATGTTATCAATGTTATAAACCTTTAAAGGTGAGATAAGAAGATTTTGCTAGATTCTCTATTTGGGACCAATGTATGCATTTGAGTCTTCAAAACAGAAGGTTCTTTTAAGGCCATGCTTAGAGAAAGGAACCGGCAGAAATGAGAGAGGAAAATATGCAAAACCAGTATAAATTGTGTTATTGGACTTGCTGTGGGTAACAGGAACTCAATTCTGCAAAAAACTCCCAAAAAAGCTGAGTAACAAACACTATAAATTGTGTTTGAAAGATGAATGTTGAAACACCCCTCAATTCTTACATCTCACTGAGGGCTATTTCTGGAGGTCACAACTTACCTGCTTCTAAGTCTGCTTGAGTGCAGTTGAATGAACTCAAGCTCTAAGAGAGAAGGCCCTGAAGCCGGGAGCAAAACAGTGGCCATGAAGAGTGAGGGTGAAGAGCCTTTGGTTGCAAAGACCTGTGGTCTAAAGTGCTGACGGAAAATGAGGGCAGCATTAGGGTCCAGGGTGTCTGCTATAAAAGGGCTATAACTGTGTGGACTCAGTCTATTTACATGTTCCTGGTAGAATAGATGTTGGACAGAAGTCAAAAATATAATTTTTGGCTGCTTGTTTTATTTGGTGAGTGCAGAATATACATACTGTGAGGGCAAATACATACTAAAAATAAGAGGTTAATTTTCTCTTCTTTTTTCTTAGAGTATTCACTTTAGAAAATGTATAATTATAAGTTGTCTTTCTGTCTCTTTAAGACATAAGCAAACATTTTTAAAGGCTAAATAAAGTGTAAAGACCTAGGAATATCTTTCTCAAATACTTGGGAACCCTTTAATTGAAATGTAAATATCAAAGGAAGTAATGCCCATATCTCCCAATTTCTGGGAGAGGATACAGACCCAACTTCTGCAAAGCACCATGGTCTAAGTTGTAGAAATATCTCTTGTTGTAAAGCTAGGAGAGGTTTATTTTCTCCCTTGGATTAAGTCAATTAATTAAAATCTATCTCCCTAGCCTCTTTTTTTTAATCCCCCCCCCCCCTAGCCTCTTTTAAACTAGGGCTAAGTTTATAACCTCATGATATAAATACTTCTATTCTGTGGAGTTTTAGGGAAATACTTATGATTAATTCCTTCAATACATCCTAGAAGAGAAAGAAAACACAAACCTTGTTTTCCATATTGCTTGTTTGTTGATTTCACTTTAAGTTTTAACCTATTAGAAAGAAAAGCAATTCTATCATCTCCTCACTTCAGTATCTCTATCCAAAGACTATTTGCTTTCTTTAACTTTATGCAAGAAACTAACACTATAACATGTATTCTCCCATTTTTAAGTATCTGAACAGCAAGATCTTAGAAACATGATAAGAATGACAAATATCATATGATCTCACTTATATGTGGAATCTAATGAACAAAGTAAACTGAGGAACAGTATAGAGGCAGAGGTGGAGTCACAGGGAGCGAAGGGAGAGAAGGTGAAGGGATTAGTGAAATTATATATATGACACAGATATAGATAACAGGACAGCAAATATCAGAGGGTAGTGGGCCGGGAGTTGGCAAGGGGGAAGGCGTATAAATAGGGACACAGGGGTGGGGAGTGAGGAAGTTATATCCAGTGGGGCACTTGAATCCATGCCAACACAATAAATTAAAATTAATAAAAAATTAACTTTAAAAAATAATACAAGAAAAAGAGGAATAAAGCAGATATAATTGACATAATTTTCAAGAATAAAAATTTTGCCTGACCAGGTGGTGGTGCAGTGACTGGAGTGTCAACCTGGGATGCTGAAAACCCATGCTCAAAACCCCAAGGTCACCAGGTTGTGCGCGGGCTCATCCAGCTTGAGTGCGGGTTCACCAGTTTGAGTGCAGAGTCGCTGGCTTGAGCATGGGGTCATAAACATGACTCCATGGTTGCTGGCTTGAGCACAAGTTCATTGGTTTGAGCACAGGGTCACTGGCCCAGCTGAAGCCTCCCAGTCAAGGCACATATGAGAAAGTAATAAATGAAGAGCCAAAGTGCCACAACTACAAGTTGCTGCTTTTCATCTCTTTCCCTTCCTGTCTGTATGTCCATGTTTGCACTTCTTTCTGTCTCTCTCTCTCTCTCTTGCTAGAAAAAAAAAATGTTGAGTTAATATCTTTCAAAATTATGCAAATTACTTCTATCTTTCATATATTAGAGTTTTTAAGAATATTTTTGAAGATAACGTAATATCATAAGTAGAGTATGCCTATTTATATACTTGCTATATTCAGGACTCAAAAAGTGAAATATAAAGGCATATTTTGGAGTAATAAACACTGATCATTGAAGCCTCTAACAGTGCACTGTAGAGACTCACTCCTCCCAAAGCATTCCTCCAGTCAAAGAAGATGATGAAAAATCACTTTAGTAAAGCTTTCACAGTCAACCAGTGGTAAATTATATTGCAATGACATTTTCTTTGAGTTAAAATTTTATATATAATCATGTATTGTTTATTGCCATAAAAGATATTACCCCATTTAGTTGTTCAAAACAACAAATATGTATTTCGTAGTTTTATAAAAGTCAGGAAAAACGAAGTGAATTAGGTTGGTGATTCTGACGCAAGGCCCTCGTGAGTCAAAGGTGCAGTCAGTTTCTCAGTTCAGATTGCGCACTCTGAAGGCTTGAGTCTTGCTGGGGAGTCTACTTGCAAGAACCCAGGAATTGATGCTCACTGTGACCTTGGAGGCCGCTGCTCTTTACATGTGCTTCTCATCTTTTAGACATTCTTTTCTCCACAGGGCATCACTAATAATATACACTGGGATGCCTCAGGGTGGCTGGGCTCAGAGACAATGACTGGAGGAAAAGAAGTGAGGCAGAGGAGTAGGAAAGGAACTATGGAGAGAGGAAGGCGGGGTGGAAGGGGGAAGAAAAAAAAGAAGGAAGGAAGAAGAGAAAGGAAGGAGGAAAAGGAGAAGGAGGATAAAGAGGAACACACAGAGAAAAAGTACCCCAACCTGTGAGGAGGGAGAGAATGCATGCAAGGCTAAATCTCTAGTTATTTATAATCTTACCTTAGAAGCTACCTTTCAATCCATCTGTGGTATTTTCTTTTAGAATTGAGTCACTTAGCTCACCTCAGACTCAAAGGGAGGACAGTTAATTTCGACTACTTGATGTGAGGAATAACACAGAATTTATGAACATATATTTATGAGCAAACCAGGAGTTTATTGCTAAAGCCATACACACACACATACACACACAGAGTGCACACCCACACATAATCAGACACATAATCATAATGCATACATTTTGATCAGAGGAAAAATGCTTGACTTTCAAAAAGTCTTACTCATTAAAAAGAAAATTACCTTTGTGTTCACTTTAGGCAATCAATGACTATATATTTGTTGTAATCATTCTCTAAAATTAAAATTATTGAAAAGCTTTATGATCACTGATGAATGAAAGAGCACTATTGACTTGTGACTGGGGGAGATGATCTCAGGCAGTGGTCAGGTGTCGTTCTAGAAGAAATCACTTCACTCTGTGGCTCTCAGACACTATTGAAGTGGGTCAATTTTAAATAAATTAATCATGTTTCTAAATCTAGTCACACATTACTTTATAATACTTTATTTATATAATGATTTAATTCTAAGTGACTGCTGTATAAAAAAATAAATTGAGACTATAACAGCACGAATATCCAAAATTGTAAAGTTGAGCATTTTTCTATGTCACTTACAAGTTTTGCTTTTTATATTATATATTGTTGGGATTTTTTTGTTTGTTTGTTTGGTTCCCTCATCACATTAATCATATAGTTGTGTGAATGTAAATGTGAAAATAAAAACCGTTCCCCTAAAGTAGTTATTGAAGAGACTCTTTTCACTGATGATAGCCAGGATGGACAGGAAAGTGAGTTCAAACTTTCAAGCTATTAGATTAATATTTTCAGTAATTATAGCATTTTTTAACAGTCATAACCTAAATTATTAACTGTAGCTTGAATACTGAGTGTCATGGAGATGATAACTTCTAGGAAACCAGATGGAGTGCACCGAGGGACCTAGGGGAGGCTGTGTCTCAATCCTCTATACAGTTTTCATGACAACACCCAAACCCCAGTCCCTAAGGGTATCTGTTGATACACACAAATTGAAGCAGGAACAAGAATGAGAAAGTCAGGAAGGGAAATTTCTTTAGAGCAGACAAATGGCAAGGGAAGTAGCTCACTTTTGAAATATTTACCCTTCCTATTGATGGATCAGAATTGCTAATTCTGTTCCTATTGTGTGCTATGTTCAGCAGGGTACTGTGTGCAGTACTTTTGTCAATGACTTTTGCCTCAGGTCACTGAACTGTGTCTCTGTTCTATGTTCCTATTCAGGGCCTCTACAACTGAGTACATTTCCCTATATAACAATATTAAAACAACTTAGAAAAGTGATAATTATTACTTTTAAATCTAAAAAATTTTAAAATAATAAAAGAAAAACAAATTGTGCATTGAGGAGAGATCATCATCTTTAAACATTTATTCTTCATTTCCTAAATGTTTTTGTCTAAGCATTATGCTCTTCCTCTAATGTTGCTTCTCAGTTTTATTATTCCCTGAGAACAATTTTCATTTTAACATGATAAGCAACCAAACCTAATCTGAGTTGAATATCTCCACATGGTTGTACCCTCTGCTTACTACTGAGTTTTTCTCTTGAGGCAATCCAATTCTTTGCAGTCAATTACATTCTACTCTTAATTCTCGCTTTGACACTTTATTTCCAGTCTCCAGCACTATCTCCTCCTCTTCCTACAATTATCAATGAAATTCAAATTTTTTATGCATTTAATCTTATGTCTTCTTATGCTAAACTTTCTTACTAGGAGAATGCATTCTTTCCAAAGGCTTTAAATCCCATTATATTCAGAAGCTCCAAAATGTGTATCTTCAGGCCATATCTATCTTAAAAACTCCAACTTACTTTACTTAACCAACTACAGCCCCATATGCTCATGGATATCTTCCCTTATAGGTGAGAGTATGGCTCTTTTGTAACTTCATTTTTTTTTCCAGAAAACTTTTTTGATACCTCTTTATTGTTATTCTGATTACAGTATATTGAACAATATAGTACCATGGCCTCAGCGTAAGGTGCTGAAAAGAGCACGGTTGCTGAGGAACGAGTAACACCCCAGATTGACAGAGCATCACCCCCTAGTGAGCTTGCCAGGTGGATCCCAGTGGGGAACATATGGGAGTCTGTCTCTGCTTCCCTTCCAGTCACTGAATTAAAAAAAATTAAATTACTACATTACATTACATTTGTGTCATACTTTTTAATTGTCTCTTAATACACTCACTATATTATGATTATTTTAATTCAAAATTAACTTTCTATATTTTTTTTCTAAATTTTGTTTAAATAAAAGTAAGACATATTTATTTTCTCTTATATCCTTTTATTTTGTAATTTTATAGTAACTAATTCCTGGCATAAAAAGGGAAAATATGGGAGAAGTGAATGTTTCTTAATTTTTTAAAAATGATATCTATTTACTTTCTCAAAAGGTAAAAACAAGAATTTTAATCTTTACTAACAAAACAATAACTGATGCCAATAATATTTTCTTCAGCCTATATCTTTAGCCTGAATATCATTGCTATTTTTTGTTTCAAAGATACTATTTTAGATTTAAAGATGCTGTTTAATATCTTTATCAAACAAATAATCCAATAGAACAGCATAATTAAATAGAAATCATGAGGTACTTCTAAAATTTAATTTATATATTACTCAAGTTTAAGGAGAACATTTAAACTTAAATTTTTATTATGTGTTTCTGTTATTTGTTATATCTCTTCATGTTCTCAATGATTTCAGGAATGTGTTCTTATCTGTGCATCTTCTTGTACATTAAAGCATCACTGTGTAATTGCAAATGGCTCTTTTTATGAGAAGCTGAATTAGAAAAAGTGCATCTGCCTGGCCAGGCAGTGCGGCAACAGATAGATCATCAGCCTGGGATGCTTAAGACTCAGTTTCAAAACCCTGAAGTCACCGGCTGGAATGCAGACTCACTAGTTTGAGTATCGGGTCACTTCTTAAACATGGGATCATAGACATGACCCCACAGTCAGTAGTTAGAGCCCAAGGTCGCTGGCTTGGGCCCATGGTCACTAGCTTGAACCCAAGGTCGCTGGTTCAGCTGGAGTCAGTCAAAGCACATATAAGAAAACAAACAATGAGCAACTAAGGTGGCATAATAAGTTGATGCTTCTCATTTCTCTCCCTTTCTGTCTGTCTCTATCTCTGTGTCTGTCTCTCTTGCTAAACAACAAAAAAAAGAAAAATTGCATTTGTTATGGGTATCTCACATCTGTGCCAGGTCACATAGTTTAGCAGTAGTCTCAAATGTCCTTGTTTTATTCTTATTTATCTAGGAACTAAAAATTTAGATAAAATTTAACTAACTAATTTACATATTTAAAGTAATGACATTTGTTTAGAAATAAGTTTAGAGATGAAAGATAATATAAAAATACCTTAATAATTTTATATTTATACATTCAATGAAAAAATAATCTTCTGAATAACATTACTAATAAAAGAACTGTATTTTGAACTACATATTCTGAGAAAAAAAAAAAACTTTTAGACTCTTTTTAGCAAAAGCTAACTGAATAAGATTTACAAACCGCACTAAGTCATTTTTCATGTCAATGTCGCTTCAGAATAAATTGAGGACTGCTTAAACTTAATTTAGTTTGAGTCTCTTCTGATCATATTTAGTTTTATAGAGAGACATGTTCAATGCAATAAAATTACATGTTATAAGAAATATACCAACTTTAAAATAAGACTCTACTATAAATGCTCTGATATTCTAGATACTCTATCTAATTGTGCTAGGCTAAGAATTTTAAACAAAACAAATTTTAAAACAAAACATTTTACTTAATAAAGTACTGATCCCAGTAGTAAATCTGCCAATATGAATCTCCACATTTTATTTTTTCATTTTCTAAAGCACATCTGTTAGGGTAATTAGATAGAGACTCCTGCATGCAATCTGATATTAGATTAAAAGTTTAAACTACAGACGATAATATAAATATACAGAAGAATGAATTGATTTTAATATTTCTTAGTCTTCCTTTTTCTCCTTGTGCAGAAGAAATATTTGTTACATCTGTATGTTAGTAAATACAAAACCATATCATTGTTAGAAATCATAATGAAAAAATATAATCTGTTACAAGTGATAAAAATGATAGGACATTTTTTGTCTCTACTACATGTCTGGCACTGTGCTACATGTTTTAGATATATTATTTAATTATATCTTTACTCCTTAGCAACTTGATAATGAGTTATTATTTTTCATATGATAAAGATAAGAATATGAGGCTTAAGAAAGTTTAACAACTGTAATCTGGTCTTTAAAAATGAGCAGAAATCAGCTTGATCACAAATAAATCTTGTTTCAAAATCTGTGATTTTACACAGCAACATGTAAAAGCTATCTGGCCAACTTTATTATCTAGTCATGGCTTCAATTTCAGAAATGAATATGTGGGCTGAATTTATAATACAATTAAAGCAACCAAAATATCCAAGTGCAATCACATGAAATCTTCTCACTAAAATGTATAAAGAGGTACTTTTGCTATGTATAAAATAAATATATTATCCATCAAATTTTATTGGTGCTTATGTGCATTTTTATTAGAAAACATATATATTAGTTTTCTTCTTTTAAACCAAATCTTTAAAGTCTTCTTAAGCATGAATTTAAAGTTACTTAGAATAATATATCAAAGTAGAAAGGCAATTTTCTATAATGATATACATTTTTCTGTGGTTTTACTTCTTCTTATGTCTCATCTGTCCCACTGTGCTAAAACACCCAATCATTTTCAGGTGAATATTTGGAATCCAGAGGAGTGTCAAATGCCACGCTTCTGGTTGCTTTGCTCCTTCCCATCTTTTCCTGTCAAATGAGAATTCTAATCAGCTTTGGTTCAGCATTTTACCTTTGAAAGTTTTAACTTAAATTTAAGTTTATTTGTCTTTTTCTTTTGGCAGAGAATCAAAAAGAGATTTGAGATTTTATTTTAAAATAATTAACTTTTAAAAATGAAGCAACAATCAAATTTTATAAATTAAAATAAAGATGGCATATGATTAAAAATATATCTAATTTTTTTCTTCGATAATTTGCTCTTTGCAGAAGCCAGTGATGAAATCAGAATACTATAAAATAGATTTGGCTATATCAGTTATATACAAGTTATTGATGCTTAAAATAATTAACTAGGTTATACCATGGTTCAGTCAATAGAAATCTATTAAAACTTCCCAGCATTTTCCATTAATCATAGTTCAAAATATATTTAGTATAATTGTGCATAATATTAGGACATAGAGCTACTTACACAGTGAAAGATTATGTTTAATTCAAATATTGTATCAATATATGTGTATTTATATTTTGTAATTATTGTGAGTATGTGTACTGCTTTGTATAATTTTAAAGGTTTTATTTTTTTTAAATAGGGACAGAGAGAGAGTCAGAGAGAGAGATAGATAGGGACAGACAGGAATGAAGAGAGATGAGAAGTATCAATCAGTTTTCATTGCGACACCTTAGTTGTTCATTGATAACTTTCTCATATGTGCCTTGGCCGGGGGCCTTCAGGAGACCGAGTAAACCCTTGCTGGAGCCAGCAACCTTGGGCTCAAGCTGGTGAGCTTTTGCTCAAGCCAGATGAGCCCACGCTCAAGCTGGCAACCTTGGAGTATCGAACTTGGGTCCTCCACATCACGGTCCAGACGCTCTATCCACTGCACCACCGCCTGGTCAGGCTGCTTTGTATAATTTTAAACATTAATATTGTGACAGATAGTAACTATGCAATGCTTCAATTTTGTATGTTTGATCAATGATAAGGATAATATTTTAATGAGAGCCAGTAAATACTTTCAGGGTTTACTTATTTTTATTTAAATATTTTTTAAATTATTCATTTTAGAGAGCAGAGAGAGAAAGACAGAAGAGAGAAGGGGGGAGGAGCAGGAAGCATCAACTCCCATATGAGTCTTGACCAGGAAAATCCAGAGTCTTGAACTGGCAACCTCATCATTCCTTATCCATTGTGTCACCACAGGTCAGGCTCAGAGTTTATATGAAGATGGTGATTCTAATAGATTTAAAATTGAAATATATTTTAACTAATATTTATAGAAAATATAATGAGATGCCATGTAAATGTTTTCTTTCAAAGTTTATGAATAAACGTAGATTAAAACTAAAATGGGAAGATGGACAGATGGATGGATGGATGGATGGACAGATATACAGGTAGATAATAGATGCGAAAGAAAGGAAGAAAATTACTTCTGAACAAAGTCTGCAACTTTTCTTAGTAATTGAATCAAAAGTTGTTCCAACAGATCAAATTCTTGAACAATTATTTTGCCTCTGTACATAATCTTCATTGCCTAGACAGAACTTTGGACTAAACAATAAACTTCACTCTCCTATCTCCTATTTTACTTCTGTAAGGAGATTGCTGGTACTTAAACGATTAACTGTCTTGGAAAGAAAGGAGAAGTAGAAGCAGGAATAAATAATTTGCCTTTATTATGTTAAATAACTTATTTTCAAGAATTTTGAAGGTTTATGAACATCTTCAAGCAACAATATTATTGTCACACTTACTTAATGGGTTCATGGCAGTGTCTGATATGAGACACTGCCATGGCTATGAGATTAAATCCCTACTCCAGGGGTGCAACATAATTTCTCCTTAGAAAATCTTGAAACAATAAAGTTTAAGAACAAAACAAGTTACTTTCAATGCATAACTATCATTATGCACTATCAATTTTGCCTATGTTTAAAATAAAATATATTGAAACTTTTGGATTTTACTTTTTTTTTTTAGGTTTGGTATTATGTATATGCTAAGAGTAATTTTATGTTTCAAAAATCAACCACAGCAAATAAATAGTAAAATATTTAAAGTTATTTTTATATTTTATTTACTTATTGCACAAATATGTATTGAGATTAGTCTGCATTTCCAGTACCATATAAAATACCTGGATAAAAAGAGATGAATAATAAGTTATTGAGTATATCCTCTATGATAAATCTTCTCATTGAGGTTTATATGCTGCAATTGGATTATATCATGAAGGAGAGATTGATCATCCCAATTTGTTTAAGCAAAACTCTATAGAGTGGATCAGCTCGCAGTTACATAGCAGAATATTACTCAAAAGTGTAAGATGTACTATCTCTATTAAGATTGAATATGGTTTAGATGTGAAGATTTATTAATACAGAGTTAAGGTAAAGAATTTCGCTTTTTTTTATAAGCCTTGTAGAATCCTTTAACATTTAAAATCAAAGTTAAAAATAACTTTGGCAATATGTAATTTGTAATTAAGAAGTAAGGCATTGAAAAACATAAAAAAAGTACAATCAGTTGAAAGCCAAGGTGAATCATGAATATGTTAATTTGGATATTGCAGTTAGTTATCTAGATGTAAAATATACAGAGTTACAATCTTAACAACTAAATTAAGAGAAGAAAAGTGGGCTTAAAATTACTGAATTATTTTAAATATCCATTAAAATTTTTATTTTAAAATTTTACAGAAGAAAAACAAAAAATAATGACAGGAATTATTTTAGGAAGATGTATTACCATTTAAAAATATTTTAAAATGTATAATTGATATTTTATGATGTTTTATTATTTTTAAATAAATTAACTATGTATTTTTATGACTTTTTACAAGTGGCATATCTTTCAATATTATGGAAAGAATCTATGTAAAATGAAGTATAAAGTATCTTTAATCAGTATGACACACCTATTACCTATTTTTTATCTTTAAATTCAATAATATCTTTTGAAAATAAATATCACACTAAGTCACGTGTTGCTATTTTTGTCAAAAAAAATCTATCTCTCTTAAAACCATCATTATGAGATGCTTTTCTTATTGAAAAGGTTCTTAGAAGTACTGATATTGTCAATGCACTATAATTTCAGAAACATTTGCTTTGCAGTGGAAGCTATCAGGCTTCTACTTTCTGAGAGCTGACAACCATTTCAGAAATACTAGCAGGCCAATTAATTCAAAAATTATGTAATTAGTTATAATTAAAATAACTTTAAGAGTTTAGAAACAGTAAAAAAGACAGAACATAAAATCACTATCAATGAACTGCTTAGAAAATGCTAAGAGATGTCTATGCAGTAATGGACAAAATTAAATAGACTATTATTCCAAAAAGTATGTCCCCTGCAGAGGTAGTACATTGCTATTTTAATTATGGTCTGCTTTGTTAATCAAAGTAACAAATGCATTGAGGATAATAAAGCTACAATAGAAGTAATGTGGATTTGTAAAATGTAATCACAAACATTTTCAGATACCTATAATAAAAGGAAAAATTGATGATGTAGTAATCTTCAATCGCTGTTAACAGACATTGCTCATTTATACATACAAAAATCTTTTAAGAGCTTTGCATTTGTGTAAATAGCATTCTTGTCAATAAGAATTGAGGTATCATGTAGACACAGTATGTCATAATATTTTGCTTTAGAAGTGTTTCCATGATTAGATTGCTTAGCTATCATGGATTAGTTTTTTAAAGTACTATTCTAATAAATTATAATTATTCCATTGATCACTAAATTTTTATAACTTTTATTTTTAGATATATCTATCAATTAAAAATAGCATTTGGAGGTCCAATTACAGAAACTTTAAAATGTAGACTTTTTAAAATTTTTTTATATTTAAGAAGTTTGCACACTGACAGTCTATGACTCATATGTAAATTTCATATCATCAGGAACTTAAATGATTGTGTTAAACTTTCTATAACTTTAGCACATGGTTTCCATCTTAAATCTTACACTTGCAGCTATCATATCTGCATTCCAGGCCAGCAGAAAAAAAGTGTAGAAAGATATTTTTAAAATATTTAATGAGTCAGCTCAGAAACGGCATATAACTTGTGTTAGCACAATTGTACCCAGACAAAAGGGAGAAAGAGAAATGTGTCATTGCACTCAGGTAAACTTGGGATTTTATTTTATTTTACTTTCTTCTTTTTAAACTAAGAATAGGACTATTTTTGAGCAGATAAGATATATTTTGCTCACCTTGTTAAAGATGGCCACTGCCCAGGTGGGGCAGCTAATTGCCTTCTTGCTTCTGAAGGGGCGTGGTTATGTTAATATGTGTTGAGGGAAGCATTTGCACCAAAAGGTTTTAAAAGGTGGAGTTAAGAAGCCATTTTGGGAGAGTGATCACCATTCTTATAGAAAGGAAGAGCCCATGGTGTAGCAGAGCAGGGAAGCCACATGGAAGAGGCAAAGTGTTAAAATGGTAAAAAAATAAAAAAATAAATAAATAAAAAACTAATAAAAAACACCAGTTTATGCAGAAAAAGAAAATGGGAAACAAAAGTGAATAAGACTAATAAAGTGAAAGCCTTTGATTCTAAAAATAACTCAAATAAATCAGTGACTTTAAAACCCCTGAATGGAGCCTGACTAGGCTGTGGCGCAGTGGATAAAGTGTTAGACTGGGATGAGGAAGACCCAGGTTAAAGTACCCAAGGTAGCCAGCTTGAGCGCAGGCCCATCTGGCTTGAGCAAAAGCTCACCAGCTTGGACTCAAGCTCGCTGGCTCCAGCAAGGGGTTGCTCGGTCTGCTGAAGGCCCACGGTCAAGGCACATGTGAAAAAGCAATCGATGACCAACTAAGGTGTCGCAACGGCAACAAAAAACTAATGATTGATGCTTCTCACCTCTCTCCGTTCCTATCTGTCTGTCCCTATAAAAAATAAAATAAAATAATAAACAAAATAAAACCTTAAAAAAGCCCTGAATGGAAAGGGAAATGTTTCCCACTATATGTATTTACCTACTTGCTGGATGCAAGCTAAAATTAAAAAAAAAAATTGACCACAATAGTTTCTTTACAATTAATTCAAATCATACCTGAATCTATGTTGGCCAGGCGGTTTTAATGGTGGCCACGAATAGTGGCTCTACAACTATGAATACTGGAAAGTCAATAGTAATTTCTGATTATATATGTATACTACTGACTTTAAACTAAGTCTTCAAACAATGCTACATACCTACGGATTATCAACATGTAAAAGTAGCAGAAATCAAATTTTCAATGAGTGAATAAGACAAAATTTGTTAGTAGATATTTTGTGTGCCAAAATAGGCAAAAGATGAATAACTTTCTTAATAGTGACCAAATGGTTAAAATAAATATTAAGACCATATGCCTATCAATATCCCATTTAACCCATTTTGGGGAGTTCACTCTCTAAGGCTGTAAGTTCAGAAACAGGAATCTATATTTTTATTAAGCCATGTCTTCTTGATATTCAGAGTCTTATAGTATGAATAATATCAACAGAAAGCAAACCAATCAATCAATAAAAGATAATCAAGTTTAAAAAAACAACAGTATTATTATAAGTACTCAAGGAAATGATAATGCATTTGATTCCCAGTATATTTATTGTATTTATAGCTTGATAATAATATAGAAATTTTCTTCATCATTCAATGTGAGAATCAATATAATTAGAGAAGTAGTTATTAAACAGATAAAAATCAAAATGTCAGTTTTTTAATTTTATAGCATTGTGCTGAATACAGACTACAGAGACAGATCTCTACAAAAAGATAAAGGTGTCAACATAAAAAACATCCAAGCTTATTAGAATTTTTATGTGATACTTCTCATTTCTTTCTCTTTCTGTCTGTCTGTTCCTATCTATACTTCTCTCTGACTCTGTCAAAAAAAAAAAAGAAATTTTTATGAATTTATCTGAGCCAAACTGATGGCATTTTTAGGAAGCAAAATCTCAGGGAATTGAGAAAATGACCCAGAAAATATCAGTATAACCATTTATTTTATACATCAGAATCAATGGGCAAGACTTAAAGTGGTTACATAAAATTCATTGGTGATAGATTAAAAGAGTGGTAGAAAACAAAGTCCAGAAATCTCTAGAATTGGATAAAAAGTAAAACCAAATAGATATATATCTCTTTTACCTAGGCCAGTACAGTAAATCCCTGAGTTACATATATCTGACTTATAACACGTACTTAAATGAATGGAGTGACATAAGAGCTACTGGTAATCAACTGCAGTTGGACATCAGTGAAAATACAAAGAACTAATAAATGAAGACCTAATGGAAGTAGAACAGCAAATAATAGCATTTAGGGAAGTAAACAAGAACCTAGAAACTCCAAAATCAAAAAAGTTTTCTAAAAAAGAGTTAGCTGATACTTTTTGTCTTTTTGAAGTAAGAATGGCAAAGTAAGAGGAGTAAGGTCCTGATACAGAGAGGTTCACAAAGGTTAAAACATGGATATGGATGGCCTGAGATGCTACTGGGACATTTATGATGAAAAAAAAAAGAAAAGCTCTGTACTAACCTGCCTTGATGCCTACTTCAAAACAGTGACTCTACCAGCAGAATCAAACCCTAACTCTAACACTGGTCCCATCCTCGCCAACAAGTCCATCATCTTCTGTATCATCTAAGATTGTTTAAGGTTGTATTTAAAAATGTTCAAGAGTTTATATGCACTGAAAGGTAAAAATAAACACTATGTTAAGACAAACTTCTGTTTAAATTGCACTTAATAGGTAAATGTACCTGTTCCAATTTACCTACAAACTAAACTTAAGAACAAACCTAAAGAATCTATGGTATTCATAACCCAGGAACTGCCTGAATAGGATAGTTAATAGTTAACAATTAAAGTGATGCCTGACCAGGCTGTGGCGCAGTAGTAGATAGAGTGGCAGACTGGGATGCGGAGGACCCAGGTTCGAGACCCCAAGGTTGCCAGCTTGAGCGCGGGCCCATCTGGTTTGAGGAAAGCTCACCAACTTGGACCAAGATCGCTGGCCCGAGCAAGGGGTTACTCGGTCTGTTGAAGGCCCGTGGTCAAGGCACATACAAGAAAGCAATCAATGAACAACTAAGGTGTCACAGTGAAAAACTGATGATTGATGCTTCTCATCTCTCTCTGTTCCTGTCTGTCTGTCTCTATCTATCCCTCTCTCTCTGACTCTCTCTCTGTCTCTGTATAAAAACCAAACAAAACTTAGTTCACCAATCATAAATCTTTACTTTGTATCTTAATAAAACAGGGAGTCTTTTTCTAGACAATACCCAGAGGCAGATTGTCCCAAAGGCTCCAGGTCCTGACTATTCTTGGGAGATACCTGCCTGCAGCAGCCTTGAAAATTTACTAGATAGGACCATTTAAGGCCTGTGTTACACCAGAAGAACTAGTAGAGGAGATATTCCTGCAACTGAACCCCCACCTCCCCACACTGTTAAATGATAGCTGCAGGGACCTTCTTGCCCCTTATACCACCATTAACAGCCCCTGAAAACTATAAAAATCACCAGCACCAAGAGAGTGCTAAGGTAGTTCTTTTGAACAGGAGTCCCTTGCCTTCTCAAGTTGCTGCAATTTGAGTTAAGGACACTTTTATACCTACTTGGTCTCTTTCCCTTGTGAAGTTGGAAAAAAGGGGTAACAGATTACAGGAACCCCAGCGTGTTCTATAACAATTTTAGCTGAATTGTTATAGTAAATAAGCTAAATGATTAATGCATGTAAAAGGCTTTGTTCTGGGACTAGAATGTATGATCAGGCCTATTTGACTCCAATCAACCTTTTGTGCACCAGATGTCTGCAAGCAAAGCCTAGGAACAGAATCTCCACTGACCATGATACTAATAAAAAATTATTAGCAAGCCAGAAAAATCTCGGGAATACAACTTTTATCTAATTAACATTTTTCCCTGAATTCTAAACCCCTGACCAAAACTTTTCTTCCCATAATAAATAACATTGGCTTGAAATTTAGATGTTAAGATGGATTTTAAAGTACATAACCTGCCATCATTTCAGATCACAGGCCATCTGAGTAAAGCACCCATTGTAAGGCCGGTGAATAATAGGGGAAAGTCACGTGAGGAACTCAGACCCAGGAACTTTTGCTAGAGCTGCATACAACCAAGCGTGTCAAAAGAAACTTCCCAGGAGTCCTTGAGTAAAGAGCAACTGTCCATCAACCAGTGAGATTTTACCACATCATATTAGCTCGACCACCCTAGAGGACCCCTCTAAATTTGCCCCATCCGGTTTCTCCATGTGATTTTCCTGACCTCCATCTCCCGGGCCAGAGAATCTCATCTGAGAAGTACTGTCCTCAATAAAGCTTTTGCTTATCCACACTTGATGACTATACCCCTTCCTTCTTCCTAGTCGGGAAAAATACCTTACACTCATAAAGATTCAATTAAAAAGCTTGGTACATATATACTATGGAATACTACTCAGCCATAAGAAATGATGACATCGGATCATTTACAACAAAATGGTTGTACCTTGATAACATTATAAGGAGTGAAATAAGTAAATCAGAAAAAAAACTGAGAACAGCATGAATTCATACATAGGTGGGACATAAAAGTGAGACCATGAGACATGGACAAGAGTGTGGTGGTTACGGGGTGGGGGGAGGGAGGGGAGGGTGGGAAAGGGAGAAGGGTAGGGGCACAGGGAAAACCAGATAGAAGGTGACAGAGGACAATTTGACTTTGGGTGATGGGTATGCAACACAATTGAATGATAAGATAATTTGGAGATGTTTTCATTGTACATATGTACCCTGATTTATTGGTGTCATCACATTAAAGTTAATAAAAAAAAAAGATTCAGTTCTTATTTCTACTTATTTGGCTGGAAAATGACAGGAAGGAATAAATGCCATTTTTTCCTGGTTTCATAATGGATTGAGATAATTCACTGCCTTGCTACATGATCTTAGATCCTTTTTGCTTGAACTGTGCAGGGAAGCAGAGTATAACACCTTAGATGATGCCACTTTGGCACATAGATGATTTGGAATTGAAGACAATCTTGGGCCCAGCAGACTCAGGGAAAGCATTTATCTTCTTAATTACCTAAAAGAATTGAGAGAGGGCCTGTACCAGAGACACCATTTTATATCTGAAAGTCTTATCTACAGAGCCTGGCAAGTATTGGTTTACCATTCTTCCTGTGAATTGTCTTCTTTCCTTTCACAAGCCAGACCCCTACCTCCTTTTCTTTAGCTCTAGATGGTATCTAAGCCTCAATTACCTGATTGTTCAGAAGCATCATACTTTTATGGAACACCATATATACATAATTTGTTTTTCTCCTATTACTCTGTTTTATGTCACTTTAATTGTTAGGCTAAGAACTTAAGATAGAAGAAAAAGAAAGTTTTGATCACCTACTACTGAAACAACACTGTCCTAAAGAAAAATTGCTACTCTATGTTTACCTTAAGAAAAAATTTTCTTATTATGGAGGATCAAGTAGCACCAATAAAAATCGTATTTATGAAAAAACACAAATAGTTACATTTTATTATGTATGTTCTAGAGAGGAAAATAATTTTGTTCTGCAAGGTGCTATTCTAAATACTTTCATTTAAACAAGATCATTATAAAAATACTTTGCACACAGAAATATTTTTGAATACATTTTAAAGATAATCACAAGAGTATATGAGCTCTGAATGTATGAATTATTTTTAACACTTTCACTATAATACATTCTTAAAGAGAAGATGCACTTGCATAATGCTGATAGGTTTTTTTATTCCTTTTTGTGCTACAATTGTTGTAATATCCACTGATAATGGTAACTATATGTGTTTATTATCCATGATTATCTCTAGATATATGTTCATTTTCTTTTATTAGACCATAAACTTTAAAAAAAATCAGAATGAAGTCACCTCTTGTCTCAGTGTAGAATATTAAATTATCTTCCTTATATTCAGAGATTTAAAATGCTCAATGAAAAATCTTACTTGGGGAATCAAGAGTAAAAACATCTATGTACTAAATTATGTTATAGAGAAAGAGATACAGAGTTCCATTGCTCTTCTCCCTACACTTACGTGCTACATATTCATAAATACCAGCATTTACATGTCCAGTGTTAGATTAATATGAGTCAAAATTACTATCACTATTTGTAAAATTCAATGGAAGGAACATAAAATTACTTTAAATTGTCTTTCCTAATGTTAAGCCATCATTTTGGTAGAAAAAGTGTCATAAAAACAATATAATCAGGACCAGATATAGAGATGTATTCCCTCCACTAAGGTTAACATTTTGGCTTCTCTTTGCAAGAGTGTAATATTTGAGTAGTTGAATGGTTATAGACACAGAAGACATACTTGTGAACAAGAATGAATTAAATGGCATGAAAAGCTCTCCTCATGGAACTTATATTTGTGTAGACAGAAAGAGAATCTAAATAGCGTGTTAGTTATAAGTGTTAAGATGAATGAAAGACTGGTCCATGCTTGCGAGATGGGGCTGAATGACAAAAGTCACTTTCAGTTTTGTTGGACTGAGAAATGCTCTTCTTGAATAATTTAGTTCTACCTGCTTCCAATGGAGCAACAATGCTGAAGTTAACCAGATCCACAACACTAAGGCAGCAGGTTATGATATGTGTTCATTCCCTTCTATTGCAATTTAATTTTTAAATGGCTTCACAAAGATACAATAAGTTTTCTTTTTTTAATTTTTTTTTATTCATTTTAGAGACGAGACACAGAGTGAGAAAGAGAGAGAGAGAGAGAGAGAGAGAGAGAGAGAGAAAGGGGGAGGAGCTGGAAGCATCAACTCCCATATGTGCCTTGACCAGACCAGTGCAGGGTTTTGAACTGGCGACCTCAGTGTTCCCAGGTCGACGCTTTATCCACTGCGCCACCACAGGTCAGGCCAAGATACAATAAGTTTAAGTCAATATAAGGCATAGGCTCTTTCTATCTAAGGTGATATGTAGAGTTATTATTTTGTCATAAATAATTTAAAAAGAATATAAAATGTAAAAATATATTTTAGATGTTGAAGATGTCCAACTGATGCAGTCATATCACTGATTAAAGGACAAAAAAATGGACTTCTTATATCAGTTGTAATCTACTGTTCTACCCAGTTCCAGACATACTCTTTGGACTCTCTACATATATGAGATCTAGTAAAATCTATGGTTTTGATAAACATACACACAAACATATATAGCACTGAAATATTTTGTTCTAGAAAAGGAGCATAGTGCACATGCAGCTTAATTTTTTGCTAAATATGGGAAGACTATTTATTAGGCAGTCTCTCCTACACCCTTTCTTTTTACATTATTGTTTTCCTCTCTTCAGAAATCTACTTAATTAACCAATGAAGTTATACATTACCTTCGTGAGAGTTTCTGAAATATTTTCCAGAAACAAAATTTACAAGGCTGCCTCTATTTTTTACTCTATTAAAGTGTTTTTTGGAGACTCTGAGGATTTGGTATTTGACACTTATGTTAAACTAGCACTGATGTGAACACCAGCTGTAGCCTCAGTATAGGGAGAGAAAGATTGTGAGTAATGTGTTGTTCTGAAGGTGAAGGTTTTTTACCAGATTGTTCCAGTTTGGGCCAAAATGGTTGGGCTTTTATAGACCTGTTTCCATTAGTGTTTGGACACCATGTGCTCCAAAATGCACCCAAATGGGTCAGATAAGTGTTATAACTGAGGTCAGTCTAGGTTGAGTTGGCAGCTGAAGACTGTTCTATGATATTGCTCCCAGGAGCTGAAACAAAAATACCTCCTTGAAGAGTAATTGTGTCCATCACAAAGTTTGCCTTTTAAAAATCATAAAACCTGAATCGTCTACTTCTTAATATATTTAACACTTTCTTCTAAATCAACAATGCCAAGATCCAGGCAGTTGAAAAATATATTTCTATTTATGCATTTTCATAAAGTCCTCTCTACAGAAATCAGGATTAAGCATGGCTTTGATAAAAACAACTTGCTTTGCTTAAATACCAAAACCGTCCTATATATGCTTATTGCAATAAGTTTGTATTGGCATTCTAAGGGGTTATGGTCAAATCAATTAGCTGTATTTCATATCCTAATATTCAGGTTGATGTATATATAGGTTTAAATAAGAACACATTTGATATTAAAATACATTTTGTACAATGAGATAAGGAACATTTTTAAAGTTTCATCAAATGACTCACATCTCTGAATGACTTATTGGCTGTTTTTTATTCTCAAATGGCCGCTGGTCAATGTTACATGTAACAACATTCAGATAGTGTATATTCTTTTAAGGAAGTACTTTACATAAGCACAACTGAAGAGCCATGAAGAGAAAGGGATGTTGTTTATCTTGTAAAGCCAAACACTTATTTCAAGGGTTAAAATCATTGGGAAAGATAGTTTCAAAGCTAGTATTTTAATAATATGATTTCCATAGGTTTTAGTACTGCAGGACAATGCTTCAGTCTTATAGAAAAATGACTTAACATATCATGCTGGATTCTAATTTTTTCCCATCATTTAATATTTAAATTAATGGCAGAACTTGGCAATTAGAAGTATAAGAGCACTTTCAAAAAATACTTGGCTTGTCTGACCAAGTGTTGGCACAGTCGTTAGAGCATTGGCCTTGCACACTGAGAACCCAAGTTTGAAACCCCAACGTTGAGGACTTGAGCTCGGACTCACCAGTAGGGTCACTGTCTTGAACTTGGGATCATAGACATGATCATGTGGTTGCTGGCTTGAGCCCAGAGGCTGCTGGCTTGAGGCCAAAGGTTGCTGGTTTAAGTCCAAGGTCACTGGCTTGAGCAAGGGGTCACTGGTTCAGCTGAAGTAACCCCTCCCCCCATCAAGGTACATATGAGAAAGCAATCAATGAACAACTAAAATGCTGCAACCACAAGTTGATGCTTCTCATCTCTCTCCCTTTCAGTATGGCTATTCCTGTCTGTCCTCCCTTCCTTTCTTCTCTCTCTCTCTAAAAAAAAATGATCTTAATGTTTTCTCAGTATGCTCTGAATGCTAATCAGTTCAAAAATAGATTAAGGGTTCATTTATTTGCTAAACTTATAAATCAAAGAAAATTTCACATTTTTAAGATTTATTATTTGTAAATAAAATATATTAATATAAACTTTTAATTTTATTTATTTATTTATTTACTTACTTATTTATTTATTTATTTACAGGGACAGAGAGAGTCAGAGAGAGGGATAGATAGAGACAGACAGACAGGAACAGAGAGAGATGAAAAGCATCAATCATCAGTTTTTTGTTGCGACGCCTTAGTTGTTCATTGATTGCTTTCTCATACGTGCCTTGACCGCAAGCCTTCAGCAGACTGAGTAATCCCTCTCTCCAGCCAGCAACCTTGGGTCCAAGCTGGCGAGCTTTTGCTCAAGCCAGATGGACCCTTGCTCAAGCTGGCGACCTTGGGGTCTGAAACCTGGGTCCTCTATGTCCCAGTCCAATGCTGTATCCACTGCGCCACCTCCTGGTCAGGCTAATATATACTTTTTAAAATAAAGTAGTTTTATGTTTACAAGAAATACACTTATGTTTAAGATTAAGACTGATATAAAACTGTGCACAAGATGCTTTTGTTACTAGATCTTAATTCTTTCATCTAGTTGAAACAATGAATGTTGATGGTATTAATGGACATGGAGTTTTTCAAGATCCTCTGTAATATATTTTTTCTCAAGAACATCTTAACTCTATTCTTTTAAATTTTAAATTAAAACTCAAGAGAATTTCACACTCTTGTGTTCCACTGATGTGAATTAACATAAAACTTAAGTTAGAGCTGTTTAGCTTTATTAGCACAGTATGGAAAGTTGAGCATTATATTCAATCAAAAGTTTTGCAAAAGTTTCTAAGTGTATCTTTTTTTTTTTTTCTTTTTAATAGAGACAGAGTCAGAGAGAAGGATAGATAGGGATAGACAGACAGGAACAGAGAGAGATGAGAAGCATCAATCATCAGTTTTTCTTTGCAACACCTTAGTTGTTCATTGATTGCTTTCACATATGTGCCTTGATCGTGGGCCTTCAGCAGACGGAATAACCCCTTGCTTGAGCCAGCGGCCATGGGCCCAAGCTGGTGAGCTTTAGCTCAAACCAGATGAGCCCGCGCTTAAGCTGGCGACCTCGGGGTCTCGAACCTAGGTCTTCTGCATCCCAGTCTGACGCTCTATCCACTGCACCACCAACTGGTCAGGCTCTAAGTGTATCTTTATTGCTTGTTTCAACCATCATTTGGTTAAAACTACAAATTCTTCTTTGCAAAAGTTTGAAAAGGTTTCATGCAACTAATGCTGCCAATGGATTTTGAATATAAGTTTATCATTATTTGCTTCTTGGCATGGAAGAAACTGTTCTTCCAGCCTGAGAAATTCAAACCTATCTCCTTAGTAACAGAGAAAACCATTTTACTAGAATTTTTATATAATAATTTTGCAAAAATTTATTTAATCAGATATTACTGCTCACATCAACTTTAACTATCAATGAAGGTAAAAAGAACAGATTGAGTTTTAACACTAAAACTGGTGAAGTTTACAAAGATTTCTGAACTTAAAGGGTCTGAGGCATTTCTCACTTCTATGGTTCAGCTGTGCTTTCTGAGTTAGCAGCAGGCAACACACCAGTGTCTAGGAATATTACTAATATTACTTCTGATTCTAAAATCTATATTTGTTGTAAGGTACTCATAAAGCCCATTCTTATCACCAACAGGTGAAGACTTTCCTTAATACTCTCTCCAATCATGCTTGAAGAGTTGTTTCTCAAACCTACCTACCTGGTCTTCTGGAAGAGATGTCAGAATAAAGATTCCAGTGGAAAGGTAAGTATCAGGCAGTTTTGCTGCTAGCAATGCAGACATCTTCAAGAGAGTGATCTTTAAATTTTTATAAGTCAAATAAAGAGGCATAGGTCATTTTTAGTCATGGGAAAGCTACTCTAACTAGAAGCAAAAATTGAGAAGTCTTAGCATTCTTTGAAAGGCAATAGTCTTTGGGATAATATCTCCATCAGAGACCACCAAATAAAGGAAATTAATTCATTTGAAGTAAACATCTACCAATCATGGCTCAAAGACAAAAGATTCAGTTTGTCACATTTAATTTGTATGCTTTGATTATTTTTATAAAGACCTTTTATTGTTGTCTTTCTATGCTTTAAGATTACACTTAATCATGTTACATAGAAATCTGTGATTCCTAACATTGCTCTTATCATCCTCACTTACTCGTTAGAGAAGTTCAATAGTAGCTTTTATTTGTTCATAACTTGACTAAAACATACATTTGAAGCAATGCTGGGTTTACACACATTTTTCTTCAGGTACCAACTAATTCTTTTTAATACCTCTTAAAATAAAATATTTGGGTTTATCAATATTTGGACTTAATTATTTATTGATAATTTATTTTGCAGACAGCCAAGCATTAGCTAACCAAAAATCTAAACTTCTAATGATGTCACAGCTAAGAGGGGAAGCTCATGCCAATGATAACAAAATAATCATGAGTCACTTATAGAAAGAAGCCTTGTCACTAAAATTTCAGAAAGATAAGTATTGAAAAAAGAATAAATAAAAATGGCATATATTTAGCATCTTTCTCATATTTTCAGGCTTTTAAAAAAGTTATTATATTTTAAGCAACTATCAGATCTACCAGTCTTCTGAGTGATAAAGTCTCTTCTGTATGTATCCCCTACCTGATTAGCAAAAAATGGCACTGAAAAAAATTATCAACCCTAATAACTGCTACTGAATTTGTAGTACCCAAACCTATTGACTATTAAGAAAGCATGACAGAAACTAACAATATTAGTGGCAGGTAAAAAAAAAAAAAAAAGAGCTGTCACAGATGTTCAGATCTAAATCGCTGGAACTAATGAATATTTTAGCTTACATGGCAGAAGAGACTTATAGATGTGATTAAGGGAGATGTGATAATCTCTTTTGAAATAGGGAGATTATCCAAGATTTTGCAATGACCAAAGTCATTTATTACAAGTATAAGAGAAAGCGAGGAAAGGAGACCAGAGGCATATAATGTGAGAAAGACTTGACTCATTATTGATAGCTTTGAAAAGGCAGAAATAATGCTTATGTCCCTCATATGTTGAAGCTCTACTTTCCAATGTGATGGTATTTGGTTCTGTGGTTTGGGAATTGATAAGTTTAGATGGTATCACAAAAACAGTGCCCTCATGATAGAATTAACACCTCTATAAATAAAAGAATACATAAAAGAGATATTTTTCTCCCTTCATAAGTATACATTGATAGAAAACCATGAGGGCAGAAAGAGAGAAGTTAGCTGTGTAAAGGCCAGGAAAAAACTCTCTTCAGGAAGTGACTCTGTCAACACCTTGATCTTTGACTTCAAAGGTTCCAGAACTGTGAGAAATAAATTTCTGTTGTTTAAGTAATGAGGTTTTTGATATAGCAGCCCAAGCTGACTAACACAGGAATCATGAGCCATAAAATGCAGCTGGCTTCCAGAAGTTGGGAAAGACAACAACATGGGTTTTCCCATGGAGTCTAAAGAAGCAATGCAATCTTGCTAATACCTTGACTTTAGCTCAGTAAGACCTATATTGAACTTCTAATCTGAAGAACTGTTAGAGATAGTTCTTTTAAGCCACTAAATGTGTGGCAACTTTTGCAGTAACCATAAGAAAATAATATGTTTGGTAAATAAATACATGTTTTATGATGGTCAAAGATATTACTCAAGTTCCATTTTGGCCCAATACGTATTTCTATTACCTCATCAAACAAAATAAATCAACAAAAACTCCAAACACAATGTTACTAAATAACTTGATATTTTGAAGGAGAACACCTGAGTGTCTAGTCAAGATTTGAAATCTTAACCACTCACAGGGAATTCTAAAGAGCTTTGTTGTGCCATCTAGACTCTTATATTACACTTTACACAAGGCATGAAAATTAAGAAATTTTCAAGTACTATGGTTTAGTGATTATAGATGAGACATAAAATGTTAGTAAAACCAAGGAATTTCTTAGCTGAGAAGTTAATAAAAATGGGCAGCTTATGATTTAAAACAGAGACATGTTAAACTAACATTGCCCTTTCCAGATTGTACAATGATTATGTAGGGGAAGAATGATGGATATTTAGAGAATTTTATGAGACCTTTAATTATACTAAGAAGACACAATACACAGATGTATAATCATATAATTAGATAATTTGGAAAATTCTTTTGTGGTCATCAACCACCAAGTACATCTGTAATCATCTTAACCTTCTGGTATTTATGCACTTATGTAGTTTCTTTTCACATTAAACTAAGACTGGCCCAAGTGACTTATTAAGTATGGTGGAGATGACAGTATATGACATTTGAGGCTAAGCCATAAATAGCATGGTGGCTTTCATTTTGACACTTGGTTCACTTACTCTTGGAGAAGCCAACCAGCATGTGGAGAGAACCTCATATAACCTTCTGGAGAGATGCATGTAAAAAAGAGCTAAGGATAGTTAGAATAACTCGCAACAAAAAATTATTATATGTCTCTTCAATTAGTATTATGTATCTGAAATGATCATGTCCTCAGATAATAATGGTCTCTCTCCAACTAAGGATGAAAAAGAATAACAAGGGGGGAATATGAGATATGAAACAACCTATGCTAATATACACTAGTCTTTAAAATTTATTTCCTGTCAGCTTTTCTCAAGAAAGAAAAAAATTATCAAATATTAAAAAAAATTACTGTTTGCCTCAGGAAATTATTGAAGACCATCTACAGCAATGAAGTTACTCACTGAGGATAATACTTAACATATTTGACAATAGTTTATTTAACAAAACTTGCTTTACAATTATCACCTTGCTGTTACCACCAATTCTGCACTATTATATTCTAAATTTTGACCAATTTCAATCTTACTTATCTTTCAAAGTTCACTTAACACACCTGAACTTTACAACCAGGGGAAATTCTGCTCTGAGTTCTCCCTCTTGAGACGCTGCAAAGAATCTATTAGGTGGCATATTTCCTTTGTATAGTGCTCTAATAACGTTTGTGCTTTAAAAACAAGCTCTCTGATAACATTTGAGAAAGTTACATTGGTAAAAACACAAAATAATACTAGTTTAAATAATCTTTTACAAGGTTATGATTGTGCTGTATATATTGGACAGCACTTATAACTTCAAAATCTACACTGTAATTAACAGACACTTTTGAGCACATGCAAGACTACAGGTGCTAACATGCATAGAAAAGATTAAACAAAAATATATACTCATTGAATGTACATTTTAGCAGAATGCTACTTGCATAACTTCATTTTATATTATGATAAATAGGGAACTTCCTCATATACTAATCAGTATCATGGCAACAAGTAACTTTTAGTGAGCATTTTTTCTTTACAATACAAAATTACAAATGCTAATTTGTGGATTTGTGGAGTGCATTTCTTTGTGTCTGCGTGTGTTCAGTGAAACAGCTAGCAATAACTGGATGTCTTATTTTTTAATTAAAAAACTCAATAATATCCATATATATATATATGTGTATATATATATATATGTGTGTGTATATATATATATATATATATATATTTGGTCAACTGAATTTTTTCCTTGGTTGAAATAGTATATCCCATTTCACACACACACAAACACACACACAATCTATTATATTCTTCGCATGGTAATAGAAGGAATAAAATATTGTTTTTATTATGCATCAAAATTAACCACTTGGAGAGCAGTCTCACTCTGAAAAAATAACAATATATAGCTACTTTATTTATTGGTGTGAGAATTTGATGCTTTTTTTTCAGAAATTAAAGTTTACATTTCATAAATGGGCCTCTATTTCTGCAAAACTTGAGAATGTAATTTTTTAAAAAAATAATCTGATCTGTGCTGGAAAATTGCATGTCATCTTGGGAAAAGAACAATCACAAACAGTAATCACACAGAAAATCAAACAACACAGACATTCCGTTCACTTACAGTTAAGAGTCTTTGCCACTTTGAAACATACTTGGAATAATGAAATGGGAGATGAATGTGCCTGACACTTCAGAGAAAACAACCACTTTAACAACTCAGCTGACACAATCAAACATATGCTAATTTGGGAAGGAACAGAAAAGTTTTCTGGATATTATTTCAGATGCCAAGAAAGTATGAAATAAGAGTACCCTTCTTTACTAAGCGAAGATTTTCTTTCTCAAAATCTCATCATAATTCATTCAGTTTGCAACTTCTTCAACTTAATCCCATACTGTGTTCCATGACACTGAAAGAAAATTAAGTCTCCCTGTGATAGTGTAAAAAATGGCAAGAGAACATAGTGATGTTTAAATTAATTTCAATTTAGGTACAGTTTGTGACCAAATAATTTAAGGTCTATTTTACCTCAGCTCTTGAATCAAGATGGGCATTTATTAGTTTAGTAATTTTAGAGAACGTTTGTGATTTTAAAAATCACATTAAAATGTTTAAAAATAATTATTACTAAAGGTCAGACCACTTATAATTAAATAAATCTATTTTCAGTCTGTTGGGCAGATAAAATATATTATGCTCACTTTGTTAAAGATGGCGCTGCCCACATGGAAGTTCATTGATATTAATGTGTGTTCTGAAACAGGCTGTGGGCAGGCCGGGTCGTCATAGCCTAAGGCTTAGTTAAAGAGTAAGCACTTCCCCACACCCTTGACTGATTGGATGATGTAGGGTGGTGCACTCTCTTGAGGAGTCCCATTATGCCTCAGATGGGTGGTTTTGTATCAGAGACTTTCTTTATGTATAATTGGATTAAAGGTTTGGATTTTCTATGCTATAAACTGGGGCAGTTCGGGAGCTTGCTCTCTCTCGGTTCCTGGGTTCCTGAGATTAGTATTAGAGAGGAGAGCAGAGTAAGGCCATGTGAAGGCCAGGAGAAGCAGCAAAGATGGCAGAGTGCTGAGGAAGAAGCCAGTTTGTTAAGAGTTTGTGCAGGAGGAGATGGGGAACAGAGGTGAATAAGTCTGGCGAGCTAGAAACCTTTGATTCTAGGAAACTCGGATAAGTCAGTAGCTTTGTGAGCACTGAATGTATGGGTTTTGGAGCCCAGTGTGTGTATTTGCTTGCTCGCCGGGTGCAAGCTAGAATTAAAGCTTATGGCTCACCAGTTTTTGGCTCCTGTGTTTCATTGCCATCTGACCGAATCCAACACGAACCTGCATGAGTCAGGCGGCTGTGATTGTGGCCGCGACTACTGGCTTTACATTTGGTGTAGTCTGCGGCAGAATTCGATACAGATCGGCATGGAGCCATCACCACCTTTGAGTGGTGGAGTAGAGGACTGGTTGCTGTTTTGGTTTCCCATAGCTGTTTTTTGGGGGACTGTAGGCTGGCTGACTTTTACAGCCATGTGTGAGGAAACTGAGAGCTCTATGAAAGAGGCTGCCCAGGACCTGCAAACCGAGCAGTGGAAGGAGCTGGAGGAAACGTGGGAGAAACAGATGCCGACCCTGGAGTTGGAGGAAGCACCGAAGGAGGCTGACCAGGTTCGTGAGATTCGCCTGGAAATGGAGCAGATGCTGGAGAAGGAATCACAGGTTCATGAGTTGGAGATTGCTCTGGATGTCGTGGAGAGCCACCAGTGGCATGAGGCCGGGGCCGGGGCTGAGGCCTGGGTTGGAGCTGCAAGGCCTGCTGAGCAGAAGGCAGCGGTGGCCCGGATTTCAAGCCCAGCAGGAGGAGCTGGTGTTTGCAGTTCCTCTTTGGAGGATGAGGAGAATCTGGCTGGAGTTGCAATCTGCAGTCTCCAGAAGGTGAGAGCCCAGCAGCAAGGAGTAGCTACGCTGCTGGTAGGTCTGCGATTTTGGGACATAAGGGTGGATGCCATTATGCTCCCTAGAGCAGAGATGGAAATGCTGACTGCCATTGCCACATACTTCATTTTAGGACAGTGTGAAACCTGCCATGATGGCAGGAATGAGGGGGGAGGCTAACACCCCATGTGCGTGGACTGATTTCCTGGACTATGACCGGAGTGAGCACTGGCTCCTTTATTGAATGGACTTATGGATTTTGGACAATGTGAAATACGCTGATGGGGGTGGGGATGGCTTTGCTGGAGGCCCTCCTACCCCGGGAAGCTTTTCCCATGGCTAGAAAGAAGGCTGAGGTCATTTTGCACTTTTAGCAAAGTGCATAGAGACTGGTGAAATGTGTGTACCTTTGTAATTTTTGAAATTGTATGATTTGTCATGTTGTAATTTGTGTAATGTGCCTAATATCCTTGTACAGGGTTGCCAGTGGGGTACATTGTGGGTAGTAAAGTGAGCATAAGAGTGGATTGTTGGGCAGATAAAATATATTATGCTCACTTTTTTAAAGATGGCGCTGCCCACATGGAAGTTCGTTGATATTAATGTGTGTTCTGGAACAGGCTGTGGGCAGGCCGGGTCGTCATAGCCTAAGGCTTAGTTTAAGAGTAAGCACTTCCCCACACCCTTGACTGATTGGATGATGTAGGGTGGTGCACTCTCTTGAGGAATCCCATTATGCCTCAGATGGGTGGCTTTGTATCAGAGACTTTCTTTATGTATAATTGGATTAAAGGTTTGGATTTTCTATGCTATAAACTGGGGCAGTCCGGGAGCTTGCTCTCTCTCGGTTCCTGGGTTCCTGAGATTAGTATTAGAGAGGAGAGCAGAGTAAGGCCATGTGAAGGCCAGGAGAAGCAGCAAAGATGGCAGAGTGCTGAGGAAGAAGCCAGTTTGTTAAGAGTTTGTGCAGGAGGAGATGGGGAACAGAGGTGAATAAGTCTGGTGAGCTAGAAACCTTTGATTCTAGGAAACTCGGATAAGTCAGTAGCTTTGTGAGCACTGAATGTATGGGTTTTGGAGCCCAGTGTGTGTATTTGCTTGCCCGCCGGGTGCAAGCTAGAATTAATTAAAGCTGATGTCTCACCAGCTTGTGGCTCCTGTGTTTCATTACAGACTGTTTGAATCTAATGCGAACCTGCATGTGAATGGCCACGATGGAGGCTCCTGGCCTTACACAGTCTAAAACCATCTTGACTTTCATTGCCTTTCAATGTCTCAATTGTTTAGAGCAAACTTTCATTTTGACTTAATATAACTATCTTATTTACAACAAAATAATACACAATAGCATTTCCTGCTTTGTAAGAAAAAGTTAAATTCATATTCTCTATGAATATGAAATGTGCAGAATTCCCATTTTTTTTCATAACACCAGCTAAAATTAAAGTGTAAGAATTTGTAGAATGTTGTGTATTTAATGTTTTTACTTTTTTATATTGTAAGTTCTGTGAAGAAAAGAAATTCTACTCGCATGCCTATAATTTCTTTTCATTATCAAGAGACTATTTTTTACTATTGCTGATGTAATGAATTGCTACAAGGCTGGTGTTTAAAACACACATGTTTTAAGTGGATCTGGCTAGGTCAGTGATTCAACCTGTGCGGCACAGTAATTTTCGAGCATACATTCCCTATTTAGTCAGGAACACTGACATCTTTCTCTTAGATTATCAAATAAAAAGATGAGAACAGCCAACACAACAGTAGCCGTCTGGTGCGACTGAATTAAAATTACACTTATTTTTTGTCATATTGGCCAAAAATGTAATAAATTTTTTGGTGTTCCACAAAGTTCTAGTAATTAGTTTATGTGTGGCATGAAATGAAAAAAGTTGAAAATTGCTGTACTAGGGTATTAATGGGTATGACGAGTGCAATGTTCTGTTCCAGAAGCTCTAGGGAAGAATTCATTTTCTGTCTTTTATATCTTCTACAGGTAGTTTCAGTCCTTGGATTATGGTCTTCTCCCTCTAGTCTTCAAAGCCGCCAAATGTTGCATTTTGACAGTCAAAGAAGGTTCTCTATTTCTAACTGATATGCTTAGTTTTGTTTTTTTTTTCCATGAAAAAAAGAAAACAACAAGATAATCCTTTATCTCTATGTCCTTAACATAACCATACCTTCAAGTCCTTTGTGCACTCTAAAGTAACTTAGTCACAGACCTTAGGACATGGGTATCTTGGGGTCATTATTCTGCCCATCATAGTATTAATCACTGTAGGCATTATTTGAATAGATGAATTAATTTTAAATTGAGAGGGGGGGATGCTGAGTAAATGTTAAATCACTCAACAATTACTGCTTGTGGCTTAATTAATATTAAGATTTTTAACTAAATATAGAAAATGTATTATGCAACTAGAGAAGAAAAATAATGATATAGTTTCTTATGGAAATGTTTTAAGTTCTCTCAATTTTTTTTCTTACAACCCACATGTAAAGCCAATAGCCACAGCCACCATCACAACCGGGTGGATCTTGCAGATTTGCATTAGAATCCAACAGTCGGTAATGAAACAACAGGTCGAGAATTAGTGGGCCATCAGCTTTAATCCTAGCTTGCACCCAGTGGGCAAGTAAAAACACACTGGGCTCCAAAACCCACTCATTCAGTGCTCACAAAGCTATTGACTTATCCGAGTTTCCTAGAATCAAAAGTTTCTAGCTCACCAGACTTATTCACCTGTTTCTCATTTCCTTTTCTCTACACAAACTCTGAACAAACTGACCCCTCCTTTAGCACTCCATCATATTGCCTGCTTCTCTTGGTTTCCATGTGGCCTTAATCTGCTCTCCTCCCTGCTCTCTGCCCTCCTCCTAAAACGCAATCAGTTTTCTCCTGAATAATATGATCTCTCTTCCTTTTAAAACCTTTTGGTGCAAAAGCCCTCCCCCAACACACTTTAATACAATCACGCCCATCCAAAGCAGGAAGGGCAACTAATGTTATCACCTGGGAAACGGGCTTCCCCGTGGGCAGCACCATCTTTAGCAAAGTGAGCATAATATATTTTATCTGCCCAACACCATATTAAAAGATTATTTAAGAATTAAATAAGATGATATATTAAGTACTTGTTACAGTATCGTGTGCATAGTAAACAAAAACCCCAAATATCTATTATTATTTCTAAAATGTAGTCAAAATGAATATAAATAACTAGATAGTTTACTGTAGTATAATTCTACTTTCTTTGTGAAACAGATCTAGAAAGTATAATGAGTGACTTAAACTAAGTAGAGTGTGATTTCTTGCTTACATAAGACTTTAAGGTAAGCATTTTTGACTAACAGCATTTTTCTTCAAAGACTATATAATGTTAAAACACTGGGAAACAGTTTCTTTTTAACTTTCTGTTGCATGAGGTTTTAGAACTGTGTATATATTCTTCTGCATCACTGATTACAAATCTGAAATCCATTTTTGGTGCATGCTCTAGTTTTTATGCAATTTTAATTTTTTTCTAACAGTTAATAGAATGCATTGGTTTTTAAATTGGAGTTAAAGGGCAACTATCCTTGGATTGAACATAACCACAAGGCAATTAATGTTTTACAAACATCACTTTTACATAATTGTAGTTGTTCTTAAATGTAAAAAACTTATTATCTGATAAAAACACTATCTTATTTTTTTTTAAGATTGAATCATGGCTTCTTCAAGTAGGTGTAAATGTAAGAATAATCCTGACACCTTCTGTTATATATGTGGCTGTTACACACTTCAACATCAAAGGTGCAATATTTCATCATTTGTGACACGTGCATATATTGCCTATTTTCAAGCTTCCATTGGGGATCAAGATAAGAATTGGGCTCCTCATATTGTGTGTCATAACTGTGAGGAAATGCTTCAAGACTGGACAAAAGAAAAATGCAAAGGAATGCCTTTTGGTATTCCCATGGTTTGGCATAACCTAAGAACCACAGCAGTGACTATTATTTCTGTCTGATCCATACAAAGGGCATCGGCAAGAAAAAACGGCATATGATTGCATATCCTAATATTTCTTCAGCAATGTGCCTTATCCCATACTCTGAGACACTCCCAGTTCCAGTTTTCAATGGTTTTATTTCTTCTAAGAATGAAGAAAGTGAACATAGTGATCAAGTGTATTTTGATAAGATACATGAGAAAATGGTTGTAGAATCTGAAGGGTCTTCTGATGCCAAGCAGTCATTAACCCCTCAGCAGTGTAGCCAACCCGAATTGAATGACTTAGGAAAAGTTTTGGACCTATCAAAGAAAGCAGCTGAGTTATTAGCCTCCAGGCTTCAAGGAAAGAATGTACTTCACAGGTCAGGTAAAGTATCCCATTTCAGAAAGTGTGAACAAATTTTTGTGGACTTTTTCTTTAAAGACAAACACTTTGTTTACTGTCATATCAGTAGTCTTTTCAGCCAGCGACGTGTTACCACTTACAGTCCAACAGAATGGCAGCTATTTCTCTACAGCTCTAAACAGAGTCTGAAATGTGTTTTCCTACACAACAGTAATGTTTATGCAGCAGTTCCAATTGGTTATTCAACTCATCTGCAAGAAGATTAGAATGACATAAAAATTGTCCTCGACATTCTGAGTATGAGGAGCATAAATGGATCATTTTTGTGGATCTTAATATGGTAAATTTTCTGCTAGGACAACAGAGAGGTTTCACGAAGTATCCTTGCTTTCTGTGTGTGGGGGACAACCGGGCTCAGGAGAAACACTGGACACAGAAGGAGTGGTCAAAACATGAAGCTCTGGAAGTAGTGATGCAAAATATTGTAAATGAACCTGTAGTTAATTGAGAGAGGATCATTTTTCCTCCACTTCACATCAAACTTGGCTTCATGAAGCAGTTTGTTCAGGCTTTGAATAGAGAAAGTGATTGCTTTCAACATATTATTTCTGCTTTTCCTGCCTTGTCTTTCGAGAAGATAAAAGCGGGTGTATTCAATGGACCTCAAATTTGAACCCTCATACGTGACAAAGAATTAGTCTGGAAGATGAATGAGGAGGAAAAAGCAGCATGGTCGTGTTGTGGCAGTTACAAAGAACTTCCTTGGCAACAAAAAAGCAGAAAATTATAAACTTCTTGTTCAAAGAATGCTGTTGGCTTTCTGCGACACTAGATGGAACATGAGAGTTAAGATTAACTTCTTGAACAGTCACCTTGATAAGTTTCCCAAAAATCTTGGAGCTGTTAGTAATGAGCAGACTGCTGCTGGATTATCAAACGAGATTTTCCTCAACAAATACACACACGTAAGAGATACAAATGCAAATTTTTGCCTGAATAGAATTTAAATAAGTTTTGTGCAAATTTTATGATTAAAATAAGTCTTTTAATATGTTCTATTTGGAAATTGTAGATAAATTCTGATGCAATCATATTTTTAGGGTATTAGTGTATTTACTGCATTATATAAATTATTATATTTTTCCAAGAAGACATTCTACTTCATTATGTTAAACTAAATGTTGAGAATTTTACAATAAGATGAAATCCCAATATCTTGTATTGCAAAAAAACTGTAGCTTATAGAGAAAAACTAATGTCAGATTTGAGATCAGCGCACTTGAATTAGGTAAGAACACGTGTCTTTGTGGATGCAACAAAAATTTTGTTTCTCAGTGTTATTACCAACATGTAGTTTGCAATATTACCCTCATATATCATTATTCCAGAAGGCGAAAGAGGACTAGTCATGAAACATACATTTTTTATACTTTTTTCTGCATATTGACTTCTTCTTCAAGAGGAACAATATTAAATTTCACCCAGGTGATTACTTCAATCATTATTTATTATGATATGCCATTCATTCCATTAGGCTTGGATATGGTTTGTCAAGGTCTAGTATGTTATAAAGTCAAAAGACATTTTTTGTACTACCTATACCCAATTTCAATGGTGGAGCTTCCATTCAGAAAACAAAGTCTGAATAGCACTGACAAAATCTTTCAGAGCAGGAGAAATATTTTTTTTGATAAAGCCATGAATATATTATTCCAAAGTTACATTATTATCCATTATCCTTGAGACTTATAGATTTACCGACTCAGATGTTCTACTAGTTTTCCGTGATCTTCTATGACTCCATCTGAAAATGTGAAAAATGAGGATTTTTCTCAGTATGATTTCAGATGTGTGCAATTTGTGATGCTTGAAGATATTTTAAGTTTTAAAAGGGGTATGTCATAACAAAGATATGCTACCTTGGATAATTGGTTATCTGAAAAAAATTTATTTTATCTATTCATTTCTAGTTAATTTTGTGAACAATAACCAAACCAGAAAACTTCTAGACAAGTCTGCTCCATTCCCTTGTTTTTCTTTTCTCCAGTACACACCAGCTTCTCTCATCTTAGTGGTGACAACATTCAGGTTATTTGTCTTAGTATGCTTGAGAAAGAAAAAGAAAAACCTTTTCCAATCAGTTATTTTCTTCAAGGTTAAATTTCTTTGTTTAAGAATAGAGTAAGTTTTAAATTCTAAAATGATTTTTTCCAACATAATCTGGAAACGTTCAGCTTTCTTACCTGTGTGGTCCCACTTTTCTAGATTTTATATCAGTGTCAACCGATGGTCATTGGTGCAATTCATGCCAAAAGGAATCCCCTACTTAGGGTGCAGTGAAGAGCCAAACTTTATTTAGTGCAAAACAATTCATTTGTGATATAGCACAGCTGTCCAAACCACATGGCCATGTGGTAGCCTAGGGGCCAGGTGATTCTGGGCCAGACAGCTCTCTGAATAGACAGTTTTGCTTTGGTCTGGTCCATTCTGTGCCAGTTATCTCTGACCTGCATTGGTCTACTCTCTCAGAACCAGAGGAGTGCTGGCTTATATAAACAAAAGTCCCATCACTGGTATTAGATTTATCTGTCTTCATACAAATGAGGACTCCAAATCACAGTATAATTCGACCAAAAAGCACTGTCCTCATTGGTCAGAAGAGGATTCTTGATTTGGTTGGAGTTTTGCAATTCCAATTAAATAGAGAAAGCTTCAGTCCTAGTGGTTGAAATAAGATTCCAGAAACTCCTTTATAAATCTGGCTCAGATGGCAGAAACACAGTACAGTCAGGCAGTTTAATGCAGAGTTGTGAGTTCAGTATAGGCTTATCCTTGAAGTATAGTTTGTGTGAGAGACCACTGTGTGGATGAGTTGATCACCAGCAGTCCTTCTAAGTAGATGTCTTCTTTTTGGGGTTCACACCAGTAATTTCTTATCAAGGAAAATATTTTTCTTCCATAGAATACTTGTCACATTTTGGTTATGATTATTGGATAGGAGCACCAATCGTATATACTGATAATGACCAGAGATATTATGAAACGCCCTACAATGCAAAGGATAGCTCCCAACAACAAATAGTTATGTGGCATAAAACACCAATAGTGCTAATGTTGAAAACTCAACTGTTTATCTTTTTATCCTGTTTTAAAATGTGCCTCTTTTCTAACCAAATAAGAATTGATATTCACAAACAACAACACTGACAGGGATTAATATTTAAAATATATAAAAAACTCACAAAGCTTAACAAACAAGCAAAGAATCTGATTTAAAAATGGAAAAAAGACCTAATCAGACAGTTTTCTCATGAAGACATACAAATGTCTTGGCCAGTTGGTTAAGCAGTAGAGCAACGACCTGGCATGTGGAAGTCCTAGGTTCTATTCTTGGTCAGGGCACACAGGAGAAGCTTCCATCTGCTTCTCCACCCTTTTTCTTCTCCTTTCTCTCTGTCTCTCTCTTCCCTACCAAAGCCAAGGTTCCATTGGAGCAAAGTTGGCCTGGGTGCTGAGCATGGTTCCATGGCCTCTGCCTCAGATCTTAGAATGACTCAGTTGCAATAGAAAAACACCCCAGATAGGCAGAACATTGCGTCCTAATGAGCATGCCAGGTTAATCTCAGTTGGGTGTATGCGGGAATCTGTCTCTCTGCCTCCCTGCTTCTCACTTCAGAAAATTACAAAATAATAAAAAAAGACATACAAACAATAAATAGCTATGTTAAAAAGATACTCACCTTTGCTAGCTATTAGAGCAATGTAAATCAAAACTGTAATGAGATATCACCTCACATCTGTTAGATTGGCTGTTATTAAAATGGGTAAAAACAAGTGTTAAAGAGGTTATGGACAAAATAGGAATGCTCATTCAAGCTGGTGGGGATGTAAACTGGTACAGCCATGATGAAAGACAGTTTGTAGGTTCCTCAAAAAAAGTAAGACTAGAACTACCATATTACCCAAGAATCTCCCTACTGAGTATCTACCTGAAAAACTTAACAACATTAGTTTGCAAAGACTCATACACCCCCATGTTCATCCCAGCAGCCAAGACATGAAAAAAATCAAAGTGTCCCTCCACAGAGGATTGGATAAGAACATGTGGTACATATATACAGTGGAATACTACCCACCATAAAGAATGATAACATATTGCCATTTATGGCAACATGGATGCACCTTGAAAACATTATACTAAGTGAAATAAGTAATCAGAAAAAACTATGAACTATATGATTCCACACATAGATAGGATATAAAACTGAGACTCTTGGATATAGATAAAAGTAAGGTTGTTACCAGGGCGAGGTGGTTGGTGGAGAGTAGTAAAGCAGAACAAATATGTGGTAATGGAAAATGATCTGATTTGGGTGATGGGCACACACACACAAAATAAATAAAATGAAAAAATAAGATGTGCCTCATTTTTGCCTGAGCTAATCTCTTTCTTGTAACTGAAGTACAAACAGATGCATATTCACCTTCTGGCTTTTCCAAATGTGAAAATCTAGTGGCACTTGGCTGAAGTCCAATTAATTTCAAATGACAGTTTTAACAAATATATTTTTTAAGTGACTGTAATAATATTCCACCTTTCAATCCTGAGGTTAGTTTACCAGTTAATGGAATGCTGATTTAGTGAAAATATTTTAGGGTTTGTTATGGCAGGGCTTATTCAAGCTACTGAGTTCTGTATTATCAATGCTTGAAATAATGCTAGTTGCTTTGTCAACTAGACCCATCTGCATATAATATACCATATACACAACAGAGTATGGTGTGTTTTCAAATAGGCAAGGCATACCTCATCATGTTATCATCCAAGGATCTAGGATATTAAGCTTTTTACATCTACAACATGGTGCTTTGTACTTCAAATTGGCCATTCTACTCTGTCAGAATTTTAAATAGTGATCAAAAGAGTGCGTGTGGAGAATTTTGATACTAAGCTTGGGTATGCAATACATTATTTCTATTCATTTTTCATTATTCATAACTTAATCTCAAGGTCTAATAGAATGCAAATAAGGCTGACAACTGTTATCTATGTGTCTAGCAAAACACAGTACAAATATTTGTGAACATTTAAATCTGTGAATTTATATGTGATATTAAATAATTAAATTGATTAATGTGTAATACCACTTTGCAAAATAATGTTCCATAACTGAATTGTTGGTATATAGATATTATAAAATGTTTTAATTGATTATATCAAGCAATTAATTTAAATTCTGTGGCAAAATTATTTAATTATCACTAAATACAGAGATCTTAAAAATAGAATCATCATTATCATGCTACTGGTGAACTGTTTTATCTACTGCTCACTAAAGAAAGCAAAACTCAGATCTACAGTTTTAACTATGTACCTCTACATGACGAAGAAATACCATAGTCCTGGGACTCAATAATACAGGTCATGGGAACTGACTTTTCATTTCAGTCTGAGATCCTAAACAAGCCTATATTCATACCCTTTGGAGTTACTAAACAGAAGCTGACTGGTAAATATTTTCGCTATTAGGTTTCCAACTCTTGATTTTAAACCTTCATCAGCTTTTGGTTTCCAAAGCTTCTGTGCAAGTTTGATGGGTATAGCTAACCCAGTTGGAGTTATAAATTAAGAAAGTCTGGCACTTTGTGGACATCTTCAATTTAGCCTCAATTTAGTCAAGGTTCATATTAGCTCAAAATTAATTATGAATGGGGAAGGAAGAATAGATTCTTCAAGATTTGAAAAATAACATTCAGTCTGGCAATTTCATTTACAATGCATATCTTTCACTACTAAATTAGTGGATATAATGTCAAAAAAGAAGAAAGAAATATTGGTAAAAGATCTGAGGCTGTAACTCATTGTGTCAGGCATAGAGAATGATTGAAAATTATTAGAGACATCCACCATCTGAGTAATCTGTTGATTCCAAGGGTGAAGTCTATAAGAATAGAAGGGTTTAAGATTAATATTATAGCAACTTTATCAATTAAACATTTGCAAAGTTATTTAATATTCAGAAAAAAATTAATCTTTGTGACTTTATGGATAAAATGGTAAATTTCATTTTTAATGCTCTCCTGTACCACCTTCATTAATCACATACTTTGTAGAACTATCAATCTATACTTTGTTTCATACTGTTGGTTATTTTTAAAGAAGTTTTAAAATACTTTAAAGCAAGTTGATATATGGCAATATGGCTATTTCCCATTCCAGTTTTAATTGCATATTTAATTTCTCTTTCATTGTCTAAGTTTATTCACAAAAAGTACAGAGAACATTGAGATCACATTTGTACAAGGATCCATTTCTAAATTTTCTGCAAATGTCTTTTAGGATCTAACAAAAATATTTACAGTAGAAATACCTTTTCTTTGTTTCTGAAACTGGATTGGTGTCATATATATTATACATAAATATTTCTATATAAATAATATTTTAATGGGAAAAGCAGTGGGTTTCCACAATACATTCAGGTTTCTAAATTCCTCTTTTGTTATGCAAATCAAGGTATCTTATGTCATTCTCAGAGTTTTTCTACTCTATCTTTTTATCTTTTGTTTCTTTGTTTTGTGTTATTTTACATACACTATTTTATGTTTACATTTTTTAGAACAATTTTAAATTCTTCTATATATTTTTGAATATCTTATCTAAGTTTTATATAGTTCTAGAAAATAAATATCAGCTAAGGTCAATACCAAGTCTAAAATGTAACCACAATAGTCTTTCTCTATAATAAAGTTTAATTTTAGGACATAATCAAGTTTTTGGATATTTGTGAAAAGAAAAATACCAGAAAAAAATGTTAAAAAAATATGAAAGGAGACAAGAATTATGATATAAAAACCAGATATTTCAAGTCAAGATTTTGAAAGAAGGAGTAGTAAAATTAAGCAAGTTTTAGAATTTTCACTGCATTTTCTTTTTGTCATGTCCATAGATGATGATGATGATGATGATGATGATGATGATGATAATGATAAAAAACAATTTTGAAATCTGAATTTATTTTGGAAGATTCCATATAACAAGTAAAAATTTGATCTTGGCAGCTGCTCTAGTTTGGGGGCTGTCCATATCTGAAGCAGAAAGATGGTGGCCACAAAGAAGATGAAAAAGTCACTGGAGTCCATCAACTCTAGACTCCAACTTGTTATGAAAAGTGGGAAGTACGTGCTGGGATACAAACAGACTTTGAAGATGATCAGACAAGGCAAAGTGAAACTGGTTATCCTTGCTAACAACTTCCCAACCTTGAGGAAACCTGAAATAGAATACTATGCCATGTTGGCCAAGACTGGTGTCCATTACTATAGTGGCAATAATATTGAATTGGGCAAAGCATGTGGAAAGTACTACAGAGTATGCACCTTGGCTATACTCTAATGATATCAGAATCCAGGTGATTCTGATATCATTAGAAGCATGCCAGAATGAACTGGTGAAAAGTAAATTATGCAAAATTTTTCTTTAATAAAACTGACCAGAGCTTGGTTTAAAAAAAATTTTTTTTTTCAGGACATTGGAGTTTGATCCTTTTTTGTCCCATTACCATTCTAAGAAATTTATCAAATATTTCCAAAGAGGTTACTGTGGTTTTAAATGATGCTTAACAAATTATTTTAAAAAAGATAAACTATATCCTTTAGATTACAAGCACATGGAAAAGAATAATTGGTGAACATATATAAAACCAGAGTCTTTCTATAGGAATGTGGATCTAAACTAAAATGAACCAAGAGTATCTTGTGATGGATGGTTGCAGAAGTTACTTTTGAAATGTATCTTGGGACCTTAAACCATTGTTTGGATCTCTTTAATTGAGACCCAGTAAATCTGAAATTCCAAATAAAAAGAATGCTTGGTTTTGAGGAATAAATCCTCCCCAAAAAAACATAACAAAAGTAAGAAATTTCCAGTGAAATTCTAATAGGTGACTGTAAATAAACTGCATTCTGTGAAGATGTTAATTTCAAGAAATTCTGATACTTGACTCAAAATAAATGGCATTATGTGAAGGTGTTGATTTCATGAAATTCTGATAGGTGACTCAAAATCATTGCATTCTGTGAAGATGTTGATTTCAAGATCTTCAGATCTCACCAGTCTTTAGGTTGTTACTGAGAGACAGATTTATTGGACTTAAGCCTGTTCTTTTTCTGTTAAATTTCATTTTGTAAGCATATAAAATACAATGAGAAAATAGATGAAGAAAATCAACAATAGAAGAACTAAGTCATGTTGTTGTCAAGGATTAAATACGATCAAATGATCAAAAGATTCATCAAAAGCACCTCTTTTTTTGTGTGTATGGCAGAGACAGAGAGAGCTAGAGAGAGGGACAAATAGGGAAAGACAGACAGGAAGGGAGAGAGATGAAAAACATCAATTCTTTGTTGCGGCTCCTTAATTGTTCATTGATCGCTTTCTCATATGTGCCTTGACCACGGGCCTTCAGCAGACCAAGTAACCCCTTGCTGGAGCCAGCAACCTCGGGTCCAAGCTGGTGAGATTTTGCTCAAGCCAGATGGGCCTATGCTCAAGCTGGCGACCTCGGGGTCTCAAACCTGGGTCCTTCTATCCCAGTCCAACGCTCTATCCATTGCGCCACAACCTGGTCAGACAGCAGCTCTTATTTTTAATTATCAAAACAAAGATAAATTTGAGAACCTTATGAAAAAAAAATTTCTTTTAGATCCAACAGAAAACTTATTTTATCACTATGGTCATGGAGTCTCCCAAGCACATGGTTCAAGGGGTCTCAGGATCTTGACGCATAATGGTTATGGGTGTTAGTTGGCTCTTGTGGAAACTGAGAGACAAATTTATTGGACTTAAGCATATTCTTTTTCTGTTAAATTTTATTTCGTAAGCATATAAAATGCAATGAGAAAATACAGAGTTGGTTTTTGTATTGACTCCCACAGACCAACTAAAACATTGATTAAGCAAAGCTAAATGAAGCAGAAGAATGGCTAAAATGGGGAACAACACACCTCAATTGGAGGTGCTTTTGAAGAATACATAGTAAGTTGATATAAATTTGTAGACTATTGAAATGGTTAAGGTGGGCCTTTTAAAACCAGTAACGGAGTAGAATAGGTAAAGTTTTTCACGTAGGATTGAGGAACGCTGTGAGTTGAGTGCTTTGAAATGAGTCTTTATAAGTAAACTACCATTTAATAAACAACTCTCTACCCAGATAAGCAATCTATTGTCTGAGAGAAGAGTTGTTTACACACACAAATTGGTTTGCAAGAACTTTCTGAAGCAAACAGTGAAGTTATTTATTGGCTTCCAGATCTACCTTTCTAAAAATAATTTTCTGAAATGAATTTTTAAATCATGTTGACACAGATGGCCTCTGTGTTTCAGTTCTGAAATTTAGGCAATATGAATCGATATAGTCTAGGGATTTAGTGTACTGCCAGTTGAAATATTCAGCAGAGATCATACTACTTATACTTATTATGAGCCTCCAATGAAAATCTTAAAAAAACATTAATTTCTGAACTTTAATGAAATACCTGTTGCTGTGGTAATTTCCCTCAGCCAGTCATGTGTCTGTGGATGTGTATGTATGTATTCTTTCAGTGCATTTCAAATATATTCTCTAAAATTTCAACTTAAAATGAATGGAAGAACTATGAAATTGTTTACGTCTTTTATTACTGAATCTTTTATTACTTCAATTGGCTGTTCTGTATTTTTATGGCAAAGTTTTGGCATGTCATAAATTTAGATTAAAAAACTTGTTCAGCATAAAAAGAGCATTTATTTTCATAAAAGATTCTCTACCATATGTCATTTACAGAAAAGAGTTAATTCTTTAAGGTAAAAAACAAACAAACAAAAAACTTAAAAATTTCCTTCTGTTCTTGTGAAGTAAGTAAAATACCCATTATTATATATTTTTTACAGAGTTCTCTAAAGCTTCAGGTAAAACTGCTTAGATAAAGAAAATTAAAAATAAATTACTAGAGTTTTATAATTACAAATTGGCAAATAAAAATGGAATTGTTACTTGAATCTTATATTTCTCTCTAAAGAATTAAAAGCAATATATAAACATTTTTTCTAGATATTTGTATAGTTTCATGTTTTTCCATATGTGAGCAAATTGCCATCTGTTAAACTCACTACTGCTTTTTTTTTTTTTTTTTTTTGGACTGATATGTACTTATCTGCCAGAAATTCTATTTCTTCATCTGAAGTGAGGCAATAATGTATTCCAAAGTACATATCTATTTTCTAGGATTAAAAAATATGTTGTGAGTTTTGGCTATATGACTGCATGAGCTCAATTTTAATAGGATCTGAGGAAAACAATAATATTTTTTATCCAAGGAAATTAAACACTGAGAAAATAAGTTCATGTTGCTTGATTTTATATTAAAGAAATATTTTACAAGTGATAATAAATAGGTTTATTTTACAACTCTATTCCCACAACAAAGAGCAACAGTGTGCATACATGCATATCTGTATCTATCATCTATATCTATCTCTCTGTAACTATCTAGCTACCTATCTTCCTATCTATCTATCATCTATCTATCTATCTATCTATATCTATCTATCTATCATCTATTTATCATCTTCTATCTTAGAGAAAGATTCTTAACTGAAGTTTATTGTGTGTGCACAGACTGTCTAATTTATCATCATTCAACTTATGATATTTCAACATACACATTTAGTAGAAACTGTACTTCATACTTTGAATTTTGATCTTTTACTAGGGCTAGCAATATGTGATATGATACTCTCTCTTGATGTCGAGCAAGGCATGTCCTGATCTAAGCTGACATTAGCCACATGATGTGATCATGTGGGTAAATGGCCAATTTTCAACACTGTATTCACTGTTAAAGAACTCTACCGTCTCTAAGCTCATGTATGTGTACTGAACATGTTTAATCTAGTCTAAGGTATGATATTTATTAAATTAGGTCTATTCAACAAATTTCAACTTGTGATATTTGCAATTTATGATGGGTTTACCATTATGTAGTTCTGTCTTATGTGAAGGCATACTTGTATCTTTATTATTTAATGAACTTCTCCTAGTTATTTATTACAAAATAAAACATTACTCAAACAGCCACGTTCACTTTGCTCCCATTTTTTTTATGCACAACAAGTATTTTCTGTTAGTAAGAATACATTTTGCTTTCTAGGTAATGCTGACACAAAGATACATGGTTTCAGTTATAAAGTTTTCTAAGAGAAAAGCACACAATTTAGACAAGTAGCATAGTTGATGTAAAAGCTAAATATACTTAATGAATCCTAAAAAGATGGTGATGTCATGGAAGAACTCATAAAAAGATGATTGATGTTTGAGTTTAAATTTAAGAAAGAATTTGCAAAACCAAACTGCCCAAGTCATACTGGAGTAATCTAGATAGTGAAAATGACATATGTGAAGTCACTTAGGTAATATAGTGCCACATTTTTACAAAAATGTTGCATATGAACCTGACCAGGCGGTGGCACAGTGAATAGACCAGGGGTCTGAAACCATTTTGGCTGAAAAAGCCATGGACGCCACATATTTTAAAATGTAATTCAGTGAGATCCATACAATATGTTTAACACTAAATACAAGTGAATGTGTACATTTATGTAAGACCAGCACTTTTTAAAGTACAATAAGTCTCTGAGTTCTTTTTAATAACGTTGTAATGCTATTGCTAACCAATGATGAATAAAGTACTTCTTACTAATTAATGCAACTTCTGGTGCTGCATGGTTTTGCTGATGGTTTTGTAGTCTCGTTGATACATGGTGAGGTTAAGGTTCATGCAGGCGTTGAGACTTCCATCTTTTAAACGTGATCATAGGTTGGTCTTAACGTTCTTTAGATGTGAGAAAGACTTCTCACATGCATACATAGAGCCAAACATTGTCAGTACAGCAATACTCTTGCTGCAGTGTGTGGTATGTGACGGGAAGTGTGTGTCAAGTTTTGACAGTCAGCTGGTCCGTGGGTTGAAATTTTTTCATTTCTCCCCATTTGTGTTTGCTCACCAACTCTGCTTGCTGTTGTGCAAGTCTTTCCAAATATTCATTCAGTGACTTGAATTTATTCACCCACATGTCTCAGGTCTTCAGGTCAGCAGCTTGTAACTCAAAATCTTTGATGGAGACACCAGGGATGTAACTCAGGTTGGTACTGTCCACTGCACACTCGAGTGGATGGGTGATGAACTTAAAAAAAAGAGTGCACTCACAAAATTCTCCAAAGCATGCTTTGAATGACTTCAGGAGATTAGATGTAAAGCCACTAACTTCTGGAGATCAAGATGTTGAGCAGGGTCACTTGCTGTGCATGCATCTTTAAACTCTCTGAGTTTTTCAAAGTGTAGTAAACGACTTGTTTAAATGTCAGTGATGAAGAGTTCCAGCTTGTTTTCAAATGCAAACACTGTTTGTTGAAGGAATAAGACTGTATTTCCAATGCTTTGCATTTTTATATTGAGCTGGTTCAGATGTTCAGTCATGTCCATGAGACAGTAGAACTTCAGGAGCCCACTGAGTGTTAGCTAACTCAGGATGGTCAACATTTTTGATTTCAAGAAAAGTCCGGATTTTGCTCAGACAAACCACAAAAAAGCTGAGCACCTTCCCTCTTGACAACCAACGCATATTACTGTGCAGAAGCAGACAAGGATAATTATTCCCAACTTCATCCAGCAGTGTTTTAAACTGGCAACCATTTAAAGCTCGGGCAACAATAAAGTTGACCACCTGAATGACCAGCGACATCACCTCACCAAGCTGCTTTCCACACATCTAAGCACAAAGCACCTCCTGATGTAGGATGCAGTGAAAACTTAGGATGGGTCTCTTTTCATGTTCACAAAGAAGCGATATGAGTGCTCTGTTTTTCCCCACTATGCACAGAGCACCACCAAAATAAGTTTATCCATTGGTAGATTTTTTTTTTTTTTTTTTTTTTTTTTTTTTTTTAGCGAACTCAGTGAAAGACTGGAACAAATCCTCCCCTTTTGTTCTCTCTTTCATAGGCAAAACAGCAAGATTTTCCTCATGCAGTGTTTCACCGACAGCATACCTTGCAATCACGCTGAACTGGGATAAATGGCTTATGTTTGTTGACTCATCAAAGTGAGAGAAAAGAATGGTGCTGCATTTATATCCTTCACTTGTGTTGCCTCAATTTGATTTGCCATCATAATGGTAGGATCGTGAACAGTTCCTGCTGACAGAGGCAGGTCTTTTATTCATTTGATTATCTTGTCTTTATCAGAAAAGTCATCAAAGAGTTCATTGGCAACATCAAGCATGAATATTTTGGCATACTTCCCATCTGTGAATGGCTTTTCGTTTCTCACAATTGCTAAAGCATCAGCAAAGTTAGCCGAATTTCAGTCACCTTATTAGGTCCAAACACGAAGTTGCTGCTGACTAGCTTGCCCTCTGCACAGTAGCTCTTGACATGCTTTCTTACTGCTGTCCCCTGCTGGATATTTTGATGCAAATGTAGTATAGTGTATATTGATGTGCTGCTTTATATTTGACCGTTTCATCTATGCAATTTTATCATTGCGTATTAGACACACTGCAGAACCTGCTCTCTCCACAAAGGCGAATTCCACTGTCCATTCCTGCTGAAAAGTATGATACTCCTCATCTTTTTTTTAAGCCATCTTCTTTGTCAAAAGGATTTCTGCAATTAGCTAGCTGAATACTTAGTTAAAAGGAGGGAAGTTTATTTCCTGACCTCACAACGACCCGTGTATGTTATGCATTATTCAGTAAAAATTTGGTGTTGTCCCAGAGGACAGCTGTGTTTGGCTCTAGCCACCCGCAACCATGAACATGAGTAGTAGGAAATGAATGAATTGTAACACATGAGAATGTTTTATATTTTTAACATTATTTTTTCTATTTAGGACTTGTCTGCATCCAGATGCAGCCATCAAAAGAGTCACATTTGGCTCGCCAGCCATAGGTTCCCGACATCTGGGATAGACTGTCAGACTGGGACACGAATGATGACTCAGGTTCAAAACCCTGAGGTCTCCAGCTTAAGCGTGGGCTTATCTGGTTTGAGCAAGGCTCATCAGCTTGAGCCCAATGTCGCTGGCTTGAACAAGGGGTCACTCACTTTGCTGTAGCTCCCAGTTAAGGCACATATGAGAAAGTAATCACTGCACAACTAAGGTGCCACAACGAAGAATTGATGCTTCTCATCTCTCTCCCTTCTTGACTGTCTGTCTCTATTTGTCCATCTCTCTGTCTCTGTCATAAAAAAAAAATGTTGCATATGAAAAATATGTAGTCCTGGCCAGTTTGCTCAGTTTGAACATTGGCCTAGTGTGTGGAAGTTCTGGGTTCCATTCCCAGTCAGGGCACACAGGAGCCAAGTCCATCTGTTTCTCCACTCCTCTCCTTCTCACTTCTCTCTCTCTCTATTTTCTCTTCCCCTTCTGCAGCTATGGCTTGATCAAAGCGAGTTGGCTCAGGAACTGAGGAAGGCTCCATTGTCTCCACCTCAGGCACTAAAAAATGGCTCCAGTTACAATGGAGCAAGGGCCCCAGATGGGTAGAACATCGCCCCCTATAGGGCTTCTGGGTGGATCACAGGGCACATGCAGGAGTTTGTCACTGTCTGTCCTCCTCTCAAAAAATTAAAAAAAATAAGTGTTGGGTCTATATCTAAGCATGTCAAGATTTTAAGCTGGAAAGATCCACAGGGGCTAAGTTGAATTTTACACTCACTTTGCTTCATTATAATAACTAGTTTCCATTTGACCTATGTCCAAAACATTAAGTTGTTTAAAAAGAAAAAAAATGTTCTGTCAACCTTCTTTTTTTTACTTGAAAGAAAGAAATTAATTGATTGATATCATAATTTGGTCTTGTAGGCCTACTTAATTAAAATGTGGTATGGAATAAAATTTTAAAGTTGCTTAAAATTTTTTCAGGTATGATGTCATTGAAGATTAAATTTTAAACTATTCAAACACAAACTAAGATGCAAGATAATATAAATTTTAGTTAGCTTATTTTGAAAATACTTTTAATATTATTGAATTTGTTGGTCAAAATGCAAACTAAGTTTCTGACTATGTTAATAAACATAAGCTCATTTCTAAAAATATATTATAAAATTATAAACATAATGAAAAGAAATAAACCTGCAATAAATGCACAAGATTAATATTTTGTACATTTGTAGTGCAAAATGTTTAAATGACCTTTAATATTGTTTTGTATTTTAACACATAAAGAATAAAGATAAATATTGGGGGTTTGAAAATGTATTGAGCCAAAAATTTAATATTTTAAATTTGTAAGAAATAAAAGTCTTTCATGCATTTAGATAAACTAAAAAGTGAAAAAGGAACTACACTTGAATAAAATGAATTAAAATAGAAATTCAAAATTATGATAAAAAATGAAATGATCTATTATTGGCTACTAATCTAACTACATGCATTTAAGTAAAACTGTAGTTATATTGGATAAGAATTAAAATCATTTTTAGAAAATAAAATGTAAAAATTAAAATATTATAACAAACTGGGACTATATTGCAGATTGAGAAACAAATAGGACAATTACATTCTTCAAATGACAAATTCCTTATTTGGTATATTTAGTATTTTTATATCTACATTATAAATAAAAATTATATATATATATATATATATATATATATATATATATATATATATATAAATCATTAAAAGAAACAAAATATATGTACCTCTTTATTTTATTTTTAAAATAATTACAAAAATACAACTATTGAAATACAATGGAACATGTTAAAGATATTTTTTGGAAGCACAAAAACAAAAAAGCTTTATATAGCATTTTTACCATAAATGAAAACCATCTAATTTTTCTCAAAGGTGGAGATCAAAATTTAATGAGGAAAAGATTATTTGTAAACTACGTGATGCATACTGCTTAAAAATAAAGGGATGTTTGAAGATCTAGAGATATATTGTAAACAAAAGAAAGTAAAAAGACCCTGCCTGGTTGGCTCAGTAGTAGAGCGCTGGCCCAGGGAGTGGATGTCCCAGGTTTGTTTCCCAGTCAGGGCACACAGGAGATGCAACCATCTGCTTTTCCACCCCTCTCCCTCTTCCTTCTCTCTCTCTTCTCCTTCCCTACCTCTCTCTTCTTCTTCTCTCTCTCTCTCTCTCTCTCTCTCTCTCTTCCTGAAGGCATGACTCAATTTTTTTGAGAGTTGAACTCAAATACTGAGGATGGATCCCTGGCCTCTACCGCAGGCACTAAAAAAATGGCCAATGGAGCAATGGTCTCAGATGGGCAGAGCACTGCTTCCTACTGGGCTTGCTGGGTAGATCCCGGGTCAGAGCTCATGCAGAAGACAGTCTCTCTGTCTTCCCTCCCCTCACTAAAAAAAATGAAAATAAATAAATAAATAAGAAGAGGAGAGCTGAGAATATTAACATGCAAAGCAGAACTAACAATATTAATATGCTAATAAAAACCTGAGAAGATTCTGCGATGCATTGTTATTATTATGACATATTAATGGTAAAAGATTAAATATGTAAACTAATCAATATAGAATAAAAAAAGGGAAACTGGCAAACATGAATTGAAACAAAATACAAAACTTTCTCCATTAATATCTTTTTCAAGTTGCCCATTTTTTCTAGAGGCCTGTTTGACAATAGCATGTGGGACAAGGTGTTCAGATTTTACTTTTGAATAATCACAGGTATTGAACAAAACCCCTCAGTCACCAGTTGAATGGAAATAGACCAAAGATTGTGTATTTAATTCTATGGTTGATCAAATCTAGTGCTTTTGGAAATATGACCACCATGGAAGAAATGAAAACAGATATGATGATAAGGATGTAGTAAAATGTTTCTGTATTAAGAATTACTACAAAAAATAAATAAAGCTAAAATAAACTGTTTCTATTAGGCAGAAAAAAATAGTGAAAAAAGCATAAATTTTGCTAATTTTTATAAATTAGAACTTCTTTTTAAACTTTAAGAAAGCCACTGAAAAATGTTAACTGGGTTAAGAAGGACGAATTTGTGTCACAGGCTCCAGGCTCTACTTTCAAGAAAATATTTCTCAAATTTCAACAAGTTTATAAGTAACTTGGAGATCTTATCAAAATGCAGATTTCATAGGACTACAGTAAGACCTCATATTCTGAATTTTATATTGGATTAAATTAGCAAAGAACAGAAGGAAAAATATTTTGGTTACTTTACTGTATATACATTTACAAACACAAGTAAACCTATATTTGTAAATTTTTTACTCTGGTAAAATTAAAATTAATATTGCATAAGGAACATTTTCTTTAGATTCTGCTTGGTCTGTTATAGAAAAAGAGTAGAATCTTTGACTTCATCTAACTCTTTATTTTAAACAGAAAATTTAAGTAGCAATTGTTCACTATTTAATAACATTTTTCCAACATATCTAATTCACTCAAGGGTAAAACAGCTACCTTCCAGTGATTTCCAATTTATCCAATTTTCTTGCATTTTTTCTGCCTACACAATGACAGATTACTGCTTCATTCTCTCCACTTTCTGAACAGCTAAGCCAATTGCTCTTAATCTTTTTTCCTTCAGCAACTCTATCTCTGAAAGCATTTTGTAGTGGTTCCTGAAGGGATTCCTCCGTAGTTAAATGGTGATACGCTTTTCTCATCATCCAAAGTAATCAAAGGGAACAGAGTAATATTTTTCTTTACATTAGGGCGAGTGTCATTGTTTCCTTAATCTTACAGTCTGATTAAAAACCCTATTATAGATAGGAACATTTAAAGTTAGAGAATATGAGGATGCAAGAATGGCCATGTTTATTTAGTAATTGTTTATATGTATTTCTAACGTTTTCAAATTATGTGGTCTCCTTAAAATGTCAAAACAGAAATATTGAATGTTATGTAAAAACAAGTGTTTACTTAAAAGATGATCTGCTTAGCAATCAGGCCTCCTGGTATAAAATTCCAAATATTTCCTAAAGCTGTTTAGGCATAAGTAAGGACAGGAGTTTTTGAGTGGGAGTGCTCCCCAGAACCACCACTTACAGACTCATGGATCTAGCAGTCTCAATCACACCTCCAAATATTTTCACCTAGAGACCTAGTTGTGTGCCACTACATATATTTCTTTTTTTCTCTCTTCTTTTTTTTATTAAGTGAGAGGCAAGAGGCAGGGGAGGCAAAGACAAACTCCCACATGAACCCTGACTGGGATCCACCTGGCAGGATCCTACAGGGCAATACTCTGCCCATCTTGGGCAACTGCTCTCTTTCTCAGCAACCTAGTTATTTCAGTACCAGATGTAGACCATGGAGCCATCCTCAGCACCATGGGCCAAATTGCTTGAACCAATGGCCGCAGGAGGAGATGAGATAGACAAAAAAAGAGAAAATGGGGAAGGGGAGGGGTAGAGAAATAGAAGGTGACTTCCCCTGTGTGCTCTGACTGGGAATCAAACCCGGGAACTTCTACACTCTGAGGCCATGCTCTACTGCTGAGCCAACCCGCCAGGGCCTACAAATATTTCTAAAAGCAAGCTATCTATTAACCCAATGTTATTGTCATGATTTTTTTAAAAATAATATTTCAGTTATTCTCAGTTTTGTCCAGTTATACTTAAAACTGTCATTATTATAACTTTAAAATGTTTCAAATATACTTTAAAATATGCATCGCTAATCTACATTCAAATATGCATCGCTAATAATCTACATTGTCACGGGGATAATGCCATTACTTGCTCTATTATTCAAGACAACAAATTAGAATCCATCTGGATTCTACACTTTTCTGTGTTCTTATATCTAGTCCATTTCAAGGGTACTGCTTTAATCTCCTAAATAATATACAACATACCTATTTTTCTCTCTCTGCTGAGACCATGCGCTTAATTCACAAGGGGGAGAAGATGACAATTGTTAGGTTTCTGGCTTTGTTAATTGGGCATGATGATATCACTACTGAAATGAAAAAAGTTGGGAAAGGTTAGTAACCAACATCTGAGAAAACTTGATCTCTCAAATTATTCTCCCAGTTTCCACTTCCTCCAGCCCTATTCATTCTCCTTCCAGTAGATCCTACTATGGTGCAAGTTTGGCTATGACTTTTTGTTTTTTCAAATCATTCAGTGAATTCTCATGCCACTTAGAATACAATCAAATTCTTCATCTCTGTATATAAGGCCATGCATAATTTGATTTTTTTATTTCCTTCAATCATTAGCTCATTATGACAGGGTCAAACTGGTCTTAATTCCCCAAATATTCCAGGCTTTATCTAATTTCAGGAATTGTGCATATACTTTTGCACATGTTACTCAAAGTCTTTTCTGCATCTTCTCCTTGCTAATTCCTTTTCATGGTTCAGGTTTCTACCTAAATGGCGCGGTCTCATGAATCTTTTTTATTTGTTCTAAGATGCTCTCTGCTTATTGTATCAGTCCTTTTGTTTGTTTTCTTTGAACCATTTTTTTATAAGTAGAAATAATGTTATTTATGTCTTTGTTTACTTTCTCTAAGCTCAAAAATATGGTGCAATTTCTGTCTTCCCACAACTGTATGTTTGATGCCAACACACTGCTTGTTATGTGGGAGGCATTTCTGAATATGTGTTAATGAATGAATACAAATATTTAATGAATTGGTGGTTATATTTTGACAGAGTGCTTGAAGCACATTCTGTTCTTGGTTTGTACTTCTCTAAAATTTATTTTAAATTACAACTTTAGGAATTTCTGCTTTTATTATTTTTCTTGTGCAACAGAACCTTCATAAATTATTTAACAATAATTGTATGAGAATAAAGATTTTTGGTTTGGTCTTAGAGTATTATGTATAAAAGCTATTTTTGTATCAAAAGTTTTTATACTTACAATGTGAATTAAGCAACACTTTTAAGACTTTCAATGCAAGCACAATAACAAACTTTCTCTTTTGAGGAAACAAGATTTTTATATTTTATATTCTATTTCATATTTATTTTTTGCAAATAACATCTTCCCAGATGTACAGTTTGTAATACATTTTGTAAGATTTTATTTTCTTATTGTTTTCCTCAGGCTTATCTATACCCAAATTATATTTTGCTGATGTTTTAGAAAGAGGACTATTTTGTGGACATTATCATATTGATTTTTTCAGCTATCAATATGAAGCTAAGTATATTGCCAATTTTTTTCTAAGCATCATCTTTTATCTTACCAGATTTTTCTACTTATGTAACATAAAAATTGAATGTCAAATAACTTGTGTTGTTAAAAATGCTCAACAGATGGGCGTTTAGATATCTAAATGTTAACTTCATTGTAAATAGAAAATTAGCAGGAATGATTAGTGATTATAGTCCATATGGATAATAAAAATTGTTTGAAAAAATGTAGGTTAAAGTTAAAGTTGTATATCTTAGAAATTCTTTGAAAGTTGAAGATAGCTTACTTCTGTTTATCATTCTGAAAAATTTTCAAATTAAACTTTCAGAAAAGCTTAACATGAGCCCTCCTACTGAATTCAATGACCAGGTTATCAGTTTTGCTTTCTTATTTATAATACATGCAATCATAATTCTATAATAATAGCTAATATATAGTCTATATCTAGCTTTTACCAGTTATTTAAAATTGTCCCTGGCCCAGGCTGATTGGCTCAGTGGTTGATTGTTGGCCCTGCATGTGGAAGTCCTGGTTTGACTCCTGTCAGGGCACACAGGAAAAGTGCCCATCTGCTTCTCCATCCTTCCCCCTCTCCTTCCTCTCTATTGCTCTCTTCCCTTCCTGCAGCCAGTGCTCCATTGGAGCAAAGTTGGCCCAGGCACTGAGGATGGCTCCATGGCCTGCCTCAGGTGCTAGAATGGGCCCGACCACAACAGAGCAATGGCACAGATGGGCAGAGCATTGCCCCCTGGTGGGCATGCTGGGTGGATCCCAGTAAAGTGCATGTGAGAGTCTGTCTGACTCCCTCCCCACTTCTAACTTCAGAAGATAAATAAATAAACAAACAAACAAAAATAAAATTGTCCCTTACAGACTTTTAAAATTTATTACTTAATCAATTTTATGCTTCACATTTTAACAAATATTGACTTTTTGAGTGTTGACATCAGTTATTATTGAATAAAATATTCTATATCCTGAACTTGTTCAATAGTTTTCTATTACTGTCAGATACCTGGCACCTACATTGTCTGACCTTCTGGTATACTGGATGTTAGAGAGGCTTGATTACTTTTAGGTTACACATTCTTGCAAGAACGCTTCATAGGTTATGTATCGTTTACCACATCAGAAGACACATGCCAGGTTGTTCCATTATCACTAATGCTAAGTTACATTTGTGGTTCAAATACTGTAAGCTGACAAATATTTTTTCAATTTCTAAGTAATCTGGAAAATGCTGTTTTGATGTAATATCATTCATCATTGGGTGATTTTTCACTACATTTTTGTAGACATTAGATCTACTACATAATTTTTCCATCTGAGTTAATATTAAATGAAAAAAATAATAATTTCATAGCATTTATAGTCAAGACTCTTTCACTTGCCATCATCTCTCACCAAACTCTACCTTTAGGTTAAATGAAGATACTGAAATATACTGGAGATATTGAAGGCTCAGAGAAGAATTTCTAAGAAGCATAACAGGTTCAAGGGGCGTGGTGAGCGTAGTCAGGGACAAAACTTCACTATGACTAAGGTGGTTTTTTTCTACATCTGCTTTTATTTGGGGGCAATGTGATTAACTCTTACTGTAGTAGAGTTTATTTTTTCTTCTTTGGTAGGAGGAAAAGCTAAAATCAAAGCAGAGGGAGTAGATGTGGCCTTTTCTTCCTCAACCTCACTATTAAAACTATAAAGATGTACTGATTAATATATCTTGGACCTGATTACTATAAGTGCTTAGGGATTTGATATATAGTATATTTATTTTTATAAGTTTAAAATAATATAAACATTTTCTGCTTCACTCAATGTGAGAATCCATAGAATTACCGAAAAAGAAATTAAGCAGATAAAGATAAAAATTTCAGCTCTATTAATTATTGTTCAAAAAATTGTCTAAGCCTGGTCATATGTGGGTTTCTTGTTTGTCACCTGATACAAACTTTTTTAGGAAGCTTCGAGCATACACCAAAAGACAAGAGCTTGTTCTTTAGTTTTACTGCATTGTGTAGAATGCAGACCACAGGGATGGCTCTCCACAAGAAGATAAAGAGAATGATTGAAAAACAGGCCCAGACTTTCCTTCCAGACCACTCACCAATCTTGTTTCAAATATATCCTTCCATAAAGTGAATGAATGAGTTGTGGGGAGAGTCTATAAAGATTATTCATAAGAAAGTTTTGTGGGAAGAAAGAAGAGACTTTATAAATTTGTAAAATTCACTCTTGAACTATCACCTGCATACACACACTGAATATAAATAAGAATTTGCAAAATTCTCCCCAGAACTCCAAGGGATCAAGATATTTCACTGCCTTGCAGCATAATCATCAGAACCCACTTTCATTGTGAGGGGCAGCAGAGTATAACACCCTAGATTGTGCCAATTTGACACATAGATTATTTAGAATTAAAAACAAGCTGGGGCTCAACAGACTCTGGAAAAGTTTTTTGTCACCTTAACTACCTAAAGGAATTGAGAGGGGAGGTCTGTACCAGAAAGAGCTATTACCAGAGACAACAGTTTATGTAAGAAAGAATTTATTTACATGGCATGGCAAGTGTTAATTTACCAAACATCTGCTCTTCTCATCTTCCTGTCAATTATCTTCCTCCCCTTTGAAGGACAGACTCTTACCCTTCTTTTTAGCTCATAAGCTTTCTTTACTTGACTGCCTAGGAGTCTCTAAATTTATGGAGCTCCTATGCACACAATTTTTTTTTTTCCTGTTAATCTGTTTCATGTCAAACTAAATTATTACACCAAAGAACCTAGACTAGAAGAAGGTAAAAGTTTTTAGCTCCTAAAACTATAACTATAGTCTCTGAGTGAAGAATTACTATACCACATTTACCTTAAGAAACAAGTATTCTTATTATGCAGGATCAAATAACAGCACTAATAATCATCTTTATGAAAAACTACAAATAATCACATTTTATTATGTGTATTCTAGAGAAAAAAATAATTGTTTTGCAATGAAATTTTATACCATACTCTTCTAAATACTTTTATTTAAAAAAGATCATTCCAAAATTTCTTTGCACACAGAAATATTTTTAATACATGTTAAAGATGATCACTGAATATATGAGCTCTGAATGTGTTGAATTGTTTTAATACTTTCACTATAACAAATTCTTAAAGAGAAGATGCATTTGCATAATTCTCATAGTTTCTTTTCATTTCTTTTTGTGCTTCAGTTGTAATATCCACTGATAACGGTAATTATATATGTTTATTATACATGATTATCTCCAGATATATGTGCATTTACTTTTATTAGTCTATAAAATTTAATGGAAAATTAAAATGAAGTTATCTCTTGTCTCAGTGCAGAATATTAAACTCTCTTCCTTATATCAGAGTTTTTGAAATGCTCGTTGCAAATTTTACTTGGGGTGTACACAGTAAAATGATCAATACACTAAATTACATCATAGGGAAAGAAATAAGTAGAATACAGAGTTTCATTACCCTTCCTTCCAGTCTTACATGCTAATATTCATACATGCCAGCACTTAGACGAAAAAACAGTTTTCAAGTACATAGTATATTTTGATGAGAAAACTTTGCCCAATGTTGAATTAATATAAAAGTCAAAAGTACCACCACTATCTGTTAAATTCTTTAGGACAAAAATATCTTTCAGACACAAAAATTACTTTAAGCGTTTTTCTCTAATATTAAATCATCATTTTGGTAGAAAAAAAAGTCATAAAAACAATACATAGGGCCAGATATTAGCAGGTATTCCCTCCACTGACATTAAAATTTTGGTTTCTTTTTAAAAGAGGATAATGTTTGAATGATTGCTGAATATCTGCAATGGTCAGAGATACAGAGGACATTTTTTTTTCCACAGGGAGAGAGTCAGAGAGAGGAATAGACAGGGACAGACAGACATCAACGGAGAGAGATGAGAAGCATCAATCATCAGTTTTTCTTCGTGACACCTTAGTTGTTCATTGATTGCTTTCTCATATGTGCCCTGACCGCGGGCTTTCAGCAGATCGAGCAACCCCTTGCTGGAGCCAGCGACCTTGGGTCCAAGCTGGAGAACTTTTGCTCAAGCCAGATGGGTCTGCTTTCAAGCTGGAGACCTTGGGCTCTCTAACCTGGGTCCTCCGCATCCCAGTCTGACGCTCTATCACTGCGCCACCACCTAGTCAGGTGATACAGTGTACATATTAATGTACAAGAATAAACTAATAATAAATAAATAAATAAAAATAAAAAATAAAAAAAAAGAATAAACTAAATGTCATGGAAACCTCCCCTCATGTAGCTTTGCTTATATTTGTGTAGAGAGAGCAAATAATAATAATAATATTCATCTATATATTTTAAAATGTTAATGTGAATGAAAGACTGGTCCATCCTTGAAGAAGGGGGCTTAATGACAAAAATCACTTTCAGTTTTGTTATACTGAGAAATGCACTGATCGAATAATTTAGTTCTACCTGCTTCCAAGCAACAGTGCTGAAGCTAACCAGATGCACTACACTAAGGGAGCAGGTTATTATATGTGTTCATTCCTTTCTGTTGCAATTTAATTTTTAAATGGCTTCACAAAGATACAATACGTTTAAGTCAATATAGGCTACAGTTTCTTTGTATCTAAGGTAATATGTAGAATTACTAATTTCTCATTAATAAGTAAAAAATAATATAAAACATAAACATATATTTTAGATTTTAAAGATGTCAGACTGATACAATAATGTCATTTATCAAAGGCCAAAATAATGGGCTTCTTATGTTAATCTTCCACAACTCCACCCAGTTTCAGACATACTCTTAGGAATTTCTTCATAATGAGATCCAGTAAAATCTATGATTTCAATAAACACAAACATATAACATTTAAATATTTTGCTCCTAAGAAGAAACATAATACACAGTGCTACTATCATGCCTATTTTGAAAATGTGAACTTGTTCTAACTTTGGATGGATATATGAAGAGACATTAAGATATAGTATTAAGGTGGGAGGGCTTATGTGAGATTATTATCTAAGGATATACTAGGTAAATGCAGAAAAGTGCGCTCAGCTAAATTGGGTTCATCAAAATACAGAAAATGCTATAATAAACACACTTCAGATATGTACTAGCTCCCTTAGTTAACTACATGTCAGGAGCTATGTCTTTCCAATCAGAGAGAATGTTTTTTCACTATTTCATGACAACTCACAGCTGTAGATAACCCCTGTAACGTCGACTTTTTAAAACAAATATCAGGCAGTTACAAAGTAAAGTGCTATATTTAATGCAGTGTTTATGTCTTTAACCATTTACCATGTGTAAAACTGTATTACCATTTTTATTTGGTTCATCTGCCACCATGTGTGTTTTTGCCTTAACCCTGTTTTTGCTCGAACACCACAATGTTTCAAGGCAATTTTTAAGAACATAGATATTTGCTCACAGCAGAACTGATTGTGTGGGGGTTATTTTAATTTTAATTTTGTGAATATAATAACAAAATAATCAAGACAACTTTGAGAAGATTTGTTAATTAAATTACTATACATAACTTGATATTATGTAACATTAGAAGGCAATTATAGTAAAGTTTATAAAGATAGTAATTAAACATTGCACATAGTGCCTGGCCTGTGGTGACACAGTGGATAAAAGCATAGGCTTGGTATGCTGAGGTCACCAGTTTGAAACACTGGGCCTGCCTGGTCAAGGCACATATGGTAGTTAATGCTCCCTCCTCCTTTCTCCTTTCCCCCCTCTTTCTTTTTATCCCCATCTCTCTCTTTTCCACTCTCTAAAATGAATTAAAAAAAAAAGAAATTGGACATAGGCTTATCTTGAGTCTATTTATATAAATATTTAAGCAATATTAGAATTAACTTTCATTAAATGTTATTTATGTGTATTAATTATAAATTAAATATGGTTTTGGTAAACTGTAAGAAACTTTTATCACTTGTTAATTCATTTAGCAAAATGAATGTTAAATTTGTTTGCTAATTGTAGAAGGATTTACAAAATGAATTTATTAGTTTTCAAAATGAAAACTAAGCATCATAAAAAATATAACAACTTTCATACCTATATAACTTATGTATCACAATTTCATTTAATAATTAAGGTAGCAATATAAATATATTATATTTACCTAAATATATATTCAGGTATGTAGTAAAACATTCTCAAAATAAGGTTCGTGTCAAAAACTCTGAAACTCCACAGTACTTCTTTCATGACTGAGAGTTATTGACTTAATTATCTCTTTTCAACTTCACATTTATTTTAGAAAATAAAAAATATAAAATTTAGTAAGAATTTAAAGTGAAAATTTATATGAAATAGAGCTAACTACCAGAATTGCCCCAAAACATATGCACAAACTGTTATTGCCCCTCTCTTTTTTATTTTTTGTCCTAAATATCACATATTAATAGAGAAAATCATTGAGAAAAATCTAACAAATACATTAATGAAAAAGGATAACAATATATAAAACATATGGATAGAAAATGAAAATATCAGATGAATATCTAAAAATCACACTAAATATTTGCAAGCATAATATATTTCATACTAGGGTATGAGCATGTACAGAATAAATAAATCTTTGATTTTGATTTATATGACATTTTTCTGATATTCTCATATACCTTCAGAGGTATTGATTCTCAAGTAAAGTGATACAGGGTTCCTCTGTTCAGAAATTCCTGATGTTTCACTTGTTAAAATAGTTGGAAAACACTAATAGCGTTTTGCATGTTGGGGTCGACAAGTGCAATATATCACTTTCTTGCACTGCAAAAAAAAGTGTTCTACGTCAAATGCTCCAATGAAGATATCCAGCTGACCACCTGAAGTTATTTAATCAAGATGCTAAATCTACTATAGTTAAACACTTTGGGATGGTTTAAGTTAAGTATTAATTCATAGGAACGCACACATTGTGTTAATTAAAGGGAAAAAATGACCATTTTTATGTTAGAAACTTCCAAGAAGGTTCAACATTAACCAAAGCTGTGTTGGAATGGCAATACTACTAACATTATTTAAGTCATCAATGGAAAAATGTAGCAACCTACATGGTCACTGTAAAGCAAATAGTCATGGCCACCATTACAGCCGCCTGACCCATGCAGATGTGCATTACATTCGGACACACGGTAATGAAACAGTGGAGCCAAGAATTAGGATTACATCTAATCCTAGCTTGCACCCAGCAGACAAGAAATACACACAGTGGAAAAACACTTCCCTTTCCATTCAGGGCTCCTAAAGCTACTGACTTATCTGAGTTTCCTAGAATCAAAGGTTTCAAGCTCACCAGTCTTATTCACCTCTGTTCCTCATCTCCCTCTCTCTGCACAGACTCTGCACAAACTGGCTTCTCCTTCAGCACTGTTGGGTAGATAAAATATATTCTGTTCACATTGTTAAAGATGGTCCTGCCCAAAGGGAAGCCCGTTGCCCTGCCTTTCCTGCTTGGGATAGGTGTAATTATGTTAATATGTGTTGGGGGAGGGTTTTCACACCAAAAAGTTTTAAAAGGAAGAGAGATCATGTTGTTAGAGAGGAGAGGGACTATGTTCTAGGAGGAGGTCAGGAGAAGCCGCCAACATGGTGGAGTGCTGAGGAAGAAGCCAGTGATTATATTAATTTGTGTTGGGGGTGGTACTCTCCCATGAGAAATCCCATTATACCTCAGATAAGTGACTTTTTAATCAGAGACTTTCTTGTTTGTATATTAGATTAAAGGTATTGGTTTTTACACTATAAAATGGGGCAGACCCGGAGTTTGCTGTCTCAGTTCTTGAGATTAGCATTAGTGAGGAGATCAGATAAAGGCCACATGGAGAAGAGGTGAAGTACCCAAGATGGCAGAATGCTGAAGAAGAAGCCAGTTTGTGCAGAGTTTGTGCAAAGAGAAGGAGATGGGGAACAGAGGTGAATAAGGCTGGTGAGCTAGAAACCTTTGATTCTGAGAAACTCAGATAAGTCAGTAGCTTTGTGAGCACTGAATGAGTGGGTTTTGGAGCCCAGTGTGTGTTTTTACTTTCCCACCAGGTGCAAGCTAGGATTAAAGGCAATGCCCCACCAGTTCTTGGCTTCGTTGTTTCATTACCGACTATCCGAACGAATCTAATGTGAACCTTCATGGGCCAGGAGGCTGTGATAATGGCCTAGGTTACTGGCTTTACAATCATTTAACATAATAAAGAAGATATATATATGTGTACACATATATAATATAATTAATAAAATATATAAATTAATATAATAATATACATTTATTTTTAAAAATTTATAAGCATAGTTTTAAAACCAAATACTGTTACAAAAATGTTTGCAGAAAGCACGTCTTATTTGTGTTAGGAGAAGCAAGTGATATACTTTTAATATGGATGAGATGCCTGGAAGATTCCTGAATGTTAAATAGGGTTTATCACTTTTTCCAAAAATGTGTGTCTTAACCACGGTTCCAGCATTGCGGCCATTTACACCAGAGAAACTGGAAGTGATTTCCTTTTTTATGAAACAGTCAGCCTCCTCTTGGCTCTCTTCTCAATTCTAGTTTTAGCAAAGAATCTTGGCATGCAGTTTATTTAGAGTTCCCTCACCCTTGATATCTAATCATGTTTTCTTGCCTGTAACAAAATCCATTTTAACAAGAAGGCCCTGACTTGGTATCTAATCAATTTTCTTCCACTGAACCCCTCATTCTGTTCTACTCTGGCTATACACCCCCAGAGAGTGTTTGCTAATCTGGAGCTGAGTTCAATTTTTCCTATTGCACTAGACTCTCACGTACTGCAATAGCCCTGAATAAATTCTACCTTGGTGTCCCTAACAAGTGTTCACTTTGAAATTTTTTCCTTTACCAAAGGAGAAATTAAGTGTCATTATGCGGGAAGAAGAGTAAGGTCAATAAAATGTAAAGTCATTCAAAACACACAAGCCCTAGGGAGGATTACCATGTGAAGGTAGAAAAATGCTGAATATAGGCCTGGTATGTGAATAAAACATAAGTGTAATTTGAAACTTTGTATCAAGAACAGTTAAGTTCCCAAATCTCTTAACATTACTAAACAGATTGGTAATGACTCTTCTTTTAGCACAGCAAATAGCAGAAAGTATATTTTCTGGAGGAGCTTGTCCAGTTGAGGTGGAGAAAGGTTGATGTGTTGGGGAGAAATATGATTTATCTAGATCTGAAGTTTAAAAAAGTTTGAGATTTAAAGTGACAATGGTTGAGAAAAAAGTATTCATAGAAACCAAGTGATATATTTAAAATATGGATAAGGGACACCTAGGAGGGAAGGGAATGTTGAGTTTACAGTAGAGAGAGGTGATTATTAATATAAATTTTCTCACAAAACCAGGTAAGAACAGATGCTGAGCTTAGAGAAAAGAATTAACCTTCAGCAGAGAGAAGAGCTCAACCACCTTCACAAGACCAGGGAGAAAGTTGATGGCTGCAGAGGAAGAGAGGTATATTGATTCAGTGCCAGGAAGTTAAAGAACTGGAAATACGATGACATAGTTCCCCTGTGTAACAGCGGTAAAGTTATCTGCTCAGAGAATAACAGAGTAAGAGGATGTCAACAATTAGGGGATGGTAGAGTATTTTTTAACTTGTGAACTCAGTTTACATTTATGTTCATTATTTTAAAATATTAGCTTTTTTTTTTCCTGTATGATTTCCTTCAGTAGTTTCCAAGGGTTAGAAATATGTAAAAATCAAATAGTTGAGTTAATTCAAGGATGAGGTTAGCAGTGTGATATTGAAGAAAAAAAGGATGTGAAAGTGGACAAGTCAAGGTCAGCAAACGTTTTACAGGGCTAGGTTATAAGTATGTCCTGTTGGTGACCCCACAGTCTCTGTAGTAAGTGTGAGATTGGCTGGCAATAGGTGAAGGTCACGTGAGGAACTAGGTCTGGGGGATTTTGGCTGGAACCACTGACATCCATGCCTGCCAAAAGAAACGGCCCAGGAGCAAGTTGAAAAAGAACGACTGTCTGTCAGCCAATGAAATTTTGCCACATCATATCAACATGCCACCACCATACCGATGCTATAAATTACACACACACACAAACACACACACACACACACACACACACACACACACACACACACACACACACAATCGCCAGGTTAGGCTGCGCAACTTCTCTGGCTTTTCTTGTGGACCAGAGAACTTTGTCTGGGATGTGCTCTGAATAAAGTTTTTGCTAGTCCACACTTGGTGCCTATGCCCTTCTTTCTTCCTCAGTCGAGAATACCTTACAATAAGTATACAATTCCGAGCTTGCAGTGCAAAATCAGCCCATCGATAACACATAAATGTGGCTATGTTCTAATGAAACTTTAAGACTATGTGGTGGATCAAGTTTAATCTGATACAAGCTGTTGGTTAATTCCTGTTTTTAGTTACCGCAATGGAATGTTTACATTATTTAATTGTAGAATATATAATGTTGATTGTTAAATATGGCTATGTATTAAAATCATAAGAGGGACCACTATAAAGTATTAGTGCCCAATATCTAGTTTCTGCAATACTTGTTCAGTTTATGTCAGATAATATAAAGAACTGAAAATTTTAAATTATCCCCAGTTGATCCTAACACACATCAAAGGCTGAGAAGAACAATAGTTTTTGCTCATAAAGAGTGTCACAGCCCACAGGAAAGCTCTCATGGAATGGCAGAAGGCAGAAGTGCCAATAAATTGGAAGTCTTCATAATGTAAAAGAACAGCTGCAGTGGGAACTGTTAACATCTAAAGAATGTCTGTTAAAGGTGGGACAAGGTACCACTTTCAGGATTATGTTGCACAAAAACTGTGGCTTCTATCTTGAGCTCTTTCTTTCTCCGAAGCTCTCACTCTTAAGAGAAACCAAATACCATGCTGAAAGATACTCTTTGAGAAACCCAAAAAACAAGAAGTCAATATCACCAGTAAACATCTAGTAAGGACTTAAGGTCTTTCAACAGAGGCCTGAGTGATCTTGAAAGTGGATTCTCACCTATTTGTGTCTATAGTTGATGGTAGCCCTGGCCCACCATGTGACTGCAGCCTTATGAGAGAACTTGAACTATTGGATCTAACTAATCCTTGACCTAGAGAACTGTGGTATGATTGAGTCTTTATTTTAAGCCACAGAGTTTTGTTATACATTATGCAGCAATAGAAATATAATAAAAAGGGTGATCTGGAAAAAGGAAGGGCTTAGATGAAGAGAAGATTAAGATGAGATAAATTATTAATATAATTCAGTGAAATTGAATGGCTTAAACCTTTGGGGGTAGGAACGGAAAAATAAATGGCTATTAGAACCAAAAAAATGTAGCCAACAATTGAACTAATAAAGCTCATGATATAGAAAGATAAATGTTTACTTGTGTCTGGGAGAATAGATAATTTTATTATTGGGTATAAATTTAAACATTTTCATAAAGCACAAAAATGAATATAAGGTGAAGATCCCACCTCTGAATTCTTATATGTAAGGCATGGGGAAGATGTAGTGAACCCTCCAGAGAGGACTGCACTCAGGGCACAAGCAAGTTTATGGTGGAAGCATTTGTGAAGTACAGAGGGAATGAATGATTACTCTTCTGAATGATTGATTGATTTGTAGCAATGTCTATGGTTCTTTGTCTTGTTTGGGTGAGCACATTGCAATTGTTTTCTGTCTTCTGAGAATTCCTACAATATCGTTAAAGTAAAACAATTTTTTCTTATTTCCAAAAGCATACTGAACAAGTTTTAATGGTATTATTAAGTTGATAGAGACAATAACCTATGTTCTAAATCTGGGTTTTCAACCTATTATTTTTAATACTTTCAGAATAATTCCAGAAGAACCTTGAATAAATTGGATATTTATATTCATTTTATGCCCTTTTATTGTGTCTCTATAATAAATGAGGTTTTTTTGGGTAAATATTGGAAGTTATTATTCTGTAGTTTGGAAAACCAATTTTGAAGATTCAACTAGCAAGCCCATATAAAACTACATAACACCACAGAATACAGCAAAAGAATAATTTAATGAATTTAGAAGACAAACTATGCATTTTGTGCCAAGCTTATCACAGAAGATACAATTTCAATACCAATAAAATAAACTCCCACAAATTGATTTTTCTTTGTGTGCACTCATCAGTGTAAATAAAATTAAATTATAGAGCCTGTTGCTTGTTCAGGAAACATGTTTTCAGTTCATATTTATGCTACGTGGGCGCTGATATTTTGTTGTATAAAAACCTTGCAAAGTAGAATAAAAATCCAGCAGCTACAAGTGTATGGGGCCTTATCACGGAGGATTAAAACCTGAACATTTTCTTTAAACAAATACTATTATTATAGTTTTACATCGAAAGGTTATATCCAAAATATCTTTTTGAAGTAAATTATAATTGTTAGAGACTTAAAAGTTTAAATTATCATGGGTTGTAATTTAAATAAAATGATAGCTAATTTGGTCCCCTGACGATAATATAAAAATCAAATGTTTTATCTTTAAGAATTTTTTTGTTTTGTTTTATTTTCCTTTTTAATTTCATAGAGTAAAATAAAATATGAAGTACAGGCCATAGAAAATTTTCTAGGGATCTTGTTAAAATTGGGCATTGAAGCTTTTTAAAAAGTTTTTCTGGTCATTCTAATGGACAGGCAAGGCTGACAACTCACTTGAGCAATATTGACAGGTTCTTTGCCTTTCTTCTCAGATATACACAGACACCCAGGTGATATGTGAGGTCTTCATGGTCATCAGACATCCACAATCATTTCACCTTTCTGCTTTGCCTTTCTCACAACGCTGCATCTCTGCAGTTCATCTGGTTGCTCGGATCCTGCTCCACCACTCTTGTCCAAGGAGAAAAGCAGAAGCATAAGGTCTACCCCTCGCTTTATAATTTCTCAGAAGTTATTCATATTGTTTTTGCTTGCAATTAATGGCTCCCAAAATTAATCACATTTGTCATGCCTCATGTCAAGAAATAATTGAGAATATACATAATATTTATTCTAGGTGATCATGGGTTCATCTAAAAATTAGAAGTATTTATTAACTAATGAAAGGGTGAGTGGACACTCAAGCTAACACACAGTACAGGAATCAGTACTTATTCCATGAGAATTATACTATAAAAATGTGACAGCCTACTGTTTTAATTCATTAAAATTACTTGGAATATTTTGGTTTTGATTAGTTTGTTGGTATGTTTGTTTTGTTTTCCTTTTGAGAAATGTTAACAATTTTGAAATGGGATTAAAGCAAATACCTCATTAGACACAAAAGCATAATCCTGGAAAACAATATCTTGTTTGGTTATTTTCAAACACAAAAGAGATTATCTTGCTGATTAAGCCAACCAATTGAGATGGTGCATTTCTAAATTTTATTGTTACCATTAATTGTGGATCTTTTTTTCATAAGAATAAAAATTAGCTTAACTCAGCAATCTTTTGAGTAATTAAATGTAATCAATACCCTTATGCTACATCCTAGCATATTCCAAACTATGTAAATATCAGTAGTTGGTAAACTGGACAGCTTCAAAATTAATATTTCTAGGTCTTGCTCCCCACCTTACTGATGTGGTATTGGGAAAGCATGAGTCAGGTAGGTGATTCCCACATGTACCAGTCTTGTGAAGAATTATATTACTATAACTTTTCATAGAAAAATGTTTTCATAAACCATGTTATAATGTAAATGTTTAATGTATAAGTTAATATACATTTTCACATGAGATGTATTACATTATGCATATATTTAACATGAGATTTAGTACACTGAACAAAACTGTGAAGTGAGAGTCATGAGTTGCCTTAAACCTTTTAATTCCCCAGCTTTGCTTTTTTATAGGCAAGGATGCAGCCCAAGTTTCAAGAATTAAAGAAACAACTCACAAAAGTTTTTTAGTTATATCTCAAAAATACCCATATCAATGAGTATGAAAATTGAACAAAATCTATCATCACTGTCTCATCCAATCAGCTTCTAGCTTGTTCATAGTAAAGCATAACATTTGGATAGGGTAGGAAAACCAATTGGGTGAAATTTTATTATGTATGTAACTTTTCCCACTGGGGATTTAATAGTGACTTTTCAAAATCCAAAACTGAGGTAAGGGAAGGTTTGCTTAATCATATGAATATTAAGGTGAAGAAAGAACTATAAACTCACCACCATCATCTGGACCAAATAGCGCCTATATAACTGTTACAACTTGAGGGATATTGTGTTAGCCAAAAGATAGCAAGTTAAAAAGGACAGTGCCTTTTAAGAGCTTATACCTTTCTCAGCATATCACATTTTTCATGTGTTGTTTGCATGTGTTTATGTTAAATAAGATGACATCCTTTAACCAAAGAATTGTTTATTTAAAGAAAATGGAATGTCCATCATTGTTGGTGGGAAGACTACTTTTGACATTAACACAACCAAGAGAATTTCTCTTTTACAAGTTTCAGTCAGGAATTAGAACTAAAAGATATTTTGGAACATAATTTTTTTTAATTTAATTTTTTAATTTTTTTTACAGGGACAGAATGAGAGTCAGAGAGAGGAATAGATAGGGACAGACAGACAGGAACAGAGAGAGGTGAGAAGCATCAGTCATCAGTTTTCTGTTGTGACACCTTAGTTGTTCATTGATTGCTTTCTCATATGTGCCATGACCGCGGGCCTTCAGCAGACTGAAGCCAGAGACCTTGGGTCCAAGGGTGAGTTTTTTGCTCAAGCCAGATGAGCCCGGGCTTAAGCTGGCAACCTTGTGTTCTTGAACCTACATCCTCTGCATCCCAGTCCAATGCTCTATCCACTGTGCCAATGGCTGGCCAGGCAGGAACATGATTTTCCTGAAATTACTTTATCACCATAAAATCAGAAAAAAATAAAATTAAAACAAATTTCTATTTAAAAACTTGAGTTTTTAAATCAATAGACTAATTATTGGATAAACTGTTTTGCATTTTAATTTAAATAATTTGAATAAAAACACTAATTACATTATTATAAAACCAAGATGTCAGACAGTAAGGAATTAAAATTTTAACCATGATAAGCAATTAAAATAGTTTCACAAAGGTCTTAATATATTGATCCCACAAGCATTTTGTCATTTTATGAACTATATTTATTTAATAATAACAACAAAATCATAAAACTAAGGCTTAATGTATATTTTAAGGCCAAATCAATATAAGAAAATTAACATCTTTCTTGAGAGTTGTTCTAAAAGTCATTTAATTTATGACCCAGTTTGAATCTTATTGTCTGAGAACTCAAATGTTTCTACAAAGGGTCATCCCTGTCACTTCAAAATTAACTTGTAAATAATCAATTAAGTATCTTGACTCCTAGGGATGCATATCAAATTATCCCCCAAATTTAATTAGATTTAAAAGTTTTAAAAAATATAATTTCTGATTTTTTAAATATATAAACAATGTAATTCTGTATTTTCACAAGTGATTTTATAAACCAGGTTAAGTAGTAGTTCTTGAACAGTGGTGTTAATAAACTATTGTGTTTCAAATAACAAAGCCTTGATTCATAATATTTTTGATTTTTCAGGGGTAAGTACTCCCACTATGTTTAATTTCAGCTATTAACATGGTATTCCTTAATACAAAGGTGGGAATGTTATCAGCAGAATTAATCAGAGGAAGTAGCAATGCAAAGCCATTGAGATAGGAATAAGGTGAAAAATTTTGTTGAGCAAAAGACACATTGAGCTGAATGAACAAGAGGGATTAGCTAATGAAACAATTTTAGCCAGTGGTATGGAAATGTATATAGACAAATATCCTTTTGAGCTCTTACTTTAAATTATTCTTCTTTAATTTTTTTATTTTTATTTTTTTGACAGAGACTGAGAGAGACAGAGAGAGGGACAGATATGAACAGACAGAAAAGGAGAGATGAGAAGCATAAATTTTTTTGTTGTGGCTCCTTAGTTGTTCATTGATTTCTTTCTCATATGTGCCTTGATGGGGGTGGGGAGGCTACTAGAGTAGAGTGAGCAACCCCTTGCTCAAGCCAGCGACCTTTGGCTTCAAGCCAATGACCATGGGTCATGTCTATGATCCCAAGCTCAAACCAGCATCCCCACGCTCAAGCCAGTTGAGCCCAAGCTTAAGCTGGTGACCTTTGGATTTCAAACCTGGGTCTTCCGCATCTCAGTCCAATGCTCTATTCACTGCACTACCACCTGGTTAAGCCCTGCCTTTATTTTAACTGAACTTTTTAAATAGCTTTTAGAGGTAGATGATTAATTGATGTGAGATTTTTTATTTTTCTAATATAAGTATTTGATATTTAAAATTCTTGTGTGATTATAGATTTAGCTTTAGTCCAGGCATTTCAGTGTGTTGCATTTTAATGTTTATTTTATTTAAAAACAATGTCAAATGTCATATTGGATTTCTTTCTTAACATAAGCATTATTTAGAAGTGCATTATTGAAATTCTAAATATTTGGATGTTTTCTCAGTATTAGTCTTTTTTTCTATTTTAATACAAATATGTTTAAGAAAATAAATTTGCAAAGTGAAACAAGACAGAGAAAAACAAACTCCGTATGATTTCACTTATTTACAGAATCTAATAAATAAATTAAACTAACAGACAGAAACAGACTCAAAGATGAAGAGAACAATCTGACAGCTGTCAGAACGGAGGATTTAGGGAAGCTGAGTGAAAAAGGTGAAGGGATTATGCAAAAACAAAATATACTACAGCATAGACAGACAACAGCATTGTAATTACCAGAGGGGAAAGGGGGTTGGGAGTGGTAGGAGAGGTTAAAGAGGGGAAATAGTGATGGAAAGAGATTTAACTTGAGGTGGTGAGCACACAATACAATATACAAATGATGTATTACAGAATTGTATCACTAAAACCTATATAATTTTATTAACCAATGTCACCCCAATAAAATCAATCAAAAAAGAAAAGAAAATTGCATGATTTTAATTGTTTTTGGGTTTTTTTAGGTATGTTCTATGGTTCAGTATATGATCTATCTTGGAAAATTTTCTCTATGCATTTTAAAATTACATGTATTCTGCTACTGTTGGCTAGAAGATTCTGTAATTTTTAATTAAAGCAATCATTTGAGAGTATTGTCCAAATCCTTTATGCAATTATTTGTATTTCTTTGACATTTTATCTACTACTGAAAAAAGTAAGTTGAATTTTTTTTCTTATAATTGTGAATTTCTTAATTTTTTAAATCCCATCTAACAGGATGTGTGTTTTTTTAATTTATTTTGAGACTCTTGTTAAATGCATACATATTTAGAATCATAATACAGTTCCAAATAATTAACCAATATTTATAATTATGAAATATAATTCTTTATCTTTTTTTAAAGATTATTTTATTTATTCATTTTTTTTAGAGAAGGGGAAGAGAGAGAGAGAGAGAGAAAAGGGGGGAGGAGCAAGAAGCATCAACTCTCATATGTGCTGTGACCAGGCAAGCCTGGGGTTTTGAACCGGCAACCTTAGCGTTCCAGGTCGACACTTTATCCACTGCGCCACCACAGGTCAGGCTAATTCTTTATCTTAATAGATAACATTTTTTTCTTCTGAATTTTGCTTTGTTTGATATAAATATAACTACCTTAGTTTTATTTTAATTAATGTGCATATTTGTATGCATATTACTTTCCATCCTTTTATTTGACGACGTATTTTTAAATTATGTTTTTTATATACAACATATAAGTAGTTCCTGCTTTGCTTTATACAATATGACAACTTCTCTCTTTGAATTGCCCCACTTACACTATTTAGTATTTAATGTGCTTAATTATATGGTTGAATTAAAAACTTACTGTATAGTGTTATTTTCTGTTTTCCATTTGATTTTGTCCTCTTCTTTCTTTCTGCTTTCATGTTAATTACCATTTTATTTCTATTTAATCTCTGCAATGTTCTTATTATTCTAGATTTTTTAAACTAGTATTTTATCTAAAGATTACAATATACACATTAACTTAATTAGTTTATTTTTTGGTAGTGAAAGAAACTATCTCAGTATGTTATATAATACATTAAGAGTAGAAATTTTTTCAATTAAAAAAATTGAGTTTATAATTTTTAATGCTAGATCATTGATAAAACACTATGTTTAAATCCCTCAGATAACTGTGCCTTGATTTTTCAATACATGTCTTCTTCATATTTATTTAAAATCTGTTTAAAAAAGAGGATCATGAACATCTGGTAGAAAAGTGGCAAATGGAACGAAAAATGAGACTTCAATTGCTGAGTTTAGAGCTCTAATGCAACCCTGTGGCAAAGTGGAATGGAAAACACAGCATATCTTTATTAACAAATTATTAAATAAAATTTTAAATTTATTTTATTTTATTTTTTTTACAGGGAAAGAGAGAGAGTCAGAGAGAGGGATAGACAGACAGTAACGGAGAGGTGAAAAGCATCAATCATTAGTTTTTCGTTGCCATCGCAACACCTTAGTTGTTCATTGATTGCTTTCTCACATGTGTCTTGACCGCGGGCCTTCACCAGTCAGAGCAACTCCTTGCTGGAGCCAGCGACCTTGGGGCCAAGCTGACGAGCTTTTGCTCAAGCTAGATGGGCCCTCACTCAAAGCTGGCGAGCTCAGGTCTCGAACCTAGGTCTTCCGCATCCCAGTTCAACGCTCTATCCACTGCGCCACCGCCTGGTCGGGAAAATTTAATCATTTTTATAAAAACAAAGAATGCATATCTATTTCTATGAACACCCCATAACTTTATTTTCAGCCTAGTTTTTCTTTTTTAATTGTCAGCTGGGTAGTGGTATCTATCATTAGGTATTACAATTTCTTAGTTGTTATGATGTTGATTTGTTTTGAGTTTCATAACTCATATTTCTTTTTTTTAATTTTGCATGCTTAACAAATAGCTAATAAGATTGTATAATAATTCAATCAAGAAATAGAAAATAATTGATCTGTGTAAATAAATAGCCTTTTCAGACTAATAGGTATATTAAGAGCAAGACATTCTAGAAAGAAAAATAAAGTAATGTCCATATGGTTTCCCTTATATGTGAAATCTAGTAAACAAAATTAACTAATAAGCAAAATGGAAACAAACTAATAAAGAGAGTAAATAGAATTATAGCTGTCACAGGAGTAGAAGTTCAGGTGCTGGGTGAAAAAGTTGAGGGGTTAACAAACAAAAAACCAAACAGACAAACAAACAAACACATAGAGACAGATAACAGTGCATTAATTACCAGAGGAGAAGGGGGTCAGATAGAAGAGGTTAAAGGGAGAACATACAGTGCTAGGAAAAAACTTGACTTGTGAACACAGAATACAATATGTATTATTATCCAATCGTACATCTGAAATCTATATGATTTTATTAACCAATGTCACCCCTATAAATTTTAAAGAAAGAAAGAGAGAGAAAGGAAGAAAATTAGAATGAAAAAGGAGCAGAAACAAAAAAATAAAAATAAATAAAGTGGAAGCTAAAAATAATAGGATCTCTTAGAGTGTGTGTATTTGGTTTAATTTTATTCCTTTCTTTTTCCATTTATTTTTTTCTTTTATTAATTTTAATGGGGTGATATTAATAAATCAGGGTACATGTTCAAAGAAAAATCTCCAGGTTATCTTGTCATTCAATTAGTTGCATACCCATCACCCAAAGTTAAATTGTCCTCTGTCACCTTCTATTTGGTTTTCTTTGTGCCCCTCCCCACCCCCTGTCACACCCTCTCCTCCCTCCCCCAACCCCATAACCCCTACACTCTTGTCTATGTCTCATAGTCTCATTTTTATGTCCCACCTATGTATGAAATCATACTGTACTCAGGTTTTTTTTGTTTTACTTATTTCACTCCGTATAAGGTTATCAAGGTCCATCCATTTTATTGTAAATGATCCGATGTCATCATTTCTTATGGCTGAGTAATATTCCATAGTATATGTACCAAAGCTTTTTAATCCACTCATCCTCTGACAGACACTTGGGCTGTTTCCAGATCTTCGCTATTGTAAACAATGCTGCCATGAACATAGGGCGCATTTCTTCTTTTTGAACAGTGCTATGGTGTTCTTAGGGTATATTCCTAAAAGTGGGATAGCTGGGTCAAAAGGTAGTTCGATATTTAATTTTTTGAGGAATCTCCAAACTGTTTTTCACAGTGGCTGCACCAGTCTGGATTCCCACCAGCAGTGCAGGAGGGCTCACTTTTCTCCACATCCTCGCCAGCACTTGTTCTGTATTGTTTTGCTGATGAGTGCTATTCTGACTGGTGTGAGGTGATATCTCATTGTGGTTTTAATTTGCATTTCTCTAATGATTAGTGATGTTGAGCATTTTTTCATATGCCTATTGGCTATCTGTATGTCTTCTCTGGAGAAGTTTCTATTCATTTCTTTTGCCCATTTTTTGATTGGATTGTTTGTCTTCCTGATGTTGAGTTTTATAAGTTCTTTATAAATTTTGGTTATTAACCCCTTATCAGACGTGTCTTTTCTTAATATTGCTGTTTGCAAAGATATTTTTATTGAAATAGACCATGTTATGTGAAGCCTGCCATATTATCTGAAAGCAAATATAAAACTTCTCTATTTTCAGTGTAACATTTATACAGAAAATGTAAAATTCTTTATTTAATCTGTTACTATTACACTATCAGTATGAAAATCATATGTCAGAGCAATTTTAAATAGACTAACATTTAGCGGCATACAAAAACAAATCAACAATAGGAAATAGACTTCCCACATTAGAAATCTAAACACATCTTTCATGACCCTGACCTGGTAGCTCAGTTGTTTAGTGTTACGATTCTCCAAAATTCTGGGTTTGATCCCTTATTGGGGCACATACAAGAAACAACCTATGAGTTTATAAATAAATAGAACAACTAATCAGTGTATTATTCTCTCTTTCCTTTTTCTAAAAACAATCAATAAATTTTTTAACACCTTTTCTATGACAAATAAATTTTCTTTTTCCAATACTTCATTGGAAACTGAAATATTATCAATTTAAAAAAATTGATAATATAAACAAATGCATCATTTTAGAGCTTAAAAAACTAAAATATTATCTGAATTTGTCGTTAAGAATTTGGCAAAGACCAAGTTGTTCTCTTCTCTAACTCTCCTTTCTTCAGCTTTTACTAATCCTTTTCCCCCTAACCTCAAAAAGTTACCCTTCCAGTGGTGTGCACACACTGAGCAAATACCTGTTTCTCTCAGGTACTATTTTGGTTACCATCTCTTTAGCATGGATTAAAACAGTTTGTCTTATATATATATATCTATCCTTGGAAAACTAATTCCACACCAATAATCTTTGAAGTATTAAGAATTCAATCAAGTACAGCCTCTTTGTCAGCACAATATTTCAAGGTGAAAGAGAGTGCTGCTGGTTCTGGGTTTATCTTCAGTTAACATTATTAATGATGTGGATGAGTGAACAAATATTATGAAAAGAAATTTCATAGGTATTAAATATGTAGGGTATGCAAACAAACAGGCTGAAAGGTGACACCTGCAGAATGAACTAGAGAGGATAAAAATGTTGGTAGTGGCCAATATTCTTCTTGTTATCAATAAACTATGTCATTTAACAGATAAAATTATCGGTAAAGAAAAATGCACCAAATATAGATAGCTAAACTAAAAGGTGAAGACAGAGGAGAAATTATTCAACATTACATTGTTATATTATTACAGATACAGTTAAAATGTTCAGTGGTTTAATTCATACATAAAACAAACCAAATCAAAAGCAGGAGTTCATTTTTTCACTGAGAGAATGATTGACATGAAAGTATATTTAAGCTCACATAAGTACCATAAAGAATTTTTTTATTTAGAAATTAAACTTTTTTGGGTAAAATTGTTCAATAAGAGTACTTAGATTTCAGATACACATGTCTATAGTATTTGAACTGTGGATTGAGCTGGGTGCCCATCACCCAGAGTCAGATCATTTTCTGTCACCATATAATTGTCCCTCTTTATTCACCTCATAACATTCAAATAATGAGATGTTACAAACTCTGGATTTTCATTAATTTTGATCAATAATTGATAATTAATACAGTTTTCAATAAATCATAAATACTGAAAAAGGGAATCTATTTTCTTCTTTAATTTTTATGTGTTATATTTTTGCCTATTCATAGATTGTGGGTTGAAGTTTAACTCTCTGTCTTTATAAGTTATTTTGAAACATTTTCAGATAAAGGTCATGTAAATATTTTATTATTCATACTTTTTGGAAAAATTTTAATCCATTGCATCTCAGATACATTGCTAAATTTTTTGATGATCTTATACAAACAAATATTTCTATTTTTGCTAAATTTAAAATTTTAAATATTCATTATACATGCATACAAACCCAGTATTTGTGCAAGAGCATGAACTTCAAATTAAACAAATTAGAATCCTTTTAGTTTACCTAATATAGTATCCATGACAATCTTACTTTTACTGTGACTCAAGTTAATACCATTTTATTATCATTTATTAGATTTTTACTTGTGAAATGAAGCACACTATGTACTATATTATACAATAAGGATAATGTTAAATAGTGTTTCAGTAGGTAACCAAAATTTTTATTTTATCTTAAGGGGCATTTAATAAAGTTTCTGTTCCTTGCTCACAATATAGTAAAATTGAATGGAATTGACAGGCATTTTAACAAGGTTTCTACTGGATTTTTGCAGTGCATTGCAATCCGATATTCACTGAAGCCACTTTTTTCTGTATATTCCAGTATTATACAAACAATACTGAGACATTTTCAAAATAATGACACTTTCTTGTGTAGCCAATTTATCACAAAAAATGCTCATTATTTTCTTAGTTTTAATAACAAAAAGGTATGAAACTTCAACTCTATATTTAATTTCTCTGTTATGTATGTAGTTATTAAATTTTGAAAACTTTCTAATTATAACCTTTATTTTAATAATAGTAGTTAAAATGCACTGATAAAGCAAATAAAGAACTACCAGAGAAAATATGTCTTTTATTAGTTCATAGAAAAGTCCTATAAAGACCAAGTCTCAAGTTTTTTACAATGGTAGGTCATGAGAGCAATTTTGTGATTAATTATTAAATATTTCTCTTTCTCATATTAAAATATTATAATTATTAACATTGCACTTATTATTATGTGAATTTTTTAGTTTGACGTTCTATTCTTTTCTAGTGGTATGTACAGATGATAAAACTAATGTGCAATATTAGTGTTCCATTTGTTTTTATAGAGATCAAATTTCCATCACTCTGGGATATAATAATTCTCATAACCATGATTATTTTTATGAAAACACTAATTCCTTGCATGGCTACTCAGAAGACATACTTTCTTAACCTCTTTTTAGTTTTAATGGAGCTATCATTAGTTTTGTCAAGATTTATGATGTGCTATTTATTTAAATCAATTTTATTTCTTGAAATAATAAGATACTGTGTTTTGCAAGATTTGGTCTGTTGAGTTCCTGGTAGAGGCTAATACTGCCACAGGCTACTTTCACAGCTCACTTGAGCACACCACTCACTGTGAAGCATGTAGGCCAGTTTTGGGCAATCTTTTGAGCTTGGTGTGTCAAAATTCGCCAGAAAACCGAGCATAACTCGGATGACGTGTCACTTCGAGAAAAAACCATAACATCGCAATATTTATATTATAAATAACAAAAATGTTTTGGCCTACAGACCTCCTGCACAGAGTATCTACACTACAGCAAATGCTTTATCCTCGGCTACTGCACCTGGCTGTGCAGGAGTCGAGGATAAAACGTCCTTCTCAGAATGCGGCCCCCTACTTCTCGGGTATACGGCCACATGCGCCCACATGTCAGTGCTGACACGTGTGTCATAGGTTTGCCATCACGGATCTAGGCAATTAATTGCAGGTACCTGCTGATTTTGAGAGTACTTTCTCATGTTTATATTATTTTGATGTAAGAGAAGTCAATGCAAAAAAAGACTAACAGAATACTTAGACCTCACCCATATGTTAGCAATACTTGGACTGTGGAGCCCTCACAGAAACTCATATGTTCCTTGTTTTTACCGACCTTCTAAATCATCAGCATGACTAAGTCCTTGGTGAACTGATAGGAACGTTACCTTTGTACCAAAAATAATGTTTCATTATTTTCCCTTACCTTTTCAAGTGACTCAGTGATAGTTATGGTAAAGTTACATCTAATTATTTTTCAAACTTAAGAATTTTGGATTGTTAAGACAAAATTCAATGATTTCTTCATCAAGTACATAATATACCTGAATTCTAAACTCCTAACAAGCAGTGGTGGAATCTTTTCTCTAATACTTTGCATGCTATTATTATATACCCAGCATACCTTGAATGAGAAATCGGAAGGTGGTAAAAAAACAGTTTTGATCACTCAGGAGCTGGGAAAACAATTAAACATAATGGAATAGTTTTCATCTCTGCCTGACCATAATTCCATCAAATCGTTTAGACTCTGTTCAAAATCACTTCTCTCAAACCTGCCTTAGCCATCAGCATCATTTATCTTTGCCATAATTTCAGTACTAATGATGACAGCATAGTCCATTTGTGCTTGCTTGTTTCACTGTTGTCCTCTAAATTAAATTTGGTACCTTTTGCTGCCAGGACTTACATGTGTTTGTTTCTGTATATTCAAGACTAAGTTAGCCTGACCTGTGGTGGCGCAGTGGATAAAGTGTCGACCTGGGAACACTGAGGTCGCCAGTTCAAAACCCTGCACTGATCTGGTCAAGGCACATATGGGAGTTGATGCTTCTAGCTCCTCCCCCCTTTCTCTCTCTCTCTCTCTCTCTCTCTCTCTCTCTGTATCTCCTCTCTAAAATAAACAAATAAAAAAAAAAGACTAAGTTAGGTTCTGATAGGACACAATAAATTTTCATGAATGTATAGATAATCATTTTCTACCCCAAGGATTTTAAAAATTTAAGTCTTGATGCTTTAAAGTTCTCAGAGAAATTATTCAAAGAAAGAGAAAGAAATGAGTCATTGTTAAGAGCTGATATACCTAGAATAAAATGTGAAAATATGTGAAAGATGAAATATCATGTCGAACATGTTTTTTCAAAGCAATTAAACTGGGCCATTTATTGATATTACTTAGCCATTCCAGTCAAAATGTAGAACAGCTGAATTAATTCTTCTGAAATGATTTTGAAATTCTCAAAAAATAATCTCATGGAATTATTATTTGTGACAAGTCACTAATATATATTATGCCTTGATTATGAAAAATAATGGAGAAGAAAAAACTTGATTGTGAGTTGCACAATTTGGAAACTAAATTGATCATTTTTATTGTTTCTTTTTCTTTTTCTTTTTCTTTTTTCATTAGGTGAGAGGAAGGGAGGCAGAGACAGACTCCTGCATGTGCCCCAATCAGGATCCACCCAGCAAGCCCACTAGAAGGCAATGCTCTGTGCATCTTAGGCCCTTGCAGCGCGGAGCCTTTTTTTTTTTTTTTAGCGCCTGAGGCTTCCGTGGAGTCATACTTAGTGCCCGGGCCAACTAGCTCTAATCGAGCCTTGGCTGCAAGAGGAGAGGAGAGGAGAGAGAGAAAGAAGCCAGAGAGGGAGGAGTGGAGAAGCAAATGGACACTTCTCCTGTGTGCCCTGACTGGGAATTGAACCTGGAACAAGCGCACACTGGGCCGACGCTGTACCACTGAGCCAACTGTCCAGGACCATCATTTTTATTGTTTCAAAATATTTTCTTCCCTCAGGGTTATTTTAACTGCAAAAATAGTGAGGAACTTAAGTTCATGTGAAAAGAGGAGTTTTCAGGAGTTTAATTGTATCTTTTTCCTTCCTCTTCTCTATGACTCTTAATTTTTTCAGTTATTTCTGAAGCATAAGAACCATCTCCTATGTATGGGGAGTGGATGTGCTTGCAAGGCCTGATGACTTTAATGATATTTGTGAAACTGAAGTGAACATTGTTCACAAAACTGCGTTATAATGAGTTGTTGGGAGAAAACAGTTCTTCTGTTGAGTCTCCTGAACCTAGCTAATACTATTTTTGTTTGGGGTAAATGTTCTATCTTCTACATATAATCATGAAGCTGTTGAAAACATCTTTTTTCTGGGTTTCATGCTAAGGCAGAGAACACTTTGCTTTTTGTTTGTTTGTTTGTTTTCCTTTTTAAAGCTTTGATTCATTTGTATTCACATGGTTAGTGACAAAATACAGCCCTCAAATTTTGCAGGTAATATAGTTCTCATCAACATTGCATTAATTTTTCATTAAACACAACTTTTTTAACACATCATTGCCAGGAGGGTTTTTTTATAATTTAAAAATATTATTAAACAACAAAATAAATAAACATTTTTAGAATGATGCCATGCAACGAAATGATGAGTTTATTGCAGCAAACACTTATGCACTATGTTACGCATGATCTATAGGAGCCTGGTGTAGGCTCAGTTTATTGCATGTAAATCATAAACACCAAAACACTAATTTCTGAGTTCTTGGAAAAAGGAAATAGGTATAGACTTTATACTCACATATTAGAAAAACATTTACCTGAATACACTTTAAGGCATGTAGGACATATTAAGACATTAATTGATAGTACCAATGATATTATTTTGTAAGTACTAAAATTCTACAAGTTAATATAACTTTGCTCATATTTTATATAACTCCTCAGTTTGGACTGTTACCATGACTTTTTTATATTCATATAATGTAGTCTTTATTAAAAGACAAATTTAGGTTTTTTTGGATACAAGCCCTTCACCTCAGCCCCATTTTGAAGGCCACCAGTCCAAGAAAACTATAAGTCCATGTGACATTGTAATAGACACAAACAGTTTAATAACAACAACAAAATATATAGTGAGCACCTTTACACAGTATAAGGTCTACATAGTTTTCTTCCAAGTTTATATTCTAAGATAGATTATGAAAAGCTAAGACAGAAGTTGATAGCTCTTTACTGAAATTATTTTCTCTTCTTCCTGGATATGCAGCTTGACTGCATTTTCATGTGTCTGAATCCTAGTTAATGTGTCCTACTGCTCAGGGCTGAACCAGAGAAATCACTCCACATCTGTCAGTCAAAATTAAAGAACTTTGAGGCCCTATGAGATGTTGGCGCTACAAGAGAAAAGGAGGCCAAGTTGCTGAGTTACCATCTTGAGAAAGCCAACTTCTGATCAATGCTGTCTTGATTTAGATGTTGCCTAAGAGAAACAAATTTTAACCTGTAATGTATTTTAACCTTGAGGATCCTTTGTTAAAACCACTAGTGCAGTGGTTCTTAACCTTTTTTGAGGTACCAAAGACACCAGTTTCATATGCACATTCACCGAACCCTTCTTTAGTGATAAATAAAATATGATTTTTTTTTTTCCAAATTCAAGACATAGGTATATGTTATTTTACTGGTGCACAAAATGAGCATGAACATCACCTTGCTCAAAGAACAAAACCAACAAAGTGCATGAACTCACAACAAATTACGGTATTACTTTATTCTGGCATCCATGGCAGAGGCTTCTCCGAACCCCTGAAACTGACTCATCAAACCCCTAGGGTTCGATAGAACCCAGGTTAAGAACCACTGCACTTGTGTTACCCAAGTTGTTATAGGAGAATAGTAAATAACACTCTATTTTTTCTTATTCAACTTCAGAATGAGCTGAGTTACAGACATGGGAGTCAAACAGATGGTGGTAAAATGCTATTACTGTACTTTTTTTATGGATAGAGGTGTTTCAAGGGTTGCAGAGCTGATCCCAGGAGCTTCTGGAGACATTGGGGTAAATGATCTTAATTCTAGTTCTGGAGATCTGTTCTAGTTCTAAGCACACATATCAACTTCAAGGAGGATTAGATCCTGCCATGCTGAGGATGATTAATACGACCTGCTGTGCTGTCTAAATGCACTGATGTGTACTGTACCCTTTAGTCAAATTGCATAGGGCATGATGGTGAAAAATGAAGCACAGCTGGCCTAGGGAAGCTAGACTCTGGCATATGTCCAGACAAGTCTAAAAGAAGAGTGGCTCGAGCTATGAGTGTAAAGGTGCACTGAAATTAGGGTGCTGAGCTTTCTGAGGTCTGAAGTCTCTTTCAGTTCCTCAGAAAGTTTCACCTACAGTTGAGTTCTCCTAATAAGGACACTGGTTTCCAGCCCCTAAAACATCACTTTGTCATGAACTTGAATGTGTTTCTTTGATTCTGTAAGTTGTAATAAGTTTTATATGCTTTTCTCAGGTGATGTCAGTATCTGATCTTTTCATAGATTTGAAGTTACTACTGACACTGGTAAGTACAGAGAAAACACACAGCAGAGATAGACTGCAATGTCTTGCAGTAAAAGCAAATGAAACATAAAGCCCTTTTGCAAACCTCTTACCAAATCTGGTTTTGTTTGGTTTGGTTTTCAATGAGTCGTTGAAATGCTGTGATAATTGGAGTGGTGAATTGAAAGATTCTGGTATATGTTAAAGTCATCCAAGCAAAATAATTTTGCAGAACACTGATCTAAGTAATACAGATAGTGAATAACAGACTGATGAAATCATTGTGGCTTTGTAGAATTGTAGAAGTGTGGAAAGAGGATCTTACGCTTTCAGGTACAGAGCTGAATAATGTTACTCTCTATTTACTTGTCTATTATTAATATCTAAATGTTCTCCATTTCTCAGTTGTTTATTCTTATATAATATGCATCTATTATTCTCACAGACTATTTAATTATTTTTTTTTAGTTTAGATAGAAATTGGTTGTCATTTAATGCAAAATATCTTTTCTATGTCAATTTCTATTTATTTTCCTTGAAATGGAAAAAGTAAAATGAGCACACACACACATACACACATACACACACACACACACAAACATTCAGAGCTCTAAACAAAGAACGTATAGCATGCAAATCTACTGAGATTTGCTGCGGTATCAAACCACTGCATTCCCACTTTTTGCAGAGCACGGCACATTTTTACACATTATTTAATCCATTACAAAAAGGAATAAAAACCAACACTGGAAAGAAAATGAGATCGTCACAGAGAACATCAAAAACAGTAATTTAAGCAGCTCTATAAAATCAAGATTGTTCAGAGTTTGTTTTTGGTTTGTTAGCTTCTCTTTCAAATCTGATTCAGTTTATGTATGCATATGTATGCAGGGATTGGGGGGTAGAATTAATTCTCTCAAACTGTGTGCACCCACTTCTCTAATATTTTTTGTTAACATAGATCTGTTATCTTCATCACTAGGACACTGCCTTCAATTACAGCACAAGCAGAGATTGTTACTCTCATTTGTAATCAGTGGTTTTCACCAGCCACAAATATACATGCACCTCTCCTATAATCCTATTTACCTTACACTTAGATTTGCAGAAGTGCCAAAACAGTTTTGTACATCATTGCAAGTTGTTTTAGCTTTTGCAAGCTGGCTGTTAAAGACGACTGTTTCTTTAAATTGTCTCTTTCCCTCAATCTAGTTTTTTTAAAGAAAGAAAAAATATATACAAATGATAAATCTTGGTTCTATACTTTTATTCATCAAGATTTTTTTTTATGTATACCAAAGTCACACTGAAACAGAAGACATAAATATTATTCATTATTTTATCTGCATTTTATAAGAGAAATGTATAAAGAACAAATCTTTCTTGAGGCATTATATCCATGTTCTTTAAAGATTTAGAATACCCAATATTTCCCCAAAAATGCTGCATACAAAAGCATATTTTATTGATTAATATACATAAATTTAGTTAAAGTTTCTCTCAAGTTAATGTGCTTATAGATATAAAATTACATCTTTAAATTTTGCCGTAATGTGTTTAATCTAGTCCTACAGTTCTAATGTCTCATAGGTTTTATTTTGTTTCAATTTATTTGTTTTATGGGTTGCTAGAATGTGCTTACAGAAAGTAGTTTCAGGCATAAAAATTAAATTATAAGCAGGCTGGCACATAACTATTTTTTAAATTGTAAACTTTATTCATTTTAGGAAACTGTATCATTTTTTTTTCTTTCACTCACCAACCTATAGAACCCAAAAGACATTCATTGTTCTGTATGGAAAGTCAGTAAAAGAATGCAGAGCTACCGTTCTTGTTTCATGGAGATTATAAGCTTTTTCATTGGTCTCTCACTTTAAGTTGTTTTTCTCTACTAACTCTTCTGTACAAGGTAGCCAGAGTGATCCTTTGCAAACACATGTGAGCACATCAGTTCCCCACTAAAATAATATAATCACTTTCAGTTGTCACTTACATAGTGTTTTGAACAGAATATGAAAAATATCTTCTGAATATTGCATACCCCCAGGGTAAAGTCTAAACTCTAATTCATCTTCACTTTCTAGTGTTCAGTGACCTTTCAATTTTTTTTTTTTTTTACCTTTCAATTTTATTTCTGATCATCACCCACTGTCACTAAGGTGACATGAGGCTTCTTCCGTAATGTTTTATAGAAGTCAAGAAGAGATAATTGCCTCAGCATTTGAATGTCTGAGCTCAGAAATGACACGTCACTTTATCTCTTCCTTTGCTTTGGAAAGAAAAGAAGCAAATATCAGGGAATACCAGTGCTATATGCACAGTTTCAGACACATCACAGAAGTTTCATAAATAGTTAATGAGTAATAATTAGGATCATCCTGACTGTGAGAGACAGACATTAAAACAGTTTAGCAAACAAGGGAAATTAATTATATCTTGTGCAAAATCTCAAAAAAGGTAAGAGTCCTATTGCTCGACTTTATGATTCACAAAAATGTGTACTTTAAGTGTTTAGGTGTTTTTTTCTACTGAATTCTCATCTATACCCTCCCCTGAATCTCAACCTTATCTCTTGGACTGGTTTCAGCCACAGCTGCAGAGGTAGAATTTTTGTCAACGTCAAGTTTCTCCTTCTATTTTTCTAATTTAGTTTTCCTCATTCTTAGTTCCAAGTGCGAAAGTATCACTGGTAGATTCTATATTTCAGTTTAGCCTCCTGGACTTATCTAATAAATCAGTGGAAGTTAAACCAATGTTAAAGATGCAGTTGGAATGTAGGATGGTTTATTTGGACCAATTGTCATGTCCAGAACGCAGACATTAAGCACTAAATCCTTATTACCTGTTCCTCTGAAACAATTTCTGTGAGAGATTAAATACACTAATATGCAACAGCCATTCCATACATAAAAATAGATCATGGATTCACAAACTTTTGCAATATTTGTATTTAAATGATAAGAAATGGTGGATAAATGTCACCTTCCCTAATTTTTGCTAACTCCAATTTAGGTCCAACCATAAAAAGCCAATTATTTGTCCTAATCAACCCCACCTTTAAGTAGCTTTCTTCTAGATTCCCCCTAACTACAATACCCTATTGGAGCAGATGTGAACATATCCATTCTTTGCACTATAAATCCTTTCCACTCTGGCTGCCCTGCCATATCGAGTTCTGAGAAATATCATTTGCTCTTTCTCATTTGGGACAATTTTGTTGAATTTCACAACTAATAAGGAGATGTTGCAACAATACTTACACTAAATCTACATTTACAGTTTTTTAATATATTTTTTAAAAATTTAATGAGATGACATGGTTTACCAAACCATATAGGTTTCAAGTGTACAACTCAATAACACACCACATTGTGCACTCCCCCCACCCCCGGTGCCTCAAGCAAAGTCTCTTTCAGTCCTTATTTCTCCCCCTTCACCCTTACTCTCCCTACCTTAATCCCCTCCTTCCCTCTGGCTATTGCCACCCTGTTATCTGTTTCTAAGTGTTATGTATACTATACATATTTTTAGCTAACCTTCTCACCTTCTTTTACCTGGTCGCTTCAGCCTTTTCCCCTTGACAGTGGTTCTTTGTTTGTTTGTTTTGGTATTTGGCTCAAACCACTTTCTTTTAATTTTAATTTATTGTGTTTACATAGATCCTAGTGTCTCCCCAAATGCATCCCCCCTCCCCTGTGTTCCCCACAAAATTACCCTTGCTCCCCTCCCACAACGCCCTCCCCCCTTCACTCCAGGATTTGTTTTTCTGCTCTCATCCCATTCTGTCATCCCCTTTCCTTCTGTCCGCTTTCCCTCTAGACCCTTTCATCCCACCCCTGTCTCAATTCTAATCCTCAGTTCATATTGTTCATTGGATTCTTCAAATGAGTGAGGTCATATAATATTTTTCTTTCTCTGCCTGGCTTATTTCACTTAACATAATAGTTCTCAGGTCCATTCATGCTGTTGCAAAAGGTAAGCTCTCCTTTTTCATGGCCCCATAGTATTTCATTGTGTATATGTACCGAAGCTCTTTTTTTTTTTTTTTTTTTTTTTACAGGGGCAGAGAGAGAGTCAGAGAGAGATAGATAGGGACAGACAGACAGGAATGGAGAGAGTTGAGAAGCATCAATCATCAGTTTTCGTTGCCGTTGTGACACCTTAGTTGTTCATTGATTGCTTTCTCACATGTGCCTTGACCATGGGCCTTCAGCAGACCGAGCCACCCCTTCCTGGAGCCAGCGACCTTGGGTCCAAGCTGGCGAGCTTTTGCTCAAGCCAGATGGGCCCACGCTCAAGCTGGTGAGCTCGGGGTCTCGAACCTGGGTGTTCCGCATCTGAGTCCAACGCTTTATCCACTGCACCACCGCCTGGTCAGGCTGTACCAAAGCTCTTAATCCACTTGTCTACTGACAAACACTTGGGCTGGTTTCAGATCTTGGCTATTGTAAACAATGCTGCCATAAACATGGAGGTGTATTTCTTCTTTTGAAACACTGATGTAGTGTTCTTGGCATATATTCCTAAAAGTGAGATGGCTGGGTCAAAAAGCAGATCCATTTTTAACTTCTTGAGAAATCTCCATACTGTTTTCCACAGTGGCTGCACCAGTCTGCATTCCCACCAGCAGTGCAGGAGGGTTCCCCTTTCTCCACATTCTCGCCAGCACCTGTCATGTGTTGTTTTGTTAATGTGCACCATACTGACTGGTGTGAGGTGATATCTCATTGTGGTTTTAATTTGCATTTCTCTAATGATTAGTGATGTTGAGCATATTTCCATCTGCTATTGGCCATCTGTATTTCCTCTTTGGAGAAGTTTCTGTTCATTTCTTTTGCCCATGTTTTTATTGGGTTGTTTGTCTTCCTGGTGTTGAGTTTTATAAATTACTTATAAATTTTGGTTATTAACCCCTTATCAGACATATTGTAGAATATGTTCTCCCACTGTGTGGTCTATCTTTTTATTTTTTTCATATTGCCTTTAGCTGTGCAAAGCTTTTAGCTTGATATAGCCCCATGATGATGAACCTATGACATGTGTGTCAGCACTGACATGCGTAGCCATTTTCGATGACACGTGGCTGCATGCGGACACATATCAAAGAAGTATGGGGCTGCATGCCGAGAAGGACGTTTCATCCTCAGCTCCTGCATGGTCAGGTGCAGTAGCCGAGAATAAAACATTTGCTGTAGTGTAGACACTCTGTGCCAGAGGTCTATAGGCCAAAACAACAGAACTCTGGCACAGAGCATCTAGTTCTGGGACTTCCGTTTAGGCCATTTCTCTAAAAGTGACACACCACCGAGTTATGCTCAGTTTTTTTGTGAATTTTGACACACCAAGCTCAAAAGATTCCCCATCACTGATCTAGTTCCATTTGTTTATCCTGTCCTTTATTTTCCTTGCTTGTGGACATAAATCAGCAAATATATTGCTAAGAGTGATGTCAGATAGCTTATTCCCTATATCTTTAAAACAGTTGTTTTAAATAAACATTCAATTAGACTTTGTTACCACAAAGTCTTTTAGTTCTAAAACTTTGTGGTTGCTGTTAAATTAGTTGAACATTTTGCTTTATTTTCTTTTTCATTTTTGTGTCATCTTATAGGTTTCTTGTATAATAGAAATACAATCTCTTCAAGGTAACACAGTACAGGGAGTCTTCAAGTTACGACAGTCTCGACATTGGATGTTTCAGGTTTAGGACATTCACTCTGTTAAACATTAAAAAAAACCCTGAAACATGAATATTTCAGTTTATGCCCTTAGCATTGTACTTTCAGACTGTGGGGCTGAACTAGTTTGGTGGCATGGAGGAAGAAAATGCAGCAATACGTACAGTACAGTATATTTATGTTCTTTTCTTTTTCTGTGGCTCAGTTGTATTTCTATGTTCTAGATTATGATTTTACAACTGTGTTACAATAGGTAAGTGACTTAAACTAGGGTATGTTACAATTTATACCAAAAATTCGGATTACATTAGTGTCCTAAGTGTAGATAGTATTAAGATAACAGTGTGTATAGTATTGAGTTGTTGATATTGATCTATAGAAATCAAATTCATTTTCTATTTTATAGATGAAAGTAAAGTCATTACAGAGAAAATTAATTTATTTGACTCATAAGAATTATTTATCATTAAGTTAAAACACAGTAAAATAGAAACAATACCTTGTTACTTGTCAGTCTTTTCCTTTGTGCAAAGTTAATTATCTGAAACATAATGATGCAGATAGTCTTCACTACTTATAAATAATTGCACAGTATTCCAAATTTAATTCTGTATTAACTTTTATATGACAGTTCAGTGATAACCAAATTCATGCAAAATGGTAGGTTAAATTCATATAAAAACACTTTAGTGACAACCCTCCATGGTTGTAGCTAAAATAATAAAAATAAATGTTACTAAAAATCAGTGTGTCAGTGTGTGTGGAGAAGCACAAGGATGCTTTACCTGCAGCCTTGATAACCTCCACAGCTTTGAAAATTCTGTAAGGATGGGACAAAACTTTAAACCAGCATCTCAGGTTCTTTTTAACATTTACAAATAGACATGATTAAATCTTAATCTTAGTATGTGTGTGTGTGTGTGTGTGTGTGTGTGTGTGTGCATGTATGTGTGTGTGTGTGTGTGTGTATATACATATACATATACATATATATAGTTTTTTAATATTCTTGGTGGAGCTAAGCCTATACATACAATCTTATTAATGCATTCCTCTACTTAGAGTATTCCTTCAACCCCAACAAGTGATGATGAAAATACTTATTTCACAAGCAAATCTCTTCAGTGATATTGCACGGTTGCCTTCTTCTCTGAAATGTGATTGCTTTTATACACTGTAAATTATATGACAAGTAGAGAAATGAGGTCATCTGTTAAAACAAAAATCATCTTACCTTTCAGAAGTCTTCCATCTTCCCTGGTCTTCAGCGCTCCTCTTAATGGGCTTTTCTTACCCATAGGCTTTTGTTCCTTTCTGAAGCTACTACTGCGTGGTCTATGAGATTGGGCCTAGTTCCATTGTTGACCAACACTTCAGTGTTTTGTTCAATTTCTTACTATTTTTTAAATTTTTATTTATTATTTCTCCTTTTTCTAAGTGAAAGGAGGGGAAATAGAGAGACAAACTCCCACATGCACCCTTACCAGGATCCACCTGGCAACCCCCATCTGGGCTAATGCTCTGCCCTTCTGGGACCATGCTTGCAACTGAGTTATTTTTAGCACCTGAGGTGGAGGTTCCTCAGAGCCATCCTCAGTTCCTGAAGGATGCACCAGTTCTGAGCCATGGCTGCAGGAAGGGAAGAAAGAGAGAGAGAGAGAGAGAGAGAGAGAGAGAGAGAGGATGGGGTAGAAAAACAGTCGCTTCTTTTGTGTGTCCTGACTGGGACTCAAACCCAGGACATCTACACACCGGGCTGATGATTTACTATTAAGCCAAATAGCTAGGGCAATGGTCAGTTTCTAAATTGCAACCATAGTTTGATGTAACAATCTCTCAAAATACCTATCTATGTATCTATTCTAGAATTACAATTCAGTATTGAGATGGTTTTTAAAAGGATATTTCAAAACAGATTGAATTGAACTGTAAAAGAAATTTGGAAGTTTGACTTTATAGAGAATAAAATTGATTTGGTTAATTTGCCACTTAGGCCTCTAATTTCAATCCAAGGTCTGATAATTCTTAGGATGAAGGAAAGATATTAGAAAGAGTATTTTATCCAGGAAGATAATTTTGCCAGTTTTCAGATGTCAAATTTTAATAACTCTTTTCTAATTCTCAATTTTTCTCTTTTGATACTTCCTTATCACAGAAGGAGTCTCTTCCTCCATTTCTCTAAATTAGAAAAATTTTTGGGTTTTTATAACATTGAATCAGGAAGGGATAGTGGTCTTTAAATTAATATAACTTTCATTTTTTTACAAAGTAAGTCAGGCAGGTACAACATCACATTTAATTTTGTTTAGAAAAATGAACAAATGTAGCATTTTTGTACTTGAGAAGTATTTTCTCCTACGTGCTCCAGGGAGACCTCAACCATGTGGTCACTGATTTAATCTCAGTAAGAGCCATTTTGGATTTCTGACTTTCAGCATAGGCTAAAGCTGTTACCCTTAGGCACTATTTCTCTACCAGGGAAACTTTAGATCTGCTCTTAAAACCTCTAAATTAGTAGAAATAAGGCCATCTGGGTTACCTAGCCTGTAGGTTTTTTACTTAAAATCAATGATTATTTATTTTAATCATATCCACAATCATATATTTATATGTTCACATAAACACCTAATTTAGTGTTTGGGTGACAACTGCGGAATGCAACCTAGTCATATTAGTACCTCAGAAGAATAATATATTTGATAAAGTCAATATTTAAAATATAAGAGGATGAGGTAGATAAAAATAAATTGAGATAAAGATAGAGGGGAATAAAAATTGGCTATTAGATAAAGCAACAGTTAGTATTTCCATCTTAGTTGTATGATCAATTATATATGAGTTATGCCAATGAAGGAGACAATTCTACTTCAGTGCCATTACCCAGAAAGAAAAGTGGGTGTAGGAATTTAGGATGACAAAATGGCTAAGGTTCATCATTTATAAACTTGAATTTGCTTTGTAATAACTTCATTGAGAGAAGCCAGAGGCTGAAGCTGCCACATAACTTTTGAAAACATCAAAATCTAAATACTTCTTTTTTACATGAGTAGACAATAAATCCCTTTCAAGAACTGCCATGAGTATGCTCAGATGACCTTTAATTTAGAGAAAGCTGAAACCTCATGACCTGAAAGAGAGAAGTTATAATAGTCATAAATTAGTGAATTTCAGAAAGACAGCTTAAAGAAATAATAAAAACCTACATTTGATTATTGCAAATTTTGTACAGGAAAACTGATATCAGATACTTAAAAGTGTTATCATTATTTCCTAAGGATTAAATAACCAATCTGTATTCAATCCTCACTTTGTCTGGCAAAGAGAAATAAAGAGAAACATTCTGTTGCCTGAGATATAAAAGTTCATCAGGATACCCTTTAGAGCAGTGGTTCTTAACCTTTTTTGAGGTACCAAACCCACCAGTTTCATATGCGCATTCACCAAACCCTTCTTTAGTGATAAATAAAATATGATTTTTTTTCCAAATTCAAGACATAGGTATATGTTTTTTTACTGGTGCACAAAATGAGCTTGCATGAACATCAGCTTGCTCAAAGAACAAAACAAACAAAGTGCATGAACTCACAACAAATTACGGTATTACTTTATTCTGGCCTCCACAGCAGAGGCTTCTCCGAACCCCTGAGACCGACTCATCGAACTCCTAAGGTTTGATAGAAAACAGGTTAAGAACCACTGCTTTAGAGTCTTAAGTCTATTCACAAATTTGAGAATGAGTTATTAAAGTTCTTCCAAAATTATTTGAAACTGTGGAATTTATATATTCAAGGATGTATGAGTTAATCTGTAGAAAAAGACTATTATTATTATTGGAATAAGATAGATTAGAGGTTGAATTCTGTCATACATCTGATCTGTGACGTAGCCTTTCTGAGCTAATATTTTTATCTTTATCATGAAGGTCATACTTCCTTTCCAAGTGTCTACTTTAATTCATTAAAGACAGTTTTTAAATATAATCAGTTGCTTAGATTATAAAATAAAATCTCTTTACCCAAAATGAATAACTGGATATATGATTTAAAGTGGTTTAAATACATTGTCATATTTGAACCAATCTAGTTCAAATATTTAAAAATTCTGTTAGTTATTTTTGTTAGTTATATTTTGTTATATTCTGTTAGTTATATTTGATAAACTAAAATTTTATTCTTTACTTGAAATGACTTTATTTCATGCTCTTCCATCAATAGTCAGAATTCATGGTAGTCTCATGGGCAGAGTGACCTTCAAACTCTTAGTTAAAGAACCCAGGTGGGAATAAAGGTAGAGGTGAGTCAGAGGGAGAGAACAGATGACTAGGACACCTGCATATGTCCTTATATTATAACCATTAAGAACTTAATAAAGTGCTTATCATTTCCCTCCTTACATTCATTTTTAAATCCTTTTAAATAAGCAAGTAACAGCATCTAAAAAACTAGGTTAGGTCAGTCGTGTAAGAGAAAGTGACATTCAAACTGTGGGCCCAGCAATTTACTGAGAAACTCATGCTAGCTAATTCAACCTTTCATCTGAAGATTAAATGCTACCAGTGCTTTTTCCCGCACCTGTGGCAGATGGTCAGTGGAGTAGAAATTGTCCCAGTCAGCTCATCTCCATCTTTAAATCCCCACATACAAGTCACAGATGGCCGTGGGAGGGCCGCTCTGTACAGTGAGGGTTCTTAAAGCAGACCTCGGTCCACCTGAGACGTGCTGTGAAAGATCAGCCTGCCTTGTTTCTAAATGAGCCAAAATCAAAACCGTGCCTTGGGATATGAACATTGGAAAGAACACTGTACACTCTAAAACCATGTATTTTTGAAGCAAGGAGTTACATGCACACCGTACATTTAAATCTGTACTCCGACACATGTAAAAATCATGAGTAAGAAAAAAAAAGAAGTCTAATTTCTTCAATATTCTCCGCTTCATTTTGAATCTAGTAGCAAGGAATCTTATAGATAAAAAAGGAAATATTAGCTTTAGAATACTACCCATCCTCAAACGCCTTTATGATTAGAGCTGACATAGGATGGGACTTCCCTGTAAGCATGTTTGATTCTGATAACAATTACTAGAATCATCTATTAAAAAGTCATGTGCATCCATCTACAAATTTATTTTGCTTTCTTACCTTAAAAAATACAGTACAGATCATTTTATATTAACCAGCAGGGTTGACTGGCCTTGACCCCAATGGAGATGTGTGCTTGCTTTAGTTTGTCAGGATGCCAGACCTTCCTGTTGACAGACACCTGGGCTGCATCACTCACACATGTCTCCCGCCTGGTCTCTAGTTCAGTACATTACGAACACTTGCTTAAACTGTAATATGCATCAGCTTGCCTGAATGGCTCTTTAAAACAGATTGTTCAACCCCATCCCCAGCATTTCTGATCAAATAATGCCTTGGGGCTCAAAATGTGTAGTTCTAAAAAGTATACAGGTGATGCTGATGATAATAGTATTGCAATTAGGCTTGGCAAACTATATTCCTCTGGAACTGAATCTAATCCACCCGTATTTGTAGTGTGCTCTTGTTCAATATTGTGGCCTATGGGGCACAGGAGAAAAAGGAGCTCCCTCAAGTGCCTTTGTCTCCATTAGTGAGTCCATTAATTTGCTGGGTTGGCATAAAAAATACCAGAGACAGAGTGACTAAACAGAGACATTTATTGTTTGCCACAGCATTAGAGACTGACATTGAATAACAAGTTGCCAGTAGGGTAGGGTTTTTCTGAGGTCTCTGGTCTTGGCCTGCAATGGCTTCCCTCTTGTTGCTCCTTCACACTTTCTACCCTGTGTGTGCACTTCTCTGATGTCCTTCTCTTCTTTTTTTAAAAAATTTTATTTATTTTAATATATTGTGATTACATGGATTCAAGTGTCTCACTGAATTTAACACCCTCACACCACCCCCGTGTCCCTATTTACACCTTCTTATCCCTCTCCCCCTATCTCCTTCCCCCTTTCCCACTTGGATTTGCTGTCTTGTTATTTGTATCTATGTGTTATGTATATATAATTTCACTAATCTCTTCACCTTCTCTGATCCTATCCCTTCATTCCCCTTCCCTCAACAGCTGTCATTCTGCTCCCTGTGACCCCACTTCTGCTTCTATTCCATTCCTCCATTCACTTTGTTCATTAGATTCTACATATAAGTGAAATCATATAATTGCCTTTCTCTGTCAGGCTTATTTCACTTAGCATAATAATCTCCAGGTCCATGCATGCATGCTGTTTCAAAAGGTAAGATTTCCTTCTTTTCACAGCTGCATAGTATTCCATTGTGTATATGTATCACAGGTGTTTAATCCATTTATCCACTGATGGACACTTGTGCTGTTTCCAGGTCTTGGCTATTGTAAACAATGCTGCAAAAAACATGGGGATGCATACCTTCTTTTGAATTACTGATTTGGTATTCTTAGGGTATATTCTTAAAAGTGGGATAGCTAGGTCCAAAGGGAATTCCATTTTTAATATTTTGAGGAAACTCCATATTGTTCTCCACAGTCGCTGCACAAGTATGTATTCCCACCAGCAGTGCAAGAGGATTCCCTAGGATCTTTCTCTTCTTATATGACCACCAGTCAAATTAAATTAAGCCCTACCCAAATAGCCTCATTTTAACTTAATCAACTATTTGGAAACCTTATTTCTAAATATGGTTACTGTTTTAGGGTTCTCCAGAGTAACAGAATCAATTATATATAAAGTTACTTATTTATAGAAAGCTTATTATGAAAAATTGGCTCACAATATGATAGAATCTGAGAAATCCAAACATTTGCCACTCCCAAACTTAACCAAATAAAGTTGACAATTTAATTCCTTTTGAGTCTGAAGGCACAAGAAACTGAATCACTGATGTTCTGATGTTCCAGGGCAAGAGACAATGGGTGTCCCAGTTTTAGCATGAAACAAATTTACCCTTCTTCCACCTGCTTGTTCTATTCAGGCCATCAACAGATTGGATGGTGCCCATGTGTTTAGGTGATGGTGGTCTTCTTTACTCTGCCTACTATTCAGTGTTAATCACCTCTTAAAACACCCTCACTGACACACTCAGAACTAATGTTTTACCAGAAATAATGTTTTGGGCATTCGTTAGCCTAATCTAATTAATACATAAAATTAACCATTGCAATCACATTTTGAGATACCTGACGTTGGGATTTCAATATATGAATTTTGGGGAAGATGCAATTCAGTGCATAACCATGAAGCAAAACAAATTTCAGGCAGTAGACACTCAAAAGTATAAAAGTTGACTTTATACAACTTTAGGTTTGCTTAGCCACATCCTCTGAAGAACTGGAAATTCTATCAAGACATTTCTCTAACATTTGAAAAACATTATCACAAGCTAGCAGTAGTTGTTGCTGAGTCCTGCTGTTAGACCAGTGGTTCTTAACCGTTTTTGAGGTACCAAACCCACCAGTTTCATATGCGCATTCACCGAACCCTTCTTTAGTGATAAGTAAAATATGATTTATTTTTCCAAATTCAAGACATAGGTATATGTTTTTTTACTGGTGCATAAAATGAGCCATGCATGAACATCAGCTTGCTTAAAGAACAAAACAAACAAAGTGCATGAACTCACAACAAATTACGGTATTACTTTATTCTGACCTCCGCGGCAGAGGCTTCTCCGAACCCCTGAGACTGACTCATCGAACTCCTAGGGTTCGATAGAACCCAGGTTAAGAACCACTGTGTCAGACTCTCTCTTAGGGAATTCTTCCTCTCTTTTCTAAGTTTCTGGAACCATTTATATATACATGGCTTATTAGTGCGTTTTAGATTGACCCAGCTGCTCTTAATTAAACAGTTGTCTACAATTCCATTAAGACTAAAAATAAGGATACATTCCAATATCCATATGTTTCTACCATTAATTTTTGGTAAATAGTTTTAAAAAATTAAAGTATCTTATCATGCATTTCTCTCTCTCCCTTCTTCCCTGCTTCTCTTTTTTTCTTCTTCCTCACTTTCTCTCTCCATTTTTTCTCTTTCACTTGTATAATTCATATGCAAATCCTTATAACAGTTTCAATATCAACAAAATATTAAATAATTTATTCAGGAAAAAAATTCTAATTATTTTTTATCTTGTTTTTAGTTTTAAAACATATGATGAATATATGTATTTTGTCAAAATACTATTTAAGTAATACCAAAGGTACACCACATGCAAACATATAGGCATATGCATTTCTACAAAGACATTTTTATAGATTTAGATTAATGTCAGAGTCAGTAGCTATATAATAATTATTTTAGGTATTTTTAAGGAGAATTTGTTGTAAGCTGGCAAAAATATATAAAAAAAGAATATATATATAGAAGCCACTTTTAAAATAGAATAAATGTAAAAAAGACTAATGCATTAAAGTTTACAATTTAAAAAAATACCCATGTAAATTGTAATAAAACAGTGTATCAAAAAATAAAATATATGACCAGTATTTAATAGTTTACCTATTAATTTTGAAATATGATACCAAAAGATAGTCCTTTATGAGAAAAACATAACTGATTAAAAATATGACACTATTATAATGTTTGCTGGTAGTCATTGAAAAAAAAAAGAACTGAACTCATCTATAAAATTAGTAATTAGATTAAAAAAATAATATCAATACTAGCGAGTTGATCAATGCAACTCTTAACATGGAGTGTAAATTATTATGAAATATTTGGTAAAAGTAGTTTGGCAAAATATATTAAAAATGGGGGGGGGAAGATGGCGATGGAGTAGGCAGACGTACCAACTTCCAACTCCCAGAACCAAAGTGGATTATAACTCAATTTTAAGAACCATCACCTGGATAAACCAACTTTGAACAAAACTAAGTGGACTCTTCAACCAAGGAACACAGAAGAAGCCACATTGAGACTGGTAGGAATAGTGAAAACGCGAAGAGGGCTGCCCAGCTCCCCAGAGCAAACGGCCTCCCGGAGAGACCCGCATGGCGGGAGGAGAGTTTGGCAGGAACCAAGCCCCAGACTGCAGTCCCAGAGCCTAGAAGAGGCATATGGACAGTATTGAGCTGTGAAGCAAGTGAGGATACTGTTTGTGAAAAAGAGAGAGTTTTCTCAGACCTAAGAATCTTTTCAAAGGGACAGCGCAGAAACCCTTCTCACAACCACACACCCGGGGCTCTGGGGAACGGGGACAGAGGAGAGGAACAAAGCAGCGGGAACAGAGAGTGGACTGAACGCACGAGGACACTCTGAGGGACAGCCATCCTGACCCCTGGGCTAAGTCATTTCCCTAATTGAAAATGAATATTTCCCCTGGAACTAGCAATACCAGCAAAGGGAGACAAGACACTAGCCAAACAAGCTCTCCCGCGGCAATTAGAGCAGAGCTGCTTAGAGGGAGGGAGCTCCCAAACCTACAGTGCGGACACTTAAGACACTGCTATCTCTCTGAGCGTTGCTGAAGGGTTTGGGGCGGCAGGACGCTAAAAAGCAGTCTGTCGGCGTGGGCGGAGGCACAACCGGTATGAGCTCAGTCTAGCCCAGCAGGGGCGGAGGGGATGCGCGAAAACGGTCCGGCAGCTGCGGGCCGCCTGTGACCCCACTTGTGGGGAAAAATACGGGCAGAGATCGGCTCTGCGACCCTGCTCAAGCCGGCCCTGAGGGCGGGGACGAGGCTAGGACCAGGGACGGGCGAGGGGCTTGCGGCTGAGCTCATGCTGCCAAACCCACCCGGACGGAGAAACCACGGTGGTTTGAAATCCTTGGTGCGCATGAGCTGGCTTTCGTGGCTGAGCTCACGCTACTAGCCCCACCCGGCCAGAGAAACCCCGGTGGTTTAAAATAGTGCGAGAGTGTGCACGAGCAGCTTTCGCGGCTGAGCTCACACTACTAGCCCCGCCCGGCCAGAGAAACCCTGGTGGTTTGCAAAACTACGTGTGTGCAGCTGGCTTTCGCGGCTGAGCTCAAGCTACTAGCCCCGCCTGGCCAAAGAAATCCCGATGGCTGGCCACCCTACGTGCGCGAGCTGGCGCCGAACGTGGGGGCGTGGTAGAGTCCTGATCAATCTGAAGCTAGTAGCTGAGCTAATGCCAGCAAACACGCCTGGCCAAATAAACCGCAGTTTGCTACCCTACGCAGGTGGACCCCTGCCTCGAGGGTGGGGCTAAATTCTGGACAGGCAAAGGCTCACAGCTGAGAGCACGTCAAAAGCCCCGCCCAACCCGCAAAACTGTGGCGAGGAGGCTCTGACTTCGGGGGCTGGGCGTAAGCCTTACGGAAAAAGGCTGGTTCCACAGCTGAGCAAAGGTGCTCACCTCTGCCCTTGAACTAAGGCTTGTGGCTTGAGTGACAGCCCCTCCCGCGCAGGAGAGGTGGAAATCACAGCAACAGCCACAGTAGGCTGTCACTGGCAACGCCTATATGCAACCACCCTACACAGCAGCAGAGGGGGTGGCAGGCCTGCAGACAGACCACACCTAGAGAACACAGAGGGAACACCTACTGACTTCAGTGCCCACAACTTGCCTATACACAGATAAAATGGGCAGGCAGAGGAATGCAAACCAAATGAATCAAGAGAAATCCCCAGAGAAGGACCTGAATGAACCAGATATAACCAAACTACCAGAAGCAGAATTTAGAATAATGATAGTTAGGATGTTCAAAGAAATTAGAGCAACAATGGATAGTCACTACGAACACCTAAATAAAGAGATAACAAGTATAAAGAACGAAGTTGATATAATAAAGAAGAATCAGACAGAAATGACAAATACATTATCAGAACTGAAGACCACAATGGAAGGAATTAAAAGCAGGATGAATCACTCTGAGGATCGAATCAGTGAGTTAGAAGACACAATAAACAAAGGCACAGAAGCAGAGAAGAAAAAGAAAAAGAGACTCAAAAAATTTGAGGAAACTCTAAGGGAGCTCTGTGACAACATGAAGCAAAACAACATTCCCATCTTAGGGGTGCCTGAAGAAGAGGAAAGAGGACAGGAAATGGAAACTTTGTTCAATCAAATCATAGCAGAAAACTTTTCTAAATTAAGGCAAGGAAACATTCCACACTTTCAAGAAGCACACAGAACTCCATTAAAGAGAAACCCAAAAAGATCTACACCAAGACACATCATAGTTAAAATACCAAAGCTAATGGATAAAGAAAAAATCTTAAAAGCTGCTAGAGAAAAAAAGGATATCACCTACAAAGGAGCCCCCATAAGGATGACATCGAACTTCTCAACAGAAACACTTGAGGCCAGAAAGGAAGGGCAAGATATAATCAAAGTAATGCAGAACAAGAACATACAACCAAGACTACTCTATCCAGCAAGGCAAATGTTTAAAATTGAAGGAGAAATAAAGAGCTTTCCAGACAAAGAAAGCCTCAAGTGTTTCATTAAAACCAAACCAATTCTGCAAGAGATAGAAAGGGGCCTGTTGTGAACAGTTCAAAGGAAGGAAAGAATATAGCAAAAGAAGAATACAGCTTTAAAGAATAAAATGGCAATAAACACCTAGATATCAATAATAACCTTTAATGTAAATGGATTAAATGATCCAATCAAAAGACACAGGGTAGCTGCGTGGATAAAGAAACAGACCCATACATAAGCTGTCTACAAGAGACACACCTTAAAACAAAAGATGCTCATAGACTGAAGGTAAAAGGATGGAAAACAATATTTCATTCAAATGGAAATGAAAAAAAGCAGGGGTAGCAGTACTTATAGCTGACAAAATGGACTTTAAAACAAAGGCTGTAGTAAGAGATAAAGAAGGACACTACATAATAATAAAAGGAACAATTCAACAGAAAGATATAACTATTATAAGTATCTATGCACCTAATATAGGAGCCTTGACATACATAAAGCAGACTTAGATGGATATAAAGGTGAGATTAACAGCAATACTATCATAGTAGGGGATTTCAATACCCCACTAACCACACTGGATAGATCCTCAAGAAAGAAAATCAATAAAGAAACAGCAGACTTAAAGGAGACACTAGATCAACTTGATTTAAGAGATATCTTCAGAACTTTTCACCCTAAAGCAGTAGAATATACATTCATCTCAAGCGCTCATGGTACGTTTTCTAGGGTAAACCACATGTTAGGACAAAATAATAGTCTCAATAAATTTAAGAAGATTGAAATCATATCAAGCATTTTCTCTGATCACAATGACATGAAACTAGAAATTAACCACAAAAGAAAAACTGAAAAATACTCAAACACTTGGAAACTAAATAGCATGATATTAAATAATGAATGGGTTAACAATGAGATCAAAGAAGAAATAAAAAAGTTTCTAGAAACAAATGATAATGAGCATACATCAACTCAAAATTTATGGGACACAGCAAAAGCAGTAATGAGAAGGAAGTTCATTGCAATACAGGCATATCATAGGAAGCTAGAAAAAGCTCAAATAAGCAACCTGACACTGCAGCTAAAAGAACTAGAAAAACAACAACAAATAAAACCCAGGACAAGTAGAAGGAAGGAAATAATAAAGATCAGAGCAGAAATAAATGACATAGAGGCTAAGGAAACAATACAGAGGATCAATGAAACCAGAAGCTGGTTCTTTGAAAAGGTAAACAAGATTGATGAAGCTTTAACTAGACTCACCAAGAAAAAAAGAGAGAGGACTCAAATAAATAAAATTAAAAAGAACAGTGGAGAAATAACAACTGATACAACAGAAATACAAAGCATTGTAAGAAAATACTATGAAGAACTCTATGTCAAAAAATTAGACAATCTCGGTGAAATGGACAAATTTCTTGAATCATATAAACTTCCAAAAATCAATCTGGAAGAATCAGAACACCTAAACAGACCAATTACAACAAATGAGATTGAAACAGTTATCAAAAAAACTCCCAAAAAAGAAAAGTCCTGGGCCTGATGGCTTCACAAGTGAATTCTTTCAAAAATTCAAAGAAGAACTAACTCCTATCCTCCTCAAGCTATTTCAAAAAATTCAAGAGGAAGGAAGACTTCCAAACTCCTTTTATGAGGCGAGCATAATTCTGATCCCAAAACCGGACAAAGACAACACAAAGAAAGAAAATTATAGGCCTATATCCCTGAAAAATTGAGACGGTAAAATTTTCAACAAAATATTAGCCAACCGGATCCAGCAATATATCAAAAAAATTATACACCATGGAGAGGCAAGGCTGGTTTAATATTTGCAAATCAATCATGTGATTCATCACATAAACAAAAGGAAGGACAAAAATCAAATGATAATTTCAATAGATGCAGAAAAGTTATTTGATAAAATCCAGCACCCGTTCATGCTCAAAACTCTCAGTAAAGTGGGAATACAAGGAACATTCCTTAACATGATAAAGGCCATCTACGACAAACCCACAGCAAACATCATACTAAATGGACAAAAATTAAAAGCAATCCCCTTAAGATCAGGAACCAGGCAGGGGTGCCCCCTTTCACCACTTTAATTCAACATAGTTCTGGAAGTCCTAGCTATAGCAATCAGACAAGAAGAAGAAATGAAAGGCATCCAAATTGGAAAAGAAGAAGTAAAACTGTCACTATTTGCAGATGATATGATATTGTATATAGAAAACCCTAAAGTCTCAGTCAAAAAACTACTGGACCTTATAAATGAATTCATCAAGGTGGCAGGATATAAAATTAATACGCAGAAATCAGAGGCATTTCTGTATACATACAATGAACTGTTAGCAAAAGAACTTAAGGAAACAATCCCCTTCACTATTGCAGCCAAAAAAATAAAGTGCCTAGGAGTAAATTTAACCAAGGAGGTTAAGGACTTGTACTCAGAAAATTATAAAACATTGATAAAGGAAATCAAGGAAGATACAAACAAGGGGAAGCATATACCGTGCTCATGGCTAGGAAGAATAAACATCATTAAAATGGCTATACTACCCAAAGCAATTTATAAATTCAATGCAATACCAATTAAAATACCAATGACATACTTCAAAGATATAGAAAACATATTCCAAAAATTTATATGGAACCAAAAAAGAACATGAATAGCCTCAGCAATCCTAAAAAGAAAAAATAAAGCAGGAGGTATCACTCTTCTTAATATCAAGGTTAACTGCAAGGCCATTATACTCAAGACAGCTTGGTACTGGCATAAGAACAGACACATTGATCAATGGAATAGAACAGAGAACCCAGAAATAAACCCACAGCTTTATGGACAACTGATATTTGACAAAGGAGGAAAGAACATACAGTGGAGTAAAGACAGCCTCTTTAACAAATGGTGTTGGGAAAATTGGACATCTACCTGCAAAAAAATTAAACTAGACCATCAACTTACACCATTCACAAAAACAAATTCAAAATGGATAAAAAACTTAAGCATAAGCCGTGAAACTATAAGCATCTTAGAGGAAAACATAGGCAGCAAGCTTTCCTACATCTGTAGCAACAATATATTTGCTGAATTATCTCCATCAGCAAATGAAATAAAAGGCAAGAGAAACAAATGGGACTATATCAAACTAAAAAGTTTTTGCACAGCTAAAGACAATAAGAACAGAATAAAAAGACAAACCACACAATGGGAGAACATATTCGACAGCACGTCGGATAAGGGGTTAATAACCAAAATTTATAAAGAACTTATAAAACTCAACACTAGGAAGACAAACAATCCAATCAAAAAATGGGCAAAAGAAATGAATAGAAATTTCTCCAAAGAAGACATACAGATGGCCAAAAGACATATGAAAAAATGCTCAACATCACTAAATATTAGAGAAATGCAAATTAAAACCACAATGAGGTATCACCTCACACCAGTCAGAATGGCACTCATCAGCAAAACTACACAGAATAAGTGCTGGCGAGGATGCGGAGAAAAGGGAACCCTCCTGCACTGCTGGTGGGAATGCAGTCTGGTGTAGCCACTGTGGAAAACAGTATGGAGATTCACCAAAAAATTATAAATCGAACTGTCTTTTGACCCGGCTACCCCACTTTTAGGAATATACCCTAAGAACACCATAACACTGTTTGAAAAGAAGAAATGCGCCCCCATGTTTGTGGCAGCATTGTTCACAAAGATCTGGAAACAGTCCAAGTGTCCGTCAGAAGACGAGTGGATTAAAAAGCTATGGTACATATATACTATGGAATACTACTTGGCCATAAGAAATGATGACATCGCATCATTTACAACAAAATGGATGTACCTTGATAACATTATACGAAGTGAAATAAGTAAATCAAAAAAACCAAAATAAAACTGAGAACAGCATGAATTCATACATAGGTGGGACATAAAAGTGAGACTAGGAGACATGGACAAGAGAGTGGTGGTTAGGGGGTGGGGGGAGGGAAGTGAGGGTGGGATAGGGAGAAGTGTAGGAGCACAAGGAAAACCAGATAGAAGGTGACAGAGGACAATTTGACTTTTGCTGATGGGTATGCAACACAATTGAATGATAAGATAATCTGGAGATGTTTTCATTGTACATATGTACCCTGATTTATTGGTGTCACCACATTAAAGTTAATAAAAAATATATTAAAAATGTTAAACAATAGACATACCCTTTAATTAAATTTATAGAAATATAAATATATACAGAAATTCTCAGCATATATTTATAATTTTATTGCAGAATGGGATTTCTATATTAAAATAAACAAATTATATAATGCTTATGAAATGATAGAAACATACAGAAAGCCATTTGATTACATTTGGACAAGAAATGTGAAAAACTGTAAAAAAGCAAACATTTACTGTTGTAAATTATGTTAAACTACAAAATATGCTTAGAAAATAAGCCTGAATGGAAACACACAAAAAGGTTAACAATAGCTGTTTTCTGGATTTCTAAAATTCTTATAATTATCATAAGAAAATAAGCAGGACAAAGTTTATAAATAATAGAAGCTTTCCTCCTTCTTTAGATTTTTGTTCTGTTGTCCAATAAACCTGTTCTATGGAAATACAGACTTACCAATGGTATACCTTAGTAAGACTGTAGAAGGTTTTTGTTTTCTTTGCTAGTTTACTTTTTTCCTTTATTGATAACAGAATGAAGTTACTGATGAAGCATCACTTACCTTAAGTTTCTGAGCAATACTCTAAGGTTGGCATTTGTGGCATGCTTTTGTTGTTTAATTTTCAATGTGTGCCACTTTTGTTTCTTCACCTGAATTTTATGCTTTGGAAACTGAGATGATTTGCCCAAAAATAAACAGAATTAAGTAGGAAAAACCAGGAATCGACCCAGTTCTTTCCAATGACATCATCTATTACTTGTTCCCCACATTTATATTTTTATTTTGCATTTTCCATGGTATTTGCCATTTGACTGGGTTTAAATTTCATAAGCAAACCTGTTTCATTTTTGTTTATCAAGTTGTGAGGGTGATTGGACCTCAGAAGAAATCACCATATCAAACTCAGCTTTTGTCTTGAGACTGCAAAGAATTGTATTGAAGATTATTATTGTTTTTCTGTATATGTAAAAGAAAATGAAGTGATACCTTCTTTAAGAGAAGATTTAGAGGAATTACAAAATTTGAGACAGGGAAATACTGACTTCTAACTGAACTCTAGGCTATTACAGGTATGAGACTTTGTCTTGCAATCAAATATTAATCTAAGGAAACATATGCTTAAGTGTAAAATTGAATCATTTAAAAAATAAATACTCGATACTTTAAATATATATTTCAATTGTTGCAAACTAGAGAATTTGCTGGTGATTTTAAGAAATCGAAATATGAAGGCTATGCAATGTTAGGATAGGTATGGGTGACTGGAAAAAATATTCCTTGTGTAGAACAATTCTGAAAATATAAATCAGATGTTAGGAATGATGTTTTTATATATATATTCTCTTTTAAAAAGAAGTCTTCAAAGTGGTTTCTATTATTTCATCTCATGGAAAGAAACTAAATTTCAGCAGGGTTAAATGACTTTCACAATTCACAGAACAACTAGGTTTTAGATTGAGGAATTGAAATACCCTTCTGACACAAAACCATAATATAAAGATTGAAACTTAGTATCTAAATCATCTGAGTTTGTGAATGAAGTAGTAGAATATAGCTATAAGACATATTAAATTCTTAAATAGCAGTGGCAGTGGAGAAAAAGAGAATAGAATATTACATCTGACACCAAATGAAGTGATACTTAACCATCCAGCAAAATGTTTTTCACACCAGAAATTTTTGTTTTAGAATATGGGACCATCATCTAATTACTCAATCCAAACAGAAATTTAAACACACAAACAAGACAATTCGAAGCCTTTCTTCATTCCTCTAATTAATAAGTACTCCCACACACTATTAGAAAATCTTTAATATTATATTTTCATAATATAACTTTCTCTCATTATAAGGTTCAAAAGACTTTTTGACAGAGCTTTGAATGATTAAATTTTGAATAGTAAAGACTTAGGTTCTATTATATTACTTTAATTAAAACCAATGATAATGCAATGCCAACCCATCCAAAGGTCCCAACTGATTTTGGCAAAAAAAACCCACACTACAATATCCATATAGCCATTATTTTTCACACAAGGAAACATCACAGCCATTGGGACCTGTGCACCCCAAAATTTAGTCTTCAGTATTAACCTCTTTCAATGCACTTTTTTCTGTCAAATTTATAATTGCGGGCTTTTCCATGGCTCTTAGACTCACACACTTTCATCACTACTTTTTGCAAGCTTAAAAAAGATTTTAACATTTCCTTTATTGTAGGAAAGATTACAGCTTTAATGAATAACATATTTTAAGAACCAGGCATTAGATCGATAACAATGGAAAGGACCATAGCACTATGTATTCAGAGAAAGCTACATATTAAACCCCCAAAATATGAACAGACATTTTGATGACCATAGATTGGGTGGCTTATACAACAAAAATTGTTTTTCCACAGTCCCGGGAGCTGGAGGTCTGAGACCAGGTTGCCAGAATGGTGGGTTTCTCATGAAAGCTTCTTGTTGACCACCTCCTCACTAGGTCCTCACATGGCCTTTCTTTGTGCATGTAGAGGAAGAGAGTGTTGGTGTCTTCCCATTTTTATAAAGAAACCAATGCTATTAAATTAAGGCATTATTCTTATGACCTCATTTAACTTTTCTCATAAACACCTTATCTGTAAAAAGTATGGTCACATTGAGTCTTCAACATATAAATTTTGTGAGACACAAATACTTAGTCTGTAACATTTGCCAAAATTCATCTTCTTTCTCTGTGTAAAATACATTGATCTCATCCCAACTGTCTAAAAAGTTTAATTTATTCCAGCATCATCTCTAACAGCTGAAGTCTCATCTACATAACATCGAAATCAAATACAAGGGAGACTCAAGTTATGGTTCACCTTGAGGCAAAATTATTCTCCTGTAAAATCAGAGAAGTTATAAGCTTTTAAATACAATGGTGGGAGAGGAATAGATAAACAAGGCATTCCAATATCAATAGGGAGAAATTAGAAAGAAGAAATAAATGACTTATCTCTAACTGTTCCAAAAAATAGTAAGGCGAATTCCATTAGATCTTTTGGCTGGATAATAATCCTTTTGGTTTGATTATCGGTCTTTTGGACAAACTGGAGTTACAATGTCACCTTTGCAGCTCGGCATGGTGACCCTGTCCCGTCAGTGCTACAAGGACCCTCCCCATGCTGATTCTTGCAAGATTAAAATGCTTTGTCTCTGAAGCTCTAGATCAGGGGTCCCCAAACTACGACCCATAGACTGCACGCGGCCCCGTGAGGCCATTTATCCGGCCCCCACTGCACCTCTTTCATTGGTGGTCAGTGAGAGGAGCATAGGATGCATCCGCACCCATAGTTCCCATTGAAATACTGGTCAGTTTGTTGATTTAAATTTACTTGTTCTTTATTTAAATATTGTATTTGTTCCCATTTTATTTTTTTTTTTTACTTTAAAATGAGATATGTGCAGTGTGCATAGGGATTTGTTCATAGATTTTTTTATAGTCCGGCCCTCCAACGGTCTGAGGGACAGTGAACTGGACCCTGTGTAAAAAGTTTGGGGACCCCTGCTCTAGGCACAACCATCCAGGGATGATCCTAAAAGGGAGAGACAGCCACACCTCTGGACACTGAGAAAGAAATAGCCTTGGCCTCTGAGCTTGGGGTAGAAATAACAGTCCTGGTGATTCCTGAATTATTCTTAGGGTTAAGACGTCAACATACAAATTTTTGAGGAAACACAAATATTTCATTCAGAACATTCTGCAAATTAAAATTTACTATAGCATATTTTCAGTAACAATTATAAATATGTGGTCAATATTATATAAAATTTGTTAAAAGGAAAATTTATAGGATCAGAGATCAAAATATCTAGGATTTTTATACATTACTCAATTTCCATCTGTCATCTGGACTAATACAATATTCTCTAAACTGTTCTGTGTAATACCTAAACTTATCAATGATTTCCCATGTAACTTAAAAAGATATTGTAAATACTTCACATATAAGATACTCAATATGATCTAGCTAGTTCCCAGCTGCTAGTTTCTGTGGTCCCATTTTCTGTTTGCCTGCAAAGCATTTTTTCTATTTGATATATTCATTCAGCCACAAATTGATTCTGTAACTTAGTCCTGGCAAGTTATTTTGCCCTCACTGGAAGCACCATGTCTTTACTCCATATGTCTGACCAGATTTTTGCATTCAGTTCCTGACCACCACACCACAATGGGTCACTCTCACCTACTCACCCACAAAACAGTATTCTCCAATCCAGCCCCCTGTTTATTTCTCTTTGCAATTTTATGTGATTCCTTTTCTCCTAGATTAATGTGAATATATGTACATCTGTTTTACTAACTGCTTTATTTTCAGTATTCATCACAGAATAGTTGGCACATAATATGTAATTAATAAATATTGGATACATTAACCGAAAAAAAGACTGAATTGATTAAATGTTTAAAAGGTAGTTTTTATGACATTTGTTTGTTAATTTGATGTAGTGGTGAGAATACATCTTTAACAAAAAAGATTTTGATCCAAGTGAATGTGGCCATTAGAAGCACTGATAAGAAAACTTAGGCTAAAATTTAAAAGTTTTGTTGGGAAACCTTAGGGGATAAGTTTGGAGAGGCAAAGTGGGGCAACAGTATTCTAATAAATGTATGAAAGGACACATAATTATCAGCTTTTTACAAATATTATGTATAAATTACATATGCTCATTCTATATCACCTTGGAATTAAGCAGGTTAAATGTATTATGCCATCTCATAATATCAGCCCTATCATTGGTTTTATTGGTTTCATCTAGATTAAAAGAAAATAAAACACACAGTGGTAAAGTAACTTTCCCGGGGTTCTGAATCTCAAAAGGGTAGAACTTTCTCAATGTTGAGACCCTCTGACAACAACTAGTTACTGATACAATAAAAATTGATAGCCAGTACTTACAAATATAAATCCAAGATTTACATTACCAAATCAAATAAATGAGAGAAGTCTCTTTTCACATCTGAACTTGGGCAGGGGACTGAATATGAGGAAAAAAATTGGTTTGGTTTGGTTTTGCCTGAAAATGGCACCACTTAAGAAGTCTATATGTATATTCAAAACAGATAGCAAATAGCAAAAATTCAATTTAAAGAATCTTTTTTTTTTTTTTTTTTTTTTTACTTTTAATCAGTAACTCAAACTATTGTTGCCACTAACAAAGCAAGAATCAGAATATCACTTTACCCTACACAGGTTCTGCACTAATTGTCAGCCAACAGAAGGAGGAGTAGATGGAGGGTAAAATGGCTAACTGTAAACAAATAGAACTGTGCATAACTGGAAGATGAGAACCTAAAAACACTTCCTAAGCCTGAAACACAGGATTAGGCAGATTTACCCAACCAATCCATTTTATGTACCATTTATTCCTCAAAGTAAAAAAATGGAGCTCAAATGATTACACATAGCTGTGAGGTTTTTGTTTTCTAAAATGTATCAATTAGATAAGTCACTGTCCCCTCTCAGGGACAGAAGAGGCAAGGGGTATAATAAGAGAAAACTCCCTCTGAGCCAGACACTATATCCATCATTTCTGTGATATTTCTGATTTTTGCTTATTGTTTTTGTCTACAAGGAACAGAATAACCACCTAGAAATGTGTTCATGATTGAGATTAGTGATTACCATATATCATTAAATAAATATTCCAGAGGAAAGTTGTTTCAGAAGACTTAATTTAATAGTTCAACAAGGGAGGAATTTAAACCTAAATTACCATGATTCACTGGGTTTGCTTCATCATTCTTTCAGAGCTCCCACTGCTCCATGTTTTCATGTGACAATATCTCTTATCCCAAAGATGAAGTGTTCTTCCTTTTCTGTTTCTCTACTTCTACTTTATTGTTAGGATATTCTTTCCCAGAAGCCTCACATCAGGTGTCTTTTGATGTCTCCGTGGCCAGAATTTGATCATATTTTCAACGTTAAACTTATAACAAATAAAGAAGAGTAGAATTACCAACAATTGACTGAAAACCGTCATATTATCCCCTGAAATTGTTGGAAGAAACCATTATTCCTGAACTCATTGTTGCCCTCTGTGTGTCTAAAAAAGGGAGAAAAATAAGTTATTTTGGCAATGAAGGCAAAGATGAAATAATGTTTATCAAATTGTGTTTTTCTCCATTTTTTCTTTATTACCTTTTTATAATAGAGAGTCAAGTGTTTGAAATAAATGTAATATTATTAATTTATGGATATAGCAAGATTCTGAAGCCTGCCAGCATTTCATAATTAATTTAAAAATTAATATAATTCTACTTTAAGTTATACTAAATTATTCCAACACAAATGAAAACTGAAACGTTATCAAAATCAATTTAATCAACTAATCAGACAGAATCTTTTAGAAAAGTAATATTGCCAAATGATTAACCTCTGATAATTTTATTCTTTATAAACATAATTTTCCTTCCTTTTTCAGGCAATCAATAAAATGAGCATCTAACATATAGTACAAGCTTCTTTGTAATGTATCAAAATAAAGATCTATCTATGATTTTATATTTTCTACATAAGCAACTAAAGAAAGTTTTTGCATTATTATAGCAAAATGAAGTACAATTTAGTTACGAACAAACACAGCATGTTATGACTGAATATAATATTTGACTAGTGAACACTATAGTAGTTGCCTTCAATCTTCAAAAGTAAATTTTAAAAATAGTCACCTTTTAATTTAAAATGAAATTTTGCAGAATGTATTTAATTAAATTGGTATGCTTTAAACAGAATGTTGCAAATGTTCAGAGTATCATGTGGTTAGGTAGTTACCACAGTTCTGTTGTTCTTAATTACTCATCTGAAGGCCAAATGAATCAGTAGTCCAATGGGAGAAATTATCATATTTACAGAAGAACATGACTCTCAGGATGGAGTTTTCAGCAAGCCTCATTTACTATTACAAAGTCAGTAACAGAGCAATTCAATACAAATGAGAATTGTATGATGCGAAATAAGCTAAATGTCATCAACTTGGGGTTGGAGACAATATGATAGAGAGTCACAATTTTTCAGAAGTTTATTTTAGCAAATTTCTGAATACAGCAATGTAGAACTTGAGAAAAAAATAAAAACAATTTCATTCTGAGAGACTTATTATGAAAACTAAACTCCTGGTGCTATGGATTCTACTAAGATATATGTCATTTTATTAAGGCACAAGGAAAGTTCAGAAGTGCTGCCAACTGTAGATTGTTATTTTTATTGTCTGGCTATATTGAATAGAGATATTGAAAGGATTTTCTGTCTGAAGCAGCTGTAAAAATACAGCCCACTATCCCAAATGTCTAGCTGAATAAACTCTCTGTGACAATTGTCATATGACCATGCAATTAGAACTCAAAGAGAAATACAGGCATTTTCTTTGAAAAAATTTTTGAACATTTCTATTGAATTTATTGAAGGGGTATTGTTAACACAATTATGTAGGTTTCAGGTTTATGACTCAGTAATACATCATCTGTACTTGTATTTTATATTTCACACTCCAAGTCGTCTCCTTTCATAGTCAGTTACCCCCCTTATTTTTTCTTCTACGTCTCTCACCCCTCTTTCCTCCTGGTAATCACTATACTGCTGTTTGTGTCTATAATTTTTTTGTTAGGCTTGTTCCTTCCAATGTTTTTACCCAGCTGTGCCACTCACCCTTACACTCTGATTGCTGTCAGTCTGTTCTCTATGAGTCTGTTTTTATTTTGTTTGTTAGTTTTGTTCATTAGATTCCATGTAGAAGGGAAATCATATGGCATTTGTCTTTATCTGACTTGACTTATTTCACGTAACACTCTTCAGTCCCATTCCTGCAGTTGTAAAAGGTAACATTTTCTTCTTTTCTATGGTCAAGTAATATTCCACTGAATATATGTACCATGGCTTTTCCATCCACCCATCTACTGATGGGCACTGGGATGTTTCCAAATTTTGGTTATTGTAAATATTGCAATAAACATAGGGGTGCATATAATATCTTGAGTTAGTGTTTTGAGTTTCTTCCGATATAATTCCAAAAGTGTCATCACTAAGCAATAAGACAATTCCACTTTTAATTTTTTTGCAGTAACTCCATACTGCTTTCCACAATGGCTACATCAGTTTGAATTCCCACCAACAGTGCATGAGAGTTCCCTTTTCCCCACATCCTTGCTAACACTTGCTATTTGTTGATTTATTGGAGATAACCATTGAAACAGGTTTGAGATAATATCTTATTGTGGTTTTCATTTCTCTGATGATTAGCCATTGAGCATCTTTGCATATGTCTATTGGTCATCTCTATGTCTTCTTTAGACAAATGTCTATTCAGGTTCTTTGCTCATTTTTTAACTGAATTATTTTTTTTCTTTTTGATTTTTGTTTGTTTGATTGGTTGGTTGGTTAGTTGGTTGGTATTTATAAATTTTGGAAATTCATCCCTTCTCAGATATATCAGTAAATATATTTTCCTGTCAGTGGGTTGTCTTTATATTTTGTTGATGGTTTCTTTTGCTATGGAAAATCTTCTTAGTTTGATAAAGAAGACTAACATACAAAGGGGAAAGATAGTCTATTCAATAAATAATATTGTAAAAATTAGACAGACACTTGTAAAAAATAAATGAGACTACTTTTCTTACACCATACACAAGAATAAACTCAAAATGGATTAAAGACTTAAATGTTAGACTTGAAACCATAAAAAAATCCTAGTGGAAAAGATAAGTGGTAACCCTCAGACATTTCTCATAGCAATATTTTTTCTGCTGTATTGCTTCGGGCAAGGGAAACAAAAAAAAACAAATGGGACTATATCAAACTTCTTTTAAAACTTACACTTTGCAACTAATCAGAAGTAATAACTCTTAGGAACACTATTTGGGTAGAGTTAAAAAGATTAGAAATATAATTGATTCATTGAAACTTTGGATGTCTAAGACCTTCTCATGAGTCAGTATATTAAATTTCTAATTATGGACAATGATGATTCTTTTTCTGAGACAGCACTAATTCATTTTATTAAAGCAAATAAAAAGACCAAATGCAGGTATATGACCCATGTTTAAAATAGATGTATCTTTTTCTGTAGAGCAGATGAATTTTTCTAAGTAGCTATAAGTAGCAAATGCTGTTTGGTTATACTTATGAGAAAACCACAGGTAACATCCAGATGTCAATTATTATCGATGGAATAGATAAGTCCCCTTATAAAGTCAATAAATAAAGGCCAAACTCAAATACACATTTCATGCTCCCCATCACTACCACCAAGACAAGAACTAGCAAGAAGAAATTCATATATATGTGTGTGTGTGTGTGTGTGTGTGTGTGTGTGTGTGTGTGAATATATATATGAGCATACATACTGTTTAGTGTCAGTATCAGGTTACAAATAATGATACTACTGGCAGGCACTTACTTGACTGCTTACTAATTTTGTTGAACCTCTATTGACATTTTCTTGACCTAAGCCAATGGTGTGGCTGGAACAGCCACTGTGGTTTTCATTATGATGAAAAGATGCAGCTCAGCAACATCAGAGCTATATAGCAAGTTGAAGGAAGAGAGAGACAGAGAAAAAGAGATCTCTGGGGTTTTCTGGGTTTAATCTATATTGGCAAATTTAAAATATGAGTAGGACTTAAAGTTTGGAAAAGAAAAAGTAAGGATCATTCAAAGGTCAGTTTTCTAGGTTACCCAAGCCTTTCTAACAGGAGGACTCCATGAGGTAGAGAGGTAATGCCTTCTTATCTATTTGTTTAGCTAGTAACTGGCAATATGTTTCTTTGAGATGTATATATAAGGAAACAATATGAAAAGCAGACTGAGTTTCTAAAATCTAATTAGATATTTATGTCATTTAGAGTCTGAACTTTTGTGAAACCTACTGTTGGGCAGATAAAATATATTAGGCTCATTTTTTAAAGATGGCATTGCCCACATGTAGACCCGTTGCCCAGGTGATGATATTGGTTGCCCTTCTTGCTTGAGATGGGCGTGATTATATTAACGTGTGTTGGGGACAGGCTATAAGCAGACAGGATCCTTATAGCCTAAGGCTTAGTTTTAATACTAAGCCTTTCCCACCCATTTTGATGTCGGGTGGTGCACTCTCATGAGGAATCCCATTATGACTCAAATAAGTGACTTTGTATCAGAGACTTTCTAGTTTGTATATTGGATTAAAGGTTTTTAATCTACACTATAAAGTGGGGCAGACCAAGAGCTTGCTCTCTCTTGGTTCCTGAGATTAGCATTAGAATGGAGGATAGGAGAAGCATCCAAGATGGCAGGGTGCTGAAGGAGAAGCCAGTTTGTGCAGAGAGAAGGAAATGAAGAACAAAGGTAAATAAGGCTGGAGAGGTTAGAAACCTTTGATTCTAGGAAACTTGAATAAATCAGTGGTTTTGGGAGTCCTGAATGAAAAGGGAAGTGTTTTCTCACTGCGTGTATTTCTTGTCTGCTGGGTGCAAGCTAGAATTAAAACTAATGGCCCACTAGTTTGTGGTTCTGTTGTTTTACTACTGTCTGTTTGAATCAGATGCAAACCTGCACAGGCCAGGCCGCTATAATGATGGCTGCCATGGCTACTGGCTTTACATTTACTTAATTTATATTTTTCCTTCTCCGCATCCTTATATTTCTCTTTTTCTTTTTAATTACACTAAAATAAGATTGTTATATAAATGTTTTTGTGATGACCACTTTCTTAGTGCAGATATAGACAATTAAGTTTTGATTGACAATTGTTATTTCCCAAATGGTTTATAGTCCAATAGTTCCACAACTTACTCAACCTTAATGATAAAATCATAATTTCTATAAAAAATGCATTTGAGGGAGCCAAGGCTTATGGACCGATGTGCAAGCACAGTTCCACCAATGGGGGTGGGGCAAAAGCCTGGGATCGGGTGGAGACTTGTGGCTGAACAAAGGTGCTCACTCCTGCCTGTGGTGCCCCTGGTTCATTGCACAGCCCCACCCGTGGGGGTGGAGTGAAGGTTGAGGCCTGCCGAGGTTTGTAGACCTTGGCACATGAACACAGCCCCTCCCAGGGAGGAGAGGCAGAAACTATAGTGAGAGGACACTGACGCTGGCAACGCCCATACTCGACCCCCCGAGGCAGCTGCAGAGGAGGTGGTGGGCCTGCAGATAGATCACTCTTAGGGAACACAGAGGCCACACCCATTGGATTTTAGTGGCCACACCCTCCTTATACACAGGCAAAATGGGAAGGCAGAGAAATGCAACCCAAATGAATCAAAAGATATCCCTAGAAAAGGACTTGAATGAGTCAGATATAACCAAATTACTGGATGCAGAGTTTCAAATATGATTGTTAATATGCTCAAAAATCTTAGAACAACAATAGATGGTCATAACGAACATCTAAATAAAGAGATAGAAAGTATAAAAAAGGACATTGAAATAATAAAAAGGAATCAGTCAGAAATAACAAATACAATATCAGAAATAAAGACCACAATGGAAGAAATGAAAAAAAGGATGGATGAAACTGAGGATTGAATCGGTGAGTTAAAGGACAAGATAAATAAAAAGCAAGAAAACAGAGCAGCAAAAAGAAAAGAGAGTCAAAATGCCTAAGGAAACTCCAAGAGAGCTCTGTGATAACATGAAGTAAAATAATATCCATATAATAGGGATTCCTGAAAAAGAAGAGAAAGAACAAGGGATATTTTGTTCAATCAAATCATAGTGTAAACTTTCCTAAATTAATGCAGGAAAAAGTCACACAAGTTCAGGAAGCACAGAGAATTTCATTAAAGAGAAACCCAAAGAAATCTACAACAAGACACATCATAATTAAAATACCAAAGCAAGTGATAAAGGAAAAACATTAAGCTGCTAGAGAAAAAAAAGCTATTACCTACAAAAGAGCCCCAAGAAGGATGACATCCAACTTATCAACAGAAACACTTGAGGCCAGAAGGGAAATGCAAAAAATATTCAAAGTAAGGCAAAACAAAAGCCTACAACCAAGACTACTTTATCCAGCAAGGTTAATGTTTAAAATTGAAATAGAAATAAAACGCTTCCCCCCCCAAAAAAATCAAGAAACTCATTACAACCAAACCAATGCTATAAGAAATGTTAAGGGGTGCAGAACGAAGATGGCAATGGAGTAGGCGGACGTACCAACTTCCAACTCCCAGAACAAAAGTGGATTATAACTCAATTTTAAGAACCATCATCTGGATAAACCAACTTTGAACTAAACTAAGTGGACTCTTCAACCAAGGAACACTGCAGAAGCCACATTGAGACTGGTAGGAATAGTAAAAACGCGAAGAGGGCTGCCCAGCTCCCCAGAGCAAACGGCAGCCCAGAGAGACCCGCATGGCAGGAGGAGAGTTTGGCGGAGAGGGAGGGACCTGGGTCCCAGGAACCAAGCCCCAGACTGCAGTCCCAGAGCCTAGAAGAGGCGTTTGGACAGTATTGAGCTGTGAAACAAGTGAGGATAATGTTTGAGTGAGAGAGAGCTTTTTAAAAACCCAAGATTCTTTTTAAAGGGACAGCGCAGAAAACCTCTCTCACAACCACCCACCCGGGGCTCCAGGGAACGGGGACAGAGGAGAAGAACAGAGCAGCAAGAACAGAGTGTGGACTGAAGGTACAGGGACACTCTGAGGGACAGCCACCCTAACCCCTGGGGTAAGTCATTTCCCTAATCAAAAAGAATATTTCCCCTATAACTAGCAATACCAGCAAAGGGAGACAGGACACTAGCCAAACTAGCTCTCCCGCGGCAATGAGAGCAGAGCTGCTTAGAGGGAGGGAGCTCCCAGGCCTACAGTATGGAGACTTAGGGCACTTACATCTCTACTGAGGGTTGCTGAAGGGATGGTGGCGGCAGGACGCTGAAATGCGATCCTGTCGGCATGGGCGGAGGCAGAACCAATGTGAGCTCGGTCTAGGCCAGTAGGGGCGGAAGAGACGCGCGAAAGCGGTCTGGCAGCTGTGGCCCGCCTGTAATCCCACCTGTGGGAAAATAACGGGAGGCAAGGAATGGGCTGAGATCTGCTCTGCGACCCTGCGCAATCTGGCCCTGACCGCGGGGATGGGGCTAGGACCAGGGACGAGCGGGGGCTCAAGGCTGAGCTCACACTACCAGCCACACCAGGCTGGAGAAACCGCGAATTGCCATCCTACATGCGCAAGCTGGCTCGGAATGCAAGGGTGGGGTAGAGTCCGGGACGAGCGGAAGCTTGCATCTGAGCTCACGCCAGCAAACACACCCGGCCCAATAAACCATGAATTGCAACACTGTGCAGGAGGACCCTGGCCTCGAGGGCGGGGCTAAATTCCAGAGGGGCAAAGGTTCACAGCTGAGAGCACGTCAAAAGCCCAGCCCAACCCGCAAAACTGTGGCAAGCAGGCTCTGACTGAGGGTGCTGGGCATAAGCCCAGAAACAGGTTGGGTTCTCAGATGAGCAAAGGTGATGACCTCTACCCTTGGTGCTGAGGCTTGTGGCTTGAGTGACAGCCCCTCCCACGGAGCAGAGGTAGAAATCACAGCAACAGCCGCAGTAGGCTGACACTGGCAACGCCCATACCCAACTGCCCTAGGCAGTAGCAGAGGGGGTGGCAGGCCTGCAGACAGACCACACCTAGAGAACACCTACTGGACTCCACTGGCCACAACTTACTTACACACAAACAAAATGGGCAGGCAGAGGAATGTAAACCAAGTGAATCAAGAGAAATCCCCAGAGAAGGACCTAAATGAACCAGATATAACCAAACTACCAGAAGCAGAATTTAGAATAATGATAGTTAGGATGTTCAAAGAAATTAGAGCAACAATGGATAGTCTCTATGAACACCTAAATAAAGAGATAACAAGTATAAAAAATGAAATTAAAATAATAAAAAAGAATCAGACAGAAATGACAAATACAGTATCAGAACTGAAGACCACAATGGAAGGAATTAAAAGCAGGATGAATCACGCTGAGAATCGAATCAGCGAGTTAGAGGACACAATAAACAAAGGCACAGAAGCAGAGAAGAAAAAGGAAAAGAGACTCAAAAAATGTGAGGAAACTCTAAGGTAGCTCTGTGACAACCTGAAGAGAAACAACATTCACATCATAGGGGTGCCTGAAGAAGAGGAAAGAGGACAGGAAATGGAAACTTTGTTCAATCAAATCATAGCAGAAAACTTCCCTAAATTAAGGCTGGGAAATACCCCTCATGTTCAAGAAGCACACAGAACTCCATTAAAGAGAAACCAAAAAAAAATCTACACCAAGACACATCATAGTTAAAATACCAAAGCTAATAGATAAAGAAAAATTTTTATAGCTGCTAGAGAAAAAACGGCTATTACCTACAAAGGAGCCCCCATAAGGATGACATCGGACTTCTCAACAGAAACACTTGTGGCCAGAAGGGAATGGCAAGATATATTCAAAGTAATGCAGAACAAGAAACTACAACCAAGACTACTCTATCCAGGAAGACTAACGTTTAAAATTGAAGGAGAAATAAAGAGCTTTCCAGACAAAGAAAGCCTCAAGGAATTCATTAAAACCAAATGAATTCTGCAAGAGATACTATGGTACCTGTTGTGAACAGTTCAAAGGGAGGAAAGAATATAGCAAAACAAATATACAGCTTTAAAGAAGAAAAAAGTACAAAATGGATGTACCTTGATAATATTATACGGAGTGAAATAAGTAAATCAGAAAATAAAACTGAGAACAGCATGATTTCATAAATAGGTTGGACATAAAAACGAGACTATGAGACATGGACAAGAGAGTGGTGGTTATGGGGTGAGGAGAGGAAGGGGAAAGTGGGATAGGGAGAAGGGAAGGGGCACAGAGAAAACCAGATAGAAGTTGTCAGAGGACAATTTGACTTTGGGTGATGGGTATGCAACACATTTGAATGATAAGATAATCTGGAGATGTTTTCATTGTACATATGTACCCTGATTTATTGGTGTCACCCCATTAAAGTTAACAAAAAAAATAAAAAAAGGAAATGTTAAGGGGCCTGTTGTAAACAGATCAAAGGGGGAAATGAATATAGCAAAAGAGGAATACAGCTTTAAAGAATAAATTGGCAATTAACAACTATATATCAATAATAACCTTAAATGTAAATGGATTAAATGATCCAATCAAAAGACATAAGGTAGCTGTGTGGATAAGAAAATCCATAAATATGCTACAAAAGACATACCTTAAAACAAAAGATGCACATAGACTGAAGGTAAAAGGATGGAAAAATAATTTCATGCCAATGGAAAAAGAAAAAAAGCTCCTGTAGCAATACTTATATAAGACAAAATGAACTTTAAAACAAGGGCTATATATAGTAAGAGATAAAGAAGGTCACTACATAATGATAAAGGGTGCAATCCAACAGAAAGATATAACCATTATAAATATCTAAACACCTAATATAAGAGCACATACATATATAAAGCAGACTTTGATGAATATAAAGGGCGAGATCAACAGCAATACAATAATAGTAGATGTTTTCAATACTACACAAACATCAACAGATAGATCCTCAAGAAAAAAAATTAAGAAAGAAACAGCAGACTAAAATACACACTAGATCAACTGAATTTAATAGAAATCTTCAGAACATTTCACCCTAAAGTAGTAGAATATACATTCTTTTCATGTGCACATGGTACATTCTCTAGGATAGACAATGGCATTCTCTCTGATCACAAAGGCATGAAACTAGAAATCAATCACAACAGAAAAACTGAAAAAAACTTAAACACTTGGAAACTAAATAGCATGTTATTAAATAAAGAATGAGTTAACAATGAGATCAAAGAAGAAATTAAAAAGATTCTAAAAATGAATAATAATGAGCATACAACAATTCAAAATTTATGGGACACAGTAGAAGCAGTATTGAGAGAGAAGTTCATAGCATTACAGGCATACCTTAAGAAACTAGAAAAAGCTCAAATAAACATCTTAACTCTGAACCAAAAAAAAACTAGAAAAAAGAACAGCAAGTAAAGCCGAGAGGTAGTAAAAGGAAGGAAATAATAAAGATCAGAGTGGAAATAAATGACATAGAGGCCTAAGAAACAATATAGAGGATCAATGAAACCAGGAGCTGGTTTTTTAAAAAGGTAAACAAGATCGATGAACCTTTAACCAGACTCACCAAGAATAAATGAGAGGACTCAAATAAATAAAATTAGAAATGAGAGTGGAGAAATAACAACTGACATACCAGAAATACAAAGGTTTGTAAGAAAATACTATGAAGAACTCTATGCCAAAAAAATTAGATAATCTCAATGAAATGGACAAATTTCTTGAAACATATAATATTTTAAAAATCAACCAATGGGATTAAAGCAGTTATCAAAAAACTCCCAAAAACAAAACCCAGGTCTCAATCAATGGCTTCACAAATGAATTCTACCAAATATTCAAAGAAGAGCTAGCTCCTATCTTTCCCAAGTTATTTCAAAAAATTCAAGAGGAAGGAAAACTTCCAAGCTCCTTTTATGAGGCAAGTATAATTATGATTCCTAAACTTGGCAAAGACAACACAAAGGAAGAAAATTATAAGCTGATGTCCCTGAGATGAACTTAGATGCTAAAATTCTCAAGAAAATATTAGCAAACTGAATCCAGAAATATATGAAAATAATTATACACCATGATCAAGTGGGATTTATTCTGGGGAGGCAAGGCTAGTATAATATTTACAAATCAATCAATGTGATTCATCACATAAACAAAAGGAAGAAGAAAAACTACATGTTAATCTCAATATATGCAGAAAAAGCATTTGATAAAATCCAGCACCCATTCATGATCAAAACTCTCAGCAAAACAGAAATACATGGAAAATGCCTCAACATGATAAAGGCCATCTATGACAAACCCACAGCCAACATTATACTCAATGGGTAAAAATTAAAAGCAACCCCCTAAAGATCAGGAACAAGGCAGGGGTGCCCCCCTTTTACCACTTTTATTCAACATAGTTCTGGAAGTCCTAGCCACAGCAATCAGACAACAAGAAGAAATAAAAGGCATCCAAATTGGAAAAGAAGAAGTAAAACTATCATTATTTGCATATAATATGATATTGTATAATGAAAACCCAAAAGTCTCAGTCAAAAAACTACTGGACTTGATAAATGAATTCAGCAAGGTGGCAGGATGTAAAATTAATACTCAAAAGTCAGAGGCATTTTCATACACCAACAATGAACTGTCAGGAAGAGAAATTAAGGAAACACCCCCTTCACTATTGCAACCAAAAAGAAATAAAATACCTAAGAGTAACTTTATCCAATAAGATTAAAGACTTATGCTCAGAAAATTATAAAACATTGATAAAAGAAATCAAGGAAGATACAAACAAGTGGAAGCATATACCATGCTCATGGTTAGGAAGAATAAACATCATTAAAATGTCTATATTACCCAAAGCAATTTATAAATTCAATGCAATACCAATTAAAATAGCAATGACATACTTCAAAGATATAGAACACATATTCCAAAAATTTATATAGAACCAAAAAAAGAACACAGATAGCCTTGGCAATTTTGCAAAGGAAGAATAAGTGGGTGGTATCACACTTCCAGAAGTCAAGTTATACTACAATGCCATTGTACTCAAAACAGCTTGGTACTGGCATAAGAACAGGCATATAGATCAATGGAACAGACAGAGAACCCAGAAATAAACCCAAAGCTTTATGGACAACTGATATTTGACAAAGGAGGAAAGAACATACAATGGAGTAAAGACAGCCTCTTTAACAAATGGTGTTGGGAAAATTGGACATCTACCTGCAAAAAAATGAAACTTGACTATCGACTTACACCATTCACAAAAATAAACTCAAAATGGATAGAAGACTTAAATGTAAGTCGTGAAACCATAAGCATCTTAGAAGAAAACATAGGCAGTAAGCTCTCTGACATCTCTTGCAGAGATATATTTGCCGATTTATCTCCACGGGCAAGTGAAATTAAAAACAGGATTATCAAATGGGACTATATCAAACTAAAAAGCTTTTGCACAGCTAACGACAATAAGAACAGAATAAAAAGACAAAGCACACAATGGGAATACATATTTAACAATACATCTGATAAGGGATTAATAACCAATATTTATAAAGAACTTGTAAAGCTCAACACCAGAAAGATAAACAATCCAATCAAAAAAATGAATAAATGAAATGAATAGTCACTTCTGCAAAGAGGACATACAGATGTCCAATAGGCATATGAAAAAATGCTCAACATTACTAATCATTAAAAAATTCAAATTAAAACCACAATGAGATATCACCTCACACCAGTCAGAATGGCGCTCATCACCAAAACAACACAGAACAAGTGCTGGCGAGGATGTGGAGAAAAGGGAACCCTCCTGCATTGCTGGTGGGAATGCAGACTGCTGCAGCCACTCTGGAAAACAGTATGGAGATTCCTGAAAAAATTAAAAATCAAACTGTCTTTTGACCTAGCTATCCCATTTTTAGTAATATAAACCAAAAACACCATAGCACTGTTTCAAAAGGAGAAATGCACCCCCATGTTTATGGCAGCATTGTTCACAATAGCAAAGATCTGGAAACAGCCCAAATGTCCATCAGTGGACGAGTGGATTAAAAAGCAGTGGTACATATATACTATGGAATACTATGGGGCCATGAAAAAGAAGGAAATCTTACCTTTTGCAACAACATGGATGGACCTGGAAAATATTATGTTAAGTGAAAATAAGCCAGGCAGAAAAAGAAAAATATCATATGACCTCACTCATTTGAGAAATTCAATGAATAATGTGAACTGAGGAATGAAATTGAGACAGAGTAGAGATCAAAGGGACAAGACTGAGAGGAAAAGCAGACAGAGGGAAAGGGGAGAATAGGTTGGGATAAAACGGAAGGGAAGTGGGGAGCATGCTGTTGGGAGGGGGCAAGCAAGATGTTGAGAGGAATACAGGGGATGGATCATGCATCTGGGGCAACACTAGAATCTATATAAACATAATAAAAAATGCATTTAAAATATATTGAAGCATTCATAATTAAGCCTATTTATTAATTTGATAAATACTCTCTTTATAGAAATATAACAAATGCAGCATTTATTATTTTGTAAATTATTAAAATAACTTTATAGATCAGGAAAATAAAGTTATATTGCTATATTAGTCTGTATTTTCTAGAGAAACTGACCAACAAAGGATATATATTTGATCAGACTGGAAACTCAGGCACAGTTTCTATCCTATATTCTTAAAAAATATATTTTTTTCCTCTAAGAGACATCAGATCATGCTCTTAAGGTTTTCAACTAGTTAAATGAAGCTCATTATAATAATGGATGGCAGTTTTTTGTTTTTTAAGTTAATGTCAACTTTCTGGTGTTGTTTATCACATCTGCAAAATACCTTCATAGCAACATGTAGAAACTAGTGCTGACCAAACAGATGATAAACACGCCTAACAAAATCGTCATGTAAAATTAATCATAACAATAAAATAAATAATAAAAAATCAGACATAGTATAAGTACTAGAGTCCAATTTCAAATACAGATCTGACTTATTGTGGTTTTTTAAATTAAAACTTTACATTTTTATTTTAATAAATAATATCTCAAAATATATTTCAAAGTGAAATATATGGGTGTTTCATTTTTAAATAATATACATTTAAAATAGTATTTTAAATAGGATCTATATGTATACATTTGAACTGAGTCTCAAAATGTTAGATATAAATCCAAGATGCCTTCAGAATAGGCAAACACCACAACCCCCAAACACCTAAGGGTACTGATTATTAAGTTTGACAAGTAAAATTTTATTGGAATCAACTAAATCCTCAATGGACAAAAGATAGTGTAGATAACGTGTTCAATAATGTGTAGTTAAGGGAGCAAGATGGCGATGGAGTAGGTGGACGTACCAACTTCCAACTCCCAGAACAAAAGTGGATTATAACTCAATTTTAAGAACCATCATCTGGATAAACCAACTTTGAACTAAACTAAGTGGACTCTTCAACCAAGGAACACAGAAGAAGCCACATTGAGACTGGTAGGAATAGCGAAAATGCGAAGAAGGCTTCCCACCTCCCCGGAGCAAATGGCAGCCCAGAGAGACCCGCGTTGCGGGAGGAGAGTTTGGCGGAGAGGGAGGAACCTGGGTCCCAGGAACCAAGCCCCAGCCTGCAGTCCCAGAGCCTAGAAGAGGTGTTTGGACAGTTTTGAGCTGTGAAACAAGTGAGGGAGCTCCCAGGCCTACAGTGTGGAGTATTAGGGCCCTACCTACTCTGTTGAGGGTTGCTGAAGGGTATGATGGCGGCAGGACACTGAAACGCAGTTCTGTCGGCATGGGCAGAGGCCAAACCAGTGTGAGCTCTGTCTAGCCCAGCAGGGGCGGAGGGGATGCGTGAAAGCGGTCCGGAAGCTGAGGGGCCTGGCTGCAATGCCACCTGCGGGGACAAAGCGGGAGGCCAGGAACGGGCAGAGATCTGCTCTGAAACCCTGCGCAAGCAGGCCCTGACCGCGGAAATGAGGCTAAGACCAGAAACGGGCGGGGGCTCATGGCTGAGCTCACGCTACCAGCCCCGCCCGGCTGGAGAAACTGTCGTTTGCCATTCTACGTGCGTGAGCGGGCTCCAAGCGCGGGTGACGGGGTAAACCCTGAGACCAGTGGAAGCTCATAGCTGAGCCCATGCTACTATCCCCACGCAGCCAGAGAAACTGCGGTTTGCCATCCTACGTGCACGAGTGGGCTCCGAACGCAGGGGAGGGGTAGAGTTCGGACGAGCGGCAGCTTGCAGCTGAGCAAAGCCAGCAAACACACCCGGCCCAATAAACCTTGGTTTGCAACCCTGCGCAGAAGGGTCCTGGCCTCAAGGGCCGGGCTAAAACTCTAGACGGGCAAAGGCTCACAGCTGAGAGCACATCAAAAGCCCTGCCCAACCTGAGAAACTGTGGTGAGCAGGCTGACTGCGGGTTCTGGGCATAAGCCCGGAAACAGGCTGTGTCCACAGCTGAGCAAAGGTGCTCACATCTACCCTTGGTGCTGAGGCTTGTGGCTTGAGTGACAGCCTCTCCCACAGAAGAGAGGCAAAAATCAAAGCAAAAGCCACAGTGGGACGGCGCTGGCAACGCACATACCCAACCGCCCTAAGCAGTTGCAGAGGGGGTGACAGGCCTGCAGACAGATCACACGTAGAGAACACAAAGGGAACACCTACTGGACTCCACTGGCCACAACTTACTTACACACAGACAAAATGTGCAGGCAGAGGAATGCAAACCAAATGAATCAAGAGAAATCCCCAGAGAAGGACCTGAATGAACCAGATATAACCAAACTACCAGAAGCAGAATTTAGAATAATGATAGTTAGGATGTTCAAAGAAATTAAAGCAACAATGGATAGTCATTATGAACACCTAAATAAAGAGATAACAAGTATAAAAAACAAAATTGAAATAATAAAAAAGAATCAGACAGAAATGACAAATACAGTATCAGAACTGAAGACCACAATGGAAGGAATTAAAAGCAGGATGAATCACGCTGAGAATCGAATCAGCGAGTTAGAGGAGACAATAAACAAAGGCACAGAAGCAGAGAAGAAAAAGGAAAAGAGACTTAAAAAATGTGAGGAAACTCTAAGGGAGCTCTGTGACAACATGAAGAGAAACAACATTCGCATCATAGGGGTGCCTGAATAAGAGGAAAGAGGACAGGAAATGGAAACTTTGTTCAATCAAATCATAGCAGAAAACTTCCCTAAATTAAGGCTGGGAAATACCCCTCACGTTCAAGAAGCACACAGAACTTCATTAAAGAGAAACCCAAAAAGATCTAAACCAAGACACATCATAGTTAAAATACCAAAGCTAATGGATAAACAAAAAATTTTAAAAGCTGCTAGAGAAAAAAAGGCTATCACCTACAAAGGAGCCCCCATAAGGATGACATCTGACTTCTCAATAGAAACACTTGAGGCCAGAAGGGAATGGCAAGATATAATCAAAGTAATGCAGAGCAAGAACCTACAACCAAGACTACTCTATTCAGCAAGGCTAACGTTTAAAATTGAAGGAGAAATAAAGAGCTTCCCAGAAGAAGAAAGCCTCAAGGAATTCATAAAAACCAAACCAATTCTGCAAGAGATACTAAGGGGCCTCTTGTGAACAGTATAAAGGGAGGAATGAATATAGCAAAAGAAGAATACAGCTTTAAAGAATAAAATGGCAATAAACAACTACATATCAATAATAACCTTAAATGTAAATGGCTTAAATGATCCAATCAAAAGACATAGGGTAGCTGCGTGGATAAAGAAACAGGACCCATACATCTGCTGTCTACAAGAGACACACCTTAAAACAAAAGATGCACATAGACTGAAAGTAAAAGAATGGAAAAAAATATTTCATGCAAATGAAAATAAAAAACAGCTGGGGTAGCAGTACTTATATCTGACAAAATGAACTTTAAAACAAAGGCTGTAGTAAGAGATAAAGAAGGACACTACATAATGATAAAGGGAACAATTCAACAGAAAGATATAACTATTATAAATATCTATGCACCAAATATAGGAGCCCCAACATACATAAAGCAGACTTTGATGGATATAAAGGGCGAGATTAACAGCAATACTATCATAGTAGAAAACTTCAATACCCCTCTAACAACACTGGATAGATCCTCAAGAAAGAAAATTAATAAAGAAACAGCAGACTTAAAGGATACACTAGATCAACTTGATTTATTAGATATCTTCAGAGCTTTTCATCTAAAGTAGTAGAATATACATTCTTCTCAAGCGCTCATGGTACGTTTTCTAGGATAGACCACATGTTAGGACACAAAAATGGTCTCAATAAATTTAAGAAGATTGAAATCATATCAAGCATTTTCTCTGATCACAATGCCATGAAACTAGAAATTAACCACAAAAGAAAAACTGAAAAATACTCAAACACTTGGAAACTAAATAGCATGTTATTAAATAATGATTGGATTAACAATGAAATCAAAGAAGATATAAAAAAGTTTCTAGGAACAAATGATAATGAGCATACATCAACTCAAAATTTGTAGGACACAGCAAAAGCAGTACGAAGAGGGAAGTTCATTGCACTGCAGGCATATCATAAGAAGCTAGAAAAAGCTCAAGTAAGCAAATGACCCTGCATCTAAAAGAACTAGAAAAACAACAGCAAATAAAACCCAGGACAAGTCGAAGTAAGGAAATAATAATGATCAGAGCAGAAAAAAATGACATAGAGGCTAAGGAAACAATATTTAGGATCAATGAAACCAGAAGCTGGTTCTTTGAAAAGGTAAACAAGATTGATGAACCTTTAACTAGACTCACCAAGAAAAAAAGAGAGAGAACTCAAATAAATAAAATTTGAAAGGACAGTGGAGAAATAACAACTGACACAACAGAAATACAAAACATTGTAAGAAAATACTATGAAGAACTCTATGCCAAAAAATTAGACAATCTCGGTGAAATGGACAAATTTCTTGAATCATATAACCTTCCAAAAATCAATGTGGAAGAAGCAGAACACCTAAACAGACCAATTACAACAAATGAGATCGAAAAGGTTATCAAAGAACTCCCAAAAGAGAAATGTCCTGGGCCTGATGGCTTCACAAGTGAATTCTATCAAAAATTCAAAGAAGAACTAACTCCTATCCTTCTCAAGCTATTTCAAAAAATTCAAGAGGAAGGAAGACTTCCAAACTCCTTTTATGAGGCGAGCATAATTCTGATCCCAAAGCCAGGCAAAGACAAAACAAAAAATAAAAATGATAGACCTATATACCTGATGAATATAGATGTTAAAATTTTCAACAAAATATTAGCCAACTGGATCCAGCAATATATGAAAAAAATCATACACCATAATCAAGTGGGATTTATTATGGAGAGGCAAGGGTGGATCAATATTCGCAAATCAATCAATGTGATTCATCACATAAACAAAAGGAAGGACAAAAATCACATGATAATTTCAATAGATGCAGAAAAGGTATTTGATAAAATCCATCACCCATTCATGCTCAAAACTCTCAGTAAAGTGGGAATACAGGGAACATTTCTTAACATGATAAAGGCCATCTACGACAAACCCACAGCAAACATCATACTAAATGGACAAAAATTAAAAGCAATCCCCTTAAGATCAGGAAGCAGGCAGGGGTGCCCCCTTTTACCACTCTTATTCAACATAGTTCTGGAAGTCCTAGCTACAGCAATCAGACAAGAAGAAGAAAAAGAAGGCATCCAAATTGGAAAAGAAGAAGTAAAACTGTCACTATTTGCAGATGATATGATATTGTATATTGAAAACCCTAAAGTCTCAGTCAAAAAACTACTGGACCTTATAAATGAATTCAGCAAGGTAGCAGGATATAAAATTAATACTCAAAAATCAGAGGCATTTTTATATACCAACAATGAACTGTCAGCAAAAGATATTAAGGAAACAATCCCCTTCACTATTGCAGCGAAAAAAATAAAGTACCTAGGAGTAAATTTAACAAAGGAGGTTAAGGACTAGTACTCGAAAAATTATAAAACATTGATAAAAGAAATCAAGGAAGATACAAACAAGTGGAAGCTCATACCGTGCTCATGGCTAGGAGGAATAAACATCATTAAAATGTCTATATTACCCAAAGCAATTTATAAATTCAATGCAATACCAATTAAAATACCAATGACATACTTCAAAGATATAGAACACATATTCCAAAAATTTATATGGAACCATAAAAGAACACGAATAGCCTCAGCAATCTTAAAAAGAAAAAATAAAGCAGGAGGTATCACTCTTCCAGATAACAAATTTTATTATAAGGCCATTATACTCAAGACAGCCTGGTACTGACATAAGAACAGGCACATAAATCAATGGAACAGAACAGACGACCCAGAAATATACCCACAGCTTTTTGGACAACTAATATTTGACAAAGGAGGAAAGAATATACAATAGAGTAAAGACAGCCTCTTTAACAAATGGTGTTGGAAAAATTGGACATCTATCAGCAAAAAAAATGAAACAAGACCATCAACTTACACCATTCACAAAAACAAATTCAAAATGGATAAAAGACTTAAACGTAAGCTGTGAAACCATAAGCATCTTAGAAGAAAACATAGGCAGCAAGCTCTCCGACATCTGTAGCAGCAATATATTTGCCGATTTATCTCTACGGGCAAATGAAATAAAAGGAAAGATAAACAAATGGGGCTATATCAAACTAAAAAGTTTTTGCACAGCTAAAGACAATAAGAACAGAATAAAAAGACAAACCACACAATGGGAGAACATATTCGACAGCACATCTGATAATGGGTTAATAACTAAAATTTATAAAGAACTTATAAAACTCTACACCAGGAAGACAAACAATCCAATCAAAAAATGGGCTAAAGAAATGAATAGTAATTTCTCCAAAGAGGATATACAGATGGCCAATAGGCATATGAAAATATGGTCAACATCACTCTTCATTAGAGAAATGCAAATTAAAATCACAATGAGTTATCACCTCACACCAGTCAGAATGGCACTCATCAGCAAAACAACACAGAATATGTGCTGGCGAGGATGTGGAGAAAAGGGAACCCTTCTGCACTGCTGGTGGGAATGCAGACTCATGCAGCCATTGTGGAAAACAGTTTGGTGATTCCTCAAAAAATTAAAAATCGAACTGCCTTTTGACCCAGCTATTCCACTTATAGGAATATACCCTAAGAACACCATAGGACTGTTCGAAAAGAAGAAATGCGCTCCCATGTTCGTGGCAGCATTGTTCACAATAGCGAAGATCTGGAAACAGCACAAGTGTCCGTCAGAAGACGAGGGGATTAAAAAGGCTATGGTACATATATACTATGGAATATTACTCAGCCATAAGAAATGATGACATTGGATCATTTATAACAAAATGGATGGACCTTGATAACATTATACGGAGTGAAATAAGTATATCAGAAAGAAAGAAAAACTAAGAACAGCATGATTTCATACATAGGTGGTACTTAAAAGTGAGACTATGAGACATGGACAAGAGAGTGGTGGTTACAGGGTGGGTGGAGGGAGGGAAGGTTGGGATAGGGAGGTGAGGAGGGACACAGGGAAAACCAGATAGAAGGTGACAGAGGACAATTTGACTTTGAGTGACAGGTATACAACACAATTGAATGATAAGATAACCTGGAGATGTTTTCATTGTACATATGTACCCTGATTTATTGGTGTCACCCCCTTAAAATTAATAATAATAAAACATATAAAATAATGTGTAGTTAAAAGAATGAATGGGCCAAATCTTACATTCATGTGTGACTCAGCTATATTTCAGAAGCTGAACATAAAATCTCTCAATCTTGTATAGCCTGAGGAAATAAATGAATACAAGACTTAAAATAATTATAAAAATGTAAAAAGTTATAACAGGGCTTGTTCTCATATAATTATTACCCGCTCTCGTTAGTGTATTTATAAGTATTGCTCTGTAAATTAAGCATGCTGAGCATATGATATATATATATATATATATATATATATATATATATATATATATATATATATAATTTTTAAAAATTAAAAAAGAAATAATTTACTTATTTCAGTTTAAAATTTATTTTTTTAGCCAAACTCAAACAAGTAATATAACTTAGACCATTATTTTTCATTTAAAGTACTATTTCAACCTCAATAAATTAAAAGTTAATTGCTTAAGACTAATATTGGGTATTCACAGTTATGTTTGTGACCTATGACATATATATATATATATATATATATATATATATATATAAATATATATAGTTAGTATTCAATATCAGGTGAATTGTCAGTGAACCAGCTTCTACTGTGGTCACCCAAGACTTACAGAAAATGTGTTGTATTTTCTATTTATAACAAACAAAAATATCACACATTTTCACTCTTTTGCCGAATGAAATTACTTACAGGAACATATGTTCTGTTGAAAATATAAAGAAAGAAATAAAAAGATGTTTCTAAATGCAAGTTTTACACTATTTAATGCTGTGACATTGTTTCTAAGTTGATACATTATAAAATGATGCTAAATAAACTTCCTTTTTAAATCCTTATCACAGAAATATTTATGATTTTATTTCTGCATCTTTGTTATGAAATCTAAATGCAACCTAATGTGGTAGACTATGGATTTAGCTAAATCTGCCTCTAAATCTTGTCTCTACAATAACTAGCCATGTGACATTGGATAAATGTCATAGATTCTGTGCTGTAGTCTTTTTTATCAGTAAAATGGCATATTATTTCCTATTTCATGGATATTTTAAAATATGTAAGCATGAGGTGTTTGTGAGGAATCAGGGAAATAGCATAAACACAGAGAACATAGTAAGCTCTGATATTACATGCTAGCCAATACTGTTTTGTTATTAAAATAGGATTTCAAAAATAAAATACCATTTTATTGTATAAATTTAATGATTTTATGTGTTGCTGAGTAATATTTGTGTTGAATTTTCTGTTATATTAAACCAGATTCTAAGTTCCCATATTTAAAGAAAGGAAAGAAATTTAACATACAATATTCCTTATGAACCCAATCTATATGCCTGAGTTCTTGTACAAAGAGGAAACAGACAGACAGACATTCATAAAGGGAAAACGATGTGAAGACACACAGAATACCATTTACAAGTCAGGAATGCCTAAGAGCACCAGAGTTTTGGTAAGCAGCATGGAACAGATTCTTTTCACAACACTCAGAAATAACCCAACTACATTAGGCCTTGATTTCAGATTTCCTTTTTCCAGAACTGAGAAGCAATACATTTCTGTTAGTTAAGCTACCTAGTTTTTGGCACTTCGTTTCAGTAGCGGCAGGAACCTAATATGATGACAAGTTGCTTTATCAAGAAAATTTTGTAAGGCATGATAGTCAATTCAACAAATGTTGTTGAGAGAACTAGATGTTTATATGGAAAAAAATAATAGCATGCTTACCTCACATAATCAATAAAATTAATAAAATGGATAATGGATTTAAACACTAAAAGTAAAGCTATAAAGGTAATAAGAATTTAAAAGTTTCTAAGAATTGAAACTTACTTATTTTTCTGTGTCTGTGCTATACAACTCTGGGTCCAGTCAATGAAGACGAGTAAGTAGAAGAGTTAGAGGGGAGGATTCAGGGAGGGGGAAGGGGCAAAAGAGGGGATAAGAAGGAGGAAGAAACCCTTGGAGGTTAAAACTTGAACCAAATAAACCAACTAACTTTTCAGAATTAGCAACTTGCTCACGAAGGCTTATTCTAAAACATCATCTCATTGTACCTAACTAGTCGGAAATATTCAGGTCTAAAATGCCTACTCTCATCTAGTTTCTTAATTTTCAGGTCCTAAAAAGCCATAACAGTATTTATATGTTTAAACAATACTAAAATCTGTTAAAAAGGTTTATTATTTCAATACAATGTAATAAATTAGCTTTAGTTCAAAGATTTTTTTTTAAAAACTATTTGAAGAATTGACATTTTTCATAGTCGTTTTATCAGAGGCTTTAGACAAAAGTGAAACAAATCACTAAATTTAATGTTCCAATCTCAGTGTAATCTTAATGCATGGAAAAATAAAATAGTTCAAAAAATTTTTGTCGATATCCGGTAAGTTTAAAAATTATCTGGATATTAAATAACATAGACGTTTTGTTTATTTTTATAAGGGTTATATATAATACATAATTTATGCATGAGTATGTTTAATATTACAAAGAAAATTGTTTAAATTTTTTTTTTTTTTTTACAGGGACAGAGAGATAGTCAGAGAGAGGGATAGATAGGGACAGACAGCAGACAGGAACGGAGAGAGATGAGAAGCATCAATCATCAGTTTTTTGTTGTTACACCTTAGTTCATTGATTGCTTTCTCATATGTGTCTTGACCGCGAGCCTTCAGCAGACCGAGTAACCCCTTGTTTGAGCCAGCGGCATTGGGTTCAAGCTGGTGAACTTTCTGCTCAAGCCAGATGGGCCCGCGCTCAAGCTGGCAACCTTGGGATGTTGAACCTGAGTCCTCCGCATCCCAGTTCAACGCTCTATCCACTGCGCCACCTCTTGGTCAGGCTATTTAAATTCTTAAGTCTAGCTGGAGGATCTATGCATGCTCACTGTATTAGCTTTAAACCATTGTTTGAAAAATTCTTTAAAAAATATAAAAGAATGTTTCCACCCAAAGCTTCATAAGAACACATACAAGACTTACTGCTTTCCAGTTGTTAATATTGTCTCCAGGATAATTCTTTTGAAATTCTTGAGGTTTATAAGAAATCATACATTTTGATATTTCAAGTTGAACATCTAAAGTATATAATTGCAATATCCACTAGAGAGAGTTTCCAATTCACTGATATTCTCATACCCATAAATCAGAAGGTAGATTTTTAAATGAAATTACATTTGATTTCATTTAATGGTCTACATTTTTTATCTAAATAGGTCTTTTGGAAAAAAAATACACATATACACACCTGTGTATATTCACCTCTATGTAAATATATGCATATTAAGGATTACTTCTAATATTTTGAAAGAGAGAGAAAGCACCAAATTACAAACATGGGCTATTTTAGCCTTTACTGAAAATAAAATTGGTATTTTAAAGCTTTAAAAAAGCAGAGTTCTCTGCTCAAATACTCTATGAAACTCACAAATCACTGCCTCTGTGCTTCCATATACTTATTAAAATTTGAAAAGGAGAGAAGGGAAAAAATAGTTTCCTTCTAAACCTACAAGAGGGATTAAACATCCTTCATTGGCATCTGGACTTTAAAGCAAGTGAATATAAGGCCTATCCAGGACTGACATCTCTGGCTTATATTTAATTCAAAATTACTGTTCATATCATCTCAACTTGCACAGAAAGCAGCAATGCAATGTTGCAAATGCTGAATGTGAGCAAGATTGTCATATAAAAGCTAGTGCCATATGTCAGACTTAAAATAGAAATATAATTTTCTTTTGGTCATGGATGATAAAAATGTGCAGTAATACTGACTTTTGTTGGTATTTGCACTGCTAAATAAATTTAATAAAATAATCATATTTTAAATGCACCATATTTGTAGCATGCATTTAACATAAATAGATAATTATATATTGATAGAATTGTACAGAAATATACATACATATATATAAAAATGTGTGTACATGTATAAAATATGTACATAAACTTTGTGTAGGTATATATAAATTACATGTGACAAAGCTACAATTTACACACACACACACACACACACACACACACACACACATATATATATATTCACATATATCTATGTATATGTATGAACAAGACAGCCCCTAACAACAAGGAAATTTGTGAATCAAATGTTAATAATGCCTATTTTACACTTAAAAATTTGAGGACCTCAATACTTATTAAACATTTAAGAGGGCTGCTTTTTTTTTAAGAATTATATACTTCAAATGAAGACATGTTCAGATTAAGAATGCATTCTGTCTTCAAAGATTTATTCATCTGTAATTCTAAAAGAGCTACAGTTGACAGTAAAATATTTAAGTTCCTATATACATGATCAAGACAAAATCAAGGAAGTTCATGAAATTTGTCAGACCTGAGATAAAAAACTACATTCAGATATACATTAGTTAACTATTGTTTCATAAGACATTTCAGAAAACTTAACATCTAAAAACAACATACATTTATTGTCTCACAGTTTTTGAGGGTCAGGGATCCAAACAGTTTATTTGGTTCATTGCTTCAGAATCGCTCCTGAGGTTGCAATTAATGTTTTGTTTTGGCTATGGTTTGCTCTTATTTGAGACTCACCCACTTCCAAGTTCATAGGGTTGTTGGCTCAATTTAGTTTTTTGCAGGTTGTTGGCTTGAGAACTGCAGCCACTTGTGGGCTGTCAGCTGGTGGCCATACTCAGTCTGCAACCTGCTGGAATGAGGTAGCCCCAGTGCCAGGTCAGTGGGTCTCCCCAGCATGGCTGCTTGTCTGAACAAGGCATCCAATCCAAGGAGGCAATAGAATAATCCGTTAAACAAGTTGTCATTTTTATCTTCACATATATAAACATGTAAGTGGTATCTCATCACACCACATTCTTTTTGCTAGAAATAACTAAAAGCTCTCATCCATGGTCACTTGAAGGAGATTACACAAGAGAATGAATACAGAGATGCAGAGGTCACTGGGGGTCATTTTAGAGCCTACTCACCCCAAGTGATAAAGAAAGTAGTTGGTACAGAGAATCTCTTGTGTTGTCACTTCTTGGACTCTGAAAATTACGAACAGGATGTAGAAAATAAATATAAATCTCAGATGAGATCGACTGAACCACACAAAATGGAAGAAGACATTTCCAGTGTTACCTAAGGTTTATGTATTGCATGGTACATTGAACAAAGTGACCACTAAAAGAACACCTTATAATCAGTGATCCATAAACAAACCAAAGTTTATTTTATTATTAGTGTATTTTAAAACTAGTTGTAATAATAAATTTTTTGAATCTGGCCAGATAGCTCAGTTGGTTATAGCATCATCCCAAAGCTCAGGGTCGAGTTCCGTCCCCGGTCAGGGCACATGAATTTATGTCAGATGTTTTTTTAAGATTTAGGAAAAAATGTTAATAATATAATTGCTTATGAAATACTATTTCTCTTTCCTTAACATACTAACTTTTTGGATTGTTTAAATATATTAGGAGATAATGACCAAAAAGTATAATGACAATTAGATAAATATAAAATTAATTATGTATACAAAATTTTTTATCAAAACATAAAATTATTTTATTAATGTTAAGCAAAACTTCTACCTGCCATAATGAACCTAACAGCTGTCTATCTATGAACCATTCCTCAATCCCAGCAGTTCCTATTTCAATAAATAATACTTAAGTCCACTTGATTTCCAAGGTCAGAAAGTTAGAGGTCTTCTGGTCTTGTCCCTCTTCCATGCTTTTAACACCTAATCACTCATTTTTTAATTTGTCAACTACTCTCTATCCCTATTGGATGCTGATGCTTATATACCTCTACCTGCAACCCTAAGCTCTCTTCTGCACTTGAAACTTTAATATTCAACTATATGTTCTATAATCTCTATTTAGGTCTATAAAAATTACCCTTGCAATGTCTAAATCAAAGTTGCAGTCATTTTCCACAAACCAATCTAGTCCTCATCAGTTTACTACTTCTTAGTAAGTAGCCTTCTCATCCAATCAGTTGTTTAAACTAAAAATCTAAAAGTAACTTATTTGTGGGTTTTTTGTTTGGTTGGTTTCCTCATATCTAATATGCAGTCATTCATTAAATTCTCTAGACACTAAATTATATTCTAGATATAAGGACAAATCACCATCTCAACTAACAAAATCTTATAGTTCAGATTGAGTTTTTAAAATAATAAATTGGACTGTTACTCCTTTTACTAACATTTACCATCAATAATGACCCATTAGTAGCTTACTATTAAGAGCAAAATAAAATGCAAATTTCTTTTTTTTTTTCTTTTAGGGACAGAGAGAGAGTCAGAGAGAGGGATAGATAGGAACAGACAGGCAGGAATGGAGAGAGATGAGAAGCATCAATCATTAGTTTTGTGTTGCGATTGAGACACCTTAGTTGTTCATTGATTGCTTTCTCACATGTGCCTTGATCGTGAGCCTTCAGCAGACCAAGTAACCCCTTGCTGGAGCCAGCAACCTTGGGTCCAAGCTGGTGAGCTTTTGCTCAAGCCAGATGGGCTCGTGCTCAAGCTGCCAGCTTGGGGTCTCATACCTGGGTCTTCCGCATCCCAGTCCGACACTCTATCCACTGCACCAGCGCCTGTTCAGGATAAAATGCAAATTTCTTACCTTAAAAAGAACTAAATAATCTGACTCCTCACCTTTTTTTGGATACAGCTCCAAATTCTTTTCATTCTATTTTTCGGCCTCAGCCTCCTCGGTCACATTAATATGGTAATATACATAAAATATTTCTATGTCTTAATCTTCACACCTATGAATGTTGTCTTATACAAAAAACATAACTTTGAAGCCATGGTTAAGTTAAGGATCTTGAGATGGGGAGGTTATTCTGTGTTGTCTGAATGAGCAACAAATACAATAAAACTGTCCTTATTAAAAGGAGGCAAAGGCAGAGCAGATTAGAGAAAAGAAAAGGCAATTTTATTAGGAAAGAAATTAGAGTACTGTGACTATGAATCAAGAGTTGCTGGCAGCACCAGAAACTGAAAAGACAAGGGCAAGAAAAAGGTTCTTGCTTACAGCCTGCCAAGGGAGCATGGACCTTATTGGTACCTTCATTTTAGCCCAAAGACTTTAGACTTCCAGACTCCAGAACCGTGAGGGAATACTTAAAACATTATGTGTGCAGTGATTTGTCATAGCATCCATTAGAAGCTAATACCTTACCTTCCTCTAAGTCTATGTTTCAGTTTGTATTTATTTTTATTTCAATTAGAATATACTTCTCTCAGCTATTTACATAGAAGAATCTTTCTCATCATTAGGGTCACAGCTAAAAGTTTCCTTAAAAAATGTCCCTAACCATCCAAGCTAAATAATCTCTGACTCAATCCCGGGAATGACTAGTTTTTCCTTTTTGCTATTAATAGCACACCCAGGACATACCTTATTGTCTACATATTCAAAGCTTGTTTTCTGTCACAAGAACATAAGATTTATGTGGTCTACAATTTTTTTTTTCTGACAGAGGCAAAGAGAGAGACTGATAGGGACAGACAAGAAGGGAGATGAGAAGCATCAATTCTTTGTTGCCGCACCTTTGTTGTTCATTGATTGCTTTCTCATATGTGCCTTGATCAGGGGCTACAGCAGACTGAGTGACCCCTTGCTCAAGCCAGTGACCTTGACTTAAGCTGGTGAGCCTTGTTCAAACCAGATGAGCCCACGCTCAAGCTAGGAACCTTAGGTTTTTGAACCTGGGTCCTCCACATCCCTGTCTGACGCTCTATCCACTGTGCCACTACCTGGTCAGGCTGTCTACAATATTTAACTTTAATTTTCTTTTCTTTTTCTTTTTTTTTTTTGCATTATTCTGAAGTGAGAAGTGGAGCAGCAGAGAGACAGACTACCACATGTGCCTGACCGGAATCCATCTAGCATGACCATTAGGGGGCGATGCTCTGCCCACCTGGGCTGTTTCTCTTTTCTTTGTTGCCTCCAGAACCATTCTAGCACCTGAGGCAGAGGTCACAGAGCCATCCTCAATGCCCAGGCCAACTTTGCTCCAATGGAGCCTTGGCTGCAAGAGGGGAAGAGAGAGAAAGAGAGAAAGGAGAGGGGGAAGGTAGAGAAGCAGATAGGCTCTTCTGTATGACCTGGTGGGGAATTGAACCTGGGACTTCCACATTCCGGTCCGATGCTCTACCACTGAGCCAACTGGCTAGGGCTTAACTTTAATTTTCTTAAGGTAAGTAGTTTTACTTCCTAAAATATTGTCTTTAGTATAGGTTATTGAATAATGAGTAGAAATTGGTCCATTAAGATCATGTCTATTTCCTGTTATTTTTTTTTTTTACTCTCAAGAATGGTTTTGCTTAATCATATCACTTACAGAAATATCATTTAGAAAATGATTGCATTGTTCCCACCCCACTTGACTCTTTCAATTACTGCTACTATCTAAAGATTGTTTTAAGAAAAGAAGAAATAAGCAATTATTTGCACTGCCTTCTGAATCATTAAGAATTCTAAAAATTTCTTTTATAAAAATAATGTATTATGTATTTATTTAATTGTGATCTTACATTATTTATTTTTGTAGGAAGCTGTCATAATGACCATTGATATTACTATTCAGGTAATGAAAATTCTCCTAACCCTTCATCTCTTTTTTATTGTTTCAAAGTAATTTGTTGAGTAGTGCATTTTATATTGCTTTTTCCTATTATCTCTCTTTCCCTATTTCAAACACATTTCATTATTTTCTAATCTCTCTTCTCAGTAATATTTGCCTTATTTAAAGCAAGCACTTTTTGATTCCATTAACAGTTTCTCCCTTTTTAAAATCCCTAAAATAATAAATGATATGTGTTAGGTCTCATTAGGGGTGAAAAGATGAGGGTAGCAATTAAGGACCTTTAAGAATAACATGAAATGAGATATTTTTCTTCCCTGACTTGAAAGGGGTAGAGATCTCCATTTCTTCATACTAGATAACACCCAAGTAGATGACTAGACATAGGATGCTTTCTAGCATTAAAGATCCCTTGCCCCAGGAATTGCCTGAAATCAAAAGTTTCCTGATGAAAGCTTTCCAGATGGGACAATGCATTTCTTGGTGGTGATCAATGTGGACTGATCACCATGACCAAGGAAGCATCAAATAGCTTTGGAGATGTATGTGAGAACCTGGTATTTTTGTACAACCCCCCCACCAAGCAAAAAAGTCTCTATAAATGGAACTAAGTTATCCATCAAGCTTATTACAATATAGTTTTGAAATAAAAAAAGAACTGCACTTAAATACATTTTTAAATATTTCACTTTATCCTTGTCTAGGTTTGTGACTCTAAGTATCATTTTTGTTATTTCTTCAAAGACCCTTTCACTTAATCTCTTGATCGTTTGATTTTCTCTGATGAAAAAGATTTTCTTTTTTTAGACACTAAATTATCTATAAATATTATAAATAGTTGACAATACAGGGCTTTGATTAACTAACTGGCCCAGATAAGGACAATTTATAGGGTTGGAGATTAGTAAACCCAAGAATAAATGAATCATTTATAGAATCTGAATCTGTATTAACCTTAAGTCGTGAGAGAAAGATCAAATTGTATGCATTATCTGAAGTTGTAGAGAAACATCTGACATTTGAAGGTCATATAATAAAGATTCTTTAAAAACTGGAGACAGTTTCACATATATTTGCACAAGATTGAAAGAACTGCATTATTTTCTATAAAGGTTGAAAATTTGGAGGATAATGAAGATTGTTGTGTATTGAGCTGCTGCTTATTATTTGTGACCATTTCTTGCTTCATTACATTTTTTAGGAAAAGGTAATAAATGCTAAGTCGTTCATCAAAACTCACCTTCCATTTTTAACATTACTCATACCTGATTTCAGCATAAATGTCATGCACAACACAATGTACATTTTTCAACAAAGCTGAACATAAGCTTTTTTTTAAGTTAAGAGAAAATGTGCCTAACTGCATCACTCCTTCTTAAGGCTACTTGTCTTCTGTGTTTGTGATGTGAATACAATGGATTCTGTAAAATAGAGTTCATGTATGCATAACATACAAAGAACTTTTAAGAAAACAATGAGAAGCTTCTAAAAATACCATACCAAACATGCCACTCAAAAATCTAACTTTTATTTAGAAATTTTCCCACCTAGGAACAATGGCATCAACTCCTTCAATAAACCATCTTTTCTGATCCAAAACTGTTTATTTCTTCATTGTGAATTCAATAATGCCCTATAATGATTTCTTCCTTAACAACCATTATGTAACTTTACTTCACATCTTTATGAGATATTTATGTTAAAGGAGAAAATTGAAGTACAATACTAAGACATTTGAAAAAAGAACATCAATAAGGTCATAACGATGAGATGGATGATAAGACATAAGTAGTGATCCTGACTTTTTGTAGGTTGAGCTTGTGCAGTATAACATAACTGCTTATTGAGAAGGGATTTTCAAAGGTTGCTCTTCTATTCTAAAAGTATTGAGAAACTACATTTTGTAGTTGAATGTTCTTAACTTCCATATTTTTCCCTGTATGCCAGTTTCTTTAATTTGTCAACTCCGAAATAGTGCACTGTGATGTTTTTGCTGTTTCTTTGCCATTCTGTGACTGTGAAATTATCTACTTTAAAAAATGTTGGAGGCTTGTGTTAGTGGGTGACCCTGCTTCCTTGCCGAAGTACAGGTTCAGTGTTTCTAGGAGAAGATTTGGCACCATCTTTATGTGGACATTTTTACTTCCTATATGGAAGTAGAGAAGAGCAGGAAATCCCAAATGGCAACCAAGATTATTCAACCCAGCAGACATATGACTACAGGCTGTTTATAAATAAAAAACAAGTTTGATCATTAGAAGTGTGAAAACTACTCAAAAAATCACATATGTTTATGGCTTATTTAACTAATCCTGCTGTATGTAGCCAATCTCATCTTGTAGCTAAAACCTGCAATCTACCCTCTGACATCCTCCTGATAGCCTCATTCATGCACAAAATTCACCCTTGTCCTTTCCATCTCAAGGATGCCCTCTTTTCTCTCTATGGCCTTGGAAGACGTCTTCTTTATTAAGCTTGGACCCCAAACTGCCACTAAAGTACCTTTTCCTTTTTATGCATATACCTATTTCCTTGCTATCTTGAATGTAGGAGTCTTAGGACTACATGATTTCAAAATGGAATGATGAAGAGACAAAAATAACAGCCAACATTTTTATTTTTGAGATTCAACCTAATTTCAATTTTTAAATGACTAACAAGTGGCCGTTGCTAGCAATGAGAAGAAAATGACTAAAATGGTTAGAAACAAGGCCACATTGACATATTTAAATATTAGGTATTCTTTCTTTGTTTGCATTTAATTCATTGTACATGTGTTAACATTTTTGTTTTCTACTTAATGATTCTTTTATTAATGACTGTTCCCTTGATTAGTTATATGTGTTATATATGCCAATGAGAGAATTAGAACTCTAGGTATGATACCAAGCAAGGTGTACCTTTATAGTTCAAGAGCAATTATCCATTCAATATTTTTACTAAGAAGCAAACAAAAAATGACACTGTATTTGTTTATTACAACTAAATATTTTAGGTTATCTTAGTTATATTTTGAAGCAAAGACTTATTAGCCACTAAAAGTGTATCTTTTTTTCTTTACCAGGAAGACTAGCTATTAGCTTTCTTTGAACAGTGTCTTTCTGCAGTTTGTTTTGTTTGAATCATAGACTTGGAGTTAATATATATTAAAACACTTCTTACTGAGTAACAGGGTAAAAGGAGAGACCTATGTGTAAAATATTCAATTGAATAAAAAATATAGATAAAATGAATGTTATTTTACTTTGTGCATGCAATAAAATATTAAGACCATTTTTGTTAAAAATATGCTTCTTAAGTTTTTTTAATATTGAAATATAAAACACTTAACATACTAATATTACTGCAGAAGATGTTTTATTGAGTTGTACCCATGACACCTGTATGGTCTTATTAAACAAAGTCACCCCAATAAGTGTAATTAAAAATACTAATATTACAAGATATTTATAGTGGTAAGCAGGATAACAAATTTGCATCGCAGATTCAAAAGGAAAAAGAAAACTAAATTTAATACAGTAATTAAGATACATATTTTATGCATGCTAATAATAATTGCTCCATGGCATTACTGACCATTAAAATGATATGAGTTAATTTGTCAGTTTCTCTTAAAACAGTTGTTATTAAATCTGTTATAAATCTAATAGAGACTCATAAAGTTAGTACATTTATAAAAATGCTTAAATTCAATAACTTGTAAGAATTAGTGTAAAATTTCACTGAAGCAAAATGAAAAATACATATCAAAATTTTTAACTTAAAATACTAATTGATTCTGCATCAAGAATGATGGTTAAGTACTGAAAATATGAAAGCATATTAGTTACTATATAAAGTAAACTTCAGGTAAGTTAAATACTTAAGTATTAAAAGATAAAAAAGTAAAAGAAATTATTTATGCCCTGTCTGGTTGATTCAGTGATAAGAGTGTCCTCCCAGCATGTAGAAGTCCCAGGTTTGACTCCCAGTCAGGGCACACAGGAGAAACGACCATTTGCTTTTCTACCCCTCTCCTTTCCCCTCTTCCCCTCCCACAACCATGTCTCGAATGGTTCAAGCAAAGTTGGCCCTCGGCACTGAGGATGGCTCAATGGCCTCGCCTCAGGTGCTAAAATAGCTCAGTTGTTGAGCAACAGAGCAGCGGCCCAGACCGTCAGAGTATCTCCTGGTAGGGGGCTTGCTGGGTCCATCCCAGCCAGTCCACATGTGGAATCTGTCTCTGGCTCCCCACATCTCAAAATAAAAAAAAGTATTCAGTAAAACATATACATTAATAATATATTTTGAATTAACTGGAAACTCTGAAATTATTTTTGTAGTCATTTTTTAACTAAACTATGCAGTACAATTTTAGATTTATAGAAATATTGAAAAGATAGCATAAAAAATTATCATATATTCTGTATGCAGTTTTTCTTAACTACTATAATTATGGTTGCAATTAGAGAACCAATATGAATGCTTTATTATTACTAAGGTACATTTTTTTTCAGATTTTTAAATTTTTTACTTAATTTGTCTTTTTATTTCCCAGGGTCTCATTAAACATGTAGTACACTCAGTTATTTTAACTCCTTAGTCTCTTCTTTGCAAAATGGTGTCACAGACTCTTGTTGTTGTTGCTTTTTTTTGCTTTTTGTTTGTTTGTGACAGAGACAGAGAGAGGGACAGATAGGGAAAGACAGACAGAAAGGGAGAGAGATGAGAAGCATCGATTTTTTGTTGAGGCACTTTAGTTGCTCATTGATTGCTTTCTCATATGTGCCTTGACTGGGGGGCCCCAACAGACTGAATGACCCCTTGCTTAAGCCGATGACTTTGGACTCAAGTTGGTGACCCTTTCTAAAATCAGATGAGCCCATATTCAAGCTGATGACCTCAGAGTTTCAAACCTGCATCCTCTGCATCCCAGTCTGATGCTCTATCTACTGCGCCTCCTCTGTGGTCAGACCACAGATTTTGTTTTTGATAACCTTGATGGTTCTGTTGAGTACTGCTCAAATGTTTGTAGAATGATAGTCTATTTGCATTTATCTATATTGTCCTCATGATTGGCCTGTTGTCATCTGTACTGAGGAGGAAAAACACAGAGTGAAAGTGATATCACCATCACATCATGTCAAAGGTATGTGCAGTTAACCCTTGAATAACCTGGAGGCTAGGGTGCTGACCACTACATATTTGAAATCTGTGTATAATTTTTGACTCCTCAGTCAGATATTTGCACCTGTGGATTTTATCACTCAATGATTGAAATAGTATTTTTGATCCACCATTGAATCAAAATTCTATCAAAAATTCTATCTGAAATCTGGAGATAGAATATGATGATCCAATTGTTTTACTGAAAAATGTTTGCATATATGTGGACCTATATAATTCAAACCTTAGTTGTTCATGGGTCATCTGTACTACAACATGACTTGTCTCTGAGGAAATTACCTTAATCACCTGGCTAATGTAGTGTTTGTTTGGTTTCCCCAATCTGAAAGTATGCTTCCCCCCTCCTTTTCATACTTCACCCTTTAAAATACAGTCACTATGCACAGCCCACACTTAAAGAAGTAGAAAATTATGTTCCATCTTGCTAACAGGAAAGTTACGGTAATTGAAATTTTACCCTCTGCTTCTGAGTTGCATTGTTTTAGATTCCATATTAGTGGTATCATGTAGTATCTGTCTTTCTGTGTCTGGTTTATTTCATGTACTATGTTGTTCTCCAAGATCATATGCTTATGCATATATTGTGGAGATTAAGAGTGTCATGATATCTATGTATCTCCAAACTTATCAAGTTGTGTATATTAAATATGTAGAGTTTGGACATACCAATCATACTTCGATTAGTAGGATCAAAAAGTATCAGGAAAAAATTAAATTCTATGCCCATTGATAAAGTATCGAGTAACAGTGAGAAAACAAAAGTTCTTATAATATGATATTAATTTTATAAAGCAAAACATGACATATATACACATAAGGCTTTCAGAAAACTTGAATAAACTATACATATGGTATTCTTAGTAAATTTTGTATTTTTAAGTAATGAGCAGTGAGGAGAAGGATCATTTTGTCAATGGCAGAAAATCAGGGTAAAAAAAAACAAGTCAAAGAAGACAAAAACTAAACATAAAGTAACTAGAAATGATCACATTATACATGTATGTTAAATAGTAGAATGTTACACATATTAAAAAATAAATTAAAATTTAAATAAATTATACTAAAATATTCTATTTTAATATGTATTATCTAGTTAGTTAATTGAAACATGATCTCTTAGTCAGTTTAGGCTGCTTTAACAGAAGACCATAAATTGAATGGTTTAAACACCAAACTCCTCAGAGGTCTAGATTTCGGTAGTCTAAGAGCTGGTTGCCAGCATGGCTGTGATCTTGAAAAGGGCAATCTTCCAGTTCTCATTCTCACATGACCTTCCTTGGTGTGTGCTAGTGGGGATCGTGCAAGCAAACACACACACACACACACACACACACACACACACACCCTGAATTTTCTTCTCTTTTTACATAACATTAATACGACAATAAAAACCGCATCTTCATGACTTACGCTGGGGAACAAAATTTTTGTTGCACCCACAAAAACATTTGTTGTCACCTAATGCAAGTGTGCTGATCTCAAATCTGACATTAGTTTTTTTTTAAAAGCTACAATTCTTTTGCAATTCAAGATTTTAGGTTTTCATCTTATTGTAAAATTTTCAACATTTAGTTTAACATAATGAAGTACAATGTCTTCTTGGGCATCATCTTTGTAAAAATATAATAATTTATATAATGCAGTAAATACACTAATATACTAAAAGATATGATTGCATAAGAATTTCTCTACAATTTAAAAATAGAACATATTAAAACACTTATTTTAATCATAAAATTTGCGCAAAACTTATTTAAATTCTATTCAGGCAAACATTAGTGTTTGTAGCTCTCGCATGTGTGTACTTGTTGAGGACAATCTCGTTTGATGCTCCAGCAATAGTCTGGTCATCACTAACAACTCCAAGATTTTTGGGAAGCTTATTAAGGTGACGGTTAAGGAAGTGAATCTTAACCCTTATGTTCCATCCAATGTCACGAAAAGTCAGCAGCATGTTTTAAACCATAAGTTCATAGTTTTTTGCTTTTTTGTTGCCAAAGAAGTTCTTTGTAACTGCCACAAAACATTGTCATGCTGCTTTCTCCTCCTTATTCATCTCCCTGCCAAATTCTTCATCACGTATGAGGGTTCATATTTAAGGTCCATTGAATACACCTGCTTTTATCTTCTTGAAAGACAAGGCAGGAAAAGCAGAAATAATAAGTTGAAAGCATTCACTTTCTCTGTTCAAAGCCTGAAAAAACTGCTTCATTAAGCCAAGTTTGATGTAAAGTGGGGAAAAACGTGATTCTGTCTCAATTAACTACAGGTACAGGTTCATTCACAATTTTTGACATCCCTACTTTCAGAGCTTCACGTTTTGGCCACTCCTTCTGTGTCCAGTGTTTCACCTGAGCTTGGATGTCCCACAAACACAGAAAGCAAGGAAATCTCTCTGTTGTCCTACCAGTTATGCTGCTTATACTTCAGAAAGTCAAGGACAATATTTTTGTCATTATAATCTTCTCACTGATGAGTTGAATAACCAATTGGAACCTCTCCATGAACATTACTGTTGTATTGGAGAACACATTTCAGACTTTGTTTAGAGTTGTCAAGAAATAGCCGCCATTCTGTTGAACTTTAAGTGGTAACACCCAGCTGGCTGAGAAGACTACTGATATCATGACAGTAAAAAAAAAGTTTGTCTTCAAAAAAAAAGTCCACAAAAATTTGTTCACACTTCCCGAAATGGAATATTTTAGCTGATTGGTGAAGTACATTCTTTTCTTGTAGCCTGGAAGCTAATAATTCAGCTGCTTTCTTTGATAGGCCTAAATCTCTTACTAAGTCATTCAATTCAGGTTGGCTACACTGCTGAGGGCTTAATGACTGCTTGGCATCAAAAGAAGAACCTTCAGATTCTACAAACATTTCATCATGCATCTTATCTAAACACACGTGATCACCATATTAACTTTCTATGTTCTTAAAAGAAATAAAACCACTGAAAACTGGAGCCTAGAGTGTGTCAGAGTGTGGGATAAGTCGTATTGCTGAAGGAATATTAGGATATACAATCATATGCCATTTTTTCTTGCCGATACCCTTTGTATGAATCAGACAGAAATCACAGTCACTGATGTGGTCCTTAGGTTCACGACAAACCATGGGAATACCAAAAGGCATTCCTTTGCGTTTTCCTTTTGTTCAGTCACGAAGCATTTCCTCACAATTAGGACACACAATATGAGGAGCCCAACTCTTGTCTTGATCACCAAGGGGAATTTGAAAATAAGCAATATATGCATGTATCACAAATGATGAAATATTGTGCTTTTGACGTTGAAGTGTGTAACAGCCACATATATAAGAGAAGGTGCAAGGACTATTCTTACATTTATGCCTACTCAAAGAAGCCATGAATCAATATTAAAACAAAATGAAGGTGTTTTTATCAGATAATAATTTTTTACATTTAAAAATACTACAATTATGTAAAAGTGATGTTTGTAAAACATTAATTGCCTTGTGGTTATGTTCAATCCAAGTGTCATTGCCCTTTAACTCCAATTTAAAAAGCAATGCATGCCATTAACTGTAACTAAAAGAAATTAAAATTGCATAAAAACTAGAGCATCCACCAAAAAACAAATTTTATATTTGTAATCAGAGATGCAGAAATATATAGAAAAAGTTCTAAAACCTCATGCAACTGAAAATTAAAAAACAAAATTGTTTCCCAGTGTTATCTGACCTTAATTACACATCAATGTTTTAATTTCTAAGTCACAGTAGTAAGAGTTATATTTTTGGCATGCAATTTTGGGTTCAACATACAAACATTCAGTCCATACCACATGGTTGCCCATTTGAAATAGACATAAATTGAATATATGTGGATGAAAATGTATGTGTGTATAGATCTATAGTCTTTTTTATTAGTGTCAATATAAGGTAATATTAATTCTTTGTATTTATTTTACATAGTAAAACATATTGTTTTAATGAGAATTGTAAGATAGTATGCAAATTTAAAATGTATAAGAAAACAAATATCAATTTAATTTGAGTTATGAAATAAAATCATTTTTAAGTTAAATGGAAGATAGGAAGTAATTAGCTATTAATTTTCATATCTACTTTTATGATATAAGTTAGCTTAGAGTAATTACCTTAATAGATGACTTTATTTTAAAAAGCCACTTCAGATTTAACTGAAAGACATACCATAATACTGTTATAAAACGTATAGTACCATGAAACTTGTCTAGAGAATTTACTTCAAGGTGACCTCATTTTAATCAGAGTTATAGATTTGCCTTTTAAGTAAGAATGTATCCATATCTATAAAATATTCTACATACCCACACTATAATATATTCTATTGCTTATATTTCATATTTAATAGTTACTAATCTGAATTTAATTAAGTTTTTGTCCTTATTAAAAGGTGTTATTAACATTTTAGCTTCAGGGATTAATTTCATTCTAATCAGTTACTCAAAATTAGTCCAATTCATTCTTTAATAAAAATGGCTTATGTCAGGCAAATACTATGTGATATCAAGAAAATCAAATATATTACAACAAATAATCTCAGAAAATTAAAATATCGTTGGTCAAATATATGAAGTCAATTTTGATGGCCCTGGGAGTGAAGGGCTAGTAAGAATATTGCTGCTGATAACTGAAACAACCAGGAAATGATCTGACATTTTGATCTGACTGCAAGTATACAGACATGGAGAAACTTCCATTTCTCATTTGGTATGTTGAAACATTTTCAGGAAAAGTATTTAGAAACTTTAATGCTATGCATATTTTTGAGGTGACTTTTCCAACATTTTAAAGTAGTAGACAGACACTAGATAAGGAAAGGTTTAAAACACTATTCTTTTGGTGGGAGTGGTTATGTTGTTGACCGTATTCAATATCCAAGCAGGTAAAATAAATAGGGGTTACAGTAGGGGTGAAGGGTGGGGTTCAGCTGAGCCATTGCCATCTCTAAGTTGCATTCAGGACACAAGTCTTTAACCATCACCACCTCCATGCCTAATTTGAAGCTAGAAGCTTACACATGATCTCCATTCTTAACCCAAGCAAATAAATTTTGTCCACCCCCACCTCCTGCCATGGCCATTGCCAGGCAATTCCTTATGAGATGTGTAACTACTAAAAAATCAAGTGATTACTAAACAAATAAGATTTAGTTTCTATCTTGGTAAGTTGTATTTACCTAGGAATTTCATGTAAGTTTTCAAATATTGTATCTTTAGTTATTAATAATATTCATTAATTTTTTCATAATATTTATAAGTTATACTTTCTTTTTCTGTGCCTAATATTTCAATCTGCATTTTCTCATTTAAAGCAAATTGCCATCTTTTACATCTACAGTTGAGTTTTTCTCTATTTTATTTATTTATTTATTGTTTAGTGAGAGGAAGGAGGGAGAAAGAGAAAAATAAACATTGATTTGTTCACTTATTTATGCATTCACTGGTTGATCCCTGTATGAGCCCTGACTGGGGATCTAAACTGCAGGCTTGGCATATCAGAACAACATTCTAACTGACCTAACCAGCCAAAGCTAATTTTCTCCTTATTCTTTATATTTTTTTAAAGCTAACAGCCTCCCAGTTTAACTGGTTTTTGTTTCCTTTTCTTTTTGTTCTCTGGATCATCTCCCCTCTACCTCATTCCATATTGATTTCAGTCTGTGTTAAAAATGTATCTTTCATCACTTCAATTCTCTTGCTCAAAAAATAATTTCCACTCTTTATTTCATTTTTTATTTATAAAATGGGCAAATATGTAGTTTACTCTGCTAAATATGAACTTTTACAATATAGCCTCATAGGTTCACTCACTCAATAATAATTAATATGTTCTTACTATATGTCAGGCAGAAAGTAGTGTTGTCAGTAAAATATAACAATTTCATTCTTTCCTCTTTCATGTCCTTTTCTTCTAGCAAGAGAGGAAAATATCAAACAATCTTACACACACATAAAATTTCAGAGGTGATAGGCATAACAAAATACAAGAACCAATTCTATGAGAATGTAAAATAGAGGCACTTAATTTTACTAAGGACATCAATAATCATTTCTTAAAGGAGCTATCCTTCTGCTAATAACTGTAGAATAAATAGGTAATACTTGATGCAACAAGGAGGGTCAGTTTGGCATTCTAGAGGATAAAATATGTGCAAAACCCTTGTGGGCAAAGAATCAAATAGTGTTGGAAAACTAGCAAATACTGAAGAGGACCAAACAATGTGTCAAACGAGTTAAGAAGGAGCCACACCATGAAGAGCTTTCATGGTCATATAAAGGAAATTGGTCTTCACTGATGTACAACTGAAAGTCAACAATCACACTAATGTCGTGTACAAAATACTTTATCAGGAGTAAAGGCAGAGATGCTGAAGTGGCCAGAGGGGCTACAATAAAGTGCCTGGGGAAAGATTTTAGATAACATATGATTGTAGTTTGTAATAAAAGTGTGATGATACAAAGATTGCTGGATTAAAGCAAATTATATTTTAGAGATGGAAATAAGAGTACATGATGGGTAGATTTGAGTAGAATTCTGAGTCCTTTTAATTCCATCTGTGTAATATATTTTGTGTTAATTCATTATGTTGTGCATATCAACATTGTCTTAATATAGGATTTACTATAATCTTTTAATATAAACCTTAATACAATTTTTATTATATTTTAATCTTATCTTTGCAAGTTGCTCATATCAAAACTAATTCTCTCTAAAATGTTTTATCTACTCTACTCATAGATCTATATTTAATAGAATTTAATACTTTCAAAAATTGTGTAAGTTCTTGAATATTATATGCAGGTTTTTTCCATCATTCATGATTTCCAAAACCTGACTTTTCCAAATGGACACTAATTGCCATGCTTTGTGCAGACACCTTGACTTTGTATATCCGGGAGAGTCACTTTTTTTTTTATCCTGTCAAACCAGTAGCTAACATTACCACATTCACTTAAAAGAGCTCTCTTTCATCAACCCTTATTTGAATTTTCTTGAGTTCCTTATAAACATGCTTTGCTTTTCCCTAATTCTGTATTTTTTAAATTGTTAAGTCTGAAATACCTAAGCCTTAATTTTTTCTTTTTTAATTATGAGTTTACCTCTCAAATCAAAGAATAAATAAAAAAGTAATGCCCTTGTCATAAATTATCGTGTGTTATTATTTCTAGAAAATGTCCTTGTTAAATAGTGAGTGATCAGTAAATTGTTTATGTTTTCTGGAATCTAAAGTACATGTTCTGTTTGCAAAAAACAAAAATAAAGAATTTTACTCTTTTTTTAAGTTCTGAATCAACACCACATCATTTGCCTAATGATTATGTTCACAAATATCATTTTTCTATTATAAAAATAAAAATGCACATATGCTCAATGAGTTTAATTTTCCCTTTAGACTCTGATTACAATTTGGTGAGACTAAATCCTCCAATAACATATATTAGTGGATAATCTAGAAATTTTTTTTAGAAATTTTAAAAAGAAAATATTTTAAATTGTCAAAGCATAGTTGAAGCTACTAAATTTCTCTGATACGTTGATTTCACAAATATAGAAAATCAAGGCTTAATTATCATTCATGTATGATAACTCTGCTTCTAGTAGCTCTTATAACAGTAAAATATATTTTCATAATAGGCAGTAAAAATCCATCTGACCACTTGTGATAATGGTTGTATTGCTTGTTTATTAGATGTACCCTCATTAGAAATTCAGTACTGGTTTCATTTGCATATTTATTTTGTCAATATATATTAATTAAATCATTTGGATACCATAGATGGAATATTATAACCATTCTTCTGTGTTGATATTATGGTTTGAATAATATATAAGTGAAACATAAAACTTGAATGTTTTCAATTTTGCTCTAACCAAGGAATGTGCCTTTGATTACTAGTGGAGTTATGGTTATGTGTTGTCGTGATGGAAAGGGTGAGATTTGATCAAACTCTAGCCCTTACTCTTAAGAATTGATATAAGAGAAAACATCTTAAATAAAACTTTCCAATTTTCTAGGACCAAGAGACCCACTTTGGATCTTTCTAAGATACTCAAATCATTGCTCTAAAATTGGCATGTTTGTTTACAGTGTTTGATAACATTTGGAATTGATTCAAAAGTCTAACTATTTGCTATGTAAGGCGATAGGCTCCAAGTCAAATCATTTTTATGGGGCAGGAAAAGGGACATAAAACACTTCTGATTTTTCTTGTTTGATTCATTTTTGTTTTACTTTTAACCTATCATATAATTGGATGGCATAACTAACTCTTTTTTCAGTACCAACCACTTACAAAGTGTTTATTTTATCTTGAAATTATATATTCTCAAGAAACATTGAGTTTATTTGTGAATTGTTCTGCAATGTGAACTGAATGATCTGAACACTAAGACATATTTCAGAACCTGTCTTAGTAATGACCATGATTTACAATCTTTGAAAATATAGGCCAATGAAATAACAATTACCCGGAGGCTGTGATTGAATCATTCATTGTTAAGTACTCTTATGGCCATAGCCTGAAATGGGAAGAAATGGACATTCAGGTGAATAGTTAATTTTGATGTATTTTTAAAAATATTTTTGCTCTAGCTTTTCAAATTTAGCTTGTGTGTGTATGTTTATATCTACAATACAAAAAAGTTTAGTTGTGTTAAATAAGTTAGCTTGCTATATATAAAAGAATGGCCCTCGCTGGTTGGCTCAGTAGTTGAGCATTGGCCTGGAGTGTGGATGTCCTTGGTTTGATTCCCAGTCAGGGCATAAAGAGAAGTGACCATCTTCTTCTCTACCCTTCCTTCTCAGCCTTCTCTCTCTCTCTCCATCTTCCCTTCTGCAGCCATTGCTCCAATTGGTTCCAGTGCATCTGCATGGCCCTGAGGAAGGTTCTGTAGAACCTCTGCTTCAGGTGCTAAAAATAGTAATTGCAAAAATGGCCCCAGATGGGCAAAGCATTGGCTTCAGATGGGGGTTGCCAGGTGGATCCCAGTTGGGGCACTTACAGGAGTCTGTCTCTTATCTCCCCTCTTCTAACTTGGAAAAGAAGAAGAAGAAAAAAAATTGAAGTGTTTGAAATTATAGAATCAGGAGAATGAACGAGACAAAACTGTTGGTGCATTAATGGCTGCTTGCCAGCTAACAAAAGATTGTTCACATTCCTTCTACTTTGGCACTTGGATTAATTATCAGGTGGGTATTACCACAGATTATTTTAGGCAGACACAATATAACAACAGGATCTTTTTATTACCATTTAAGTGAGCTTTCTGTACTTCTGCCCACAGTGATCTACAGAAGTGCACATTTCTTTCCACGGACTGTGCACACTTTCGCCCACCCCTTTGCCTATATCTAACCTTAAATTAATTCAGACTACCTTTTTTACCCTTACCCCTTCTTGATGTATAAGCATGCTTGCAGATCTGGGACAATGGACAGGCTCTTTTTCCACCTAGCCATGCTGCTGGTCATTTAGAGATCATACCCAGGACCAGTCTCCTCTTTGGTTAACATTTTTGGCTCAATAAAACCTTACTTTAAGAAGACCATCACGGGAGCTCATTTTTTAACAATATAAATTAAACAAACAATATACAGTCAAAAACTCTTGAACTTTTAAATGGTCTATTTGTTCAGCCTCCATATCTATACAAACATAAAATATAAAGTTATAGTAGAAAAATGTTACCTAGTAAACACATTTTATTTGTTTTAGCCCTCTTTGTTAAATGTATTTGTAAGGCTTTTATTAACATTTGCATAGTTTGAGAAAGACACTTTACAATAAATAAGTTTAATTCAAATTAAACTTACTATTTAAAATTACTATTTTAATTATTTCTTTCAAGGATCACAGATAATTTTTTTTATTTATTTTAGAAAAAGAAGAAGGGGAATGGAGAAATATATAGAGAGAAACATTGATTTGTTGTTTTACTTACTCATGCATTCATTTTTTGTTTCTTGTATGTGCCCTGACAGGGAATTAAACTTACAACTTTGGTATATGTAGTGATACTTTAACCATATGTGCTACCCAGCCTAGCCAAGGCCACAACCATCGTTCTTTCTTTCTTTCTTCTTTCTTTCTTTCTTTCTTACAGAGACAGAAATAGTCAGAGAGAAGGATAGATAGGGACAGACAGACAAGAATGTAGAGAGATGAGAAGCATCATTCATCAGTTTTTTGTTTTGACACCTTAGTTGTTCATTGCTTGCTTTCTCATATGTTCCTTGACCGCGGGCCTTCAGCAGACCAAATAACCCCTTGCTCGAGCCAGTGACCTTGGACTCAAGCTGGTGAGCTTTTGCTCAAACCAGATGAGCCTGCACTCAAGCTGGCAACCTCGGGGTCTCAAACTTGGGTCTTCTGCATCCCAGTTCGACACTGTATCCACTGCGCCACCACCTGGTCAGACCACAACTATCTTTCAATATATTATATTTTTCAATATACGTTAGTTTATTATAAATAGAGATTTGATTTAAAAATTTTTAAATGAGATATTCTTAAAGAAATATTTAACTGAAAACAAACATAATATGTTTTTAAATACCAGCCAAATGCTTTGTGATACCATGTGGATCTACAGTTGGAAATAACTATCCAGCAAATATTTATGTTGACTGCATGTGATTACTTATGATTAGAAAGTTTAGGGGAAGGAAGAAAGGTAAAGGGAGATAAATAGTGATGGAAGCAGACTTGACTTGGGACAGTGGTCACTGAGAAAATAATGTTTCTATTTGATCCTATTTAAATCTATAAAGCAAAAGAAGAAAATTAAGACCAAAGGACTATTAGATTCGATCTATCATATAATGTGGTACAAAAGGGAACTTTTTTTTTTTTTTAAGAAAAGTGTCCATGAGATGAAGAAACACTTGAGGCTACAATTTAAAATTTTAATTTTATTTATTCATTTTAGAGAGGAGAGAGAGAGAGAGAGAAAGGGGGAGAATGCATCAACTCACATATGTGCCCTGACCAGACAAGTGTAGGGTTTTGAACCGGCGACCTCAGCATTCCAGGTCAACACTCTATCCACTGCACCACCACAGGTCAGGCCCAAAAGAGAACTTTTTTAAACAGAGTAATAAAGTAACCTAAAATGAGCATATGTAGCATGTGTGTGTGTGTGTGTGTGTGTGTGTATGTTTGAAATAATATATGCACATTAAAGCAATAATATTGTAGGCCAGTCTTATGAAAACAACAAATCCAAGAAACACACAAATTGATTTAAATATTGGGATATAAACTCCATCTTTTAACTGTCACATTCCTCATAATTTCAGAAATATTTTCTCTTAAATTTTGAACAGTTCTGAAATTTAATCAAATTAATAAGCAAAATGTGATAAATTGGCATTGTAAATATCCAGGTAACATCATATTTAAAATAATCTATTTGCTAATAGCATAAATTTTTTCTAGTCTTATTCAGGTTAGAGTATGTTTGCTTTGGCCTCAAAGTTTGAATGTTTATGTGTAATGCACAGTACATAATATTCTGTGTATTATTTTCCTTATCATCTTTCTACTCAACTGTTTTCTCTCTTCTAATTTTTTTTTCTTCTAATATCATTATAGGGCAAAAATGAGCAATTGAATCTATAATAGTAACGAATCCATTCATTACTAACAACTCCACTATCATCTAAACTGTTCTTGCCTTTTCATCATTATGCAAGTAAAGACATATTGATGTCTAAAAGTGTCAAGTGAATATAAATTAATTCATGTACCTGAGAACAACAAAAAAAGCTTTTATAAAATCAAGTCATTGTGATAGTTTAGAAATTATATTCAAAGTAACACATTTTAAAACACTATTTCTATAGCTAGATGAATACAAAACAACTGAATCTGTCTCAGTGAATGATATTGTAAAATAAAAATTTTACTTGGATTTCAAAAAAGTTATTTTACATGAACTTTTTTTAATGGTACACATTCATGGTTTTATTCTGACATAATAAATTTAGAATGTGTAATAATTTAATGTTATCATTTCAAGGTTGTATTCAAATGTTCAAAATGTAAGTTAATCATAATAACAGATTGTTGATTTTAGTGTATACTATATAATTTAATATATTACATCTGGGAATGTTATGTTATACCTATGGTAAAATAATTGCAATACTCTCTAAATTAATTTTTTAGTAAGTAAATATAACATGTATTGCCATTTTCTTTGTCCCACTCCCAAGAAATAAATAATGAAGAGACCTACAAGTGGACCACCTTACCTAACAATTGAAAAGTAATCAATAAAGAAATTAAATTAAAAGGTAAATAAATACAGAAAACTAAAATGAGAGGCAAAATGCTGTAAGATAACAGTGGTAATGCCATCAATACTTATATCCCAAAATAAACTTCATGGTTATTAAAATATATTTTCTTATAATTTTATTAATTTGAGGAAAATATTAATTTGTTATTTTGACAGATATGGATTGATTTCATTTCCAAATAATCAAAAACTGATTCAAAATAACACAATAATGTGGCCAGTTAATATGATCTGTTGCATGTTTTAATATCTTCTTAAAACACTGGAATATATATTAAAAATTTGGGAGAGTCAAGGTTATGACTAATTACCATGAAGGAATAGAAGAACAGTTAGCTGAAACTAATTACCCTTAGGACTTGTTCTGTGCAAAAATTGAGATTTGATTGCTCTCATTTTTCTTTTTTCATTTTTTTATTGCTATGACCTCTGTGATATCTAACTCATTGTCTAAAATTTAGAAAGATAGAATGGATTAAAGTATAATTAGAACATGATGTATCTATTCTTTGCTTTTCAAATATCTCTGAATCACATATTGAACAAGTCAAATATCAAAATCATTTATATATTTAAACAATGTAATTGTATGTATATATTACCTTAATAATCTAACTAGGGTTTATGGGGAGGAAAGAAACCTCTAGTTTCACCTAGAAAACAAACCCTTACTTTTTCCCAGCTTTTGACTACATACTTATTTTATTTACCTCTTTATTCTTCTACAAATCTGATACTTTAAATTTCTTTTCAGTATTTGTCCCTTGACCCTGTTTTTTCATTCCCTGGAATATGTTATCCAACTTTTTATTTTCTTTTAACACTCAAACTCTGCTCATCCTTCCAGCCACAAGAGGATCTCTGTCTTTTAGAAAGCTAGAAAGCTATGGCTGAAAATTTGAATTTCATTTACTACATTTGTGCTTTACCTGTTCCTTTTGCATGTGGACATCACAGCACGGCTTTGAAATTTTTGTGAATTATCACACTTTGGAAAAATTTAAACTATCTAAAAAAAAATAACACACCCAATCTTAAGAAATTAATTTCAGTTTTAAAAAAGTAATTTGAATTAACTTCAAATTGCTTATTTCCTCAGGCTAAAATTGGTCCCCAAAGTAGATTTCTTAATGGGTTCCTGAAGCATTTTTTTTTCTCAAATAGAATCATCAAATTCACTTTGAAATGAAATTTGAAACCTACGTTAGCTTAAGGAGAAAAAAAAAACATGAATATCCACATTTTATTAGCTCTCTTTTTCCTTGTGAAATACTTGAAAATGATTTGATTAATGTTTGTTGTTGATGTTGTTGTTAAATGATTATATTTATGGGAGTAAATTCCTCTTGACATGCAGCACTGTCCGATTTTAAAATACAGATTACATAAGAAGATCATGGAGATACAATTCCAATATAAATTAGAACTCTAAACATATTTACTGATTGGTTTCCTATTTATGATGTTTATTTAAACAGATTAAATCTTAATTACATTGTAGCATTCATTTTATCTTTTGTATTCTGTGGCATAGTATTATTTTCTTTGTGGTATAGTACTATTAAAATTAAAAGAGGATTATTCTATTGACCATAGCTATACATAACTTCCCTAAAAACAAAATTAAATTTTGTGTATTGAAACCAGAAAGATAGAACACTCTTTTAATGTCTATGTATTGTGAAAAATTTATTCTATTACAATGTACATTCACCATAAATCTAATCTCCCTTTAGTTTGTGCAAAAACAGGGTAAAAAAAGAGGGGGTACTCAGCAATACACTCATGGTGCCATCTTTAATATACAGCCCTTTCATTATTCTGCATGCTTGATATTTAGCTATATTTTGTATTTGCATTAGAAAACAGTTGGTATTAATCATATTACCAAAGTTTAATCATTAATTATGCTGTCACTTTAGTGCAAATATAGAAATAACTTTCTGTTAGCTTCTGGCTACAGAATTTTTTTCAACAGGTAAATAAATAACCACGTTTTGTTGTTTATGGCATACTACTCAATATATATACTTTATCCCTGAACTTGGTATTCACTACCAACAGCATTATAATCTCAAAAATGAACAAAACTTATTTAACACACCTATTTTCTCTTCAAGGCACATCCCATCTTTCTTAAACTTAGAACACTAGACAGCAATTTAACACTACAATTTAGAGCCATTATAAGCAAGAAAATCAAAAACAGGAAGCATACAAATGCTAAATAGGATGGCACTAAATAGGATGCACAAAAAAGGCACTTCTTTGCAGTGCAGAAGCTGATGCCAAAAGGATGAGTGTCACCTTGTCAAGCACATTTGAGACTGCCCCTGTCAGGGGACTCACAATTTTTGCTGCTTTGCTAATGTCCATGAATGATCATGAAATTTAGGCAAGTATTGATTTGGGGTTTACAAATAAATTTTAGTGAGTGTACTAACTGAAAAGAGGTTTGTGTACACACACACACACACACACACACACACACACACACAGTGTGTTCGTAAAGTCATGGTGCACTTTTGACCAGTCACATGGTCTAAAGTGCACCATGACTTTACGGACACACTGTATATGTATGTATGTGTGTGTACATACAGAAGTAGATATAGATTTAGGTATTCCCTTCCCTGATTATTCTTCCTAAGATTTTCTATTTGAATTCTAGTAGCTTTGATAGCTATGATTGCCCTTAACTCTATTTCTTGCTTCCTCAAATCAATGAGGCTATGAGGGTTTTTTTTTACTGAAAGTTTAGTCTCCCTGTTTGATGTAACTGTACCCTATCTCTAGCTAAAAACAATGGATGAGAAGCTCATCCTTAACCTGTGTTCTTCTCTGGATCCAAGTGTTAACTATCCTCAATATCTTATTTTTATATATGTATTTTCCCTGAAAATTTATATTTTAATTTAAATCAATGAAATATATCAGTAAAAAAAAAACTAATATTTTACATACTATGCCAAAAAACATATCTCACTAGAATATTGTATAGTAGTACTTTGTTAGAATATATTTAGGCTGAATTAGTTAAAGAAAAAGATCAAGGAGAAATATTCTTTTTATATAGAAAAGGGAAGAAGAGCCTGAAAAGTCTTTTTCCTACACCAATAACTTGTATTAAAATTTATTTATTTGTGGAAAGAGAGGACCAAATATAAAAATATGAATTATAAACCAGTTAAAATAAGTTAATCTAAAGAAAAATATTCTGTAATTAAAAGCATTAAAATATTTATAGATTATTATATCTACAAATACTGATCATTCTTATTTTATGTATAATGTGCTATGGAGGCTAAGTTTCTTTGAAACACAAAGTTCCCCTGAGACTTGAACAATTTCTCAAGCATCCTGTCAGGATAAAAAAAAAAATTATAGAAATAAAATCAATTAGTTTTAAAATTTATAAAACATTTAAAGTAAATAGGGAATCATGGAATATTATTAAATAGAACTGTGAGATGACAACATTTTTCAGTACATAGAACTTAACAGACATTTGAGAAAACAAAGAATAAAAACTTAATTGAAAATGAACCATTTTGTCACCACTGCATATATTGGTCAGAATAGGAAGTTTTAATTGACATGTGTGCAAATGTTACTTTTTCCATACAATTATTCATTTTAGTATTTTTATATTTTCAAAAAATTAAATCTCTTTCTAGTATCATAGGCTGACATTAAACCTAGGTTGTTAGTGATAGTAATGCAAGTGTGAGGTTTCAGAGAAAGTGGCACAGAGCCATGAGAAAGGATATCTCAGGGGTGGAAGACAGAGGCAATTTTGTTTATTCGTAGATTGGTAACAATTTACTCTGTGCTAATCTGTAGTTATTTTAATTGTATTGAATTGAATATGTTTTAAAACAGGAATGATTAAAGATAGTAACATTTAACACCAATATCCTGGCAACATTTCTTAGATTCTTATTCTTCCTAAATTACAAGATGTTTTAAAATATCACTGTGGTGATATTGAAACAATGTTCTTTTTCTGAGCTTGTGGGTTGATACTTCAGATCAAAGGCTGCAGTTGGCATTATGAAAGCAAGCAATTGATTTCAACCCCTTTATTTCCTCAAGGCAATTTTAAACAGCAACACCAGACACATTTCCTGAGATAGATTGCTTTTATTTTACATGGAGATAATTTGAATGGTAAGTTGAAATAAATATTCAAACATGAGATGACTTGGAAAGTCATTAAGATGAAAGCATTGCAATAACACATCCTCATGTGTTGAAACAAACATTGTATTGTATTTATCTGACACTAATCTGGCTAATTTATGAAGAATAAAAACAATGATATGATTTTGACACAAATAGTGATGCAATGATAAACTTTGCAAGAATGAATTAAAGCCTATTTCAAACTATTTTTATCATTTCACATTTTCACTATAAAAAGATCATTATTTAAAATGGGAATAGATGATTTTGCAGTAGACTCTTGCTCAGAGATGTTGGTCATTTCTTCATTAAAATGAAATGTAAAGGACAGAAAAAGGAAGGTGGGGAGATTCAATCAAATCTATTGCAGCTATCTATGTAATACTCACTATGGTTTAAGACTTAAAGAGAATAACCCATTTTGTTTTAGCAACAAATCTGTCAATATTTTCATGGAGCCATTGCACAACATTTGTTATTTGACTACTGCAGCATGTAACTTCTATTTGCAAAATGCCAGAAAGATTTTACTTACAGGGAAAACATCATGACCTAAAGATTTAATTAAAAAGTACCAAGTGAACAAAAATAATGAGCGCCTGTGAATATTAAACTAAATGAAAATTACAAACCTTTAATAGGAAAAATTAAATTATCCTTTGATTTGTTGAACATAATTCTTATTGAAATGAGTCAACTGACATTTTTTTCTTATGAAGATCTTTCTAATAGATGGCATTTGAAGCTTACTTCATTGTTCATAATCATTAATGCTTAATTTCAAAGATCATTTACTATGTACTTTATAAGGAAGGCGGGGTTCAGACTTTTAGTCTCTCTTACTTGATTGATTAAGTGAAATTGAAAAAAAAGACATTCTTTAATCAAAAATCCAACAACAGCAGGATTCTAAATCATATCAAGTGGAATCTCAATAGTTTACAATTTTTTCATTTTCAAAGTAAAAAAATAAAATATTAAAAAGATAGTTAACTCTTTTCAACTGTTTTTAACTACAATTGACAATTTTATACCACCATTTATATTTAGACCAAAACATGATTTGTTTTTGTTTCATTTTCATGTAATTCAACACACACACACACACACACACACACACACACACACACACACACACACACACACACAGATGGCTGACAATGAGCCATGCTTTTTTCCATTTTCCAAAGATCTACCGGTGAACCAAGCAAAGATACCTTCTTTCATGAAGCTTATATTCTAGAGGTGATGGGGTAACAGATAAAAATAAACGTGTAAATGATGTTTTACATTAAAATGTTACAAGTTTATAAAATGGAAGACAGAAGAGCAAGAAAAGGGTTTGTGATTTTAAGTGATCCTGAAAGTGGGCCACACTTTCTGTTAGGTCGATATGAGTAAGCCTTCTTTTTGGTGATATTTGAGCAAAAAGTTAAAGAAATGAGGGAGTTCACTGTGAAGATATTTGGGGGGAAATTTTTCAGGCAGTATCAGAACAAAATCAGTTTCAACCATGCATAGGACATTTGGAGAAAGCTACAGCATCACTGTGGTTGGAGAAGGGGGAAGTGAACAAAACGAATAGTAATTAATAATGTCTGAGAACTAAGGGGAGGCAGGTGGGTAAACGTGGGGATTTTAAGTCATTTTTTTAAAAAGTTTTGATTATACTCAGATTGAAATGGGTAGTGAAGTCAGTGTTTACCCAATGAGTAAAGACTGAACTTTGACAAGGGTCAAATCAGGTCAGCTAGTTACAAGACTATTGTAATTCATAGAGTGAGAGATGGAAAATAAAGCAAATCCAAATGAATATATCATTTGAAGAAATATCCTGAAATATCTTTAAGGAGGGGACCATTTATTTTGCATACTAATTACATCCAAGATTCAAATGATTTTAAAAAGTTACAACATTAAGTTGCAAGTTTCTCTTCTGTGGAAAATCACTTTTGACAAGACATTTTAAATGTAATGACTACATTCCAGTGTGAATTATTTGGCATGCAGAGCATACAAAATGCATTAAACTACATTACAGTGGCACACAGTAAAATTAAAGAGAATTTAGAACAACAGGAGAGCATTTTCTGGACGGATAAGATGGGGAGAAATACAACCCAGTTCCAGAACATTCATCAGAGTCTGGAACCATATTTCCTAGAATTAAATTCTAGTTTCTCAGATTCTTAGTTCTGTGACCTTGGGCAACTTTTTTAACCTCTCTGTCTCAGTTTTCTTCTCTGTAAAATGAGCATAATAATAACACTATAAGAGTAAGTTTGTAGTGAGAATTAAATCAGTACCTAACATACAGAAAGTGCCTAACATACAGTGAGTACCTAACAAATGGTAACAAGCATTCCTGTTAATTACATACATAGGTCACTTTAAGAAATGCAATTTACTATCTGTAAAATTAGCTAAGTTTTATCCTGCCTTCTTAAAAGATTTGTTATCATTATGATTCATGATAATTAAAAAACATCATGTAAAATGTGAACTGATTATTCTGCCTTGAATTTTTTGATGTTTTCATGTATGTCTTTCCCATGAGAATTTGGACTTTTTGAGGGCAAAAATCCATGTTTTATTCATGTCCATATCTTCTAGGATGTCTGGAAAAAGCACCTCACACTCATTGGAGGTTGAGTAAATATCTATTGAATTAGCATATTAATGAATAAATAAAATGCATGGGAATCAAAAAAATAAATAAAAAGAGGAGAATTTATCAGGATTTAATTCATAAACTATATTGCCAATTTAGCAATGCAAGTTTTTAGTGTTGCAAACCTAGTATCACAAGAAGGTCTGCACACATTTTTTTTGTCCCTCCAATATATGTTTCTCGGAGTTATACCAATAGCTCCAGCAAACTGTCAACGATAATGTGTGGCTCACAGATGATTCCAGAGTTGGTTCATATTCTTAAATTATATTTAAAAATAACAACACCTTTACCACAATACTTTTTCATGACATTCTTGTGCATGACACATTTAATAAAGTGCTATCTCCCAGATCTTTTTAAGAAATTATAATATTTATCTAATTGGCTATTTTCTCCTATCTCATCTTGTCATGGCTCCAGTCTGAACCAGTACAATTTGGAACTAATATTCAGCATCTTAACTAGTCTATATTTATGTATCTAACAAGTTTGAAAAGTCTGACATTTTTATATAAATTTATACATGCACAGTTTAGAAAAATTGCATGCGTAAAAATGGCCCTTTCTTCCAGAAGTCAGGATATACTTACTAATAAAAATTAAATCATCATTCAAACTCTGGTTAATATTTTTTTCATGTGTACAATTACATTGTAACTAATAACTTAAAAGTTATTTTATAAAATATAAATAATTTATACAAAATATATAGAGCTGTATCATAAATTATTGATAATTAATTGATACTTAATGAACCATGAGGTTATTGCTCAGACACACAAATTTTGAGGAAGAGAAACAGAACCAAAAAAAACATCATATGGAATTCAGAGCCTCCTCTGCTCCATCTCTCTGTAATAATACAGGCTTTCCTTAAGGATCTCTTACACTTCCACCAGCTGTCAGCATCTGTTACTAGGAACACACACTTTTATACTGCTGCACATACACAAAAAGGCAGTACAATTATATTTAGCTATACTTATTTTAATATTAGGTAAAATTAATATGCAAATAGACAAAACATGTAATCAAGGAGTTGATACATTTGTAAAATTTTGTGAATCATAAACGTTGTTTTTAGTAAGAAAGCCTAAGAGAAACATAATTTATATATTAGAAAAAATTAGAATTTAATTATAAAGTGTAATCGCCATTTACATCCTTAATGGCTACTTCTTGAAAAGAGTTGTGCAAGGTCATGCCATCAACTTCTAGACCTTACTATGTGCTGGGATGAGAAACTATGAAAGGATATTCATGTCACTAATTGGAATACAAGACAACAGTAGACAGGAGCTGCAAATACTATTATGCCCTAGAGTGTGATAGATATTTTTTCAATCTTTATCCATAGGATGTCCATTTCACTCTACTACCTGACTCTTAATTCTAGTGAATTAGAAGATGTGCCAGATATTATGAAGAGGGTAGAACTAATGGATTTTACAGTATGTGTTCAGACTCGTTGCCTGATTCCCATTGCTTGCAAGCTAGTCTCCCGCAGCCTCGCCAGCTGCCTTATAATGATAAAAGCAAAGCAGTTACAAATTTCCTACAACTCTATACCCCTTGTATGTCTAACCAGGAGTTGAGATGACAGAGAGGGAAGCATAACCGTGAAGAATGGCAACTCTTCCTTATGTAATACCTGTAACTGAGCCCTGGTTCATAAAATTGAAACAAATTACTTGGAAATAATATATTTTTTTCAAGAAACATAAATGGCTTGAAGCTATTGCACCTGAAAAGTTAATTACCTTAAGTATACTCAGTATAATTTTTTTTTGTAAAAATATTTTACATTAAAAGCCAAACTGTCACTAATGTCAAATGATGGCCCTTTTTGTGACAAGTTTAACTTCTAATTTGCTTTTATTAAGTTTTTGGTGATGGTATTAATAAAGATAAATTTGAAATATATGGTTTTTTATTATCTGAAAATTAGATATATTTAAAACTAAAGAATAAATGAAGTTTGTGAATATTTTATAGTTCTTCACACTTTGTCTTCTTTCCAATGACAGGAATAGCTCCCAAGACCACTCTGTGAATTAGGCTAGGAATATCAAGTAGGCTCAGAAACTCCCTTTTTCCAACCTCCAGCAAAACACTATTATATATCCCATTTTAACAAGCTGCAGTGCAATGGCTGTCAATGGTCACAGTATAAGAGTTGACAAATTAATTTACATTAAAGCACAGAAACTGATAATATCAGTGCTGTTTCTCAGAGAATGTTTGCATTTCAGTGTGGCCACCATGTTAGCCCAAAGGAACAAACATTATCAGTGAAGCTGAGTCATTTTGAAAAGGCATTGAGAAGTCTCATTATCTGAAAACCTTTTTCAGGGTATAAAACATCACAACACTACTTCACATCCAAATACAAACAGTACTGACCAGAGACACGGGGTTGGGCAAGCCAGGTTTATAGTTGTTCATGTGGAAAATAATACAATAATTAATAAATAGTAATAAAAGAATAAACTCTGTGTTCCCCATATTCACAACTATAAGCCTGCCCTGTATACATGTGAATGAGGTAGTCTTGAGGTTTATTATTTTCTACATACATTTGCTATTTAAATTCAGTCAGATAGTGGTTTTGTTTATTTGTTTGTTTTCTTGCTCAATGGACTCGTCGCAGAAAAGCAGAAAGAAGCTGCTTAAAGCCAAAGACTTTTTCAATGTTTTATAAAATTCAATAAAGAAGTATATATTCTATATTAGAATTAAGAAGGATGATAACTTTGGGAAAGACAAGTCAACAATTGGTTGGAATTTCCAAGTCTGAATACAAATTGGAAGAGCTTGAGGATTATGAAATCCATGAAATGATCTCAATCAGTTTACTGAAAGTGAAGGTGAGCATAGGTTGGGCTGGTGGAAAAAGAATAAATTGACCAATGTGGAGGTTGGATCTACGTTCAGGAGTAGACATAGCAACTTGAGTTCCTGAATATGGCCCAGAGAGGAAAAAGGTGTTAGAGGTTCTTCCTTCTGACACATTGGTACCACATAAACATGTAACACATAGCATTGTACTGGTGTGGAAGTGGAAACTCCAGTAATAACTGAACTTAAATTGTACAAGTAACTGCATTTCTGCATTCACACTCTAGTTTCTCACCCCATATTTTTCCATTTGTCTCTCTTTAGGACTTTACAACACACCACTTTGTTCTTCTTTGCTCCTTCCCTCTAACCCTATGTTCTCTATTCCCATTCTTCCAAATTGTGAATACATGACCCATTATAATCACTCTTTTAATTCTTTAAACCTTTTGCTCTTCTCTCCTTTATATTATTTACTTGCAGAACCTCACCCCTGATTATTCTGACACTTCTCCTAACTAAAGGTGATTGAAGAAAAAATTTAAAAAAATGAGCAATCTTAATATTCAATATTATAACCTCCTTCATTATTGCATTCTGAGACGCCACTTTGGTCATGTTCATTACTGTGTATCACCCATTTCTACTTAGCCTCCCTTGAGGGTTCAGCTAATCTTTCTGCTCTCTAAGGAGAGGGTTCTCACTGTGGGGTGTTCAAATGATCAATGCTTGGAATTAAATGTTTCATGCAATGTTTCTGTCACAAACATTCTCATATAAGTATCAATCAATTACATTCATCTAGTTGTTCTGGTCAAATCCATGGAGTCACAACCCACATTTAAGCTGTCCACAAATCTTTCCAGTTTTGTCTTAAAAATGTATCCAGGAGTTTTGGACAGAAGATGGCGATGGAGTGGGTGGACGTACCAACTTCCAACTCCCAGAACCAAAGTGGATTATAACTCAATTTTAAGAACCATCACCTGGATAAACCACCTTTGAACAAAACTAAGTGGACTCTTCAACCAAGGAACACAGAAGAAGCCACATTGAGACTGGTAGGAATAGCGAAAATGTGAAGAGAGCTGCCCAGCTCCCCGGAGCAAACGGCAGTCCAGAGAGACCCGCATGGTGGGAGGAGAGTGTGGTGGAGAGGGAGGGACCTGGGTCCCAGGAACCAAGCCCCAGCCTGCAGTCCCAGAGCCTAGAAGAGGTGTTTGGACAGTATTGAGCTGTGAAGCAAGTGAGGATACTGTTTGTGAAAAAGAGATAGTTTTCTCAGACCCAAGAATCTTTTTAAAGAGACAGCGCAGAAAACCTCTCTCACAACCATGCACCCGGAGCTCCAGGAAATGGGAACAGAGGAGAGGAACAGAGCAGTGGGAACAGAGAGTGGACTGTAGGCACAGAGACACTCTGAGGGACAGCCACCCTGACCCCTGGGCTAAGTCATTTCCCTAATCGAAAACGAATATTTCCCCTGGAACTAGCAATACCAGCAAAGGGAGACAGGAAACTAGCCAAACAAGCTCTCCTGCGGCAATTAGAGCAGAGCTCCTTAGAGGGAGGGAGCTCCCAGGCCTACAGTATGGAGACTTAGGGCACTTCCATCTCTCTGAGGGTTGAGGAAGGGATGGTGGCGGCAGGACGCTGAAACGCAGTCCTGTCAGTGTGGCGGAGGCACAACTGATGTGAGCTCGGTCTAGCCCAACAGGGGTGGAGGGGACGCGCGAAAGTGGTCCGGCAGCTGTGGGCCTGCCTGTGACCCCACCTGCGAGGATAAAAACAGGCAGAGATCTGTTCTGCGACCCTGCACAAGCCGGCCCTGACCTCAGGGACGGGGCTAGGACCAGGGACAGGTGAAGGGCTCGCAGCTGAGCTCACGCTGCCAACCCCGCCCGAACGGAGAAACCGCGGTTTGCCATCCTGTGTGCGCGAGCTGGCTCCGAACGTGAGGGTGGAGCCAGCTCGCGCACCCTCACACTGGGCCCAATAAACCGTGGTTTGCGACCCTGCGCAGAAGGGCCCTGGCCTCGAGGGCGGAGCTAAATTCTGGACCAGCAAATGCTCACAGCTGAGAGCATGTCAACAGCCCCGCCCAACCCATGAAACTGTGGCAAGCAGGCTCTGACTGCGGGGGCTTGGCTTAAGCCTTCCGGAAACAGGCTGGGTCCGCAGCTGAGCAAAGGTGCTCACCTCTGCCCTTGGTGCTGAGGCTTGTGGCTTGAGTGACAGCCCATGCAGAAGAGGAGTGGCGGAAATCACAGCGACAGACACAGAAGGCTGATGCTGGCAACGCCCATACCCAACCACCATAGGCAGCAGCAGAGGGCGTGGCAGGCCTGCAGACAGACCACACCTAGAGAACACAAAGGCAACACCTACTGGACTCCAGTGGCCACAACTTGCATATACACAGATAAAATGGGCAGGCAGAGGAATGCAAACCAAATGAATCAAGAGAAATCCCCAGAGAAGGACCTAAATGAACCAGATATAACCAAACTACCAGAAGCAGTTTTCAGAATAATGATAGTTAGGATGTTCAAAGAAATTAGAGCAACAATAGATAGTCACTATGAACACCTAAATAAAGAGATAAGAAATATAAAAAAACAAAATTGAAATAATAAAAAAGAATCAGACTGAAATGACAAATACAATATCAAAATTGAAGACCACATGGAAGGAATTAAAAGCAGGATGAATCATGCTGAGGATCGAATCAGTGAGTTAGAGGACACAATAAACAAAGTTACAGAAGCAGAGAAGAAAAAGGAAAAGAGACTCAAAAAATGTGAGGAAAATCTAAGGGAGCTCTGTGACAACATGAAGAGAAACAACATTCGCATCATAGGGGTACCCGAAGAAGAGGAAAGAGGACAGGAAATGGAAACTTTGTTCAATCAAATCATAGCAGAAAACTTCCCTAAATTAAGGCTGGGAAACATTCCACATGTTCAAGAAGCACACAGAACTCCATTAAAGAGAAACCCCAAAAAATCTACACCAAGACACATCATAGTTCAATTACCAAAGCTAATGGATAAAGAAAAAATCTTAAAAGCTGCTAGAGAATAAAAGGCTATCACCTGCAAAGGAGCCCCCATAAGGATGACATCAGACTTCTCAACAGAAACACTTGAGGCCGGAAGGGAATGGCAGGATATAATCACAGTAATGCAGAACAAGAACATACAACCAAGACTACTCTATTCAGCAAGGCTAACATTTAAAACTGAAGAAGAAATAAAGATCTTTCCAGACAAAGAAAGCCTCAAGGAATTCATTAAAACCAAACCAATTCTGCAAGGGATACAAAGGGGCCTTTTTGAACAGTTAAAAGGGAGCAAAGAATATAGCAAAAAAAAAATTCAGCTTTAAAGAACAAAGTGGCAATAAACAACTACATATCAATAATAACCTTAAATGTAAATGGATTAAATGATCCAATCAAAAGACATAGGGTAGCTGTGAGGATAAAGAAACAGGACCCATACATATGCTGTTCACAAGAGACACACCTTAAAACAAAAGATGCACATAGACTGAAGGTAAAAGGATGGAAAAAAATATTTCATGCAAATGGAAATGAAAAAAAAGCCAGGGTAGCAGTACTTATATATGACAAAATGGACTTTAACAGATTTCTTTTTTTTTTTTTAAAGGTATATGTTTTTTTTTTAATTTTTATTTTATTCATTTTTTTTTTTAGAGAGGAGACACACAGAGAGAGAGAGAGAGAGAAAGAGAGAAAGGGGGGAGGAGCTAGAAGCATCAACTCCCATATGTGCCTTGACCGGACCAGTGCAGGGTTTTGAACTGGCGACCTCAGTGTTCCCAGGTCGACGCTTTATCCACTGCGCCACCACAGGTCAGGCGACAAAATGGACTTTATAACAAAGGCTGTAGTAAGAGATAAAGAAGGACACTACATAGTGATAAAGGGAACAACTCAACAGGAAGATATAACTATTATAAATATCTATGCACCAAATATAGGAGCCCCAACATACATAAAGCAGACTTTGATGGATATAAAGGGCGAGATTAACAGCAATACTATCATAGTAGGGGATATCAATACCCCACTAACAACACTGGATAGGTCCACAAGAAAGAAAATTAATAAAGAAACAGCAGACTTAAAGGATACACTAGATTAAATTGATTTAATAGATATCTTCAGAACTTTTCACCCTAACGCAGTAGAATATACATTCTTCTCAAGTGCTCATGGTACATTTTCTAGGATAGACCACATGTTAGGACACAAAAATGGTCTCAATAAATTGAAGAAGATTGAAATCATATCAAGCATTTTCTCTGATCACAATGTCATGAAACTAGAAATTAACCAGAAAAGAAAAACTGAAAAATACTCAAACACTTGGAAACTAAAAAGCATGATATTAAATAATGAATGGATTAAGAATGAGTTCAAAGAAGAAATAAAAAAGTTTCTAGAGCCTGACCTGTGGTGGTGCAGTGGATAAAGTGTCAACCTGGGAATACCGAGGTCGCCAGTTCAAAACCCTGCACTGGTCTGGTCAAGGCACATATGGGAGTTGATGCTTCCAGCTCCTCCCCCCGTTCTCTCTTTCTCTACCTCTCTCTCACTCTGTGTCTCCTCTCTAAAATGAATAAATAAATAAATTAAAAAAAAATAAAAATAAAAATAAGTTTCTAGAAACAAATGATAATGAGCATACATCAACTCAAAATTTATGGGAAACAGCAAAAGCAGTTCTGAGAGGGAAGTTCATTGCACTACAGGCATATCATAAGAAGCTAGAAAAGCTCAAATAAGCGACCTGACCCTGCAGCTAAAAGAACTAGAAAAACAACAACAAATAAAACCCAGGACAAGTAGAAGGAAGGAAATAATAAAGATCAGAGCAGAATTAAATTACATTGAGGCTAAGGAAACAATTCAGAGGATCAATGAAACCAGAAGCTGGTCCTTTGAAAATGTAAACAAGATTGATGAACCTTTAATTAGACTCACCAAGAAGAAAAGAGAGAGGTCTCAAATAAATAAAATTAGAAAAGACAGTGAAGAAAAAACAACTTACACAACAGAAATACAAAGCATTGTAAGAAAATACTATGAAGAACTCTATGCCAAAAAATTAGACAATCTAGGTGAAATGAACAAATTTCTTGAATCATATAAACTTCCAAAAATCAATCTGGAAGAGTCAGAACACCGAAACAGACCAATTACAACAAATGAGATCGATACAGTTATCAAAAAACTCCCAAAAAAGAAATGTCCTGGACCTGATGGCTTCACAAGTGAATTCTACCAATAATTCAAAGAAGAACTAACTCCTATCCTCCTCAAGCTATTTCAAAAAATTCAAGAGGAAGGAAGACTTCCAAACTCCTTTTATGAGGTGAGCATAATTCTGATCCCAAAACCGTGCAAAGACAACACAAAGAAAGAAAATTATAGGCCTATATCCCTGATGAATTTAGACTCTAAAATTCTCAACAAAATATTAGCCAACCAGATCCAGAATATATGAAAAAAACCATACACCACGATCAAGTGGGATTTATTCTGGGGAGGCAAGGCTGGTTCAATATTCGCAAATCAATCAATGTGATTCATCACATAAACAAAAGGAAGGACAAAAATCTCATGATAATTTCAATAGATGAAGAAAAGGCATTTGATAAAATTCAGCACCCATTCATGCTCAAAACTCTCAGTAAAGTGGGATTACAAGGAACATTCCTTAACATGATAAAGGCCATCTACGACAAACCCACAGCAAACATCATACTAAATGGACAAAAATTAAAAGCAATCCCCTTAAGTTCAGGAAACAGGCAGGGTTGCCCACTTTCACCACTCTTATTCATCATAGTTCTGGAAGTCCTAGCCACAGCAATAAGACAAGAAGAAGAAAGAAAAGGCATCCAAATTGGAAAAGAAAAATTAAAACTGTCACTATTTGCAGATGATATGATACTGTATATAGAAAACCCTAAAGTCTCAGTCAAAAAACTACTGGACCTTAGAAATGAATTCAGCAAGGTGGCATGATATAAATTAAAACTCACAAATCAGAGGCATTTCTATATACAAACAATGACCTGTCAGCAAAAGAAATTAAGGAAACAATTCCCTTCACTATTGCAGCCCCCAAAAATTAAATACCTAGGAGTAAATTTAACCAAGGAGGTTAAGGACTTGTACTCATAAAATATGAAACATTGATAAAAGAAATCAAGGAAGATACAAACAAGTGGAAGCATATACCGAACTCATGGCTAGGAAGAATAAACATCATTAAAATGTCTATATTACCCAAACAATTTATAAGTTCAATGCAATATTAATTAAAATACCAATGACATACTTCAAAGATATAGAACACATATTTCAAAAATTTATATGGAACCAAAAAAAGAACACGAATAGCCTCAGCAATCTTTAAAAGAGAAAATAAAGGAGGAGGCATCACTCTTCCGGATATCAAGGTTTACTACAAGGCTATTATACTCAAGAGAGCCTGGACTGGCATAATTACAGGCACACTGATCAATGGAACAGAACAGAGAACCCAGAAATAAACCCACAGCTTTATGGATAACTGATATTTGACAGAGGAGGAAAGAACAAACAATGGAGTAAAGACAGCCTCTTTAACCAATGGTGCTGGGAAAATTGGACATCTACCTGAAAAAAATGAAACTAGACCATCAACTTACACCATTCACAAAAACAAATTCAAAATGGATTAAAGACTTAAACATAAGCCGTGACACTATAAGCATCTTAGAAGAAAACATAGGCAGCAAGCTTTCCGTCACCTGTAGCATCAATATATTTGCCGATTTATCTCCACGGGCAAATGAAATAAAAAGCAAGAGAAACAAACGGAACTATATCAAACTAAAAAGTTTTTGCACAGCTAAAGACAATAAGAACAGAATAAAAAGACAAACCACACAATGGGAGCACATATTCTACAGCACATCTGATAAGGCGTTAATAACCAAAATTTATAAAGAACTTATAAAACTCAACACCAGGAAGACAAACAATCCAATCAAAAAATGGGCAAAAGAAATGAATAAAAATTTCTCCAAAGAAGACATACCGATGGCCAAAAGACATATGAAAAAATGCTCAACATCACTAATCATTAGAGAAATGCAAATTAAGACCACAATGAGATGTCACCTCACACCAGTCAGAATGGTGCTCATCAGCAAAACAACACAGAATAAGTGCTGGCGAGGATGTGGAGAAAAGGGAACCCTCCTGCACTGCTGGTAGGAATGCAGACTGGTGCAGCCACTGTAAAAAATAGTTTGGAGGTTTCTCAAAAAATTAAAAGTCGAACTGCCTTTTGACCCGGCTATCCCACTTTTAGGAATATACCCTAAGAACACCATAACACTGTTCAAAAAGATGAAATGCGTCCCCATGTTCGTGGCAGCATTGTTCACAATAGCGAAGATCTGGAAACAGCCCAAGTGTCCGTCAGAGGACAAGTGGATTAAAAAGCTTTGGTACATATATACTATGGAATACTACTCAGCCATAAGAAATGATGGCATCGGATCATTTACAACAAAATGGATGTACCTTGATAACATTATACGGAGTAAAATAATTAAATCAGAAAAAAAAACTGAGAACAGCATGATTTTATACATAGGTGGGACATAAAAGTGAGACTATGAGACATGGACAAGAGAGTGGTGGTTACGGGATTGGGGAAGGGAGGGAAGAGTGGGATAGGGAGAAGGGGAGGGGCACATGGAAAACCAGATAGAAGGTGACAGAGGACAATTTGACTTTAGGTGATGGGTACGCAACACAATTGAATGATAAGATAATCTGGAGATGTTTTCATTGTCCATATGTACCCTGATTTATTGGTGTCACCCCATTAAAGTTAATAAAAAAATCATCAGTTTGTTAATTAAAAATTAATTAATGTGGGAAAAAAATGTATCCAGGATTTAACCACTCATATGCATATCCACCTATATGAACCTCACCTTTTAACTAGATCTTTGTGGTGGCATCCCAGCCAATCTTTCTGCCTCCCAATCCCTTCCCCAGATCACCTTCTGTGTATGACAGTATCTGAACCATCTGCCCCAATGCTTTCCTACTTTTCTCAGACTAAAATTCCACACCCAATTACATTTTGCAATGCCAAAATGACAACCTTTTTATTCACATAACCTCCTACCACTTCCATCTTTGTGCACCCCACTTCATCTATACACTGGTATCTCATCAAGTACACTACTCAACCAAGAATGAATGACTTCCTCAGGGTTTCTACCTAAGTATAACTGACATAGGGGCTTCCCCAGGTTATCCTATATAAATCAATAGTTACTCATGCTCATATTTTGTATCCACTTCCTACTACGCTTTTTATATAGTATACGTTCTATTGTGATACAGAGCCTATATTACCAAAATAAAGTTGATTTATTAATTCTGTCTGTATATTTGAGAATGAAAGAACTCTACAAAGGACTGATGGATCCTTTTGTTTTATTAGCATATAGGTTTCTGTGATCTTTTTCTTTGTATTGTGAGTGGTCTCTACTTCTTGGAGATTTTCTGCCATGCAATATTAGAGGACCATGGATCCTTGACAGTGTCTGTTGGTGTCTTTGCAGTATTCACAATAATATTGATTTTATGACCATAGTGCACTTTCTCACATCATAATAATGAACAGCCTCCATTCTTAGGTGTATTCAGTACCTGGATCAGGAATTGATAAGAGGCTCAATTTGGAAGTCATCCACCAAACCCATTTTGGCACTGCCAAAAATGGGCAAAGTGGACCTCTGTCATACCTCACATCAGATGCCTTCAAATACAGGGAGTGGGTGTGTGTGAAGGAGATCACAGGGTAAAGACAATGAGGCTAGAGCATTGTAGGGTACAGAATCTTAGCCATGAGGGAACAGGTGGCCAAACCATAAGAGAGTTGAGTCTCAAAACTCTAAACACATACTCAATTATCCCATCACTTACAAAATGCAAATTCAAAGAAAACTTACTAAGAATTTCCAGATGGCAACTGCAGAGCATTAAACTAGTGACTAATCCATAAATACAAGCTTTCTTGGAGATAATAGGAAACCCCAAAAGTAACTGAGAATAAATTATTTACACAGATTGTTTAATAAGGCTGAGGACAAAGAAATAGTTGATTTTTAGAATGCAGTAATTACCAGAGCAGTAGTGGTAGAAAAGTATATAGGGGGGATAAATGGTGATGGGAGTAGACTTGAGTGGGGTGAGAATACACAATACAATATACTGTACAAGTGGTGTATTATAGATTTGTATAATGGAAATCTATATAATTTTATTAGCCAATTACATCTCAATAAAATCAATAAAAAATGCATGGTGCATATTTCTTGAATATTTTAGTTATAAACCAAGATTCATATAAAATATTCATACATATGTACATACAAGCAGACACAGTCAATTATTTTTTTACAATAAACTTTGTTATTAAAAACATTTGTAATATAGTCTAAATGACATTAACATACTCTAATATTAAAAATATTAAAAATGTCAGAATTTTGTTCAAAGTATATATTATGTATTACTTCACGTCAAAATGCATAGAATAGTTGTACTTAACTAATTAAGTTGTAGACAAAATTAAGTAAAGGTACAAGCAAGGGTCAGTCACATAATAGCTCAAATATTGATAATTTAATATAATTGTTACTATATTTCTAATTTATATTTGTTATAGGTAAAACTACAAATAAATTTTCTTATATAAAACATTTTTTAAAATGTCTTACTTGAACAGATTTTCTAAAGATGAACTATTATATTAATAAATAGTTTTGTTCATTTGTATCAGGTCGTTGGAATTGTGCCATAATTTTTTTGAATTTTTTTTTATTAATTTAATGAGGTGACACCAATAAATCAGGGTACATATGTACAATGAAAACATCTCCAGGTTATCTTATCATTCAATTATGTTGCATACCCATCACCCAAAGTCAAATTGTCCTCTGTCACCTTCTATCTGGTTTTCCCTGTGCCCCTCCTCTTCTCTCTATCCCACCCTCCCCTCCCTCCCCCCACCCCATAACCAACACTCTCTTGTCCATGTCTCGTAGTCTCACTTTTATGTCCCACCTATGTATGAAATCATGCTGTTCTCAGTTTTTTTCTCATTTACTTATTTTTGGAAGTTCTTTTCAACATAAGCATTGATTTCAGGCCTTTAAACTTAGCTTCATTCTAATGATTTCATGATAGCAATTCCTGTTTGCTACTGTTTCAATCCATGGCCAAGATAACTATGATTACCCTTTGGAATTGCAAACTGTTCCCAATATGTATGGGATTTATTAGTATATAATATCTGCTAATGGCATATGGCTTATTTAAATGTCTCTGGAAGTTTCGCAATTGAACACTCTTTTCATTTCTTGTTTGAACCAAAGGCAAACATTGGAAACCACTTACATATCAAGACAATTTTGTTACTCTACTGAGATGGGCAATAAACATGGCTTAATATAATAAAGGCTCAAACTAAGGCAGATGTCCTACTTCACTCAAAGTTGGTATCAGGTAGACAAACCAGCAATAAGCTACCTCCAGTGTTTAGTTTAACAGTCTAAGGCAGAAAAGATTATTTCACACGAAGGGCAGCATTTCTATAAAAAGAGATTTCCCCCCAAAACTTTGACTTGTATTGAAGTGATACTGAGGTGTTTTTGGTTTGATATAAAGATATAATCGGTTCTAATACAAATTAACTTTAAGGTTTTCACTTGAACTTTTATCTACATTTCATCTAGTAAATATGTCAGATTTTTTGATTGGGAAAAGTGATGTGTTTTCTCCTCATTGGTCATTAAAATATTTTATTAATGTGTAAGAAATATGTATCAAAACATAAACCTTGTCGTAAAAATCACATAAAGATGATAAAGAAAAATCAAGGTAATGTAAAATAGTACACAAATATTGTTACAGAAAATTTTGATTACACTCATTTGTAGAATTCCAAAAATAATTTAAAAAACCCAGATACTTGCATTTCTATAATATATAATTATTGAATAATCAATGGCAGACTATGGATAGCACTGACTATCATATTTAGAATTGTGTCATGCTAAAATTCTTTCTGTTGAGAATTACAATACTGTAATAGCATTTCAATACAAATAATGGAAATTTTTATGTATGAAATATTTCCTTCTAAAAATGTTAAAAAATTATGTGTTATTTTGGGTTTTTCTTATCTAGCTTCTAAAGTCCCTTAATAAGAGAATGAATTATTTTTACCTGAGAATGTTGAAGTATATATTTTTCTCTAAAGTCAGTATGTTGAACTCTATAGATGTGTAATACAAACCTTGTAAACTAATTTTTTTCTTTTTATAATTTTATTTAGAAAGTTAAATTTAATGGAGTGGCATTGATTAACAAAGGTACTTAGGTTTCAGGTAAACATTTCTCTAGCATTTGAACCATTGAGTATGTTTTGTGCCCATTACCTGAAGTCAAATCATTTTCTGTCACCATATACTTGTCTTTCTTTAGTCCCCTTTCCCGCAATCTTCTTCCTGGTAATTACTTCACTTTTATCTATGTTCATGAGTCTCAGTTTTATATCCCACCTATGTGTGAAATCATATAATTCATAGCTTTTCCAGCTTTACTTATTTTACTTAGTATAATGTTCTCAAGGTCCATCCATGTTGTCATAAATGGCAACGTGTCATCATTTCTTATGCCAGAGTAGTATTCCACTGTTTATATGTACTGTATTTTTTTTTATCCAAACCTCTTTACTCAACACTTTGTTTGCATGTCTGGCCACTGTGAATAATATAACCTGATCATGAGGATGTATGCGTCTTTGTGTACCAATATTTTCAAGTTTTTTGGGTAGATACCCAGAAAAAGGATTGCTGTGTCATATGGTAGTTCTGTTCTTAATTTTTCTGAGGAACTACCACACTTTCTTTGATAATGGCTGTACAACTATATTCCTCACAGCAGTGAATAAGATTTCTTTTGTGTCCACAGCCTCTGCAACACTTGTTCTTTTATTAAAAAAATTTTGTTTTTAGAGACAGAGACAGAGACAGAGACAGAGAGAGGGACAGACAGACATAAAGTGAGAGAGATGAAAAACATCAATTATTTTTGTGGCAACTTAGCTATTCATTGATTGCTTTCTCATATGTGCCTTGACTTGGGGGCTACAGCAGAGCAAGTGACCCCTCGCTCAAGCCAGAAACCTTGAGGTCATGTCTATGATCTCATGCTCAAGCCAGCGACCCTGCCCTCAAGCTAGTGAACCCTCACTCAAGCTGGGTGAGCCGATGCTCAAGCTTGCAAACTCAGAATTTAGAACCTGAGTCCTCTGCGTGTCAGTTTGATGCTTTATTTACTGCACCGCCTTTAGGTCAGGCTCCAACCCTTGGTCTTACCTCTTTTGTTGACAACGACCAATCTAACAGGCATGAGGCGTTATCTCATTGTAGCATTGCTTTGCATTTCTCTAATAGCCAGCAAACATGAGCAACTTTTCATATATCTGTATGTCTTTTTGGGAGAAGTGTGTGTTCAAATCCTCTCCCCAGTCTTTGGTTGAATCATTTGCATGTTTGTTGCTGAACTTTGTGAGATCTATATATATTTTGAATATTAACACTTTATGGGAGCTGTTTGTAAATATCATCTCACATTTGATTGGCTGACTTTTTGTTTTGTTGTCAGTTTCTTTTGCTGTACTCTTTAGTATGTTATAGTCCTTTTAGTTTATTTTTGCCTTTATTTCTCTTACTTTTGGAGTCAAATTCATAAAATGTTCTCTACAGCCATGGTCTATAAGTTTAGCACTGACTTTCTCTGAAAGACAGTTAATTATAATTGAAAAACTTTGTTTAAATTTGTTATCTCATTTGTTACATTTTTTCTTTTATAATTTTATTGTTTCTGTTTCTCAAAGAGTAACTTTTAATGAGGTTATGCATTATTTTAAAATGAATGAGTTTATTGTTATTTTACTCATATTTTTATAATTTCAAAATTATAACTATATCTTAAAGGCTAAAAATTTGAACATAATGTATAAAAGAAATCTTGGTGATATTGCTACATTGACCCATTGTAAAGAAAATATATAACATTTTCATAAGTAAAAGTCATAATAAATATTTTCTGAATTATTTTATGTAATTATGTATATCAGGTTTATAAAATTAAACATTCATTTCAAAATCAAACAATACAATTTAGATTATAATTCAAATTTTGAGACAAAATATATTTTTCACTTCTGTAAAGGTTTTTTGAGTGAAGTTCCTTTATCACTCTCTCACATTTCTTTCTTCAATTTTTTTTTTCTGTTAAAGAGAAATAGAGAGAGAGAGAAAAGAATAGACTGGGACAGAGAGATAGGAAGGGAGAGAGATGAAAAGCATCAAGTCACAGTTGCAACTCCTTAGTTGTTCATTGTTTGCTTTGTCATATGTGCCTTGACAAGGGGGCTTCAGCTGAGCCAGGGACCCCTTGCTTAAGCCAGTAACCTTGGGCTTCAAGCCAGTGCCCATGGGGTTATGTTTATAATCCCACGCTCATGCCAGATGATCCCATGCTCAAACTGACAACCTTGGTTTTTGAACATGGACCCTTAGCATCCCCAGCTGATGCTCATTCACTACACCACTTCCTGGCCAAGCCTTCAATTCTTAATTACATTACTATCTTTCTATTTTGTTCAGTCACAATGAACTATGAATTATTCTGTTATGTTTGATCCTAGTACATAAGATTATTTGCTACTATTTTAAGATTAATACAGCATTGCAACATTAACACTATTTTTAATTTTTCTTAAAGATAGAAAAAAGTAAACTAAGAAAAACTAAACTGAGAATATAAAGTTGAAGTTTAAAAAAGTAAGTAAGGGAATACTTATATATTACTTCTCTAAATAACATTTAGCACATAGCTATAGCTAAGAGGCCTTTCTTAATTAATAAAAGGTAGAAGTGGCATAAACATCAGTATTTTGTATATTTAAATGATTAATTGGAGAAAAATGTTGATCAATAATCAGAGAAGTAATTAACTAGAGATTACATAATGTTTAATGTTTTTCAGTAGAAAAGAAATTATAATATCCAAATATAAGCTCATCTTTTTGTTAATAATATATATCTACACATCAAAATTTGTTAATTGAATCTGAAGTTAAGACAATCTTTGCATTAGTTAGTTAACTGATATACGTGAATGAATGAAAAAAAGACCACTACTAAACCTTACAAGCTCAGGGGAGACTTATCTTTCAGCCTTACAAATTCAGGGATCTAAAGTATAACCACATAGGATGGTCTGAAATTAGAACTTTCTAACTAAAAGCATTTCATGATAGGTAGTCATGTCCTTAAATGGCATTTGTTTCCTAATAAAGGTCAATGTTTACTTTAATTGAGCCTGTTATCTTTTTTGATCTACAATAACTTACCTGGAAACATACTTTTAAGATGTAAGAATAACATGACTTTGAAATGTAAGAATAATCATTTCCAGAACCTTCAGGGTGTAGGCATCATAGTAAAGAAAAGCTCAAAAATCCCCTCACTACTATTATCATGTTAATTGCTAACTGTTAACTATGGTATACCTGCTCATGTAAAAGAGGTATGTGTCTATTCTTTTTACTTATATCCAATCCTAAAGATTTCCCCCCTTTGCTTTCTCCCACCTCCCTAGTGTATCACCAAAGGATTTCATGCAATACCCTTACATTGTCCCCTTTGACTCTGATGTATAAAATAAGTGGTGAAACTGCCATTTTCTGGAGCATTTTCTCAATCATTTGAGATTTTTTTCCAAGCAATTGTTGTCAGTTTGGCTTAAATAATCTCATAAAAATTCTTACATTGACATGACAAAAGTACATATAGTTTTAAATCTAATATAAAATTAAATACAAATGTAATCTAGATATAAAAACGAATAACATCAAAGTTTCATTGTTTGTCTTTAATAAGAGACACAAACAAATTTTCTCTAGTCTAAATTTCCTATGAATGGTCCCTGTAATTTGATGTGTTCTTGTCTGTGAGGCCCTTAAGGGTCACACTGGAGAATTCAAAGCAAAAAGAGAAATTTTATGAAAGAAGGGAGACATAATTTACTAATGAAATCCCCTCATTTTGCTTAAAAGAAGCTGAATTTGGATATTGTTCTGGACAAAATAAGATAATTCTTGAAGCAGTAAAACAACTAAGATTTCTTTATTTCTATATACCACAGCAAAACAGTACAGTCGTTAGGAGAAACTGTAATTTCAGATTGTGAGAAAGAAAATAGTAATTCTACCATTTAATAGCAAAGGGGCATAGTGAAAATCATGTGGTTTAAGGCTACGTAAGTATTCTAGACATTGTTTTCCTTTAGTTATAAAATACAATGTATTTCATGGAGTTGTTGAGTGGGAAAATTATAAAATAATTTTAAAATTCTGGTATATATTAAATACATCATGTTTTAACAATGCACTTGAGAATTTATAGAAACATTACTTTGACAAAACAACCTATAAAAATGCTATGCTTTTTGTTGCTGTCTACATATATTACAATCACAAATTTTGAAGTTAATATCTAAAGACTTTCAGATTGTATTTGTGTTTCATATAATTCACAGCTGTGCTTTGGTGTTTTATAACTTGATAACATATGTATCTTTACATATATATTTACTCTTGTCACACACAGCCCAACATTCGTAGAAATTCATCGTACAATGTACAATGCACCAAACTTGAGTGACCCAGCTTTTTGTTTCAATATTGCTGCAGAATTCACTAAGCAAAAATCAATGACTTTTGACCTTCAATTTGAATCCAGCAAAATAAATTCTTATTCTGTATTTTTTATGTGCTACAGACAAAATTTTTTTGAGAGATTGGTGTGTGTGTGATTTCCCAATAACACACACAAAAGAATATATTTAAGGGGTCTAGTTAATATTTTATATATATATATATATATATATATATATATATATATATATATATATATATATATATATATATATATATATATATATATATATATATATAGTTTTCTGAAGTGAGAAGCAGGGAGGCAGAGAGACTCCTGCATGCGCCTGACTGGGATCCACCTGGCATACCCACAAGAGGGCGATGCTCTGCCCATCTGGGGCATTGCTCTGTTGCAAGGGAGCCATTTAGCACCTGAGGCAGAGACCATGGAGCCATCCTCATCACTTGGGTCAACTTTGCTCCAATGGAGCCTTGGCTGCTGAAAGGGAAGAGAGAGATAGAGAGAAAGGAAAGGGGGAAGGTGAAGAAGCAAATGGGTGCGTTTCCTGTGTGCCCTGGCTGGGAATTGAACCCTGGACTTCCACATGCCTGGTTGATACTCTACTTCTGAGCCAACCAGCCAGGGCCAAGGGGTCTATTTAATTTTTTAAAATACAAATAAACAAATTATTTCTACCTACAAAATTTATACTTTAGAATCAAATTAAGAACTTTTAAGAATTTTTTTACATCAAAAATATAAATAAAACTAATGTGTAATTTTCTTTAATAAACTTATTTGTGCACAAAAGCAGTTATATAAAAACTTTGAATTCTACAATTTGCTTAGAATATAACGCCTATAATCTGTGGTAAGAATAATCAGAGGGTTTTTGTTTTTTTTGCTAAACATTTTCTAGCTTGCAAATTTCTCCCACATAATCTTTCTCTCTCTTCCAAATGTAATTTCTACTTGCAAAAGGGAAGAACATAGAACTTTTATTCTTTCAAAACTCACATTTAGGGCTTCTCTGCTAAGCAATGAGTTACTATAGCAAAGGTGCAATTCAGACAATTGCAGATTTGAACATTCAGTTATAGGGTATCTTGGTATAATGCAACAATTTATTCTTTGAAATCAATGGTTCTAGGTACAAATTTGACTCTGGCACTGTTATTTAATTTTGAACAAATACAGTCATCCCTCCAGAAATCCACAGTTGTAAACAGGAGGAGTATATCTATCTATTCAGACAGTGGCAGAGGAAAAGTTAACGAAAATCTGGGTGAAAAGTATGCCATTAGTTAATACATGATTGAGAATATTCAATGTCATGATTGGGAAAATCTGAATCAAATACTGGGACAGAAAGTGGTTCTAGAAGAAAGATATTTGAATCTTGTCCTGTAGATCTTGACAATGCTGTAAAATTCATTAAGTAAGACATCAATAATAAAATTATTAATTTTGTAGAGACATATTAAGTAATCTGAATATAATAAATCTGAATATAAAAAAGTAAAAACAAAAAACCACTGCAAAAGACACCTGGAAATGACAGTTGCATTGAACATATGTGTCTATCTCCATTCTCCCTTAAGACTCATTATACTTAACTCATTATAATAACAATAGTTATAAAATAAAAATAGTGTAAACTTAACAAAGCAATAGAAAAATAAACAATATAACAGCAACAACATGAATAAATCTCAAAACAGAGTAGACAAGGTATAACTGATTTAGAAAATTCATGAAAGTTTAAATCTTCCAGAAATTAGCTTGGAAGAAATCAATTTGCATAAATAAACTCCAGGATGATTCTTGAATTGGAGGCAGCAATCACCACAAAGACAGAAGGTATAACAAGAGCAGAAAATAAGTATTATTTTGAAGTCTGGTTAAGGTGCAGTCAAAAGCTCTTATCAATATACACAAAATACAATTGTTCTTCAAAAGCCAGGGAGAAAATTAGAGCCTTGTTCCTTGGAGTATGTGAAATGTTTGAAACATGAAAAAGGAAGAACCACACACAGATGTAGATTAGGGTACCTTACACAAATACACATAGTCAGAGAAATATATCAACTAAATGTTTAAAACATCTCCAAATCCCAATACAATGTCCTCACCAGACTCAAAGCATTTGTTAAGGATGATGCAGTCTTGTCAGAAGAGTAAAATATTCCTCTACAGGAGGGAATAAAATTGGATATTATAATTCAGAAATTTATCAAGAAGAATAAATAGAAAAATATTGTTCAAAAACTAATTTTAATAAGATAAACTACTTTGTCATTTAGTAATAAAGATTTTATTAATATATGTAAATTTTATTATTGAGAAAAAAATATATATATACCTAAAATTTCAAACTATAAGACACTATAACTAATAATAACAATGGAAGAAAATTTCAATGATAATACCTTTTCTTTTCAATGTATTTTGTGTGCCATACTCTGCTATGGGTTGCACATAAATTAACTTCTTAAATCATCTCTCCATCCCAAACCATGCGTAAGTACCACTTTAGATAACCTCCTTTTCCAGAAAAAAATAGGAAATCCCAACTCAATAAAAGAAAATTTATTGTCTTACATTCTTATATACTAAAGACTTCAAAGCTCAAAAACACTACTAGAGTTGTGTAATTCAGTGGCTGTAATGTCATCAAGAACTGAGTTTTTTTTTTTTCTGATTTGCCTTCTTTAACCTAATATCCTCATTCTCAGGTTTATTTCCTTCATGAGAGTAAAATGGCTACGACTGTGTGTGTAAAAATGAGAACATGTAGTAGAAAATGTGGATAAGTATTCTTTTGTGTACTGAGAAAAATTTCCCTAGAAATTTTTCAGCAGACTTCTCTAAATATTAATAAATATAAATACAAATATAAATATGAATAAAGTATATTTTAATCTTTGGGATGGATCAATGTCCCATAACCTTTCTTCTAATGTCTAGCTTGCAAGAACAATGAGATTTTAATAATCGCCTTAGCCTATGTATAATTTAACAGTGTCATATGAGAGCAAATTAAAAATGAATAATATTGATTTAATAGGGAGATTGAAAGTGAGATAAGCAACCACTCTGTCTACTACAGATATTCCCTTTACTTTGTATAAAATCAAACTAAGGATTAAAGAAGTGGCTATCTCATCATTACAGAGATAGAAATTTGCAGAACCTAAATTCTATGAGGAATTGTAGGTTTGAATATATTTAGTAGTTATTTACCATTAGACAATAACCAAAAATTAGTTAGAAGGGGAAAAAAAAGATATTTCCTTGGACTTATGAAGGCAATATCAGAATGACTGCTGTTAGGTTTTTCTTAACCAGACTGTAATATAAAAACCTAGCTAATCTTTTGAAAGAATCTTCACCCCTGCCTTCTTATTTTATTTTATTTCTATTTTAAGTACAATATTCTAGAGCATATTATAAGATAGGATTAATGAAAGAGAAAACAAAAATGAATAACCATGGAAACAGTTTTATTTATATGTTCCTAGTGGAGCATAACAAGAGCACTTCCTGAAAAATTTAGCTTTGACTGAAGGAAAGTCTTTTAATGTTTGGGAAGAATTAAAAAGTATGTATATACCTGGTAAAATCAGGAAATTATTTAGATTTTTTAACCTCTGTTCTTTGCCAATTATTAAGTTCACATCCTCAATTTAAATGTTTTTATTATTTTATTCACCCTTTATCCTTCATATGTTTTTCTTATATCTTGATTATTAATTTTGAAGTTTCTTATAATAATTGAAATACTATTCTGTGTAAAAAATTATACTAGAAACCATTATACACTTAATTCTGGAAAATAAGTGCATTGTAAGGAACAAGCTAACTAAAACAAATCTCTAGTGTGTTAGTAGCACCCAGATTTCAGTGTGAAAGATTATACTTACTTTTTAATATACTTTTTACTGTGTAAAAAGATTATACTTACTTACTAAAAATATAAAAGTTTATACTAAGAAGTCAGAGTACCATTGTACTTTAATCAGGCACCATTTCTAAATGGAAATGAGCAGGACTAATTCTTTAGAATTTGGATGCTGAATTGAACCATTTCTATTAGAAAATAACTAGTGAACCTAACAGAGCTAAATATCTGTTTTCTAAAATAAATTCATCTCTAACACACTAAAAAGAATAATTAAATTCAAGGATGACACATTTATTGCTCTCCATGGATATATACATTCAAATATATTTTAAAAAACATTGCCTGAAATAAAAAAAAAAACATATAATTTTTGATATTTTTAGATATGATTTTTTATAAAGTATATATTGTGGAAAATTTTTAAAACTTTATATATTTTTAATATAAGTAATATTTGATTTTACTGTTTCTTTTATGTGAACGGAAGGCACCAGACCAAGAATCTGTTCTCCCAAAGCTTAACCCAATGTCCACATAGATCCACTGTAATGAATTTTCCAGGAAAGAAACATAAAGGTCCACTCACATATAATTATTTTTCAAAAATAACACTTTCTAATTCTAGGAATAGAGTAATTATTTCCAGGACATTTTTATATTTAAAAGATAATTGAAATTACAATTGTAAACAGTCCACTAAGCAAATCAGTTTGAAACATTTTTGGTATTTGCAAGCTGCTATTACAAAAATCATATTTTCCACAAATGCATTTATTTATATAAACCTATTCATTAAAAAAACTTCAAAGTGATTTTCCCCACCCAAAAGAATAGTGTATACTCCCAAACCAGTTAAATTTTACACTCTTACAACAATTCAGAAATTATTGTGGTTTCTAAAATATACATCTTCAGCTTAATGGTGTTAATAACTTGTCTTCCTAGACTTCATTAAACACCACAAATCTAAGATATATTATAAAATTTATTATTCTGCTTAATTTAGAACAGAATTTTATCAAACATCTTAAAATGCAAAACATACTGTACAAATATTGATAATAAAAAACTATCTATTTGAACAAAATAAATTTGCACAAAATATATATTTGAACAATCTATTTGCACAAAATCCCACAACATATGAATGTTGTGAATATAAGTTGAGACATTAGCAGTTAGTTGTAACATTCTCCCTCAAATCAGACATCATGTACATACTGTGTATGCCTATTTCCTGTGTTTTCAAATGTGAGAAAATATCCTGCATATTATTACTGCTTTCCTTTCTACTGGGATAACTATCATGAAAATATGTCCTTTAGTTTTCTTAAACATATATTAATTGAATTTATTATGGTGACATTGGTCAATAAAATCATACATGTTTCAGGTGTACAACTCTATAATACATTAATTCTTACATACATATATTTTTAAATATTTTTTCTTCTTCCACCATTTCTTCATTATTTGTAAAAGTTTTAAGTAATGTCCCTGAATATAAAAAATATTAAAATCACCAGACATCAATCACCAAGATTTGTTCCTAAAATGTGTCTCTAATTTGACATTCAAGACAAATGTCTTCCAGTTTTGGATATTTTATAGAAGCCTTTACTGAAAGGTTTAGTTCTCAACCTAAATATATGACTGTGATTTAAAACTAAAATTATCATTTTCCTTTTGAAGTATGATTCTACCTGAAAATATTTACCTGAAATATGATTGATTAGATGGCTCTTAAAAGCATTGTGTTGAGGTTACAAAGATAAATATTTTAATTAAAATCATAAATTATTAATGTTATAACTGGATTGTATAAGAAAGTTATTTAAGCCTCAAATGTATTTATACCAAACATTTTGCTTTTTTATTATTATTTATATTCCTCAAAATATAGAGAAAAAACAATGTTTTTACAAAGTCTTAGCAAAATGAGTAATATTTTTGCTCGGAAAACAACAGTACTTATTTTTAAAAATCACTGTGTCAGACAGTAAGCTAGTTAAGCTGTTTAGTTTTTATCACTTTATCTTCACAGCAATCCTCAAAAATAATTAGTATTTAAAAGAAATTATTTGCGAATAACTTACCAACTATTTCATTTCAAGAAAGTGGCAAGTTGACGACTCAAAAGGGTTTCCAGGCTTCACAATGGGATAGATTGTGGTAAGGTTAATTTTGTGTCAAGTTGGTTACATTTGAAATCATCTTTGGCAATAAAGATGTTCACCTGGAGGACCCTTCTTTATCTGAGTCTGAAATGCAGGGGAAAGAGATTTTGAGGTATAAATTTGTGAGTCATCAGAATAGAGATAATGTTTAAAATTATAGGCCTAAATAAGGTCAACTGTAAAGTAAGCAAAAATAAAAAAAAAGAGAAGATAGAGAACTAAAACTGGAATTATCTCAAATATGTACAGTTTGGAATGATAAAAGGGATTCAGTAAGGGATTCTGTGAAGTAATAATGAAGAAAAAGCAAGGGAGTGTTGGGTTAGAGAAAAAACTGCATGGTCAGGAGTGATGCAAACTAAAAATTCATCATCATATCTGCCAAAATAAAAGCCACCAGTGACTTTGACAAGAACTTGATCTGAAGAGGTGAAGATAAAAACCTCTATCAAGTGAGTCAAATAGAAAATTAGAGAAGTAGGAACAAGGAGGTGTATGCAATCATTTTTGGTTGTTATAAAGAATTGCACAGGATGGCATGAGGACATGTAGTGAAGACAACAGCGTTATTATTCAGGGTTCAGGATTTTGTTACAGGAAGTACAAACCACAAAACTATTTTAAGACTAAGTAGATTTAATACAAATAATTATTTAAAAATAATATCGACCTTTAGTAGAAGCTGTGTCTCTCTGAGATGTCAGATCTTGCCAGATAGTTCAAGTTCTCTCTGGACTCTAGTAACAGTTTTATTTGCCTTTTCTCCTCACCCTAGGGATGGTGACTCCTGCTGGGGGCCTCAAAACCCCATTGGTAAGTAGCTTATTCAAGGTTGTTCATCTCAAATATTTGGGTTGGATTTTCTTCCCAGATGGCCCCATAATTGATATATGGAAATACAGATCCTCCACTAGAACTAAATATGTATTTCTTTTTTATTACATTTATTGGAGTGACCCAAGTTAACAAAATTATACAGGTTACAGGTGCACAAAATCCCACAACATATCATCTTTGCATGGTATTGTGTATTGTGTATTTGTCATCCCAAGTCAAGTCTTGCCCCATCACCATTTATCCCCTCACCCAAGCAAGTACTGCACCAGAACTATTGACATCAAGGAAGCAATCACAGCTCTTGTAACCACTACTTGTGATAAACTGGGGAAGCTGCATTCAACCACGGTTTCATTCCTGCAATGCTTCTGGATGCTTACTAAGCTAATAACATACAGGACACTGCTGTCAAATACTTCCAATTTTTCTGTGATTTTGATTGCTTGTCAGCAATATCTAAAAAAGCAAGGTGATACCATTCTTATCCAATTTCTAGTTCCAAATCTCATGTGATGCAGCTGGATGAAAGAATTACCTGACATCCAAACCCTCGTCACAAAAGGGTCTAGGAAATAAAATGTATATTGTCCCAGCTTCTTTAGTTTTGAAATTTACACTAGGGATTAATTCTGAGCCTCATATGCACTATATGCACTGCGATACTTCATGGTGTTTCTACAGTAATTATTTTATAAAAAGGGGAAAAATAAAAAGGCAGCAGGTACTGTATTTAAATATTTAGTTTGCTATAGAATTGAAGTTGTTTTTCTACATTATTTTGGAGATACTATTCCATTGTCATCTTATATCTATTATTGCTCATGATTGTTCTTATTTCAATTTAATACTGTTTACTTTGGATGATTTATTTTTTTAAAGGCTTGATTTTTTTCCTAGTATTTTATTAATTTTTATTGGTGTATTTTATTTTATATCTATTTATTTATTTATTTTGTAGTTTATCAGAAACATGATTAAAAATAAATTTCTCCCATCATATTTCCTTAACAAGAGGTCTCATTCAGTATTCATTTTATTTTTATTTTTTTCAGTTATGCTTTACATCAATATTTTTCTGTATTAGTTTTAGGTGTACAGAATAGTGATTAGTCAGTCATACACTTTACAATATATTTCCCCCGATTTCCAGGTTACTGGCACTATATACATTTTTCACAATATTATTGACTACATTTCCTATGTTGTACTTTATATCCAGGTGAAGTGAAATTATATGGTATTATAATTACGGTATTATAATGGTATTATCACTGTTGTATGCCCAGTGATGTTTTTATTAATACTAAGTAGAAATGCATTAGCAATTTTTTTCCTTTTTCTCCTTCATTTTTTCTTAAATTAATCTTTCTTATTAATCCCGTGATGTCATCTCCAAATGTCCACAACTTAGAAAAAACTTAGAATAGTGGAAGATAGAAACAGCAACACAAGTTTCTCACCATTTTAAGATGGAGAAATCTGACCACTTGATAAACTTTGTATAATACTTTTTTAAGACTACTTAGTAAAAATGTAATATGCTCGGCATGTTTTAAATTCAAGAAGAATATACATTATTGTATGGTTTTTAATTTAGTACAAGTATTTTCAGTGTATTGAATATATCTGTATACTAAATAAACACTTAAGCACTATTATCTTAATCATTAAAGACTGTTATAGTTTTGGAGTTTACAGTTATTGAAAAGGAGAAGAATTATATTTTTAATTTTTCTTAAATTTCCCAAATGAATTGAAAACTAGTTGTAAAGCCAGTAGTCAAGGCTACCATTACAGCCACCTTGCCAGTGCAGGTTCGCATTAGATTCAGAGAGTCAGTAATGAAACAACTGGAGCCAAGAACTGGTGAGCCATCAGCATTGTCTAGCTTGCACCCAGCAGGCAAGTAAACACACACACTGGGCTCCAAAACCCACTCATTCAGTGCTCACTAAGCTACTGACTTATCCGAGTTTCCTAGCATCAAAGGTTTCTAGCTCACCAGACTTATTCACCTCTGTTTCCCATCTCTTTCTCTCTACACAAACTGGCTTCTTCCTCAGCACTCCACCATCTTGGCTGCTTCTCCTGGCCTCCACGTGGCCTTCATCTGCTCTCCTTTCTAATACTAACCACAGGAACCGAGAGAGAGTAAGCTCCCAGTCTCTCCCACTTCATAGTGTAGAAATCCAAACCTTTAATCCAATTTATAAACAAGGAAGTCTCTGATACAAAGTCACCCATCTGAGGCATAACAGGATTCCTCAAGAGAGTGCACCACCCTTCATCACCCAATCAGTCAATGGTGTGGGGGAAAGCTTACTCTTAAAACTAAGCCTTAAGCTATAATGACTGGGCCTGCTTATATTACAGCCTTTCCCCCCACACCCATCCCAAGCACAAGGGCAAATAATATCACCTGGGTGATGGGCTTCCATGTGGGCAGTGCCATCTTTAACAAAGTGAGCATTTTATATATTATCTGCCCAACACTAGTCAAGTGATTTGACAAAAAGATTTTAATTGATTGCTATGGCTCAGTGTGCTCATTCCAAATTCTCACACCCTACACTTTATACACAATTGTTTCATTCTGCCAAGCTTCCCTTTATAACAGTGTTGGGCAGATAAAATATATTATGCTCACTTTGTTAAAGATGGCGCTGCCCACAGGGAAGTTCGTTGATATTAATGTGCTCTGGAACAGGCTGTGAGCAGGCCGGGTTGTTATACCTTAAGGCTTTGTTTTAAGAGTAAGCTCTTCTCTACACCCTTGACTGATTGGATGATGTAGGGTGGTGATGTAGGGAGGAATCCCATTATGCCTCAGATGGGTGACTTTGTATCAGAGACTTCCTTGTTTGTATAATTGGATTAAAGGTTTTGAGTCTATGCTATAAAAGTAGGAGAGACAAGTAGCTTGATCTCTCTCTTGGTTCCTGAGTTCCTGAGGTTAGTATTAGAGAGGAGAGCAGAGTAAGGCCACATGGAGGCCAGGAGAAGCAGCCAAGACGGCAGAGTGCTGATGGAGAAGCCAGTTTGTTAAGAGTTTGTGCAGGAGGAGATGGGGAACAGAGGTGAATAAGTCTGGTGAGCTAGAAAGCTTTGATGCTAGGAAACTTGGATAAGTCAGTAGCTTTGTGAGCACTGAATGTGTGGGTTTTGGAGCTCAGTGTGTGTTTTTGCTTGCCCGCCGGGTGCAAGCTAGAATTAAAGCTGATGGCTCACCAGTTTGTGGCTCCTGTGTTTCATTACCAACTTTTTGAATTTAATGCGAACCTGCATTGGCCAGGCAGCTGTGATGGTGGCCGCGACTACTGGCTTTACAAACAGATAATCCACTCTCTTCTCCATTCTAAAAAACTCAGAAAAGGAATATTGGTTCTGTCATTAACATAACTATGATGAATGCAATTGCAGCTGATGTAACCTTAGTTCAGGTATTTGCTTCTTTGCTTATTTGCTAAAGACATCATGTTTATTCAATTAAATCATAGCCAGCTGTTCACTTGACTTAATGCTGAAAACTTTTAAGTTATTAGTAGAAATTGCAAACTCAGTTCCAATGATTTATTTCCTTTTCTAAAGCAACCAGAGATGGAGAAAAATCAAATTTCTTATTGACCCAATTATAGCATTTCATTAAGATGATTATGCATAAAGATAAGTATTTAACTTTTTCTTTTAATTATTACAAAATAAAATCATGATTACTTTTGAGTTTTGAGCTTAACTGCATTATCTAGTCAGTAGACATAATTTTGTTTCTTTGTGTATTAGAGAGATGTGTTTTTGTAGGCAGACATGTGGAGCCATCTGAGAGATTCAATATAAATTCTATAATTTATATGCTTTTCATTTTTATCTCACTTCAAGGTTAAATATATTGTCAGATTATTAATTGTGTGCTACTGTCTTCTGTATGTCATTTACATATTAATTATTTATGCATTCAATTATTAAAGTAACTTATGTCTCAAGTGTTGTGTGAAATGCTAGAAAGTCAGGAGTTAAAAACATGTTATCTACCTCTTAAGCAGTGGAAGAAAAACAAGTAAATACTACCATGAGATAGACATTTTAATTGAAATGTATATTTATATACACACACATATGCATTACACAGATTATAAGATAAAAGGGAATTGGAGGGCCAGTAGTTGCAGTGGCTGCAGCCGCCTGGAACATGCAGGTTCCCATTAGATTCGGATAGATAGCAATGGAACAATAAAACCAAGAACTGGTTGGTAGTCATCCTTTTATTCTAGCTCAAACAGGCAAGTGAATAAAAACAAACGCATACAGCACCAAAACCCATTCACATGTTCCCATTCACCAGGAGAATCTTTCTGTTTTTTTCTAGAATTAAAAGCTCCTCCCTCTGTTCCCCTTCAGCTCTCTGCCATCTTGCTGCTTTCTCTCCCTGCAACCACGTAGTCTCTTTCAAAATGACCTCCTCCTTCTTTTGAAACTTTTCCTGGGAAAGTCCCTCCTCCAGAACACATCAGTGTAACCAAGCCCCTTCCCAAGCATGAAGGTAATTAGTTGTTTCACCTGGGGAATGCAGTCATGTGGTCAGTGGTCATTTTTAACAATAAAAGTGAGAAGACCAAATAACACAAATTTTACAAACTTATTTGTCCAACAGGAACACTTAGAAAATATTTTCAGGAAGAGAAGTGTTTAATTTGCTTTAACTGTAAACAAATATCATAAGCATTTACAGATCTTAAAAAGTATAAGAGAAAATGGTATTAGAAAAACAATATTTTATTTCATTTCCTGGGAACACTAGGTAAAGATATAGTTGCATCAAGTTTAGAGATTGATATAGTGATGGAAAAGAAAGAACTCCACAGTGAATCCAGGAAAATCCAACTAGATTCAAAAAATTCAAATTTCCTTTAGGAAAGCTGAAAAGTTATTGTGACATAGAAAAATCAGAACTTTGAAAATGGGTTGGATAGTTAAAAGATCCCAGTCAAAATCAGGAATTCCTGGTAGTTTCAGTAATAAGTGATAATTGTTAAGCCATTTTGCATCTGGAAAAAGGGCCAAGTAACAAATTTATAAATATTAATTAAGTTCAATAAAAAGACATCAAAATGAAAAAAAGTTTATATTTAGATAAAAATTATCAATTAACTTTTGGCATGTTAAAACTGTTGTTTTCATGAGACATACAAAATAAGATGTATTTAGGCAATTTAATATAGTTCTAGAACTCAGGAAAAATTAATAGAAATTGAATAAAAATACAATTGTGCATTTCACAGGAAGTCTCTAAGCAAAATATAATATTAGGAACAACAAATGTGGCTCAAAATTTTTTTCACAAGGAAATTTATGTACTATGTTTGCTAATATTAGTCAACTTTCTTCACATCATCAGAATTTAAGCTCAATTGCGTTTATCAATGTATGTGTCTTTGCTGCTGCTGACACAGTACATCAAGTTGAGCCAGTGACTTACAAAGTTTTATTAAGCTGTTTAAGGATTCCTTTATAATACATTTATTCATGATGACTTGGTTCTGCCCTCTCAGCTGGATCTATTATAATCCATCATTGTGTTTGTGATCAGCGGTGTTTCTAGGAGCATCTCGATTTTGCATAGTCTTCCTTTTGGGTTGCCATAAATTAAATTTAAATTTACTTAGAAAGACTTATGCACATTCCTATACTGAGTGAATGCCAGTCACAAGTATTTGTTGTATTTTGACTTGAAATTATATGTGTAACAAAGAAAAGAATAAAAATCTTGATAGATGGAGATTTCAGGTTTAGCATTTATGCAACAACTCTAAATTATAAAATTATTAACAATAATGAAGCTCAGGTTTTCTTATAAGCTGACAAGACTGTCTAATGCTTATAAGGTTATTTTGTGGATTTAGTGTATAAGTTGTGGCTGAGTTTAGGTCTAAGATCAATTCCATCAGCACATTAAAGTTCATGACTTTTTAGTCAACTACATCTTTTGCCAAGAAAAAGTTTAAAAAACCCACTGAAATCACATTTGTGTTATATATATAACACAAATGCTTTTTTAAGTATCTGAGATGCTCAACTTTACATTTCATTGGATAAGTGCAAATTAAAATAACAGTGAGGTATAACTATGGTTTAAATTCAGAAAACTAACAATATCAAATGTCATCAAAGATCTGGAGCAGTGAATGCTTTTATTTATTGCTGGAGAGAAGGCAAAATGTTACAGCCACTTTACAGAGTAATTTAGCAGTGTCTTACAAAGCTAAACAGTCCAGCAATCATTTTCCTTGCTATTTACCTAACGGAGTTGAAAAATTACTTTCATACAAAATCTGCTCTCTGATGTTCACAGAAGCTTCATTTACAATTGCAAACACCTGGACACAACCAAAATGTCCTTCAGTAAGTGAATGGATAAATCAATTGAGGTACATTTAGACATTAAGATATTACTCAGCACTAAATAAAAAACAAATGTTCAAACCACAAAAATACATGGAGGAAATGTCAATGCATATTTCTAAATAAAAGAAAACAGCCTGAAAAGCATACATACTATAAGAGACCAACTATATAATATTTTGGAAAAGGCAAAGCTATGGAGACAAAAAAAATTTAGTGAGGCCCTGGCCAGTTGGCTCAGTGGTAGAGCATTGGCCTGGTTTGTGGAAGTCTCAGGTTTGATTACCAATCAGGGCACACAGGAGAGGCACCAGTCTTCTTCTCCACCCTTCCCCATGTTCTTCCTCTCTATCTCTCTCTTCCCCTCCCAAAGCCTAATCTCCATTGGATCAAAGTTTGCCAGGGTGCTGAGGTGGCTCCATGGCCTCCACCTCAAGAACTAGAATGGCTCCAGCCCCCTGGTGGGCATGCGGATCCTGGTCCAGGGCATGCAGGAGTCTCTCTGACTGCTTCCCGCTTCTAACTTTGAAAAAAAAAATAGTGAATATCAGAGGTTTGTGGGGAGGGAAAGATGAATGGGAGAAACAAAGAAAAATTTTATAGCAGTGAAAGTATTCTGTATAATATTATAATGACGGATACATGCCGTTATACATTTGTCCAAACCCATGAAATGTACACAACTAAGAGTAAATCCTAAAGTATAGACTTTATTTGGCAATAATGAATCAGTGAGAATTCATCAGTTTTAACTGATGAGTAATTCTGATGAGTTAAGTTAATAATGCGGGAGGCCATCCATATGCACATATAGGGGTGTATGTGAAATTTCTGTACCTTACTTTTAATATTATAAATCTAAAACAGCTCTAAAAATGTCTTAAACTTATGTAGATATATAGATATTTGTAAAAATGGCATTTTGGAACAATATACATTTCAAAGACAGTAAAGAAATTTCTATTCACCATGAGGCCATGAGCAGAGCATATTACCTCAGGGAGTTGAAAAATCAAGAGTAATTTCTTTATCTATTACATATGGTGATTCATTATAATCAAAATTAAAAGAAAAACAATTCCCTTACTAAGGTATTATTGATCAATTTCTTATAGCCACGAAATAATTAGTGGGAGTATATAAGTACTCAAAAGTATTTAGCAAAATTCAGCTATAAAAATATTGTCACTCAAAACACATAAAAGATCATTCAGCTTGAACCAATGTATTGGCAACATGTTAAGAATTACATCATGAAAACATAAGTTTTTATTATGAAGTCAAGTAAGTAAAATACAATATTAAAAGGGGAAAATTGTGTTAAGAATTAGTTATAAAGTTGTAATAATATACATGATGTTGAACTTTTTGTAGTTGATTTCATGACACTGCATGTGATGATATTTAATCATAAATACATTGCACATAGTTTATTATAAAAGGTATTTTGCAAACTGAAATTTCTAAGTTGTCTATGGATTATGACATGACAGAAGTTCAAATATTCTTGCTGTTTAGCAATAGATCCAAAACAAAAAAATAACACTATTTCTGAAAAATCTAAGAAGCAAAAAGTTAGGTGGAGGAAACCATATGTACTTCCTCCCATTAAGACTGATCTAGCAAAACCAAAGAGTTTGAAGTAAAGACATATGTATAGAGGGTATATGAGTAATAATCATTATGGCTAAAATCAATGCCCATTGCAGAGACTTTTCTCAGTGAAGCTAATGGCAACCTACCAGCCTCTGCCCTTGCCTACCCCAATGCTTGTGCAATGAGACAGTGATGGAATGGTTGCGATCACTGTACTATATGCCTTGGTTTGGTTAAAACATATAATCTCCCTTTCACTGAACCTAATCTACCAATCATTGTTAAGTGTCCAACACAACAAGAACTAAAACAAGTATTGAGGCTTTGATATGATACTAGTATGAATATCATAACATTTTTTCCTAACTGGAATCAATATACATATGAATTTGTCTTTACCAACACTACTATCTGATAACTTACAGAATGACTGCCTTATCTATAAACATGGTAAAACAAACAATATTTTCAGAACAAAAAGACTATGTTATGTTAAAAGAGGAGTAGCAATAAATGCCCATCTACATACTTAACTTTCTGTGTACATCAATATAGAAATATCTGGCCAGATAGATGAAGACAAAGCTAGGGAATACTTAAAGAAATTCTAGCATTTTGTTGGGTTTTAGAATGCAACAGATGAGTTGAACTTAAAACCAAATATTATACTGTGTCTTTAAAGCCATTATACAAGGTTTTCTAAACCAAAGAGTGTAAGAATTTCTAGCTTATCTCATTATTAGATTCAGTTACCTAAGTATTTGGGTTTCCATGGAGAACTTGGGATCTGCACTGTTACAAGAACTGTTCACAGCAGAGAGAGAAGTATTTGTAAGAGAATACAGTGAAGGCAAAGAAAAAAATTTTACTGAGTAATAATATAATGAACCTTGTTATTATGAAAAACTAAGGTTATTACCATATAATGAGGTCAGGAAGGATTATTCTAGGATTCAGGAAGTTTACTTGGGTGACGTTTTGTGTTTTCTAGTCAGGTAACAACTGTCAATGGACATTTAAAAAGATCAAACTCCAGACAATAATATGAATCAAATACTTCATCTTTGGAAAGTAAAGACCTCAGTATCTCCATCAGATAAAAAAATCTAAACCAACTCAAGTTTTGGCAACATGTAAGGGGAATTTAAAGTAGGTTAGTGGAGAAGAGATGATGAATAGCCACTGTATCCCTGGGACCAGCTGAGGCAGCAGGAACTGTACTTTTGTTTTTTTATTACCTTAAATTTTCCAGGGAAATGTGACTTAACCACCTTAAAAAAGACACTATGATTGATTGCATGTATACCTATGCTCTTAGAAAAAAAGTGAGTATATTTTGTACTTACAAAAAATATGACCTCTTTTGAACTATGAAAGATGTTTCATAATGTGGTCAAACATTGAGATCTGAATGGTACAAATGTGACATATACTTATATTATCAACAGTTTTTATGTGGTTCTTCTGATAGCCACAGCCCTATCACTAATTCCTCTGCTTCTTGCCCTGTTTTTGCTGGTTTCACAGCTGAAGGACTCTGCTCACCTATTGAGGGCTGAGTCAGTTTGTTGGCTCACAGCTAGGACAGCGAGCCAATGCTGGAGGCCATTGTTTTCTAAAGGAAATGTTAAAGGAGTTGGGAAATGACATTCTGGCTGGTGAGCACAATGGTCAAATAATACAACTTCAAAATTCAGAAGAATTACCATCACAGGAGATAAATTTTCTCCTTAAAATAAGGAAAAAGAAAAGAACTAGACATATAAACCCTTTCTTTTTGTGAACTGATTTGAGGTACCATTTATAAGTACAAATTGTTTGAAGACTTTTCACTTGTCTGAATAACCTAGAGGTAGGTTTGTATCTGCTTCTGAGCAGAGAGAGTCTATTACAGAATTGCACGGGTGTTTTTCTCTGCTCTTCTCCTTTGTCTTTATTAAGTGCCCTTGGTCTGTAGTCAACAACAAGAATCAACTCTTATTCTTTGCTTCAGAAAATGTTTTCAAAACTCCCAAACTTGAAAATCAGCAATTTTACAAAATTAAAATTATTTTTCTTGAATATAGATGTTCCATTAGGCAATTGTGTATATAATAATTTTTGAAATATTTTATTTTTAATCTGAAATATTTATCTTCTAAGTTAGATGAAGGGGGATAGTGAGACAGACTCCCACATGCTCTCTGACCAGAACCCACCCAGCAGCCCCATCTGGGATGATGCTCAAGTACTAAACTATTTTTAGCATCTGTGGCTGACAGCTCCAACAGAGCCATTCTCAGCAACAGGGCCGCTGGCTGTGGGTTGGGGCGAGAGGGAGAGGAGGGTGTGAAGAAGGGGAGGAGAAGCAGATGATTGTTTCTCCTGTGGGTCCTGCGCAGGAATCAAACCAGTGATGTCCATACATGAGCTGATACTCTATCCACAAGCCACAGGCCAGGGCCTTAACTTGAAATATTTAATATCTTAAAATGGATTAGATTAATAGTATGCAAAAGTCTATTTTTGAATTGAAAATTTGTTTGATTTGTTCTTTACATAGTTTACTAAGATGAGTTTTACAAAATATTTTGATAATTATATAACCAAATGTTTATATCTTAAAGTTTTTTTTCCAAAGTTCTTAATGTAAGCACATTATTCTGACTAAAGTATATATTAAAATTATTGTGCTAATACTTATTTAAAATGTATTGCAATGAATTTTATTATTTTAGTCTCAAAATACAGATTTTAGTATAAAATATATTTATTTACAACTTTTAAAGATTTCTTTTTTTGTGACAGAGACAGAGAGAGGGACAGACAAACAGGAAGGGAGAAAAATGAGAAGCATCAGTTCTTTGTTGTGGCACCTTAGTTGTTTATTGATTGCTTTCTCATGTGTGCCTTGAAAAGGGGGCTACAGCAGACTGAATAACCTCTTGCTCAAACCATTGACCTTAGGCTCAAGCTGGTGAGCGTTGCTCAAACCAGATGAGCCCGTGCTAAAGCCAGCAACCTCAGGGTTTTGAACCTGACTCCTCCACGTCCTAGTCCAACTCTCTATCCACTGCTCCACCACCTAGTTGGGCTAAAGATTTTTTAGAAATGTTTGAAATTTTATTTTTAGTAAAATTTTGTTCCATTTTATTACAATAAAAAAATACAAAATCACAACAGAAATATGACCTAAACATTTGCTACCCAAACCCAGGAAACAATAAATAGTTACTAGGCATTTTTAGGGCACAGTAATAAATTATTAGAGTGAAATACTGTCAACTTCAAGTTCTCACATAGTAATTAAATGCTATGAAGCTCTTTCTGGTGCTTCACTATTCTAAAAAAGCAATTGCTATATATTTACTCAGACTGAGTTTAGTTCTGCCTTTTAATTAACAAAAAGCTAATAATCTTCCTTTAAAACATTTTATTCCCAGGAGTGTGTTCTTCCAATTTCTAATGAAAAATAAGCATTAAGTCTACAAAGGCTGGTGCTAGGTTTAATTGAAACTCATTTTTTCTTTCCACACATTTTTGGATAAAATTTGTGATTTTACTCTACTACAGAGTGGTTTCTATCTTATTACATATTTACATTAACTAAATATTATATTTATTCTGTAAATTCTGATGTTTTACTTTTTCTAATTTTTTTTTAAATATGAGAGGGAGAATGAGTACAAAGGGGTTAGAAATTAAGAAGATAAATCCACCAGTAGATTAACTAGATAATTTTGCATTAATACTTAAGAAATAGAAAATAAATTAAGGTGATATATTTCTCTGATTGGTAAGAAGAAAACAAGACAAAACAAATAACTAACATATTAATAGACATTGTTAACCAAAGATATGGTAGTGAGGGAAGAAATGTATTAGTCTTATAAACCTCCAAAGAAACGTAGGCCATGATCTTCATGTCCTTTTTATACATCAAGGGGGTTGTGAGTTTGATTTTGCATGTGGTCAGGGCATGTGCAAGATTCAAACAATGCATGAAAAAATGAGTGGAATAACAAATTGATGTTTCTCTCTCTCTCCCCTTTTCAAAATTGATATGCCGAGGCTGTAACACTCAGTAACTTTGAATGTGACTATATTCAGAGATAAGGTCTTTAATAAAAAGGTGATTAAGTTAAAATATGGCTGGTCGGGAAACCTTCATCCAATATAAGAGGTGTCTTTATCAAAAGTAAATTTGGCACAAAACAGATAATAGGGATGCACACACAGGGAGAAAATTCTATGTGGGTACACAGCAAGAAGGCAGCCATCTACAAGTCAAAGAGAATGAACGACCTTAAGAGAAAACAAGCCTGCTGACACCGTGATTTTGAACATCTGGCTTCCAAATCTGTGGGAACATAAATTTCTGTTTTTAATCTCACCCAGTCTGTGGCATTTTGTCATGGAAACCTTAGTAAACTAATATAAAGAATTACAAAACATTTTTTATATGTATACATTTATTTAAGTCCCTACTTTTCACTGGGTTCTTTACATCATAAAATCAATGGGAAATATAGATATTATATCTGAATAATATTTTTTAACATCTAGTCATGGTGAGAAAGACTAACAGTAATAAATAATGCCAGTTTTTATCAGTGTGAATATTTTTTGTATAGTCTATTATAAAAACAGACAATAAGAAACCTAGCATTTATCATGAGAGTTTTCCCTTATGCTGTTACTTGAAATCTATTCAATACCAAAAGGTTGTGTCTGGACAAGCTAAGAGAGAAAGAGTTCCTGTGGCAGGAACTTACAAAAAAGAAACCCCTGGATCTTGATAGAACTGAATCCTTGTTAGAGAAGCTGATGAGACAGACTGATGGGAGACAAGCTTAGAGAAACATAAGAGCCCAAATGAAGAGGGTTGTGTAGATAATGTTTACATACAAGATATTCACATTTCAGAAAAAAATGTGCTTCAATGAGTAGAGTCAAGTTTTTTTTTCTATTTTGTTTGTTTTCTATTTTGTTGGAGTATCATTTACATTCCCTCACAAAAACAACCTTCCTTTTGAATTTTTTGTTTGAAATTTTGTCCACAATACAATATACAAATGATGTTTTATAAAATTTTACACCTAAAATCTATATAATTTTATTAATCAATGTAACCCTAATAAACTCAATTAAAAATATAAAAAAAGAAAAAGTTTGTCCATTTTATATAATCATAACTCCACTTCCACAATTGAGAAATTGTTAGCAAGAATGGAGAAAAACAATACTCATTAACCTCTGGTTGAAACACCAAAGGGCAGTGCTACTTTGGACATTTTGATACATCTTAGTATTTTTGTCCAGGATGTGCTCTGTATATACCCACTGATTTGAACACATCTGTACATAAAAACCTGTTTGTAATTGATTATATCAATATCATTTATAATTGCCCCCAAATCGAAGCAACAAAGGTGCTCTTCAATTGAATAAACTAGCTGTGGTAAAAGTGTAAAACAGCAGTCAGAAAGAAATGAGCTCGCAAGCTAAAAAAAGAAACCTGAAAAACACTAAGTTATTAGGGCTGACATCAGAGATAAGCCAGTTTATAATATGTACCCTTGATATGATATGATGACAAGGGAACTTAACCTCTTTGGTTTTCTTCTCCACATTTCATAACCCCAGTCTTATCATGGGGAAATGATCAGACAAGTCCAAAACTGAGGCCCATTTCTTAAAATACCTGATCTGTTTTCTTGAAAGCTGTCAAGCTCAAGAAAAACAGGAGAAGTCTTTGTCACTGTCACAACTAGGAGAACCCTAAAGAGCCATACTAATAAAAATAGTATGATATCTTGAATAACATCTTTGAATTTAAAAAAATAAAGTAAAAGCTAAGTCAAGATGAATAAAGAGTGAATTTAGTTAAAAATAATAGATTGATATAGACTAAGTAATGGTGACAAATGTGTTACTCTAATGTAAGATGTTATTAACAGGAAGATCTGGGTGTGAGATTTATAGGAACTCTTTGTACTATGTTCATTTTTTCTCTGTAAATCTAAGTCTATTATATAATAGAAACATTAAGAAAAAAGAAGACACACCTTATATATATGCATCTTAAAAAACAGGCAGATAACAAATATTAATAAGCTGTTTATGAGTCAGAAATCTATTATATTTTAGAACTTCTGATTTTTTTCTGGAAATATACAAAATGGAAGCCATGCTAAAGCTATCCCTGTGTGTTTTCAGCATTCTTGCAAAGAGACACATATTCTGGGTTAGTAAGTAGTGCCTTACTAAGTTGGAAACAGAAAGAAATAGTAGCCAATTGAAAGGAAGTACACAGATAGATAAGAAAAACAGAAGGAGATTATCACTCTTTAAAGGACTTCACTTCACAAAACAAGATAATGATTTTCTTAGCCATTTCTCTTACAGGTGGTGCTGAGTTATGCTCAACATTGGGAGAAGTTCAAGTGTTCCTTTCCATTGAAAATGCAAATCTAACTGAAGCCACATTATGACATTTTCCCAAAAAGCATTTAAATGATTTAGAGATCAGATATCAAGTAGGATTCCTTCATGACTCTCCTGATTACCAGCAATTAAATTCATGATTTCCATTGTTTTTCTCTCTTTTTTTACTTATGTTTATGTTGCTTCTTGTATAACCTTCAAAGAAATACTACCATAGAAATAGACTGAGCAGCTTATGACTACCAGTGAGCAGCTGGTAAATTCTGTGACCATGAAGCAGGATGACATCTCTTTTAGATAGCTGCATGGCTAGGAAGGCAAAGGTAAAATTGTTGCTGTCTGCAACTATTTCAGATGTTGCTATGTTCTCTTTATATAAATAGCTACTGTAGGAATCAGTAATAAATGTCCTGAAGAATAAATATTAGTGTGATATAATAGCCAAAGACAAGTGATGATTTGGTTCTAGAACTTCAGAAAAGACAAAAGTGGGAAGCCTTCTTTGCATATTTAAACATCTCTGAATATAAAGAATTCACAATTGTTTGAGTAATATAGTGATTAAAGATGCATATAATTAACTTGAGTTTCATCATCACCACCAGGCTTCAGCATTTTTGCTAATTCAGCCACCACTGTTCTCAATGGAGTAAGATAATCTTAGGGTCTGGGATACTGGATTTGATGTAAATGGAGAAGTAGAAAGGATTTTTATGGAGTCTCTGCTTGGGTATGATAAGGATTTGTTAACTTAGAGAGGGACACAAGAGGGAGCTACTTTCAAGGAAACTGACCATGATCAAGCTTTGCACTAAGAAAGAGGAAAAAAAATTCTGATCAAATTAAAAAAGAGTGATCAGTTGAACTGGTAACATAGGGTGTATGTGTGGGGATGTTCTAACAGGTCTAAAATATGGCAAGCCATCACTGATAAGTATGGGGAAATATCAACCTTATTTATGGTGACTCTTAAGTCAGGGTGTTGGAATTTGCACCTGGGCATCTCAAAAATTACGTTGTGCTGTTTGCTTTGAGTGCTCCACTGCTTTCTGTTATAGATTATTTCCTAAATCTGTATCAACTTGAAACTGAGTGATGCTTGCTTTGTGCTGTGAATGTGATTGTGAATCTGAACCCAAACCACTGTAGCGGTCAAGCAGAGTGAATAGAGGAGCTCCATACACAGAAATAAATCTAACTATGGTGAATGTATCCAGTAATACCATACCAAATCTAATCACTTGGATGATAAATTATATTGAATCAAACGTGTTTAAGACTAGAATATGCATGCTGAAATGTGTGCAGATCATAATTGTATATGTGGAAAAATTTTTATAAACTTTCCAATGAAATCAGCATCCAAATGAGAAAATGTAGTACTGTGAACATATCAAACGACACTTCCAGTCATTTCTTCCCTCCAAGACAATTCTACTTCTCATTGTTTATAAACTTAAGTTGTTTTGACATTGCTCACACTTTAACACTTTATGAAACTGGATGATGTATATCATAACCTTTGCAACTGTTTTTTTCCCCCCACATTTATTTCCACCACATTTAGCCATGCTATTGTTTCTGCTCATGGTTATATAATATTCTATTGTGTGAATGCACTGTAATTTATCCATACATTTGGAGAGGCACTTTTTTAACTTCCCATCTTAAATTTTTTCAGGAAAGATGATAATTGTTTTATTTTTTAATTTCACAATTTATAAAATTGAGAAAAATGAGTTTTACTCTTAAGTTCTTTCTTTAAAAGATTGTATTTTCCTTTTAAAACTTTCTTTTTTATTTTGAACATTCTTTCCCCAAAGGCCTAAACATTATTGTCTCAATTTTAGTTGCCAAACACCACCACTCCCCTGCCCACCTCATAGTGTCTCAAAGCCAAATTTTTCAATATAGTTAACATCCATCCTGTGGCTAGGATTGACATTTGGTTTCCATGGTGCGGCCTATAGCTACATTTTCCGCACTCCACCTGGTTTCCTGCTCTTGGTTATTTTGTTGTTATTTTTCCTTTGGGTGATTCTTCTTGTTTTCTGTGAGCTTGAAAACATTAAAAAATAAAGGAAATGACCATTTATACAACATGTACTCATTTTGCGATATGTGGACTTTTCAGACTATTAAGCCAATCAAACCCTCAGAAACCAAAATCCTTTGTAGCTTTTTAGGGCTGATCATTTTGCTTTTATTCACACAGAATTGTATGGAGGAATACATAATAAGTTTTATGCATAGGATATTGTAAATAAGTTATTTTGAAAATATATAGCTTAGTTAGTTCTTTACATTTGATTACTTGCTTAATTTTTATAAATAACACCATGAATACATTCATATTAATTATTCTAACAATAACCTTTTGTAGGTTAAAAAATCAATGAAGCTATCTAATATCATAGCCACTGCTCATATTTTTCATGTAGATATTAATATAATTTTTCTTGTTCCACAATATTAGGTAAATTATATGAGGTCTTGCTGCATATAATGCATAATAGTCAAGTAAATTACTTTATTCCCATTATAAACAAAGACCTTGAAACAAAAAGATACACAGAAATAAAAATGATTAATATTCCTTAATTAAAACATTTTTATATCACTGCATATGAAAATATAGTTTAGTATAAACATATGTTCTGTTATTGTTAATTGAAGAAATTTTTAACTCTTAATATAAAAATGTAAATATTAAAATGTATATATATTAAATAAAAATATATTGCTTTCAAATCTTGAGCTTCTATTTCTTCAATATCTCTGAATGTCCATTTTGATGAGAAGCCTTTATTGGATCATTAAGCCCATTTTATACGGATATCTCATAAACTAAGTGATATTAGATGAATGTGTCATAGTAACTATATTGATAATCTTGTGACAAGAATTGTTAGTGACAGAAATAATTTTAACACTTTTTAAACCCTGGAATAAACAATCAAAATCTTAATAAAGAAAATAGTGCTCTTTCTGATAAAATACCATGTACAATTTTTATTGGTCCTCCATTTTAATAAAACATCAAGTTGTATAAGGATTTGATAAAATGATTTACAAATGGGTACATTCTTTGCATTTTCTATCATGTCCTCATTTGAATGAGAATACAGATTATAGAAAGGTACTAACATCAAAAATTTCAATTATATAACAAAAACTTCCTTAAACACTTTAAAATAACTTATTGATAACACACTTATAGTATTACAAGCAGCAAGTGAAAATACATACCTGGAGCTATAAGTAATTTTTGAAAAAATATTTTATTGAATATTTTCCTTTAGTATGTGTGCACTCAATGCAAATATATTTTTAATTTAAAGACAAAAGTATACTAATAGGAGGTTTTTTTCTATATTAAAAGTAAAACTTTGCTAATTTTAATTAATATAAATGATTAAGGCTTACCATAAAATCATTTTGATGACTAGTTAAGATATTTGTTCAGAGGGACTTGGGTCCCAGGAACCAAGCCCCAGCCTACAGTCCCAGAGCCCAGAAGAGGTGTTTGGACAGTTTTGAGCTGTGAAACAAGTGAGGGAGCTCCCAGGCCTACAGTGTGGAGTATTAGGGCCCTCTCTACTCTGCTGAGGGTTGCTGAAGAGTATGGAGGCGGCAGGATGCAGAAACACGGTTCTGTTGGCGTGGGCAGAGGCCAAGCCTGTGTGAGCTTAGTCTAGCCCAGCAGGGGCTGAGGGGACGTGCGAAAGCGGTCAGGCAGCTGTGGGCCCACCTGTAATCCCACCTGCGGGGACAAAGCGGGGAGGCCAGGAACGGGCAGATATCTGCTCTGCAAATCTGCGCAAGCCAGCCCTGACTGCGGGGACGGGGCTAGGAACAAGAACAGGCGGGGCTTGCGGCTGAGCTGACACTACCAGCCCCGCCAGGCCGGAGAAACCGCGGTGTGCCATCCTAAGTGTGCGAGCTGGCTCCGAACACGGGGGTGGGGTTGATCCCAAGACAAGCGGAAGCTTGCAGCTGATCCCACGCTACTAGCCCCGCCCAGCTGGAGAAACCGCGGTTTGCCATCCTATGTGAACAAGCGGGCTCCGAACGTGGGCGCGGGGTAGAGTCCGGGACAAGCGGAAATTTGCAGCTGAACAGAAGCCAGCAAACACGCCAGGCCCTATAAACCTTGGTTTGCGACCCTGCGCAGAAGGGCCCAGGCCTCGAGGGCAGCGCTAAAGCTCCGGATGGGCAAAGACTTACAGCTGAGAGCACGTCAAAAGCCCCGCCCAACCCACGAAACTGTGAAGAGCAGGCTCTGACTGCAGATGCTGGGCGGACGGCCGGAAACAGGCTGGGTCCGCAGCTGAGCAAAGGTGCTCACCTCTCCCCTTGGTGCTGAGGCTTGTGCCTTGAGTGACAGCCACTCCAGAAGAGTAGAGGTGGAAATCACAGCAAAAGCCACAGTGGGCCGGCGCTGGCAACGCCCATACCCAACCGCCCTAGGAGGTGGCAGAGGGGGTGGCGGGCCAACAGACAGACCACACCTAGAGAACAAAAAGGGAACACCTACTGGACTACAGTGGCCACAACTTGCTTATACACAGACAAAATGGGCAAGCAGAGGAATGCAAACCAAATGAATCAAGAGAAATCCCCAGAGAAGGACCTGAAGGAACCTGATATAACCAAACTACCAAAAGCAGAATTTAGAATAATGGTAGTTAGGATGCTAAAAGAAATTAGAGCAACAATGGATAGTCACTATGAACACCTAAATAAAGAGATAACAAGTATAAACATTGAAATAGAAATAATAAAAAAGAATCAGACAGAAATGACAGAGTATCAGAACTGAAGAACACAATGGAAGAAATTATAAGCAGGATGAATCATGCTGAGGATCAAATCAGCGAGTTAGAGGACACAATAAACAAAGGCATAGAAGCAGAGAAGAAAAAGGAAAAGAGACTCAAAAAATGTGAGGAAACTCTAAGGGAGCTCTGTGACAACATGAAGAGAAACAACATTTGCACATAGGGGTGCCTGAAGAAGAGGAGAGAGGACAGGAAATGGAAACTTTGTTCAATCAAATCATAGCAGAAAACTTCCCTGAATTAAGGCTGGGAAACACTCCACAAGTTCAAGAAGCAGACAGAACTCCATTAAAGAGAAACCAAAAAAAAAAAATCTACACCAAGACACATCATAGTTAAAATTCCAAAGTTAATGGATAAAGAAAAAATTTTAAAAGCTGCTAGGGAAAAATTGGTCATCACCTACAAAGCAGCCCCCATAAGGATGACATTGGACTTCTCAACAGAAACACTTGAGGCCAGAAGGGAATGGCAAGATATATTCAAAGTAATGCAGAACTAGAACCTACAACCAAGACTACTCTATCCAGCAAGGCTAACGTTTGAAATTGAAGGAGAAATAAAGAGCTTCCCAGACAAAGAAAGCCTCAAAGAATTCATTAAAACCAAACCAATTCTGCAAGAGATAATAAAGGACCTGTTGTGACCAGTTTAAATAGAGGAAAGAATATAGCAAAAGAAGAATACAGCTTTAAAGAATAAAATGGCAATAAACAACTACATATCAATAATTACCTTAATTGTAAATGGATTAAATGATCCAATTAAAAGACAAAGGGTAGCTGATTGGATAAAGAAACAGGACCCATATATATGCTGTCTACAAGAGACACACCTTAAAACAAAAGATGCACATAGACTGAAGGTAAAAAGATGGAAAAAAATATTTCATGCAAATGCAAATGAAAAAAAAGCTGGGGTAGCAGTACTTATATCTGACAAAATAGACTTTAAAACAAAGGCTGTAGTAAAAGATAAAGAAGGACACTACATAATGATAAAGGGAACAATTCAACAGGAAGATATAACTATTATAAATATCTACGCACCAAATATAGGAGCCCCGAGAAAAATAAAGCAGACTTTGATGGATATAAAGGGCGAGATTAACAGCAATACTATCATAGTAGGAAATTTCAATACCCCTCTAACAACACTGGATAGATTCTCAAGAAAGAAAATTAATAAAGAAATAGCAGACTTAAAGGATACACTAGATCAACTAGATATAATAGATATCTTCAGAACTTTTCACCCTACGTTTTCTAGGATAGACCACATGTTAGGACACAAAAATGGTCTCAATAAATTTAAGAAGGTTGAAATCATATCTAGCATTTTCTCTGATCACAATGCCATGAAACTAGAAATTAACCAGAAAAAAAAAAACTGAAAAATACTCAAACTTTTGGAAACTAAATAGAATGATATTAAATATTGAATGGATTAACAATGAGATCAAAGAAGAAATAAAAAAGTTTCTAGAAACAAATGATAATGAGCATACATCAACTCAAAATTTATGGGACACAGCAAAAGCAGTTCTGAGAGGGAAGTTCATTGCACTATAGGCATATCATTAGAAGCTAGAAAAAGCTCAAATAAGCAGCCTGACCCTGCAGCTAAAAGAACTAGAAAAACAACAACAAATAAAACTCAGGACAAGTAGAAGGAAGGATAATAAAGATCAGAGCAGAAAAAAATGACATAGAGGCTAAGGAAACAATACAGAGGATCAATGAAACCAGAAGCTGGTTCTTTGAAAAGGTAAACAAGATTGATAAACCTTTAACTAGTCTCACCAAGAAAAAAAGAGAGAGGTCTTAAATAAATAAAATTAGAAAGGACAGTGGAGAAATAACAACTAATACAACAGAAATACAAAGCATTGTAAGAAAATACTATGAAGAACTCAATGCCAAAAAATTAGACAACCTAGGTGAAATGGACAAATTTCTTGAATCATATAACCTTCCAAAAATCAACCTGGAAGAATCAGAACACCTAATCAGACCAATTACAACAAATAAGATTGAAACAGTTATCAAAAAACTCCCCCCCAAAAGAAGTCCTGGGCCTGATGGCTTCACAAGTGAATTCTATAAAAAATTCAAAGAACAACTAACTCCTATCCTCCTCAAGCTATTTCAAAAAATTCAAGAGGAAGGAAGACTTCCAAACTCCTTTTATGAGGCGAGCATAATTCTGATCTGTTGGGCAGATAAAATATATTATGCTCACTTTGTTAAAGATGGCGCTGCCCACATGAAAGTTTGTTGATATTAATGTGTGTTCTGGAACAGGCTGTGGACAGACCGGTCATTATGGCCTAAGGCTTAGTTTAAGAGTAAATTCTTCTCCACAACCTTGACTGATTGGGTGATGTAGGGTGGTGCACTCTCCTAAAGAATCCTATTATACAGAGACTTCCTTGTTTGTATAATTGGATTAAAGGTTTTGAGTCTATGCTATAAAATGGGAGAGACCAGTAGCTTGATCTCTCTCTCTTTGTTCCAGAGTTCCTGAGGTTAGTATTAGAGAGGAGAGCAGATTAAGGCCATGTGGAGGAGAAGTAGCCAAGATGGCAGAGTGCTGAGGAAGAAGCCAGTTTGATAAGAGTTTGTGCTGGAGGAGATGGGGAACAGAGGTGAATAAGTCTGGTGAGCTAGAAAGCTTTGATGCTAGGAAACTCGGATAAGTCAGTAGCTTTGTGAGCACTGAATGTGTGGGTTTTGGAGCCCAGTGTGTGTTTTTGCTTGCCCACCGGGTGCAAGCTAGAATTAAAGCTGATGGCTCACCAGTTTTTGGCTCCTGTGTTTCATTATCGACTGTTTGAATCCAATGCGAATCTGCGTGGGTCAGGCTGCTGTGATAGTGGCCTTGGCTACTGGCTTTACATTATCCCAAAACCGGGCAAAGACTACACAAAGAAAAAAAATTATAGGCCTATATCCCTGATGAATTTAGACTCTAAAATTCTCAACAAAATATTAGCCAACCGGATCCAGCAATATATGAAAAAAATCATACACCATGATCAAGTAGGATTTATTCTAGAGAGGCAAGGCTGGTTCAATATTCGTAAATCAATCAATGTGATTCATCACATAAACAAAAGAAGGACAAAAATCACATGATAATTTCAATAGATGCAGAAAAGGCATTTGATAAAATCCAGGACCCATTCATGCTCAAAACTCTCAGTAAATGGGAATACAAGGAACATTCCTTAACATGATAAATGCCATCTAAGACAAACCCACAGCAAACATCATACTAAATGGACAAAATTTAAAAGCAATCCCCTTAAGATCAGGAACCAGGCAGGGGTGTCCCCTTTCACCACTCTTATTCAACATAGTTCTGGAATTCCTAGCTACAGCAATCAGAGAAGAAGAAAAAATAAAATGCATCCCAATTGGAAAATAAGAAGTAATACTGTCATTATTTGCTGATGATATGATATTGTATATAGAAAACCCTAAAGTCTCAGTCAAAAAACTACTGGACCTTATAAATGAATTCAGCAAGGTGGCAGGATATAAAATTAATACTCAGAAATCAAAGGCATTTCTATATACCAACAATGAACTGTCAGCAAAAGAAATTAAGGAAACAATCCTCTTCACTATTGCATCCAAAAAAATAAAGTACCTAGGATTAAATTTAACCAAGGAGGTTAAGGACTTTTACTCGGAAAATTATAAAACATTGATAAAAGAAATCAAGGAAGATACAAACAAGTGGAAGCATATACCATGCTCATGGCTAGGAAGAATAAACATCATTAAAATGTCTATATTACCCAAAGCAATTTATATATTCAATGCAATACCAATTAAAATACCAATGACATACTTCAAAGATATAGAACACATATTCCAAAAATTTATATGGAACTAAAAAAAAGCACAAAGAGCCTCAGCAATCTTAAAAAGAAAAAATAAAGCAGGAGGTATCACTCTTTCAGATATCAAGGTTTACTACAAGGCCATTATACTCAAGACAGCCTGGTACTGGCATAAGAACAGGCACAGTGATCAATGGAACAGAACAGAAAACCCAGAAATAAACCCACAGCTTTATGGACAACTGATATTTGACAAAGGAGGAAAGAACATACAATGGAGTAAGGACAGCCTCTTTAACAAATGGTGTTGGGAAAATTGGACATCTACCTGCAAAAAAATGAAACTAGACCATCAAATTACACCACTCACAAAAACAAACTCAAAATGGATAAAACACTTAAATGTAAGCCGTGAAACCATAAGCATCTTAGAAGAAAACATAGGCAGCAAGCTCTCCGACATCTGTAGCAGCAATATATTTGCCGATTTATCTCCACGGGCAAATGAACTAAAAGGCAAGAGAAACAAATGGAACTATATCAAACTAAAAAGTTTTTGCACAGCTAAAGACAATAAGAACAGAATAAAAAGACAAACCACACATAGGGAGAACATATTCGACAGCACATCTGATAAGGGGTTAATAACTAAAATTTATAAAGAACTTATAAAACTCAACAACAGGAAGACAAACAACCCAATCAAAAAATGGGCAAAAGAAATGAATAGAAATTTCTCCAAAGAGGACATACAGATGGCCAATAGGCATATGAAAAAATGCTCAACATCACTAATCATTAGAAAAATGCAAATTAAAACCACAATGAGATATCACCTCACACCAGTCAGAATGGCACTCATCAGCAAAACAACACAGAATAAGTGCTGGCGAGGATGTGGAGAAAAGGGAACCCTTCTGCATTGCTGGTGGGAATGCAGACTGGTGCAGACACTGTGGAAAACAGTTTGGAGATTCCTCAGAAAATTAATAATCGAACTGCCTTTTGACCCAGCTATCCCACTTTTAGGAATATACCCTAAGAACACCATAGCACTGTTCAAAAGAAGAAATGCGCCCCCATGTTCGTGGCAGCATTGTTCACAATAGCGAAGATCTGGAAACAGCCCAAGTGTTTGTCAGAAGTCGAGTGGATTAAAAAGCTTTGGTACATATATACTGTGGAATACTACTCAGCCATAAGTAATGATGACATCGGATCATTTATAACAAAATGGATGGACCTTGATAACATTATACGGAGTAAAATAAGTAAATCAGAAAAAAAGAAAAACTGAGAACAGCATGATTTCATACATAGGTGGGACATAAAAGTGAGACTATGAGACATGGTCAAGAGAGTGGTGGTTATGGGGTGGGGTGAGGGAGGGAAGGGTGGGATAAGGAGGAGGAAAGGCGCACAGGGAAAACCAGATAGAAGGTGACAGAGGACAATTTGACTTTGGGTGATGGGTATGCAACACAATTGAATGATAAGAAAACCTGGAGATTTTTTCATTGTACATATGTACCCTGATTTATCGGTGTCACCTCATTAAAATTAATAATAATAAAATATAAAAGAAAGATATTTGTTCAAAATTAATTTAATTTCATTTATTATATGCCTACATAAATAGTTATATACTCTCAAAAATATTGATTGGAAAAATATCAACCTGCTGTTTTTATAATAATATCCTTTAATGGAAATATTAGTCATTTTTGTCTTATTTATCTTCATTTGAAATTTCTAAATTCTAAGTTATGTCTTTATAAAGACTTAATTTAATGAAAATGAAGTAAATATATACAATTTTATCCAATATTTTGGATTTAAAGTTTTTAGAACAGGAAAAGTTTTAGCCTTTCCTGTGGGGGAGCATTGGATAAAGAGACAACCTGGAATGTTAAGGTTGGTAGTTTGAAACTCCAGGCTTGCCCAGTCAAGGCACATAAGAGAAGCAACTACAAAGAGTAGATGCTTTTCAGTTCTCCCCACACTTTTTATCATTGCTCTCTCCCCTTAAATCAATAAGTAGCCTGACCTGTGATGTTGCAGTGGATAAAGCAACAATCTGGAACACTGAGGTTGCTGGTTTGAATCCCTGGGCTTGCCCATCAACGCACATATAGGACACAACTATTATGAATAGATGCTTCCTGCTTCTCACCACTCTCTCAATCCTCCCCTCTCCCTCTCTTTCTTTCTCTTTCTCTTCTCCTCTCCCCCTAAATTAATAATTAAAATCATAAAATAAATAACTAAATAAAATAAGTAAAATCTTAAAATAATTTAATGGTATTATAAATTAAATGAAGTCAGTCTAGCAGACTCATTTAAATACACCAGGAATACAGGAGTTAAATCTTGAAGTTTTCTATTAGTTAAAAAGTAGTGGGTGAAGAAATATTGGAAGAGATGTTACTGACCTTTAACTTATTGTGTAACTATATACTTAATTACTTTGAAAAATACATTTATAAACTATAGGTTTGTGTGTAGAGATATACGAATAAGACTTCTACAAATTATATAAAATTTTAAATAACTATGTAAACACTTAAATACTCTAAAAACTATTGACTGGAAAAAGACCAAACTGCTGTTTTTATAATAATGCCCTTTAATGGAAATATTAGTATTTTTGTCTTATTTATCTTAATTTGTATTTTCTAAATTCTAAGTAATGTCTTTTTAAAGACTTAATTTAATAAAAATGAAGTAAATATATACAATTTTACCCCAAATTTTGGATTTAATTTTTATAGAAGAGCAAAAGTTTTAGCTCTTTAACTCTAGGCATACTCTAACTAAATCACATGCCTTTTAAAATAACTGGAGGAAGAAGCCTTCCTCCCTATTTATGTTCTATGTTATACATACAAACACATAGGTAGTAGCTCTCAATAAATGTATTTCTATGATATTTTTAGATACATGTTTCATCCTTTATTTACATAAGATAAAATAGAAAAAACTAAAAATAAGGTCAATGAACTGTTAATAATGTAAAAGTGGTTGCCTTATAAGACATCGTGTTTGATGTCTTCAATTTAAATTGAAAGAAGCAACTCTGAAGCACTTCTTTATAAATTGGAAAGGCCGAATGCAATTAAAATAAATTGGCTGGCATGTGTTAATTACCTTTTACTTACCTTTCTCAATGAATCTTTTCTTTAAGTACAGTCTATAATTTAAATCAATATGATTTTCTATAGAAATATTCATGTGAGAATCAAATTTTGATTAGACGTTATTCACTTGTGTCATTTCCAGACCATTGGATCACTTTGCACACAGTTAGTATAGTTCTCCATTATGCTCTTCAGAATCCTAATATAAATAGTTCTATTTCTGTCTTGCAGAAATTAAATCATGAATATAAATGACTTCACTTGAAATTCACTTTTCAATGGTGTTAACTGTAAAGTGAGTAGAAAATAATTTAGTTCAAAATCGAAGTATAAATTTTATCTCTAATCCAGGATGAGAAAACTGAATGTTCTGAATTGAGCTGTGATTTATTTTATAGCTTCATATAAGCATGATTCCATCCAAATTTTTCTCTTAATATCTGTGCCATTGTTTTTTAATTTCATCGTAATTTGTAACATGCCAAACTGCTCAAGTTCCCGTGCCTTGACTAAGTCAGGAAAGTTCAAGAGAGTAGACCTAGGCATACTCTAACACTGCTTCTCTCTCTTTTTGTTTTAAATTTAAAGCATACGTAGATAGTTTGCCCTTATTATATTCTTGTGACAATATAAAATAGATGAGTTCTTCATTTTTTAATATAAGATAAACCTTAACTTTGAATACACACACACACACACACACACACACATACAGATCTGGACATACTACTGGTATGTCATTAATTCTATTAAATGGTACATAATTTTTTCACTATTTGAGTTTGGAATTGTGTTATCAGAAATTTAAGCTATATCAATGCCCAGATATATGTGCCAAGATATATATAAAATAAATACCAACTCACTTTTATTTATAATAGTGAAAATTTAAATAACTTCAGCAAAATAAATAAGTGACTAGATTATTCTATATCCATACTGTAACTAATTTAAATAAGGAAACAGTTGCTAATCAAATATATCTGTAATCTCTTCTTTATGAAATAAAAAAAATATTCAAAATATTTTTATAGTCAGGTTTAAATGATGTAAACATAACTTAAAGAAAAAGTATGGGTTTTGTGTTTAGGTGTGTATGAATATGTCTTTTGTCAAATTATACAGAATCAGATTGCTTTTTTGAATCACTGGAGAAAAAAATCTTTCTATTTATGCTCAATATTATATTCTTAAGATGCATATATGATATTCTTATAAGTATGGCTTTTATAAAAACATTTCAATGAATTGTATGTTTCCCCAACTGTATATTAATACAATAATAGTTGGCCCTCCCAATAACAGATTTGACTTATCAAATAAAAAATGTTCCTTCTGCTGTACAAGGTTTTAACCATTAGTAAATTCCCCCAAATATATAATTGCCTTTTTGTTTCTATTATTAACTTTTTCATTAATAATTAAATATTGTAAAATATTTCCCAATTCAAACATAAACATTTTTTAAATTTTGAAATGCATTTTTTAAAATTTTCTTTTTGCTTTATATTTCTGTTTTTTATCTAACCTCTAGACACTTTTATTAATATCCTTTTGAGCACAACTGTCTCCAAAATATCAGTCTTTTGGGCCTCAGCATATGTTCTCTATTTCCTTCTTTCACTTCACCTTGTATGCATTCTTATCTCTTTACTGCTCTCTGTATCTCTGAACCAAGTGTTGTTCATATATTCTAACTATTTTATACTACTTATAATAGTCTATCAGCATCTCAATGTCCAAAACTAAAAAATATATTTTATACCATGAAATATTTTACTTGAGATATAGAATAAATAAAAACAAACAAAAAAATCCTAAAAACCAGCCTGACCTGTGGTGGCGCAGTGGATAAAGCGTCGACCTGGGAACACTGAGGTCGCCAGTTCAAAACCCTGCACTGGTCTGGTCAAGGCAAATATGGGAGTTGATGCTTCCAGCTTCTCTCTCTCTCTCTCTCTCTCTCTCTCTCTCTCTCACTCTGTGTCTCCTCTCTAAAATAAATAAAATAAAAAATAAAAATAAGTTTTTTAAAAAAATCCTAAAAAACAAACAAACAAAATAATCCTAAAATACCAGCCCATTCTGAACCTGCCAAGCCAACAATCTTACTATCTTCTAAAGACGTTCAATTCTATATCTCTCAAAACACATCTTAACTTAAGTAATCATACTTTTCACCAGAATTACAAGAAATTATTTTCTAGGTCTCTCTCTCTCTCTCTCTCTCTCTCTCTCTCTCTCTCTCTCACACACACACACACACACACACATACACACATGCACACACACACAATTTCATTTTTTAAAACTCAATTTATGTCTCTAATCTACCCATTCTCAGTTTGAGGTACAAGGGATGTTTGCACAAGACAGTTTTAATAAAACCACTCCTCAGCTTCTCTGGTTCTATGAGTCCTTGTTGAACCAGAGATTTAATGTAACTCCTTTAATATTGCTGTAAATTATGGCTTCCCATCTTTTATATCTCCAGTCTCAGAGAGATGTGTGCAATAACCCAGATCCCATTGTATTCTTGTCCTGTATCAGTTCAGAATAAGGAACATTATAGAAAAAATTGCCTGCTTATATTATAGTATGTCAAGTCCCCTTAAATTGGAAAACGGTTAACTGATCCAGTGCTCACTGCAATGTCTTTCTTAAAACAAACCAGGTTATACATCACTCCTGTGTACTTAAAACTTATGTTTTTATTTGTCATAATACTATCTATAATAGTATTGTAAATGGCAATTTACTCAATATTTCCTCTATTTTCTCTCTGTAATCTCTCTAGGTTACAGAACAACAATATATTTTAAGCCACAGAAAAATTTCTTTTACAAAGCAGTTACTCATAAAATACTGTTTTTGCAAATGAAAGAATAAATAAAAGGATAAAATAAAAACAGTAATTTTTTCTTCTCTAGAAATGAATCTAAATGTTATAACATTTCACAATGTGCAGTTGTAAAGATATTGCCCTAAATGGTAGCACATTTGAAGTTAATCTAACATTAATCTGTTTTTAATTTATTTTTTTATTTAATTTTTACAGGGACAGAGAGTCAGAGAGAGGGATAGATAGGGACAGAGAGAGAGGAACGAAGAGAGGTGAGAAGCATCAATCATTAGCTTTTCGTTGCCATCACAACACCTTAGTTGTTCATTGATTGCTTTCTCACATGTGCCTTGACCGCGGGCCTTCAGCAGACCGAGCAACCCCTTGTTGGAGCCAGAGACCTTGGGTCCAAGATGGCGAGCTTTTGCTGAAGCCAGATGGGCCCCACGCTCAAGCTGGGGAGCTCGGGAGTCTGGAACCTGGTTCTTCCACATCCCAGTCCCACGCTCCATCCACTGCACCACCGCCTGGTCAGGCCTAACATTAACCTGTTTTTAAAGACTTAGCAAGCTTTATTGTACTAAAAGTTATTCATAAGCAGTCATGCAAATAGTTAATTCCATTCCATTTAAATTATAAATACAATGAGTTTAAAGTCACTCATTGACACTTCTCTCATTGCGTTGTGTGGGGTCTTTTTCCTTCCTCTGAATCTGGGTGGCTTGTGACTGTTAGATCAGTCACAAGAATCTAAGAAAAGAATCTAACAGAATCTAACAAAAGTTGCTGGAATATACAAGTAGTAAATTGAAGAAAATAGTTTTAATCTGAATTGAAAAATACATAAAGAAAAACTGCAACTACTTATTTAATTTGGATCTGAAATTAGGGGATTTGATTTTATATAAACAACAAAATCCCTTACCAAATGAAAATAATTTATTATTATACCGGCAAATGTTTGCATAATTTTTGCAAACTTTAAAACCCAGAAGTGTTTTGTAAAGTATATTCTCTGATCTCATAAAGAAGCCCACATTTATGAAGATATTTAATTATTAAAGGTAGCCTTAAAAGTGGAACAAATTAAGATTCATAGCAGGTTTTGAGCCACTGGGGTTTTCAAAATAGAGGACAAGTCCAACATTTTAACAGAGTTCTACCAGCTGTGCATTGAATATTGGCATAGAAACAATAATCATAGAGTACCACAAACTCAAAAGTGCTTAAAACTTATTTCCTGCTGAGAGTAATGCTGAACTTGCATACACACTTGAAGTACTACGTAAGTGACAACAGCTTATTTTAATGAAAATAGCAGATAATAGCCCCCCTGTTTTTATTTTCTGTCCAAATGAATGCCTGGCTAGAAAAAGGTCATATCAAATAAACTAATTTTAATAACAAATCCTTTATCTTTGTCTACAGTTTAATTTCTCAGAAAAATTATTAATATATACAAATAGTAAAAAGTTATTTTAGAAATACATCTTATGTCTTAGTAAAAGTGCCTGTAGAGTTGGCTGCCACCAGCTGCAAAATTTTTTGTTCAGGATTTAGTCCTTCAATGGCCCAGTTGTTGAATTTGTTGCTCGCTGACAGCTCTCAGCTGAATTCTTCCACAGGAATAGCCATTAGTTGTATCTTACAGGAGAGGAAGCCTATGTCCAATGGCTGGTCAAGTTTGAAATATAAAGCCAATGTTCTCTTGAATCACATAACAATGCTATGCTGCTAATCGCATACAGGGTACCAATTGCTATGCTTTCTGGAAAATTGGCCCCCTTATTTTAATATAATGCTCTGTTTATCTCTGAAAACATTCATTGGTTTGAAGTTGGCTATGTCTGAAATTAATATGGCTTCTCTTACTTTCTTTTGATTATTGTTAACATAGAATAGTTTCCCCCATGCATTTACTTTAATCTATACTGCTCACAAAAATTAGGGAATATTTCAAAATGAATATGAAGCTAAAAAATCACCTAATTTTTGTGAGTGGTATATATGTTTGTTTATCTTTAAACTAGTTTTTTTTTTTGTAGAAAGCATTTACTAGATCCGTGATGTCGAACCTATGACACGCGTGTTAGCACTAACATGTGTAGCCATTTTCGATGACATGCAGCCGTATGTGGCCGCATACCAGAGAAGTATGGGGCCACATGCTGAGAAGGACGTTTCGTCCTCAGCTCCTGCACGGCCAGGTGCAGTAGCCAAGGATAAAACATTTGCTGCAGTGTAGAGACTCTGTGCCGGAAGTCTGTAGACCAAAACATTTTTGTTATTTAAACTATAACATTCATGAAATTATGTTTTTTTTTCTTGAAGTGACACACCACCCAAGTTATGCTCGGTTTTTTGGCGAATTTTGACACACCAAGCTCAAAAGATTGCCCATCACTGTACTAGATTCATGTTTTATGATCCATTCTGACAATTTCTGTCTTTTAATTGGTGAATTTAGACTATTGTCATGCAAAATGATAGCTATTATTATTGGATTAATATCTATAATATTCATTACTATTTCCTAACTTATTTCTTCTTTTTTGTCTTCTACTGTTTATCTGACATTGTGGTTTTAACAGAGTTTTTTATATGATTAGATTTTCTCTCATTTTGTAGCATGTAGAATATATTTTTAATTAAAAAAACATTTTTTTTACAATAGTTGACCTAAAGTATGCAATATTTATTGAGCTTATCCAAGTCTACTTTCAAATGACATTATACTACTTCACAGATAGTATAAGTACCTTATATTTTTACAAAGTCAAATTCTTCTTTCCTATATTTTGTTTCATTTCTCTTTCATTTATAAGCATACATAGCATTATATAAAATATATTATGTAATTTTACATTATTAGTGTATTGTTGGTATTATTTTGAACAATTGATCTGTTAGATCACTTATGATAAAACTTTGTTTATTTTACTTTCATTTATTTCTTCTTTGACTCTTATTTACTTTATGCAGATTTCACTTTTTAACATTGTTTACTTCTTCCTTCTTCCTTCCTTCTTTCTTTCTTTCTTTCTTTCTTTCTTTCTTTCTTTCTTTCTTTCTTTCTTTCTTTCTTTCTTTCTTTCTTTCTTTCCCTTTCTTTTTGAGAGAGACAAGAACACCAGGCTGCTCCATTATGGGCCCTGAGCAGGAAATTGAACTAGCATTCTCGGTGCTCCAGGATGCTTCAACCTATCTATCTGGCCTGAGCTTAATTTTTTTATTTATTGATAGCGACAGAGACAAGAAGTGAAAGAGAGGAGAAGGGGAAGGAAAGCATCCATTTATTGTACCACTAAGTTGTACATTCACTGGTTGCTTTCTGTGTGTGTTCTGACCGGGAATCAAACTCACAACTTTGTCATTTTGGAACAATGCTCTTTATTTTTTAAATTCAATTTAGAGAGTGGAAAGAGACAAAGAGAGTGAGAGAAGGGGAAGGAGCAGGAAGCATCAACTCTCATATGAGCCTTGAGGAGACAAGCCTAGGATTTTGAACCGGTGACCTCAGCATTCCAGCTGATGCTTCATCCACTGTGCTACCACAGGTCAGGATCAAGACCATGCTCTTAACTGACTGATCTAACCAGCCAGGGCTCCTTACTTCTTAAAAAACAAACAAACAAACAAACAAACAAACAAAAACTTCTTTTAACTCTTTTTTTTGTTTGTTTTGCTAGACAGGTTACAGATAATAATTTTTTTCAATTTATTTTTATCCTGAGAATGTGTTTTCTTTTATTTTTGGGGGGAATAGATATACTTACTTGGTACAATTTCTAGACTAGTGTTTTGCTTTCTTTCTCAATATTTAAATATTTCACTCCACTTTCTTCTTGCATGTTTTCTGAAGAGATTTGGATGTAGTTCATTTGTCCCTTATTTTTTAAATTTAATTTTAGTAGACAAGTTTTAAACCATTCTAAATTGCATTAAAGATATAATATTTATTTACAAAATTAAGCTGTATACAATGTTTTAGGGATTGAATTGGTATAAAAATAAAATAATTTTAATGGTTTATTTGAAAAACAAAAATTTCTAACATCACAAAAATCAATGACTGTATGTATAGTTTCTTTATATACAATTTGCATGTTTTCTAGATGTCTGGTTACAAAATTTACAGGCACGATTTTATACAAGGTAACTCTCATAATAAAGATACATAAGGACAGGTCAACTTTTCTCAAGGCACATGCAGAGAAAATTTCAGCACTATCTTATGTTAGAGATGAAAGGACCCAATTATGTTTGATGTCAGACTTCAGTCGAATCCCTAAAATAGCTGAAGGATTTGTTTCCTGGGAGGTTGCATTTGCAGCTTATTCTAACTTTTGTAAAAGATAGGCTTCAAAACCCACAACTATTTGAATAAATGAGGTATCTGGAAAAGCATTCTTCATTTAAAAATAATTTAAATTGCATTAAACTCCAATATGTGAAAAGTTATGTGACATTTCTGTTTATGTTCACTGTTTTGTTCCCTCCATCTTTATATTTCTCACTCTTACAAACGCTATAGTAGTGATTTTATTTAAATTAAATTTTGAAAAAGAAATTAAATTTTGGATATTATTGCATAGTATAAACAATAAAATGTTGCATTGGTTTTTAGTGTAACATATCTCTGTGAATCTTTATTGCATTAACTTTTTAAGTATGATACAATTATGTATTTTAAGAAATGCATACAATACAATATAAATATATTTTATTTTACTTTTTATTTTTATTGAATTGATTGAGGTGACACTGATTAACAAAATTATACAGGTTTCAGATGCACCATTCTGCAACCTATCATTTATATACTGTATTGTGTGTTCACCACTCTAAGTTAAGCCTTTGTCTTGATATAAATTTTGTAAAATAATTTATCTCACTATATATTAAACTATAATAACTAAGTTTTTTATATGAACAAGAGGACTTTATATAACCATATATTTTAGTATTTTCTCTCAAAATTTTGAATGTATAATACAAATATTGCATTCCATATAATCAAATTTAAAAGTACAAAATAGCCTGACCTGTGGTGGCACAGTGGATAAAGCGTCGACCTGGGAACACTGAGGTCGCCAGTTCAAAACCCTGTACTGGTCTGGTCAAGGCACATATGGGAGTTGATGCTTCCAGCTCCTCCCCCCTTTCTCTCTTTCTGTGTGTGTCTCTCTCTCTGTGTCTCCTCTCTAAAATGAATAAAATAAAAAGAAATTTTAAAAAAGCTTTAAAAGTACAAAATGATATGAATATGCTAAAGTTTGAACATTATTATTTGAATTTTATTTTATTCTGAGTTTTATTTGCTATCGATGTCAAAGATAACTTGTGAGAAAAATGTTATTCTTTAAGTATTTTCGCTAAAACACATGAAGCTGAGTTCTTCTTTGTAATTGAAATTTACATAAACACTCTTTATATCATGTCTTATACCATTTTTTTCTATTATAAAAATAAATGAATTAAAAAAGTAATAAAGACTAATAAATGTAAAAATAATTAACTGGAAAAAATTTTTTGAAAATTTGTGGGACTGCATAATATATCATCTAGCTGTCTCCCCTTTTCTTGGTTGCTCTATTCTCTCTGCATTCTACTCCACATTTAAGATGCCTTATGAAGGAACTACAGTTATTTTAAGGTGGTTATAGCTAGGTGAAAATTATAACATTTTATTTTTTTTAGTTTTAGCTTTGCTGGAAATTAAATATTGTTACCTCTTTACAAATTTGTTCCAAAAATCTCTTCTATTGATGTATTATAAGGTACTAAATTATTTAACTGGAGATTATTTCTTGGTCGTTTTGACTGTCTAATTTATTGTAAGTCATTGACTTTTGTGGAATAAATTGTTCATAATATTTTCTAGTGAGAACCTTTTTAAAAAACATCTATAGATATAGTAGTGATATGACTGCTCATTTCTGATACATTTATAGCTTCTTTCCTTTTTTTCTCATTGGTCTGATTAGAGGTTTATAATTTTTATTGATTTACTTAAAATTTTATCTTTTCATTTCATTAATTTTTATTATGTTTTTCTTCTATTTAATTGCTTAATGCTCTGATATTAATTATTTTTCTTAGTCAGATTATTTGGGGTATAATTTTTTCTCTCTTTATTCCATGAAGTATAAAATGAGTTAATTACTTTAATTACTTTTTATTACTATGTATATTTGGTGCTTCAAATTTTCCTTTAATGGTTTTTTAGGTTGTTTTAATATACTCGATTCATTGTGTTTATAATTTAAGTAAAATTACAATAATTTTTATTTGCTATGTCTTCAGACAACTTTGAAATTTCAGCAAAACCTTCTACCCTTTAAAAGTAGAGGCACATACATCACTGAGTTTTATAAAAGAATCCACAATAGATATTAAAATTTTCCTCAATTTAATATGTTGTTGTAAATTCCCCTTATATTTTAAAAACTAATTCACTTGCATATTTAAGCTTTTTAAATTATATATATATATGCATTGATTTTAGAAATAAAACAGTTGTTCAAACTAAGTGAATGTTATTTTATGTATAATTTTCTAATTTTGTTTTTATTCAGTTTTATGAAATTTAGCCCTGACAAAGAAAATTAAAGAAAAGAAAAATTAGCCTGACCGGTGGTGGCGCAGTGGATCAAGCATCGACCTAGAATGCTGAGGTTGCAGGTTCAAAACCCTGGGCCTGCCCAGTCAAGGCACATATGGGAGTTGAGCTTCCTGCTCCTCCCTCTTCTCTCTCTCTCTCTTTCCTCTAACATAAATAAATAAATAAAAATAAAAAAAGAAAAGAAAAAGTGATGTAATTAGTATTGTGCAATATTTTCCCCCTCTCATTTGTTTATATAAAACATAATCTTTTGTTTTCTTTGAATATAAAAGGGAAAATTCTTTCTCAACTTCTTTCACAGATATTTCAGTTACAGTAAAACATTTTAGAAAAAGAAATGTCCTTTCTAACAAATCCCCGTTTATAAAACAACAGCAAGAGACACATTTGGCTAGGTGCCTATGAGTTTAAATAGCCTTTTCTCTTTGGGTGCCTTTATTACAATAGAAGCTTGCAATTGAGGACCAATCCACCTATTGGGTGGGTGAAAGCCTGACTGAAAAGAAAGTTAACAATAAAACCAAATATAAACTAAAAAAATCCTGGAAAACATATGGTGAAGGTTTTCTTTTAATCCATTCTCAGTCGAGAGTTTGTATCCCACTTCTTCTGGGGAAAAAGAAAATCTAAGTTACATGATGCAATTTTTCTAATTATTCTCACTTTTCAAGAAAAAGTGGAGGTTATTTTATCCTATGAGTAAATTAAGACTATATAATTAAGTTTAGAATAACAAAATCTATATGTGTTTGAACAGCAAAGAGTTTAAGAGAAAATAGTTTGCCAGTTTTAAATAACAGCTTCAAGTTCTTTCACACCAATAAATGTAAGCCATATGTTGCTACTGTCTTTAGGCATCTTGTAGCCAAACATTCAGATAAAGTGTTTTTTTGGTTGTTGTTTTTTAAGTATAAAGAAAAAATAATTAAATCTCTGGGAAATTCAATAAAAGATTTTGGAAGAAGGCAGCTAGCATGAGGTTTTCCTAACTTGTAATGTCTAATGTAGAAGTTACAGAGACTGCTTCTTATGAATTTGAGAGAGCATATTGGTTTCTTGCTTTCATTTTTATTTATTTTTATTTTTATTGAGGAAACATTAGCTAATAACATTACATCAGTATCAGGTGTACAATTCTATAACACATTATCTGTACAGTACATTGTGTGCTCATTAAATCATTAGCAATTTGAAGTCGTTTGTTATTGATTAAAACTGTTACCTTTTTTTTGTTTTTGTTTTTGTTTTTTTACAGGGACAGAGAGAAAGTCAGAGAGAGGGATAGATAGGGACAGACAGACAAGAACGGAGAGAGATGAGAAGCATCAATCATTAGTTTTTCATTGCTGTTGCCACACCTTAGTTGTTCATTAATAGCTTTCTCACATGTGCCTTGACCACAGGCCCTCAGCAGACTAAGTAACCCCTTGCTTGAGCCAGCAACCTTGGGTCCAAGCTGGTGAGCTTTTGCTCAAGCCAGATGGGTTCGCGCTCAAGCTGGTGACCTCGGGGGTCTCGAACCTGGGTCCTCCACATCCCAGTCCGATGCTCTATTCACTGCACCACCACCTGGTCAGGCTAAAAACTCTTATCTTTTAGACAAGTATAAGACATGCAGCTAAAAGACTGAGAAGACAGTCAAGTTCTATCTCCCAAAACAACACCCTTGTTGTCCACCCTTATGATAAATATTTGTGATTCATTTCTTCTTTTAAAAATTAATTTTATCCCATGTTTTTTACTGATAGGTTAAGAATTTGGAGTCATTATAATGAGATTAAGCCATATAATCAGGATTATAAAACATATTAAGAGAAAACTGACACATGGATATCTATAATATTTTTAAAATTTTAACTACAGCATCAGACAGAACATAATATTACACAATCTAAAATATTTTAACTATTCTCATTTTCTATACTTATATTATTTTATATAATGCTCTTAAAATACTTTTAGAAAGTTGTGCACATGACATGAGGAATCAAATAATATAACAAAATCACATCAGTGACAAATGTAATTACTTGTACATAAATTTCTAAATATTTCCTTGTTTCAGTATGTTCCAGTTTTAGTAACAGTTCATTGAAGTTTTAGTGAATGCTTTCCTGTTTCAAATAAAATAAATAAAAACACACTTTGAATAATAACAATGTCAGAGTTTTAGTTCAAACATGATGCCACAAAGAGAACTCTAGAGACTCTTGTGTTCCTTTATTCACAAAGATGTCTGCAAAAGAGAAACTTGAAACAATGACTGTTCAATTAGAAACCAGGCAAAATATATTTAAATAAAATAAGACATAGGTTGACATTACTTAGCTTTGTGACTCTTAGAATCCCAGAAATCTTATTTATAACATTACATATATCTGTAAGTTATTTAAGTATTTTATTAGTAATACAAAATTCTCCCTCAATGAGGGTTGTAAATATTATACAACATATTTTCCAAATCAGATTTAGAACAAATTTTCTTATTTGTTTGCAACCTTATGAACAAAGATTTGCAAAAATCATTACAATTAACTCGTACCTAACTCATTAAAATTCATTAAAAAAAAAGTAAAAGTCATTGCATATAAACACAGCCAAAGGCCCTAATGATTGACCCTATAATACTATGAATCTCAGCATTCTGGTTTATACTTGCAAATATAAAATATTCTATTGTAGGAGGAGAATATTTCAGTTTCACAACTCTGTTCAAATATGTCTGTTAAAGAAATTTGATAAGTACCTTTTTATTTTTAATAAATAATTATACCTCTAGGTATGCTGAAATTAAATAATGAAAACAGCTTTATGGTTATTTGGGGTATGACAAATATGCTTGATTTTTCAAAAAAAAATCTGACTTTAAGTTATAAAGAATAAAGGTTGCACTTGAAATAAGTAATGAAAAATGTTTTAATTTATGTTTGTGTCAAAATATTTACAGCACTAGCCAGATAGCTTTGTTGGTTGAAGGTGTCCTTCTGAAGCACAGAAGTTACCAGTTTGATACCCAGTTGTAGCACATTCAGGAATAGCTCGATATTGGCATCTCTATGTCTCCTCTCACACATGAAAGCATTATTTACTATTTTAATTTAGATGTATGTTGTTCTTCCTCAATCCAGAGCAATAGTACTCAACTTGATTATATACAAGTAGAGGTCAGTTTCCATTTCTAGAATGGCAGAAAATAAAAACTGCAGAAATAAAAAAATCTTATCCATTATGCTGCTTATTGCAGTTTTGATGTTGACATGAGTGATCCGTAAGAAGATGAGTGGTCCTACTTTCTCAGTGCCTGGCGCGTAGTCTAGCCGAATAGTGCTATCCAACAGTCAAACAGGCTGCAAATTTCTACTGTTGTCCTTCTATTCAACACTCCTTGTCTTCAAGTAATGTCAATAAAGGACTTGGTAAAAGTAGTTAAAGTTTTCAGTCACCATTACCTAAAAGATAAATCATATGTAAGGATATGAATAATAACAATATGAAGAAGGCAAATAACACAAATAAATAACACAATAATGAATACATAAATAGTTTCACACAGTCACAATTGTACACCTATTTTCGCCCACCCCTGTATTTTTCTACAGGATTATACCAGATGTATTATCTCCAAACCCTTGATCCAATCGCCCTCGATTGCCTGACACATCAATGCTTCCTGTTTAGGATATTACTGAAACAGCAGCAATTTTTTTGTTTTTATTTTTATTTTTTTATTAATTTTAATGGGCTGACACCAATAAATCAGGTTACATATGTACAATAAAAACATCTCCAGATTATCTTATCATTCAATTGTGTTGCCTACCCATCAGCAAAAGTCAAATTGTCCTCTGTCACCTTCTATCTAGTTTTCCCTGTGCCCCTCCCCTTCTCCTTATCCCACCCTCTCCTCCCTCCCCCAACCCCGTAACCACCAACCACTCTCTTGTCCATATCTCATAGTCTCACTTTTATGTCCCACCTATGTATGAAATCATGCTGTTCTCAGTTTTTCTTTTCTGATTTACTTATTTCACTCCGTATAATGTTATCAAGGTCCATCCATTTTGTTGTAAATGATCTGATTTCATCATTTCTTATGGCTGAGTAGTATTCCATAGTATATATGTACCATCGCTTTTTAATCCACTCGTCCTCTGAGGGATACTTGGGCTGTATCCAGATCTTCGCTATTGTGAACAATGCTGCCACGAACATGAGGGCCCATTTCTTCTTTTCGAACAGTGCTATGGTGTTCTTAGGTTATATTCCTAAAAGTGGGATAGCTGGGTCAAAAGGCAGTTCGATTTTTAATTTTCTGAGGAATCTCCAAACTGTTTTCCACAGTGGCTGCACCAGTCTGCATTCCCACCAGCAGTGCAGAAGGGTTCCCTTTTCTCCACATCCTCGCCAGCACTTATTCTGTGTTGTTTTGCTGATGAGTGCCATTCTGACTGGTGTGAGGTGATATCTCATTGTGGTTTTAATTTGCATTTCTCTAATGATTAGTGATGTTGAGCATTTTTGTATATGCCTATTGGCCATCTGTATGTCCTCTTTGGAGAAATTTCTATTCATTTCTTTTGCCAATTTTTTGATTGGATTGTTTGTCTTCCTGGTGTTGAGTTTTATAAGTTCTTTATAAATCTTGTTTTTGTGAATGGTGTAAGTTGATGGTCTAGTTTCATTTTTTGGCAGGTAGATGTCCAATTTTCCCAACAACATTTGTTAAAGAGGCTGTCTTTACTTCATTGTATGTTCTATCCTCCTTTGTCAAATATCAGTTGTCCATAAAGCTGTGGGTTTATTTCTGGGTCCTCTGTTCCGTTCCATTGATCTATGTGCCTGTTCTTATGCCAGTACCAGTCTGTCTTGAGTAAAATGGCCTTATAGTAAACCTTGATATCCGGAAGAGTCATACCTCCTGCTTTATTTTTTCTTTTTAAGATTGCTGAGGCTATTCGTGTTCTTTTTTGGTTCCATATAAATTTTTGGAATGTGTATTCTATATCTTTGAAGTATGTCATTGGCATTTTAATTGGTTTTGCATTGAATTTATACATTGCTTTGGGTAATATAGACATTTTAATGATGTTTATTCTTTCTAGCCATGAGCACGGTATACGCTTCCACTTGTTTGTATCTTCCTTGATTTCTTTTATCAATGTTCTATAATTTTCTGAGTACAAGTCCTTAACCTCCTTGGTTAAATTTACTCCTAGGTACTTTATTTTTTTGGCTGCAATAGTGAAGGGGATTGTGTCCTTAATTTCTTTTGCTGACAGTTCATTGTTGGTATATAGAAATGCCTCTCATTTCTGAGTATTAATTTTGGATCCTGCCACCTTGCTGAATTCATTTATAAGGTCCAGTAGTTTTTTTACTGAGACTTTAGGGTTTTCCATATACAATATCATATCATCTGCAAATAGTGACAGTTTTACTTCTTCTTTTCCAATTAGGATGCCTTTTATTTCTTCTTCTTGTCTGATTGCTGTAGCTAGGACTTCCAGAACTATGTTAAATAAAAATGGTAAAAGGGGGCACCCTTGCCTGGTTCCTGATCTTAAGGGGATTGTTTTTTATTTTTGTCCATTTAGTATGATGTTTAATGTGGGTTTGTCGTAGATGGCCTTTATCATGTTGAGGAATGATCCCTGTATTTCCACTTTACTGAGAGTTTTGAGCATGAATGGGTGCTGGATTTTATCAAATGCCTTTTCTGCATCTATTGAAATTATCATGTGATTTTAGTCCTTCCTTTTGTTTATGTGATGAATCACATTGATTGATTTGCAAATATTGAACCAGCCTTGCCTCACCAGAATAAATCCCACTTGATCATGGTGTATGATTTTTTTCATATATTGCTGGATCCTGTTGGCTAATATTTTGTTGAGAATTTTAGCTTCTAAATTCATCTAGAATATAGGCCTATAATTTTCTTTCTTTGTGTTGTCTTTGCCCGTTTTTGGGATCAGAATTATGCTCGCCTTATAAAAGGAGTTTGGAAGTCTTCCTTTCTCTTTAATTTTTTGAAATAACTTGAGGAGGATAGCAGTTAGTTCTTTGAATTTTTAATAGAATTCACTTGTGAAGCTATCAGGCCCAGGACTTTTCTTTTTTGGGAGTTTTTTTGATAACTGTTTCGATCTCATTTGTTGTAATTGATCTATTTAGTTGTTCTGATTCTTCCAGATTGATTTTTGGGGGTTTATATGATTCAAGAAATTTTCCATTTAAGCTAGATTGTCTAATTTTTTGGCATAGAGTTCTTCATAGTATTTTCTCACCATGCTTTGTATTTCTGCTGTGTCAGTTGTTATTTCTCCACTGTTCGTTCTAATTTTATTTATTTGAGTCCTCTCTCTTTTTTTCTAGGTGAGTCTAGTTAAAGGTTCATCAATCTTGTTTACTTTTTCTAAGACCCAGCTTCTGGTTTCATTGATCCTCTGTATTGTTTCCTTAGCCTCTATGTCATTTTTTTCTAGCTTCTTTTGATATGCCTATAGTGCAATGAACGTTTCTCTCAGTACTGCTTTTGCTGTGTCCCATAAATATTGAGCTGATGTATGCTCATTATCATTTGTTTCTAGATACTTTTTTATTTCTTCTTTGATCTCATTGTTAATTCATTCATTATTTAATATCATGCTATTTAGTTTCCAAATGTTTGAGTATTTTTCAGTTTTTCTTTTGTGGTTAATTTCTAGTTTCATGGAATTGTGATCAGAGAAAATGCTTGATATTATTTCAATCTTCTTAAATTTATTGAGACCATTTTTGTGTCGTAACATGTGGTCTCTCCTAGAAAACGTACCATGAGCGCTTGAGAAGAATGTATATTCTACTGCTTTCGGGTGAAAAGTTCTGAAGATATCTATTAAATCAAGTTGATCTAGTGCATCCTTTAGTTTGCTGTTTCTTTATTAATTTTATTTCTTGTGGATCTATCCAGTGTTGTTAGTGGGGTATTGAAATTTCCTACTATGATAGTATTGCTGTTAATCTCGCCCTTTATATCCATCAAAGGCTGCTTTATGTATGTCAGGGCTCCTATATTTGGTGCATAGATATTTATAATAGTTATATCTTCCTGTTGAATTGTTCCCTTTATCATTATGTAGTATCCTTCTTTATCTCTTACTACAGCCTTTGTTTTAAAGTTCATTTTGTCAGATATAAGTACTGCCACCCCATCTTTCTTTTCATTTCCATTTGCATGAAATATTTTTTTTCCATCCTTTTACCTTCAGTCTATGAGCATCTTTTGTTTTAAGGTGTGTCTCTTGTAGACAGCGTATGTATGGGTCCTGTTTCTTTATCCATGCAGCTACCCTATTTCTTTAGATAGGATAATTTATTCCATTTACATTTAAGGTTATTATTGATATGTAGTTGTTTATTGCCATTTTATTCTTTAAAGCTGTATTTATTTGTTTATTTTTGCTATATTCTTTCTTCTCTTTGAACTGTTCACAAGAGGCCCCTTAGTATCTCTTGCAGAATTGGTTTGGTTTTAATAAAACACTTGAGGCTTTCTTTGTCTGGAAAGCTCTTTATTTCTCCTTCAATTTTAAATGTTAGCCTTGCTGGGTAGAGTAGTCTTGGTTGTAGGTTCTAGTTCTGCATTACTTTGATTATATCTTGCCATTCCCTTCTGGCCTCAAGTGTTTCTGTTGAGAAATCTGATGTCATCCTTATGGGGGCTCCTTTGTAGGTAATAGTTTTTTTTTTCTCTAGCAGCTTTTAAAATTTTTTCTTTATTCATTAGCTTTGATATTTTAACTATGATGTGTCTTGGTGTAGATTTCTTTGGGTTTCTCTTTAGTGGAGTTCTGTGTGCTCCTTGAACGTGTGGAATGTTTTCCAGCCTTGATTTAGGGAAGTTTTCTGCTCTAATTTGATTGAACAAAGTTTCCATTTCCTGTCCTCTTTCCTCTTCTTCAGGCACCTCTATGATGCAAATGTTGTTTCTCTTCATGTTGTCACAGAGCTCCCTTAGAGTTTCCTCACATTTTTTTAGTCTCTTTATCTTTTTCTTTTCTGCTTCTGTAACTTTGTTTATTGTGTCCTCTATCTTGCTGATTCGATCCTCAGCACGATTCATCCTGCTTTTAATTCCTTCCATTGTGTTCTCCAGTTCTGATACTGTATTTGTCATTTCTGTGATTCTTTTTTATTATTTCAATTTCGTTTTTTAAACTATTTATCTCTTTATTTAGGTGTTCATAGTGACTATCCATTGTTGCTCTAATTACTTTGAACATCCTAACTATCATTATTCTAAATTCTGCTTCTGGTAGTTTGGTTATATCTGGTTCATTCAGGTCCTTCTCTGGGGATTTCTCTTGATTCATTTGGTTTGCATTCCTCTGCCTGCCCATTTTTTCTGTGTATAAGCAAGTTGTGGCCAATGGAGTTCAGTAGGTGTTGCCTTTGTGTTCTCTAGGTATGGTCTGTCTGCAGGCTTGCCACCCCCTCTGCTGCTGTCTAGGGCGGTTGGGTATGGGCGTTGCCAGCGCCAGCCTACTGCAGCTGTTGCTGTGATTTCCGCCTCTCCTCTTCTGAAGGGGCTGTCACCTAAGTCACAAGCCTCAGCACCAAGGGCAGAAGTGAGCATCTTTACTCAACTGTGGACCCAGCCTGTTTCTGGGTTTCCGCCCAGCACCCGCAGTCAGAACCTGCTTGCCACTGTTTCGCGGCTTAGGCTGGGCTTTTGACGTGCTCTCTGCTGTGAGCCTTTGCCCGTCCGGAGCTTTAGCCCCACCCTCGAGGACAGGGCTCTCTTGCGCAGGGTCACAAACTGTGGTTTATTGGGCCGGGCGTGTTTGCCGGAGTGAGCTCAGCTGCGAGCTTCTGCTGTCCCAGACTCTACCCCGCCCCTGTATTGGGAGCCCACTTGCCCACGTAAGATGGCAAATCGTGGTTTCTCTGGCTGGGCGGGCCTAGTAGCATGAGCTCAGTCCTGAGCTTCTGCTCGTCTCGAAGTCTACCCCGCCCCCATGTTCAAGCCTGCTTGCGCACGCAGGATGGCAAACCCCGGTTTCTCTGTCCTGGCGGGGCTGGTAGCCTGAGCTCAGCCGCGAGCCCCCTGCTTGTCCCTGGTCCTAGCCCCCTCCCCGCGGTCAGGGCCAGATTGCGCAGGATCGCAGAGCAGATCTCTGCCCGTTCCTGGCTTCTGTTTTTTTTCCTGTAGGTGAAATTACAGGCGGGCCCGCAGCTGCTGGACTGCTTTCGCGCGTCCCCTCCGCCCCTGCTGGGCTAGACCAAACTCACATCGGTTGTGCCTCCACCCACACCGACAGGACAGCGTTTCAGCGTCCTGCCGCCACCATCCCTTCAGCAACCCTCAGTAGAGATGGAAGTGCCCTAAGTCTCCATATTGTAGGCCTGGGAGCTCCCTCGCTCTAAGCAGCTCTGCTCTAAGTGCCGCTGGAGAGCTTGTTTGGCTGGTGTCCTGTCTCCCTTGGCTGGTATTGCTAGTTCCAGAGGAAATATTCATTTTTGATTAGGGAAATGACTTAGCCCAGGGGATAGGGTGGGTGTCCCTCAGAGTGTTTGTCCCTGTGCCTTCAGTCCACACTCTGTTCCTGCTTCTCTTGTCTTCTTCTCTGTCCCTGTTCCCCAGAGCCCCGGGTGTGTGATTGTGAGAGAGGTTTTCTGCACTGTCCCTTTAAAAAGAATCTTAGTTCTGAGAAAGCTGTCTCTCTCTCACAAACAGTATCCTCACTGTTTCATAGCTCAATACTGTTCAAACGCCTCTTCTAGGCTCTGGGATTGCAGGCTGGGGCTTGGTACCTGGGACCCAGGTCCCTCCCTCTCCGCCAAACTCTCCTTCTGCCACGCATGTCTCTCCGGGCTGCCATTTTTTCCGGGGAGCTGGGCAGCCCTCTTCGCGTTTTTGCTATTCCTACCAGTCTCAATGTGGCTTCTGCAGTGTTCCTTGGTTGAAGAGTCCACTTAGTTTAGTTCAAAGTTGGTTTATCCAGATTATGGTTCTTAAAATTGAGTTATAATCCACTTTGGTTCTGAGAGTTGGAAGTTGGTACGTCCGCCTACTGAATCACCATCTTTTCACCCCACTGAAACACCAGTAGTTTTTATTTTCCATTTTACCTCTGCCCTTTGAAATGATTCATATCACAGAACCCAAACGTTTGACTACATTTTTAATATGGGAAATAAATAATGCATCTTTTACTCTTTAACATCATAACAACAGAACAAAACAGATATTTTTTATAATATAATTCTTAATATTTTGAAGAATTATCTTAAAATGCATTTTGTTTAGCATATCTGTGTTTTCACTTTATTTTCCAGAAACTAATGACAATCCTGGTTTCTAGTAAATTCTCAAATATGGATATCTGTACATATACAAGTAGAAGTTCATTATATTAACATAAAAAGTAATTTTCCTAAAATCTGTTTTATTTATTCGGTGACTAAATAAATAAACAAGGTAGTTTTACAATCTGGTCAGAGGTGCTCTGCCCAAATCCCACTTCATTTGCCTAGTTAACAAAAAGCTACACCTGATTCTCACTTGTCTTAACCATGTTCTCCAGAGGAGGCTGGAAGCTAGTTTCTTATTTATGTAAAGTAGGTTTGAATGGTATGGTGGGGGCTGTCTTTGAGTTGTTTTGGAAACTTAATGAATTGCTGATGGACCACATTTTTTCTATGAATAAAAGTGGATATGCTTCTGGGAGCAAGAGAGGTTACGGCTAAGGAACAGTGGAGACTGTTTGCCGTGACATTTTCCTGAACCCATCTATCTATCTATCTATATATATCTTTAATATCATTTATTCAATTCCCGTTCGAAGAACCAGGTAATAGACTCGTCATGTCTGGGTACTTATAATTTTTTATTTTATGACTTCACTCTCAATATTGATCTAATATACCATTTTAATTTTTTTCTTAAGCACACAGACTTCTAATAAGAAAATGACCTTTTAAATGATAAAATTTGTATCATGTTATAAAAATGGCATTATTAAAGTCAAGAGTGCCTTATGACTTCTGTCAAGTCATTATTGTTTGAGCATTCTTAATAAAACAAGAAACAAAACTGTTAGATTTATACCCTTGAGCTGTATAATATCCTTCATTTCAGATGTTAGTTAATAATGACATTTCTGAAAAAATTAATTTTATTGCCAATCAGTACCCTTCTAAATTCTATTTTAAGTTATTATTTGTATATAAGTTTTCAAATATTTTTTGTCTTGATTTTGTTTTAGTCACAGTTCATAGAAGCTTAATAAATGCCGTTCCTATTTCAAATAAAACAAACAATATATTCAGAGTTCTGCTCTCACTTTGACAATTCAAATGACATTTTGTTCTTTTGTTCAGCAACATTTTGTTCCATAAGCCTCAAATCAGAATTACTCTCTCTTCGCTTATATTCATTGGAGGCAATATTTGTGTCATCCAAGTTTTTACCAATAGATGGCTATGGGATTACCATTGGAACCACTTTCTACCAAATTGCTGTTCAAATTACTTCTTATATATGAATGGGAATTAGCAGAATGTTGTCCATAAATTCTAGCTCAATGCTTAGTGTCTAACAAACATTGACTGTTATAGCTTTATTATACATCTGTCTTATCTTTATCCTCTACAATCTACTAGCTGGCAACAAGAACAAATGGTACTTTTAAAACATTAAAATTCACAGTCTTCACTTGCACACAATTTTCTTCCATTCCCTAGACATAATTTCTTTGTGTGTGTGTCTTCCAGACACACATGTGCATATGCTCATTCTATCTGTCGTACGCATGCACACGCACTTACACACAAACATCAACTCTCCCTGAGTGTCACAGTTTCTACTTGGATATTTGGGGAAACTTTCTCAAATGGCAGCTAGTATTATTGAATGCACTACTTAATGTACTTTGAAAACAGCAATAAAGATTATAGTAAAAAATATTTATCTAGTATGTTTCACATTCTAGAGTTTGATACAGACAATAAACATAACAAAGAAAATTATACAGTATGTGAGAAGATAATTCACTATAAAAACTGTAAACTGGGATATAAATGCTCTGAAGCTTGTAATTTTAAAGAGTTTGGTCTAATATCTTTAAAAAGCCTGAAAGACACTGGAAAGATTTAAGAAGGGATGTACATGAAAATAGAAGTGGTACAACTTTCCAAATAGAGGGCAATCTAATGCAGACATTAGGTGTACATGAGAAATAACAGAGGTCAGTGAGGCAGCAAGAAATGAAGCAGACAATAGAAGAGATAATTTCATAAAGAAAATGGGAGGTTAAATAGCCTAGAGCTTAATAGGCACTATAAACATGTTGATATTTGAGTTCAGAACCTTTTGCAATGGAGAGGCGTGAACTGATTTGCATGCTTCCAGACTCCCTTGGGCAACTATATATATTGAGACTATATTAAAGGGCTAAAGGATCATAGCAGTGGAATTAGTCAGAAAACTACTTCAGTACTTTATACAAGATGTCATATTAAAAACAAAAACCACAATGTTTGTTTACACCAAGAGGCAGTGAATGAGGTGAAACATAGTTAGATTCTTACATACTTTGAAGGAAGAGATAACATTTTCTAAAATATTAAGTGAGATATTAAGAAAGAAGAAGGAAAACTAAGGTTGCCTAAAAGATATTGAGTTCAAGTGACTGGAATGTTAAAGGAGCTGAAATGGAGGAGGCTGTGAACAGAAAATAATTTTAAAGAAATGCAAGTTCACACTGGAGCATGTTGAATTTAAAATCTTAATAAAACAGCCATTATAGGTAAATAGCTGAGTAAGTGAGTATAGAGTTTGGGTATCATAGTATACTCAAGCTATTAGAACAAAATACCACAGATTGGTTGGCTTAAACAGCAAGAATTCCTTTTTTTTTTTTTCACAGTATTGGAGGCAAGAAATTTCAGCCGAAGGTTCCAATCATTCAGTTCTTATTAAAGGCTTCTTCCGGTCTTGTAGACAATTTTTCCTTTCTGTGTGCTCACACGGCCAATTAAAAGTGTATCTTCATATATCTTCTGTTTTTTTTCTTCTTTTCCAAGCGAGAGGAGGGGATATAGAGAAACAGACTCCCAGGCACCCCAATCAGGATCCACCCAGGAACCCCTGTCTGAGGCTAATGCTCTGCCCATCTTGGGCCATGCTTTCAACTGAGCTATATTTAACGCTCGAGGTGGAGACTCCACAGAGCCATCCTCAATGCCTGTAGCTAATGTGCTCTAACCAATCAAGCCTTGACTGCAGGATGGAAAGAGAGAGAGAGAAAGAGAGAGAGAGAGAGAGAAAATGGTGAGAAGGAGAGGTAGAGAAGCAGATGGTCTCTTCTTCTGTGTACTCTGACTGGGAATTAAACCTGGGACATTCACATGCCGGGCTGATGCTCTACCACTGAGCAAACTGGCCAGGGTTCATGCCTCTTCTTATACTCAGATAAAAAAGACTCCATTTGGATAACCCAATTTTATCCCAAAGTCCCTAGCTTCAAAAACATTGGGGGTTAGGGCTTCAACTTATAATTTTTGGAGGGAAGTCATTTAGCCCATAGCAAAGAGTAAAAAAAGGGGATATAATTTGAAATTTGTGGTAGTTAATTCCCAATGGTGTCTCCCATCCCATGAACCACAACTTCTTATATTTATACTCAAATACTGTCCTCCTATGGAATATGTCCTCATCTGGGTTGGTCTGATGAATCATTTGATGAAAAGAATGTGACTAAAGTCATGTTGCATGACTATCAAGCCTTGGTGAGAGCAGTAGTTCTGTAGCTTCCTCTTGGATTTATTGTATCACATGCTCTGGAGGAAGCCAGCTGCCATATCAGAGTGTTGAGTAACTTGTGATTGTTATGTGGCGAATTGCAAGGTTGCCACATGAAGAGCAGGAAACATCGGTACAACCCCTAGTCGTTCCAGCCATGCCAGAGCAGACATCAAACTTGCAAGAAAGAGAGGCATTTTGAATGAAAAGCTCAATGATACCTTCAGGAGACACCAGCCAGTTCAGCTACAAGCTATTAAAATTTCATGAAAGACCCTTAATGCCAACTATTTAGCTATGTCCAGTCAGCCAGTCTGAGCTTTTAAAATTAAAAATAAACTATTTTTACCACTCTGTTTTGAAGTGATTTTTTATATTTCAAAGTCAACAGCATACAGATAATACATAAATGAACACAGTGGTATGCATTCTACAAGACAATGAATCCAAAAAGAGACAAAAAGTGAACTACAGACAGAGCCCCAAGCAATCTATTTTAAAGTTAAGGGAGAAGATAATTGTTATTAAATTAACAAGGGAAATTAAATTTTTTTGAATCAAGAGAAAGTAAAATCAGTAATTGATGCATTTTGCTAAATATTTCTTATTCTGATTTAGAATTAAGTTTGAGATTATAAGATTGAGAAATAAATATCCTTTAAAGAAATAGCTTAATTTAGTTGGTTTAAGGGGAAATAAAAAAAAATTAAAGCAAAAGTAAAAAACGAACAGAGTTTTATGGAATAGGCAATAAAAGTGAAGAGGACTTAGTGAGGTTTTTAATAACATTTCAGGGAGCAAAACAAAAAAAATGCTGAAATATTTATTCATTGATGAACAACAAACAGTAAAAAAAGCTAATAGCACCTCCAAGGCTGAAGGGCTAAGGCAGGAAGAGTGTACTCAGGTCAGAGTTAGGTGGAATCATAAGCACCAATGTAGAGAACAGAAAAAAAAAAAAACCCTAAACTCTCTCTCCTTCTACCCTCAGATGGATCTCTCTCTCTTTTACATCCCATTGTGTTCCATTATAGGGTAGCCTCGAAGTCTTTGTCAGTAGGGGTCAGCATGCCAGCTGCAGCAGTCCAAGGAAGGGAAGGGCAAGGAGAGTTATAGGTGCTGATAAGGTAAAAGCAAACACATTAATACACAAACAGAAAAATAAAGGAGAAGAACGTAAGACGTGAGGACTAATGACACCAAACAAAATTTGTATACTTTTCAAGAATAATTATTGATGCTGATTATTTAATAGGTTGTTTCATCTATCTGATTTTCTAAGTTCTAAAAGTTTAGTGTCTATTCTATAGATGCCATGAGTTATGATTTTTAAATACTAGTCTTTGAAATTCTTCCCCTATTTTCTTACAATGAGCTACCCTCATTATTCATAAGAGTAGGAGTGTTATTTTGGCAATTAAAATTGATGTGACAAAATACAAATGTCAAGTTACGGTTCATTTTTTTTAAATTCCAAAATAGGAAAGTGTGAAAGGAAAACAGAAAATTTTTCTTTTGCTAAAATAATACATTAGAATAAGAATAAAAGGCAAGAAAAAAAATTTACCTCGAGTATCTGGAATCCGGGTTGTGAGGTGGGTAGAGAATGAGGAGACAGAAAAGGAATAAGGAATATAGAGTGTCAATTACAATAGCAAGATGTTCTTATTACTGTCACCCGTGCTGAGAGTATTGAACAAAATTAATTTCTTCTATAAACATAATACACCCACTGAATAGAGCAGCATGTTAACCTGTGGTTTCCCATTAATAGGTTTAAATAATAATCTGTACTACTCAGCAGAAACATAAAATGTACTCAATGATTCTATGAGACTTACTGAATGGCTCCAGTGGACCCCAAGATCTCCACTGTGACTGTCCATTCATAAACAGCCAAATGCAGAATTGGGCTTTTCATAATTCTGGTTAGCTTCATTCCTCCTAGTTATCTCCAGATTCTTAACCCTCATGATTGTTTATTTATTTTCTCTCATGCTTAAAGTGGGTTTCTTTTGACTTTTGTTTTGTTTTTAAATAACATACAAGCAAGGTAGTAGTTTAAAGGGAGGTATATGCACTTACAAGAAAGATTTCTTGAATTAGAAGTATCCATTTTGTGCCAAAAAATGAAGAGGAGTATTTACTTGAATTTTATAGAGAATAAGAACATCCTATCTGTGTATACTTTTCAGAAATTTTAAGTTATTTGGAAAGCCTGAAAAAGAGATGAGATTAATAAGAACACAAATACTTTTGAACTGCATATTTTGTCATTTATTTTAAATTCTGAAGTGATTACACTTTTTCATAGTTCACATAAGCTAAAGATTTTTAAATAGGCTTGTTTTAAAACAATTATCATAATAGGCAAATAATCTTAGATTTGTATATTTTAACATGTCAAGTGACAATACAGTTATTTTCTTTCTCATCTTTTCTCCTGCAATGGATTTCTAAACTCTTAAAATCTAAGAGCATTGTCAACATTAAATCACCTTGCTTGAGTTCTGGCCTTAACTGGTTTAGTATTTAATTGTGTTGCTATTAATTATGAAAATAGCTATTTTTACTTATACTTAAGAGTAGATATATTTTGTGTTAGTGAAAAGTTGCAAAAATAAATAGCTGAAGGATTGCTTTTGTTAGCAGAGAAACAATAGCAGTTCATCCATTGTTTACTTTTCTAATACAAATCACAATGATCTCATTTCTCTCTCCTTTATAATATTAGAATGCAAAAAAAAAAGATCTATAGATAAACTAATGAATGTAAACTTTTTAATTTGAAAATACCAGGCCTTAGACAGTTGGCAAGTGGATATTCCAGGTTCGATTCCTTGTCAGGGCACACAGGAGAGGTGACCATCTGCTTCTCCACCTCTCCTTTTCTTTCTTCTCTCCCCCCACCTCACTTTTCCTCCTGAAGCCATGAATCGATTGATTTGAGAATGTCAGCCTGGCACTGAGAATGGATCCTTGGAGCCTCCACCTTAGGCACTAAAAATATCTTGGTTGTGAGGATGGCCCTAGGTGGTCAGAGCATCAACCCCTAGGGATTGTTGAGTGGATTCTGGTCTGAGTGTATTCAAGAGTCTCAATTTCACCTCTCACTTGGAAAAAAAATTAGACATAATTATATTTAATGTTATTTTCTGGCTCAACTTAAAAATAATTGTCAAAACCTTTAGTTACTAAAACCTAACATACATTTCATTATTGTCTATAGTAGTAAAAATATACAAATAAAGTATAAATATCTTTATCTTGCTTGTCTAAAAATATTTTTTATAAATGAGATTATATAGAATTATAAAGCTTCTGGAAAGCAACAAAATAAAATGAAAGCCAACTGAATGGAATATAATATTTGCAAGCAACAGTTCCAAAAAGGGTTTAATATTCAAAGTATATAAAGAACTCATCAAAACTCAACATCAAACACACTAACAAACCAATTAAAAATAGGTAGAGGACCTAGACAGACATCTCTTCCAAGAAGACATGCAAATGGCTAACAGATATATTAAAAAATGTTCAACTTCACTAATTATTAGACAAATGGAAATTAAAACTGTAATGGGATAACACCACACACCTGTTAGAAATGGCTATTATCAACAAGACAGGTAATAACAAGTGTTGGAGAGGTTGTGGAGAAAAAGGAACCCTCATTCACTGCTGGTAGGATTGTATATTGGTACAATCATTAAAAAAAACAAAATGTAGTCTCCTCAAAAAATTTAAGAAGAGAGTTACTCTATGACCCAGCAAACCCTCTCCTGGCTATCTACCTGAAAAAAAAAAGAAAACATTTATTTGCAAAGATATATGAATTCCCATGTTCATTGCAACATTATTCACAGCGGCCTAGACATGGAGACAACCAATGCATTTATTGATAGAGGACTGGATAAAGAAAATGAGGTACCTATATAGAATGGAATACTAATCACTCATAAGAAAAGATAAAATACTGCCATTTGTGACAACATGGATGGTCCTTGACAATATTATGCTAAGCCAAATAAGTCAGTCTGAAAAATTAAGAACTATATTTTTTCACTCATATGTGGAATATAAACTGAAACTCATAAGAAAAAGTCAACAATATGGTGGTTACCAGAAGGAAGGAAAGCAGGGGATAAAAGTGACCAAACATATGGTGATAAAAGATGGTTTGACTTTGGGTGGTGGGCACACCAAGTCACTATGCAATATACTGGACATGTACTATAGAAACGTATACTTGAAACATATATATTATTATTGTCACCCCAATACATTTAATAAAATAATTAAAAATAAGAATATTTTTATTTATAAAGAGCATATGGTATTTAAATAAAGAAGGCTGTTTTTAAAGTAAAATCTCAGTAAAGATAATAAAGGCATTGTAACTATACTTTTGCCTGTTATGAATGGAAAAGTGAAATGCGAGATCAGGAAATGTTATTATGCCAAATAAAATAAGAAAAATCAAGTAAGTTCATGCCTGAGAGTTTCAGTGTACCCATAATGACATAAAATGAATTATTAGAGCTTAAAATACATTCTAATGATATTATAATGTTATTGAACAAAGATAAACTTTAGTTACACATTTTTAGCTACAAATGTCTTCTACACTTGAACTTGAGATGTCAATACTGAAAATTATAGAAGAGAGGAAAAAAAAATTTGAAGCGTATCAGGAACCATAGATAACCATTCTTTCCAAAGAAGAAAACTTTTTTCTCAAATCATCATTTTCTTTTTACCAAACCCAGTTATTTCAAGACTGTCATTAATCTTTCAAAAGGCACTTAACAAACAAATATATCAAATACCAATGCTACTGTATATTTTGACAGGCCATAATTTACCTGTAAGCTTTTAAAATATCTCAACTTTTTACCTTTATATTCCACACACGAGTTTATTTAAATGTAATATGATCTAGAAATGAAGTTTTTCAAAAATTTATGCTGTTTATGTGTCAAGAGTTTTGGCATAAACTATGTTTAAAAGTTTCTAAATATGTTAACATAATAAAAAATTCATTAAAGAATACATCTTAATAATGCATTTTTCTTATTGCATTATTTGAGGTTTTTTATATTGCATCTACTATGTTCTCCACAAATTGTAGTTAACATAAGCACATGCATTATAGTCAGTAAAAGTTTTTATATTCATGTCTTCCCCATTTTTTGTAAAATGCTAACCAATATTTGAATTGATTGGATTTAATTACTGAATCAATGAAATACAATTTAAATAACTTACTTGATTTTATTATTTGTTCATTTATGAATTTTTATTTTTTTATTTACTTAATAATTTCTTGGACATAAATATATACATAGTAATCCTTACAAATACAATATGTCCGTAAAGTCATGGTGCACTTTTGACCGGTCATAAGAAAGCAACAAAAGACAATAGAAATGTGAAATCTGCACCAAATAAAAGGAAAACTCTCGCAGTTTTATACCTATTCAGTGCAGTTCAATGTGGGCTCCATTTGTTGCCCTACACACATCCAAACAATATTGAAGTTCTTACCACACATGGGTAAGGATGTCTGGGGTAACAGAGTGAATAACGTCTGTGATTCTCTGTTTTACGTGATTAATGTCGTTGATATGTTCAATGGACACACGTTGCTTCACATAACCCCAAAGTAAAAGTCTAAGGGCATCAGATCTGGGAATCGTTGTGGCCATGGCTTGACAGAACCCCTGCCTATCCACCACCAGGGGAATGTTCTATCCAGAAACTCATGAACAATGGTGACGTAGTGTGGAGGAGCATCATCCTGTTGAAAGATGACACATTCTGGAAATTGTGGCACTGCATACAATTCCAACATGTCAAGATAGGTGTTTGCCATCACAGACTGCTTTGCGAAAATAAATGGGCCTATCGCCTTATCATGCATCAGGCCACACCACATGTTCACTTTAGGGGTGTTATGTTCATACTCAACATAGGCATGAGGATGTTCAGCAGCCCATATTCGGACGTTATGGCAATGAACATATCCACAGATATAGATGGTCGCTTCATCGCTAAATACAACCTTCTGCAAAAATCTTGCATCATTGTCAATCTCATGAAGCATATCTGTAGCAGAGACATTTCTTTAACACCTTATGAACTGTAGTCTTGCTTAGGTGTAATTGTCGAGCACATGCAGGCACAGATTTTTTAGGGCTTCTTAGGTATCTATCCTGTATAGCCTCTGCAAACTCATCACTGACTGATGGCCTACCAGAACAGGATTTCTCTAACAAACTGCCAGTTTCCTTCAATTGCTTATCCCACCGAGTAATGTTATTCCTATGTGGTGGTGCTTTGTTATAAACGCGTTAATATTCACATTGCACTTTGGTCACGGATTCGAATTTAGTGAGCCACAGACCACACTGAACTTTCCTCTGTACCATCCACATCTCAACTGGCATGGCCATGGGCTGCTCCGCTGTATACATGTGCACATGCTGCCACATCATCCTACAGAAACTGGGAGGCTTTTCCTTTTATTTGGTGTAGATTTCACATTTCTAACGTCTTCTGTTGCTTTTCTGTGACCGGTCAAAAGTGCACCATGACTTTACGGACACACTGTATAATAGAGAAAATAGTATTTGGAGATTGAACAAAATCATGTAGCCACTAGAACAATCGTCAATGTAGTCTAATCTTGAAAGTGATTTAAAAAGTAATACTTGAAGTAGAAGGAAAAAACTTTACAAAAGAAAAAGTCAAATATCTGAAAAATAATATGTAATCTATAATGAAGGTGGAAGTAGTATAACAGAAATAAATATTAGAGAAGATAGCATAGTACACTAATATCTTTGAGAAGTCTGTAAACTGATGCATAATATGGAAAATGAACACAATCAATTAGCATTTCATTTTAAGAAATTTCTCCTGTGTCATATTACCGAGGATACAAAAACAGAAACAAACAGCCTTGACTTTTAATGCCAAAGTACAATGAAAGAGTATTATATGTCTGATAGAAGAATTGAAAAGAGAATCTACCAAGTGTTGGTCATAGCAGCATTGTCCTATTTAGACAACCATGTGTTTGAGGCTTGGGAAATAGTAGAACATAACAAGGTGAGAATGAGAGACATAAGGAGATGTAATACATCAATTGAACTAATGAATCATTATTGTGGAAATATGATGAAAGATTAGCTTACTGAAAATAATTTGCATGATGACTAACTCATACACTGATTTTAAAAAAAACTGACAAATAGACAAGGTATATACTTAGTTGCTATCAATGGTTTACCTCCCTTGATTAAAGTATCAGGGAAAGAACAATAACAGTATTAGAACTAGAACCAGATAAATAGTAGTTTTTATAGGTAAGGGTTTTCTAAGCAAAAATATTTTTATAATATTGTATTCTATAGTGTTTTTTAAAACAATGGATTTAATACTTTAAAACCAAAACTTTCTTTTATTTTCTATTCTAACTAGAATGTAATTCTTTTGTAGATTATTTGATGATGATCAAGATTTAGTTTTATAATATCTTCCCCTTAGAGAATATAGTCTTAATTTATTACTATTCTTTTGGAAATTTCTTACTAAAATTTATTCTTTCATACATTGTGGGATATGTTGCACAAGACCATACAATATGTCATATTTTAAATTATAGTCTAAAAATAGAAAATTGTTATAATTAATCACACTACCTAGAATATTTTGAAGGATATATTTGATTGTACTTTCCATCACAAATCTGAGTGCTGGGGAAAATGTAGGGTCATACAAACTAAAAGACAGTGATGTAACTGACATGGACAATAGGACCAATTTATGATTGTTTTCTGATGCTGTTTTTTTTTTTTTTTTTTGCTAACACTTTAATTTATGAAACAAACAACAGTCATCTCTGAAATTAGTTGTGTCAGTGTCTTTCTCTCAGGTGTCTCCCAAGATCTAGACTTACATCAGGAAAGTAAAAACAAAAAAAAAAAGTTCTCTTATATTGACTTTAAGTTTAAATTGTACTGTTCTCTGAAGCTTACTAGTTTACCAGTAATAACTGCTATACTGTTCATTGCTGTTCAGTTAGCTACTTCTGTCAATTTCTCAATTTGAAACGAGAAAGAGATTAGTAGCTTTCAATCTCAAAATTACAACAAAAATATGCACTTGGATTCACACACACAATGAAGAATGTCTGGGTCCTTTAATGTTATTGGTGTCAATAAGCAATATTTTGTGTGGGTCAGACATTAAACAAACCTAATATAAGAATAATGCTAGAAATATTGCGAGAATGTAAGGAAAATGGAGTAAAGGAAGAGGAAAGAGTAGAGTAATCTTGATTGAGGAAGAATTGTATTCCAAGAACTCAAATGCCCTAGTTTGCCTGTCATGGAAAATATAATTCAGATTAAATAGAATGTATTTTACTGAATGTAATTTTATAAATATATAAAACATATTCCTTTTGTGATATTTAGTTCTATCTAACACAAGACTCATCTTACCATTCAGTCTTTAAAGACACTTCTGCTTTATGTTAAAAAGAATTTCACTACATTTATATTATAAATTAATGGGGCTAAAATATACAGGGTTTTATCCCTTTAAGAGGAGTAAGGGTTGAAAAGTCATTTCAAACCTTGCTGAATGTGTGAACCTTACAATGAATTCATTTTAATATAATCCCTTTTCTGCTTTCCACTGAGTTAAAAGTGTACTTAATTTGGAATAGTATTGAACATGTAGGGCAAAGTCAGATAAAGGGTCACCAACATTATGTGTATAATGCTTACCATTAATCACCAGAGGAAAGGGGAGGCTAATGGTCACAGGATGGATGGATGGTGAAGATATTTTTTGAAAACTCTATTTCTGGAAATGATTTCTGGGAAAGAACTCTTATGAGAAGGTGAAGTTGGGGATTTTCTTTACTTAGAGGAAAAGCTGACATTTGCCCCAGTAATCCAGTGTTGTATCAATTTCCCTAGAATGATACAATGGGTACGAGTCTCCACTGATTTAGGACTGTGGGGCTAAATAGAAACATAAAGAGAGAAAATGTTTTTGTTGTTGATATCTTTAGTCTGTTTGATTTTTTTGTACCTATTTTAAGAATAGTCACAGTCCAATTCTTACTTTAGAGTTCTTTCTATTTTAAAGAATAGAGGCAACTTATATTATTCTAAGTGTTTTGGCAAATGTAAACTTCATTAAATTTTTTCTTTAATAATACTGGCGAGCCTGACCTGTGGTGGCACAGGGGATAAAGCGTCCTCCTGGGAATACTGAGGTCGCCAGTTCAAAACCTTGCATTGGTCTGGTCAAGGCACATATGGGAGTTGATGCTTCTAGCTCTTCCCCCCTTTCCCTCTCTCTCTCTCTCTCTCTCTCTCTCTCTCTCTCTCTCTCTCACACACACACACTCTGTGTCTCCTCTCTAAAATAAATAAATAAAAAAAATAATAAACACGTTCACACTTTGGCTTTATTTAAAAAAAATAATACTGGCGAACAATTTTTTTTTTTTTATTTAGTGTTACATGAGGTTTTAGAACTGTTTCTATATACTTTTGCATCTCTGATTCCAAATCTGAAATCCGGTTTTGGGTGCATGCTCTAGTTTTTATGCAATTTTAATTTCTTTTTGTTACAGTTAATGGCATGCATTGGTTTTTAAATTGGAGTTAAAAGGCAACAAATCTTGGATTGTACATAACCACAAGGTAATTAATGTTTTACAAACATCACTTTTACATAATTTTAGTTATTTTTAAATGTAAAAAAAATATCTGATTAAAACACCCTCTTAATTTGTTTTAAGATTGAATCATGGCTTCCTCTAGTAGGCGTAAATGTAAGAATAGTCCTTGCACCTTCTGTTATATATGTGGCTATTACACAGTTCAACGTCAAAGGTGCAATATTTCATCATTTGTGACACGTGCATACATTACCTATTTTCAAGTTCCCTTGGCGATCAAGACAAGAATTGGGCTCCTCATATTGTATGTCATAATTGTGAGGAAATGCTTCATGACTGGACAAAAGGAAAATGCAAAGGAATGCCTTTTGGTATTCCCATGATTTGGCGTGAACCTAAGGACCACAACAGTAACTGTTATTTCTGTCTGATTCATACAAAGGGCATTGGCAAGAAAAAAAGGCATATGATAGCATATCCTAATATTCCTTCAGCAATACGACCTATCTCACATTCTGAGACACTTCTGGTTCCAGTTTTCAATGGTTTTATTTCTTCTAAGGATGAAGAAAGTGAACATGGTAATCAAGTGTATTTTGATAAGATGCATGAGGAAATGGTTGTCCAATCTGAAGGGTCTTCTTCTGATATCAAACAGTCATTAACCCCTCAGCAGTTTAGCCAACCCAAATTGAATGACTTAGTAAAACATTTGGGCCTATCAAAGATAGCAGCTGAGTTATTAGCCTCCAAGCTTCAAGAAAAGAATGTACTTCACTAGTCAGCTAAAGTAGCCCATATCAGGAAGTGTGAACTAATTTTTGTGGACTTTTTTTCCAAAGACAAACACTTTGTTTACTGTCATAATATCAGTAGTCTTCTCAGCCAGCTGGGTGTTACCTCTTACAGTCCAAGAATGGCAGCTGTTTCTTGACAGCTCTAAATAGAGTCTGAAATGTGTTCTCCTATGCAACGGTAATATTTATGCAGTGGTTCCGAACTGGTTACTCAAATCAACTATGAGAAGATTATTGTGACAAAAAAATTGTCCTCGACTTTCTAAAGTATGAGGAGCATAACTGGATCATTTGTGTGGATTTTAAAAAGGTCAATTCATGCTAGGATAACAAAGAGGTTTCATGAAGTATCCTTGCTTTCTGTGTTTGTGGGACAGTTGAGCTCAGGAGAAACACTGGACACAGAAGGAGTGGTTGAAACGTGTAGCTCTGGAAATAGGGATGCAAAATATTGTGAATTAACTTGTAGTTAATCGAGACAGTGTCATTTTTTCCCTGCTTCTTATCAAACTTGACTTAATGAAGCAGTTTGTTCAGGCTTTGAATAGAGAAAGTGAATGCTTTTGACATATTATTTCTGCTTGTCTTTCGAGAAGATAAGCAAGTGTATTTGATGGACCTCAAATTTGAACCTTCATACCTGACAAAGAATCTGCCAGGAAGATGAATAAGGAGGAGAAGCAGCATGGCAATCCTTTTTGTCAGTTACAAAGAACTTCCTTGGCAACTAAAAAGCAGAAAACTATGAACTTCTGGTTCAAAGGATGCTTTTGGCTTTCCGCGACATTGGATGGAACATGAGCATTAATATTCACTTTCTGAGCAGTCACCTTGATAAGTTTTCTGAAAATCTTGGAGCTGTTAGTGATGAGCAGACTATTAGTGGAGCATCAAATGAGATTGTCCTCAACAAATACACGAACACAAGGGCTACAAATGCAAATTTTTGTCTGAATAAAATTTAAATAAGTTTTGTGCAAATTTATGATTAAAATAAGTGTTTTAATATGGTCTATTTTGAAATTGTAGACAAATTCTGATGCAATCATATCTTTTACTTTATTTACTGCAGTATATAAATTATTATGTTTTCACAAAGATGATGTCCAAGAAGACATTCTATTTCATTGTGTTAAACTAAATGTTGAAAATTTTACAATAAGATGAAAACCTAAAATCTTGAATTGCAAAAATTTGTAGCTTATAAAGAAAAACTAATGTCAGATTTGAGATCAGTGCACTCAAATAAGGTAAAAACAAGTGTTTTTGTTGATGCAACAAAAATTTTGTTCTCCAGTGAATTTAAAATATTTATCAGTTTTCTATCTTCAGCTAGCTTTTTGTTAGTAATGGCACAAAGAAAATGATCATTATCCAATTAAGCAAACAAATTACAATGAGAAAAAATGATGTGCATATAACCAGATATTCATTTGATAAATAAGGACTGTTATCTATACTGGGTATTACTGAGTAGGCATAAAAATGAATAATATAAATCAAACTCAGATAATGATTAAAAGGATAAATATATTTTCCAAAGAATTTTATATCCTATTAGAAAATTAGAGAGGAAAATGCAAAATATTATATATATGATTATAGCCATATAATTACATGATTTTGATTTAATAATAAAACAATCTTAATTTTGGGAAAGTATCATAGTTTTTTTATGGGTTACAACAGAAAGCTTTCTAATACAGTATACAGATATTTTCAATGATTAATTATGTGACCAACTTAAGTCAGGCTGGTCTGAGCCTTTTGAGCTTTCCACTTGACTAGGACTCAACGTGACTCATATAGACTGGTACAAACACTAACATAGTTTTTTAGAGCTCCAGTCTGTATTTCTGGGATAATATCAGTCTGCCTTAGAAAACTAGAGGCTGGTATAATAATTTCCTGTTTGTTCCGGGCTACTTCTAAAGATTAAGACCCCTGTGACCACTCTATGAGAGAGTGAGCTAACTTCAGTAGGGCTGGTTGGCAGAACCAGAACCTTCCTTCCCAATTTTTGTCCATTTTCCTTTTCCTGATTCTGCTCAATGTTTCTCAGCTCTTCCTTCTTACTATTTTGCACTTTCTTCCTCTTCCTTTCTTGCTTCCACTATCCTTCGTTTATTTATCATATAAGTGACGTGTAATATTGTGTATGTTAACGGTGCACAACTAGTTACTCTGATTCACTTATATATGTCAAAATGATTATCACCATTGTTTTAGCTAACATCTTTTTTTTTTGTCTTTTTTATTTATTTATTTTTTTTAATATATATTTTATTATTATTAATTCTAATGGGGTGACACCAATAAATCAGGGTACATATGTACAATGAAAACATCTCCAGGTTATCTTATCATTCAATTGTGTTGCATACCCATCACCAAAAGTCAAATTGTCCTCTGTCCCCTTCAATCTGGTTTTCCCTGTGTCTCTCCCCTCCTCCCTATCCCACTCTTCCCTCCCTCCCCCCATCCCATAACCAACACTCTCTTGTCCATGTCTCATACCCTCACTTTTATGTCCCACCTATGTATGTAATCGTGCTGTTCTCAGTTTTTCTTTTTTTCTGATTTACTTATTTCACTCCGTATAATGTTATCAAGGTACATCCATTTTGTTATAAATGATCCGATGTCATCGTTTCTTATGGCTGAGTAGTATTCCATAGTATATATGTACCAAAGCTTTTTAATCCACTCGTCTTCTGACGGACACTTGGGCTGGTTCCAGATCTTCGCTATTGTGAACAATGCTGCCACGAACATGGGGGTGCATTTCTTCTTTTCGAACAGTGCTATGGTGTTCTTAGGGTATATTCCTAAAAGTGGGATAGCTGGGTCAAAAGGCAGTTCAATTTTTAATTTTCTGAGGAAGCTCCAAACTGTTTTCCACAGTGGCTGCACCAGTCTGCATTCCCACCAGCAGTGCAGAAGGGTTCCCTTTTCTCCACATCCTCGCCAGCACTTATTCTGTGTTGTTTTGCTGATGAGTGCCATTCTGACTGGTGTGAGGTGATATCTCATTGTGGTTTTAATTTGCATTTCTCTAATGATTAGTGATGTTGAGCATTTTTTCATATGCCTATTGGCCATCTGTATGTCCTCTTTGGAGAAATTTCTATTCATTTCTTTTGCCCATTTTTTGATTGGGTTGTTTGTCTTCCTGGTGTTGCGTTTTATAAGTTCTTTATAAATTTTAGTTATTAACCCCTTATCAGATGTGCTTTCGAATATGTTCTCCCATTGTGTGGTTTGTCTTTTTATTCTGTTCCTATTGTCTTTAGCTGTGCAAAAACTTTTTAGTTTGATATAGTCCCATTTGTTTATCTTGCCTTTTATTTCAGTTGCCCGTGGAGATAAATCGGCAAATATACCGCTGCTACAGATGTCGGAGAGCTTGCTGCCTATGTTTTCTTCTAAGATGCTTATGGTTTCACGGCTTACATTTAAGTCTTTTATCCATTTTGAGTTTGTTTTTGTGAATGGTGTAAGTTGATGGTCTAGTTTCATTTTTTTGCAGGTAGATGTCCAATTTTCCCAACACCATTTGTTAAAGAGGCTGTCTTTACTCCATTGTATGTTCTTTCCTCCTTTGTCAAATATCAGTTGTCCATAAAGCTGTGGGTTTATTTCTGGGTTCTCTGTTCTGTTCCATTGATCTATGTGCCTGTTCTTATGCCAGTACCAGACTGTCTTGAGTATAATGGCCTTGTAGTAAACCTTGATATCAGGAAGCGTGATACCTCCTGCTTTATTTATTCTTTTTAAGATTGCTGAGGTTATTCGTGTTCTTTTTTGGTTCCATATAAATTTTTGGAATATGTGTTCTATATCTTTGAAGTATGTCATTGGTATTTTAATTGGTATTGCATTGAATTTATAAATTGCTTTAGGTAATATAGACATTTTAATGATGTTTATTCTTCCTAGCCATGAGCACGGTATATGCTTCCACCTGTTTGTATCTTCCTTGATTTCTTTTATCAATGTTCTATAATTTTCCGAGTACAAGTCATTAACATCCTTGGTTAAATTTACTCCTAGGTACTTTATTTTTTTGGCTAAATAGTGAAGAAGATTGTTTTCTTAATTTCTTTTGCTGATATTTCATTGTTGGTGTATAGAAATGCCTCTGATTTCTGAATATTAATTTTATATCCTGCAACCTTGCTGAAATCATTTATAAGGTCCAGTAGTTTTTTGACTGAGACTTTAGGGTTTTCAATATACAATATCATATCATCTGCAAATAATGACAGTTTTACTTCTTCTTTTCCAATTTGTATGCCTTTTATTTCTTCTTCTTGTCTGATTGCTGTAGCTAGGACTTCCAGAACTATGTTGAATAAGAGTGGTGAAAGTGGGCAACCCTGCCTGGTTCCTGATCTTAAGGGGATTGCTTTTAATCTGTCCATTTAGTATGATGTTTGCTGTCGGTTTATCGTAGATGGCCTTTATCATGTTAAGGAATGATCCCTGTATTCCCACTTTACTGAGAGTTTTGAGCATGAATGGGTGCTGGATTTTATCAAATGCCTTTTCTGCATCTATTGAAATTATCATGTGATTTTTGTCCTTCCTTTTGTTTATGTGGTGAATCACATTGATTGATTTGCGAATATTGAACCAGCCTTGCCTCTCCAGAATAAGTCCCACTTGATCGTGGTGTATGATTTTTTTCATATATTGCTGGATCCGGTTGGCTAATATTTTGTTGAGAATTTTAGCGTCTAAATTCATCAGGGATATAGGCCTATAATTTTCTTTCTTTGTGTTGTCTTTGCTCGGTTTTGGGATCAGAATTATGCTCACCTCATGAAAGGAGTTTGGAAGTCTTCCTTCCTCTTGAATTTTTTGAAATAGCTTGAGGAGAATAGGAGTTAGTTCTTCTTTGAATTTTTGATAGAATTCACTTGTGAACCCATCTGGCCCAGGACTTTTCTTTTTTGGGAGTTTTTTGATAACTGTTTCTATCTCATTTGCTGTAATTGGTCTGTTTAGGTGTTCTGATTCTTCCAGATCGATTTTTGGAAGGTTATATGATTCAAGAAATTTATCCATTTCACCAAGATTGTCTAATTTTTTGGCATATAGTTCTTCATAGTATTTTCTTACAATGCTTTGTATTTCTGTTTTGTCAGTTGTTATTTCTCCACTGTCCTTTCTAATTTTATTTATTTGAGTCCTCTCTCTTTTTTTCTTGGTGAGTCTAGTTAAAGGTTCATCAATCTTGTTTACCTTTTCAAAGAACCAGCTTCTTGTTTCATTGATCCTCTGTATTGTTTCCTTAGCCTCAATGTCATTTTTTTCTGCTCTGACCTTTATTATTTCCTTCCTTCTACTTGTCTTGGGTTTTATTTGTTGTTGTTTTTCTAGTTCTTTTAGATGCAGGGTTAGGTTGCTTATTTGAGCTTTTTCTAGCTTCTTATGATATGCCTGTAGTGCAATAAACTTCCCTCTCAGAACTGCTTTTGCTGTGTCCCATAAATTTTGAGTTGATGTATGCTCATTATCATTTGTTTCTAGAAACTTTTTTATTTCTTCTTTGATCTCATTGTTAATCCATTCATTATTTAATAACATGCTATTTAGTTTCCAAGTGTTTGAGTATTTTTCAGTTTTTCTTTTGTGGTTAATTTCTAGTTTCATGGCATTGTGATCAGAGAAAATGCTTGATATGATTTCAATCTTCTCAAATTTATTGAGACCATTTTTGTGTCCTAACATGTGGTCTATCCTAGAAAACGTACCATGAGCGCTTGAGAAGAATGTATATTCTACTGCTCTAGGGTGAAAAGTTCTGAAGATATCTATTAAATCAAGTTGATCTAGTGTCTCCTTTAAGTCTGCTGTTTCTTTATTAATTTTCTTTCTTGAGGATCTATCCAGTGTTGTTAGAGGGGTATTGAAATCCCCTACTATGATAGTATTGCTGTTAATCTCGCCCTTTATATCCATCAAAGTCTGCTTTATGTATGTCGGGGCTCCTATATTTGGTGCATAGATATTTACAATAGTTATATCTTCCTGTTGAATTGTTCCCTTTATCATTATGTAGTGTCCTCCTTTATCTCTTACTACAGCCTTTGTTTTAAAGTCCATTTTGTCAGATATAAGTATTGCTACCCCTGCTTTTTTTTCATTTCCATTTGCATGAAATATTTTTTTCCATCCTTTTACCTTCAGTCTATGAGCATCTTTTGTTTTAAGGTGTGTCTCTTGTAGACAGTATATGTATGGGTCCTGTTTCTTGATCCATGCAGCTACCCTATGTCTTTTGATTGGATCATTTAATCCATTTACATTTAAGGTTATTATTGATATGTAGTTGTTTATTGCCATTTTATTCTTTAATGCTGTCTTCTTCTTTTGCTCTATTCATTCCTCCCTTTAAACTGTTCACAAGAGGCCCCTTAGTATCTCTTGCAGAATTGGTTTGGTTTTTATGAATTTCTTGAGGCTTTCTTTTTCTGGGAAGCTCTTTATTTCTCTTTCAATTTTAAACGTTAGCCTTGCTGGATAAAGTAGTCTTGGTTGTAGGTTCTTGTTCTGCATTACTTTGATTATTTCTTGCCATTTCCTTCTGGCCTCAAGTGTTTCTGTTGAGAAGTCCGATGTCATCCTTATGGGGGCTCCTTTGTAGGTTATAGCCTTTTTTTCTCTAGCAGCTTTTAAAATTTTTTGTTTATCTATTAGCTTTGGTATTTTAACTATGATGTGTCTTGGTGTAGATCTTTTTGGGTTTCTTTTTAATGGAGTTCTGTGTGCTTCTTGAATGTGTGGAGTGTTTCCCAGCCTTAATTTAGGAAACTTTTCTGCTATGATTTGATTGAACAAAGTTTCCATTTCCTGTCCTCTTTCCTCTTCTTCAGGCACCCCTATGATGCGAATGTTGTTTCTCTTCATGTTGTCACAAAACTCCCTTAGAGTTTCCTCACATTTTTTAAGTCTCTTTTCCTTTTTCTTCTCTGCTTCTGTGCCTTTGTTTATTGTGTCCTCTAACTCACTTATTCGATCCTCAGCGTCATCCATCCTGCTTTTAATTCCTTCCATTGTGGTCTTCAGTTCTGATACTGTATTTGTCATTTCTGTCTGATTCTTTTTTATTATTTCAATTTCATTTTTTATACTTGTTATCTCTTTATTTAGGTGTTCATAATGACTATCCATTGTTGCTCTAATTTCTTTGAACATCCTAACTATCATTATTCTAAATTCTGCTTCTGGTAATTTGGTTATATCTGATTCATTCAGGTCCTTCTCTGGGGATTTCTCTTGATTCATTTGGTTTGCATTCCTCTGCCTGCCCATTTTTTCTGTGCATAAGCAAGTTGTGGCCACTGGAGTCCAGTAGGTGTTGCCTTTGTGTTCTCTAGGTGTGGTCTATCTGCAGGCCCCCCACCCCCTCTGCCGGTGCCTAGGGTGGTTGGGTATGAGCGTTGGCAGTGCCGGCCCACTGTGGCTTTTGCTGTGATTTCTGCCTCTCCTCCGTGGGAGGGGCTGTCACTGAAGCCACAAGATTAGCACCAAGGGTAGAGGTGAGCACCTTTCCTCAGCTGCGGACCCAGCCTATTTCCGGACTTCCGCCCAGAACCAGCAGTCGGAGCCTGCTCACTACAGTTCCGCGGTTTAGGCGGGGCTTTTGATGTGCTCTCAGCTGTAAGCCTTTGCCCATCCGGAGCTTTAGCCCCGCCCTCGAGGCCAGGGCCCTTTGCGCAGGGTCGGAAACCAAGGTTTATTGGGGATGGCGTGTTTGCTGGCTTCCGCTTAGCTGCGTACTTCCGCTCGTCCCGGACTCTACCCCGCCCCCGCGTTCGGAGCCCGCTCGTGCACGTATGAATGCTATCTGCGTTTTCTCCGGCCGGATGGGGATAATAGCGTGGGCTCAGCTGCGAGCCTCCACCCGTCTCGGGGTCCACCCCGTTCCTGCGCTCGGAGCCCGCTCGCGCACGTATACTGGCCATCCGGGGTTTCTCCGGCCGGGTGGCGGCGGGGGGGGGGGGACTGGTAACGTCAGCTCAGTCGCGAGCCCCCGCCCGTCCCTGGTCTTAGCCCGGTCCCCGCGGTCAGGGCCGGCTTGCGCAAGGCCTGCCTGTTCCTGGCCTCCCGCTTTGTCCCCGTAAGTGGGATTAAAGGCGGGCCCGCAGCTTCCGGACCGCTCTCGCGCTTCCCCTCCGACCCTCTGGGCTAGACCGATCTCCTACCGGCTTGGCTTCTGCTCACGCCGACAGAACCGCCTTTCAGCGTCCTGCCGCCCCAAAACCTTAAGCAGCCCTCAGCAGAGTAGGAAGGGACCTAATACTCCACACTGTAGGCCTGGGAGCTCCCTCACTTGTTTCACAGCTCAAAACTGTCCAATTGCCTCCTCTAGGCTCTGGGACTGCAGGTTGGGGCTTGGTTCCTGGGACCCAGGTCCTCCCTCTCCGCCAAACTTTCCTCCCGCCCCGCGGGTCTCTCCGGGCTGCCGTTTGCTCCGGGGAGCTGGGCAGCCCTCTTCGCGTTTTTGCTATTCCTACCAGTCTCAATGTGGCTTCTTCTGTGTTCCTTGGTTGAAGAGTCCACTTAGTTTTGTTCAAAGTTGGTTTATCCAGGTGATGGTTCTTAAAATTGAGTTGTAATCCACTTTGGTTCTGGGAGTTGGAAGTTGTTACGTCCGCCTACTCCGTCGCCATCTTGCTCCTCTGTCGCTCTCATTTAGCTAACATCTTTTTTATATCACATAATTATCATTTCTCATTTATAATGACAATATATAAGATGAATTTCTTTAGCGATTTTGAAGTATATAATACAAGTGTGTTAACTATTATCACTAAGCTTTGCATTAACTCTCCAGAACTTACTCATCTTTGAATATGCAGGTATTTTATCCTTTAACAACATCTTCCGAATCCCTATACCCCAGGCCCTGGTAATCACCATTCTACTCTGTTTCATTCTAATTTTAAAATCTTCAATTTCTTCTGCAAAAATCTGAGTGGAGTTCAGCTCTTCTCTCTAGTGCCACAAGTTACTGTATAAAATCTGCTTATGCCACTGTAGCTAGTGTCGTGTTGTGTTTATCTTTGACAGGATTCATTAGCCAGATCCCTTCATAATACACAGAAAATAAAAGTATTACCAGTCTTTTCTTTAGCCACAGTGAATGGTCAGACTTTTACAAGCTTCCTAGCTCTGGTACCCTGAGTCATGAAGCATTGTCTCCATTTTCTCCAAGTGCTGTTGCTTAAAGTACACAAATCAAGTTCCTTTAATGTTATTCTGCTATCACTTGTGTTAATACATAACTTTATAACTGTTTTAGATTATTTTTAAAGTACCTCATTAAATGAATCAGATTTTAAAACTCAATTTTCATGTGGTACAGACTCCTTAATAAACCAGTGCTTTTAGATTATGCTATTACTATTTTTATTTTGTTCTGTTTTGTTTTTTAAGTAATAGGAGAAGAGATAGAAAGACTCCAGCATGCTTGCATCCCAACCAGGATCCATCCAGCAACCCCCATCTGGGGTTGATGTTTGAACCAACTGAGTAATCCTCAGTGCCCAAGGACAATGCTCAATTGAGCCACTAGCTACAAGAGGGGAAGAGACACAGAATGGAGAGTGGGAGGATGAGAAGCAGATGGTCACTTCTAATGTGTGCCCTGACCAGGGATTGAACCCGGGATGTCCGCATGCTGGGCTGATATTCCATTCACTGAGCCAACCAGCCAGGGCAGGTTACTATTATTAAAAATTATCCACTGCTCATCCCTGAGGAAGAATAATGTTTTCCCATTCCAATGGTTTCAGGATAGCCATGTAACTCACTATAACCAATTAAACATGTGCAGAAATTTATCACCTGTGAACAGAAACTATAATAGCCAAGGCATAATTTGCTGTAAACTCATTTTGTCTCCAGTTGAACAGTCCAATCAATATGTGTTCTTAAATAAAGACAAGATGAAGTTGACCTTGCATATATGAGAAATTGACCTTAGATTATATGAAAGCTGAAAAGATTTGACAGTTGTTCGCTATGTGGGCAAATCTCACTTACCCTAACTCGTACACCAGAAAAATTAGTGTGTAGGTATAATGTATGTATCTTTGCTTGGGCACAAGAAGTACCATAAAAATAGTATGAACATCTGTATTATAAATGAGCTCTAAGATAGGTATAAGAAAATATTTTTACTAGATACATTATAGCTCAATCAATATATCAAAAAAGATAAATTAAATTGATTCCCTATTAATTTTGTTAATTCCCTATTAACAAAAGTAGTACTTTTGTTTCATTTTTAAATTAATTCAGCAAGGGTTTAAATATCTTGTATGTGTTTCTATTTAAACAAACTCAATTTTATTTTCCTTGGTACCTATAACAATACTTTTTAGTATGATGTTATTTTTCTAAGCAACTTTATACACATTTACATACATATGTACTTCTGTCTATATAAGGGTTTTTTAATTCAACTAGTACTACTGATATTATGAAATGTTTCATGTTAATATATAATATCTATCATATTCATTTTAACAACTGTATTGTATTCCATAGTAAATACATGTACTTCAATTTATTTACTTGTTAACATACTGATAAAATCGATTTCTATTTATTCACTGTTAAAATAAAAAGTCCAGTAGATATTATTATGTTTTATTCCTATGTCCTATTCACATGTATATGATATGAACTAGTAATAGAATTAATTGTTCATTCTTCCCATTACTATTCTCATTTTCTCTGAAATGAGTATAGCCATATACACTTCCACTTGCAGAGAAGAACATCAATTATTTCACAGATATCTGCACACATGCAATGCTTTCATAGCCTTAATATTTTAACAATATAAGGATAAAAGTTCATATTGTGTTGTTTTATATACATTGTTTTTAACAGCTGTAATTTTGAGAATTAAATAATATATTCTGTCGGGAGCCGATCAACAGCTTCTGGTTGACACAGTCACAGCAAAGAAGAGGCACAATGATACTTCCCCCTTTAACTTTTTGGATTAATTTGGTTTTATATCCCCCCTCTTTCTGGGTGTGTGTGCTAGCATTATGGCACAGGAACAACAGCACCATGCTTTCCCTGCAGATTTGTAGTGATTTCTCTGGAAATGAGACAGAGGGTGTGAATTCCACAGAAAAGCATATAAACCCCCTTACCTGGGCCCATAGACAAAGGAGGCTGGCTATGATGTTCCCCCAAAAGGGTTAAGTCTGTAGGAAAATTCCCCCTATAAATTATATTAGAGAAAATTAGATTGTGACTTATGAATAGGTAGGAAACAGTAACTATACACATAAGCACCTTTCAACCTTTACTTAATCCATCACTTCTCCTCCCTAGCCTTTTCATATAATAGAATAGAAAAACTTTACTTTCATCTTGCATACCTGACCTGCAGGTGGTGGAACACTCTCAGAAAAATGAAGTTAGAACTTAACTAGCACATGAATATAGTAAATAAATAAAATTTGACTAGACAATAGGGCATTAGGTAAGGTAGAGTTGTTAATCAATACTGACCTTTCAGAAGTTTGATCAAAAACCGTAGTTGTTATTTTCAAGTTATTGTATAACTACTTAGAATGTCTTAACACCTGATTTATAGCTTATAGAAATGTACCAACCATTGCCTAGAAATATGCAACCATAATGAAACAGAAACAATTATTAATCAATGTATAGCATGTGATTGTAACTTAGTGTGTGTATATAAAAATAAAGCTGTATTAGCCATTGGCAAATAAAGACTGGCAGTGAACGCTAAAAAAGAACTGGGCTCTCTCACTCGATTCATGCTGATGCCATCCCTTCCTGTGGGACCCCTGGATTTCCCCCCGAGGCTGGACCTCAGCAATATTTCTTGCCTTGTGTTTTTATTTGTGATTCACCTGTGTGTGTTAATTGGTGTATTTTTCTATAGATATTTATTATTTTCATTTTATTATTGTCTGTAAATTATTTTTTGAAGAATCTCTGGTGACGACCATTGAATATTCTTCTGATTCATGGCAATTTATTATCAAATTTTATTGCTAAACTCCTTTTTTGTTTATTTTTCTTCCTCTAGACTTTTTTAATACTGTCTTAAGATATCCTTGGATATACATGTGTCCTTATAGAATATGCAGTGTTTTCTGAGTGTTTATGTGTTCTACTAAAGATATATTGTATGGCTCTGTAAGATTTGTATCTTTTATGTTTCATTGAGTACTACAAATGTAAGCATGAATGCATTGTACTGTGCTGACCTGTAATTTATTGTTTTTAGGTCTGTGTAATTCTAGGCTACATATCTACCATATTTTGTTCTTGCAAACCACTTTTCTCAGTCATTCTTGTACATGACACATATGACTCAGATTGTCAGTTTCTCCAGAACAAACACTCACGAATGGAATTTCTGAGTTTTAAGGGAGACACACATTTACTTTCATTAAGTACTGTCACACTGCTCTCCAGAGAGGCTGTCACAGTTTATGCTTCAACCACAAGTGCCTCGTTAGTTCAATTTTCTGACATCCTCTGGGATAATTGTTGTTATTTTATCCTTCTCCTTTGTCAAAATTTGATATTTTACAACATTAACTATTGTATTACTCTATGGTGTTATGGTATTCACTTATTCTCACTCTTTTAGGTACATTTACATGACATTTCTTTGCCTTTTTTTCTATTCTTGATTTCTCTTAAAAGGGATATTGTTTCCAAACACATTGCTGGCCTCCACCCACCCCTTAATCCCTTCCTAATATGTATGTATGTATGTATGTATCTATCTATCTGTCTATTTATATATATATCTATATATCAATATATATAGATATATATATAAATATATATATAGATAGATAGATGATAGATAGATAGATAGATAGATAGATACAAAAATAGAGTATTTACATTATTAAATTTGGGGATATGGGTGTTAATACCTGGAAATCCTTAATATCCTTTATAACATGGCTAATAATAATGAAAAATAAAATGAAAAAATAGTGAAATTACAGGAAAGCACAATATTTACATAGAAAGAATTGGGTGAAGACTAGAGTGTAGTTAGTACTGGTGCTTGGACATTGTTTTTTGACAAATGTATATATATATACATATTAGGTGTTTTGAGATGTTTACTTTAGGCCAAGGTGTTCTTATGCTTGTTAGCTATTTTTATTTTCAAAATTAGGGTGAGGGTCTTTAACTTGACTGCAGAATGTTTTAAACTTGGTGGCATGTTGCAGATCAAATAAGCTTTGTCTACACAGGACTGTTTATAGAAATGGGAGGGGAGGGAGAAAAGGGTGTGGAGGAAATAAATGTTGATGTCTGAAAGCTTGATTTGAGGAGTGAACACACAAATCGGTATACAAAGATATGTTGTAGAATTGTGCAACTGAAACCTGTATAATTTGTTAACTGGTGTCATGTAAATAAATTTAATTAAGTAAAAATAATGAAACTACAGAAAAAAAAGCAAGGCAGAAACTTATTTCATCACAGGAGCCATAGTAACCTTTGAAAGGCAAGGGTCCCCAGGGTACAGGTTGTCACAGCTTGTAACCCAGACATAGCTTTTTCTAAACATGTTTTGCTGAGCCAAAGTTTTATTGCATGAATTATGAGAGTACTTATGTGTCCTTAAAGTATAAGCAGGCAGAATGATACGTGATGGTTTTAAATTGCAAACACCTGACTTTCTTGTGTTGCAGGACAAATGTAAAGTTCCTTTAATCGCACATGCCAAACTAAGAAAATAAAAGAAAAAAACGTGTCCCATCCCACTGCTGTTAAAGTAACATTAGAGAAAAAGGGCAGAAGGTTTTGTTATTACATGAAAACATTGTTAATGGCTGGTAACAGCTACATCAAGTAGTTATAGAAAATCTATGCAGATTTAAGTAGGTTAGTATAAAATAAAGCAATATTAGCTATTGTCAAGGTGATAAGTTACTGCAGGTATAGATACTGACAGATTGCTGAGATTCTTAGTAATGTCATAAAAATTATAGAAGTAAAGCTCTTAAAAAGGCACAAGACAGATAAGTGACAGTAAAAGAGATACAGGTAAGATAATTAATTATATATTAAGCATATGCCTTGTTGGAGCAATGGAAAAATATTGTGTGGGTGGAATTATTATTTAAGAGAGAAAAAGGTGGATAAAATTTGTTGGACTAACAGATGCATGAGGGTTTGAGTTCATACTTCTGTGATGAGAGACGACAAAATATGAAATTACAAATATGTTCTTCAATCTCTCTATCCAATTAAAAAAATCTATATGTAAATTATGTTGACTTTTAGTTTCCGGAAGTCTAGTTTTTATCTCATATTAAAATCTCTTTCTCTCTCTTTCTCCTCAGCCCTATACCACTTTTCTAAATCTCTATCACATGTGCTGGTTATTCCTTTAGAATCTTCCCAAAATAATCAGACAGATTTTAGCTAGTGATTATTCTTTCCTTTGGAGGCCAAGTTCTCTTCAACTTCTGCCTGTTTTTGTAGTATTCTAGTAACATTCCTGTGTGTGTGTGTGTGTGTGTGTGTGTGTGTGTGTGTGTGTGTGTTACTGTCTTCAGTATCTATATATGTGTGTGTGTGTTTCTTTCTTACAGGCTAAAACCACTCCCATTACCAGAATCAGAAATCACTGGATGCAATTTAGTATTATCAAGAATGATACGTAGATTAAGACAGGAATATTGAATTTTTGAGGTTTCAGTATATTTTGATTTCTTTTCTAGTGAGAATATACCTGATTAGCAGAAAATAATACCAAAGACCTTGGGAAATTGGAAGGTGACATTTAAGACAGAAAAGATAAGATTGAGATTTTTTTTTACATTATACACTTATAAAGGAGATACATTTTTCCCCCAGATAGTTAACATTATTCAGATTTTGAGAAGAAAACAATAAATAAAACAACAAATAAAAATGTCTATTACCTAGTCAGATAGTAACTTTAACCACATTTGTAATTTCACAATTCACCGATTTCGGCTTTCTAGTTAGATTCATCTGCTGCAGCCCAGTTACTCTAAACAACATGTGCTTCTTCAGAACAGTCATAAAATACCACCAGGATTTAGCCATTGCCTTGAGGACTATATTTAGGAAATGTATTTATTTTTTTCCTTCGTAAGCTGTTCAATATTATTACAGAATTCTCTCACCCTATGGTCCTTAAATATTTTATATCCTTCATACTTTTTTGTGAGATTAAAACTTTGCTTTCATTGTAAGCTTTTTCCAGGTAATCACGATTTGTAATTAGAACCTGTAAATGTTTTCTCTTAGCAATTTTTGAATATGCAAAACAGTATTATTAATTAGTGTCTTCACATGGTACATTTATTCCCCTGACATTTATTTTATAACTGGAAGTTTGTAAGTTTTACGTCTTTCACCCATTCTGCCCACACCCAATCCTCACTCACCTTTGGCAATTGCCCATTCTCTATCTATGAGCATGGAAAAAGTCTGCATTTTTAGCACAGTCAGAAAATCAATAATGGATTGTTTCCATTTTTCTGCATGACTGCCCACAACCCATTCTATTGACTATTTCTGAAACAGTTTGCATTTATTTGAAAAGCATGGAAAATAACTGGATGATTTAAGCACTGAAGTTGTTAGCTCACAGAAATTCATGGGATGCTAAATTTGGAAAAACAGAAGCTAAACAAAAACTGGAGCTGCAGAGACCAGGCTTTTTGTAAATATATATACAACAAAGCTTTCATGGTAACTTCTGTATGGCCAACATCAAAAAATAAATACACATGAACATTTGTCCTGGGAAATACACGTGGCTCATCCAGCTTCACTGCCAATAGACTGTATTTTCTACTCGTTCTAAATCTTTGCCCTTAGTTCCTACTTCATGGGTATTTCTGATGGTTTGAGGTTATATGACATGTCCAGACATTAGGTGGGACATGAAAGTGTGTTGGACAGCTTCTTTCAGATTATGCTGCAACAAATTTAACTCCCCAATTTTAACAAGATAATGTATATATTATTTACATTCCAGTTTCATATTAACCGAGGTTCTACTTCTTTCTTTCTTTTAGTAATTAAAATTATTGGGATAACATTGGTTCACAAACCCATACAATTTTTAAATGTAAAACTCAATAAGCCTTCTGCACACTGCACTGTGCTCCCTCTGACCCAAGCAGTATCTCTGTCTACCTTAAAACCCACCCCCTTGCCTACCTCTACCTTGCCCCACCCTTTCCCTCTGAATATTGTCACACTGTTGTTTGTGTCTATGTGTTATGTTTTTGCATTGCTTCCTATATGTTCTCATGCCCAGATCTAGGGTGCAAAGTCAGAATGAGTGTTGTCTATGAAAGTTTCTGTTTTGACTTTGTACACACTCACTTTGGCTCACTTTTCATTGATGGAAGCAAGTGACATGGCCAAGTATGATGTTAATGGAGCAGAAAATTAAACTCCTGCTATAAAGAGGCACTTAAAATAACTTGGCAAAAGGCAAAAAATGTAAACTATTTTTATAGTGAAAGCGGTGGATAATTATGGTGAAGGCAGCAATAGCGAACGATAATTGGAAATACTAATAAAACCTTCTAAATTACTATATTTTCCTTCTATAGTGTAAGGTGAGCCTCATCATTCACTTTTGATAGAAATTCACCAAATACAGAAAGAGATTTCAGATGCTTGTTTGGCACATAATGATAATTATCCACTATAGTTGTAAAGATAATGGTGTTTTATCATTCTGGTCTAACTTAGAGACCTCTAGGATTAAGGTACTATCTCCAGAGGATATCAAATTTATCCTTTTTATTTGTTGAGAAGATAAATTAATACACATGATCAAGATTGTCTATTAAAAGCCTTATCCCTTTGCCTTTAGAGAGATTTTATTTTTAGAATTTTTATGAAAGTACTCTTGAGAATTTGGCAAATAGTTGTTTAGTACTACAAAGGATTTCTAACTACAGGTAGATTAGATGTGATCTGATTTTAAAATATGATCTAAAAATAGCCCATTCTTATGATGGAAATTAAGATAATAATATACTGTTTAAAAACTGGCAGAATTTCTTGATGAGATTATAAAAATAACTGTGGTCAGGTTACTATTGCTAATTACTTCTGAAATAATTATATACTTTTGCTGAAGTTTAGCAATACATTCTAAGAGGAAATGAATATAAAATTAATTGATTTTCATTTAGAATAAACTCAATAAAATTTCATCAAACTTGGTTTTACCTGAAAAGGTCTATCCCTATAGGGACAATCATGTTAACTTTCTCTTTTCCCCAATTGAAATTATGTATAAAGAGAGTTTAATATTCCCAGACAAATTACCAGCCATGATACCTCTTGTCTAGATAGAAAAACTGGGAAGTGAATAATATAGGCAATTTTTATGAGTAAAATTAAGATATTTTTATTTTGTTAATGAATTTCTTAAAATTCTGTTTTTCAAGATTTTTTTTACAATTTATTTTTGAAAAAGCATAGTATACTCTATTCTGGGAAAGATAGAGATTAAGAAGGTTGCTCAAAAAGAATTTTAAAAAAGGAAGAAACTTATAATTATGAAATAAATTCAAAATAGTAAAATAATTATCCTGCAAAATCTCAAGGTGAATTTTTTAAATGGAGGGCAGGGTAATATAGGTTAATTTGCTTCCAAATACATTAACATGTAAAATAAAGAGAAGATAATGTATGCAGCATTGACGTGGTGCACAAAGAGACAATTTAACTGAACAGAAAGAACAAGTCATGAGATAGTTATCTGCAAGAAAAAATAGTTGTCCTTTCAAAGTAATGGGAAAAACAGTTGACCATTCAATAAGTGCTGGTGGATAAATTTATACACTGCTTAAGAGGGTGGAATCTCAAAAACAGAAAGAAATGTAAAAAGACCAAAAGAAAACACAACCGCACAAAACATAAGAAGCTAAACTTACCTGCTTAGAATCTTCTGGGGAGAGAAACTAAAGCAGTAAAGGGAACTGAAAATGTTAGTTAAAATAAATTTTATCTAGTAAAATGTCAACAGAGAACTCTAGGGAATACAGAAGTTGTAATTTCACAATAAAATGACTACTTCTAAGGCTGAAGGAGAATGAACAAAGATAGAATTAGAAATACAAGGCTGGGGCACCAACTGAGCACCGAATTTCAGCTATATGAGAACAGTGACAAAAGAAAAGCAGCCTGTCGGTGACAAGGAAATGTGATGAAGTGTGCAAGCTGCAGCTGTTTTGTAAGAGGGTCACTGTTTATAATGGAGACATAACCATAGGCTGTGAACCACAGGATTTCAGGAGCTGCCTTCTGTTGGCTCATGGAGATACTTTCCAGTAAGTGCCAACCATAATTTATCTGTTGAGGCAACAGTAGAAAAAACTACCAGCCCCATCCACCTATCTTAGCTGAGCCCCTGGCTATTGTGTAGAAAAACAGCCCAATTCAAAAAGTTTTCTTCTTTGGTTTTACAATGTCCTTCCAACACCTTCTTTAGGCAAAACCAAACATCAAGCCAGCTGACTAAGGGAAAGATGTCTACAGAGTTCACTTTTAATGTTTTTTTATTCTAAAAAGTTTGTAAAACTTTGAAATTTTGTCAAATGTGAAAACTTGAAGTTATTTTTTTATAAATTGTGTAACAGATTCTCAGTTATTTTAAAAATTAGAGAGAATATCAATGAAATCTATGATATTTATGACCGTCATTTAAAAAAAAAATCGTTTCCAAAGCTTATTATAAGCCTGTGGAAAAATGAGATTGAACATGTAACTATTTAAAATTAAAATTGCACAGAAATTTGAGAACGAAATTTAAAGTATGACTATTATTTGATTCAGCCATTCTAATTTTAAGAGTATATTCATTTGCTTGGGGTGGAAGGTGCATGATGCAGTGTGCAGATGGTGTTTTATTGAGTTGTACACTTGAGACCTATATGATTTTGTGAACCATTGTCATCCCGGTAAATTCAATTATAATTTACATATATACTCCAAAGAATTAATCATGCATGTGTACAAAGAAATAAGCACACATATTTCAATGAACAAAGACACATCTTCACATCTGCAGATACCCAGACCATGAATGTTGTTGTGACTGAAGGCTGCACAACTGCTGAACCCCAGATGGCTATTAGGTCCACAGGGCTGTTATGGAGAAAGAACTGGACAGGGCTCTATTAAGCATGAAGTATATTATCTAGGGCTTGGGAAGGACCAGGGACTTTTTCAAATTAACCAATTAATTTCCCAAGTTTTCCTGGGCCTGCTGTTGTTTTTTCCTTCTAACCAATACATTTCCTAGATATTGCAGGATTCTGTGTCTTTTGTATAATTCATTTTTTTTCCCATTCTAGGCTCTGCCCCTTATGATTGTCCTCTTAGTTTTGATTGCACACGCCTCATAGTAGAAACACCTCCCCCTGAGCCATCCTGACTTCCATTTTGGGTGTTCAAAAGTTCTGTTGTGTCTTCTGGTTTCTACTGTGTGTGTGTGCACACCTAACTGAAGGACCTCCCCCTACTCCTACACAACTCCCATAATGCCATACTGGAGGACTGGCTGTTTCCCTACACTTAGTAAAGGAGGATGAGTGTTAGTCTTCTTGGCTGGGCAACACTAGGATCCCCTGAACAGCCTATGAATGCTGCAACTTCCTAATAGAGCAGACCCAAATTCATATTCAGCTTCTCATTTATTAGGCATTTTAATATCTGATTTTATTTATTCTTTTCCTTTATTAATATTTAGCTACCTATGCTAACAAAACCACTAATATTAAGCTATAAAATTTAAATATCATTATATTTTAGAAAAAATAAAATTACACTTGAGTACATTCTATCTTGTTCACTTACATGGGAATTATCTTGAATCATTAATTTGTAAAACATGGTCAAATTTATATCAGTAAACAAATATGATCCACTAATTGATGAGTAGATTTTATTCATGTGTTTACTATATGCAGAAAATGAAAATCTAAGGTTTTTATCCAGGTATAATAAAATAATAACAAATATATAAAAAATAAATTACTGTAGAAACCCATAATAGTTACTATTAAAATAATTGTAAGACTGGGAGATAAACATTGACTGATATAAAATCAATGCTCATAAGAATCTTGTATAAAATTAATATATAACTTTTAAAGTAATGCTAAAAAACACTATCTTCTCTCAGAAATAAATCTGATAAAACAAAGATAGTAAATTATTTAGAGTTGATAGTGAATTATAAAATTCAATAGTTTCAATTTATAAAACATTTTTAATGAAATGTCTCCTGCAAAATACATTAAAGAATTAGACTTAACCTCATTACCAATTTTATTAGGAGAAAGCAAGAGTACAAATTTGATTAGTGATGAATGAAAATAAATGGTAAAGAATCTGTTTCTTTCTAATGAATTGATTTTTAATTATTTATTTTCCCATCTTCCATGAATGAATGTTGTGGGTTCATTCTGTTTAGTCATTTATCTCTACTGTTTTCTTTCTTCTTCAATACTGTCTTTCAAATTTTACCCTTAATTTTTGTTGGCTTTAATTAACCATTAACTTTTACTGTTTCACATTCACTTTTCATAGCCTGTTTAACTTGTTTTACCTCTTTATCTCCCTCAAGTTGTTTAACTGAGTTTAGTCTCCCATAATGTAGATTTGCTTTGGCCAACAAGGTAGCCATGAGCTATAGGTGTTTATATTTTAATTTAAAAGGAATGATTAATTACATTTTAAATTGTAATTGTCACATGTGACTTTAGGCTACTGTATAGGACAGTCTAGATTTATGGAACATCATCATCATTGAAAATAATTCTTTTTGAATAGAATCTTTATTGACACTCTTTTACTTGAATTTATTTTTATCTTTTTGCTTAAGACTATATCATAGTAGTCTCCACTTTAACTGTCTGTATTCAAATTTAGAACCCTGAGGTCATACTTTGAGGTGGTTGTTGAATAATATGCTGCCAGTCTCACATTTCTGGTTCTACTCCTTGCATACTCATAACCTAACTCTGCCTAGCCACCCAAATTACCTCTCTAGAACAAAAGTCTGATTATTCGTCTACCTCTTATAAAAGTTTAGAATCTATACTATACCATCACATCTACATAAGTATATTCTTACCTTATCTGAAACCCTAGATTCAAGCAGTTTTCTTTATTGTTGCTTGTAAATCATGTATCATTCATGCCTTTGTCCCCAGGTCACCCTGTGTTTTAGATCTCCAGTCTCATCCCCTTACTTGGTAAGGTTACTATGGACTTTGCACTTTTTTATTATTTATTTTCATTTATTTTTAAAATTTACTTTACTATTTTAAATAACTTGAAGAAAACATTAAAATATATTTAAACTAAGTAACTTATGGTTTTACTAAAACAAATGTTTGCTTCCCTGTCTGGTCAGGGGTTCCGTTATCAGTGGAGTATAAGCAACATGAGAGTCAGCAAAACTTTTGCTAGTTTTGTTTTGTTCACTGTTTCCAGCACCTAGAATGGCATCTGCCATATAGTTCACACCGGACTATAAAAAACAAAACAAACAAAAGCCAAAGCCTTTTGTGATTCAGTATAATGTAAATGAAGTATAAAAAGGGAAACATTGTAATATTTAAAACTCAAAAGTTACAGTAATATAAACCTGTTTTTAAAGATATAAATGTCTTCTGTTGATTGCAAAGTCTTAGCTCTATAGCCTTGATCGAACTTTGGTTCTCTAACCTTCTTAATTGTGGAATTATAATAATATTTACTGTATTGAGTCATTACATTGGTTAAACAGGGAAATACATGTACTTAACGTAATACTTGAACAAAATTCTTATTTTATAGATATTAGTTAACATTACATTTTAGTCTCTTTTATGCAGCTTAGTAATCAAATTGTCATTATGTATAAATTATGTTTCCTATAATGGTTTGTGTTTTATTGGTCCTGAACACATATTAATAATAAATAAAAATCTTTTAAAAATACATTCAAACTTGGATAAGTTTAATTGATTTTTACTTATTATTTCTAAATGGCAATCAGAGCAAGTCAGAAATTTCAGCTGGCATTTGATATTACTAGATCAATAGTATCTCTAAAGTTACTTTTACATTGTTTATAAGCCTTTCAGTATCTGCTACTGAACAAATCAAATATTTATTTGGCTTATATTTGAATTTTTGATTTAATGAACACAATAAAGAAACAACGTTACCAAAAGCAAATCACTGCATTTGAAAATCCAGAAATCTCTCCTTTATAAAGACCATCAAGAGAGTTGGTCTAATGGATTTTGGAATTAGTGGAAACAAACATGCTGTAAGAATGAGGAAATAATGTACTTTTTTTTTTTTAGTTTTTTCACATTAACCTTTTATATTCATTAAATTTTATTGTGTGGGACAAAGTTGAACTAAGTACTTAATTTGACTATCATATAGTTCCAATACTGGATACATAGAAATAAAAGTTTCAATTCCTGCTCATGAGGAGTTAAACTAGAGTTAATATATATAAATTATAGAAAGAAAGAAAAAATAGACCTTAATTACCAAGGATACTTCATTTAGAAACTCTTGAAATACGGAAGACAATATGCCATTTACATTTCACATAGAGTTGTGGGATAGGGCTAGAATTTAGTGGCAGAAGAGGGCATCATTGTGAATTTCTAGTTTTTTTTTTATCTTCTTGTGATTCTGTATGTTATATGAAAAATAGAGTCAAATCCATCTAAGAGTAATTTTGATTATTAAAAACATTATTGAAAACTACTTTGATCCTATTCCAAACAAAATTTTATTCTTTGAGGGGAACAGAAAGAATGAATATAGCCTATGAAATAATATATTCACCAATGTTACTGATATGCAATTGAGGAAGGGGAAGGGGAAGAGTTGTATGAAATATGAAATATTTGGGAGATGATCTGATATTCTTGAATGACAAAATCTCATGAATATTTAAAACTCACACCTTCAAAAGTCAGTTTCTGTTGTCTTTTCCTCAATAGTAATGGAAAAATATGCTCATTACTCCTAGACTCAGTATAAAAAATTATAACCATGAAAATGAGATTTTTTTTCTTACTCCTTTAAAATTTAATATGTGGTAATCTCTCACAATAGCACTTCTTAGATTTTTGAAATAGTAACAGTAATAATGATAAAATATATCTGCATACTTCTTTATACATAGTATGTTGCCAACTGCTTTCACTGACCCTTACTCATAATAAACATAGTAAGTAGGTACTGTTATTATTTAGCTTTTTCTAGATTATGTGCAGTTCAGCACTACCCTTAACATATTAGTGGTTTAAAAAGGAGCAAGTTTTTTACATGTTGCTCATGCTTTATAATATCTCTGGGTTAGGTGTGGCTCTATATTTCTCAGTTTCTTAATTCTGAGATTCAGGTTTAAATGGCATCTTTTATCTGAGACATGCTATCATTGGCACATGTAGGGTAGGTGAAGGCAAAACTTCATGGTGTTTCATACAGCTTCTGCTGCAGAATGGTACAGGTCACTCCATTCACATTTTATTGGCCAATGGCAAGTCACATGATTAATCCTCATTGCAATGGTATAGCAGTGTTAGAGAGGCATTGACATTGGTTCCAGGAGGTGTTGTATTCCTCTTACGAAAAAAAGAAAATAATTTGAAACAATAATAAAATTGATCATAGTCTTTTTTCCTATTTTACTAAACAGAAGATTAATAGCTAGATTAATGTCACACGGCTAGTCAGAGGCATAACTGGAGTTCTTCTCAAGTAATGTGGTTCTAGTCTATTATGTCTCACACTATTTTGTACTTTGACAGTTTTTTATTCAAATACACATAACCTCATATCCCTGAGACAAGATCTTCATTACTCTTTACATTTGCATTTAACTAATGAGCACACAGAAATCATCTTTCTTTCTTCTGGTTTAGATTTCCTACGCAATTCAAACTGCATGTTTCATTTAGATAAACATATACAGTGGCCAGGCAGATTGGTGAGACAGGAAGTATCTGCACTTCAAATACAGGTAGTTAGACTTCGGGGGTGTCATTCCCCAAATCAAACTGCAGCAGCTTCACTCGCTGGGAGAGATTGGTGGAACCTCATTTGGTCCTTTGAAGAAGCTTGTAGTATAATGAACCAAAACACAAGGGACTGGCAATTAAGCAGCATATTATATCTATAAATGCTACATTCTTGTATTAGTTTATTGCTTAGAATCAGCAGGTTTTATAGCAATAATCTGCTCCTTAACAGAGAATACTAAATATGTGCATTAGTGTTCTAGCTGTGACTTTTACCCTAAGGCAATAAAGTGATATGTGTTTTAAAATATAAATAGAATGTTCTATCTTATAAGTAATAATCTAGGTTTTTAATAATAATCACATGATCAACTATTCACTGAATGCCTGAAAATAGAATGCAAATACATCTAATAGCCCACTGAGAAATGCCATTATTCCCAAGGAAACCTGTGTGTTATATATTAATAAGAAAACCGGACAATAAAATAGTATGAGCTCAAAAAAGGAAACCTGTGTGCTATATATTAATAAGAAAACTGGACAATAAAATAGTATGAGCTCAAAAATCCTTTAAATTATATTTAAATTAAAATTTCTGAAAAATTGTACTTTAGTTATTTCAGTAATTAAGATCACTTTTTAACAGAAAAGGAAAACTTTTGAAATCACAAAATTTTCGTAACATTAAGTAGGACTGATTTTTGAAATGTGACTGCTGTAAACATGTGTAGTTTGCTAACTAATGTTTGTCATTGATATAAAGTCCTAATATCAAAAACCTGTAAATGTAATTTATTTAGAAAAATAAAATGTGATATTATTGCACATCAGTTTAAGGATCTTAAGTTGTGGTTATTAAACAATTGCATTTCTTTATGTTCATAATAGGGATGCAGGGAAGATTTGAAGTACACAGAGAGAAGAAGGGATTGTGGCAGAGAGGCAGAGACTGAAGTAATTAATGTGGGGCAAGCCAGGGAATGCCAGAAGCTAGTTAAAGCAAGTAACAAATATTTCCACAGATCCTCTGAAGGGAAAGAGACCCAGTCAACCCCTTTATTTTTCCAAGTAACACTGATTTTGAACCTCTGGACTTCAGAACTATGAGATAATAAATTTAATTCTTTTAAGTTATATTGTTTGTAGTAATTTGTTATAAAAGCCATAAAAATGCACACTGTTGTACAGGGGTATGAGATGTGTAATAATTTCTGAAAATGTACAAGTTGCTTTAAAATTACATAATAAGTAGAAAGAGACTGGAAGAAATCAGAGGCACATAATAAAAATACCTAGATTTGCATAAACAGACTATTATTGGTAAAGTAGAATAAAGACACTTCTGGCATGAGCACAGAAGAAAATAAAGAATGTATCATAGGAAAATGGAGGAGAGGCCGCCCTTTCTATATAGTCTGTTAAAGATATTAAGACCTAGTATCTTCAGTATATATTCGTATAGTATATATTATTTTATCTGGGGGTAAGGAAAGAAGACTTTGCATGACCTTTAAAGAAATGATAAAAATAAAATGGTGAAATGAGGATACTCAGGATTTTCTGAGTGTGATCCCTAAATGCAATAGTGCAATAGTGTGTGTTTGTGTGTGTGAAGGAAACTGAAATGGGGGTGGAAAAAATGAAGGAGACTGGGGGAGAGTACACACATACACCAAGAAGGCAATTTTACTATGGAAGTGAAGATTTTAGTCATGTGACACAAACCAAGGAACCTGGCAACATCAGAAGCAGAAAGAAGCAAGAGACAGATTCTGCCATTAGCCTTCAGGGGGATTGCAGCCCTGCCAACACACCTTGATTTTAACCCGGTAGTACTGATATCAAACTTCTGGTCTCTTAAACTATGAGAGAATAAATGATTATTGTTTAAGTCATCAAGTTTGTGTTTATTTGTTACAGAGTTATAAAAAATTTATACAATATCCAATATGTTATTTGCTGTCTAAATATTTTCTTAATAAACTTAAAATATTATGTACATTATAAAATGTTAATCTAATGTTATGAATATTTTTATAATGATGTACTTATTCATTAATAAAATCAATTATCTCTCTGAAGAAATGGCTTTGTATTAGAAAATAAACTTTATTATTAAATTTTAAAGAAACAAAGAAAAAAAAAGAGTAGGTAAAAAGTATGAGCACAAGCAGTTTTATAATTTGGTATACAATTCATCTCGTCTGTTTTTCTCTGTCTACCTTAAGATAATTGTAAGGCTAAAATGACCTAGTAACTATACCTAAAATGATTTTAGTTCTAAAGTGACATGTAAATACAGAAGGTAATATATTTTTTCCACTGTACTGTTGCCTATTTAGAGTTGGTAGAATACCCTATAACATGAACATCTACATCTCTCACCTTATTTTCCTTACTTTTCCAGTCTTTTATATTTCAATGAAAAGTTTCCAGATCTCTATTTTCAACTGAACTGTCTTTTTAACTGAACACAACGCAAATATTTAGTAAAAAAAATGTGCTTTTTTCTAATGGGGTAGATCAAATCAAACTTTCAGAATGCAAATTTTTCCTTTAGAAACTATATTTGACGATTTCATAAAAACAATGATGTTTGTGATGTGTGTGTGTATGGGTGCATATGCAGTGTGCGTAGTGTAATATAGTGTGGTAAAATTCACAGCCCTGAGATGGGATGATTTCATGCTAAGACATTTAGAAATCTCATGTTAGTTTTAAGCTGATATGTAACCCAGGTTATATATTTTCAACTTATCCATTAAGTTGGTAAAACATAAATAATATAAAATATATTTATCTAAATATCAGTTCATGTCTGATAATTTCAATCTTATTTACTTACTTTAAATAAGAATTTTCCATTATATCTCCTTAGTAGGTATTGAAAACTCCAAGCTCCTTACTGTGTTTTCAGATTCATTGCCCACTCAAGTCATGTGGAATATTCTGTCATTTACTAAAGTAATGGGTCTTTTACAGCTCCACATATTCAAATGTTTGCTCTCTATTTCTGTAATAAATTTATACCCTTATCTTTGTATAAACTTTCACATACTTCACGGTGAAAAAATTAACTTTCTATGTACAATTTCCCAACCGACCAAGAAAACTGAGCTGCACTGTAAGCTGTTTGTCCACTGCCTTTTATATCTTAATTATAGTATTTATTATGCAGTAGTGTTGTATATTTCTGAGCCTGTTTCAGGAGACAAACACTCCCCAAGTAAAATTAACTTTAATAAAATTATTGCGTTGTTAAAACTTACTTTTGAAATAAGTCAATATATACAATTGTATGCACATGTTTCAGAAAAAGTGATATTAGGTGAAAGATATAACAGAGAAAACTATATTTACAGTCAAAAAGAATATGCAAAAATAGACTCATAAATTAGTATTTGATTTAAAAAATTTTAATGATTTTTTAAAAGAATATAAAAATCCAATCTATTTTTATGTATAGATATAATTTAAAATTGAAAGAAATCCAAGCAAAGTTTTCTAATTCAACTGCAAGACACATTACTTTCATAAATTTCAACTATAGTCTTCAGAAAGATGCATATTTTTAGCATTTTTAGAGGAAAATTAGAAATAATCAAGTACTTTATTTTTATAGAGAGGAAAGCAAAGACAGTGAAATTGTCGATATATTTGCAGAAGACAGTTGTAGCTAAAATAATAAAGTGTATTCCTGTAACATACTCCAACCATGTTTCACTTCTCATATAACACTGGGGAACAAAATTTTTGTTGCATCCACAAAAACTTGTTCTTACCTTATTCGAGTGTGGTGATCTCAAATCTGACATTAGTTTTTCTCTGTAAACTACAGTGTTTTTTTGCAATTTAAGATTATATGTTTTCATCTTATTGTAAAATTTTCAACATTTAGTTTAACAATGAAGTAGAATGTCTTCTTGGGCATCATCTTTGTGAAAATATAATAATTTATATAATGCAGTTAATACACTAAAAGATATGATAACATCAGAATTTTTCAACAATTTCAAAATAGAACATATTAAAACACTTATTTTAATTATAAAATTTGCACAATTTTATTTAAATTCTATTCAGGAAAAAATTTGCATTTGTAGCTCTTGTGTTTGTGTACTTGTTGAGAACGATCTTGTTTGATGCTCCAGCAGTAGTCTGCCATCATATTTCTGTCCTATTGACCCTGATAATGCTCTTCCATCGTCTTCAGATCTTGATTAAAGCGTTCTCCCTGCTCATCACTAACAGCTCCAAGATTTTCGGGAAACTTATCAAGATGGCTATTCAGGAAGTGAATCTTAAAGCTCATGTTACATCCAATGTCACAGAAAGTCAACAGCATCCTTTGAATCAGAAGTTTATAGTTTTCTGCTCTATTGTTGCCAAGGAAGTTCTTTATAACTGCCACAAAAGACTGCCATGCTGCTTTCTCCTCCTTATTCATCTTCCTGGCAAATTCTTTGTTATGTATGAGGGTTCTAAGAGAAAAAGAAAGTCATCAGGTAATGTGCTGCAAACCCATTTCCAAACATATCCACTTATTGAAAAATATCCACTTATTCTTTTTTGGGGGGTTCCTATACATACATAATGCATATGTATTACACAGAAAGTACTCAATATATAATATAAATCTTCATTTATATTATATATGTATTCATAAGATAAAATATATTTTGAGCCTGACCAGGCAGTGGTGCAGTGGATAGAGCATCAGACTGGGATGTGGAGGACCCAGATTTAAGACCCCGAGGTTGCCAGCTTGAGTGCGGGCTCATCTGGCTTGAGGAAAAGCTCAACCAGCTCAAAAAACTCACCAGCTTGGACCCAAGGTCACTGGCTCAAGCAAGGGTTTACTCAGTCTTCTGAAGGCCTGCAGTCAAGGCACATATGAGAAAGCAATCAATGAATAACTAAGGTGCCGCAACAAAAATTGATGATTGATGCTTCTGATCTCTCTCGGTTCCTGTCTGTCTGTCTCTATCTATCCCTCTCTCTGACTCTTTCTCTTGCTCTCTCTCTCTCTCTCTGTAAAAATATAAGAATATATTTTCAGCAAAGCAGAATTATATGACTTGCTTTGTTTAAACCTAAATTTGTCTAAAGTATCTGTAAAATTTTGCTTTATTTTGGAAAACTAATTCAATATATATATATATATATATATATATATATATATATATATATATATATATATATATATATATATTGATGATTTCAGTGGAAAAAGTCTGTTATCATTATATAAAAGTTTGTGAAGACATATAAGGACAATTTCATTCTTAAAAATAAGCATTGTTAAATAGAGTCTTCTTTTTCCTGACCTCATGTTTTATGTGAACAGGGCACCTCTAGGTAAATGTAGATGCACCTTGGCTCAGAACACCGTGCAACTCTGAAGGTGAGTTTGCAGAAATGAAACGAGAGTGCAAAATTTCCTCTTGCTCTTTTTTCAGAACCTGCTTGATTGCCAGAGAGGTTGACTTCTGCTACTCCATGTAATAGCTGTTAAGCCTCTGCCTCAGGGAGGATAGTTTGCTGTGGGATTGGTAAGCAATGCCAGTGACTGTGAGTGAATTTGTATTCAATGTTAAGGTGCAGTCAGAGGCAGCTGTTTTTTGTTATATTATACACTATTGCATTTATCAACTTCAAAATGTTAATTAGATTTCCCTTTGCCCTACTCCTACTTTCTATTTTTGGCTTTCTGAATCAGGCAGGAAAAAGGCATGTTATTGATTTGATTCTAACATAGAAATACAATATAACCAGTAATAAGTCATCAGTCATACCACATCAAATGCACAGCATATTCATTGTGTAAATATAGACATCCCTCTGAATTATTTTAGACAGAAGTCTTTTCTTACAAAAGAATGAAATAAAATGAAAAATTTTTATTCTGCTATTAATATTTTCTGTGTGAACCTATACTGTTTATAATTAATATAACCACCTCACGACCATAACCACCATATAACCACCTCACAGCATTTAGAATAGATTCAAAATGCTGAGAATGTTCTGTGTGCGTGTGTGTGTGTGTACTGCATTTATTTATCCACTCATCTGTTGAGCATTTAGGCTGTAGCCTGTCATTTTTGATAGTGTGGATGAACTTGGAAGACATTATGCTAAATGAAATAAGCCAGACATAAAAGATAAAAACTGCCCGATCTCTCTTGATCTCTCTTATATGTGAAATATGAAATACTAAAAACTTTTAGAAGCAAAGAGTAAAATAGTAGTTGCCAGGCATTGGGTGGAGGAGGAAATAGAAAAATGTTGGTCAAAAGGTACAAAGTTTTAGTTATGCCCCATGAGTACATTCTGAAGAGTCAATGTACAATATGATTATAGTTAACTAATATTGTATTGTATTATTTCAATCTGCTAAGGTAGGTATTAAATATTCTCATCACAAAAAAAGTTAATTGTCACATAATGAATATGTTACCTTGACTGTGATTATTATTTCACTTTATATGTGTGTGTGTGTGTGTGTGTGTGTGCGTGTGACAAATGATTAGGTATAAACAATTTATAATTATCAATTGTACTTCAATAAACCTAGAAAAATGCTGAAGATGTGAATGCAATAATTTACAAAGTGTTTGGGTCATCAGAATTAATCATGAAAATGCAGCATGTTAACACTTATATAACATAACACTTGTGATATAATATAAAAGCTCTACAATTTAAAACTAGTTTGCATTATGTATTTTTGATATTTGCATTACATATACATATATATGTATATATATATGTGTATATATATATATATATATATATATATATATATATATATATGCAGATTTTATATATTAGCTTAAGGGAAAGGACATTAGGTAAGTATGTGACTACAGGTAGAAAGATATAAGTAGTGTATGTAAAGGATTTTTCAATTTTTCTCTTTTTTCACCATGACTCAAAAATAGATTTAAATTTAAAAATAATTTAACTCATAATATGAAAAGATAAAATTAATATTGTGAATGTTAGTTTGTATCATTTAAAAATTTGGAATATTAATTATAGTGAGTTGTATGAAGTGTTCTTTCTAAAAATTTTCATTTATCACTCATAAATCAAATAACTATAAGAATATGGAAAAGTGTCTCAGATCAAAAATGGTAAAATAATTTAGAGCACAGCATAAAATAAGTGCATTGTAATGCATTTCAAATTTAATACTACTAATAAAAAGTACGGCTCTTAAAATAAAACTATTTCTCTATTATCTTTTTTTTTTAATTTTTATTTTATTCATTTTTAGAGAGGAGACACAGAGTGAGAGAGAGAGAGAGAAAGAGAGAAAGGGGGGAGGAGCTGGAAGCATCAACTCCCATATGTACCTTGACCGGACCAGTGCAGGGTTTTGAACTGGCGACCTCAGTGTTCCCAGGTCGACGCTTTATCCACTGCGCCACCACGGGTCAGGCTTCTCTATTATCTTTAAAAAATAAAAATTAAAGCCAAACTTGCAGAATAGCATATAAATAAATTGTAATAAAATATTTATACTTAGAAAATATTATACATAACTTTGTTTATGTGCACACAATGGTCTTAAAGCAACTACTGTGGCCTGACCAGGTGGTGGTGCAATGGATAGAGTGTCAGATGGATGTGGAGGATACAGGCTCAAAACTCCAAAGTCACCAGCTTGAGCGCAGACTCATATGATTTGAGCAAGGTTCACCAGCTTGAGCCCAAGGTTACTGGCTTGAGTAAGGGGTCACTCCATTTGTTGTAGCTCTCTGGTCAGGCTCAAAACTCCGAAGTCACCAGCTTGAGCGCAGACTCATGTGATTTGAGCAAGGTTCACCAGCTTAAGCCCAAGGTTACTGGCTTGAGTAAGGGGTCACTCCATCTGTTGTAGCTCCCTGGTCAAGGTAAATATAAGAAAGCAATTAATGAACAACTAAGAAGCTGTAATGAAGAATTGATGTTTCTCATCTTTCTTCCTTTCTGTCTGTCCCTATCTGTCCCTTTCTTTCTCTGTCACACACACACACACACACACACACACACACACACACACACACACACAACTACTGTATTTCCCCATGCATAAGACTCTCCCATGTATGAGACACACCTTAATTTTGGGGTCTGAAATTTGAAAAAAAAAGTACTACATAAAGATATTGAACTCAAGTTTTATTCATCATAAAATTCATATAATTCCTCATCTGTGCAAAAAAGCAGGAAATGCAAACTAAAATAATCTACAACCAGTGTATAAGATGCACCCAGTATTTATTTTTTTATTATCTATTTATTTTTTGACACCCAGTTTTTAGATCCCAAATTTTTTGAAAAAAGATGTATCATATACATGGGGAAATATAATATCTTCAGTTTAAACACAAAGCAAAAAAATAAAAAGCTTGGCAAACTACAGAACGTTCAATTGATAAAAGTCAATGTCCAAATTTAAAAAAGTATATCATGTGGAAGAACTGAAACAAATTTAAACATGAAAAATCTAATCAATAAAATTTAAATTATGTTTTAGCATTTTTTTTCCAAATTGTTAATAACAAATAAGTATAGCTTGCAAATAAACCAAGATACGAAGGACACTAAAAGAATATTGAGTGTATGTATAAAACTCTTTGTAAGTTATTTGAAGATGTGTATCTCCAGAATAGGAAACATTATTTTATTCTTTATACTATTCAAACAGTAAAAACAACCTGCAATGTCAAGTGTTGTGTGGATTTCATTACATTCTCTTTAGAAAATATATTGGGATTCTTGATACTTATATTAAAGATGTAAAATTTTAATGCAGTTTGTGATTAAATTTTTAATGTATTATATGAGTACTTGAAAAAGAGATTTCCTGTTATAATAATGGCACATTTCAAAACATATAAATTTGCTTGGGAAAACTAAGTATATAATTTAGTTCATTTTTGCTATAGCCATTGTTTTATTTCAGTATTCTGATGTAGATCCAAATCATTTACTGAGTCTTGTCTTTATTGTCTGTTTTATAATTTTTACTTACACATTTTTATTTGCTTTATTTTATTTCACTGTTATTAAAGTTATTCTATGTATAAACATTCATGCGGTTATATCTGCATTATTTTCTTATATTCAAATGTTTCATCCTTACATCAACATTATTTGAAATTAGTACTCTGGCTTTCCTTTTTATATTCATGCTTTTCTGACCCATTTTTTATTCTTTCTATGTATGGGTTACCTGAACATGGTATTTCCTTTTCTTTATACCTAAATGGATGTGCTTCATTACAAGTATTTCTTTAAGATATATATTTGGTAGTGTTGTTATCATCTTATGTCACTCTGGTTATTTTTCTTGGATTGTTGCATCCAATATATTCTTTATATTCTATCTTTGATTGCATACTCATATTCTGCCTTGGACATGTGTTCTACATTTCCACTTGATTTTCTTCTATTTCATCCCACTTACTATGTTTCACTTTGTCTCTTCCCATCAGTCCTTCATTTTTCAGGAAAGTTACTGGTATCTTCTTTCTGTTTTTCTGTGTTCTGATAGCTTTGGAAAGTAAGGCTCAGTTGACTGTTGGTAATATAAATGGTTGAATTTACTCTCTACATTTTTTCACTTACTGAATTGAAAGTATTGTGCAAAGATTTATTCTATTCTATAAAGAAGTACAGTACTGGATAATCTCTTATTTCAGGATGGACTCCTGAGCCTTTGCCAGTGAAAGAAGCAATTTCATATTTATACTCCTTTGTTGTCACATGTAACCAGAAACTGTTCTCCTCTCATCCCCAAAGCAGAGATATATAGAAAAGTACCTCTATTGTTTTCTTGTCAGAGTCACAGTGTAAGACAATTACATAGATATTTTGGGGCACTTTTCTTCGAGCACCATTTTCTCGTTACTATTTTTGTTTGTTTGTTTAGTATTGTTTTCATTTCTGTTTTATGAATATTCTATATCCTTTTATTAAAGAATATAGAGTAGGCTATGTTATTACAACAAACATGCTTCAAAATGTCTATGTATTACCACAACAAATTTTTGTTTTCTTTTCATATCACAGTCTGCTGTCTATTTGATGACTTAGGAATCAGGCTATTCCACTGTGCAGATGTAGATCTGGAAACCCAGACTGCAGACTCCCTGGTGAGGGGTACTGGCTGGGAAATGTAGAATGAGCCAACTGTTATGGCCAAATCTTGAAGTTTTCATATCATATATGCCTGCATTCTACCAGGAAGAATTTACCGGTAATCTCATGGTTCGTGGCTTAACTGCCAGAAAGTTTAAGAAGGTCAGAATTCTGTGTGCCTAAAAAAATATGGCTTTGAATAATCTTATCTTTGACTAGGCGTATTAGTTATCAAATCACTTTATTCCACTTTTGCACATGGATCATTCTCATTCTTCATTGTGAGTGACAATATAAAGTCCCATCTGCTCACTGATTATTGCTCATAGTCTATCTCACTAGGAACTATCAAATCCAGATGTGACTCCCTTTTCTCTGGAGACCTACAAAATTAAAAACAAATTATCTTCCCTTCTCCAGCACACACACCCAATATGCAGTAACAGGGCAGGCACAGGACAAATGCAATAATCACTCCCATTTGGAAAAGTAAAGAATGAGATGCATATACGATCAACAACATAAGTGATTTAAATCCCATCAGGAAAAGATTTTATTAGAGTAACCAGGCATCACACTGGGAGTGAAGAAATCACCTGAATGAAACTCTGACTCTGTTCACTGGAAGGAATCCCTTGTCTAAGGATTTTGTGATCTCTGTCTCCAATCTCTGAGACCTCCTTGTATACTACTTTCTTTGGCCAAATCTGCACTAAAGAATGGAAACATTATATTTCTTTAGGGATCTACATTGAGCCTTTCCTAAAATAAAGTGGTGTACCCTAGGCTTTAAAAAATATTTGAAGATTTAGTCTTTTTTGCAAAAACTTAATAAACTTCTGATCCATTTATCTCTACCTGGTAAAATTCAGCCTCCACATTTATAGCAGGTGACTTTTGTATTTCTAGTCTTTTACATGATTGAATTGCTGTCCCTCTTGTAATTGTTACTTTGTAGCATGAGGTATGAGAAATAATGCTTTGAGATACAGTATAGCTTTTTAGAAGTGCAGCACCCTATATCTGTATCAATTTCTTTCTTTTTTTTTATAGGGATAGAGAGAGTCAGAGAGAGGGATAGACAGGGACAGACAGACAGGAATGAAGAGAGGTGAGAAGCATCAATCATTAGTTTTTCGTTGCCATCGACACCTTAGTTGTTTATTCATTGCTTTCTCACATGTGCCTTGACCCAGGGCCTTCAGCAGACTGAGCAACCTCTTGCTGGAGCCAGTGACCTTGGGTCCAAGCTGACGAGTTTTTGCTCAAGCCAGATGGGTCCGCGCTCAAGCTGGCGAGCTCCGGGTCTAGAACCTGGGTCTTCCGCATCCCAGTCTGATGCTCTGTGCACTGCGCCACTGCCTGGTCAGGCTGTATCAATTTCTTTACCATCAGAACTAGACCATCCTATAATAATACCTTGCCAAATTCCATTGTCTTTATTATTAAAGTTCCATTTTTTTGCTTACAACTTCTGTGTCCACAGTTTCTCTCTTAAATGATGATTCTGTGATTTATTTCTTTTTATAGTTGTGCCTTTCACCCAGTTCTCTCACAAAACTGTGGAAAGAGAAAGGGAGAAGTAAGACATAGAAAGGTTTGAAAGGACCACTTGTTAGTGGTTTGCTTCAATTTTGTTTAGACTCTATTGCCCAGAACATTATCCATGGTTTCCAAACCAACTTAGCAAAGGTGTGGAGAAATAGTTTTCTTGTTTTTTTTTCTTTTTTCCTTTTACAGGGACAGAGAGACAGAGTGAGGGATAGACAGGGACAGACAGACAGGAATGGAGAGAGGTGAGAAGCATCAATCATTAGTTTTTCGTTGCCATTGCAACACCATAGTTGTTCATTGATTGCTTTCTCACATGTGACTTGACCACGGGCCTTCAGCAGACTTAGCCATCCTTTGCTGGAGCCAGAGACCTTGGGTCCAAGCTGGCGAGCTTTTGCTCAAGCCAGATGGGCCCACACTCAAACTGGCAACCTTGGGGTCTCGAACCTCGTTCTACTGCATCCCAGTCTGACGCTCTATCCGCTGCACCACTGCCTGGTCAGGCTCTTGTGTTTTTAAGAAGAGAAAACAAAGTAATGAGTTTTCTTCCATATCCATTTATTGATGTCATAATAATTTTAGTGCCTTTTTCCACTTTACCCCAAGTAAAAAAATATAATAAATCACCCTGTGAATTTAAAAAGAAATTCTCTGATGGTCTTTATTTATCCATGTAAGAGAAGGTGTGTTTCTTGTTATTGAAGTAAATTAATAAATCCCTAAACCTACATACCCTCACTAAACATTTTTTAAAATATGTATGAGTTTTTATAATCTCCCTACTTTATTTTCTTTGATTTCTCATTCACACCTTAATTTGTCAGCTCATACTGCCTTTGGAAAAATAAGCAAGATGAGTGAATAAATGTTATAGTAAGAAAAACATATAAAGCTATTACTATGCAAGTTCAAAATTATCATTGACCTGTATTAGAAAATATGTATGAAATATAAACTAAAACAGTGAAAATAGAATTATATACTTTCTCTGTTTAATCAGTCTTGTACATATTTTGACCCTTAGTGACCCTAAGTATCACTGCATTTTGCTATCCATCAATAATCAAATCTATGGCATTTATTCAATTTTAATCTTAATGAATTTTTTATTAACTATCCTTAAAAATACTTTTATGAACCATAAGGGCCTAATTCAATAAAATCCTTCCTGAAAACTTGACCGAGCTGTTTGAAAAAAAATGCTTTTCTTAACTAATTAAGCATGGTCAGTTCAGAAGTGTGGTCACTTTAATTAGCTATCTGATTTAATGACCTCCTCTTTTCATCATTAGTGCCAAGATATTTCACTATTTGCATGACTTGTCAGCTAATTATAAAAATCTACTGTCTGCAAGAATTGCCACATTCCTTCTTGTTTTAGAGGTTATGCTAGAAGATTCACAACAAAGAAAAATAAGTATGATTCTTTGAAGGTCAATGCATATTTTTCCTTAAGCTTTATCAAAAAAGTCTTATCATTTCTCTAACAATCTTATCACATAGGATGACACATTAAACTTTAAAACAAGATTGATTTTTGTCATAGACTTGGTGACAACATCTTTATGCAAATTTTACTATCTTCTGGGGCCAGGGGCCAAGGTGAGAGAAAAAATCAACCTCCTCTTTGAGTCCCTCACTTAAGATATATATATATGTTAACTTGACACATACAAAAAATTACTTATCTTAAGGGTAAATGTAAAAACAATACCAAAATATTACTTTCCTTACCTTGCCAATGAGGTCTTGATATTCATACAATTTTCTTTGTATTGATGTTCTAATTAAGGTGTTTTGAGCTATATCTATTAAATTGATTTGATGACCATAACTAGGATGGTGAATACAAAATTGCTTATTCATTTTGTTATCGGAATAATATTTAAAAATCATCCAGATTCCACTTAAAATTTGAGCACATTCTTTCAATTCAAGTGATACACTGCAATCATTTTTGAAAGAATATTAATAAAATATAATTTAAATTGAGTAATTCATACTGTTTTAGAAATGACAATTTTACAAACACAAAAAAGCACCATTGTACTACCTCTGTGCTTTCTAGGTAACCCTAAGATTTTCTATGCTTAACTTTTTTACTATCATTTTATAATAAAATCAACTTTCTTTTAATCTGCTGAAATCTGAGTTCTCTCTATTAAAAGTATATTATTTTCAATTTGTGCAACATTTTCTTCAAAGTTTTAAATCATGCCTACATATCCATATTCAGTTTTATAACTTGTGAAGCACTATAAAAATAAAAATTTTAAAAATTGAGTCTCCTTCAAAAAGTTCTAGACACCAATAAAGAGCACTATTAAAAGTACTAATATATATATATATATATATATATATATATATATATATATATATATATATATATATTAAAATTTCTTCTATGGTCTATCTCTAAGCTTATAATGGTGATGTTAATTTATTATTTAATGCCATGCTAAATAAAGAAAAATTTAACTTTAGACTTATTAGTAAGAATATTTCTGTTCATCTTTATAAAATGCAAAATCATTTTTAAGTACCGTGAATTAACTACAAGAAGAGTGGAAAACACTGTACAAAACTATCTCAGTTATTTTTGTTTTACTTTTTGATAGGCGACATTGTACCAGCACTCTCTGCATTTGCTTTCCTAATAAGAATGAAAAAACAAAAGAAAATGAAAGAGAACATTAGATATACAGTATCTACATGCACTGGGAATAAAAATGTCTGGACTACAAAGAACAGGCTTTGGGGAGAAAACAGTTACTATCTAAAAATATTTATATGTACAATCATTATTTTGGAGCATTGCTCCCAGAAAACAATAAATTTTTAAAATAATCAAATAGAAGTGAGAAAAATGCAGCCAGCAAAAGTGAACACTTTTGTTTATATGAAGATAAACATTTATTATTTTACTAAATATAAAAAAGATAATATGGTATAGCTCATTATGTAAAACATTGATTGTAAAACATTATGGACACTAATAAAAGTATTTTTCTAAAGACACAGCTTTCAGTCACGTAAATTATGGTTTTTCAAATTTATTGTAGTTATTATGTAATTATTTAACACAATGCAGCATATTATGTAATTATTTAACACAATGCAGCATTTTAATTTTCTATAACAACCTTACTATTGAAACTCATCCCACATGTACCTTTAAGTAGGGTGAGAGTCTTAATTTTAACCTCTAGGTAGATGCCTCTAGGTAACTAGGTTCTTTGGACACTTCAAAGTATGACTGATCTCTGTTTCACTCTCCTCAGCAACATCTCTGGTGATCACGGGGGATTAGATCAAGGAAGAAACTCTAGCAGAGATTCATCCTTCAAGTATTAAGAGAGTGGAGGAGCATCAGAGAACTCAGCAGCAGGTCTGTGTGCCTCACAGTTATTTTCAACTGCTTGCAGTTCATCCCCTTTTAGATCCTCCTAGCAACATCTTTTTCCAAAAGATAGAATGTATCTTTAAATCTAATGTATCCTTTCTATCCTTAAAAGTTGTTAAGATATGTCCTTATTTTCATATTTTTGACCAATGAGTATCAAATTTAATTGGTTTCTTTGTTGCTGTTACTTTTTTTTCTTCAATCTGTTTTTTTTTTTTATGATTGTAACAACGTAGCTATCTTCTAAGACTTGTTCATTCCTAAACATAATAAGTAATCCAAAAACGTTGGTGATTCCCTGTTGATCATTAATTTAACAGTATAAATCAGAGGACCTCATGCATAAGGACTACTTTAGGAGCCTTGATTCTGGGAATATAAAAATACAGGAGTTTATTAGTTGATCCATCACAGATGTCAACAAAGAGGACACGTGAAGATGGAATAACGAGCTTATGTGTGTTTAGGCTTCAACATTGAACAGAGAATGCTCACTGTAGTATTTATTTTCTGCTCCATTTGTACTGGGAAATGGGATGGTGTCTAAGAGAAATGAATTTGAATAGGGTCATTAGATATTGATGATGTAATGTGTGAAGAGATAAAACCTCTGACTTTTAATTATGAAGAGAGAAAAACCTCAGCAGGAAACATGTGATACATAATACTTAGTAGTACAGGACCAACCCCAAACCAAAGACAAAAAGTTGAGAATTTCAAAGTAAAAGTAATAATTGTCTTAATTTGCATCAGAAATGTCTAGAAAATCAGCACATTAATATAGACATTATCTTTCACTTAACAACTAAGGTGCTGGAGCGAAGAATTGATGCTTCTCATCTCTCTCCTTTTAGTCTGTCCCTATTTGTCCCTATCTCTGACTCTTCCTATGTTTCTTTCAAAATAATAAAATAAAAATAAATAAATAAATTTAAAAAATCTCATAGTCTTTTCATCTAATTTATCTCAAGTTTCAGGTTCAAATTAAACCTTAGAAATTGTCTTATGTTACATTATTTTTTTTTTTGCCATTTTTCTTACTAGTACCATATGTCACATGGCTATAGCACAGCTGTAATTTCCCAGAGTGTTACCATTTAAACTTTCTCTACAAGTTTTTTGTTGTTTGTTTTAAGTCTCTTATGAGCATGAAATTGCTTCTGTAATTTTTCCTACTTTATTCTTTTGTTTCATTTTTATTCTCCCAAAAATCTCTCTTCTTTTTGGTACTGCAAATATTTCAACAATCTTAGGAAAGGAGACATATCCAAAATTAGGTGGATTCATTAAGATAATTCTTCACTCAAATGATCTTCATCTCCAATTCCTTTTAGTTACTTTTACAGTAATTCCCACCGTGGATCTTGTAACAACCCAAAGCTCTTCTACCACAGAAACCTTCATTGCAAACACTTTAGTCTCTCACCCCAGCTCTCTCACGGTCTTAGTAACAATATTGCTCGCTTCATTGTCTTCTAAGGTTTTGCTTACTGGATTTTTATTAGACTGTTTGTTGAGAAAACTATCTTTTTATTTTGTATTTTTGACACTTTGTCAAAGATTAGTTTACAACCTATATACATGACCTTATTTTTGGACATCTATCTTTTTCATTGGTTTATATGTCAATTTTAATTAAAGTATCATACTATTTTTATTACTGTCATTTTGCATTATATTTTGAAATTAGGAAGTATAGTGCCTTTGGTATTGTTCTTCTTTATCAAGATTAATTTGCTTATTCAGGGTTGTTTATGGTTTCATATGAATTTAGAATTATTTTATTTTTTATTTTTCTGAAGTGAGAAGTGGGGGGCAACAGACAGACTCCCTCATGTGCCCCACCAGAATCCGTGGGGCACGTCCATTAGGGGGTGATGCTTGGCCCATCTTGGGAGTTGTTCCACTGCAACTGGAGCCATTCTAGCACCTGAGGCATAGGCCATGGAGCCATCATCAATGCTGAGGCCAACTTTTCTCCAATGGAGCTCTGGCTGTGGGCAGGGAAGAGAGAGATAGAGACAAAGGAGAAGGGAGAAGGGTGGAGAAGCAAATGAATGCTTCTACTGTGTGCCTTTGCTGAGAATCAAACCTGGGACTTCCAAACGCGGGCTGATGCTCTACCACTGAGCAACTGGCCAGGGCAAGATTTTTTTTAATAAGAATTTTAGGCAAAGACCTTGAACAGATATTTCACAGTTATATGAAAAGATGTCCTAAAACATTACTAATAAGAGAAACAAAACTCTAAACTATAGTGAGATATAACCTCCCACCTGGTAAGATGTCTGTTATTTTTAAAGATTTAATAAGCCTTGGTGGCAATGTGAAGAAATTAGAGTCCTTGAACACTGTTTTTGGAAATGTAGAATGGGCAGCAGTTATGGAAATCACTATGGATATCCCTCAAAAAATTAAAAATAAAACTACAGTATAATCTAGCAATCTTACTTCTGGATATGCATTCAAAAAATTGTAATCAGGATCTCAGGGGTTATCTGTACTCTCGTGTTCACTGTAGCATTATTCACTACAGCTAAGATATGAAAACAATACAAATGCCCATCAAGAAATGAATGAGTAAAGAAACAAAAAAATATTATTCAGTCTTAAAAAAAAATTCTGCTGTTTGCAACAACATGGATGAACCTGGATGATACTGTGCTAAGCTGATCACAAAAAGACAAATAATTTATGATTCTACTTATATTAAGTATCAAAATAATTAAACTTATAGAAGCACAGAATATGATTGCAGTTGTCAAAGATTGGGAGGCTGTAAACAGGGAGAGATATTCAATGTATATAAAGTTTCAGTTATGCTAGATGAATAACTCCTAGTAACTTTTTTCTTACTTTTTAATTGAATTTATTGTAATGACATTCTAGAATTTATAATTTGTCTATTGTATTATGTGTTTATCACCCAAGTCAAGTCTCATAATAATTTCTAAATATTTGTTGTACAAAATAGTGCTTATAGTTAAGATGGTATCATGCACTTCAAAGTTTAAGTGGGTATATCCCACAGTAAGCACTGTTATCATGAATAAAAAACAAAATAAAAACAAATCAATGATATTCAAGATATGTCTATTATCTTGATTCATGTGACAATGTTATGGGTGATTTTCATATGTCAAATTCATCAAGTCATTCACATTATATATGTGAAGTGTTTTGTATATTAGGTATACCTTTAAAATGTTCTTAAATATAATTATCTATGAAAATTTTATTTATTATATTTTAATAACTAATATATAAATAAAAGGACATGATACAGTCCTGATTATAGGCATAATTTAATGTATTAAATACAGTTTTACTTTCCTTCTTTATCATTATATGCTGCTTTTGAAAAATGGAATTTTGAATTATAATTATCAGCACCCAATTACATTTGACTTTCACATTCTAAAAACAACTAAACTTTGCTCAGGACAAATATATCTCTATTTCTCAGAAGTATGGGGTTATCTCACTTCTAGCTATAATAAAATGACTTTGTTTAATTTCACTGAGCTTTATAAATTTTAAGAAAATATTGTCATTCATGCTTATTCTTTATTTTAAAATAATTCAAAATTGACTGAGCATTTGTGAATCTATTCATTATATTGGACAATAAAGCATATGAATTAACATTTTAAAATGTCAAACACCTTTGCTTAATTGAACCGATTTCTTACAAGATGTTGGTATGCAATATCAATAAACCAAAAACACAAGTTTGACCTTCCAAACGGTCAAATTAACATTTAAAATAAATCTATACATATTAAGACATGACTTCTTTTTGAAAACATTACATTATTTATCTATTCATGGAGATTAAATAATGATAGTGAAAGGACAAATTGAAAATAAAACAGATTACTCATTTTAAACTTCAACATTGAAATATCAAACTTTAAATTACTTTTTAACATGCAGTCTTATTCTTTAGATGCTAAAAATGATATTCAATAAATATGTCATTTAAAACGGTTGCTGATTTGTTAAGAGTCATCTGGAAATGCTAACTAATTTTCTCAACTTACAACTCTTTGAAGGTACTATACATTCTTATTGCCATGGTTTAGAGATAAAAAGCAATGCAAGCAAAATGTAAATAATGCATCCAACACAGAGAGAATATGGTGGAACTAAGGTGTGGCCTAATGTCTTGGCAACACTGAATTTTCATTTGGTTATGAAGGTTAATAAAATGTAACTAGGCATCTTTGATTTCTTCAAATAATTATACACACATGCCTAAAATGTGTAGAATCATAGATACACATACATATGCATGGGTATATATGTTCAGGTGTGTGTGAAAGTTCGTATCGCACAAATCTTTTGTTTGTAATTCCACAGGCCCTTTCATTTTTTCTTTACCCAATTCAAGTAATATTTTTTTTTTGTTTCTACCATTCATTGATCCTGCTAAACAGTCAATTCATCCTTTAAGTATTTCTTAGTTTTATTAATATACAAGAAATACTTTAGTTAAATAGTAAAGTGTTTCAATAAAAGTGGAAATTCTTTTATAAAATATTATTTTTAACTCACAGAAATGAATACTCTTACAAGAGTGAAAACCTAATGTTAAAACTTCTAAGATAAAGCTTATTCTTTTTTAGTTTACATCAGTAAACTTGTTCTAAATAGATGTAAAGTGTGTGTTTCTCCTTTTTCAAAATTTTAAAAGTTGAGAATTTAGAGGAATGTTGGTTGTCGGTTGTCTGGGTCATAGAACAAATGGACATTCCCCAATCTCTAAGTAATGCCTGTGGTCTATGAATAGACCCTTCCTCTTCTCTCAAATGAGATGCTGTTTTTGTCTGTGGAATGACTGCTATTGATCTCTTTGCAATCCCACAGTTATTCCAAGCAAATATGCCCACATTGGATGCAAACATAAGAAGAGTTTTAATCAGACTATAAATAACTTAGATCCTCTCTCTGCCTGATAATATAAACAACAGATAGTCATGTTTTTTTAGTTGTGCAGATCATTATAATTTAGACAAAGAAAAACAGAAAACTACTTGGACAGCATTCATCATAGTATATATAGTATTAATCATAATATAACACTTTCAATAAGAATCGTCTGAAAATTTAAGAAACCAGATTTGCTAAATATAATCCTTTTGATTTTAATGAGAAATGTAAATTTACTTATATTTTATTCCCCAATTAAACCTGTCATAGAGTAGGCATAATTTAGAGTTACTTAGAACTTCAGAAAATATTAAAAATTATGTATTTTATTGATTTAATTAGATTTGTTATTTTCTTAATTAAATAATTAATATATACTCTTTGATTATATATTAACCAAATGCCCTTGACAGGCCTCCTCAATTAATAATTTATGTGTGTAACTAAATTTTAATAAGACAAGATTGAATAAGACAAAATTAAAGACAAAAATCATTAAATTGAATAAATTAAAGACAAAATTGAATAAATATAAAAACAAATAGATTCTCAATGTGACCAAATATAATTATATTTTATAAGATTTTTAGAGATATTTTCTTAGAAAAACTCTACACTTTCAACTGAAATGGTTGTATTAAATTATATGATTTCCGTCATTAGTTATAGTTACATGTGTAATGTTTCATTCAAATAACTAATAGAGATACTGATTTAATAAATGTTTATTTGAATATTTCACTCTCTTAAACTGAATTATACAAAAGCTAGTTACCTTAAAGAATCCATGTATCACATTATATGTTGCCTATTCATTTCTCCAAACCATGGCACAAATATTAAGAATGGTGCTATAAAGTCTACTACAGAAGAAATTACAAAATAGAATCTGCTAAATAGTTTCTCATTTTACATAACATGATTAAACATTTAAGGAATTGTGTAAATCATGATGTTGAGATTCTTGAGAGAATAAAGTGGCATTAACATGTGTTAATCCTGACTAGGCGGTGGCGTAGTGGATAGAGCTTCGGACTGGGATGCGGAAGACCCAGGTTCGAGACCCCGAGCTCGCCAGCTTGAGCATGGGCCCGTCTGGCTTGAGCAAAAGCTCGTCAGCTTGGACCCAAGGTCGCTGGCTCCAGCAAGGAATGGCTCGGTCTGCTGAAGGCCCGCAGTCAAGGCACATGTGAGAAAGCAATCAACGAACAACTGAGGTGTTGCAACAGCAACGGAAAACTAATGATTGATGCTTCTCACCTCTCTCCGCTCCTGTCTGTCTGTCCCTATCTATCCCTCTCTCTGATTCTCTCTCTGTGTCCCTGTAAAAAAAAAGAAAAATATGTGTTAAAAATAAACAATTAAATTTACTATATTTTTAAAGTATGACATTTTCATTGCATGTTGTATAAGCTAAGTATTTATAACAGAAAATTTACAAAAAAATTTGATCTCTCTTGTCTTTACTTCTCTTGAGTAAGGGTTTGATGAGGAAAAAGATTCATCATTAAAACTCAAGTTTTCTCCACTTATCTTTTATTCCATGTGTTTTCTCCACAGTTAAGAACATGGGTTGGATGAGTTTACAAATGAAATTACTTCATAATTATGTTCAGGGTACCATTTTGGAATGTTAAAAATTGTATATTTAATATTCTAAGAATTTTAGCTAAAACTTGAAAACTGAAGGTGATTTGAGATGATTACAACTAGTTTCTAATGATGATAATGAGATATTATTTATAGATAAAAAAACCTATTCAACATGTATATATAAAAGAATATTAAAAATTTCAAGAACTTGTTCATGAAATAAAGAATTTGGAGCAGTAAAATGTGCCATACCAGTTGGAACCCCTTTTCACTAAACTGAGTGGTAAGGAGAGAATTACCAACAGAGATTGGGTTTTACAGTAAGAAAAACAAGTGGCATCTTACCACCAATAATAATTGCTGATTTGCAATCACTTGAAAGTTGCCAAATACTAATACTAAGATGGAAACTCAGATACTTTTTTTCTTGGCTGTTAGTTGGTGATATTCTTCATTTGCTCCTAAGCTGTGTTGACTGCCATATGAGACATCACTGAAAGAGATGTGAAAAAATAACCAATGTTTGTTTGGAATGATTCTAATGTAATAACCATAAAAGGAAGTCTCTTCAGAAAGCCTGTAAAAACCTGATCTAGGAAGGTTTTTTAAAAAACTGTATTGAGTGACATTGGTTAATAACATTATATAGGTTCCAAGTATACATTTTTATGCTATATAATCTATATATTGATTGCATGGTATGCCCACTACCCCAAATCAAGTCATCTTCCATCACCATATATGTGCCCCTTTACTACTTACTACCCCTACCCCCTTACCCACTAGTAACCAACATGCTGTTGTCTGTGGCTATGAGTTTCAGTTTTATATCCCACATGTGAGCAAAATCTACGGCCATACCAACCTGAATGTGCTCTATCTGGTCTGATTCAGAATGGCTTCTAAGACTAAGAAAAAAATCTCTTGGCTTCTTAGAATCAGACCATTAAATAAGCAGTACTCTGAAGTTCCATCCTAGGACTGGTTAGGATGGCGTTGGGGGTAAAGAAGAGCATATTTTAAGAGTCATAGTATTTCCTCTAGCCTCAGAAAAATTTGAAGTTTTAATCTTTGTTTAATCACCTTTGCTACACTTATTGATGGAGCGCCTAAGATTAGCAACACATATTGTGGTATATCCTTTTTCTTTTTAAGACTTGGGAGGAGGGAGCATAAGGGATGAGCCGAGGGGAATAAAGGGGGCATGGGGAGATATATTTGGTGGAACAAACTTGAATCTATGTAACACAAATTAAAATCATAAATAATAAAAAAGACTAAATAATATTTCAGTCTACGTATCCACCACATTTTCTTTATTCATTCATCTTTCAATAAACACTTAGATTTTCTCCATATCATAGTTCTTGTGAATAATACTGTATCAAGAAAAGTTACAATCAAACAGGTTAAACAACAATACTTAAAATACACTCTTTGTTTTATAATTTATCATCTGTATTTTACATGCATTCATTATTTTCTCAGGCACATCAAGCATATTTTTAATAAGGCATGCTATGTTGACTTAGTAATTTATTCAACGGTATTTATCATGCATTGATAAACACTAGAGACACTGCACTGAACTAGAAAGATGTGGTCTCTGTCATCAAAGTGCTTGTTTTCTAGACATGTCGAGCAGGAAGATACATAATGTATGCTGATGTCCAATTTTCACCAAAAAATCCCATTGGATAAAAAGGTATCATGCTATCCTTAAAGCAGACTTGAAATGATGTGGGGCAGTAGTGACAGTTTAGATACAATTTCAATTCACAAGTTTATTATACAATACAGAGCTATGATTGCTGCCACAGGGCTTTATATGAAACACCAGAAGTCATTTTCTGAAGGACTCAATTATCTCTGCATGATGTGGTCCTAAATAATTAACATGCCCTCTAACCAAAGAATCTTGATCTTTTTAAATAAAAGAAACAAACAAACAAAACATAAAACATAGATGTTTTTGACAGGGCATGCTGGCTACAATGTGCTAATGTGTTTTACAATTTTTTTTTTTTTTTTTTTTTTTAGTTTATGGCTAACTTCCATATTGCCTGGCACAATATCTGGCAGACACTTTTAAGTAAAAAATTCCCTAATCACCATCATGTAATAAACCCAACATGTTCACAACTTTTATGGCATAACAATGTGTTTGCTTTACAAAAACAACCCCGTTCTGTTTAGGAAAATTTTGATAACTGATGACATGTAAATAGCTTAAATATTTGAACAGTTTTTTCCTGATTATAGCTCCAGACACCCAGTTTTAAACCAAGTGTTCAACATAGTTGTCTTTACTTAGTCATGGAATTTTATAATTCTGAGAAATGGATAGAATAATTTTTGAATTAGCACTGTTAGTGTGTCAGCACCAATATAAAATCTTGTACACTTTGAACTTTTGATAAAAGGTTAACAACCTGTATGAAAATGTATTGTTCCTCTAACATGTCTCAAGGATGGTTACACTGTTGCTTCATATACAGTACTCACAAACAGTAGTGCACAATTAAGTCTATATAATTCTTGTGACAGTTCCTCTGAAGATACTGTGGGATTTTTTTCAATTGTTATTTTTCTTTCAATTGTTATTTATATATAATGTTATTTTTATTTAAAAATTAAATTTAAAAGGGTAACATAGGTCAATATATAAGGTTATTAACATTAGATGATATATAAATTTCAGATGTATAACATTATAATTCTATATATGTGTGTTCACTGTCAAAGATTAGTTTCCTTCCTTTACCATTTATTTAATTCCCTTTACCCAATTTGCCCTCCTGCATGTCCCTTATCTTCTTGTAACCACCATTCTATTGTCTGAGAAGACATGGTTATAAACCTACACTTCAGTGTCTATAATAATAAGGAAAGACAGAGTATAATGATGGCCACCTTTAAAGCTTCATCTTGCAAAGTACTTATTTCTTTGTTAATGAAAGTATTAAAACTAATTTTTCCTTATGACTAGTACTGAATTATAAGTCCATAGACTAAGTATTATAAAAGTAGAATGGGATTATTATTACTGGCTTCAACTAATCATGATTCATGCATTAGGTATCTGATAAGACTTTATCTTGTCTAAGATTTAGGCATCTCTTGTCTTTCTTATATAAAATATAATTTTTTTGTTAGATATCAAAGAAAGGGCAAATAAGGGTAATAAATATTGAATAGTACCATTAATAAGCAAAAAACTATATAAAAACTTGTAAAACTTTGGGAATTTATTCTCTAGGTTTACAAAAAGTAAGAATGAGTATAATGAAACACACACACACACCTTCACACATCACACACATACAGAATATCTAAGACTACTACTTACGAAGGATATAATTAAGAGTATGAAAACATTTAGTCCTAATGATACATGAACTCCTATGTTTATTGCAGCATTATTCATGATAGCTAAGACATAAAACAATCAAAGTGTTTTTCAAAAAGTGATTGGATAGAGAAGATGTGATACACATATACAATGGAGTACTACTCAGCCATAGAAAGAGGAAATACTACTATGTGCAGCAATATGGGTAAATCTTGAGAGTATAATGCCAAGTGAAATAAATCAGAGAGGAAAAGGGAAGAACCTTATGATTTTACTCATATGTGAGATATAAAACTGAAAGCTTCAAGTGAACAAACAAGACTAACAAACAAACAAAAGCTCATATACAACATCAACAGCAGTTACCTAAGGGAAGTGGGGTAAAGGGGGAGGTAGTAAAGGGTAAAGTCGGTAAACACACAGTGCTATATACAGATAATATAGTATAGTTTTGTACAATTAAAATTTAAATATAATTTTATTAACCAATGCCATCCAATAAATTTAATAAATAAATATCTAAAAATTAAAAATAAAATATAATTTTAAAACACTATGCATAAGTATCTTAACAAAAGCCTCAGGGGACCCCCGAATGCCAAACACTTGCCTCTGTAACTTCCCTAATTGTGCAGTACCCTAAGTCTTCAAGACAATCACAGTAAATCATTCTGCCCGTATAGCAATTTCTTCCCTTTTTTTTTTTTTTTCCTGGCTTGCCTTTCTGACACAAAAATGACCAAATATGACCATTTGCCAGCTGTAGTACTAAGTTCAGTGGGAGGTTTACTCTAGTCTCTGGTAGAAGCACATTCCCACTATGATCCAGAACACTTACACCTTCAAAACATGCAGTTGTAGGTAATGGGTATTAAAAATTAATTTAGTACCTTATTAAATTAATGTCTTATTTTTTCAAAAAAGAAGTTTGGAATTAATATATGTGATAAAGGGGAAACAAAGATAATTCTTGAAATTTCTAGTTGTTAAAACTAGTGACGCCTGACCTGTGGTGGTGCAGTGGATAAACTGCCAACCTGGAATGCTGAGGTCACCGGTTGGAAACCCTGGGCTTGCCTGGTCAAGGCACATATGGGAGTTGATGCTTCCTGCTCCTCCCCCTATTCTCTCTATCTCTTTCCTCTCTCTCTCTCACTCTCTCTCTCTAAAAATGAATAAATAAAAATCTAAAAAAAAATTTAAAAAAAACTAGTGACAAACACAATTTCCCAGTCCTGCAAATTTTGTTTTTCAATTGTATACTTTAAAATAGTAAACAGAAGGCTCCTATGTTTGTGCCTCAGCACAACTCCAGTAACAGAAAACAAGGTATTATTTTTAAGATACAGAATTGTATGTTTATTTTAATTTACTTATAATTTATGATTTCTTTTATTTGTCCAACAGTGGCCAGTTTGTAATGTTTATAATTATCGTTATTCACTACTGGTAAAATTTTTATATATTTTTTATGCAAAGTATAAAACTTCTCATAAATAGGAAAAAATGTGCAAAAGGTAATAATGCTTACAATTTTTATTACTTCCTTATCAATGAGCAAGATGCTCTCCTCAAACTATTTTCCCTAATAATTATAAAAATGATGAGTCTACTTTTGAAGAAATATTGAATGAGAACTGTTATTCTTTGAAAACCTGACACAATTGATTGTTTTGAAATATGTATTTTATTTTAATTAAATACGTTTCAGTACCTTTGAAACAGCCTGCTAATATCATATTTTAATGAACAAAATGGGGTAACTGTTAAGAATATGATACCTGGGCCACCAGTGACAAAGCTATGGTTCAGTAGATCTAGGATGGAACGGTGATATTTGGCCTCTTTAGTAATTCTTTGTTTGAAAAAAAATATATTGCAGTCAACCTATTTTGTATTCTTGGTCAACTGCTGAATCAAAGCTATGTAAGATTTCCTGCAGTCTTTCCATATCATCCCCTTTCACTTACATTTTCAGTATTTCAATGATTATAGAATAATAATTCTTATTAGTGCTATAGTACATTGCTAATTTTCTATCTAGCATTAACCATTCTTCCTTCATCCATGCATACCCATCCTTCTTCATTTTTGAACCTTGTAAGGAAGGAAGTTTTCATACTATCGTTGACATCATCCCCTGTTGGCCAATGTGTTTTATTATATTAGAAAATCAAATTAGCAAATATAATTTCACAGGGAGCAAGGTTGGTTACAAAAATGTGTCCAGACCTCATTTTTAAAAATAAGAAAATTTCCAAAGCATTCGAGAAACAATTTCTTTAATTCTTAAAAAGAGAAACATGAAAAGGTATATTTGGGTCATCTCATGTCTCGCCTGAGTATGCAGTAGGCACTCAAATAACGGAATGGAATCACAGGAGAGCAGATCTAGAATCCGGATTGAAGGAAGACTGTTTCCCATCACACTCTGCAATTTTTCAACTGCATAAACATAAAATTCTCATACTGTTTATCATTTTGAATTGTAATTTTTATTATATGCAGCTTAAAACACTCTCTGTATTGAATATACACAAGATTCTATGCAGTGTACTCTGTAATAGCTCTTCAAAAGTCCAGGTCTTAGATCTCTAATGTACTATACAATATGTGATGTGTGACTCATAGGTACCTTGGACACTGTCGGTCTAAAGATATGAGTACCTTCAAACCTGCTCCTCCTTTTATGTTTCCACCATGATAGCACATGAATACACAGAGTCAAAGGAGCCATAAATCTGCAAGACATATCTGACACTTTTTCATTTTTATTTCCTATTCTCTGTGACACTTTAATATTTAACAACTAGTTCTAAAAATAAAGAAAAGTCCTGAACTTAATCCCTTTTAAAAATTTCTCATGCTGTAAATACTCTTACAGTGGCTGATTTTAATCTTCAAATATTATCAATTTTCTCTCCTGCCAACTATAACCAAAACAGCTAAAGACAGCTGTAGGTGTTTTCATACTGTAGTTCCTGAACCAACAATATCAGAAATAACCTGTAGACCTGTCAATTTTTTTGACATGTAAATTATCATGCCTGACCCGACTGGGAAACACATAAAGGAAAAAAAAAAGTACATCTTTTGTGGTTGGGATCTGGTGAGCTGTGCTTTAAAAAGCTCTTCTGATATTTCTTCATTGTGAACCGTTTTAGGGAGTTGTAGATGCACAAAGTCAGATAAATCTGAGTTCTATATCATGGCAAAGAGGAAAGCTACATGGACCAGCAACACCTGCATTAGACAGTAAGCTAAAGAAATACATTTTCTTTTTAGTTTATCAATTAATAGTTTATTTATATCAGTATATCAGTTAAGAGTTCTCCAAAGAAGCAGAACTAACAGGTTATGTGTTTACATATCATTTGTTTAAAAGAATTGGCTTATTTGTTGTGGTGTTAGGAAGTCCTAAACACATAGGGCAGGCCAACAGGCTGGAGAGTCAGGAAGGATTTTATAATGCAACCTTGAGGCTGAACTTCATCTTTGGGAAAACTCAGCTGATGTTCTTAAGACTCTCAACTTTAATTGAGCACAATCTCTTCTACAGTCTTAACTGATTTTATTATTCTTTGTTTTATTATGTTACACAGATTTCTCTTTTTAACCCTTTGAGTAGTCTGAATGTTCATGTACATCCTCGTGCCTCTTGACCATCCAGAGTATGATTATGTAAAATTTTTTAAAAGTGTATAAGGTAACTTTAAAAAAAGGCAAATGTATGTTCTTCTTGTTTCTATAAATTGGTTATCAAACAAACATGATTTTAAATTAATAAAACTGTAACTAATTTCATTTTTGGGAAAAAAGAACTCACTCCCAGCAAGTATGAAAAAAACTCACTACTCAAAGGGTTAAGAAATTGAGTCTGACCAGCAGTGGAACAGTGGATAGAGCATTGCCTTGAAATGCAGTGGACCCAGGTTCAAAATACTGAGGTCGCTGGCTTGAGTATGGGTTCATTCAAAGGATTGTGGGCTCACTGGCTTGAGCAAGGGGGCACTGGCTGGCTTGAGCATGGGATCATAGACATGACCCCGTAGTCACTGGCTTGAGCCCAAAGATCTCTGGCTTGACGCTCAAGGGCACTGATTTGAGTCCAAGTTCGCTAGCATGACCAAAGTGTCACTGGCTCTGCTGGAGCCCCCAGTCAAGGTACATATGAGAAAGAATTCAATTATCAACTAAGGTGCCACAATGAAAAATTAAAAATTGGTGCTTCTTATCTCTCCCTTCTTGTCTGTCTGTCCCTATCTGTCCCTCTCTCTCTTTCTAAAAAAAAAAAAAAAAGAAGAAGAAAAAGAAAGAAAAGAAATAGAAAATAATTTGAAGGCAAGACCTTCTACTAGAAAAAGATTATGACTCACTTAATTGTGATACTTTCTTTATTACAATGGTTTAGAACTGAGCAAGCAATATTTTTGAAGTATGCCTGTACTTAAAGTCAACTGATAGGAGATATTGACCATAACTACAAAATACTTTCTCAGCAGCATATAGATTTATTTTTATTAAATAATTGTGTTATAGCTTAGTCAAGGTGGGATATAAAATTAAACATGACAACCAGCTAATGTTATCTTGACTAGTAGAATCACTTTACTTTTGTATTCATTAGAAAAAATATATATATTACCTATAATTATATATGTATATATTTTAATTCTTACAATGTATTACACTCTTTTCTGCCTTAAGACCTTTTGTATGACTTTCTCTACCTGTAATGTTTTCTTTTTAAGGCCCTAATTCTTATTCAAATCTTATTTCTTAAGTGTTATTTGCTCCGAGCAGTTTCCCTAACTCTTCATTTAATAAGACACATCATTTTATTCTTATTAATGACACTTTAGTTATGTTAGTTACATATATGTTTATGAGTTTGATTTTATAACTACTCTGGGGACTGAATGAAAGCAGGAAGCATGTCTCTTTATACAGCTCACATTCATTATCACTTTTAATTTTTATATTTAATGGTGAGATTTTTTGTTTTTATCAATGAAGTTACTGTCTTATTTAGGGTACACAAAATGACTAACGAAGGTGCTTCCTGAAGTAAAAATGAATATAGAATAAGTATTGGACGAAACAGTTATATATACCAGCTGTAACCACATAACCAGTTACAGAGATGAGAACTGTAATTGTCATTAGTATTTCTAAAATGTTGTAGTATATAATAAGCAAATACCTTGCTTTATTTTTTACTCTTCTCCTTATCTTACAACATAAGATGTATTGACTTTATATTATAATATTTAACTATTTTTAGTATGTTTTAGTGCACACAGGATTGTTATACAATATTTGATGACACACAACCTTTACTTGGAAATATGGTTCTTATTTAGATCTTAAATAAGATTTAAGAAGCTGTATTAACTAGACACGGAGTGGGCTTAATGATAGTTAATTTTATGTGACAACTTTGCTGGGTCATGGTGCTCAGAGATATTTGCGTAAAGATTATTCTGGATGATTTGTAAGGGTGTTTTTAGATGAGATTAGCATATAACTCATTGAACTCCAGTAAAGTAGATTGCTCTCTGTTATGTGTATGTACTTCATTTAATTAGTTGAAGGTCTGACTAGAATTAAAAAAAAAAATGACCTCCACCAAACTGGAAGAAATTCTGCTGCAGACAGCCTTCAGACTTGAGCATCAGCTCTCCTGGGACTCCAGCGTGCTACTCTATGTTGAAAATTTTGAACTTGCCAGCCTCCATAATCCTGTGATCCAATTCATTAAAATTCATCTCTTTCTATCTATATTCACATCTTGGTTTTTTTTGTTTCCCTGAAGAACCCTGATGAATACAGATTTTGTAATAGAGTTTTGTAAAATACATGAAATTGCATATATAATCTGATACATAAATAAATTTATTGGGAAGATGGCTCAGTTCTTTATCCAGATACTCAAAGTGTTCTGTAACTTAATGAAGCTTAAGAACCTTAGCTAGGATGCCTCTTTATGCAGTAATATATTTATTATATCAGTAAACCTTAAAGATGAGTGCTTATGGGCTTAATTGATCCAAATGTACAATCTCCATTGTACAATTTATCTAGCTGAAACAATGGCTATAACCAGGTAATAATCAATATGTAACATTATAACCAGGTAAAGATAAATATGTAACATTTATTCATTGTGATTCTAAGAGTATAAGATGTGAACATTCTTCAATCATAATCTACTTTTGATTCTCGATTTCTTGAAAATAAATGCCTGAAAATGAACTAACTCACATACTTATATAGCCTCATTCACTTTTTAAGTATGAAAAACAATTTTTATGCAAGAGGTAATTGGAAGATAGAATTATGGAGAAATATTCTAAATCTGTACAATTAGTGTTTGTGTGAGGTGAAATTTCCTTAAAAGCAAATTATAATATTTATCTATGAAGGACAAACATAATGGTAAATAACCAATTTTATTTTTTATATGTTTCTAAAAGTTTACAATATAAACTCTTTAAGCATTCAATAAAGTCATGAAGAAAGAAAGATATAAAATAAAAAAAACAGACATATTTTGTTACTGCATCAGTATTTTACATATATTGTACCTAAGATAACTATAAAAAGAAACTCTAGCACCTAAAAAGGCTCAGACTTCTAACTATCTGAGAACTGAAAAATGATTCTCCTTTCAAGTCTATACAGCTTTCAAAATATTCCCGAAGGCAATGCCTCAAGTGCACTGCAGATTAAGCCCTGTTTTCTTTAAGTTCTTTCTTCCCGTCATGCATCTGCTGGCACTGAACCGCTTCTTTCCCACTGTATGTAGGAAACAAATGGTAATCTGTGATCTAGTAGACACAAACCAATATGTCTTTTGAGACAATTTAGGCTGGACAGAAATACTATTACCCCTTCTCACAATGAGGTTCTTTGGTTTAAATTTTGCTCTCAAATTTTATTCATTGAAGAATTTCTGAAATGTGTGTTCTAGCTCTTTACAAATCAGAAAAGAAATGCAAATGTCAGACAATAACAGAGTCTGCTGTCTACGCAAATCAAGAGTGAAAGACATTGCGGTATGTTTTGTTCATGAGTTAAAAATAAACCCTTTTGAGAAGTTTTTTTTTTCTTTTTTATATAAATAATTCAAATGAAAGCACAACTTTACAAGTATCTTTATTTCTTTGTTTATTTTGACAGGCTATTACTCACCAGCACTTGTAATTTCTTGCTTTTTATTTATCTGTCTCAAAGAATCCAAAAAAGTGTCTATAGTATTATATTGTTTAGTGTTTACTTGAATGTAATGTTACATAATATCAATCAAACTAAGGTTCACATTACTTTTAGAGTTAAAGTCAAGATTTATATTACATTGGAAGAATAGAATAAAAAGAAACTAATTATGAGATTGCAAAAATTATTATTGTTTGGAATGTTTTAAGCTTTTGCATTTATGCAAAGACTTTCTTTTTGCACAATATAAACATTACTTTTATTATAAATTGAATAAATTTATTAGTCTTGGATAATTTCAAAATGTTTATTATGCATTTTTTCATGAGTCATTGGTAGGGAAACCTAAATGTTAAAAATTTGACTTCAATACTAGCAGATTTTAGGTGTAATAAATAGGAGATATATAAGGATTAAGAAATAGATAATTTGTCTGCTATTCTCTCTTAATGGTTTCCTTGTGTTTACTTTGAAATGCAGTGAAAAGTTTACCTTTGAAATGCCAAAATGTTGGGGAAAGTTTACATCGGGAAGGGACTTGACAGTTAGAGGAGTCTAAATCACAATAGTTGTTTGTAAAGTCCTAGCCACAGGATTTTTTTAAAATTTCTTTTTATTTATTCATTTTAGAGAGAGAAGAGGAAGACAGAGGGGGGAGAAGAGCAGGAAGCATCAACTCCCATATGTGCCTTGACCAGGCAAGCCCAGGGATTTGAACCAGTGACCTCAGCATTTCAGGTTGACATTTTATCCACTGTGCCACCACAGGTCAGGCTGTTACTGTGCAAAGTTAAGCCTGCTAAATTAATTAGAAACTCAGTTCAACAATCTTAAAGGCTTTACTTTTTATCCTAAGAAAACAAAGAGTCTTTTTGCAGAAAATTCCCAGAGGTAGATGATCCCAGAGATCCCAAGTCCTGTTCCTAGAAGACAGCTGACCGTGACTGTGTTGAAAATTTACAAGGACACCAGATACAATCATGCTGAAAAAGAAAACATTTGTTAAAAGTGATTTTTGTTTCAGAATGTTGAGCACAGATTTTTTTTCTCATTAAAAGAAAAAGATTAATAAGACCAAGATTCAAAATCTTCTAGCCCAGTGAGCAAAATTATAAAAATAATTTTTGGAAGAATTCTCAGGTTTGAAAATTTAAAGAAAATCATACATTTTCTAAAAATAAGTATGTTTAATTGGGGTGCTGAAGAAAATACAGATCAACATGTATAACAGTGTCCCCTAATTTTTTTCATAAAGGAATAGATTACAAAGGAATAAAATATTTATTATAAACTAAGTTACAGTTCAGAGTCTAAAACTGTCCTTTTAAAACATAAGTTGTGATGTGCTGAGACATAATAATAGTATAAAGTATGAGAACATTTGAAAGTAGGCTCAAGGGAGATAGCAAAGAAATGTCTCATTTGCATAAACAGGGTTTTATTAGAGAATGGATATAATGGAATGAGTTGCAATAAATAAGACTCACAAGTACTGTGACAAAATGACTAATCAAATAGATTTTCTGTAATGAAGGAATAAAAATGATAGAATAAAATCTAGTTACATAGAAAATAGATATTCAACATTTATGGCTCTCATTTTTCTTTATACTTAAACTTTTCTAATTTCTAAAAATCTCTTTCTGCCAGTGTGTGTGTCTGTGTGTATGTGTGTGTGTTTGTCTTATGGAATGAATGTTGTTTTCTTCCAAAATCCACATGCTGAAACACTCCCCAAGGTGTGACCTTATGGGTGTGAATAGAGTTAGATGAGGTCATGAGGATGGAAACTTCATGAATAGAATCAGTGCATTAGAGAACCTAATGACCTTCACTCTTAATTATATGAAGATACAAAAAGTCTTCAATCTACAATTTGAAAGTGGTCTTCACCAGAACCTGACTGTACTGGCACTCTGATCTCGGATGTCCAGCCTCCAGAACCTGAGAGAGAAATTTCTGTTGCATATAAGTCACCACATCTATGGTGTTTTGTTAAAGCAGCCTAACATACTAAGACAGTTTATAAATTGTATTTATAGCTTAAACCATTATATAGATGGGGTAGAGAATTTACCAATAACTAATTACTTTATAGGTATCTATTTCTTAATAATTTATTGTCAGACATTTTTGTTTACCTAAAATTCATCAATCAATTAAAACAAAGTTTTAATCAACAAAATGATAAAATCATTAGACATTGTGCCCCAGAAATTAAATCAATCATAGAAACATATTTTTTTTACTAACTGATGAAGAAAACATTCTTTAAAAAGAAATTGAATCAATAAAATGGCATCTGTGACCAAAAACAATAATATATTAAGCTATTTTAAATTTAAATAAGATTTTGTAAACTTTAGAAAAATCATTAAACATTGGAAATAAATGTCAAACAACTATCTCATAAAGCAGAAAGAGTAAGGATAGGTACCAAAATCCCATTCAGACATTGAGTGTTGAGAGAAAGTTTTCAAATTGCACAATCAATGGATTTTAAAATATACATCTGCATCCAACCAAACCACAAATCCAATGTGATGATGAAATAAAGGCATTTTTAGGTATGTAAATTTATGAAAATATGTATCTAAGACATAGTCTTCAGCAAGTTAATTGAGATGATGTCTTGGTATATTAAAACTGCTATAAAAAGTGCCATAATATGGTGTCTTGTAAACAACCAATATTTGTTTCTCACAGTTCGGGAGGCTAGGAAGTCTGAGATTAAGTAGTTGACACATTTGGTATCTGGTGAAAAACCATTTCTTTATTGAAAGCCCTATTCTTACTGTAACTTCACATGCCAGAAGGGGCCAAGGATCTCTTTGGGTTTTCTTTCATAAGAGCACTACTTTCATTCATGAGGGCTCCATCATTATACCTTAATCACCCTCTAAAGTATCCACCTCTTATTGCCATCACCATGAAGTTTTATATTTCAACATGTGAATTTTGGGAGAAAATAAATATTCACTTCATTTCAAATGGCTTGCAGCAAAATGAACTGTTAAATTAAATTGCATTCACTGATTAAGGAAGGCAATTTGTTCTCTGAATAAGATGTTATTTTTAATGTTCTGAAGAAATTCACAATAAAAGAGATAAATATCATTTAAAAATTTATTTTTAATGTAGACTGTGTATATAATATATATCCATAACCCTAACCAAATTTATAACTTATTGTGATCAGTGGTATTCTAGATTTTTTAAAATTTAAAACAATTGTATTATAAGAACAATAGCTAAATTTTCTTCTACATTTAAATTTATCAATAGTCAAAAACAGTGCAGCTATAATATCAGTCTTGTTTCATACTATGGCATATTAGGAGGGTCCTTTAGGTATGTAATACTCTATACTATTCTTCCAGATAGTTCAATCAATACTCCATATTTCTCTGTTTTTCTTAGTATACGTCCCCTGATTTTTGTCATCTAACCACTGATTAATTTTATTAATCACATATGAAATCAAAGACTGAAAACTCATTTTCCCTTCCTGTCCTTTTTTTTTTTTTCCTTCTAAACACAAGAGCTGTGAAATAAGGCGGCAATGTCATGAAAACATGATTTGTTTATGCTTCCAATATAACTGGACCTGCGTTGCTGCTGAACAACATTCATTTGTTCCTATTATATCTTCTGAAACAGTGTCATTCTCTATTTAAATTAATAGTCTCCTTCTGTTCAGTTTTGAATTCACAATCAGTTAAAAGGTCTTCTTTATCTTAACCTTTATGCTTTCTCTTTCTTCTCTTATTTTCCATTTTTTTCCTTAATGAGATAGATAGATACTTTTTAAAGTTATATCTTTATAATCTGAGCCTATCCAAAACTATCTTCTCTGAGAATCTAGTCTATCAATTGTTTTGCTTTTTAGATAGCTCTCATTTTTTTTCCTTTTTCAACAAGTGTCACAGGTGTACTCAATTGCTAGTAAACAAACAAACAAATAATTAAATAAAAATGGCAATATTTCATGGCAATTGTGACTTTTTTTCCTTCTAGTGTAAATATATGACTAAGAGATCAATTTGCCTAAATTACCAAACCTGATCTAATCCAACCTTATGTTTGAACATTTCTGGGTTAATTTCTTTACATGCCTTAATCAAAACAATTATTCTTCTCTATCCATGATTAGTTACAACTATAATTTTTTCAATAAAAGGACCTTATTTTGACACTTTTCATTCCCCTTAAACATTTTGTACTAATTAATTGCAAATATCTTTTTCTAAAATTTTACTTTTTTGAAATATTACTGTTAGCATATTTTTATATCTTTCTAAATGCATTTAAAAATATTTTATAAACTTTCAGTTTTATCTATGTTAACTACTTTTCATGATTCATATTTAATAATAACAAATGCATATTAGACTTTTATTTTATTAATTTATTAATGTACATAATTATTTGGCACTTTAGACACTAGTTTATACAAAATAATTAAAGAAGTAGACAAAACAGAGAACAGTCTCTCCTTTATAGTTCACATTTTAGCTCTGCACTATCCAAGATAATACTCACTGGTCAAATATGGCTATTCAAATTACAATTTACGATTAGTTATTTAAATAAAAATAAAACTCACTTTCTCAATCACTCTATACACATTTCTTGTTATCAAAATCCACATGTTTTAACAACTACCAAATTGAAAAGCCTAAATAGAGTATTTCCTTCCAGAGGAAGTTCCATTGGATAGTATTGCTCTAGCCAAAGAGACTGTTAAGTAAATAAACTAATAAAAATAAGCTGTATCTTGCATGGGGGATACTTTGTTAAACAGATGTTTGTGTAGAAACTTAATGGGAGACCAAGTTATGCTAATATGAAGGAAAAGAGTATTCCAGGTAGAGAGATTAGCAAGTGCAAGGGTTCTAAAGTATGATGTGTTTAGTTTACAGCATATCAGAAAGAGCATGCCTGAATAAGAACAACCATTGAAGAATAAAGAAAAATACTTTGTAACAATAGCAACAATAAAAACTGATCATATATAGAGTATATTCTGAATAAAGAGTCAAAAACATATGTAGAAGGACTAATGACTTCAGGATCATGGCCTGAAGAACAAGAGGGAGGGGCATCCATAAATTTAATGGAGAAAGACTAATATTAGCAGATTCTTGGTGGGGAACTCCAATCAAGAGATGGTTTTGAGTCACGTTAATTTTGAGAAACCAATTGATACCCAAGTCAAGAAGTTAAATAATGTTAAATATATATTGTTAGAGTTCAGGATTGAGATAAAAATGGAACACATGTTAGCTTCTAGATAGATACTATATCAAGCTGTTTAATGAAAATATCACCTAAAAATCAATAAAATGGAGATGTTCAATAACTGAATCCTGAATTTATCCAAATTTTATCAAGAAATCAAAAAGAATTACAATTTCTTAGGACAAAATCAGGAATGTGCAGTTTCCTAAAGCAAGATGAAGAAAGGATTTAAAGAAGAAACTGATCATCCACATCAAATACTGCTAATCAAGTTAAGAAACAGATTTAAACTAAGCAATGTGGAGATTATTGATGAACTACATAAGAAAAAGTTTTGTGGAGTGTGTATGGACTTCTAATTGCAGTTATTCCACATATCTGCAACAAAATACAGTACTATACTTCACCTTCTCTAGAAATTGTTTTATTATCTACTGTCAGACATCAATGATTATATCCCTGACATCTGCCTATGATTTACCTTGAGTCTTTCTAATTCTCAATAAATTATTTACCACTTACAGTAGACTTTATGTTTTTAAAACCACCATATGTCTGTCCTGTGGTGGTGCAGTGGATAAAGTGTTGACCAGAAATGCTGATGTCGTTGGTTTGAAAACCTAAGTTTGCCTGGTCAAGGCACATATTGGAGTTGCTGGTTCCTCCTTATCCCTTCTCTCTAAAATGAATAAATAAAATCTTTAGTAAAAAGAACCGATCACATCAATTCTGATAGTTTTCTATTTCTATCACTCAGCAATGAATGTGCATCAAGTGTGATAGTCTACATAGACACATAATTTAATCAGCCATTGTACTCTTTTCTTGGCTCTTTCAAGAGGAGCTTAATTCCAAATCATCTTTTACCTTGGATCTATCAAAATAAAGTTTCCTATTTTGTCATTTTTATTAGAAAAAATTAATGTCCATGTCTCAAATGAAATATAATCTTATTACTCTTCAAAGCACATTTTTTCATAGAACATATCCTCTAGTCTGTTAAAAAGTAATTCATTTTAATTACACGTTTCTCCAATTGTAATTCTGTCATCTCCCTGTACAAAGAACTACTTGAAATAGTAGCATATACACAGTGGCTTCCTTTTCTCACCTTCCTCTTCTATCTTAACCCTAACAATCTGTTCTCTATCACTATCTTCCTGAAATATTATTTAAAACATCTCCACTGATTTTTTCCATCTGAAAAGATAGTGGTCAATATCCTTTTACTTGCTATCTCAGGATTTACTGCCTTTCTGGACTCTTATGAAACAATTCTGTAACATCTCACTCTTGGTTTTCTTTTAACATTCATTTACTTTTTCTGGCTCTTCTTTCAGCCTTACTCCAATCTACATGATCAATATTTTGAGGATTATTTTTTTGTCTTTTATTTCTCTCTAGCAAAGTTTCTTTACTACTTTAACAATAATAATTGCCTTTGTAAAGATAATGCACTAATTTCTATAATCATTCTAGACTCAAACTTAAAAGTACGAATCTGCATCTTTGGATGGATGTTTGCTTAAAAAAAGACAACTCATAGGTGTCTCAAGCTGAATTTATAGTCATTTCTATAAAGGATTTTATTTTTTAGTTTGAATTTTTTATCATGTCAATATAATCATCATTGAACCAAATATCACAACCCGCCAAAAAAGAGTAACCTTGGATAACTGTCTTTCTAATGTCTAATTCTCTACTATCTTCTCTCCATAGAAAATCTTAAATATTTCTTAAATTAGTGCAAAGATATCTATCTCAAAACCACTTACCAAAAAAACCCCCACTTACCTGGAGAAATCATTAGCTCTCTACTTGTCCACTGTACTGACCTTTTTATTTCTTTCTTTTGATCCTCCTACTCCTCCTTTTCCCTCCATAGTGAGTGTTTTATATTTGAAACAATATTTCAATGATTACAAAAAATTTTCCTTGCTTCACCAGGTGGTGGTGCAGTAGAGTGTCAGACTGGGATGAAGAGGACTCAGGTTCGAAACACCGAAGTCACCGGCTTGAGCCTAAATGTCACTGGCTTGAGGCCCACTGTCATTGGCTTGAGCAAGGGGTCACTGACTAGCTGTAGCCACCCAGTCAAGGCAGATATGAGAAAGCAATCAATGAACATCTAAGGTGCAACAAGGAAGACTTGATGTTTCTCATCTCTCTCCCTTCCTGTTTGTCTGTCCCTATCTGCCTCTCTCTCTCTCTCTCTCTCTCTGTTATAAATAAATAAGTAAATAAATAACTAAATCCTTTTTCTGTTTATGTAAATAATTCCTATTGCTTTTAGGTTAGAAAAGACCTTACAACATCTGGGACTGGCTTTTCTTTCCTATCTCCCATACAAGATGACATTTATCTATCTGTGATCCATCTACACTTTCATTTCATATGTACTTTCTTACATATATCTAAAATTCTTTTGTTCTCCTCTCACCTCTATTCTTCTGAACTCATTTTTTCCCTTTAGAGAACTCTTTGATCCATCTGAAATAGTTATATTTTATATCAATCATATTTTTTTAACAGTGTGCACCTCAATATCATAGCCTTCTGAGAATCACGTACTTGAAGTCTTACATATATTCAGGTAATTTTTCCATTCTTTTCTAATGTCTTTCTAGATTCTACCCTCCTAAAACCTGGTGTTTGTTGTGATTAAAGTATAGATTATTAATGTGTATCTGGAATTGTAGCCCAAAATAAATTATTTAGTTAGTAAATTTCTGAAAAAATAAATTAGTATACAATATTTCTAAACTTTATTCCTGGCTTCATACACTATATTCTTCTGTATTTGCTCATGCTACAGTAGCACTTTGTGAATTGATCTTTCTGAACATGTATTTTGTTCATGATCACATTTTTCCTACATTCCATTCTATTTCTGTCATGCTTCTCACACAACTCTCCAGTTCAATCTTTTAAAATTCTATACTAATTTGAAAATCTACTTTGAATGTTATCTCATTGTTATACAATTATCATCTTTTAATTTTATAATTTAAAATCTATTATATATATATTTTTTCTTTTAACTAAATTAAAATGCTCAAGATCATAGAGGAAATACAAGTATCAGAATCTAGGTCTCTTCATGCCAGTATATTTAGTTCATAAATCTGGCATAAAAAGTTTGCTGGCAATATAATAAACATACTTTATTATTTAAAATTCAACTTCAGGTGAACATAAAAACTATAGGTGCATAAAATTATAGTGTTATAAATTATGTATTTTGGGGGATATTTATTACTGAAAATGTTATCCCTTATTTCAACTGAAAACACACTACTGAAGGTTAGTGTTTTTGAAAAATATAGCTTGGAAAAGATAAGAATAATTTGTTTAAATAAATATAAGCTATTTTTATTTAAAAGTTTTGTTGTAACCTTAATAACCCTTTTATGAATCATTTATATTTATATTATGCATTAGATTGTGTGTCACAATATTCATATGTTGAATGTTAATGCCAAATAAGATGATAATTAGATGGAAACTTTGAGCAAATAATTAAATTTAGATCAGGTTGTGAAGGTGGGGCCTCAGGATGGGATCAATACCTTTATGTGAAGAAACACCAGAGAATTTGCTGTCACTTTCACCCCACCATGGGAAGACACAGCAAGAATGTTGCCATCTTGCATATTAGAAAGAGAAGTCACACCAGAATCTGACCATTATGGCAACTTGATCTTGGACTTCTACTCCCCTGAACTGTGAGAAAATAAAGTTATGTTGTTTAAGTCTTTCTTATTTTGTTATGGCAGCCTAAGGTAACTAATAAATTCAACAAGAGTCACACAGAAAAATTAGACATTGTATTATATATTACAAATTAGGTAAGAACCTGAGAACTGTTGAAATTTTTTATTAGAGAATGTATACCCATTCAGAAATATATTAAATTGCATAGCCAATGAACTTCCAATAAAATAATTGTTAATTAAAATAAAAAACTTCAGTTTTAGTAATTAAACATCCATTACTATTTAGCTATTATTTGGTTATTTATTTAAGGTTGAAGCCTAAAAGTTAAAGTTATAATGTCAATTTAATTATGTCAAAATTTTTATTTATTGGGAGCAATAGGATTCATTATATTTTTATATATATATATATTTTTTATTATTCTTAATTCTAATGGGGTGACACCAATAAATCAGGGTACATATGTACAATGAAAACATCTCCAGGTTATCTTATCATTCAATTGTGTTGTATACCCATCAACAAAAGTCAAATTGTCCTCTGTCACCTTCGATCTGGTTTTCCCTGTGTCCCTCCCCTCCTCCCGATCCCACTCTTCCCTCCCTCCCTCCATCCCATAACCACCACTCTCTTGTCCATGTCTCATATTCTCACTTTTATGTCCCACCTATGTATGGAATCATGTTGTTCTCAGTTTTTCTTTTTTTCTAATTTACTTATTTCATTCCGTATAATGTTATCAAGGTACATCCATTTTGTTATAAATGATCCGATGTCATCGTTTCTTATGGCTGAGTAGTATTCCATAGTATATATGTACCAAAGCTTTTTAATCCACTCGTCTTCTGACGGACACTTGGGCTGGTTCCAGATCTTCGCTATTGTGAACAATGCTGCCACGAACATGGGGGCGCATTTCTTCTTTTCGAACAGTGCTATGGTGTTCTTAGGGTATATTCCTAAAAGTGGGATAGCTGGGTCAAAAGGCAGTTCGATTATTAATTTTCTGAGGAATCTCCAAACTGTTTTCCACAGTGTCTGCACCAGTCTGCATTCCCACCAGCAATGCAGAAGGGTTCCCTTTTCTCCACATCCTCGCCAGCACTTATTCTGTGTTGTTTTGCTGATGAGTGCCATTCTGACTGGTGTGAGGTGATATCTCATTGTGGTTTTAATTTGCATTTCTCTAATGATTAGTGATGTTGAGCATTTTTTCATATGCCTATTGGCCATCTGTATGTCCTCTTTGGAGAAATTTTTATTCATTTCTTTTGCCCATTTTTTGATTGGGTTGTTTGTCTTCCCGTTGTTGAGTTTTATAAGTTCTTTATAAATTTTAGTTATTAATCCCTTATCAGATGTGCTGTTGAATATGTTCTCCCATTGTGTGGTTTGTCTTTTTATTCTGTTCCTATTGTCTTTAGCTGTGCAAAAACTTTTTAGTTTGATATAGTCCCATTTGTTTATTTTGCCTTTTATTTCAGTTGCCCATGGAGATAAATCGGCAAATATACTGCTGCTACAGATGTCGGAGAGCCTGCTGCCTATGTTTTCTTCTAAGATGCTTATGGTTTCACGGCTTATATTTCAGTCTTTTATCCATTTTAAGTTTGTTTTGTGAATGGTTTAAGTTGATGGTCTAGTTTCATTTTTTTGCAGGTGGATGTCCAATTTTCCCAACACCATTTGTTAAAGAGGCTGTCTTTACTCCTTTGTATGTTCTTTCCTCCTTTGTCAAATATCAGTTGTCCATAAAGGTGTGGGTTTATTTCTGGGTCCTCTGTTCTGTTCCATTGATCTATGTGCCTGTTCTTATGCCAGTACCAGGCTGTCTTGAGTATAATGGCCTTATAGTAAACCTTGATATCCGGAAGAGTGATACCTCCGGCTTTATTTTTTCTAGTTAAGATTGCTAAGGCTATTCGTGTTCTCTTTTGTTTCCATATAAATTTTTGGAATATGTGTTCTATATCTTTGAAGTATGTCATTGGTATCTGAATTGGTGTTGCATTGAATTTATAAATTGCTATGGGTAATATGGACATTTTAATGATGTTTAATCTTCCTAGCCATGAGCACGGTATATGCTTCCACTTGTTTGTATCTTCCTTGATATCTTTTATCAATGTTCTATAATTTTCCGAGTACAAGTCCTTAACCTCCTTGGTTAAATTTACTCCTAGGTACTTTATTTTTTTGGCTGCATAGTGAAGGGGATTGTTTCCTTAAGTTCTTTTGCTGACAGTTCATTGTTGGTATATGAAATGCCTCTGATTTCTGAGTATAAATTTTATATCCTGCCACCTTGCTAAATTCATTTATAAGGTCCAGTAGTTTTTTGACTGAGACTTTAGGGTTTTCAATATACAATATCATATCATCTGCAAATAGTGACAGTTTTACTTCTTTTCCAATTTGGATGCCTTTTATTTCTTCTTCTTGTCTGATTGCTGTAGCTAGGACTTCCAGAACTATGTTGAATAAAAGTGGTGAAAGGGGGCATCCCTGCCTGGTTCCTGATCTTAAGGGGATTGCTTTTAATTTTTGCCCATTTAGAATGATGTTTGCTGTAGGTTTATCGTAGATGGCCTTTATTATGTTAAGGAATGATCCCTGTATTCCCACTTTAGTGAGAGTTTTGAGCATGAATGGGTGCTGGATTTTATCAAATGCCTTTTCTGCATCTATTGAAATTATCATGTGATTTTTGTCCATCCTTTTGTTTATGTGATGAATCACATTGATTGATTTGCGAATATTGAACCAGCCTTGCCTCTCCAGAATAAATCCCACTTAATCGTGGTGTATAATTTTTTTCATATATTGCTGGATCGGGTTGGCTAATATTTTGTTGAGAATTTTAGCGTCTAAATTCATCAGGGATATAGGCCTATAATTTTCTTTCTTTGTGTTGTCTTTGCACGGTTTTGGAATCACAATTATGCTTGCCTCATAAAAGGAGTTTGGAAGTCTTCCTTCCTTTTTAATTTTTGAAATGGCTTGAGAAGGATAGGAGTTAGTTCTTCTTTGAATTTTTGATAGAATTCACTTGCAAAACCATCAGGCCCAGGACTTTTCTTTTTTGGGAGTTTTTTGATAACTGTTTTGATCTCATTTGCTGTAATTGGTCTGTTTAGGTGTTCTGATTCTTCCAGATTGATTTTTGGAAGTTTATATGATTCAAGAAATTTGTCCATTTCACCAAGATTGTCTAATTTTTTGGCATATAGTTCTTCATAGTATTTTCTTACAATGCTTTGTATTTCTGTTGTGTCAGTTGTTATTTCTCCACTGTCCTTTCTAATTTTATTTATTTGAGTCCTCTCTCTTTTTTTCTTGGTGAGTCTAGTTAAAGGTTCATCAATCTTGTTTACCTTTTCAAAGAACCAGCTTCTTGTTTCATTGATCCTCTGTATTGTTTCCTTAGCCTCTATGTCATTTATTTCTGCTCTGATCTTTATTATTTCCTTCCTTCTACTTGTCTTGGGTTTTATTTGTTGTTGTTTTTCTAGTTCTTTTAGATGCAGGGTTAGGTTGCTTATTTGAGCTTTTTCTAGCTTCTTATGATATGCCTGTAGTGCAATAAACTTCCCTCTCAGGACTGCTTTTGCTGTGTCCCATAAATTTTGAGTTGATGTATGCTCATTATCATTTGTTTCTAGAAAATTTTTATTTCTTCTTTGATCTCAATGTTAATCCATTCTATATTTAATAACATGCTATTTAGTTTCCAAGTGTTTGAGTATTTTTCAGTTTTTCTTTTGTGGTTAATTTCTAGTTTCATGGCATTGTGATCAGAGAAAATGCTTGATATGATTTCAATCTTCTTAAATTTATTGAGACCATTTTTGTGTCCTAACATGTGGTCTATCCTAAAAAACATACCATGAGCGCTTGAGAAGAATGTATATTCTACTGCTTTAGGGTGAAAAGTTCTGAAGATATCTATTAAATCAAGTTGATCTAGTGTATCCTTTAAGTCTGCTGTTTCTTTATTAATTTTCTTTCTTTAGGATCTATCCAGTGTTGTTAGAGGGGTATTGAAATCCCCTACTATGATAGTATTGCTGTTAATCTCGCCCTTTATATCCATCAAAGTCTGCTTTATGTATGTCGGGGCTCCCATATTTGGTGCATAGATATTTATAATAGTTATATCTTTCTGTTGAATTGTTCCCTTTATCATTATGTAGTGTCCTTCTTTATCTCTTAGTACAGCCTTTGTTTTAAAGTCCATTTTGTCAGAATAAGTATTGCTACCCGGCTTTTTTTTCATTTCCATTTGCATGAAATATTTTTTTCCATCCTTTTACCATCAGTCTATGAGCATCTTTTGTTTTAAGGTGTGTCTCTTGTAGACAGCATACGTATGGGTCCTGTTTCTTTATCCATGCAGCTAACCTATGTCTTTTGATTGGATCATTCAATCCATTTACATTTAAGGTTATTATTGATATGTAGTTGTTTATTGTCATTTTATTCTTTAAAGCTGTATTCTTCTTTTGCTCTATTCTTTCCTCCCTTTAAACTGTTCACAAGAGGCCTCTTAGTATCTCTTGCAGAATTGGTTTGGTTTCCATGAATTCCTTCAGGCTTTCTTTTTCTGGGAAGCTCTTTATTTCTCCTTCAATTTTAAACGTTAGCCTTGCTGGATAGAGTAGTCTTGGTTGTAGGTTCTTGTTCTGCATTACTTTGATTATTTCTTGCCATTCCCTTCTGGCCACAAGTGTTTCTGTTGAAAAGTCCGATGTCATCCTTATGGGGGCTCCTTTGTAGGTGATAGCCTTTTTTTTTTCTAGCAGCTTTTAAAATTTTTTCTTTATCCATTAGCTTTGGTATTTTAACTATGATGTGTCTTGGCTTAGATCTTTTTGTGTTTCTCTTTAATGGAGTTCAGTGTGCTTCTTTTATGTGTGGAGTGTTTCCCAGCCTTAATTTAGGAAAGTTTTCTGCTATGATTTGATTGAACAAAGTTTCCATTTCCTGTCCTCTCTCCTCTTCTTCAGGCATCCCTATGATGCGAATGTTGTTTCTCTTCATGTTGTCACAAAGCTCCTTTAGACTTTCCTCACATTTTTTAAGTCTCTTTTCCTTCTTCTTCTCTGCTTCTGTGCCTTTGTTTATTGTGTGCTCTAACTCACTTATTCGATCCTCAGCGTGATTCATCCTGCTTTTAATTCCTTCCATTGTGGTCTTCAATTCTGATACTGTATTTGTCATTTCTGTCTGATTCTTTTTTATTATTTCAATTTCATTTTTTATACTTGTTATCTCTTTATTTAGGTGTTCATAATGACTATCCATTGTTGCTCTAATTTCTTTGAACATCCTAACTATCATTATTCTAAATTCTGCTTCTGGTAATTTGGTTATATCTGGTTCATTCAGGTCCTTCTCTGGGGATTTCTCTTGATTCATTTGGTTTGCATTCCTCTGCCTGCCCATTTTTTCTGTGTATAAGCATGTTGTGGTCACTGGAGTCCAGTAGGTGTTGCCTTTGTGTTCTCTAGGTGTGGTCTGTCTGCAGGCCCCTCACCCCCTCTGCCGGTGCCTAGGGTGGTTGGGTATGAGCGTTACCAGCGCCGGCCCACTGTGGCTTTTGTTGTGATTTCTGCCTCTCCTCCCTGGGAGGGGCTGTCACTGAAGCCACAAGTCTTAGCACCAAGGGTAGAGGTGAGCACCTTTGCTCAGATGTGGATCCAGCCTATATCCGGACTTCTGCCCAGAACCCTCAGTCAGAGCCTGCTCGCCACAGTTTCGCAGGTTGGGCAGGGCTTTTGACGTGCTCTCAGCTGTGAGCATTTTCCCCCTGGAGATTTAGCCCTGCCCTCGAGTCCAGGGCCCTCCTGCTCAGAGTCGCAAACCCAGGATTATTGGGCCGGGCGTGTTTGCTGGCTTCCACTCAGCTGCGTACTTCTGCTCGTCCCGGACCCTACCCCTCCCCCGCGTTCAGAGCCCGCTCGTGCACGTATGAATGCAATCCACAGTTTCTCCGGCCGGGCGGGGATAGTAGCATGAGCTCAACTGCGAGCTTCCACTTGTCTCGGGGTCTAGCCCGTTCCCGTGCTCGGAGCCCGCTCGCGCACGTATACTGGCGTACCGCGGTTTTTCCGGTCTGGGGGGGCAGGTAGCATGAGCTCAGCCGCGAGCCCCTGCCCGTCCCTGGTCCTAGCCCGGTCCCCGCGGTCAGGGCCGGCCTGCGCAGGGTTGTAGAGCAGATTTCTGCCCATTCCTGGCCTCCCGCTTTGTCCCCGTAAGTGGGGTTAAAGGTGTGCCCGCAGCTACTGGTCCGCTTTTGCACGTCCCCTCTGACCCTCTGGGCTAGACTGAGCTCACACCGGCTTGGCCTCCGCCCACGCCGACAGAACCGCGTTTCAGCGTCCTGCCGCCCACCATACCCTTAAGCAGCCCTCAGCAGAGTAGGAAGGGACCTAATACTCCACACTGTAGGCCTGGGAGCTCCCTCACTTGTTTCACAGCTCAAAACTGTCCAAATGCCTCTTCTAGGCTCTGGGACCGCAGGCTGGGGCTTGGTTCCTGGGACCCAGGTCCCTCCCTCTCCGCCAAACTTTCCTCCCGCCCCGTGGGTCTCTCCGGGCTGCCGTTTGCTCCGGGGAGCTGGGCAGCCCTCTTCGCGTTTTCGCTATTCCTACCAGTCTCAATGTGGCTTCTTCTGTGTTCCTTGGTTGAATAGTCCACTTAGTTTAGTTCATAGTTGGTTTATCCAGATGATGGTTCTTTAAATTGAGTTATAATCCACTTTGCTTCTGGGAGTTGGAAGTTGGTATGTCCGCCTACTCCGTCGCCATCTTCGAGAATCCTAGGATTCATTCTTATGGCCTATTCCATTGGTACAAATGACCAAATAGTCAGTGAAAATACAATGAGAATATTTCAATCTAATTATATAGCTAGAAGAGATTTTGCCATTCTCTTTTTGTTTTATATTTTACAAATCAGGAAGTAGTGCTTTAATATCATTTATAAAACTGATTTATATATGCAGAAGAGGTAATTAGGTATTTTGACATCCATTAAGTGTTCTTGTTGTGTTTGTTTTGTGTATTATTTTTCACACTTTTTACAATTACTAAATCATTATTAAATTAAAACAATATGTACATAAAATACCTATAAAATCTTTTGCAAATAAAAACAAAAATTAAATATATTTATTTGAACATTAAAATTTGAAGATTTTGTTCAAACAATTAAAAATAAAGTACTAGTCTAGTTTTATCAGTATTTTATCATCTTAAGTAGGCATTTTGCAGGTTTTTTAATTGATAAATGACAAAATATTTTAGATCAATTTAATAATAATATTTGGAGATTATATTTAGGCTATTTAAGTATTATACACTCAATTAACTGCCTAATAATTTGTAGTGCATAATGTAAAATTTGGCATTTAATAATTTAAACAACACTAGTAAAAACATTAATCATAAAATCTAGGATCCTGAAACAGAAATGTGGTAACATATACCTTTACTAAATAAAACATAAATAAATTATTTTTATTGTATTTTATTATTATTATTATTTGTATTTTTCTGAAGTTAGAAGTGGGGAGGCAGTCAGACTCCCACATGTGACCCGACTGGGATTCACCCGGCATGCCCACCAGGGGGCAATGCTCGGCCCATCTGGGACATTGTTCTATTGCAACTAGAGCCATTTTAGTGCCTGAGGCAGAGGCCATGAAGCCATCATCAGGGCCCGAGTCAATTTTGCTCCAATGGAGGTTTGGCTTTTGAAGAGGAAGAGAAAGAGAGAAAGGAGAGAGAGAAGGGTATAGAAGCAGATGAATGTTTCTGCAGTGTGCCCTGGCCAGGAATAAAATATTTAAATATATATATATATATATATATATATATATATATATATACTGCATTTAAGAAAAAAATATGTCTCAATAGTAACTATTTTATGCACATTATTTAGTAAATGCACAAATGTCAGCACATATTATACTGGGGAACAAAATTTTTGTTGCATCCACAAAAACTCTTGTTCTCACCTAATTTGAGTATGCTGATCTCAAATCTGACACTGGTTTTTCTCTGTAAGCTACAGTTTATTTGCCATGCAAGATTTTATGTTTTTATCTTATTGTAAAATTTTCAACATTTAGTTTAACATAATGGAGTAGAATGTCTTCTTGGGCATCATCTTTGTGAAAATATAATAATTTATATAATGCAGTAAATACACTAATACACTAAAAGATATGATTGCATCAGAATTTGTCTACAGTTTCAAAATAGAAAGAATTAAAACACTTATTTTAATCATAAAATTTGTGCAAAACTTTTTAAAATTCTATCTTATTTAAATTCTATCTATTTAAATAAAAACTTATTTGGCTATCTACAAAGGCAAAAATTTGCCTTTGTAGCTCTTGAGTTTGTGTACTTGTTGAGGACAATCTCATTTGATGCTCCAGTAATAGCCTGCTCATTACTAACAGCTCCAAGATTTTTGGGAAACTTATCAAGGTGACTGTTCAGGAAGTGAATCTTAACGCTCATGTTTCATCCAGTGTCGTGGAAAGTCAACAGCATACTTTGAAACAGAATTTCATAGTTTTCTGCTTTTTTGTTGCCATGGAATTTCTTTTAACTGTCACAAAAGAATGCCATGCTCCTTTCTCCTTCTTATTCACCTTCTTGGCAAATTCTTCATCACATATGAGGGTTTGAATTTGAGATCCATCGAATACACCTGCTTTTATCTTCGCGATAGACGAGGCAGGAAAAGCAGAAATAATATGATGAAAGCATTCATTTTCTCTATTCAAAGTCTGAAAAAACTGCTTTATTAAGCCAAGTTTGAAATGAAGTTGGGGAAAAAGGATCCTTTCTTGATTAACTACAGGTTGCTTCACAATATTTGGCATCCCTACTTCCAGAGCTTCACATACTGGCCACTCTTCTGTGTACAGTGTTTCTCCCGAGGTCGGATGTCCCACAAACACAGAAGCAAGGATACTTAATGAAACCTCTCTGTTATGCTAGCAAGAAATTTTTCATTTTAAGATCCACATAAGTGATCCAGTCATGCTTCTCACACTTCAGAAATTTGAGGACAATTTTTATGTCATTATAATCTTCTCACAGATGACTTGAATAACCAGTTGGAACCACTGCATAAACATTATCGTTGTTTAGGAGAACACATTTCAGGCTTCCTTTAAAGCTGTCTAGAAATAGCCACCAATCTGTTGAATTGTAGGTGGTAATAATTAGCTGGCTGAGAAGACTACTGATATCATAACAGTAAACAAAGTGTTTGTCTTTGGGAAAAAAGTCCACAGAAATTTGTTCATGCTTCCTGAAATGGGAATGGGATAATTTAGCTGACCGGTAAAGTGCATTATTTTCTTGATGCCTGGAGGCTAATAACTCAGCTGCTTTCTTTGATAGGCCCAAATCTCTTACAAAGTCATTCAATTTGGGTTGGCTAAACTGCTGAGGGATTAATGACTGCTTGGCATCAGAGGAAGACCCTTCAGATTCTACAACCATTTCCTCATGCATCTTGTAAAAATGCACTTGATCACCATGTTCACTTTCTTCGTCCTTAGAAGAAATAAAACCATTGAAAACTGGAGCCGGGAGTTTCTCAGAGTGTGGGATAGGTTGTATTGCTGAAGGAATATTAGGATATGCAATTATATGTCTTTTTTTTTTTTTTTTGTCAATGTCTTTGTCTGGATCAGACAGAAATAACAGTCATTGCTGTGGTTCTTAGATTTATGGCATACCAAAAGGCATTCCTCTGTGTTTTCCTTTTATCGAGTCACGAAGCATTTCCTCACAGTTATAACACACAATATAAGGAGCCCAATTCTTGTCTTGGTCGCTGAAGAAAACTTGAAAATAGGCAATATATGCACGTGTCACAAATGATGAAATATTGTGCTTTTGACGTTGAGGTGTGTAGCAGACACATATATAGCAGAAGGTGTCAGGACCATTCTTACATTTATGCCTACTCAGAGAAGCCATGATTCAATCTTAAAACAAAAGAAGAGGGTGTTTTTATCACATAATAATTTTTTACATTTAAAAATAACTACAATTATGTAAAAGTAATGTTTGTAAAACATTAATTGCCTTGTGGTTATGTTCAATCCAAGAGTCATTGCCCTTTAACTCCAACTTAAAAACCAATGCATGCCATTACCTGTAACAAAAAGAAATTTAAAGTGCTTAAAAACTAGAGCATGTACCAAAAATCATATTTCAGATTTGGAATCAGCAATGCAGAAGTATATAGGAAAAGTTTTAAAACCTGATGGAACAGAAAAGAAAAACAAATTTTCCCCCAGTGTTATTTATTTTAATTTAATTGTAAATAAAATTAGTCATTGAAATACTGTATATTTTTAGTCATTTGAGATCAATATTTATTAGAGTCTCTTCTATTCACAGTACATAAGAATATGGCTATTTAAAAGTAAAGCCTCATGAGAATAAAAGCAAACAACCAAAAAAATAATTAAAAAAAACATGACATAATTTTTACAAAAAGAAAAGTAAGAAAATTTAAGGTAATATAAATTTTTGTTAGGTGTGCTGAAGTAGGGAGGCACAAGCCTGATGAGTTTTATATGGTTATTTATACATCTGCAAATAAGATGGGCTGAGACCCTAGTGGCATCAGCTGAGAGCTGAAGGAAGAGGTGTCTGATATATTGGTTGTTGCAAGCATTTGCTGGCATGGGGTTGGGTGCACCTGGACATACTCAGATTAGCATATCTTGGTTTGGTCCCTTGATCATAGAATATCTCCCTTTCTCAACCCTCAGGTCTTTCCTGATGGCCTTGTCCCAAGGACATTTTTCAGAACCTTTTGAGGGTTGGGGGGAGTTGCTTAAGGGGATGGGGAGGTCGGATAAGAAAGATGTTTAATTAATGAAGAAGTTGCCCTGGTAGGAAGTTAGGTGAGGAGGATTTGAGCTATTTATTTATTTATTTATATTTTACAGTTTGTTCATTCATTTATGTATATTTTTAATTTCTAAATTTTATTTAGAATATTAACTTTAACATGATGACATTGATCAATAAGAGTACATAGGTTTCAGGTAAACATTTCTACAGCATTTGAGCTGGTGTTTATGTTATATACCCATCACCCAAAGTCAATTCATTTTCTGTCACCATATATTTGTCCCTCTTTACACTCTTTCCCCCACTCCTTGTCCATCCCCATTCCTCTCTTTTCCTTCCCTCTGGTAACCACTTAAGTTTATCTACGTCTATAAGTTTCAGTTTTATATTCCACCTATCTGTGAAATCATACAGTTCTTCTTAGCTTTTTCTGATTTAGCTATTTCACTCAGTATAATCTTCTCAAGGTTCATCCATGTTGTTGTAAATGTCACTATGGCATCATTTTTTTCTTGCTGAGTAGTATTCCATTGTATATATATACCACATCTTCTTTATCCAATTCTCTATTGAGGGATATCTTGGTTGTTTCCATGTCTTGGCCACTGTGAATAATTCTGCAATGAATATGGGGAGCATGTGTTTTACATACCAATGATTTTGAGTTTTGGGGGTAGATACCCAGTAGAGGGATGGCTAGGTCATATGGTAGTTCTATTTTTAATTTTTTGAGAAACCACCATACTTTCTTCCATAATGGTTGTACTACTTTACATTCCCACCAACAGTTGATGAGTGTTCCTTTACTCCACAGCCTCTCCAACACATGTTACTACCTGTCTTGTTGATAATAGCCAATCTTACTGGTGTGAGGTAATATCTCATTGTAGTTTTGATTTTTCACTTCTCAAAGAGCTAGTGAAATGAGCAACTTAGAAAGACCTTGAATTTAAAGGAGCTCTGAACGCAAACCTAACAATTTTCTTTTAAATCTTAAAACTGTATACATATATCAATACTTATTTTTTATTCATATATCAACAAAGTTCATCTCATGGAAATGGAACTGCAATATAGGAATTCATTTTCCACAATTGTAAAAAGAGGCAGAAAAGTGAACGTCAGAGCAAAGGTGTGAGAGATGCAACTGAGTCACCGCCTTGTTAATCTGAGAAGTCAAGCACATACTCAGCTACAGAAGAGCAGATACAAAGATGGAACTGCTAGAGGAGGGTTTGTGAGCATGTTGTCATTGTGAGTCAGCCCTCAACAGCTCTGTGTATAACCACTTTGCAAAGAATGCCAAGGAATTAAAAAGTTAATATAAATTAGAATACATCCATGCAATGGAATCTTATTCAGCAAGAAAAATGAGCAAACTACAACCAAATTTAATAATATGGATGAATGTTATGTGTGAAATATTGTGGAAAAGCTAAACAGAGAGTACATATTGAATGATTCTTTTTATATTAAGTGTAAAAGCAAACAAAGCAATATATAATTTTACATGTCAGAATTGTTTTAGTTTTTATGGGGGGAGAAACAGTTGTAATCACAAACAAATGATGGATACAAGGGAGGCTTCACAGTGTCTGGGGAATATTCTGTTTCTTCCTAAAGACATTCATCACATGGGTGTGTTTACTTTTGGTAAATATGTCACCAGTGCAATTATTTAATTGTGTATTATTCTGAGTTTAGGTTATAAATTTAATTTAATTATAATAGTGTTAAACATAACATAAAAAGTATCTAAAAAATAATGTGAAAAGTGCTCAGAAACTATATAACATATAGATAACCTAGAACTGCTAAGCATAAATTGAAGATATATCTGTTTCACTAAAAAACATAAATAATTTCCTATTACCTTTGTATATATAATAAATAAAAATATGATCATTAGTTCCTTTTGAAAGGCACTTACAAATTACTATTATTTGAGATGAGACTGTAGGTGTAAAGATTGTCAGTTTCATTATCACATGTAGTATGATTTTGTCATTCTTTGCAAAACTATTATAAATATTCAAAGTCATCTGTCTATTATCTATTTAGTCAAGCATTTTGATTCTGCAAAGTCATAAAGGATACTCTTTTTAATAGTGCCTAGCACTCTCTCTTCCTTAAAACCTGTTGTTTCTGTTATTTAGTTTGAATGCAAAGTTTAAAGATTCATACACTCTTACCATCTAATTTAATTTTTAAAAAGGAAAATCTTGTAGAATCTGAAAAAACAAAAACTAAACAAATGTCTTCCTACAAAGATTTGCATTAAACTCATGTTTTTACAAAACAAATATTGATGTACCAACAGATGGCCCTCATCATATTCAATATCAGAGATTAAATGGAAACCAGAAAAAAACGATTTGAAATTCCCAAAGTGTCTTTTTTCTGAATAGGTCATGACAGTAAATGTGAATAAATTAAGAATCTTAGGAGAAGAACAAACTAATTTGTAAACCTGTGTGCCTGTTTGTACATGTTTATGAGAAATGCTTCAACAAACAATAAAAAATTTTAGTTCTTCCTCCTTACCTATTAACACATATAAAGCCTGATTGACTTTAACAGGAATAGTCACATAGTAAATAAAATAGAAATTTAATTTATTAATTTCTGACTTTTTAGCATGAATTTAAATTAAACATCTGTATTTATATGTAACTATTAGAAGTAAAATAAAAAAAAAGGCCAAAATGTACCTGAGTAAAGTTCAAACCAGACAAATTTTATGTTAATACCTTATATCTTTTTAAAATTGTTTTAAAATTAAAGTAAGATTTTTTTACATAAAGCATAGAAATATCATCAATAAAGCTTTATTTTAAAAACAAGAACATGTTTAATCATTAGCAAAACAGTAAGATCATAAGGGTACCTGGTGAAAAAAACTTCCACTGGGTGACATGCCTTTCTTAGGAAACATGGGACACATAAATTGTTTCACCTAAGATATAGTAAGGAAAATAGACTTAACTACTATAAAATTATGTTGAACAAAAAAACTTACATTTAAGTATTGAATTACTAACTGTCAGTAGGGCTAGCATGAGAATCCTTGAGTGTCTTAGGTATAAGAGGAGACTTCCAATCACTTGTCAATCCTTTTCACAAGCCAGGTGCTCCAGAGAAGGATTGATCACAGGAAGATAGAAATATCTATTGCACAAGATGCATTTCCTGCCGATGTTTGGAGGTGAATAGGAGATCCTAAAGCAGCACGCCCAACTTTGCATGACTACAAAATAGTTGGCTGCTTTGAGTTGAATGCAGGGAAACTCTGCACACACACCTGGTCCTTAATTGATAAGAGAAGAAATTCTCCACTGTTGGGGGAAAAAAATGAACCATGCCTCACCCAGATTCTTCACTTTATGAAGCCGGAACTGTCACTGAAGGAAGAAAATAAACAGAAAAAGATCAGGATTCTAAATCTTATACATCAAGAAACAATAAAGGTTGGTGACCACAAGGAGTGGAACAGACAGAACAGACCTACACATAAGCTCTCTGCTGCTTTGGGAACTACAAAAAATTAATCTACCATAGACTCTGTAAATTGATGGCATCAATCTATCTGTCCTCAGAGACTGAGAAGGATATGCAGCAATTTCTGAGTACTGTGTATTGGGGTGGTTCTCAAGCTTTTTGAAGTTGAGGTACATTTAAAATCCTACAAATAATTGTAGGTGCACTATATGCAAATTTCTGAGAAATATGTTAGAATAATTAAGTCAAATATCAAAGAAAAAAATATAAAGTCCAAACAGTATTTTATGGTAATTAAACAAAAGAAATATGACAAAACTAAATTTATTCTGACATTAAAAAACATTTTTATGTTACATTTTTTGAGTTATACTTTTTAAAATTCATAAAAAAGGGGATAAAAAATTTAAAAAAACGACAAAAATGTTATCTTTATATATATATATACATTCTTAGTAAGATTTAGTAAATTCGTCAGGTCCCAGCACAAATGTGTTAACTTTTTTCATTCTTGTGTTTATGAGAAATATGAACCTGATGTGTCCTAGCGATTTTTTCAATGTTTGGGCATATATGTGAAAGGTATACTTTTATTTTCTTGTCAATACATTGAAGAATTTCTCTCCTTTTACTCTTGTGTTGAGTGCAGAAAACCCTCACCATACATATTATCTTAACTTTACCCCAAACAAAGGATAGATGAAACTTGCCTCCAGTTTTTCCAAGGAACATGGAGAGTAGTGTAAACAATCCAGCACCACAATTTAACAGCCTTTTGCAACATAATCAGGCAAGTGAGGTGGGGGGTTGGGCCGACTGTCAGCTTACAACCAATTCCCCACACCTCTGTACCCCCCAAAATCTAAACTCCAAAAACCCTGTTGGTTTATTGGTCCCCAACTGGCACATATTTCTCTGGAATACGATAGGGCGCACCTGGAAATATTCTAGGGCTCAGCAGTGCACCCTGGTGCACACTTTGAGAACCACTGATGCATTGGTATGAGGCTTGCCTCAGCTGAGAGTTGCAAGAAAAACATTTTGAGTTCAGGACTCCATTTACATAATTATTTTATAGCTTAGAGCTTAAAAAGTCTTGTACTTGTTTGTTAATTTATGTTTCAGTATTGATAATTTTTTATACTATTTTAATACCATATTTTAAATTTTAGTTAATATGTGGTAATAAAATGTATTTTTATTTTAGCAAGAGAGATGGAGACTGAGACAAAAACAGATGGGAAGAGAGAGAGATGAGAAGCATCAATTCTTTATTGTGGCTCCTTAGTGGTTCATTTATTGCTTTCTCATATGTGCCTTGACCAAAGGGCTCCAGCTGAGCCAGTGACCCCATGCTCAAACTAACAACCTTGGTTGCAAGCCAAAAATCTTTAAGCTCAAACCAGAGACCGTGGGGTCATGTTTATAACCCGACACTCAAGCCAGCAACCCTATGCTCAAGCCAATGACCTCTGGGTTTCAAACCTGGGTCCTCCGCATACCAGGCTAATGTTCTATCCACTGCAATATCACCTGGTCAGGCAATAAAATATATTTCTGAATATTTACTTTGTATTCTGAAATATTGTTAAATTTACTTACTATATCTTACTTTTGTTGTAAACTTTAAAGTTTTCTATGAATACAATCTTCTCAAAATGTAAAAGTTTTATTTCTTTTTTAATTCCCATATGGTTTTATTTTAACTATTTTACCATTTTTACTAATATAATTAGCATAAAATTAAATAAAAGTTACCTGAATTTACTAGAAAAAAATTAGAGGGAAAATTTCTGAGGTAGTAAAATTTTATGTTTCTTGATATGCATAATGAGAATTGATTACATCATGCTTAAAATACAAAGTTTATCTTAAATTTTTGTCTGCAACTTGAAAAATATAAGAGAACCAAAATTTTATTTTGAGTGTTTGTTGTATTTTAATGTATATATTTTTTAATTTTCTATTCATTGAATACAAATTATGCATCTACTTTTTAAGAATAACTAAAATTTTCTAGCTGCAACAGAGTTTATCAATCTATTGCCAAATTCTACTTCTTTCAGAAAAGTTTACAAATCTGTATTTTATTTTATGAACTTGCTTGTCATTTGTTTATTCAACATATTTTTGAACATTGATTACTTACGAAACACCAAAACTATGAACTGGGGCAGTGAATTAAAAATATAAATAGCTTCTGCACTAAACTTGATTTAAATCTATTTTTAAAAGTTCAATGTATTTTGGGAGGAGTTAGAATAATATAGTGGAGGTACACAAAATGGCAGCACAGTAGGCAGATATACAAACTACCACCTCCCAGGACCAAAATGGATTGTAAATTAATTTAAGGACAGCCATCATGAAAAACCAACTTTGGACTAAATTAACAGGACTTGAAAACCAGGAAGGACAGAAGAAACCACACCAAGACTGCTAGGAAGTGCGAGGACATGGTCGAGGTTCCCCGTTCCCAGGAGTAAGGAGAGGCTAAGAATCCAGAGGAAAGAGAAAGAGATCCTGAGAGGAGGGGGGGGGTCCTCAGCCACAGGACCAGAACTCCAGCCTAGATAACCAGAAACTAGAAGAGACAACCTGACAGCATTGAATGAAAAAAAGAGCAGAATTTATGTCTATAGGAAACAACTTGAGAAGTTAATGCAGCCTTAAAGGGCCAGCACAGAAAACTTCACTCATAGGCACTTACCTAGGTCTCCGGGTACAAGGAGAACTGAGAGGACTGGTCTTGTGTGAGGAGAGTGGAGGGATCAAGGCACAGGGAAACAAATGATGACAGAGAGAAGAATACTTATGCTGAATCATTCTCCAATAGTGAAGTGGCCCTATGCATGGGGAGGGCACTCCTTCTATCCAGCATGAGCCTAGCATAAGGCTAATTGACCTACCTCCTAAAAACTCTCCAGCTCCAATCAGCACAAAGGCCATTCAGAAAGAAGGAAGTAAAGGGGAGAGTCAGTAACTCAAGTTTTTGGGGAAATCTGAGCTACACCTCACCCTTCTAATACAAAAAAATACATTCTGCCCCTGAATAGTGATGGGACAGACCATACCTTCTGGTTCACAGTGGTCACACCTATCACATTGCTTGGACTTACTATACAGAAAAAAAAAAAGACTTGGATGGCATTTCAACTGGAGCCAAAGAGAAAGATACACTCACTATCCCTGTCCTAATCACAGAAGTTTTCTACTGAGCTCAGCAAAAAGAACAGCAGGAAAATTAAGACTTCTATGCTGCTCCCTTATTAGAAAAAATTAAAATCCTAGCAACCAGAAGAAGCTGAGGAATTAAGCCCTGGAGGAGCGGCTGCATTTCTTGTACTATACTCAGTGGTCCTAACACAACAAGCTTGCATTCAGCACACATAAAAATGGAAAGACAGAGAAATGAAGTCCAAATGATTCAACAGGAGAAATCCCCAGAAAAAGAATTGAATGAGATGATAGAAACCAACTTACCAGATGCAGAGTTTAAAATAATGATTGTCAAGATACATAAGGATCTTAGAGCTAATATGGATGGACATATGAGCACCTAAATAAAGAAATAGCAAGCATCAAATAGGACACTGAAACCATAAAAAAGAATCTATCAGAAATGACAATTACAATATCAGAAATGAATACTACACTAGAAGGAATCAACAGCAGGTTGGATGAAGCAGAATATAGGATAAATAAAAACACAGATACAGAGCAGCAAAAAAAAAAAAAAAAAAAAAAAGAGGCTCAAAAAGTCTGAGGAAATATAAGAGAACTCTGTGACAATATGAAGAAAAATAACATCTCATCATAGGGATTCCTGAAGGAGAAGAGAAAAAACAAAGGATAGAGAACCTGTTTGAAGAAATCATAGCTGAAAACTTTCCCAAGTTGATGAAGGAAAAAGTCACTCTAGTTCAAGAAGCACAGAGAGTCCTGGTAAATACATCAAAATTAAAATACCAAAGTTAAAAGATTAAAAAAAAATAATAAAAGCTGCAAGAGAAAAGAAATCAATTACTTATAGAGGAGACCCTATAAAAATGACATCTGACTTCTCAACAGAAATACCTGAGGCCAGAGGAAATGGCAGGAAATATTAAAAGTAATACAAAACAAGAACCTAAAACCAAGACTTTTTTATCCAGCAAGATTATCACTTAAAATTATAAAAGAAAAAAAAAAGCTTTCCAGACAAAAAACAAAACAAAACAAAAAAAAAACGTTCAAGATATTTATTACAACCAAACCAGTACTGCATGAAATGTTAAGGGGCCTGTTGTAAACAGAAGAAAGGGAAAATAGAAATCAAGAAAAAGAGGATTATAGATTTAAAGAATAAAATGGCACACAATTAACCTTAAATGTACATGGATTAAAAGACATAGGGTAGCTTCATGGATAAGACAACAGGACAGGTTCATAAGCTTTTTACAAGAGACCCACCTCAGAACAAAATATACACATAGGTTGAGAGTAAAAGGATAAAAAAAATATTTCATACAAACAGAAAGGAAAAAAATGTTGGCATAGCAATATTAATATCTGACATAATAAACTTTAAAGCAAACTTTAAAGTAAGAGACAAACAAGGTCACTATATAATAATAAAGAGAGCATTACAACAGAATGCTCTATTATAGATATAACTATTATAAATATATATGCACTTAATATATGAGAACATAAGTATATAAAATAGATTTTGATGGACAAAAAAAGCGAGATCAACAGCAATACTATAATAGTAGGGGATTTTAATACCTCACTAACATCAATGGATAGAACCTCCTGACAGAAAATAAAAAAAGAAATCGCAGCCTTAAATGACACACTAGATTAACTGGATTTAATAGATATCTTCTAAACCTTTTACACCAAAACAACAGAATATACATACTTCTCAAGTGCTCATGGTGCATTCTCTAGGATAGACCACATGTTAGTACACAAAATGAGTCTCAATAAATTTCAGAAGATTGAAATCATAGCAACCATCTTCTCTGATCACAACGGCATAAAACTAGAAATCAACTACAATAAAATAATGAAAAACATTTAAACACTTGGAGAATAAATAGCATGCTATTAAATAATGGATGGGTTAACAATGAGATCAAGAAAGAAATAAAAAACTTCATTGAAACAAATGAAAATGAACATACAACAACTCAAAATTTATGAGACACAGCTGAAGCAGTCTTGAGAGGGAAGTTCATAGCATTCCAGACATACCTTAAGAAGCAAAATAAAGTTCAAATTAACAACTTAAAACTGCATTTAAAAGAACTAGAAAAAAAACAGCAAGTAAAGCCCAGAGGAAATAGAAGGAAGGCAATAATAAAGATCAGAGCAGAAATAAATGACATAGAGTCTAAAAAAAAATACAGAAGATCAATGAAACCAAGAGTTGGTTCTTAGAAAAGGTGAACAATATCAATGAACCTTTAACCAGACTCACCAAGAAAAAAAAAAGAAAGAACTCAAATAAATAAAATGAGAAATGAGAGTGGAGAAGTAACAACTAACAAAGCAAAAATACAGAGATTGTAAGAAGCCACTATGAAGAACTGTATGCCAAAAAATTGGACAACCTAGGTGAAATTGATAAATTTCTTGAAATATAAAGTCATTCAACAATCAATCTGAAAGAATCAGAAAACCTAAACAGACCGATTATAACAAATGAGATTGAAACAGTTATCAAAAACTCCCAACAAACAAGAGTCCTGGGCCTGATCACTTCACAGTTGAATTTTACCAAATATTTAAAAAAGAACTAACTCCTACCCTACTCAAGCTATTTCAAAAAATTCAAGAGGAGGGAAAACTCCCAAACTCTATTTTATGAGGTGAACATAATCCTCATTCCAAAACCAGGCAAAGAGACTACAAAGAAAAAAAAAAAAACTATATGGCAATAATCCTGATGAATTTAGGTGCTAAAATTCTCAACAAATTATTAGCAAAAATGATCCAGCAATACATGAAAAAAATGTTACATCATAATCAGTGGGATTTATTCTGGGGAGGCAAGGCTGGTACAATATTTACAAATCAATCAACATAATTCATCACATAAACAAAAAAATGGATAAAAACCACATGATAATATCAAAAAAAAAAAAAGAGAAAAAGCATTTGATAAAATCCAGCACCCATTTATGATCAAAACTCTCAGAAAAGTGGAAATACAGGAAACATACCCCAATATGATAAATGTCATCTATCACAAACCCACAGCCATTATCATACTCAATGGGCAAAATTTAAAAGCAATCCCCTTAAGAAAAGGAACAAGGCAAGGGTGCCCCCTTTTACCACTCTTATTCAACATAGTTCTGTAAGTCCTAGCTATAGCAATCAGACAACAAGAAGAAAAAAATGGCATCCAAATTGGAAGAAAAAAATAAAACTATCATTATTTGCTGGTGACTTGATACTGTACATAGAAAACACTAAAGTCTCAATCAAAAAACTACTGGACCTGATAAATAAATTATGCAAGGTGGCAGGATATAAAATTAATATTCAAAAATCAGAGGCATTTTTATACTCCAAAAACAAACTGTCTAAAAAAGTAATTAAAGAAACAATCCCCTTCACTATTGCAACATGAAAAATAAAGTATGTAGGAATCAATTTAACCAAGGAGATTAAAGACATGTACTTGGAAAATTATAAAACATTGATAATAGAAATCATGGAAGCTACAAACAAGTGAAAGCATATACCGTGTTCATGGATGGGAAGAATAAACATCATTAAAATGTCTATACTACCCAAATGAATTTATAGATTCAATGCAATTCTTATTAAAATACCAATGGAATACTTCAAAGATATAGAACAAATATTTCAAAATTTTATATGGAGCCAAAAAAGAACACGAATAGCATCAGCAATCTTGAAAAAGAAAAATAAAGTGGGGGTGTATCACACTTCCTGATACCAAGTTATACTACAAGGCTATTTTACTCAAAACAACTTGTTACTGCATAACAACAGGCGTACAGATCAATGGAACAGAACAGAGAACCCAGAAATAAACCCACACCTTTATGGACAATTGTTATTTGACAAAAAAGGTAAGATCATTCAATGAAGTAAAGACAGTCTCTTTAAAAAATGGTGCTGAGAAAATTGAACAAGTATATGCTAAAAAATGAAACTAGACCACCAATTTACTCCATTCACAAAAATAAACTCAAAATGGATGAAATAATTGAATGTAAATTGTGAAACCATTACCATTTTGGAAGAAAACATGGACAGTAAACTCTCCGATATCTCTCGCAGAAATATATTTGCTCATTTATCTCCACGGGCAAGTGCATTAAAGGACAGGATGAACAAATGAGACTATATCAAACTAAAAAGCTTTTGCACAGCAAAAGACACCATAAAAAAATAAAAAGGCAATGCACACAATGGGAAAACATATTTGCTAACACATCTGATAAGGGGTTAATAACCAAAATCTATAAAAACTTGTAAAACTCAACACTAGGAAAGTAAACAATTCAATCAAAAATTGGGCAATAGAACTGATAAGACATTTCTCCAAAGAGGACATACAGATGGCCAACAGACATATGAAAAAATGTTCAAAATCACTAATAGGTTTTAATTTATAGGTCATTAGAGAAATGCAAATTAAAAACACAATGAGATTCACCCCACACCTGTCAGAATGGTGATCACTAACAAAACAAGAAATAATAAGTGCTGGCGAGGGTGTGGAGAAAAGGGAACCCTACTGCACTGCTGATGGGAATGCAGACTGGTGCAGCCATTATGGAAAGCAGGATGGAATTTCCTCAAAAAATTAAAAATGGAATTGCCATTTGACGCATCTATCCCACTTTTAGGAATAAATCCTAAGAATACCAAATCACTGATTCAAAAGAAGAAATGCATTCTCATGTTTATTGCAGAATTGTTTACAATAGCCAAGATCTGGAAACAGCCCATGTGTCTATCAGTGGACGAGTGGATTAAAAAGTAGTGGTACATATACATAATGGAATAATACATGGCCATCAAAAAGAAGAAAATATTACCTTTTGAGACAACATGGATGGATCTGAGGTCTATTATGCTAAGCAAAATAAGCCAGGCAGAGGAAGAAAAATATTATATGACTTCACTCATATGAGAAATCCAATGAACAATGTGAACTGAGGAAAGGAAGAGAGGCAGAGAAGAGGTCAAAGAGTCCAGAGGAAAAGAAGATGAGAGGAGGGGATCAAAGAAAGCAAATACATTAATGAAAAAATATATACATAACACAGAGAGATAGAGGACAGGATAGTAAATCATGGAGGGAGGGTGGAAGGTCGTTGGGGGGAGGTGGCAAAATCAAGGAGAACACTGAAGGGGGGGGGAGAGGGAGACATATTCCGTGGAACATTTGTAACTATGTAAACAGTACAAATTAAAATCAATAAAAAAGTAGTTGAAAATAAAAAAACAAAAAACAACAAAGAAAGAATAACATAGCATACGTCCCAAGTACAATAATATTAATACATAAAATCTTATCACTGCTGCCCAGAAACTTTATAAAAATATTTAAGAATTTAATTGATTGACCATCTTCTCTTCAATGAGACATTGGTTCACTCTATTATATGTTTGTGATACATTTAATATATTTTACTGTTTCATACAGAAATAACATATTAATAATTTCTTCTTAATCACAATGCTTTTAAAATGGATTAACATAAATATTTAAACAGCAAAACTAATTTTTGCATAGATATTTATTATTAGTAATATTATATAGACATGCGCAAATGAGTCTGGCTGTGTTCAAGTAAAACTCTACTTAAAAAAATAATCCATAGGTAGGATAGTTTTGGTGAATAGGTTTTAATTTATAGGTCATTGATTTGAGAATGTTAAATCTGATTTTTTCTTAATTCTTTACAGACTGATACTTTTATATATTTATAGTTACATTTAAATGATGTACTGGAAAATAAAAATGAAATTTATTAAACATAGATAGTTGTATTTTTAGGGCCATTAGAGAATACATTACCCTCCTAATTTGATATTAACATATGAAAATACTCTCAATCCTATGCTCCTTAGGCAGAGTATGACAGTTCTCGGACCAGCGCTAGTCTATAAATCATGCTTTAGGAAGGTCTGCTCAGAGCCAAAGGAAGGGCTCACATTTCTTTAGTCAAAGCTTATTTTCTCCAGACTACATTGAGGAAGGAGTACTCATCACATTGCGGGGTGTTAATCTTTTTTCCTTTTTTTAAAATAAAGTATGCTCATAAATTTAGCATGGTCAGCTCATTTTCAGGTACTTGGTGTTCCCTGATACATTGATATACATGTTTATTAAAAGTAGCCTTGCCAAGATATTCCAGTTTATCTTTCTTATTCATATATGTACCACACAGCTCTTACTCATTTGTCTGCTTTCAAGTTTATATTGATGCCATCATTCATCAGTTTACCTCTGAACATATTTTATTTACTTTTGTACCAATAGTGTGGTTTTTTCCTCGGCACAAGTGTACACACAACTAGTGAACAGTTGTGAAGCAGTTGGACATTTTATCTTTTTTTATTCCCTTACGGATACACTAATCTTAGAGATGAGTATTTTGTAAAATCTAATTATAAAGAATCAAACATTAGAATTTCACTTGGTATTCCTTCCTGCTACTTTATATTTGAACTTTGAGCTAACCATCTTTTGGTTGCTTGATTTACTAACTTCTTTTTTATTTTATTTCTTCCTTATGACCTTCATAAACAAGACAGTCAGATTAGTGATAGCTGGAAAAAAAGCATTCTCTGCAATTATGTTTTTATTAACCAAATCATAAGCAATATTCATTTTATTTTTCTGTTCTAATACTTGGTACTTTGCATGAATTGAGTAATTATGTTATGAAAGATGTTATTTTCTGGGAAGAATTAAGACAAATGATTTGTATTGTATTGATATAAGAATAAGAATGTTGGCCTGACCATGTGTGGCACAGTGGATAGAGCGTTGCACTGGGATGCGGAGGACCCAGGTTCCAGACCCTGAGGTTGCCAGCTTGAACACGGGCTCATCTGCTTTGAACAAAAGCTCACAAGCTTGGACCCAAGGTCGCTGGTTCTAGCAAGGGGTTGCTTGGTCTGCTTAAGGCCCGCGGTCAAGTCACATATGAGAAGCAATCAATGAACAACTAAGGTGTCACAATAGCAACGAAAAACTAATGATTTATGCTTCTCACCTCTCTCCATTCCTGTCTGTCTGTCCCTATCTATCCCTCTCTCTGACTTTCTCTCTCTCTGTCCCTGTAAATAAATAAATAAATAAATAAATAAATAAATAAAACCATAGGATGTTAATCAGTCAGTTGTATGAACTACTTTTTTCAAAAAAGATTAAATTTATAAGAGTTTGAGAATATAATTTTTAATAAATAATAGGAAAAAATGTTGGAATTTACATTACTTAAAGTTAAAGTAAAACTTTACATATTTAAATTTAAAAAGAAAGAGAATTACTGATCTGAACTCACTTTATTAAAAAAGATTCTATTTTGGCTCTGTTAAGTAACCCAAATAGCCTAGAGATTGGGCCAGCCGATTTAGTACCAGGGTCGTGGAATTATATTAAAGGCATTCACCTGCTCACCTTTTCATCTATTTTTATTAAAAATGATACTATTTCCATTAAAATGTATAAACCTCCTTTGAGAGTGCTGCTTCCATGAACTGGGATGAAGAAAACTCAGGATACCTTTTTTATCTTCTATTCAGAAATAACATTATATCTTTATAAACAGATAGGCTTATTACTGACAAAGTGTAACAATGTGATTATCAAAAGAAATTATTAAGCTTTAAAAATTGTTTCTATGTACAAATGCTTTAGAACAAAAATACCATAAAAAGTTAATATTAATGCAAAAATTCCAAAAATATGTTAAAAAATTTCAGTAGAAAAATGTTTTCCAAAGCTAAAATAGTTTAGTTTTTATGAATTAGTAAACGGAAAAGTTTTGAGACACGTGGGTCTTCATTTGCAGCTCCTATGTCAATGTCTGTTTCTAAAACAAGATATTTTATTTTAACTATTGTAGTGGTGACAGATGGACCAAAAAAAATTCAAGCAAACCAAGAAGTTAATAAGTCTCACTGGTCATTTGTCTTTTGTTTTCAAATGAGAAATTGAGTACAACACTGGAAATAATTGTATTCAGTTTATCCAATATTATCATAAAGCATTAATTAGCTATGTGTTTTCTAACTTCTTAAACAATTACATGGCTTTAACATTTTTACTGATGAACTGAAGGTTGGCGCCTGTAGCCAGAATTTCTCTCAGCCTTTCTATTAGTGCAGGGACTCTCTAGAAGTGCTTCATTATCATCAACACTTATTATTATCTTTTTAAAATGTAATTATCAGTTAAATCATTATATATGTCTCTTGAATGGTTCTTTAACATCTTGGAACATTAGCACTCAAAGATGTCTTGATATTACCTATGTCAATGTGCTTTGCAAAAAATTGTGCTCTAAATGGGAGAATCATGGTGCTGAACCAGTAATTTTATAAGCTATAATCTTGAAAATAGCAATAATGCTTCAAAAATAGGCAGTAGTATATAAAATTAAGTTCAGCAACAGTTACAGGTCATGGAGGAAAATTTTCAACTCTGACTATCACATTCAAAAGCAAGAACAAAATTTTGCCTAATAAGGTCTTGTGGCAGCTCTTCACTCACTCTATCCCTCTCTGTGTTCCTGTAAACAAAACAAAACAAAAACCAAAAAAGACCAAAGCCCTGGCTCTGGCAGGTTGGCTCAGCAGTGAAGCATCCACATAGAGTGTGGATGTCCCGGGTTTGATTCCTGAAGCACCCATCTGCTTCTCCACCCTTCCTCCTCTCCTTTTTCTCTATCTCTTTTCCCCTCCCACAGCTAAGGCACCACTGGAGCAAAGTTAGTCCAGAAACTGAGAATGGTTCCATGGCCTTCGCGTCAGGCACTAGAGTAGCTCCAGTTGCAACGGAGCAGTGCCCCATACAGGCAAAGCATCATTCCCTGGTGGGCATGCCTGGTGGATCCCAGTTGGGCGCATGCGGGAGTCTGTCTCTGCCTCCCCGCTTCTCACTTCAGAAAAAAGGAAAAAATAAAATTAAAACGAAAAACAAAAACCCTGCTTCAAGTACCTTGTGCATAGAGTTAGGACAGTTCTAATAATTATATATTTAACTAATATTTTAATATTGATTATTTACTGGCCTTTTTACCAATTGTTTAATTTCCTGTGAACTTAGAACTACTTCTTTCTGTGATCAGATTTTTTTGTTGCTGTTCAATATTTTTCTCCAATTCCCTAAAATCCATGTGTTAAAATTAAAATTGTTCACATTGTCCTTGGATAAAATGTGGATTCTTGCACAATTTCATGGCAGAGATACATATTACTTCTCACAGTGTTCATGTAGGGAATAACATTTTAAAAGTATACGTTAATAATGCTATTAGCTAGTCATTGCATATGTGAAAATATTGAGTCAATTAAAAATTAACACATTTAAATAAAGTTAAATGTATATTCTAAAATTAAACTTTGAAATTCTATCTTATGCCTAATGTTCTGTGAATTTCTTCAACTCATGTGTGAATGTGTGTACAAATAACTAAATAAGCTTGTATCCAAAAAAGAAGTCAATTGTATAATTTACTGAGTTGTAGAAAAACAATATTTTGTATAAATATATGTTTTTATGATTAAGAAAGCAAAAAAATATTATTATAAGATAATCACTTAATTAATCAAGACTTGGGAAATTACTTTTGAGTGCAAGTTACAGAAGATTCTTCACTCACATTTCAATAAGAAGGATTCTTCATTCACACTTAATATTTTTACTGAATTTCATATTCATATTTATTATCTACTGTACATATAACACTGTTCTAGGGGATATGAAGAATTGTAATTTATAAAATACTATTTTATGAATTTCAAGACATTGACAATATCACAAGAAAGAGACTACATTCATAATGCTCATTTCTTCCTAAAAGCATTTGTTCCACATAGAAGGTGTCTATGCAGGTCTTTGTGCAAAGAGTGGTACCAAAATGGCAAAGAGGGGTACCAATATTAAAAAAGGTTCTTTTTATTCTTAAAGAATATAAGAAATGAAAGATGAGAATTTGAATCTGAAAGAAAAAAGAGAAGATAGAACATGAGTACAGATATCTTGACTAGAAAGATATCCCTAAAACCAACAGATTTTTCAGATTCCAAAAAGTTTGGAATGCTGGTCATGAAGGGAAGTTAATATAAGATTCTTGTGATTTGCTGCTAGTCATAGGCTAATTAATAATGAATTTGACAAAAGTAAATAAGTAGATAAATAGTTCTGAATGTGAGAATATAAGTTATCTTTAATGTTTCAATCTCTTTATTTTAGAAAAACAAGAAACAGAAAATAAATGACAAAGACTTGCATTCTCAATTGAAAAAAAGATCTCTAGGCAGTGTAGCTGTGCCTTATCTTTTAGCTGTCATTAACCAGGACACTATTATAGTGGATCTTTATTTGTGAAACAGTTGTTTATTATATTTTATAAAAATAATATAAATATATATTAATAAAATTAATATTAAAAAATACTGAAAAAAATATCCAAGATAGAAGACTCTAAGGGTCAATTACTCCTCACTTCTAATTCATCTCCATAGAAACATAACTCTTGGCAGCGTTCTCGCATACCATAATTTTAAATTATATACTTGTTCTGCAATGATGATTTATCCATTTAAATGGCTATTGATTTCCTATTATGAGAGATGAGGATTGCATTCTCTGACCATATAATACTCTATTTACTCCTCCTCATCAGTTGTTAAATTACCACTTGGTTAAATCAATATAGGGATTTTAGGAATTTGATTTTAGGATTATATGTTTATACTTATGAGCTGCTTAATGTAGTGTCATTACATTGCCTTTTTGGTACAACTTTTTATTTTTTGTCCATATTCTTAGTGATATTTTTTCTTCAAACTAAATCTCTCCACACTCTCTTCAACCTCTCAGTCAAATTTGCACACCATTTAAAATTTTATACAACCTGTGTTTAGAGTTTGTTTTCTTGAGTTGACAACTTAATGCCACAATCTCTCCTGTTTGCTCTAAGGACATGAGTTGGAGTAGTTATGGAAATGCCAGTCTCAGAATCCTGGAGAGTCTCTTACTTTCTCTGCTTTAATGAGAGTCTGTGTTGGAAGATGTTTATGTTCTTCCACCCTTTATTCTTTCATTTGAATTACCTTAGCTTCCTAAAAATAGTACATGAGAGTTTGTATTTTTGTGTTCATTATTTTTGTTTTGCTTGTTTGTTTATTGGAATACCCATGCCAAAAAGATGTGTAAATTTTGCTTTATGATTTCTTGATAATATGACTGTAAGATTCTAGATTGAAAACTATTTTTATGAAATATTAAGACAGTTTGATGTCTGTTGAAGTGACAATCAACTCTTTCCTCATGTTAATATTTCTCTTCCTATAGTCTTTTTTATTTTTTACCAAAATGTCTATTAAACAATGAACAGATAAATGAAATAGTATAACCAGTAAATGGAACATTATGATGTAACTTTTTCCTTGTCCTTTTACTCTTTTTTATTTTATTTATATCTTTGTTAATTATTTAATGCAGTGTTTTCAGACTGTTAGAAATTGGCAAAATCAGGAAACAGGAATGGTTATCGAACACAATTTATGTGATCATTAGTGATAACTTTAGGACATTTTACTAATTTTCATTTGATTAAGAGACAATTGTACCATAATGCAATATTATTTCATACATAGAAGGATGACTTTAAACAAAAAGACAGATAGTGTATGTTGGTAAAATTGTGAGAAACTGGAACTCTTATACTAACCTGGTACGAATGTGAAATAAAAAAGTAACATTGCAAAAGTCTGCCAGTTTCTCAAAAGCTTAAACATAGAATTACCATATTACCCTATAATTACTCTTCTATAAATATATTCAAGAAATAAAACTGTATGCACATAATAAAAAAGACCTGTAACACTAATTTGGAAGAATATATGTACCCTTATGTTAATTGTAGCATTTTTTACAATAGTCAAGCTATGGAAGCAATGCAAGTGCTTATAAGCAGACAATTAGATAAAAATGGTATGCCACATATATTCAATGGAATATATATATTTTTTTTATTAGTTTTTTTTACAGGGACAGAGAAAGAGTCAGAGAGAAGGACAAATAGGGACAGACAGACAGGAACGAAGAAATGAGGAGCATCAATTATCAGTTTTTCATTGCGACACCTTAGTTGTTCATTGACTGCTTTCTCATATGTGCCTTGATTGTGGGCCTTCAGCAGACCAAGTAACCCTTTGCTCGAACCAGCGACCTTGGGTCCAAGCTGGTGAGCTTTTTGCTCAAGCCTGATGAGCCCGTGCTCAAGCTGGCAACCTTAAGGTCTTGAACCTGGGCCCTCCACATCCCAGTCTGATGCTCTATCTACTGCACCACCGCCAGGTCAGGCTTAATGAAATATTTCTTGGTCACAAAAAAGAATGAGATCTTGCCATTTCTGACAGCATGGATAGACTAAAGACTATTTTGCTCAGTGAAATGAGTCAGTTAGAGAAAGACAAACATTATATGATTTCACTTATATGTGGAATCTAAAGAACAAGATAAATGAACAAACAAAATTGAAATAAATACATTGAAAAAGAGTGGCCAGATGTTTGCCAAAGGGGTGGGAGATTTATGGACTGAGTAAAAGATGTAAAAATGATTAAAAATACATACTGGTAGTTGAAATATTGTAACAAAGATTTAAGTAAAGCATTGGGAATATAGTCAATAATATTCTAATAAGTGTTTATGATGCCAGTTTGGGTACTGGAAATATTGAAGGGACAGTATGCAAACTATATGATTATTTAACCACTAAGCTATACACCTGAACTCAATCCAAAATAAAATTAAAAGAAAAAATACATATGTGCACGAAGTTGATATCACCATTATTTATAATAGCCAAAGAGTAGAAACAAATCAAATGTCCATCAACTAATAAATAGATAAATAAAATATTTCTATACAATGGAATATTATTTATCAATAAAAATAAATACAATACTGATACAAGAATATGAATGAACATTGAAAACATTACACTAAGTGAAAGAAGTCAGTCACAAATGACCACATATATATTGTATGATTTCATTTATATCAAATGTTCAAATTGGCAAGACTATAGAAACAGAGAGGAGATTTCTGGTTACCTAGCACTGAGCTTGAGGTTGGTGGTGTCTATGAATTAGTAGAAAGTTTATTTTTTAAGTAATAAAAGTATTCTAAAATCAATTACCTATCTGTGCATATTCTAAGAAATATTGAATTATTCAATTTACATGAATGAGTTGTATAGTATATAATTATGTTTCAATCATATATATAACAATAAAAATATGGTTTAATTCCTGAAATATATTCAAATATAATCATTCATTTGAGATATACTCAAACTTACCTAAGAAATAACATCTTTGTATAATCTTGCATTGCTTTTTCTGAATGTAATAACTTATTTTACCTTGAATATAAATTAGTAAGTATATAAAGATGACCTATTTTTATATTGTTGTATAATAAGTCAAATTAATAAGCTCTCTTTTATATTTAAACATATGCCAGAACTGACTTTTCCTTCTGAGTTGCCAATTTAAGCAAAACATATCATATTATTACTGGAATTCCTTGCAGCAATTGGACCAAATTTTTATATTGATTCTACTTAGAAATGACCTTTTATATCATATTGGGACACTTTATACTGTCAACTCTGTCTATGTGTGATAAAAGTAACATATGAATAACTATACAGTGATTTTTAATTTGTAAAAATATATGAAAATGCCAGTGGTTCTTTTTTCCACAGTGTATTTTTAATATCATCATTTATATAGTTACAATTTATTGAACAATAATGAGAAATGATAACATTTAATAAACTTAAGCATAATTAAACACTTTTATTTAAAACCCAGTTACATTTTAAGAACATTGTTCTATCAATTGACTGTGCTCTGTTTATAGTGTTTTCAATGTAACATAGAATAACAAATGCTAACTTTTCATTATAAAAATTGTGAGCCATATTCTTTCATAAATCACAGAAGCACCAGTTCTCTCCTCCTATCTATAAAGAAAATAAGTTCATTAGTTTGAACCAAGTAAAAATATCAATTTAAGTCTCTTCTAACCTTAGAAACTGGACTTATTTCTGAGTGAAATTGTTAGGACCATGAGGAATAAACTGACAATGATACAACCATTGTACAATATAAATAGAACTTCACTTCTGAAAGTCTGTAATGTAACATGTATATAACTCAGCCTAGATATTTAGTAAGTCTAAGAAAACAAGTTATATCTACATCAATTTTAACTTTTTAGAAAAATATTTAGTGATGAAGAACCTGAACATTACCTTCATAAAAACCACACAATGATTATAAGAATACAAATGTACAGCATAATTGATTGTCTAAATGATGTGGAGATGTTTTCTCTAAATCTATGTACTCTGATTGACCAATGTCACCCTGTTAAATTTAATTGTCTTAATTAATTAATTAAGTAAGTAAGAAAAGAATATGAATAAGTCTATTTGATGCAATCTGCTTGTGAAATAAAAAAATATGGGAGTGATATGAGCTAAATTGGCTGTCCACCCAACTAGGTCAAATTTATATGTTGAAGCCTTAACCTTTATTATTTCAGAATATGACTTTTCTAATATATAAGACCTTTAAAGAAGAGATTAAGTTAAAATGAAGCCATTTGAGTGGACCCAATCCAATATGATTGGTGGCATTGTAAGACAAGGATACACAAAGACACAAGGGATACACAGATAGAGGAAAGATCATGTGAGGACACAGTGGGAAGGTGGCTATCTACAAGTTAAGAAAAGAAACATCAAAGAAAACCCAGCCTGTCAACACCTTGCTCTTAAAATTTCAGCCCCCAGAACTGTGAGAAAAAAATTTTAATTGTTTAAGCCACATAGTTCTGGTATGTCGTAGTGGCAGCTCTAAAAGACTAATGTGAAAGATGTTTGTCAAGAAGTCATAACAGTCTGACCAGGCAGTGGCACAGTGGATAGAGCATTGGACTGGGATGTGGAAGACCCAGGTTCGAGACCCCAAGGTTGCCAGCTTGAGTGCGGGCCCATCTGGCTTGAGCAAAAGCTTGTCAGCTTGGACCCAAGGTCTCTGGCTCCAGCAAGGAGTTGCTCAGTCTGCTGAAGGCCCGCAGTCAAGGCACATAATGAGAAAGCAATCAATGAACAACTAAGGTGTCACAACGAAAAACTGATGATTGATGCTTCTCATCTCTCTTTGTTCCTATCTGTCTGTCCCTATCTATTCCTCTCTCTGTCCCTGTAAAAAAACAAAACAAAACAAAATCATAACATGCTTTTGCCTGGTTTAAATATATATTTGATTAGTGTATTTACCTATATAAAAGAGAGAATGATGTTTGAATATCTCATTGGAAATGGCATCTATGTTGCAACATTTTACACATACTTATCACATACCTTATTCATTTAAGATACTATCTGTTGACATTCATTAAATATTTCCACTCCTTTCTGAAATCACTTCTCCTATATTACTGAAAATGGAAGCTTAGAATCTACATTTTACGGACTTGCATAAAACTAGAAGACTGAACATAATTAAGACTTCTTGATGCAGTTGTGTGAAATTCAGAAGGGAGAGGACAGAAAAGGAGATATTTCAGTAGCAGTGCTAATTTACAAGTCATCTTCAGCAGATTCCTCTCTAATTAGAGCAAGCAGAGCCTACCTCTCTTAGTTGGGTCACCAGTTTCATGAGTGTGGGTAGCTCTGTGTTGACACCACTAGCATCAGTGACAATAATAGTTTCCTGACCCGGATTCTGGCAGCAATAGCGTGTCATTATAGAAGGTGGGCCTGACTTCCATTCCTATAGCCTCATTAATGATTTGGCAAACATGAAATTCCCTTTGTTAGATAATTTTTTGCTGAAAAAGTCTAGAATTATTTCTATTTCTTGCACTGAACCCTGAATTTGTTATGTACTTTTCTATTTCACAGAAGAAGGATATTTACTAGCAAAAGAAAGAATTGTTTTAGAACTATCAAGCTTTATTAGAAGAAGACACAAACATTGTAGCTGCCAGATGCATTGAACCTACTCTGAACAAAGAATGGATTGCCTGTTGATTTCCTGTGAAATCATGCAGAATGTCTAAGTCACTGTGAGGCACAGAGAGAGAAAGTGAATGAACTAAGTTAAGTTTGAAAAAGGTACAGAAGTAGACAGGCAAATGTATTCTTTGATAATAGAACAAAAAATCATATTAGCAATTTCTACAAGAAGATGAATATTCAGTATCACTTAGCTTGCGAGGACCAGTTTATAATAACTAATATGTTTATGTAAGAAGAATTCTTTTTCCACCCTAAGATATGCTTTGCTTGTTACTCCTGCCTATGTGGGGTTTCATACATTGAACCCCATTGTTTTTGTTTGAATTTCCAAGATAAAGAACTTAAGAAACCATTATGCTCCTGCAGGCTAGAGCATTCCCTTTAAAGTAAAGGGTATAGAATAACATCTCTGACCTTTTACAGCTAAGACAGAAGCATAATTTTTGATAAAACTCTTCAGGTTTTGGAAAACATATTCCATGCTTAACAATGATGCTCCTCCCAATTTATCATGGGCACGTAAGCTTTCTACTTTGGAATCCTATGTGGTAGAACAACAAAAGTTTCATGTATATCTTGCAATATAAACGTACCTGTTGCTGGGACCATATGACCTAACAATCATATGATTTTAGAACTATGTGTCATAAAGACAGCAAGTGAATTCTTGGGAATCCAAATAAGAAAGATGCAATGCACCCTGTCCAGTTGGCTTAGTGGTAGAGCATTGGCCCAGCATGTGGATGTCCCAGGTTTGATTCCCAGTCATATAGGAGAAGTGGCCATCTGCTTGTTTGCCCCTCTCTCTTTCCCTTCTCTCTCTCTCTCTTCTCTTCCTACAGCCATGGCATGATTGGAGCAAGTTGATCTCTGGCTCTGAGGTTGAATCCATGGCCTTCCTCAGGCACTAAAATAGCTTGGTTGCTGAACAACAGAGCAACAACCCCAGATGGACAAAACATTGCCTCAAAGGGGGATTACCAAGTGGATCCCAATGGGGTGCATGTGGAAGTCTTTCTCTCTGCCTTCCTGATTCTCACTTAAGAAAAATTTTTTAAATAAGAAAGATGCCATGTATATCTCCAGTATTTTGGATCAAGAGTATCCTATCTGCAACTGAGTTCCAATACTATTTATGACCTAACTACTGGACCCTATTGAGAACCAAAGTGCAAAAATGTGAATCATCAAGAGACTATGTAACTGAAATCTCCCATATTAAGGTGATTATTATTAAATCACCTATTTTGAAAAATGGCTATGTTAGTAACACTAGATAGTGACCCAGCTGTAATATAGGGGCAAAACTTAGCAAAGTATACTTTTCCATTCATATGAAAGTAGGAAAAAGAAACTGAATGATTTTAAATATATATGTGCGTTCATGAGAGTGGCAAAGGTCATGACCAGTTGTTCAGTACCTACAGACTGCAAGTTTAGAAATCTGATGGAGGGAGTTCTGGAAAAGCATGTGGGTGAAATATTGAAAAGTAGCACGAAATGTGAAATGTTTGCATCAGATAATAATCTTCATCAGAGATCATATTTTGTCAAAGAGGTAATAAACAACTAGACAAGATGACCGGGCGAGTGAATTTCTAGTCTCATTGTATGATTGCTTTTACAATGTACTATGTGGTAATTAGAGATGGAGATGTGTTTGTAAACCAGTGGCATAAGTTACTTCTCTGTAAAAATTTTCTGGCTACTTTTACTGCTGAAAATTTGACCTGTCAACAGTAGAGATGAAAGCTAAGATTTTGATATAGAATCCTTTAAGGAGTTCTACAAGTCATGTAGCCATAATCCAGAGGCCACTAGTAGGCTGGAATGTTAAGTACCTGACTTTCTAATTTAAAACTTTGTTTATTATGATGCATCATGGAGAACTAAAGAGGCAGGGAATCAAACATGGAAAAAGTTATTGAAAAAATAGTTCCTGAGCAAAAATGGAAGCAAGATAATACTGCAAACAGCTTTGGAAAACTCACATGAGCAAGTATACAATTCTATATATACCAAGAGTTCATCATAACTATAAAATCTCAAAGACATAAAAGAAAATGTCATTTTACAATGGTGTGAAAATGTTTTTGTAAAAGGAGATGGCTAAATAAAGGAGCAATTAAAGGGTTAATTTCATAAAGTAACATGCTTTCTAACTTTTTAAGCCGACAAGAAAGAAGAGGGAGTTAAAAAGATTTTAACTTAGTATTATTATGATAATCTAGAACAAAAGTCAAAACAATAAAAATAGGAAAATAAAAAAGAGAAGTTAAGAATATAAAAAATAATTTGAAAGGAAGCAATATATTGTTTACAAGGATTTCCAGAAAGAACAGATAAACAAAATGAGAGATGCAAAACATTTTTTTTTCTTTTAACAGGGACAGAGAGAGAGTCAGAGAGAGGGATAGGTAGGGACAGACAGATAGGAACAGAGAGAAATGAGAAGCATCAATCATAAATCATTAGTTTTTAGTTGCCATTGCGACACCATAGTTGTTCATTGATTGCTTTCTTACACATGCCTTGACCGCGGGCCTTCAGCAAACCGAGCCACCCCTTGCTGGAGCCAGCGACCTTGGGTCAAAGCTGGCGAGATTTTGCTCAAGCCAGAGGGGCCTGCGTTCAAGCTGGCGACCTCAGGGTCTTGAACCTGGGTCCTCCACATCCCAGTCTGACACCCTATCCACTGTGCCACCATCTGGTCAAGCAATGCAAAAAATTTGATAAAAAGAAAAAGAACAACCCAAATGGAAGTCAACAAAAATCCATAGTAAGAATAAAAAGAGGACGGCAAGATGGTGATGGAGTAGGCAGACGTACCAACTTCCAACTCCCAGAACCAAAATGGATTATAACTTAATTTTAAGAACCATCATCTGGATAAACCAACTTTAACTAAACTAAGTGGACTTTTCAACCAAGGAACACTGAAGAAGCCACATTGAGACTGGTAGAAAAAGGGAAAAAGTGGAGAGGGCTGTCCAGTTCCCAGAGCAAACAGCAGCCCGGAGAAAACCGCATGGTGGGAGGAGAGTTTGGTGGAGAGGGAGGAACCTGGCTCCCAGGAACAAAGCCCCAGCCTGCAGCACCAAAGCCTAGAAGAGGTGTCTGGACAGTATTGAGCTGTGAAAGAAGTGAGGATACTGTTTGAGAGAAAGAGACAGTTTTCTCTGACCCAAGATTCTTCTTAAAGGGACAGTGCAGAAAACCTCTCTCAGAACCACTCACCCGGGGCTCTGGGGAATTGGGGAGAGGACCAGAGCAGCAGGAAGAGAGTGTGGACTGGAAGGCACAGGGAGAAACACTCTGAGGGACAGCCACCCTAACCCCTGGGCTGAGTCACTTCCCTAATCAAAAATGAATATGTCCCCTGGAACTAGCAATACCAGCAAAGGGAGACAGAACACCAGCCAAACATGCTCTCCCGCGGCACTTAGAGCAGAGCTGCTTAGATGGAAGGAGCTTCCAGGACTGCAGTATGGAGTGTTAGGGTCTGACTACCCCTACCCACACTGCTGAGGGCTGGCTGGAGAAATGGTGGTGGCGGGACGCTGAAACACAGTGCGGTTCTGTCGGCAGGGTGGAGGTCGAGCCGGTGTGAGCTCGCTCTAGCCCAGCCGGGGTTGAGGGGATGCACAAAAGCGGTCCAGCAGCTGTGGGCCAGCCTGTAGCCCCACTTGCGGTGGAAAAGCAGGAGGCCAGAAATGGGCAGAGATCTGCTCTGCGACCCTGCGCAAGCTGGCCCTGACTGCCCCTGACCGTGGGGACTGGGCTAGGACCAGGGACAGGCAGAGGCTCATGGCTGAGCAGCCCGAGAAACTGCGGATTGCCATCCTGCATGCATGAGTTGTCTCTGACCGCGGGGGTGGGTCTGAAGCCTAGGACAAGTGGAGGCTTGCAGCTGAGGGCACACCAACAGCCCTGCCCGGCCGGACAACCACAGTTTGCAATCCTGCGCAGGCGAGCCCTGGTCTCGGGAGCGGGGCTAAAGCTCTGGACAGGCAGAGGCTCACAGCTGAGTGCACATCAGCAGCCCCGCCCAACCCGAGAAACTGGCGAGCAGTCTCTGACCACGGGGATGGGCGGAAGCCCAGGAACAGGTTGGGTCCACAGCCGAGCAAAGGTGCTCACCTCTACCCTTGGTGCTGAGGCTTGTAGTTTTTTTTTTTTTTTTTTTTAATATATATATTTTATTATTATTAATTCTAATGGGGTGACATCAATAAATCAGGGTACATATGTACAATGAAAACATCTCCAGGTTATCTTATCATTCAATTGTGTTGCATACCCATCACCAAAAGTCAAATTGTCCTCTGTCACCTTCCATCTGTTTTTCCCTGCGTCCCTCCCCTCCTCCCTATCCCACTCTTCCTTCCCTCCCCCCATCCCATAACCACCACTCGCTTGTCCATGTCTCATACCCTCACTTTCATGTCCCACCTATGTATGTAATCGTGCTGTTCTCAGTTTTTCTTTTTTTCTGATTTACTTATTTCACTCCGTATAATGTTATCAAGGTACATCCATTTTGTTATAAATGCTCCGATGTCATCGTTTCTTATGGCTGAGTAGTATTCCATAGTATATATGTACCAAAGCTTTTTAATCCACTCGTCTTCTGACGGACACTTGGGCTGGTTCCAGATCTTCGCTATTGTGAACAATGCTGCCACGAACATGGGGGCGCATTTCTTCTTTTCGAACAGTGCTATGGTGTTCTTAGGGTATATTCCTAAAAGTGGGATAGCTGGGTCAAAAGGCAGTACAATTTTTAATTTTCTGAGGAATCTCCAAACTGTTTTCCACAGTGGCTGCACCAGTCTGCATTCCTACCAGCAGTGCAGAAGGGTTCCCTTTTCTCCACATCCTCGCCAGCACTTATTCTGTGTTGTTTTGCTGATAAGTGCCATTCTGACTGGTGTGAGGTGATATCTCATTGTGGTTTTAATTTGCATTTCTCTAATGATTAGTGATGTTGAGCATTTTCTCATATGCCTATTGGTCATCTGTATGTCCTCTTTGGAGAAATTTCTATTCATTTCTTTTGCCCATTTTTTGATTGGGTTGTTTGTCTTCCTGGTGTTACGTTTTATAAGTTCTTTATAAATTTTAGTTATTAACCCCTTATCAGATGTGCTGTCGAATATGTTTTCCCACTGTGTGGTTTGTCTTTTTATTCTGTTCCTATTGTCTTTAGCTGTGCAAAAACTTTTTAGTTTGATATAGTCCCATTTGTTTATTTTGCCTTTTATTTTATTTGCCCATGGAGATAAATCGGCAAATATACCGCTACTACAGATGTCGGAGAGCTTACTGCCTATGTTTTCTTCTAAGATGCTTATGGTTTCACGGCTTACATTTAAGTCTTTTATTCATTTTGAGTTTGTTTTTGTGAATGGTGTAAGTTGATGGTCTAGTTTCATTTTTTTGCAGGTAGATGTCCAATTTTCCCAACACCATTTGTAAAAGAGGCTGTCTTTACTCCATTGTATGTTCTTTCCTCCTTTGTCAAATATCAGTAGTCCATAAAGCTGTGGGTTTATTTCTGGGTTCTCTGTTCTGTTCCATTGATCTATGTGCCTGTTCTTATGCCAGTACCAGGCTGTCTTGAGTATAATGGCCTTGTAGTAAACCTTGATATCAGAAAGAGTGATACCTCCTGCTTTATATTTTCTTTTTAAGATTGCTAAGGCTATTCGTGTTCTTTTTTGGTTCCATATAAATTTTTGGAATACGTGTTCTATATCTTTGAAGTATGTCATTGGTATTTTAATTGGTATTGCATTGAATTTATAAATTGCTATAGGTAATATAGACATTTTAATGATGTTTATTTTTCCTAGCCATGAGCACGGTATATGCTTCCACTTGTTTGTATCTTCCTTGATTTCTTTTATCAATGTTCTATAATTTTCCGAGTACAAGTCCTTAACCTCCTTGGTTAAATTTACTCCTAGGTACTTTATTTTTTTGGCTGCAATAGTGAAGGGGATTGTTTCCTTAATTTCTTTTGCTGACAGTTCATTGTTGGTGTATAGAAATGACTCTGATTTCTGAGTATTAATTTTATATCCTGCCTCCTTGCTGAAATCATTTATAAGGTCCAGTAGTTTTTTGACTGAGACTTTAGGGTTTTCAATATACAATATCATATCATCTGCAAATAATGACAGTTTTACTTCTTCTTTTCAAATTTGTATGCCTTTTATTTCTTCTGCTTGTCTGATTGCTGTAGCTAGGACTTCCAGAACTATGTTGAATAAGAGTGGCGAAAGTGGGTACCCCTGCCTGGTTCCTGATATTAAGGGGATTGCTTTTAATCTTTGTCCATTTAGTATGATGTTTGCTGTCGGTTTATCGTAGATGGCCTTTATCATGTTAAGGAATGATCCCTGTATTCCCACTTTCTTGAGAGTTTTGAGCATGAATGGGTGCTGGATTTTATCAAATGCCTTTTCTGCATCTATTGAAATTATCATGTGATTTTTGTCCTTCCTTTTGTTTATGTGGTGAATCACATTGATTGATTTGCGAATATTGAACCAGCCTTGCCTCTCCAGAATAAATCCCAATTGATCGTGGTGTATCATTTTTTTCATATATTGCTGGATCCGGTTGGCTAATATTTTGTTGAGAATTTTAGCATCTAAATTCATCAGGGATATAGGCCTATAATTTTCCTTCTTTGTGTTGTCTTTGCCCGGTTTTGGGATCAGAATTATGCTCGCCTCATAAAAGAAGTTTGGAAGTCTTCCTTCCTCTTAAATTTTTTGAAATAGCTTGAGGAGAATAGGAGTTAGTTCTTCTTTGAATTTTTGATAGAATTCACTTGTGAACCCATCAGGCCCAGGACTTTTCTTTTTTGGGAGTTTTTTGATAACTGTTTCTATCTCATTTGCTGTAATTGGTCTGTTTAGGTGTTCTGATTCTTCCAGATTGATTTTTGGAAGTTATATGCTTCAAGAAATTTGTCCATTTCACCAAGATTGTCTAATTTTTTGGCATAGAGTTCTTCATTGTATTTTCTTACAGTGCTTTGTATTTCTGTTGTGTCAGGTGTTATTTCTCCACTGTCCTTTCTAATTTTATTTATTTGAGTCCTCTCTCTTTTTTTCTTGGTGAGTCTAGTTAAAGCTTCATCAATCTTGTTTACCTTTTCAAAGAACCAGCTTCTTGTTTCATTGATCCTCTGTATTGTTTCCTTAGCATCTATGTCATTTATTTCTGCTCTGACCTTTATTATTTTCTTTCTTCTACTTGTCTTGGATTTTATTTCTTGTTGTTGTTCTAGTTCTTTTAGATGCAGGGTCAGGTTGCTTATTTGAGCTTTTTCTAGCTTCTTATGATATGCCTGTAGTGCAATAAACTTCCCTCTCAGGACTGCTTTTGCTGTGTCCCATAAATTTTGAGTTGATGTATGCTCATTATCATTTGTTTCTAGAAACTTTTTTATTTCTTCTTTGATCTCATTGTTAATCCATTCATTATTTAATAACATGCTATTTAGTTTCCAAGTGTTTGAGTATTTTTCATTTTTTCTTTTGTGGTTAATTTCTAGTTTCATGGCATTGTGATCAGAGAAAATGCTTGATATGATTTCAATCTTCTTAAATTTATTGAGACCATTTTTGTGTCCTAACATGTGGTCTATTCTAGAAAACGTACCATGAGCGCTTGAGAAGAATGTATATTCTACTGCTTTAGGGTGAAAAGTTCTGAAGATATCTATTAAATCAAGTTGATCTAGTGTATCCTTTAAGTCTGCTGTTTCTTTATTAATTTTCTTTCTTGAGGATCTATCCAGTGTTGAGGCTTGTAGTTTGAGTGCAGTGTGTAAACCAACCTGTGGGGCAAGGCGAAGGCCCAGGCAGTCTGAGGCTTGTTGAGCCAGGTAACAGAACACAGCCTCTCCCGCAGAGGAGAGGCAGAAATCACAGCAACAGCTGCAGTGGGCCGGCAATGGCAAGACCCATACCCAAATGACCTAGGCAGTGGCAGATAGGGTGGTGGGCCTTGAGACAGACCATACTTACAGAAAACAAAGGCAACACCGATTGGACACCAGAGGCCACACCCTTCTTATACACAGACAAAATGGGCAGGCAGAGAATTACAACCCAAATGAATCAAGAGAAATCCCCAGAGAGAGAACTGAATGAACCAGATATAATCAAATTATCAAAGACAGCATTTAAAATAATAATAGTTAGAATGTTCAAAGAGATTAGAGCAACAATGGATAGTCATTATGAACACCTAAATAAAGAGATAGCAAGTATAAAAAAAAAATTGAAAAAATAAAAGGAATCAGACAGAAATGACAAATACAGTATCAGAACTGAAGACCACAATGAAAGAACTTAAAAGGAGGATGGTTGACACTAAGGAACAAATCAGCGAGTTAAAAGACACAATAAAAAAAGGCACAGAAGCAGAGAAGAAAAAAAAAAGAGAGAATCAAAAAATGTCAGGAAATTCTAAGGGAGCTCTGTGACAACCTGAAGAGAAATAACATCCACATCATAGGGGTTCTGAATAAGAGGAGAGAGAATGAAAAATAGAAACTTTGTTCAAACAAATCACAGCAGAAAACTGCCCTAAATTAAGGCTGGAAAACATTTCACATATTCAAGAAGCACAGAGAACTCCATTAAAGAGAAACCCAAAAAAATCTACACCAAGACACATCATAGTTAAAATTCTAAAGCTAAGGGATAAAGAGAAAATTTTAAAACCTGCTAGAGATAAAAATGCTATCACCTACAAAGGACTTCCCATAATGTTGCATGCTACTTCTAAACAGAAACACTTGAAGCCAGAAGAAAATGGCAAGATATACTCAAAGTAATGAAGAACAAGAACCTACAACCAAAACTACTCTATCCAGCAAGGCTAACATTTAAAATTGAAGGAGAAATAAAGAGCTTCCCAGATAAAAAAAAGCCTCAAGGAATTCATTAAAACCAAACCAATTCTGCAAGAGATACTAAGGGGCCTGTTGTGAACAGTTCAAAGAGAGAAAAGAATATAGCAAAAGAAGAATACAGCTTTAAAGAATAAAATGGCAATAAACAACTACATATCAATAATAACCTTAACTGTAAATAGATTAAATGATCCAATCAAAAGGCATAGGGTAGCTGCGAGGATAAAGAAACAGGACCCATACATATGCTGTCTACAAGAGACACACCTTAAAACAAAAGATGCACATAGACTGAAGGTAAAATGATGGAAAAAAGTATTTCATGCAAATGGAAATGAAAGAAAAGCCGGGTAGCAATACTTATATCTGACAAAATGGACTTTAAAAGAAAGGCTATAGCAAGAGATAAAGAAGGACACTACATAATGATAAAGGGAACAATTCAACAGGAAGATATAACTATTATAAATATCTACACCAAATATAGGAGCCCTGACATACATAAAGCAGACTTTGATATAAAGGGTGAGATTAACAGCAATACTATAACAGTACGGGATTTTAATACCCCACTAACATCACTGGATAGATCATCAAGAATAAAAGTTAATAAAGAAACAGCAGATTTAAAGGATACACTAGATCAACTCGATTTAGTAAATATCTTCAGAACTTTTCACCCTAAAGCAGTAGAATATACATTCTTCTCAAGCATGCATGGTACATTCTCTAGGATAGACCACATGCGAGGACACAAAAATGGTCTCAATAAATTTAAGAAGATTGAAATCATATCAAGCATTTTCTCTGATCACAATGCCATGAAACTAGAAATTAACCACAAAAGAAAAACTGAAAAATACTTAAACACTTGGAAACTAAATAGCATGTTATTAAATAATGAATGGATTAACAATGAGATCAAAGAAAAATAAAAAAGTTTCTAGAAAAGAATGAAAACGAGATTACATCAACTCAAAATTTATGGGACACAGCAGAAGCAATACTGAGACGGAAGTTCATTGCACTACTGACATACCATAGGAAGCTAGATAAAGCTCAGATAAGCAACCTGACCCTGCATCTAAAAGAACTAAAAAAACAACAGCAAATACAGCCCACGACCAGTAGAAGAAAGGAAATAATTAAGATCAGAGCAGAAATAAATGACATAGATGCTAAGGAAACAATAGAGAGGATCAATGAGACCAGGAGCTGGTTCTTTGAAAACATAAAAAAGATTGATGAACATTTTACTAGACTCACCGAGGAAAAGAGAGGACTTAAATAAATAAAATTAGAAATGAGAATGGAGAAATAACAACTGACACAACAACAATACAAAGTATCGTAAAAAAAAACTATGAAGAACTCGATGCCAAAAACTTAGCTAACTTAGGTGAAATGTACAAATTTCTTGAATCATAATCTTCCAAAAATCAATCTGGAAGAATCAAAACACCTAAACAGACCAATTACAACAAATGAGATTGAAACAGTTATCAAAAACCTTCCAAAAAAGAAAAGTCCTGGGCCTGATGGCTTCACAAGTGAATTCTACAAAAAATTCAAAGAAGAAATAACTCCTATCCTCCTCAAGCTATTTCAAAAAATTCAAGAGAAAGGAAGAATTCCAAACTCCTTTTTATGAGGCAAGCATAAAAGGATTTCTGATCCCAATACCAGGCAAAGACAACACAGAGAAAGAAAATTATAGGCCGATATCCCTGATGAATTTAGACGCTAAAATTCCCAACAAAATATTAGCCAACCGGATGCAGGAATATATGAAAAGAATCATACATTATGATCAAGTGGGATTTATTCTGGAGAGGCAAGGCTGGTTCAGTATTTTCAAATCAATCAATGTGATTCATCACATAAACAAAAGGAAAGAGAAAAATAACATGATCATTTTAATAGATGCAGAAAAAGCATTTGATAAAATTCAACACCCATTCATGATCTAATTCTCAGTAAAGTGGAAATACAGGGATCATTCCTTAACATGATAAAGGCCATCTACGACAAACCCACAGCAAACATCATACTAACTGAGCAAAAATGAAAAGCAATCTCCATAAGATCAGGAACCAGGCAGGGGTGCCCCCTTTCACCACTTATTCAACATAGTTCTAGAAGTCCTAGCTATAGCAATCAGACAAGAAGAAAAAAATAATAGGTATTCAAGTTGGAAAAGAAGAAGTAACACTGTCATTATTTGCAGATGATATGATATTGTATATAGAAAACCCTAAAGTCTCAGTCAAAAAACTACTGGACCTGATAAATGAACTCAGCAAGGTAGCAGAATATAAAGTTAATATTCAGTAATCAGAGGCATTTTTATACACCAACAATGAAATTTCAGTTAAAGAAATTAAGGAAACAATCCCCTTCACTATTGCACCCAAAAAAAATAAAGTACCTAGGAGTAAATTTAACCAAGGAGGTAAGAACTTGTACTTGGAAAATTATAAAACATTGATAAAAGAAATCAAGGAAGATACAAGCAAGTGGAAGCATATACCGTGCTCATGGCTAGGAAGAATAAACATCATTAAAATGTCTATATTACCCAAAGCAACTTAAAAATTCAATGCAATACCAATTAAAATCCAATGACATACTTAAAATATATAGAACACATATTCCAAAAATATATATGGAACCAAAAAAGAACATGAATAGCCTTAGCAATCTTAAAAAGAAAAAATAAAGCAGGAGGTATCACTCTTCCGGATATCAAGGTTTACTACAAGACCATTATACTCAAGACAGCCTGGTACTGGTATAAGAATAGGCACATAGATCAGTGGAACAGAACAGAGAACCCAGAAATAAACCCACACCTTTATGGACAACTGATATTTGACAAAGGAGGAAAGAACATACAATGGAGTAAAGACAACCTCTTTAACAAATGGTGTTGGGAAAATTGGACATTTACCTGCAAAATAATGAAACTAGACCATCAACTTACACCATTCACAAAAACAAACTCAAAATGGATAAAAGACTGAAATATAAGCCGTGAAACCATAAGCATCTTAGAAGAAAACATAGGCAGCAAGCTCTCCGACATCTGTGGCAGCAATATATTTGCCGATTTATCTCCACGGGCAAATGAAATAAAAAGCAAGATAAACAAATGGGACTATATCAAACTAAAAAGGTTTTCACAGCTAAAGACAATAAGAACAGAATAAAAAGACAAACCACACAATGGGAGAACATATTCGACAACAAATCTGATAAAGGATCAATAACCAAAATTTATAAAGAACTTATAAAGCTCAACACCAGGAAGACAAACAATCCAATCAAAAAATGGGCAAAAGAAATGAATAGTAATTTCTCCGAAGAGGACATACAGATGGCCAATAGGCATATGAAAAAATGCTCAACATCACTAATCTTTAGAGAAATGCAAATTAAAACCACAATGAGATATCACCTCACACCAGTCAGAATGGCGCTCATCAGCAAAACAACAGAGAACAGGTGCTGGTGAGGATGTGGAGAAAAGGGAACACTTCTGCACTGCTGGTGGGAATGCAGACTGGTGCAGCCACTGTTGAAAACAGTATGGAGATTCCTCAAAAATTTAAAAATCAAACTGCCTTTTGACCCAGCTATCCCATTCTTAGGAATATACCCTAAGAACACCATAACACTGTTCCAAAAGAAGAGATGCGCCCCATGTTTGTGGCAGCACTGTTCACAATAGCCAAAATCTGCAAACAGGCCAAGTGTTTATCAGAGGGCAAGTGGATTAAAAAGCTTTGGTACATATATACTATGGAATACTACTCAGCCATAAGAAATGATGGCATCGGATCATTTACAACAAAATGGATGTACCTTGATAACATTATACGGAGTGAAATAATTAAATCAGAAAAAAAAACTGAGAACAGCATGATTTTATACATAGGTGGGACATAAAAGTGAGACTATGAGACATGGACAAGAGAGTGGTGGTTACGGGATTGGGGAAGGGAGGGAAGAGTGGGATAGGGAGAAAAGGAGGGGCACATGGAAAACCAGATTGAAGGTGACAGAGGACAGTTTGACTTTGGGTGATGGGTGTGCAACATAATTTAATGATAAGATAACCTGGGGATGTTTTCTTTGAACATATGTACCCTGATTTATTAATTTCACCCCATTAAAATTAATAAAAAATAAAAAATAATAATAGAAAAAAATTAAAAATTTTAATATGCTAATTCTAAATAAATACTGATAATAAAATGAGGAAAAATATGAGCATACAGTCTGTTTGAAAACTAAAAAAGGAATAAAAATATAAAAGAACTATTACAAAAACCAGATATCACATCAATATAAAGAACATCATTTGGAGTAATTTAGAAGAGGTATTAATTAAAGAACAAAATAAACAAGAAAATGATAAGGAATAAATGGAAACTATCAGGTTTCCAAAAGCTGATAATGAAGAGAGTGGTCAACTAAAAAGAAAAGAAACATTAATTTGATAAATAAACTGATATCCTCTACTTAAATATTGAATTTAATAAAGTCAAAGTCACTGATAATTTTAAAAAGGATGGGACTGGTCTGGAAGGCTAACTGGAATAGATTCAAAGAAGGATAAAGTGAGAAGAATCAAGGACTCTCCTGACTTCAAATAGTTTTGCTAAAAAAAAGAGAAAAAGAAAATAATATAAATGTAGCTAAAGGAGGAAATAATATTTAATTGATATTTTGTTGTTATAAAATGAATAATATTGATGTCAGGTCAGAAACTGCTTGCCTTGGATAAGGGAAGTTCAGAATGGGGCAAGTGACTTGAACAAGAGAAGGTATAGCTTATTGGCATTAGCTAATTATATCCTTTAAATATGTCTTTACTTCTTTTTAAAAACATTAAATATTCAACTTCAGATTGTATAATTGTATAGTTAAGGCATATAAATTTACTTTCACATATGAATTTTACTATAAAATAATCTCAAAATACAAAATAATGGGCACATAATAGACATCCAGAAATACATGTATTATATTGTACTTAAAAAAGCAAAACTGGGCCTGTTTTTTCAGGGTGTTAAAACTGGTCAATTCATATGTATTTGCTTTATGTATTTATTTTACAAAGTGAATTTTGAGAATCAATTCTTATTTGTAATATAAATATTCAAAATCTCCTGAGAGACTTAAAGTAAAAACTCAATGTAGCACAAAATAATCTCAGTAAACCTTATAATTGTAAAATAATCCCATCCTCTTGAGCCAAGATATGCCAACAAATAAAGTAGTCATTAATTTAAGTATTTAAAATAATGGTTCTTTTTCAGTAAAAAAATATACAAGGTTTGTTGTTGTTACATAAATTTAAAAACTATATTAATTTTATATTTAGACCTAAAGACATTTGTTTCTCAGAGTTTAAGAAAATGCTATTAGTAAAATATTTTGTCAGTATTAGTTACAAGGACCCAAATGTTTTATAATAAAAAATCATGGAATTATAGATGAACCTTAAAATCCATGTATAAATATTGATTTCCTAAAACTTAACTACTAATAGTCTACTGTTTTTTTTCATTTATTTAATTTAACTGCGGTGACATTGATTAATAAAATTATATAGATTTTAAGTGTACAATTCTATAATACATCATTTCACCTATGTATTCTATCATGTGTTCACCTCCCAAAGCCTAGGCTTCATCGATCACTATTTCTCCCACTTTTACCTTCTGTGTTCCCACCCCTTCTCTCTCCAGTAATCACCATACGTACTATTGTCTATGTCTATATGTTTTTTTGTGTATTTTTTTTGCATTATACATTCATCTATTTCTCTCCTCTCCATTTAAAGCTGTCAGTCTGTTCTCTGTATCTATGAGTCTATTTCTATTTTGTTTGTTTATTTTGCTCGTTAGATTCCATATACAAGTAAAATCTTATTAATGGCCTACTGTTAACAGAAGAAAGTATAAATAGTTGAAAACATAAACAGTCAATTAATACATATTTTGTATGTTATATTATTATATTCTCTATTCTTATAATAAAGCTAGAGAAAATAAAATGATATTAAGAATACCATATAGAAGAGTAAATACATTTACAGTTTTTATTAAAAGCAATATACATATAAATAGACCCGTGTAGTTCAAACTTATGTTGTCCAAGGGTCAACTGTATTTTATAACAGTTTACCAGACATTAAACTTAGGAAATCTCATTCAAAAATGTACCCTCAAGGAGAAATAATAATTGTAGCAATAAGTATGTGTATGATTGATGAGACAAAGATCTTGTTAGGAGAGTTCTTGACAAAATGTGCAAAAAAAAGATGAATGAGAAAATCACAAACTTATTTATCGAACAAAAATAAAATCAATAGTCATCAATAGTAGCTAATGTCAATAAATGAAGGGTCCATGAGAAGTCTGTAATAGAGGGAGAAGACAGATCATAATCAGCATAGCAAAGAATAGGGCAATGAGACAGTAGGCACCTTAGGAGATTATTCCAGAAAAATTACATGAAGTGCTTTTGTCTAAGAAAAGTAATCAAAATCTCATTCAGACTTTAAATAGAAAGGGATAAAGCAGTAGTTACCAAAATATCTCATCAGTGCATTGTTATGTATATATAATCTTTAAGCCAAAAAGAGAATTTTGCATTTTGAAGTATTGAAAAATATTAAAAGAATAATAATATAAGATGTGAAAATTACATGAAATTTAATATCAGTGTTCATAAATTTTACTAAAATACTGCCCAACCTATTTGAATACTAACTATAGATACAAAAACAGAGTAAGGTTTAAAATGCTTATTATCTGGCTATCCCACCAGAAAAAAGCAATCAGTTAAATAAAAATGAAGGATATTCTACAGGACAAGTGGCTTGGTTAAGAGTATAAAATAAATGTACAGAAAAATGAAATTAATTTGTTACATTTTAGGAGACTTATAAGACAATGAGCAATCACAATGTGTGGCATATCTAGCTCCTGATTTAAACAACTGGATTAAAAAAAAAAGACAATTTTTTAAATAATGAGCACACTTCTGAGGGCAATATATAATATTAAGTAAATATGGCAAATTTTCGGAGGTGTGGTAATGACAAAATACAATTTAATATAAATAAAAACCCTGTAATATTTATATATATATATATATGTAATAAAATATTTTGAGCAAAAAAGACATAATGTCTCAAAATGGACTAGATAATTAAAACAAATTCCAGACATTATCTAGTCCAAGAATAAAAATAAATAAATAGAAGTAGCAGTAGTGAAGAACATAAAATTATTTTTTTTAATTGAATACTTTTTGCCCTAGCCAGTTGGTTCTGTGGTAGAGCAACTGCCTTGCATATGGATGTCCCAGGTTTGATTTTGTGTCAGGACTCCACCCCTTCCCATTCCCCTCTCCTCTCCTCTCCTTTCTTTCTCTCTCTCTCTCTCTCTCTCTCTCTCTCCCATTTTTTTTCTTTCCCTCCAAGGCACTGAGGATGGCTCTATGGAGCCTCCACCTCAGGCACTAAAAGTAGCTCCATTCCAAGTGTGGCTTCAGATGGGCAAAGCATCAACACCAGATGGGGTTGTTGGGTGGATTCTTGTGGAGGCACATGTGAGACACTATCTCTCTATCTCCTTTCCTCTCACTTTGAATAAAAGGGAAAAAAAAATTGATTACTCTTGAAACTGGGAGCTGTATCATTAAACTATTTACTCTCTTTTTTTTGTATATATTTAAAATTTTTTCATATATATATATATAAAGTTCTATTGAACTAACACAGGGTCAAAAGAATTCGAATCTTATGTAAAACTCTGCTTCAGTTACAACTTTATATTTTACTTTTTTTTCACTTTGACTGGGGTTTTCATAAATGATTTACTTTCTGTTCTAGGTTATTACTAATAAATAACATTGACAATGGTTGACATGGACAAGATAATTTAGTTCATTCTGACAAAGACATGTGATGTGCACTATCATCTTCTAGATGCTGGAAATTAAGCTTGTATAAAATATAAGCTCTACTTGTATTTTAATACTTTTGGTACTGTTTTATTAGAGAGAGAGAGAGAGAGAGAGAGAGAGAGAGAGAGAGAAAGGGAGGAAGGGGGACAGGGAAGGTAGAGAGATGAGAAGAATCAACACATAGTTACTGCACATTAGTTTTTCATTGACTGTTTTTCCATATGTGCCTTGACAGGGATAGCGGAGGCTCTAGCCATGCCAATGACCCCTTCCATGAAACCACACCCAAGCCAGTGGCTCTACTTTCCAGATGGTGAGCCTGCATTTAAGCTGGTGACCTTGAGGTTTATTTAGATCCTGGGACCTCAGCGTTCTAGATTGTCACTTTATCCACTATGCCACCACCTGGCCAAGCAATACTTTGGTACTTCTACTTGTGAACCCCAACAACAGCCAAAGAGAAAAAAAAAAGAAGAAGAAGAATCCTAGCACCTTTTGCTTGAACTTATGATATTATACTCACTTAAAATTTTATTTCAAGACCTCTCTACTTTCTCATGTCTTGTCATATATGATTTGTCTGATGATTTTAAATGTTACTCTCAAACAATATAGCCTTATACTCTTTCTCTAACACTAACCTTATATTCTTGCAATTAACTTTAAATTAACATAAAATCAATGGATCTTCTTGGTCCCTGGTACTTTTTACAAGGTTTGTTTAACTCATGAAAAGAAATGAGAAAGACTTCCTTTACATTAATAACAGTTTTATTTTCGATATCCTTAGTCTTTCTGAGGAGATAGATAAACCATTCAAAATCTACAAATCTTCCAGGCTCCATTTGATATGCAAATTTGTAACTAACAGAATGACTATGTTATGTTTGTTTAATAAATTCAGTAATCTCATTTTAATATAATGGTCTGTAATATAAAGTGAACTAACAATAATTACAAAAAATACTGTCATAAATTTTATAATTTACAGAAATAATACTGTCTGTGAAAAGGCTGAACTTCTCTTGGCAATGTAGTTTCCTTTTTTTTCAGTCTCATCAAATAACAAATTCTCAACTATATGGTCAATTATGGATACCCATGCACAGGAACCCACACCCAATCATATAATTAACTCTGAAGTAAAGTTTTGTTACCTGCAAATTTACTTGATTTACTTTGATCTCCAAGTTAGAAATACAGCAAACATCACCAGCTTCTATAACCTTTTCATTAACCTTTCCATTACTTGAAGCTGCCACTCATTACAAACCTGCTTCCCATAATTGATCCATTCTGTAATTTATCACACAACTCAGTCAAACTCTATAATTGCTTAGTTGCCAATTTTTAAATCTCTGTTTAAAATACTAGTAAATCTTGAAATTATCATTTACTTACAGTTTATTCAGGTTTCTATTCAAATGCCAAATCCTAACAAAAGACTTCAGTGATGATATTATCCAAAATTGCATACTTTATGGTAAAAACCTTGAACAATTACATTTTTTTCTTTTGTTTTTCTTCATTTTCTTTTTTTTTTATAAATTTTAATAGGGTGACACCAATAAATCAGGGTACATATGTACAACGAAAACATCTCCAGGTTATCTTATCATTCAATTATGTTTCATACCCATCACCCAAAGTCAAATTGTCCTTTGCACCTTCTGTCTGGTTTTCCCTGTGCCCCTCCCCTCCTCCCTATCCCACCCTCTACTCCCTCCTCCCCCCCCCCCCCCGTAACCACCACTCTCTTCTCCATGTCTCATAGTCTCACTTTTATGTCCCACTTATGTATGAAATCATGCTGTTCTCATTTTTTTCTGATTTACTTATTTCACTCCGTATAATGTTATCAAGGTCCATCCATTTTTTTATAAATGATCCGATGTCATCATTTCTTACGGCTGAGTAGTATTCCATAGTATATATGTACCAAAGCTTTTTAATCCACTCGCCCTCTGATGGAAACTTGGGCTGTTTCCAGATCTTTGCTATTGTGAACAATGTTGCCACGAACATGGGGGCGCATTTCTTCTATTCGAACAGTGCTATGGTGTTCTTAGGGTATATTCCTTTAAGAGGGATAGCTGAGTCAAAAGACAGTTCGATTTTTAATTTTTTGAGGAATCTCCATACTGTTTTCCATAGTGGCTGCACTAGTCTGCATTCCCATCAGCAGTGCAGGAGGGTTCCCTTTTCTCCACATCCTCGCCAGCACTTATTCTGTGTTGTTTTGCTGATGAGTCCCATGCCATTCTGACTGGTGTGAGGCGATATCTCATTGTGGTTTTAATTTGCATTTCCCTAATGACAGGTTTACTTCTTTTCCAATTTGGATGCCAGTTATTTTTTCTTCTTGTCTGATTGCTGTAGCTAGGAGTTCCAGAACTATGTTAAATAAGAGTGGTGACAGGGGGCACACCTGCCTTGTTCCTGATCTTAAGGGGATTGCTTTTAATTTTCGTCCATTTAGTAAGATGTTTGCTGTGGGTTTGTCGTAGATGGCCTTTATCATGTTAAGGAATGTTCCCTGTATTCCCACTTTACTGAGAGTTTTGAGCATGAATTGGTGCTGGATTTTATCAAATGCCTTTTCTGCATCTATTGAAATTATCATGTGATTTTTGTCCTTCCTTTTGTTAATGTGATGAATCACATTGATTGATTTGCGAATATTGAACCAGCCTTGCCTCTCCAGAATAAATCCCACTTGATCATGGTGTATGATTCTTTTCATATATTCCTGGATCCAGTTGGCTAATATTTTGTTGAGAATTTTAGCATCTAAATTCATCAGGGATATCGGCCTATAAATTTCTTTCTTTGTGTTGTCTTTGCACGGTTTCGGGATCAGAATTATGTTTGCCTCATAAAAGGAGTTTGGAAGTCTTCCTTCCTCTTGAATCTTTTGAAATAGCTTGAGGAGGATAGGAGTTAGTTCTTCTTTGAATTTTTGATAGAATTCACTTGTGAAGCAATCAGGCCCAGGACTTATCTTTTTTGGGAGTTTTTTGATAACTGTTTCGATCTCATTTGTTGTAATTGGTCTGTTTAGGTGTTTTGATTCTTCCAGATTGATTTTTGGAAGATTATATGATTCAAGAAATTTGTCCATTTCACCTAGGTTGGCTAAGTTTTTGGCATATAGTTCTTCATAGTATTTTCTTAGAATGCCCTGTATTTTTGTTGTGTCAGTTGTTATTTCTCCACTGTCCTTTCTAATTTTATTTATTTGAGTCCTCAATCTTTTTTTCTTGGTGAGTCTAGTTAAAGGTTCATCAGTCTTGTTTACCTTTTCAAAGAACCAGCTCCTGGTTTCCTTGATCCTCTGTATTGTTTCCTTAGCATCTATGTCATTTATTTCTGCTGTGATCTTTATTATTTCCTTCCTTCTACTGGTCCTGGGCTTTATTTGCTGTTGTTTTTCTAGTTCTTTTAGATGCAGGGTCAGGTTGCTTATTTGAGCTTTTCCTAGCTTCTTAAGATATGCCTGTAGTGCAATGAACTTCCCTCTCAGTACTGCTTTTGCTGTGTCCCATAAATTTTGAGTTGATGTATGCTCATTATCATTCCTTTTTAGAAACTTTTTTATTTCTTCTTTGATCTCATTGTTAATCCATTCATTATTTAATATCATGCTATTTAGTTTCAAGTGTTTCAGTATTTTTCAGGGGTTTTTTTGTGGTTAATTTCTAGTTTCATGGCATTGTGACCAGAGAAAATGCTTGATATGATTTTAATCTTCTTAAATTTATTTTGACCTTTTTTGTGTACTAACATGTGGTCTATCCTAAAAATCGAACCATGCGCGTTGAGAAGAATGTATATTCTATTGCTTTAGGGTGAAAAGTTCTGAAGATATCTATTAAATCAAGTTGATCTAGTGTATCCTTTAAGTCTGCTTTTTCTTTACTAATTTTCTTTCTTGAGAATATATCCGGTGTTGTTAGTGGGGTATTGAAATCTCCTCCTATTATAGTATTGCTATTAATCTCACTCTTTATATCCTTCAAAGTCTGCTTTATGTATGTCGGGGCTCCTATATTTGGTGTGTCGATATTTATAATTGTTATAACTTCCTGTTGAATTGTTCCCTTTATCATTATGTAGTGTCCTTTATCTCTTACTACAGCCTTTGCCAAATATAAGTATTGCTACCTTGTCTTTTTTCCATCCTTTTACCTTCAGTCTATGTGCATCTTTTGTTTTAATGTGTGTCTAGTGTAGACAGCATATGTATGGGTCCTATTTCTTTATGCACACAGCTACCCTATGTCTTTTAATTGGATCGTTTAATCCATTTACATTTAAGGTTATTATTGATATGTAGTTGTTTATTGCCATTTTATTCTTCAAAGCTGTATTCTTCTTTTGCTATATTCTTTCCTCCCTTTTTACTGTTCACAACAGGCCCCTTAGCACCTCTTATAGAATTGTTTTGGTTTTAATGAATTCTTTGAGAATTTTTTTGTCTGGGAAGCTCTTTATTTCTACTTCAATTTTAAACATTAGCCTTGCTGGATAAAGTAGTCTTGGTTGTAGGTTCTTGTTCTGCATTACTTTGAATATATCTTGTCATTTCCTCCTGGCCTAAAGAGTTTCAGTTGAGAAGTCGGATGTCATACTTACCGGGGCTACTTTGTAGGTGATAGCCATTTTTTTTCTCTAGCAGGTTTTAAAATTTTCTCTTTATCACTTAGCTTTTGTTTTTTTAACTATGATGTGTCCTGGTGTAGATTTCTTTGGGTTTATCCTTAATGGAGTTCTCTGTGCTTCTTGAATGTGTGAAACATTTTCCAGCCTTAATTTAAAAACGTTTTCAGCTATGATTTGATTGAACATAGTTTCTATTTCCTGTTCTCTCTCCTCTTCTTCAGGAACCCCTATGATGCAAATGTTTTTTCTCTTCATGTTGTCACAGAGCTCCTTTAGAATTTCCTCACATTTTTTGAGTCTCTTTTTCTTTTTCTTCTCTGCTTCTGTGCCTTTATTTATTGTGTCCTTTAACTCGCTGATTCGAATCTCAGCGTGATTCATCCTGTTTTTAATTCCTTCCATTGTGGTCTTTAGTTCTGATACTGTATTTGTCATTTCTGTCTGATTCCTTTTTATTATTTCAATTTCATTGTTTATACTTGTTATTTAGGTGTTCATAGTGACTATTCATTGTTGCTCTAATTTCTTTGAGCATCCTAACTATCATTATTCTAAATTCTGCTTCTGGTAATTTGGTTATATCTGGTTCAATCAGGTCCTTCTCTGGGAATTTCTCTTGATTCATTTGGTTTGCATTTCTTTGCCTGCCCATTTTGTCTGTGTATAAGCAAGTTGTGGCCAATGGAGTCCAGTAGGTGTTGCCTTTGTTATCTCTAGGTGTGGTCTGTCTGCAGGCCCACCACACCCTCTGCCTCTGCCTAAGGCTGTTGGGTATGGGTGTTGCCAGCTCCAGCCCAGTGCAGCTGTTGCTGTGATTTCCACGTCTCCTCCGTGAGAGGGGCTGTCACTCAAGCCACAAGCCTCAGCACCAAAAGTAGAGGTGAGTACCTTTGCTCAGCGGCGGACCCAACCTGTTTCCGGGCTTCTGCCCATCACCCGCTGTCAGACCCTGCTCGCCACAGTTTCGCAGGTGGACGGGGCTTCTGACGTGCTCTCACCTGTGAGCCTTTGCCCGTCCAGAGCTTTAGCCTCACCCTCAAGGCCAGGGCCCTCCTGCGCAGGCTCACAAACCGAGGTTTATTGGGCCAGGAGTGGCTGCTAGCGTGCGCTCAGCTGTGTGCTTCCACTCATCCTGGCTCTACCCTGCCCCCCACATTCAGAGCCAACTCCTGCACGCAGGTTGGCAAACCGTAGTTTCTCCAGCCAATTGGGCCAGCTGGCATTAGCTCAGCCGTGAGCCTCCGCCCGTCCCTGGTCCTAGCTCCGTCCCCACTGTAGGGTGGCTTGCTTAGGGTTGCAGAGCAGATCTCTGCGCGTTCCTGGTCTCCCGCTTTTCCCCCGCAGGTGGGTTTACAGGCGGGCCCGCAGCTGCAGGACTGCTTTCGCGCATCCCCTTTGCCCCTGCTTAACCAGACCGAGCTCACAGTGGCTAGACCTCCGCCCCTGCCAACAGAACTGTGTTTCAGCTTCCCCCCGCCATCATCCCTCCAGCAACCCTCAGCAGAGTATGAAGGGCCCTAAGTCTTTATACTGTAGACTTGGGAGCTCCCTTCCTCTAAGCAGCCATGCTCTAATTGCCGCAGGAGAGCTTGTTTGGCTGGTGTCCTGTCTCCCTTTGCTGGTATTGCTAGTTCCAGGGGAAATATTTGTTTTTGATTAGGGAAGTGACTTAGCCCAGGGTTTAGGGTGGCTGTCCCTCAGACTGTTTGTTCCTGTGCCTTCAGTCCACATACTCTTCCTGCTGCTCTGGTCCTCTCCTCTGTTCCTGTTCCCCGGAGCCCCAGGTGCGTGGTTGTGAGAGAGGTTTTCTGCGCTTTCCCTTTAAAAAGAATCTTGGGTCTGAGAAAAATATCTCTTTCTCACAAACAGTATCCTCACTTGTTTCACAGCTCAATACAGTCCAAATGCCTCTCCTAGGCTCTGCGACTGCAGGCTGGTGATTTGTTCCTTGGACCCAGGTCCCTCCCTCTCCATCAAAATCTACTCCCGCCACGCGGGTCTCTTCGTGCTGCTGTTCGCTCCGGGGAGCTAGGCAGCCCTCTTCGTGTTTTTGCTATTCCTACTTGTCTCAATGTGGCTTCTTCTGTGTTCCTTGGTTGAAGTGTCCACTTAGTTTAGTTCAAAGTTGGTTTATCCAGATGATGGTTCTTAAAATTGAGGTATAATCCACTTTGGTTCTTGGAGTTGGAAGTTGGTACGTCTGCCTACTCCATCACCATCTTGCTCCCCCAATTACACATTTTTTTATTTACTTTTCAACAAATCACTTGCATAACACTAGAATATAAAATCTAACTTTTAGTTGTCTATGATCTGTGTTCTCCACTGGAATAGATAATTATTTAAAGGCAGAGGCTTGACCTGCTGTATGAGCTACTCTATTTTGTGAATCAAAAATTGACTGACGGATAATAGAGGCTTTGAAAACACTTGTGGAAAAAACAAATAAGAGAACCATTGAAAAGAGAGACAAGTCCTTCTCCTAACCTTCAATGACTCTCTATCATATGCAATTATGTTTGTCATTTGTTTTATCACAGTTTGATATTGGAGATTATCTTTTGGAAAATAAGATATACTCCCACAAAATGGAAATGACAAATTATGTACAGAAAAATAGCAAAACATAATTTTTTTTAGCTGAATAAAGTAACAGAGAAAAAAATTGAAGGTGAGAGTATATAATTTCATTGGCAGATATTCATATTTATATGGATTAATTAGAAATGGAAATCTTATAAATATACATTCAAATATTATTTTGCTGTCACTAGAAATAATAATGCAAACAATTCATAGTAATGATATTATTGTAGAGTATTAAAATGACAAAGAAAGATATCATATATAAGAGAGACTTAGATTTTGGCCTGATCAGGTGACGGAATAGTGGATAGAACATTGGACTGTGATGCAAATTACCCAGGTTAGAAACCCCAAGGTTGTCAGCTTGAGCGCGGGCTCATCTGGTTTGATCAAGTCTCACCAGCTTGGACCCAAGGTCGCTGACTTGAGCAAGGGGTCACTCGGTCTGCTGGAGCTCCTGTGGTTAAGGCACATATGAGAAAACAATCAATGAACAATTAAGGTGCCACAACAAAATATTGATCCTTCTCTTCTTTCTCCCTTCCTGTCTGTCTATTTCTATCTGTCCCTCTCTCTGTCTCTCTCTGTCCCTGTCACAAAAAAAATAAAAAAGTAAAATTAAAAAAAGAAATACTCCAATTTTGGCTTTGTCATTGTATAGGTAGGTCAAGACATGTAATATGTTGAGTTTCACTTTATTAACAAATCAGGGAGGTTGAAATAATTAAATGGAATCATTCACAGAAAGCTCTGGTGAAAGAGACTGGTGACTACTATCCAGAATCTGTGATCTCATCTTGTTCCTAGATACACAGCTAACCTATATTCCCTATTTCTATTTTATTTAGATGTGGACTTGTGACTAAGTTTTAGTCAATTGAATGACAACCTAAATGACAAACTTCACTTTCAGTTTTGAATCAAAACATTTCCCATATAGGTATTTGTTTTATTTTTACAGTGCTGGAAGACAATGAAATTAGCCCTCAGATAAATTCAGAAGCCACGTGTGGAAAATGGCAGGTTCTCTGCCAGCCAGAAGCTTTAAATGATCATAAGGAAGAAGGCATTTTTGCAGACCTGTCCAGCTCCTCAATACTATAATATGAGCAAGAAATAAATTTTAAGTTTTTAGTCCAATCTATATATTTTTATTTTATTTTTTTACAGGGACAGAGAGAGTCAGAGAGAGGGATAGACAGACAGAAATGGAGAGAGGTGAGAAGCATCAATCATTAGTTTTTCGTTGCCGTTGCGACATCTTAGTTGTTCATTAATTGCTTTCTCATATGTGCCTTGACTGCGGGCCTTCACCAGACAGAGCAACCCCTTGCTGGAGCCAGCAACCTTGGGTCCAAGCTGACAAGCTTTTTGCTCAAGCCAGATGGGTCAGCACTCAAGCTGGCGAGCTCGGGGTCTCAAACCAGGGTCTTCTACACCCCAGTCCAACACTCTATCCACTGCGCCACTGCCTGGTCAGGCTAGTCCAATCTATCTTTTGGATTTTTTTCAGCAGATAGTAGAAATTCTCAACATAAAACATTAAAAAAATGGTCTATTGAACATAACAAATACTGATCAACTCCTTAGTTTTATTTTAACACCTACTGTATGTATATGAGGAAACACTGCATTTTTTTTATTAACTTGGCCAAATAACTAGGCAGTTATGTTTTATTTCATATGCTGAGGTAACATCATAAAAATCTTTGCAAATAACAATATCAATTTCCAGATGTGTCATAAACTCTTCTATTATAAAATATAGCATTATTTCCCACAAAAAGTTTACTAAGAATAAAAAATGCCATTGATATGTGGTCTTGTTGTGCTTAAATAAAATTAGGCACTAAATTAACCTGTCATTTAAGTGATATTTTTCTTAAAAAAACACGTCAGATTTTATGCCATTTATCTGTCTGAGAGAGCAGTTTCACTTAGTTAATATAAAGTAATTGTAGAATAGATTTTAATTGAATAATGTTTATTATTATAGGCATCCTTTATAATTTATATGTCAACTATACAAATGAACTATAAAGTTTAATACTAATTATTAGTTACTTTCATGATGGAAAGAAAGAAGAGATATTAACTCTGAAAGCATTAATTATTTAAATCTAGCTTTGTCACCTATTCAATTGAATACTTTGTGTTATTTATGTGTTTGTTTTCATCCACATATTTACAAGTTGTAAGAAACAAACATTTTATTTTTTATTCTAGAAAATACCAATGAAAATATGTTACAATAAAATAAAAAGGAGTGAGAAGAATCTTAAGGCTCATGTATAAACCTCTGAGCAGGAGGCAATGAGGATCAGGAAGCATGGCCACATTCACTTATTAACTGAATTTTGGTTTTCTGAAAATGATCTCAGTCTTTAATACCTAAGGAAATTGAAACACTGCAAGCAATTTATTTTATGCTAGAATACTGCATTCATTCCAGTAAAGTCACCCACGATGTTTTGCAAGACAGTCAGATGGTGTTCTGTCCTTCAAATAGTTGCAGAAGCTCAAAGTCATAGGTTGGTAACAAAATTGTCAATAAGCATTAACGGTATTAAATACATTTCCAACAAAATGAAATTGTGGTTATTTAATTATATAGCAATCAACATTGTGGATTTAATACATGAAAGACAGTCCCAGCTTTCACAAATTAACAGCAAGCCATCTGCACCCAAGCTTGACACTAATTGCTAGTAAAAAAAAAAAAAAAACATTAAGGATCATTTTCTAAACTTGCAATTGCAACTTGTAATCAAATTCAAGGTTGTGTTTTCTTGATACTTTAACTCACAATCTTTAAAATAAGGTAAAACTGAAGATGTAATTTTTTTCCTTTAAGTTTTCTCCCTTAGTATTTTGAACTACAGCTGATAGTAAACTTCTTATATTGTATTTTTATGTCAAACTGCCTCAAGTCTTTGTATATGTGCACTTATGAACCAGCAATATTTTAAGATTATCAAGAAAGAATCAATACATGGTTCTCCAATTAATAGTAATCCTTAATTGTCCATCCCCTTTTTTCCATAAGTAACCTTAAATTTCTACATTACTACCAACATGGCAAAATAAACCATTTACTTTTTGTATTTCGATAGCAGGAGTTGGGAACATTTTTGGCTGAGAGAACCATGAACGCCACATATTTTAAAATGTAATTCTATGAGAGCCATATAATATGTTTAACACTAAATACAAGTAAATCTGTGCATTTTATGTAAGACCAACACTTTTAAAGTACAATAAGTCTCTGAATTATTTTTAATAATGTTGTTATGCTGTTGCTAACCAATGATGAATAAAGTACTTCTTACCATTTATGCGACTTCTGGTGCTTCATGGTTTTGCTGATGGCTTTGTAGTCTGGTTGATATGTGGTGAAGTTAAGCTTCATTCAAGCATTAAGACTTCCATCCATTAAACATGATCGTAGGTTGGTCTTAACATACTTAAGATTGGAGAAAGGCAGCTCACATGCTTACGTAGAGCCAAACATTGTCAGTACAGCAATACTCACATGCTGCAGTGTGTGGAATGTGATGGGAAGTGCATAACAAGCTTGACAATCAGCTGGTCCGCGGGTTGAAATTTTTTCATTTTTCCCCACTTGTGTTTGCTCGCCAACTCTGCTTACTGCCGTGCACGTCTTTCCAAATCTTTATTCAGTGACTTGAACTTATTCACCCACATGTCTGAGGCCTTCAGGTCAGCAGCTTGTAGTAGCACAAAATCATTGACGGAGACGCCGGGGATGTAACTCAGGTTGGCACTGTCCACTGCACACTCATGTGGATAGGTGATGAACTTAAAAAGACGATTGTGCTCACAAAATTCTCCAAAGTACGCTTTGAATGACTGCAGAAGATTAGATGTGAAGGTTGCTAGCTGCTGGAAATCAAGATGTTGATCAGAGTCACTTGCTGTGCATGCATCTTGAAACTCTCCCACTTTTTCAAAGTGTAGTAAATGACCTGTTTCAATGTTGGTGATGAAGAGTTGCAGCTTGTTTTAAATGCAAACACTGTTTGTTGAAGGGATAAGACTGTATTTCCCACACCTTGCATTTTCACATTGAGCTGGTTCAGATGTTCAGTCATGTCCACGAGATAGTAGACCTTCAGGAGCCACTCAGTGTTAGCTAACTCAGGATACTCAACATTTTTCATTTCAAGACAGGTTCAGATTTTGCTCAGATAAGCTGCAAAATAGCTGAGCACCTTCCCTCTTGACAACCAATGCACATTGCTATACAGAAGCAGGACAGAATAATTATTCCCAACTTCATCCAGCAGTGTTTTAATCTCACGATCATTTAAAGCTCAGACAACAATAAAGTTGACCACCCAAATGACCAGCAACATTCACTTCACCAAGCTGCTCGCCACACATCTGAGCACAATGAGCCTCCTGATGTAAGATGCAGTGAAAACTTAGAATGGGTCTCTTTTCATGTTCATGAAGAAGCACTACAAATCCTGTTTTTCCCCACCATGCAAGGAGCACCATCAGTACTCATCGAAATAAGATCCAACAGTAGATTTTTTTCTTTAGTGAAATCAGTGAAAGACTTGAATAAATCATCCCCTCTTGTTGTCTCTTTCATAGGGAAAACAGCAAGACTTTCTTCACGTAGTGGTAGTGTGTCACTGAAAGCTTACTTTTCAATCACGCTAAACTGTGATAAATGGCTTATGACTGTTGACTCATCCAAAGCAAGAGAAAAAAATAGTGCTGCATTGATGTCCTTCACTTGTGTTGCCTCAATTTGATTTGCCATCATGATGGCACGATTATAAACAGTTCTTGCTGACAGAGGCATATCTTTTATTTGTTTGATTATCTTTATCCGAAAAGTTGTCAAAAAGTTCATTGGCAACATCAAGCATGAATGTTTTGGCATACTCCCCATCTGTGAATGGCTTTCTGTTTCTCACAATTGCTAAAGCACCAGCAAAGCTAGCTGAATTCCAGTCACCTTGTTGGGTCCAAACACAGAGTTGCGGCTGACTAGCTTGCACTCTGCACAGTAGCTCTTGACATGCTTTCTTACTGCTGTCCCCTGCTGTATATTTCAATGCAAATGTAGAATGGCATGTTTCAACGTGCCACTTTATATTTGACCATTTCATCGATGCAATTTTATCATTGCATATTAGACACACTGCAGAACCTGCTCTCTGCACAAAGGCGAATTTCTCTGTCCATTCCTGCTTAAAAGTACAATATTCCTCATCTTTTTTTCTTATAGCCATCTTCTTCATCGAAAGGGTTTCTGCAATTAGCAAGCTGACTACTTGATTAAAAGAAGAGAAATTTACTTCGTGACCTGACAACGACCCGTGTATGTTACTCATTATCCAATAAAATTTGGTGTTGTTTGGAGGACAGCTGTGGTTGGCTCCAGTCACCTGCAACCATGAACATGAGCAGTAGAAAATGAATGGATTGTAATACATCAGAATGTTTTATATTTTTAATGTTTTTATTATTTTTATTAAAGATTTGTCTGCAAGCCAGATGCAGCCATCAAAAGAGCCACATCTGGCTTGCAAGCCATTGGTTCCTGATCCCTGTTCTATATGGAGGAGGCTTTCTTTCACCAGAATAGAAATGTACATGTTACAATGTAGAAACACTGAGAAAGAATAAGCATGTATTTTTTAAAATCAAATTTAATGATAAATTACCTGAGAATAGGGTGATAGAACAAGTCCCATCGCCTGAGTTTCCATTAAGGTTTGGGATAGTAGAAGCTGTCTTTAGCCATGGCTACTGTTACCTGTGGAAAAAGTAGCAATCATCTACTAAGTGCTAAATAAAGTTATAGAATGACATATCTTAGAAGGAAAAAATTCTTGCAGGAACAACAAAAAGGGGGATGCCTAAATTTTAGACCACTGAAACAAAAAAGTTCCAAGTTTTAGAATTATTAGAAAAGAGGTAGAGTATCCAATCTGAGGTATGTGTGGGGGAATTTTTGTCATGTTACTTTTGAGACTTTTTCCTTTCCATTTGCTGGGGTGATCGAGGTGTTTTGAATCTTTATTTGGAACATTTCCCAGGCAGAAACTAGATCACAGCACATTCCCTAGAAATTTTCATTTGAAAAAAATGACTGATCTATTTTTTAAAATGGAACTGAGTTATGATAATTAAAAGGGATTCACTGGCTTCAAATTAATTTGATCCACTGAAATCTCTAATAGCATAAATTGCTGATACAATATGGATGGCCATTTAAATTATACTTAAGAGAGATTTGGAAGAATGTAATTTTACTATTCATGACAGAATAGATGGACCTAGAAGTATTATGCTAAGTGAAAATAAGTCAGTCAGAGAAAAACAAATACTATATGATTCACTTATATATAGAATCTAAACAACAACATAAATAAACAAACAAAACAAAGAGATACATAGATACAGAGAACAGACTGAGAAGGTTGTCAGAGGGAGGGAATCGAGGCTTTGGGAGAAAAGGATGAAGAGATTGTGTTGGGCAGATAAAATATAATATGCTCACTTTGTTAAAGATGGTGCTGCCCACATGGAAGCCCATCACCCAGGTGATATTATTTGCCCTTATGCTTGGGATGGGTGTGGGGGAGAGGCTGTAATGTAAGCAGGCCAGGTCATTATGGCCTAAGGCTTGGTTTTAAGAGTAAGTTCTTCTCCACACCCTTGACTGATTGGATAATGTAGGGTGGTGCACTCTCCTGAGGAATCCCATTATACAGAGACTTCCTTGTTTGTATAATTGTATTAAAGGTTTTGATTCTATGGTATAAAGTGGGAGAGACCAGTAGCTTGAGCTCTTGCTTGGTTCCTGAGGTATTAGAGAGTAGAGCAGAGGAAGGCCACATGGAGGAGAGGAAGCAGCCAAGATGGCAGAGTGCTGAGGAAGAGTTTGTGCAGGAGGAGATGGGAAACAGAGGTGAATAAGTCTGGTGAGCTAGAAAGCTTTGATGCTAGGAAACTCGGATAAGTCAGTAGCTTTGTGAGCACTGAATGTGTGGGTTTTGGAGCCCAGTGTGTGTTTTTGCTTGCCCGCCCGGTGCAAGCTAGAATTAAAGCAGATGGCTCACCAGTTCTTGGCTCCGGTGTTTCATTGACATCTGTCCGAATCCAGTGTGAATCTGCACGGTTCAGGCTGCTGTGATGGTGGCCTTGACTACTGGCTTTACAGATTGCAATACATATTGGTAGTTATAAAACATTCATGGGTATGTCAAGTACAGCAGAGAAAATATAGTCAACAATATTGTAATAACTATGTATTGTACCTGCTAACGTACTGAAAATATTGAGGGGACACTATGTAAATTATATGATTGTCTAACCATTAGGATGTACACTATAATACAAAATTATATTGAATATATACTGTAATTGAAAAGCTAAAATATTAAAAAGAAGAAAGGTAGAGAGAATTGGGAAGGAGTGATGGGTAATTTGAAAGTCTAAGAAGTTTGAAAGGGGAGAATAAATTTAAAAGAATCAACAGAAAATCTGAGACAATATGGTTCATACTATAGTGTTAGAGAATAAAGAAGTAAAAGAACATTAAATATAAAGTGAATAAATATCCCAAAATGCATTTGGAATCTTAAAATTTTACCTAAAATGTAAATGAAAATGTCTCACATTCAAAGAAAGTAGGTATTATGAAATGTCTGCCTTTGACGAGTATAATCTGAAAGAGAGATTCTGTACATTTAGTGAGAGGTTGTCATCTTACCACCTTGAACAGCATTATTGGTTGTGTTAGTGGGAAGGTGATGATCATCTGATGGTTTGTAGCTTTCTTTATCATAGTCTTCCATTTTGAGATTTCAGATTGTCTTGTAATGTAAGCTAAATTAAATATAAATTATGCTAAATGTATATTAGAATGAAACTATCTACCATGAATCAAAATTAGGTCAACTTCTAATATTTAGAACAGTTCTAAAGATAGCTGTAAACAGAGCGAGGCAGATTGGAAATTTGAATTGTTGTTGAGAAGCTGAAGAATTTCAAGTAAGAATCCTTTTTAAAAATAATTAGATAGCCCTGGTCAGGTTGCTAACTTGGTTAGAATGTCATTATGATACACCAAGGTTGTGGATTTGATCTCTGTCAGTGCACAAATGAGAGTCAGTCAATAAATACATAAACAAATTGATGTTTCTCTTTTTTCTTCTCCCTTCCTTTCTCTCTCTCTAAACTCTATAATAAAAAATAAATAAAAATAACTACATATATAAAGCATTATATATGCCCAATAACAATAATTTTTTATAAATATAGAGATATTTTGAATAGAACATATTATGTGGCTACTCAGTAGGTCCTTAAATTTCTGCCATTTTCAGAAAAAGAAAGAGCACAAGGGGTAAAACTATAAAGAGTTTTTTTATTGTTTTTACAAATTTTTCTTTATATAATGTTACTTTGTTAGCTCTCTATAAAAGATTTAATTTGAACAATGCTAATTTAAAATAGAAAAACAGCATTATTTAAACAATATTACAATAGCTTGTCATATGTAGAGTTCCATTTCCTTGCAAAAAAAAATGTAACAGTATGTAGCAGAAGAAAATAGAAATAATAAAATTTAGAAGTGATGATGGAACACCAGGGGAATGCTAAGGTGTCCACTCAAGGAAAGTGAGACCCCAGGTAAAGCAGAAGTGTTGGTAGAATATACACGAAACCCCACAAGACATATCAATTAATCTATCCGAAATACATAAGTATTTCTCAGACTTGCTATGAGATTTATACCAGAAATACTAAGAAGAGGATCCATAAGCAGATTTCATGATAAGTAAGTTCCATTCAGGACTTTACCAAGTAGAAAACCCTGGCTTCCGTTCACCACAAAGATCAACAATTAGACAGTTTTGCATGAGCAAGAACAGCTCAGAGTGAGCTCAGGTTTCCACTTCAGAAATTCATCCACACAATAAAATAAAAACAAAAATAAAAACAAGAATAAATGCTTCCAAAGAGAAGGAAGACAACTTCAGCTTGCTTGTGTCAAACCATTTTCCAAGCAGACACTGCTCAGTGCCAAGAGGGATTACCTCATGTAGACAGAGTTGACCCGCAGTGTGAGCGACTAGCTTCACAGCCTTCTGCAGCACCATACACAGTAGTACCCTGCTGGTTTCACCCAGTTTGGGTGGGAAAATGAAATCAGGCTTTTGAAGTAATATCTTCACATCCATTCTCATTGCAACATTGTTCGCAGCAGTCAGGATACAGAGATAAACTAAAAGTCCTCCAATGGATGAACGGATAAAAAACATGTAGTATATAAATATACTGAAATATTATTCAGCCATGTGAGAGAAGGAAATCCTGTCATTTGTGACAACATGCATAAAATATGTGGGTGTTACATGCTCAATGAACTAAGTCAAAGAAAGAAAAATGCTGTGTAAAATCACTAACATGTCTAATCTAAAAACACCTACTTCATAGAAACAAAGTAGAATGCTGATACCAGGAGCTGGGGGTGTAAGAAAAAGAGCAATGTTGGTCAAGGAGTACAAGGAGCAGGAGGAAGAAAAGAAAGAAATACTAAGTAGAAACACTGTTTTGGTCATTGGGTTTCAGAAAAAGAATATAAAATATATTATATAAATTATCTCTTATTTTATATAATAAAAATTATGAGTAATGAGACAATCTCAAGTAAAAGAAACATTTTTAATAGTGAAATCATTTATTTAGTAATAACAAGTGTGCAAGTCCCTCTGTTGCTAATATTTTGTGCCACGTGGAATTAACCTTTGTTTCAATTCAGTTATTACTCCATTAACATCCTTCTTACATCTCTCAGTTTCTCCATTGCTTGTTTTCTTTCCCATGCAAAAAAATAAAGTTACTCAAGAGACAATTTCTAATATGATCTAAAATATCTTACAAAGTTATATTATTTAAGTGTTTAAAACTTAGAACAACAAAAACATTGAGGTCAATTTTAAGAACTGAGTTACATTTTTGTCTATCATCTATTAATCAGATTCCAATTAATGATGACTTTCTCAGAATTAAAGTTGCATTTGTATAAAACTGTGTTTATTTAATTACTTATACCAGAGGAAAACCACAGAAGATGTATTTGTATATATGTCAATGAAACCTGATATATATTTTCAATTGTCATTAAATAATACACTTATAAATAGTGGGTTAAACAACCTAATTGTCCAAGAACAAAAACAAGATGGATAATTAAACAAGTGAACAAAGATTATATGTTTAAGTGTCTGGAACTTCTTTATGGAAGGTACAAAAGAAGATTGAAGTTTGTGTAAAATGGAAAAAAATCACCTTCATACACATTCTCAAGACTAAACAGAGGTTCTTTGAAAAGAGACACATTTATAAACACATAGATTAATTTATTCTTTTATATAATTGTTTTGAAAATGCAGCTTGATAAATTAAATTCAATTATTCTTTAACAATGCATTTTATTGTTTAGTTTCCAAATAAAATTGTCAAGGCATGATCTTTCCTAAGTAAAACTCCAATGAGTATATATATTACTTTCATTTTAATTTATTTTTCACTGTAAATACATCTTTTATCTAAAACATGCATGAATTTTAAAAAGTATATATGAAGAATTTATGTATTTTCCATAGAACAAATACAGTATCTATGCTTGCTTCAAAAATTCAGTTATAAATACGTATCTGTTAAATCTATGATCATGACTTACAATATTTCTCTCATTCAGTTGAATTCTTTGTAAGTTTGGCAACATAATTTACAAAAACAGTGTTTGGTTGAATTACTTAACATTCCAGTGGCATCTGGTAGCTGCATATTTTGATGTCATGTAAGCTTAAAACAGTATTACATTTAATAAAACACAAACTTATTATTTTAGGTTCAGCTATTCTGACATTCATGTTGGTAATGGCATCGCTAAACTCCTGCAGTGATATCTCACTAAAGATACTATTACTGATGATGACTTACCATCACAATGACAAGTCACCTGACACATCCTCGCTAGGCTGGTCTGCCCATGTTGACCTTAACAAGGTAGATACTGACAAATGCTTAGCACCAACAAGTCGATGGCCAATCAGTGAGGTTACACAGAAGTCTATACAAGCGAAAGATTATTTATGGCAAGAATCACACATTGAATTGCCTTGCAGAAGCAGATTAAGTAATAAAAATGAGAGAAAGCGACTAGAAACGGGGTCACAAAGATGTGTTATTTTAATAAATTTGTGTAGTAACAGGAATATTCTTTAATAAAACTAAAACATATATTCTTTTTATTTTTTCCTTAAAATTTGTGGTTTTCTGTGTGTATTGCTACTTTTATGTTTTTAACAGAGAATAACTACAGAGAAAAACACATGTCCCTTGTCATTTAATGCTCCTCAACTGCAGCTGTTTTACTGTACAGTCGCTCAGAGTTTAAGTGGACCATCTGACTTTGTATGTGAAATTTCAAGTTTTTCTAAATGTTAAGTAATACTTTCATTTTTAACCCTGCATTAATTTGTGAACCAAACAAAATTCAACTTTAGGACCCTAATGCTAGATCTTTGTTTTGCAAAAATTACTGATTTTTAAAATAAAATGAACAAAAGACAAATAATGACATTTAGTTCCATCAAATCTATAACATATCCCCTATCCTGTATACCAGGTTACCTCTTTGTGATACATGTTGATAAGTAGATCATTAATGTCAAAACTTGAAATCATTTAAAAATAAAGAAATAATAGTTTCTTAAAAGTGGTTTTTAATTTTTTTTAAATCTATTTTTTTAAAGTTTATATTAAAACAATCTAGTTCAGTGGTTTTTAACCTGGGTTCTATCAAACCCTAGGGGTTTGATGAGTCGGGCTCAGGGATTCGGAGAAGCCTCTGCCGCGGAGGCCAGGATAAAGTAATACCGTAATTTGTTGTGAGTTCATGCACTTTGTTGGTTTTGTTCTTTGAGCAATGTGATGTTCATGCACGGCTCATTTTGTGCACCAGTAAAAAAACCCATATACCTATGTCTTGAATTTGGAAAAAAGATAATCTTTTATTTATCACTAAAGAAGGGTTCAGTGAGTGTGCATATAAAACTGGTGGGTTCGGTACCTCAAAAAAGGTTAAGAACCACTGATCTAGTTATTATTTTGTATTACCTTCTACAAATAACTTGGAACTAAATCTAAATTTTTGATAAGCTGACTTGAAAATACTATGGAAAGCTCATCTCCTTACAGAGAAACTTCTAGATAAACCCATAATGGAGCTGAGAATAAACAATCACATCAAGAGCAGAGGTACCATAAATCTTCTAGGCCAGCAAGACTTAACATTAACCTGATTAAAACTATTTACACATCTAAAAAGAGAACTTGTTGCTCAGAAGAGGGCTTAGCCAAATACAAATATACAAATAGATAGGTTTGGAATACTAAATATAAGTGCATTTTATTTCTTTCCAGGAAAGCAGCAGCTTTAATACTAATAATTGATTATATTATCACCAGAACCATTTAAGGCTAAATACCTACATAGTATAAAAGTAAATGTATTAGAGGGCTGTGGCTGATGTCTGCTGAGTGGGTAAGATCTTGTCCCTGGTATTTTATTGCAGTCTGTGGTATGAGCTGCTCTAACACTTCTCTTTTTCAATTTAGCTTGACAAAGACCTACTTGTGCCCCTGCTCATTTACCTCTAGATGATACTCAGCAGTGATAATAATCCACCCAGCCACAGGCCTGCTTGACCATCTAATATATTAGCTGAAAAACTGCAGTATTACCACTACTTCTCCAACTCTGGTTAACTTCCTTCTCAGCTTGCCTTCTATCCTTAGAATAGGCTCACCTCTTCCCCAGGACAAGGGGTGGGGGGGACAAGTGTATTTCTTTAATTGCATATTTGACTTGTGAAAATAATCTTTGTCTTTTACTATTAATAGCAGGAATAAAACTGGAAACTATAAGAGAGTTTGTTCTCTCTGTCATCAATTCAGATACAGAGATTGAATCTTTATGGTCATTTTATTCTGAAAGCCAGAAATCCAGGGAGATAGGGGTTGCATTCTCATAGCATCGGCATTCCCTTTACCCAGCTAACCTTTTTATAAGTGGGAAAAGGGTAGGTAAGAGTTTGGGGATTTCAAGGAAAATTTAATCAGATCAGAGTCAAAGATAATTGTATCATAGTCAGTGGGTGTTTCATCCTTGTAGTGCAAAGATTTTGCTTGCATTCTACTGGGGCACAAAGGTGGCTCACTTGCTGATTTGCAGATTTTGTTAAATCCTGTAGGTCTTACAAAGGTGGATCACTTGCAAAACTTGTTGAGCCATGTAGGCCCATATAGGTATTCCAGTTTCAGGAACAAAGCTCTTGCAATAACCATTATGCCCACTGACCATACTAAAGCCACCATTAGTCAAGCTAAAATCTTAACTCTTGAGTTCTTCTTACGAGAAGGAGAGCCAGAATTTGTTGATTTAAATGTGTCTACAAAGTTTTTGAAGGTGTCAAGATATTCTGCCTTCAGGTATGACCAAGTCACATGGGCACCTCCTTGAACCACACTGTTTCAAAAATATCATTCACTGTCCACTGATTTTTTTACACTCAATTTGGGGATTCTAATAAAAGTATAAAATAGATATAGAGACCACGTAAGAGGGTTCTTGCAGTAGGGGAGAGAGGGCTTAACTCTGAATACAACAAGGAAAAACTAAGATTTATAGTCAAAGATGAAGGTATGTGGGTGGGTGTCAGTGGATGGAAAACAACCAAGAGAAACCATAAGGTTGAAATTCTGGCTAAGTAAACTTAATAGTGATAGGGTAGTCCAAAAATTAATATATATATCTTTGTTAATAGTAGCTTTTAGTAGTAATGAATAGAAAATTATGTAAAGGTTAGAAAATAGTTAATCTGTTTGCTATTTTCTTTTTATAGCTCTTTGGTCTTAACTTTGAAATGCAGAGAAAAGTTTACCTTTGCAAGAATGTTGGGGAAATCTTGCTTTGAGGAGGAACCTGACAAATAAGAGAGTGTAAAGTGAGTGTAAATCAGAATCGTTGTTTGTAAAAGGCTAGATACAGGATTTACTGTGAAAACTTAATGCTTATAAATTAATTAGAAACTTTGTTCATCAATCCTAAATCTTTACTTTGTATTATAGGGAAATAAGAAGTCTTTTCACAGAAAATTATCAGAGGCAGATGGTCTCAGAGGCACCAGATCCTGGTTGTCCTGAAGACTTACCAAGGACACCAAATAGGATTATGCTAATTGGGCCTGTGTCAACATCAGATGAATTTGTGGGACAAACATTCCTAACAACTGCACCCCCACCTGCTGCACATTGTTACACGACTGACTTCATGGAGTTTGCTCCTATAAAAACAGCCAGCACCAGGAGAGTGCGAAGGCAATTATTTTAGACAGGAGTCCTCTGCCTTCTCAGTTTGCTGACAATCTGAACAAAAGACAGTTTTATATAAGCCAGATCCTTCTCTGTAATTGATTAGCAGTAATGGGCAACTTGAACCTTGGCTTGTTCTGGTAGTATTAAGATTCTTGCTAAAGACAGACCAGAGTAATCAAATTTTTACTAGAGATAAAGCACAAATGTGAAAAGTAGGAAATTCTACCTAAAATGACTTTAGGATTCTTACTAAAATTGGGCTCTTGAGGATATTCTCAAGGATGAGGCTTCACTTGAAAAAGAATTCAAAGAAGTTTGACTAGAGTTTACCCAAGGAGAGAATCTTTCTTAGGATCAAACAAACAATATGTTGGAGTGAATATAGCCTTGCTCTAGATCAATCTGGTATAGTGATTAAAATCACATTGTATTCTAAGGTAGAAATCTTGACTCTACCCCACCACACTGTGACTTTTTGAAAGTTACCATCCCTCTCTGTGCCTGTTTCCTTATCTGTAAATGGTGATGACAGCTATATTCTCTGACTGGGTCAAAAATATTAAGATAAATAATTTATATATTGTATGCACAGCGCAAAAATTTAGTAAGTATATTAGTGTTATTTTACTATTATTAAAGATATAACTTTTAATAATAAAATGGTTGAAAAATATACTGCAAAACCAATATATACACTGATGAAATTCTACTTTAACAATGTGTATGTAAATAAATCAAAAACGTATTCATATTCATTCAAATAAAAGTGCTTATTTAAAAACATAAAAAAAATTCATTTTTGAATTAAGAATTGATAAAAAATATTTTTTTCTCTTTTTATTTCATTGGCTTACTCGACATAAGTATATCAGTTCAATCTTTTTCTACATAAGCTGTTGTAAGACATACCTAAATAAATGTTCCTTTCTTTTTGCAAACCAAAATTTGAATCATCAAAGAATAAGAAATACAGGTAATTTTCCCAGCATGAGCTATCAAGTAGGTTAAAAATTCAATTAGCAAATGTTATTGTAAGTGTCCATAGAGGTTTATCCTAATATAAAAGAAAAAGAAGTAATAAACAGAGAGGATATTTGAACTTAAGATGTTATATAAGCCCAACATTTTTCTAAATAAGAGCAATTCTTTTTGTCTTATTTATTTCTAATAATAAGCCCTGACTCTAACTCCTAAAATGCTATGTGTGTTACAGCAATAATTATAAAGTATTTTCAAAATTTTAAGTGATGTATACTAAGTATTAAAACAATATATCCTATTATATTTGCTGTCTTATATAATTTCCAATTAATGATAAATGCATAAATAAGCCAAAATGTTAAAGACTGATTGTACAGAAGGAATTGCACTTTGCTGAGTGAAATAAATTAACATGTGGCTTCTGCTATGTCCCAGAATCATGTTTTTCCCTCATATAAATAGAAATTTGAGTCACCTTGACCTTTGGTCATAAGGGACAAAGTTATGTCAGACACACTACTTCACCATTTGCTTCTACATTCAGTTTTAATCAGAGCTCCATTTAAATTTTTGTGTCTTGGTGATTACTGCATTACAAGGCAAAGAAACAGCAGAAATAAATGAGATGTTGCTTTGCCCTGGCAGATTAAATCATGTTTCAAGGTAACATTCAGATAACATTACAAGTTGTCAGAACAGCAGTGTGCCATACTTCAGAAAGAAAAAAAATGCGTGAAGGTTTTGTTATTCCCCCATCCAATATAAGTGACAAGGTTGAAATGAGAACGCTGGTGTGTCTATGAAAATATATCACCATTTAAGAAATTCTATTATTAGGCACAGTGGAAGCTCTATCTTGGAGAAGCTTCCCATACTGCAACTAATTATCACCATCCAACATGTTAATTGCTTTTCGATCTGCAGGCTTTGCTTTCAAGGTCTTGTTGAGCACTACTGGTCTGCACCTACACTGCTACTTTATGAGAGCAGCCCTTATTATCAAAGGACAGAATCATCTCTGACTATGGAATCAATAGGAAGTCTTTTTCCCAGGCTTTAATGTTTAGAAATAATCTTGTCAACAGACTTTTACTCAAATACTGTATATTTCAAGGTCATTCCTAGTAATTATCACACCCTCCAAGTCTATGAATAACCAGAACATGGGACACAGAAAAGCAATGGACATGAGTCAGCCTGGTCTTTTCTCTGTTGGAAGTGAATGTAAATGCATTTACACACCCCAAGATAGTTGGAGCTTCAGTGTAAAACATAGTTCCTATGACACAGCGAACATTTGATACAACTGGACTTGAATATTAAGATTTTATAAATTTATGTTTTTAGTGTGTGTACGAATGTATATAGATATATTTAATATTTATTATCTGTGAAACTTTGTGCTTTGCATGATGTAAAAATCTAGTTTTATACAGCAATCTCACAAGTGTGAGATTCTTTTAAATTTTTAGAATAAACAAAGTGATATTAAAAAGATAAAGGAAAGACAAATTTTTAAAGTCACCTAGTAAGTGATGATGTAAAGGTTTAGATTTAGACCTGTATGGCTTTAGCACTCATAATCAGTGCAAATTTAAAAATTACTATAGGAAGGTGTATACATATATAGACATCCGACCAATAGAGAATGATATAAAAATGTGGTACTTAAATTGCCAGACTCAATGTATAATTTAATAATAAATATTTTTAATATTCTCTTTAACATGCCAAAATTCAATTTAGAGACAATAATCTGACTTTACAATGAACCGATAAAAGCAATTTGCTGCTGCATTTAAAATCTAAAAAGAAATTAAAATATTCTATTCAATTAAACATTTTAACATGTAAATTTCTGGCACAGAAAAGCAGGAACTATAATAAAAAAATATACTGCACATAAAATCAGAATGAGCACAGGAACTTAAATAGATAACATACTTGAGTAAAGTTTAAATAAATTACAATCTAACTTTGATGATTTTTCTCCCCCACTGAAGTAAATTTGTTTAATAAAAATTATTGTCCTATTAAAACTCCATGTTTACATAAAGCACATATGTTTATATTTTTTTAAAACTTCCAATTTCAGCCTGACCAGGCAGTGGCGCAGTGGATAGAGCATTGGACTGGGGTGTGGAATACCCAGGTTTGAGACCCCCCAGGTCACTTGGACCCAAGGTCGCTGGCTCCAGCAAAGGGTGGCTCGGTCTGCTGAAGGCCCGTGGTCACGGCACATGTGAGAAAGTAATCAATGAACAACTATGGTGTTGCAACGGCAACAAATAACTAATGATTGATGCTTCTCACCTCTCTCTGTTCCTGTCTGTCTGTCTCTATCTATCCCTCTCTCTGAATCTCTCTCTGTCCCTGAAAAAAACAAACAAACAAAAAAACTTCCAATTTCAAAGTTAGATACTAATGGATTTTTCCCCTGAAAGAATTACAGAAGGCTATTTGCTAATAGTGTAGTTGACTTTCTTTGTAGGACTGCTCAGTCTCCACTGGATATCTAATAACCCTTGTATTACCTTTCAGTTAGTAGAAAAAACATATCTTCCTATTTTCAAAACATTTCCTGTTGAACGATGCATTATTTTATTTACATACTTGCACATATTTGTATATATATGCATTTTTTTTAATTTCTTTTTATTTTATTCATTTTAGAGAGGAGACACAGAGTGAGTGAGAGAGAGAGAGAGAGAGAGAGAGAGAGAGAAAGGGGAGAGGAGGTGGAAGTATCAACTCCCCTATGTGCCTTGACCAGACCAGTGCAGGGTTTTGAACGGGTGACCTCAGTGTTCCCAGGTCGACGCTTCATCCACTGCGCCACCACAGGTCAGGCTATGTATTCATTTTGTATATGTGCATATATAAGTTACAATGCAGATAGATTCATTATCTTCTCACTGTTTTGGACAAATTTTTCACCTAATATATTTAAAGAGCTTTCCAGTGCTTTAACATCTATAAATCAGCCAATATTTTTCATATCTGGATAGTATTGTATGAAATGTATTGTCATAATTATTTAGCTATTTTCCTATTGAAACATTTTTACTATTTCCAACTTTGTATTATTTTTCTATTTATTTGTATTATATTTCTAATAATTATTTTTATTATTTTCATCTTTTTGGTCTTGCCCTCCCTTTACAATTGATTCTCAGAGTCTCTGACTCTTAATTTACTTGGGTTACTGTCAAATTAATACAAATTACTTTTTCTATTCTTAGCATTAGTAAGCTCATCAGTCATGCCATTGAGGGTTTGACAAACAGTGTCAGAAAACATGATTTCAGAAAGTGGCCATTTTAGTGAGGATATTGGGGACATTTCTCCCTGGATTCTCTACCATTCTAGAGAGAGCATTTCTCTGAACATAGATCTTTATAGCCAATTTAGGCTGGTTTGTGCACTGAGATGTTTCATGACAGTAAGTTTAGACATACTTCACTGTTTAGAGTTGCCCACGGTAATGAAGAAAAATACATTTCTACTCCCCAACTAGAGAAAAATTGCTTACATTCTAGGATAAAGTAAAAGACAATGTACCTTTGTCTTTCTGCCTCTGTCTTCAGAGAAGAATGTGGACAGGTCACCAGCAGCCCCATATAAGATCAGTTTCTTGGTATTTGATTTCCTGTGTTATACCGCACCCTATGTGTAGTTACCGTCTGAGCCTCACTGCATCACCCTTGGTCACTGGGGCTCAAGAAACTCATACAACATGCTGCTCTGGCTTTTGCTTCTTCTGAGTTAGCTAAACCACCTTTGTCTTTGACCCAGAAGTCTTTTATTTTTTTAATTAATTAATTAAAATTTTTATTTAGACAAATTTAACAGAGTGACATTGGTCAATCAGACTACATATATTTAGAGAAAACATGCCACATCATTTGGACTATCGATTATGCTGTATACCCATCACCCAAAGTCAAATCATCTTCTGTCATCCTATATTTTATTTCTCTTTAAGCCTCGCTCCTTCCGCCTTGACCTGGAAGTCTTGTGTGTTTGATAGTGTGTGTACACACACATACTTTTGTGTATGTTATAACATTGAAAAATAGTCCCAAGAGTGGTAGAAGGAAGCAAATAAATGCAAAATACTGCAAGAAATTTTAAAAAGAGGATTTTTTCTTGTGACCTTGAGCAAGCCAAAAAATTAGTTTGTTTTAGTACTTGCATTTAAAAAAAAAAAAAAAAAAAAAAAAAACCAAGATAAAATGACCATATAGCCTTTAACACTCCTAAAGATAATGGGTGTTCCAAACATTTTTTGAAGCTATTTCTAAGCAATAAAATATTTGTTTCAAAACGAATTATGCACTGGATATTCTGAAGTAGCGGGTGTCTCTTCCATGTTGCCAGCAACATGAGCAGAAGATTAAGTAGATAATTAATTAAACACTGACTCAGAGTTGCATTATGTTGGTCAAATTTCTCATTTTACCACACCTGCCTTCAAAAGCAATCTAAGTGGAATCATATCCTATGTCTGAAACTAATATTTTGCAACCACATATTACATCGCTAAACCATGATCTTTTGTTCCATAAAGGAAAAAATATGTTATTCAAAAAAATAGATCATCTTGACATTTTGATACAATGAATTCAAAAACAAAATAAAAAAGAATTAATATGTACAAAAAGTTTCTAAATAATACCTAATTTATTATTCTACTAGAGCAGAACAGAACACATGTTTAAGAGCAATACAAAAGTAAATGTCAAATCATTCAATATAGTATGCCCACTCAACAAGCTATAAGTGCTTTTTTAAAAAAATATTTTTAAGAAAGATATTTTAATTTAATTGTGTTGGGAACCATGTCAAAGCAATGGCTAAGTTTTTCAGTAAGAATCCTCTTAATTTTTTTACATATAAATAATTAGATCTCTAGATATTGATAATATGAAGCTAATTAAATTGTCTGCTTGCATTTATAGGAAATTTTATTCTCTGTTTTCTGTATTATCTCTCTGCAAACAAAACTTTGAGTCTTGCTTTTATATACTACTTTTCTGGAGATTTTCTCATCTTAATTTTCCTCTGGTTAAGTTTTCTTCATTCATTTTATTAAATATACTTTGGAAAATGTCTTTGTTATCAAATCCAGTGGACACATTTGGTCTTTATGAAATATTTAGCTCTGTTAATCAAGGAGGCAGGCAATCTTCCAACAAGGAAGCTGACAAAGCTGCATTCCAGAGAACTGTGGTCCATCAAAAGAAGACTTTCCAAAAGTCCATTAGATGTAGCTAGGAGGTACAGCCTCTCCTCCAAGTTTGCTCAGCAGCCATTCTACTGCAAAAAGGAGGGGTGATCCAACAGTAAAATTTATTTTAAACATGCTAATTTGTGTCATGGGAACTTCTTTAAGTGCTGTGAATATTTTTTTTTTGTTGCTAGAGAAAACTCTCTAGTGATATCTGATTTTAAAAACAGCCATATTTGGTTTTGGCAAAGCTTTTGGTAATACACCTGTGAGCTCCAGGCTTCATGTAAATTATTTAACACCTTCAATCCATTTGTGTTTTGTGAAAATACACCAAAAAGAATATATTAATACCCATGTGGAGAGTAACAAAACAATAAGAAAAATAATTAAAATAGGACAAGTCTTGCTAATGTTTTCTGGAGCACAGAGAGTAATATAAATGTTAATTTTATGTTTGTATTTCTGATTTTCAGTTGCTGTTTTTCTGCAACCCCTGCTAATTGCTGCATTTTGTGACTTTCTTAAAATCTTGAATCACTAAGATTACATAAACCATATTGATAGGCATGCAAGATGTCGTATCTTAAGCTATTAAAGATATTATAGTATGCTTGTTTGTTTGTTGCTTAAAACTTTATAAAGTAACAAGGTAAAAATATATAAAGGGTTATGCTGATGGATAGGTATTTGAGGGCAAATGCAATAGTTTAACATAACGTTCACCAATACGTATAAGTACTATACTATTTCCAAGAATCGTTCTTGACTGTAATCTAATCATAGATATTTCTTGCCTTGATTTCTCTTCTTTACAGTCCCTCTTTAACTCAGAATATACTACAAGATTTGTAAACTCATTCTTTGTAGCATTTTGAGATCTTGCTTCCTGACATGTCATCAGTTTGGCTCAAATTCTAAAGAAAATTCTCTATAGGTTTGGGCTTTTTTAGATCAATAGATCAAAAGGTAAAATATTGTGACTAAATCAATTATAGTACTAGGATACAAAATATGGTTAAAGTTTGGAAAATAATCATGTATCATTTCAAATATATTGGTCCTGGCATTTGACAAAGCCATTTTTAACCAGGATGATGAAAGGGGGTGACATAACGAAAGAGAGAAGGTGAGTTTTTCCTATGGGTTTAAGTGGCCTAGATTGTGACTGTTTAAATAGAAATGTAAGTAAATAAAAAAGAAAACAATTCCTGTTCATGCCACAATGAAATAACAATGACCAGACTAGAATTCTGACTTTATACGACAGGAAAACTAAGCTAAAAAAAAATGATACTGTAATTTCTAAAACATTGGGAATAGAACAGTACAAGACTGAACTCCCTAGGAGAAAAGAAATAAACACTATAAGATCAACAATAACCCAGAGTTTTCCCTGCTTTCAAAAGCAGGGAAATGTGAGCAGATCCCTGTGGCCTTGCTGAGTTCAAGAGAAGATTGCAGTTCAAGAGACTGAGGCAGGAGAAAATTATGGATCTGAATTCTCAACAGAGAGTGTAGTAAGTTACTAAATAAATGCTGAAGCTCCATCTGAATACCATTGGTCTGACTTCAGGTCTGTGCTTTGGCCAGTCTGTAATATATATATATATTACACTATTTAGACAAAGCTATAATTTGTCAGTTATTTCACTTTAGATGAGTATACTCACTTCTTTCTAGTCTGTTGCTCACTTCGCAAATTCAACCCTGTATTATAGCCATGCTTACAATTATCCCCAAATTAAACTGAATTCATTCTGGGTCAAGAGGTCTGCTCTCTTATTAGATTCACACTTCAATAATATCAAATATTAACATCTCCAGAAGCATTCAGCTGCAGTCTGCTATTAATTTACCGGAAAACGAGATAGGGTTTGCAGAAGAAAAGAGATATAAAGAAATTAACATATAGCCTATCTATTGTTCCTGAATTGAGGGATTCCCATTGATGAGCTATTTATGTATGTCTCCGACTGGTTGCCAGTGATAAGCAGTTTTAGAAGATAAGGAAAGATATGGAAACTTACAGGTTAATGAGTAACAGTGAAAAAAATTTAATATTTCTACTTCATGAGTTGTATTACATATTTTATAAACAGAGAGTGAGAATCTGAAAAACAACATGTATTCAATGGTGTGAACAGTGATGCCATACTTTAATACAGAAACCATGAATAACTTATTTCTAACATTTTTTATTAAAGTAGACAGGACAGAGAAGTTTCATTTCATAGGTCATTTGCTCATATTTTTCTGAACTTGAAATTGAATTACAACAGTTCACTCTGCTCCAGATTCACCTTGAAGACTGTTCAAAGCTTCACTTGTTTTGTAATACAGGGATATGTTCAAATGATATGAGAAGAGGAGGTCATTCAGATTCCTCCCTACTTACTGCTCTGCTTGGCTAGTTCCCATTAATTTCCACCATCAGCACTCAGGGAGGAATGGACAAGATGTGGTTATAGACAGAACTAAGACTTGGCCTGCCAAGGGATGCTCCTTAGAAAAGGAGTATTTATGTTACTCACTTTCTGAGTAAATTCTTAGAATGTGCTAAGGATTTTTTCATTTGTCTTACTACTGTTACTTTAACCTTATAAGGGGAATAGGTACAAAGTCAGAGTCTCCAGAATAGTTAGGCAGAAGTGAGTGGAGATAGACAACCCTCATGAGCAAGAGAAGAGGGCTTTTCCTCCTTGTGGAATTCTCAGTCAGGAAGCATGGTGTCAACAACAGCTGATGGTTCCACTAAGGAACTATGAGAATCTGAAGGCTCTATGCCTTTATATTTCCTTGTTTATATAATGCTTCCAGTAAGTTTACAGATTATGAATTACAAAGGAAATTAGATTTGTTGTACTATTTTATCATTTCAATATCCAATTTTGATAAACTTGCATTGTGAAAAATATTAATCTCTGTAAGGCAGCATATGCACCTATGTTCTGTTAACAGAAATTAAATTTAATATGTTTTAGTTCACTTATTATGTCATAAATGCACATGTTTACTGGAAATTTGTCACATAGAATATTTACATATTTCAAACAAATTAAGAAATTTTGTTCATATTTTCTAGATGTGAACATTGTGTGACAGGAAAATATCTGCAAATTGAATGGTTCTAGGACATTGTAAAATTTTAATGCTCTATAATTAAGTGCATTTCATTCTTTCAGTTAAGTATTTGCATGAAATTGCATTTTTTAAATTAAAGTAAATTAGATTTCTATAAATATATAAGAGTAACAGATACATCATAATTTTAACAAACACCCTATAAATTGTGGAACCTGTGTTTTTATATCCATCAACATAATTAGTTAGTTAGAAATAGAAAATATTTTTTACTATAAAACTTTTTAACTATTTTAAGAATAATAAAATAATTTTGAAATTTTTAATGAGAAATACAGCAGTGTTTAATCACTTATTTAACAGTATTTTGATAAATTTAAAATCTCTCATATGAAAATAGTATTATATGATACGTTAAAAAATAAGAATTAGGATTGGACTTCTGAATGTGAATACCAGCAGCAAAAGTAAAAAGTGTTAACTTTAACAAATGACTTTAAATGTTTGTAATTCATTGTACCTACCAATAAAATGAAGATAATAACACAAACTCAGAACTTGTCATTAAATAAATCAACACAAGATGCTTAATTTGATGACTAAAATAATAATAAAAATGATTAAAATTGTTAAAATTAAAATTGAAAACTAATAATATGAGTAACATAATTATTTGTAGCACCGTCATTTTAAAAGTAGCTAACAAGCTTTAAAAGCTTGTTTTCTGCCAGGCATTGATTTTTCACATTTTATATATTAATTCATTTTCTTTATTATTACCTTTGTTTCTCATAATTTCTTGAAATTTAATAATGGTCTCTTAACAGGTTTGAAACAAAGACTTGACTAGGGTGGATGAACACATACATGAAGTATAGAAATGTGCTGTAGAATTAAGCACCTGAAACATGTATAATTATATTAAACAACATCACCCCAATAAGTTCAAGTAAAAATATTTTTAAAAAGAAAATTATAATTTCAAAATGAAAAATTCTTAAAATTCCAGAGAAATAAGACTAATGAAAATTTTTTCTTAACTTTGTGAAAAAAAACTATATTCTACAACTATGTTAATTTACATCATGTTTTTGTTACATCATATATATTCTATAACTAAGTTAATCCTGATAGCATTCATTTTTTATTCCTGATAAATCAATTTTGTTGATTACCTTTTCTTCTTAATATTGTAGAAAAATTTAAAAGATAAAAGTTAATGAAAAGGCCCTGGCTTATTGGCTCAGGGGTAAAGCATTGGCCTGGCGTGGAAGTCCCAGGTTCGATTCCTGGTCAGGGCACAAAGGAGAAGTGTCCATCTGCTTCTGCACCCTTCCCACTCTCCTTCCTCTCTATTTCTCTCTTCTTTTCTAACAACCAAGGCTCAATTGTAGCAAAGTTGACCATGGCCTCCACCTGGGGTTCTAGAATGCCTCAAGACACACAGGAGCAATGCCCCAGATGGGCGGAGCATTGCCCCCACATGGGCATGCCAGGTGATCCAGGTAGGGTGCATGCGAGATTCTGTCTGACTGCCTCTCCGCTTCTAACTTTGTAAAAATACCAAAAACAAACATAAGAAACAAAAAGTTAATGAAAGGTACTGCGTATTTATTCAGTAAAACTATAAACTTAAATTCACTTTCAACTTTTGCAAAACATGCCTTTTAGAGTTTAATGTGTATTGTATTTTCCCAGGTGTTTTGTAATTTTCCTCTTTTCTTTAAATCAATATGACTGTTTTACATAATAAACATAGTTTTACTGTTTTAGAATACTTGAAATAGAGCAAACTTTAATAAGTAGTAGTAATTTATTCAATGTCATTTACAACCCAAGGTTAACACTGTCGACTTGGTGGCATCATTCTTTTCAGTCTTGTTTGTGTGTCTTTACATGGGTTTACCTTATTTGTATGTTTTATTTGTACTATGTTATGTTATGTTTTAAGTTGTCTAATGGAACTTAATGTTAATATTAGAAGAGTTGCTACAAATAAGTAAGGAAATACTGTATATTTCCCTGATATGAACATAATGTGGCAGAAACAAACCTGCAAACTAAATGACACAAGAAGAAGAAAATAGCATGTTTATATTTATATTTGAATCATAATACCAATAAAATTAAGTTGATAATATATAGCATATACAGGTGCAGTGCTCCAATTCTGAAGCCAGACTGCCTGTGTTTGAATGCTGAGCCTCTCTACTAATGTCCCTTTATTAATGTGTGAATGTGGACAAGTTATTCACAAGCCTCATTTCCATCATGTATTCAGTTAGTATAAGAATTTCATCAGCCACTCAGTATGACGTGAAATAAGTGAAACCATCTACATGAAAGTGTTAGGCACATTTCCTGGCATAAAACTAGTGTTCAAAAAAGGTTTTCTATTATTTTTATTATTATTTTCATTTACAATCTTAACAGAATCAGGCTTTTTTCCCTGCTTTACTTCATATACAAATATAGTTCCATATCAATGACACTTGGTTAAATTGACATCAATATGCATACAACTCCCTCTGACCGGGCCATGGGTGTGCCTGACCTGCTAAGCTGCCTTCTACTGGGAAACCTCAGGGTTCTAGCTGCTCTGAGCACCCCTCTGCCCAGAACTCTACAGAATAGCTTCAGATGGTTCCTGTCAATCTCCCATGCTTTCTGTTTATTTTACAGATTCTGGAGTCCTCCATGTCTGTTTCAAATAACCTTCTAATCCATGCTGAGCCTCTTAATATGCCTGTCTTCTCTCTGTGGCAGATATTCAGACTCAGTGGTGGCTGTTTAAAGTAACATAATTTTACTTTATTCCTTGCAGGCTGAAAGAGGCAAAAGTGTACTTCAAACATAGGAATACAAAATGCTTTTCATCTTTTCCCTACTGTCAGACAGTGTACCAGTAAATGTCCAATTTTTTATTAATATAATATGTCTGTCATAAACATAGTCAATAAAAGTCTATTTCAAAGCAGATTCCTCAAAGAAAAATAAAGTTCTTACTATGAACTCTAAAATTAAGTCCCAAAAATCTGTTGTAACAATATTTATCCACATAGCCCATAGCAGTGTATTACAATTTAAGTGTTCTCTCAAAGACAAGAAATACCTTTGTCATACTTCATTATGATGGAAAACATCACATCTCCTTGTGTCTCATTGTAGCTTATTTTTGTTTACACAGGAGTAAAAATACATATGAACTTACATTTAAAATAAAGATGAAAAATAATTAAATATATATTTGTCTCATTTTACACTTAACAAATACTGTTACTATATAGGCAGATAACTTTCTGAACTTCTGCACACATTGACATTTATTTTACCTTTTAGTTTTTTTCCTTTTAACAATATTTCTACAGTAGTACAGACATTAGTAAATAATCTGAATTTTATGTCCACTTATTTTGATTTGATTACTTTTCCATGCTTGTATTGGTTTATTGAATTAGTTAACAAAAATATATTATTTTATTCATTTTTATAACAACATTTTAATGCCTTGTTAAGCATTTAGGAGTTTTTAACCTGACCAGGTGATGGCACAGTAGATAGAGTGTTGACATGGGATGCTGAGGACCCAGGTAAGAAACCCCAAAGTCATCTGCTTGAGAATGGGCTCACCAGCTTGAAGGTGGGGTTGCTGGCTTGAGCTTGGGATCATAGACATGACCCTACAGTCCTTGGTTTGAGCCCAAAGATCGCTGACTTGAAGCCCAAGGTCTCTGATTTGAACCCAAGGTCGCTGGCAAGAGCAAGGTGTCACTCTTTCAGCTGGAGTCCCCCAGTAAAGGTACATGCGAGAAAGCAATCAATGGACAACTAAAATGTGACAAGTTGATGTTTCTCCTCTCTCCTTGTTCCAGCCTGTTTTCCCTGCCTGTCCCTCCCTCCCTTCCTCCTTCTCTATCTCTCACTAAATTTAAAAAAAAGCATTTGAGTTTTCCAAATAGTTGTTTAAAAAAATACTATGATACCCACTCGTGATACAATTTTGTTTGTTCTAGAAGATACTGTGAGTAAAAAAACCCAAAAACCAAAAAACATTAGAATATAATTTAAAAGCTTAATGGATATACATATTTATAAAGAAATACAAATTGCTCTCAGAAAAATATCTAGGTAAAAAATTTCAATTTTGCTAAAATAACAGTTAATATATACAGTTAATTTTCTATTCCTACGTTTTGTTGTTTGTTGTTTTATTTCATTTCTTCTGCCCTTGGTTCCAGTAATAGAGAACTTTTTATTGACAAGTATGTATTCTTTAGATTTTAAGAACATTAATCTTTCTTATAACATCTTTGTTATATCTATTCAACAATTTATAATATCAAATAATAGTTCCAACACATATTTATACTGAAAAAAAATTTACTCTATATTACATTATTCTTTTATATCAAATGTATTTCAAAAGAATTTTAGATCTATACAAAATAGTTTTTCACAAATATAATTAACCAAATGAATAAATAAAGAAATAAGTAATTTTATAAAAAATTACACTTTTCTAAATTCCCAAATGGGTTTTATATTTCTTAATTTCATTTTCTTATAGTAACATTTGATTTAAGTAGTTTAAGATTATATTAAAAGCAGCTGACTCTTATAGATGATTAAAAAAAATTCTTTAAGTGGTAATAAAGTATGCTGACATAATAAGGGGACAACCTGTTCTATAAACTATGGTAATTTGATTATTGAAGATAGTGCTTAACTTTAAAAAATAAATGGATTGTAAAGGGCAGAATTAGAATTACAAGCCATTTTCCAATTCCTTAACAGCATCATACTTTATTAAAATATAAACATCTCTAAGAGTCTGAGTTTGCATTAAAAATAGTTGTCATAATTTCTTTTCATTTCTAAAATGTTTGTTTTACATTTTCCCAATGTTTATAATACACATTTTTATAAACTTTGAAATTATGTTTTATTTTATTTTTAATAAGCATATATAAAAAAACTAAAATTGTGTGAAATATGTCCCAGAGTGTTATATTGAAAGTAAATTAAAATTAGGAGTGGCTTCATTAAAAACTTCTAATTAAGACCAAGTCAATAGAATTTGGCAATTTCAGGTTGTTTTGGGAAATATATCTTTATTAGATAATACAGAATAAGTTTTACATTAATCTTTGCCTTTAGTGTTTGTTGGGTTTCGCACAAAACCTAATTTGTTTTATTATAAATAATTGCATTGTTTTTGCATATTTTGAATGTTGAAAGCCCTCCTATGTAATGACAATATTATAAAGTGTTAAATTTTTTAGGGCATTTCTTTTAACAGGGGTCATTTTTGTATATATAAAATGAAAATGAACATGTATATGGAGATTTCAGCCTTCAATGACACTCTGACAGGAGATATGCTGGATACATTTATAAAGAAAAATGCATGTTTAAATTCTGTCAAATGAGCTCAGTAAGTGTAAAGAGATATTTCTCCACCTCATACTTCTTTTACTATGACAAGAAATATTATAATGGAAATATACTGCTTCACTTTTCAAATAGCCCTCCATTCCCACATGTAATATATTTTAGGTTGAGAAAATTTCACTTTTACCTTTTAAGATATAGCTGTCTTATTCTATGATTTATGGACATGAGGTATTTTACCCCTAATCATAATGCCAAAGGTAATTATGTTTGTATATAATTGATCCATTAATAGTAATAATGTTATTGATAATAATAACTTTGTCAACAACTAACATTTTTATAATTCTACTAAATCAAAAGTATGATTTAGGATGTGAACGGCATAAAAAAATTAGTAACAACAGGTTATAAAAATTGAGATGACACAATTATAATATGACTAAGAACAATAAAAGAACATAATATAAGAGGATGAAGAAAGGGTCTGTGTAAATACTGCTACAGTAGCAGATTAGTAGACTCTCTTTTAATCAACTTCCTGTATTGCTTCATGGCCACAATTCAGAGTAAATTTTGTCCCCGTAAATGATCCCAATGGTCAATTCTCCACCTTGTTTTGTTATTCTTGAAAGTTTCATTCCCCACTAGCAAACAACACTGGGCAATGGAGACTTGAGTTCATTTTTATTTTTTCATTAACCTTTGAATCAGTACTACAAGGCATCAGTACAAATAGCTAGTCACAGTCCTACTAAGATTTTCTCTGTTTGCTTCCCTTTCTCTTTTTTGACATTGGAGGTTAAAGTAAACCATATATCCTACATCAATTTAAAGTGAGAAAAGAAGGAAAAAATGTTGTTTTTCTCTTCCATGGCAAACAAAGTGGTTCAGCATTGATTTTAAATTTCACATGATTTATCCTGGATCTTAGCAATGCTACATGACTTTTTGTAAGTGCTGTATCATGTATCATATATCATATCATATCATATATCATCTCACATAATTTCTTCTGCACACCCAAATTTTCTCTTTATAATTATTATTGGTCTTATTATTTACTATCTTGGAATTCTATAACTAACTAAAGTCCTTGAAAAAAATACACTCTTCCATTCAAATGGTCCTACAGAAATATTTTACTTACCATATGTGTTTTTACTGAGAAAAAAGAGGAGACTGTTTTATAGTACTCCTTCATTGTTGGAAATTCAAGTTTACCTTAAATATTCTTTTGCAAGAGTAGCTTAGTTTTTCAACTACCACTCTTAAGACAATTTGTAAAAGAAAACAAGGTTTATCTTTCATCAGTATAATATCTTTCTAAGTATAGAACTATACTTTAATTATCTATACAGTTAATGTTTTCTTTCACAAACTTTTATTTTCAGTATTCTATCTACTTTAAGAAATAAAGTATTAATGTGTGCTATAATAATTAAATATCTTCATTTGAAAAAAATAAGTAAAGGATAAAAAACTACTTTGGCTACCTGAATATTACTTTTAAAATGATTCAACCAAAAATTACTTAACCTTTTCAATGAAGAGCACTGACAAAAATAACATTAATAAAAGAATTAGTCCAGATGTTGCCAGCAAAGCCATGAGACCACGATTCTTGTCTTCTTGAAGAATTAGGTCAAGAAACAAAGTGCAGCAAGCAGTGTAAGGATTTATTGGCCGTGCAGGAATGTACTCAGGAGGGCCTGAGAGGGCAACTCTTGAGAATGAGTGCCCCGATTAGTTACAGAGCTTAGGTATTTACGGGCTTTACTTCCTGGGCTTTCCCATTTCATTTGTTTTCTTCTCTGTTCTGTTTGTCTGTCTTTGTTATACTGCTATGTGGTTGATACTGTATCAGGGAACTTGCAACCAGGAGTGTGGGTGCAGTGAGACTTATTCTATATCAGAGATTCCTGTAGACCAGTGGTAGTCAACCTGGTCCCCACTACCCACTAGTGGGCATTCCAGCTTTTATGGTGGGCGGTAGCGGAGCAACCAAAGTATAAATAAAAAGATAGATTTAACTTGTAAGTTGTCTTATAAAGATTTATTATGCCAAATTTAGCAAAATTCGACATAAAGTACTTGGTAAGTAATTATTATTATATGCTTTAACTTGCTGTAACTCTGCTTTATAAATTTTATAAAGTTTCTTCCATACTTTATAAATCACCATTATTGTGGAAACGGTGGGCGGTTAGAAAATTTTACTACTAGCAGAGATACAAAAGTGGATGGTAGATATAAAAAGGTTGACTATCCCTGCTGTAGACACTGTAGATATGCACAAATGCATAGGGGCTACTTATCCCTTTCTCCCTTTTCTTATCCTAACTCATGTCTAATAAGCTACTTAACCTAACACACATATGAAGTAAATTCCATAAGAGTATTGTAGATTGAATAATAGATTCCCAAAGATCCAGGCAGAAATCCTTGGAACCTGTAAGTACATTAACTTTTATGTTAAAGTGCCTTTGCAGGTACTATCATGTTAAGAATCTTGAGTTGAGGAGATTATGATCACAAGAGTGCTTATAAGAGGGAGGCAGGAAGCAGAGAAAAGAATGATAGCAGGTTCCGAGTTGGAGTGAGGCAGTGTGAGCCTCCAAAAGCTGGAAAAGGCATGGAATGGCTGACTCTCCCAGCTTCCTGGAGAAATCCAGCCCTGCCAACATCCTGATTTTGAATTCTGATCTCCAGAATTAAAAAAGAATAAATTTGTTGTTTTAAAACTTTAAATTTGTGGCAATTATAGTAGCAACAGGAAACTCATCCAAGAACAGAGGTCACATCTGATTTGCTTCCTACTGTTTTCTCAGCAGTAAGAACACAACCTAGTATACAAGAGAGGGTTAATATATAGTTGATGAATAAATTAATTTGTGAATAAATAGTTGCTCTCTAATAAAATGATTATTGTAAGAAACAAGGTGTGGACTATTATATGGGCAAAGCTTTTTATTCCAAAACTTTGGTTAACAGGAGGCAGGTTATAAAAGCTTTAATCTTATTCCTACCACTGTATTTGAGACCTCAAAATTCAATGGTGCCAATAAGATAAACACTTGCTTTTCATTTCTGGAGTTCAAGAGGAAAGATATTAATCTAGACTAATAGGTGTCTCTGCTTCATATGATTCAAGATTCAAATTCTTTTATTTCTTATTCCAACATTGCTTCTGAAGAATTTGAATTATCTGAAGTTTTGTTCCTTTACAAAGCTGGCAATTGATGCAAAAGACTATGACCTTGGTTAGGACTGGCCAAAAGTAGCATCATAGTTTCTCCATTGGTCCTTAACTTCCTCAAACCATGGTGGCTAAGTTCTAATGTTAAACACCCAGATACTGAAAAGTAAAATAAAATTGATTTCATTTTTAATGAACTGAACTCAAAATATGTATTCCATTATTTTTATTATAATCTATTGTCACGATAATAACACCTTTTAAATCAGATTCACAAAAAGAGAAACAGAATCAGCAAATTTTGGGACTGCCAATTAGGTTTTAAGAAGAAAATGAATGGTAAGACGCATATGTATGTGTCATATAGGAAAGCTACAATATGTACAATCTGAGATTCAACAAAATGGAGGGAAAAAATAAAAAACAAATAGATGTGTGTGTGTGTATGTGTAAAAAAGTGATGTGGAGGCTGTATATATCACTATTGTGAACCACCCTTATATTGGAATTTAGTAAAATATCTATACATATGTGATACATGCCAGCTAAAACCTTAGAGAAGGGGTAGTTATTACTAAAAAAAGAGGTAGCAAGCAATTTCCTTCAGGACCTGCCACACAAGTGTGAATATCTTTATACCTAATGTCAGAAGATTTTATTTACTTCACAAGAAAGAAGACTTATGGTCCAATTTAGTCATTACATTCAGATCAGATACTAGGATATTTGGACATAGTTCTTAGTCCATGGAATGAGTCATCTTACTGTTCATAACAACTTTATAACTTATTTGGCGCAAAACTATTAAAATTATAATAAAATGTCCTATTTAGAAAAGAAAACATTGACCAGACATTCACTGGTCAAGGCAGTAATAGTTTGCTAACAACGATTGCAGAGACTTCCTACCCTACCAGTGGAGTAAGATTCTTGTTTAAAATTTATTTCTGCTTATTAAAATTTTTTGTCATCTGTCTTTTGCATCCCTGGCTTTTCCGTTGGATAAATGGGTTCTTGTGTATCATTCTTGGACACATCTGCATGGGTATTAAAAAGATTGTTTTTCTCAGGAGCACAGCAGTTTTTACAGCTTGCTTCTGTTCCCACTGATTTGGGAGTTGTGAGATTTTTTTGAAGGCTATTTATGTGCTTTTCTTGGTAAAACAATTCCTTAAAAAACACAGTGAACTTCTGGTTTAATTGCTTCTAGCTATATTCATGTGTTTGAAACCACATCCAAGGCTATTTTCTTGTAGGTCAGCTTTCTTGTTCAGTCAATGTCATGTGCTATCATTGTAATGGTAATTCTACTGAAAACATAGAACCATATAAAACAATAGGCATGTTTGGAAAGCAACACCTTTAATCCCATTGTTGATACAGATAATCTATAGATTCTTTTGTGGGTCTGAGAATTCTTAAAGTGAATTGCTCAGAAAGGTTCTAAGCAGCAGGGTGATTTTCTAATGTTGAGATGATAAAACAATTAGCTTTTCCAACTCTCTAAGATTTCAGATCTCTGAACTTTTATTCCCTTCAATCTCTGCTTGGAAATTGTCTAATTCTTGCATAAACTCATTACTTCCTGAAATTAACTAGCTAAATGCAGGATAAGCAACTAACACATGGTAACATTCTGGATCTTTCTAATAGCTTCTTTCAGAGATGTAAGCTCTTTAGGCAAATGCTTAGCTCTTCCAGTTATCAGAGCTAACAGTTTTAATAAACCTACTACTTTCACCTTGATTTCAGTGTCGATTCCACATTTTTTAGGCTTTTGTAGCAGACAGCTAACATTTCAATATATCAATTCTTTATTGGCTAGAGGAAAGCCTCAGTTGATAAAGCCAATAAACCCATCATTTTTGTGCCTGAACACAATACAAGTGATTCCCCATTCACATTAAGAGCCCAGGAATCATATGCTCTTTGAAGTAGTCCAGGGACTCAACAGATTTGCTTTGGTATCTACAACACAACAGCTATGAATATTGTGCTCCTCAATACCATTTTTATTTGAGAACAAATTAAAGAAAGTGAATCATGCAAAACCATATTTAAGATGATGTATTTGATGTTGTTATGCCCCATGAGCAAGAACTTAGTCACATGGTACCCCTTGCCACAGGGATTTTGAAAAATATAGTCTCTACCTTGATGATCACGAAGCTAGGCCATGAACATAACAGATTTAGATGAGAGTAACATATTATTATATCTTATCTTTGCTAAGAAACTGTCTCACATTATCTGCTGAAGTACATTTAATTGGAGCTTCTTGAAAAGGGCACAAAATTATAATTGTTTCCTCTATTATTTGAAGTAGAGACTTTGTTGATATTTCTTACATTACAAGAAATCAAATTACTGAAGAGTCAGGCAATTTAAATTGTAGCCTATAGGCAGACAAACCAAAGTTATATTCCCTTCTAACACTGTTTGCAAACTGATTATTTCCAACCAATTGCCCTTTTGTACACGTTTACTGAAAGAGCCGAGGAGCAACCAAAGCATACCAATATTCTGCTATTTTAAAATCAGTTTTACTAACAATATTGGTTTTATAACATGGATTACTTACCAAATGTTTTTGCAATAGCAGAAAATTTTCAATATCTTACTAGCCAGCATTATTTGTCATGCTTCTGAGAGTAGTCACATGATAAAACCTTGTCCAATAAAAAAATTAAGTAGAAATCTCCTAGTTTTGTTTTCCTGATGAAAACAACTTGGTTCATAGAACCATTTTGTTCCACTGATAGCTTTTTCATCAGAAATAAATCTTAATATCTGAAAATATAGCAACCTTATGGCAACATTAGGCAGTATGAATGAAGGTAAAAGTCAGCCTGCTAAGAATCGAGATAGGAAAGAAAGAAACTCGGTCCATAATATTATCTCTGAAATTCTACAACATGCCTATATTATCTCTCTATTGGCTTTTTATTCTCTCTCTGTTTTTTTTAAGTGAGCATCAGGGAGGCAGAGACAGCCTCTCCCATGTGCCTCAATAGGGATCCACCCAGCAGCCCCTGTCTGGAGCTGATGCTCCACCTATCTGGGGCCACTGTTCTGATGCTCTGCAACCAAGCTATTTTATCACTTGTGGTGAAGCCATGGAGCCATCTCAATGCCTGAGGTCAACTTTCTTGAACCATTCAAGCCATGTCTGCGGGAGGGAGAAAGAGAGAAATAGAGAGAGAGAGAGAGAGAGAGAGAGAGAAGAGGGTAAGGGATAGAGAAACAGATGGTTGCTTCTCCTGTGTGCCCTGACCAGAATTTGAACCTGGGACTTCCAACACTCCAGGCTAATGCCCTATCACTGAACCAACCAGCCAGGGCCTTGGCTTTTCTTTTTGTAGTTTAACAACCGTCATTCAGTTTTTAGTGGCCACATTTCTTCCAAATACAATGTGGCTATCATGTGTATGTAGGGCATTGTATATAGTTTTCACTACTGATGAACATTAGAGTATGCCTGTCTGTTGCTTGTGATTTTCACCTAAATTAACCATGTGTCCTGGGATTTGTGCTTTGTTTCCTTCCCCCTGTCTAAAGGTGGGCTAGTCTCAGGATTTGTAAGAACCAATGGAATGCAATAAAAATGGTATTGGGCTATTTTCTGGTCTAAGCATTAAGAACACATGGCCACCTTTGTGTTTGTTCTTTGGGAAATCAGAACCACCATGTAAGAGGTCCTTTAACCCTATTGAAAGATTCCCTTGGAAAAATCAATTAGGGCACTCACAGAGAAAGGGAGAGGACCTGAGATTATAGGAAAATAAAGAGCTAAATCCCTGCCACTTGGAAAGAGAAATGCAGCCATACAAGTGACCATTGGCAAGGTGAGAAGAAAATGTCTCAGGTGAGCCCAGCTAATGTAGCACACTTGTGAAAAATCAGAAAGATGTTTTTCTTTTAAGTCGTTAAATTGTATTATGGTGTGTTTTATTATGAGATAATCACAACAGAAATTGATACTAGGAAAGAGATACTTCTGTAATAAAAACCTAAAATGAACTGGCATTGGCTTCTGAATCTGAGCAGTGGACAAATATCTGAGGAGCCTCATGAAAACTAATCAATTGTAAGAGGATGGTGAGAAAGTTATTATTACCAGTCTTGATTAAGTGGACCCGAGTTAAGTACAGCATAATCAGCAATTGCCTGTATTAATGTATATAGAAAACAGGACATCTTCAGATTAAACCAGTTTATATAGCTTTGTCCAGGTATCTCAGTTGTTTAGAGCATTGTCCAAATCTGCCAAGGTTATGTACAGGTTTGACCACCAGTCAGGGCACATATAAAAAACACCCAACTAATGCTTGCATAAGTGGAACAAAAAATTGGTGTTCCTCTTCCCCTTTTTTCATCAGGAAAACAAAACTAGGAACAAAACCTTCTTTCTCTCTAAAATTAACAAATACTGAAATAAAATAAGAAAATAAGACAAACTTGTAGATATGGCTATAAAATTTCCAGACACAAAGTTGACTGTATCAAGAGGCTTCTTTTAGCTGCTTAGAATAAAATGCTGAAGGATTGAGATGAGCTAAAGAGAGAATCATTCATTTACCAAGTGCAATTTAGAGGCAAAAATGAAAGAGTCAGAGGTTACAAGGTTTAGAAATAAACTGGTTCTCATCTTAAGTCTCTCTTGGCAAAAGAGTCTCAATGTAAGAAATGCCATTAAGACAAATATTAAATCCAGGGTCCTGTTATTAAAAGTAGCCTCAAAGACAGATATGGTTCCTGAGGTCTTTGATGATACTTGGAAAATGTCAAGTGGTTGTCTCATAGACTCTCAACAACAACAAAATTGCTTATAAAAATCTTAAAGGTATTCTTTCTACACACTCCTTGATAGATAATAGTTTTTTCTAAGAATCTTAATGGTATTATAGTAACAGAAAAATAATCTCAAATTAAAAGAGGTTTCAGTGTTTCCAAATCTCAGGCAAGAAACAGAATGAGAGTGAAACTTACCTGAAAAAGAGGAACAATTTCTTATGGGGAAACAAAAAGAACTCAGAGAAAGCTGAGGAAACATGACACCGAAGTGGACCCTAGTCAGATTACCCTGAGTGGATTTCAGAATTGCAAGAGACCAGTTCCCACTCTGTGCCTCTTATTTTTTCCCTTAGTGAAAATAAGTGCCTATTCTGCTTTCCTGTCTTAGTCACATCATTACCTGCTCAGTGTGTGCATTAACTTGTTTAGTTAGTTTAAAGGACTTAAATGGAGTACTGTGGCAGCTAAAGTTCTATCTGTGTAGTCATGATATCCCAAATTTCAAGTTTGAGCCCGATTCCATAATTCAATGAGATACCTGGTGGTCTGGGTGGGGTGAGTAAGTGTCTTTTCAATGGGGAAGAATGTGAATACTAAGGGGCCAGATGACATACCATCATCTGTTAAAGGATGGCCCCAATTGAACTATGTTTTCAGTTATCAGATTAATGCACAATCTCCTACTTTTGAATCTGCGATGGGCCTGGGGTTACTTTTAAAAAAGTGGCAGAAGTGACATCAGGTTGGAACTCTAAGAAGGCCCAATATTTGGACTTTTAGAAAACTTCAATGGCTACATAGAAATCTGTTTACCAGGAAGAAAAGATAAAGTGGTTGGGTCAGATAGATTGGGAGACAGAAAAGAAGAAGGAAAAGAAAGAGACACCATTATGCAAGTAGAAAGCTAATTTTCCAGTTTTCAAGACCATCAGATCCTTTCCCATGAGCTTAGCTCATATGGCAGCTTCCTGAGAATAAACCTATTATTTTTGATGATAATAATATACTACAACACTAAAAAATAATCAACTTTAAGACATTAAATTTGAGTTGATTATTTACATAGCAGTAGATAACCATACATCCCATTCCTTTGATCCTCTTTTTCTGGAATCTAGATGTAGTATACAGTGACACAATAGCTTTGTGATGACCAGAAGGCAGCTTGAGTGAGGATGAAGGTCAACATGCTAAGAATTAGGGGACAGAGACAGACAAAATTTGGTTCTGTGATGTTATCATGGGGACTCTGCCCAGTTAGACACTGTCTTCCTCTGAACTTCTCTTATTTTGTAAGAGAAACTTTTATTGATGAAGCCATGTTAAGTCAGCTTTGACTAGATCACATTCCTTCCTGATAAAATGTACTTAAACATATTTTGCTTGTGTATACACCTGCATAACCTATTTCAAAAACAGATTTCAGGAGCAGGGTAGCAAGGCAGCAAGAAAAGCATTGGGTTAAGGTGTCTATATTTTGAAGCAATAGTCAGTAGTACAAAAAAGGATAAAGATGTCTTTTGATGCTTGAGCAGATTTGGTGAATAAGCATATTAAAATACCACATTGCATTAGTTGACAAACATATTAAAATATTACCCATAGTGCATAGTCAAAGCTTTTGAGACTGATAATTTTTTCTTTTTTGTAGTTGAAAATTAAGACAGAACCATATTATTTTTAATTTTGTTCTATTTTTTAACCTTTCTTGTCACTGTATTGCATATACCAGCAGTGTAAATCCAAGAGAACTTTTAAAGTTAATGAAGGAGTATCAAAAGCATTCCAGCTAAATATAAAAAAAAGTTAAAATATACTTTTCAAGTATTGCATAGAAATAAATAAATAAATCTCAAAACCTAGATTCCTCCCTCCACCCACTTTACAGCTTGGCTTACAAGCAGAAAATAAATATAGTGAGCAAGTATTAATTTTAAAAATTTAGGAAATTAGAACATAACCCCCAAAGGACAGTTTTTTTTATACTGATAATATAGGTCAATATATTTTATGTTTCTTAATTATAAAATATTTTGCTTGTGACTAGATTTAATAGGTTTTGTGAAGACTAAAACAAGTTACTAAAGTCAGAACATCCAAATCATGATGGCAGTGAAATTTCACTAGCATGTGAGAAAATTGTTTTATCCATTAGTCACATTCATAGAAGGAATTTCTTTGGATGAGACATTGTGATCTTCAATGGAAATTTTCAGGGCCATTGAAAAGTCACATACATATTTCTTCTGTGTCATTCTAAATTCTTCAAAGAGTAAATAAGGGAAGTGAATGGCTCTGTTAGACATTTCTCAATCATCCTTAAATGGGTCATTGTTTTAAATAGGATGTGTCAAACTGGAATGATGTGAACTAAATTATACCTAAGTTTCACTGTACCATCTGCTTAATGAATCTTTGCAGGGGGTCAGTGAGTCATCAAATACTAATTGCAGTTCATCTTGGAAAGAATCAAATCAATGTATATTTTTCCTTAAAGTGAAAGTCAAAAAGTAGCCTTAAGAAATACTGAAAAAGAAGTATCAGAAAAATTGCTATGGACATATAGTGCACAATAATTATAGATATACAGTATCTATAGCAAATAAAAAATTCAGTACATGTCTGATATATAATTATATAATATATGCATTATATAATTAAAATTGCTAAATCATCTCTTTTTTGATTTAGTTCATGAACTTGGACTTAGATAAAGGATACATGATTAAAATAATAAAGCCATTCTATGACCTTTGAAATATTCCATGACATATTTTAAATCTGTGTAAAACCTGTATTTTATATAGTTATATTATTTAAGTTGAATTTCTTTTATTTTGAATGTTTTATCTTACTTTTAGTTTTCCATTTTTCTTTTATTTTTTACTGGTTTAAAATTGTACATTCTATTTTAAGTATTCAGTTTCATACTTAAAATTTTAAAGTGTGTTTATTTGAATTTTTTGTCATAATAAATCTCTGTCCTTTATGTGAGAAATAAAAAATAATATTAATATTTCACATTTTCTTAGCCACCACCCTTTTATCATGGCATGCATCTGTTTTGTAATTCTATTTTTTCCATGAAAATTATCCAGTCCAAATATTGATTTATTGTTATACTTGTTTAGATTCACCACTATTTTTATGAATTTCTGGTATCACCAATTTTTCAGATATATCCCTGTAAAATTTCATGCCTACTTTCTGAAAAGTTCTCTTCTTGCCATCAATATCATGAAGCTACCAGGATTTTTATTCGTTGCCCATCAAGCTCTTCATTGTTTTTGACAATGTTATCAGACGTAAGATTCTCCATGTTCTGTTCCAGAGTCCCCACTGGCAGAGCCGTAAATCTGTTTGTCCTACTGACCTTCCTCTTCCCTGTAAAGAAGCATGGTCCAATGATAGGAGCTGGAGTATGGACAGCAGGTCACTCTTAGGGTGGAATCCTGCCTCTTTATCTCCCCACCTCTTACTTAAAAAAAAAAAAAAGAACTGTGTGTGTGTGCACATGTGCATATGTGTCTGTCATATACTATGGCATATAGTAGGCACACAAAGTCTATTGAAGAGAATTAAATTACCCTGGAACAGTATTCTATTGACTCCTGGAGACAGTCCTGTTCTCCCTTGGACACAGTTGGATAAATTCTGCCAATTTCAATAGTGCAGCATTTTTCTGAACTTTGGGCAAACCACCTTCTTTGTAGATACATTCTTTCTTCAGATATGTTAATACTATCAATTAAGTTATAACTCTCTTTTAGAGCAATTACATTCTAGTTCATGTCTCTTTAAGCTGCATATTAGACTAATTGAATTTCTTCATTCCTTAATTCATGAATTCACTTATTCTATTCATGGAAGGCTATTTAATTAAAAGGTATCCATTAGGTTTTCAGTAAAAAGGTGCCCTATGTATTACTAGCCTTCAGTGTGAATCACAATGTGTAAGCCCAGTAAATGCTTTAAATGCTTCATTGAGTAATATGTGTGCATAAGACGGGAGCCAATGGCAGGGGAGGACAGTAGTCTTATATGTCTGCAGAGAGGGTAGATGTGCTTTTCTAAGGCCAATATTACAAACTGAAGTATGTCCAAAAGTGCAAGCACATTTCAAAGTTCTTCTTAAATACAATATTTACACTTTACTGGACAAAACAAGTCATATGTTGACACAAATATAAAAAAAAAGTTCATTTGATCTCTAGGTAACTATAAGAACTGGGAAATTTCAGGGTAAAATACATGAATATAGAAAACGGTAAATAACACTGGGGAACAAAATTTTTGTTGCATCCACAAAAACACTTGTTCTTACCTAATTCGAGTGTGCTGATCTCAAATCTGACATTAGTTTTTATCCATAAGCTACAGTTATTTTGCAATTCAAAATAAGTTTTTATCTTATTGTAAAATTTTCAATATTTAGTTTAACATAATGAAGTAGAATGTCATTTTGGGCCTCATCTTTGTGAAAATATAATAATTTATATAATGCAGTGAACACACAACTAAAAGACATGAATGCATCAGAATTTGTCTACTATTTCAAAATAGAACATATTAAAACACTTATTTTAATCATAAAATTTGTGCAAAACTTATTTAAATTTAATTCAGGCAAAAATTTGTGTTTGTAGCTCTTGCGTGTGTGTACTTGTTGAGGACAATCTCTTTTGATGCTCCAGCAGTAGTCTGCCCATCACTAACAGCTCCAAGATTTTAGGGAAACTTATCAAGGTGACTGCTCAGGAAGTGAATCTTAATGCTCATGTTGCACCCAATGACGCGGAAAGGTAACAGCATCCTTTGAACGAGAAGTTCATAGTTTTCTGCTTTTTTGTTGACAATGAAGTTCTTTGTAACTGCACAAAGGACTACAATGCTGCTTTCTCCTCCTTATTCATCTTCTTGGCAAATTCTTCATCATGTATGAGAGTTCTAATTTGAGATCCATCAAATACACCTGCTTTTATCTCTTGAAAAACAAGGCAGGAAGAGCAGAAATAAGATCTTGAAAGCATTCACTTTCTCTACTCAAAGCCTGAACAAACTGCTTTATTAAGCCAAGTTTGATAGGAAGTTGGCAAAAATGATCCTGTTTCAATTAACTACAGGTTCATTCATGATCTTTTGCATCCCTATTTCCAGAGCTTCACGTTTCGGCCACTCCTTCTGAATCCAGTGTTAATCCCAAGCTCGGCTGTCCCACAAACACAGATACCAAGAATACTTCGTGAAACCTCTGTTGTCCTAGCAGAAAATTTACTATTTTAACATCCACACAGATGATCCAGTTATGCCCCTCATACTTCAGAAAGTCAAGGACAATTTCTATGTCATTATAATCTTCTCACAGATGAGATGAATAACCAATTGGAACCATTGCATAAACATTACCATTGTGTAGAACACATTTCAAACTCCGTTTAGAGCTGTCAAGAAATAGCCGCCATTCTGTTGGACTGTAAGTTGTAACACTCAGCTGACTGAGAAGACTACTGATATCATGACAGTAAACAAAGTGTTTGTCTTCGGAAAAAAGTACAAAACAATTTGTTTACACTTCCTGAAATGGGATACTTTAGCTTACCTTACTGGTGAAATACATTTTTTTCTTGAAGCCTGGAGGCTAATAATTTAGCTGCTTTCTTCAATAGGCCCAAATCCCTTATGAAGTCATTCAATTCGAGTTGGCTAAACTGCTGAGGGGTTAATGACTGCCTGGCATCAGAAGAAGACCCTTCAGATTCTACAACCATTTCTTCATGCATCTTATCAAAATACACTTGATCACCATGTTCACTTTCTTCGTCCTTAGAAGAAATAAAACCATTGAAAACTGGAACCGGGAGTGTCCCAGAGTTTGGGATAGGTCGTATTGCTAAAGGAATATTAGGATATGCGATCATATGCCATTTTTTTTCCTTGCTGGTGCCCTTTGTATGGATCAGATAGAAATAATAGTCACTGCTGTGGTCCTTAGGTTTAAACCAAACCATGGGGATACCAAAAGGCATTCCTTTGCATTTTTCTCTTTCCAGTCATAAAGCATTTCCTCAGAATTATGACACACAATATGAGAAGCATAATTTTTGTCTTGGTCACCAAAGGGAAATTGAATATAGGCAATATATGCATGTGTCACAAATAATGAAATATTGTGCTTTTGACATTGAAGTGTGTAGCAGTCACATATATGCCAGGAGGTGTCAGGACTATTCTTACATTTATGCCTACTCGAAGAAGCCATAATTCAATCTTAAAATAAAATAAGAGGGTGTTTTTATCAGATAATATTTATTTACATTTAAAAACAACTACAATTATGTAAAAGTGATGTTTGTAAAACATTAATTGTCTTGTGGTTATGTTCAATCCAAGAGTCATTGCCCTTTAACTTCAATTTAAAAACCAATGCATGCCATTAACTGTAACAAAAAGAAATTAAAATTGCATAAAAACTTAGAGCATGCACCGAAAAATGGATTTCAGGTTTAGAATCAGCGATGCAGAAATATATAGAAAAAACTTTGAAACCTTCTGCAACAGAAAATGAAAAAATATTGTTCCTCAGTGAATTGAAGCTAATAATTTATTATAACCTGATTTTATTTCGTCTTTTCAATTCCAAAGATAAAAAATTTGTTGGTGGCCTAGGCCAGGTAGCTCAGTTGGTTAAAATGTTGTTCTGATATGCCAAGGTTGTCGATTTGATCCTTGCTCAGGGCACACACACAATCATCAACCAATGATGGCAGGAATACGTGGAAGAATAAATTGAAGTTTTTTCTCTTTCTTCCTCTGTCTCTCTTACTTTCTCTCTAAAAATGAATAAGACAACATTGGGTGGTGATTAAATTGTTACCATATGGTTGGTCAAAAATAAAAATTATTTTATTAGGAAATACTTATACGATGACAGTGATCTGTTAAAATTAATATTCCTTAAAATGGCACAACTACTTTACACAATAATTTTTGTGGTGATAATAACTATGCAAACTCATTGACCAATTCTTTACAACAACTAATTAATTATTTCATATTTTTTCTGCTATTTAATCTCTTTAATGATCATATGTCTTCTTTGTACAGATACAGATTACTTGCCTAGTCCTAGTGATACCCACTTATTATTATTGCCAAAATATAAATCTGTTTGTTTTAATGACTAAATATTTAAAATAATATTTAAAAATATTTTACCTAAGGTATTTCCACAATATATGATTTATATGATTTCTGCATTGTGAGATTTGTTTTTGGCCTGGTTATCTCTCTCTTGGCTGTATAGAGAGAAAACTAATAAAAAGTAGAATATAATAGAGTATCTTATGATAATTTTCCTCCCAAATATTTATGACAATCAGACTAATGAGAAATGGATGTAGATTGTTGCTTAAAATATTGTCTAAAAATATGCTGGCAAGATTTTTTCTTTAAAATGAGAGCTATATAATAAGTCTCCAAGGGAAATTTAATAACTGAAAAATATTAGTTTTATTTCAAAATGTCTTGCAGTTTTAATACACAGGTCAAATATATTTCAAGAAATAATACTCTTTTTTCTTGTTTCTATTTTTCAGTCAGTTTTTAAATTTTTCATATGCAGTATTCACAATTAATATTAATTGTATAATACAGTATATTATTCTTAATCAATAACAATTTTTGGGGGGGTATTGAGTGTTTAATATGTGCCAGACATTCTTTTAAGAGCATTACATATGTTAACATTTGTATGGTGTACAAAGTTATCTATAAATTTTTAAAGTACTTTGGCAAAAATTTAACCCCATAGGAATTAAGTAATTTCCTCAAGTTTGCTCATTAAAAAGTGCCATATTATGGTTTGAAATGCAAATAAATTTTATAGTTCTTAATATTAGCTATTGCACACTATAACCATTCCAGAAATTGAAACTGCTCAAATGTCAGTGTCTTCAACCCCTTCAATTATTCTAGTTGCCAAAAAAAAAATCTTGGGATATTATATAAATTCTTGATACTGTTATTTGTTTTTCAAATCAATTAGTAAAGTTCATCTAAGAAGTCAAAAGTTTTAAATCATAGAAATTCCTGACATATATAAAGCGAGTACTTTCAAACTATAACAGTGGCTGCTGAAACTGCATTTCTCAAATGTGAAGAAAATTTATGTTATTTTGAAGTGAGCAGGTAAAAAATATGTTTTGATGGGTTTAATATAAATTGTTATTCTTGTTAAGATTTAAGACATGCTCAGATATGCTGTAATAATACTCCTGTCAAATATGGCATAAATTATGTACCAAAAGCTGAGGTCAAAGATCAGACCTCTCTTTGAACAAGACCAAATTATGTACCACACACATGGGTAAGACTGAAATTAGTTTCCTTTGTTCTTGTTTACATTCTTTCTCCTTTCCCAATTTGGACAAATTTATACTACATAACTTACTACACTGCATATTTTATTCTATATAATAATTAGAAAGTTGCAGTCGCAATAATTCTAATTATTTTTATCTTTTAGGAAAATATTTGAAGTTTTGAAAGGATTAAAATATACCATTACTGTAGTCTCTATTTTGTTTTTTGTGGTAAAACAGATTACCATAATAAAAACAATATGACATGTTAAGTAATTTAATCTTACCAAAACACATTTTATTGTTTAAAACATAAAGTTACTATAAAGCAAAATACTAAAATGTATATTTCTAGAACATATTTTTATTTTCTCTTAAATTAAGAACCTTCAAATTATCCATAAATACAAATATATGTATCTGTATGTATGTATATACACACACACACACACACAGACATAAATAAAAAGATACATGTATACATATACATATGAACATACATACATACACATATTTTCTATATATAAAAAATAACTAGGTTGTTAGCCAATATGTAATCTTTATATTTTAGTTTCCTATGTCTTACCTTAGAAATTGGGAACATGAAAATAGTTTAAAAGCCAATCTTTTTTTCATCTTCAACTTTTTTATTATTATACAAATCTTAAGACCTGATCTATATTCCTATATTCTTGGCCTGATTTTTATATTTATGATTTTAATTTGTGTTTACATAGATTCAAGTGTCCTACCGAGTATGTCTCTCCCCATCCCCTAATTCCCTTCAGCCCCTCCATGCCCCCTCCCCCCAATGTTTTCCACCTTCCCTCTAGGATTTGCTGTCTTGTTCTCTATAATGCTGCATTATGTATATATAATTTCATTAATCTCGTTCCCTTCTCTGATCCCATCTTCTCTTCCACTTTCCCTCTGACTGCTTTCCCTATGGTCCCTTTGATCCTGCCTCTGCCTCTGTTCCGTTGCTCAGTTCACATTGTTCATATAATTCCTCAAATGAGTGAGGTCATATGATATTTTTATTTCTCTGCCTGGCTTATTTCAATTAGCATGATAGTTTCCAGGTCCATCCATGTGGTCGCGAAAGGTAACATTTCCTTCTTCCTCATGGCTGTGTAGTATTCCATTGTGTATATGTACCACTGCTCTTTAATACACTCGTCCACTGACAAACACTTGTGCTGTTTCCAGATCTTGACTATTGTAAACAATAAAAATGGAGGTGCATTTCTTTTTTTGAATCAGTGATTTGGTATTCATAGGATATCTTCCTAAAAGTGGGATAGCTATGCCAAAGCACAGTTTCATTTTTAATTTTTTGAGGAATATCTATACTGTTTTCCACAGTGGCTGCATTCTTGGCATGTTTGTAATGATTATATTTTACTGTCCATTTTTATGAAAAACAGATGTGTCCTTTATTTCTTTTGTTTTAAGTGCTAAATATTAAAATTACTGGTTTCAAAAGAAATCACATTTTGGCTTTGTCAAATTAATGAGCACCTTCAAATTGATCAATGCCACAGCTTTTGAGTTTTTTCATATTGAAGATGTGTCTCTCTCTGCCTTTAATTTTATTCTTAAAACATTCATTTTTAATGCTTCATAAAGAAAAGATCCAATAAATTAAGTGTGTGAGTATGAGTGATATGTATGTGTATGTTTAACTTTTTTTCCAAGAAAGACTTATATCCCTAAGTTATTTATTTTTATTTTGTGTCTGAAATATGATAATTCAATTTTTGAAATCAGATACCTAGCTTTGAAACTCTGAAAATTTCATGTGTCTTTTTATTTAAACCTAAATCAGTTTATAATACCTTTGATTATCCCTCACTGTTAAAGGTCAAAGTGCTTTTATGGTACTATGGGTACTTTTATCTCAAGTTAAAAAGAGGCACTCTCCCTCATTAAAAAAATAGTTACAAGTTAAAACAACTCCCACATAGATGCTGACACATTGCTCTTATAATCAGTCATCTTGTTATTAATTAGTTTATTTTGAAGCTTTTTATACAGAGATGGCCAGATCCCTGGATTGTTGTTGTGAATTTTAGATCTATTTTCAACTATCATATCAAAAAAAACCTCTCAAATATGGATATTTCACTGTTATTTTAAGCAGTCTTAATTTTTAAGGCAAAGTGAGGACTCCATCAATTTTTGGCCTAAGTAATCTGACTTGTTTTGGAAAAGACATAAGAAGTTTTTCAAGATGGTTGATTCTTTACTAAACTACCATCGTTTTGAAAATTTTAAATCCAGATTTTCTCTTCCTGTAATCCACCGTGAGGTTGTTACTCTCCATTACAAGGCTAGGAGACAAAGGAGATGGATTCAGAGTTCCCAGTCTAACCAGTTGCTTATCCTTATTCCAAGAGGTGATGGAAAGAGGCAGGAATGGGTGAGTAGGAAAACATAACAAATATTTTATACCTCTCGTTCATTTTGAAACTCCAGGAAGGAAAATTGACTATCTTCATTGGCGAAATGAGGTCAAAGACAGTTTGGTTCACTATACGAGAATTAGCAACCATGTCTTTCACTAAATGTTGTACTTAAAATCTCCACAGCTCCTTCTATCTGTTAAGGTAATGATATGGTGCTCCACACACATAAACTGATGTTTTGTATAATTTTTCTTCAAATAATTCCCGTATTTTATTAATTTATATTAGGTACCAGCCAAAAGCAAGAATAACTTCAATTTATTTCTTCTTTTATTCTATTTTTTTATTGAATTAATTGTGTTTACATAGATTCTAGGGTCACCCTGAATGCATCCTCCCTCCCCCATATTTCCCTCAACATCTCCATTGCCTCCTCCCTTCAGCGCCCTCCCCCCTTTACTTCAGGTTTATCCCATTCTATCATCCCCTTTCCCTCTGTCTGCTTTTCCTCTGGTCCCTTTTATCCCTCCCCTGTCTCAATTTTGTCCCTCAGTTCTCATTGTTCCTTGGATTTCTCAAACAAGTGAGGTCATATGATATTTTTATTTCTCTGCCTGGCTTATTTCACTCAACATAATATTTTCCAGGTTCCTCCATATTGTTGCAAAAGGTAATATTTCCTTCTTTTTCATAGTCCTATAGTATTCCATTGTATATATGTAGCACACTTTTTTAATCCACTCATCCAAATAATTAACAACATATATATTTTGAGAACCCAGAGAAATGAAAATAACTAAAATGTTTATTTATGTACTCAAAATAATTAAATTATATTTTGAAACATGAACTTCAGCTTTTTGAGGGGAATTTTCCAAAATTATCAATATTTTTTGTTTAAACACTGAGAAATTTTGATACCCAACCTCTGAAGAGCAAGCGACCCTTGATTTTTCATATTACCTTCTGTCTGCTCCAAAGGTATAGTATGTTGCCTGCACACTTCTGCGTATTCATGGATCACAAGTCATGGGTAATTGCTAAAACATTTTTATCTTTCATAATGACTTTTACTTTAATAATAACATGAAATATTATAAAGATGCATTTTAAAAATATTTTGTAAGAGTGTTCTAAGCATTCCATATCTTATATATAATAATAACTAAAATATATATTTTTGAGAAAAGTGAACAGTATTTGTGCAACTTTTCTAAAATTAATAGTTATCTCACTATTTATTCTTTTTTTGTAAGCTTTTCCAGAAAAAGAGGAATCTTTCATTAAGACACTAGTGAGTCTTAAGACATTTCAGGGCTCCATATGGGAATTGTCTAAGCCTGATATCTCTTTAATTTTTTCAGAAATATTTTACATGGATTTAAGATATTTACATATAAAAATAGTCTTTTGTTCATGCAAATAATGATCAAAAGTCATTTACTTTGTGACAAAAGTTCTACTCAAGCAAAAAGAAAATTTATCTAAAATATATCATACTTAGAAATAGATTGGATATTAAAATAAAAAAATATTTTTTTATACATTTTATGTATGAATTCCCAATATGTATCTCTTTGAAGCATTGATGGAGTAACGCGAAGCTCAGGCAACCAAAAGTAGTGTTCATTGAGACCTTCATTATCAGGTGTGAAACCTACTTTACTACAACAAATCTTGTATGAGATTCATAATGGCAGTAGACCTGTGATGATTATCTGACCCAAACATTCAATTACTGCACCAGATGGAAGAGGTTTTGTGTCTTTAACTCAAAAAATTGTAAATATATGAAACAATCTAAGATTATAAATATATATATGGTTATCTAAAGAGATGATATCTGATTGATAACATGAATATATCCCTCTGAACATTAATACTGGTGTAGCTAAACCCAATTTAAAAATGTACAAAATTTTTTTGTTTTCTCTTCCTACTGAAAACTGTATGCTTAACCAATATAATGACATATAATGAAAGAAAAAGGCTATACTTGGCACTCTGATATCAAATTTTATCTTTCCCCTAATTAAAGAACTGGTATTAATCAGAGTGCCTGAAGGAACAACATTAATTAGTCTGATTAATAATTCCCTTTGGCACACAATTTTCTTATATTCCATGAAGACTGGCATTTATACAAGATATTTTTTCCAAGATCTTTATACTAAATTTTAATTAGTTTATATGCACTTTTTCCAATTGAATTTAAAATAACAATTCTTTAGATACTAAAGTCTAGAAATTTTCACTTCTTTCAAAAATGGTGTCTGGGAGTACATGAGATTTTTGTACTCTCTTTCCCTTCCAATTATTGTTTGCCTTCATTTGTCTTTTTCTGATCAATACACTATATTTATTTTTTTCCAGCTTGGAATAGATTAGTGTCCTTTAGTAAATAAAAACAGTGTTTCTAGGTTTAAATATTACTTATAAATATAGTCACTATTCAAATCGACAATAAGCTTCCATTCAATAGGCCATTATACTTCCAATATAGGAGGATTGCATTGAAATCACTCTGTGGTGACAAGCAAGTAACAGTATGGATGGTCCCGGATTTATAGTGGTTCAACTTATGATTTTTCAGCTTTACAATGCTATGACATCAATACACATTCTGTTAAAACCTTACTTTGAAATTTAAATTCTGATCTTGTCTGATGGTAGTGATATGCTGTATAATACTCTCTCATGATTCTGGACAGCAGCAGTGAGCCTCAGCTCCCAATCAGCCACATCAGTAGGAGGGTAAGCATCTGACATTCTACAGCAGTGTTTTTCAACTGTATCTGGGACTGGTCCTGGTTCGGCAGATTTTAGCTGGTCACTAAAAGGTTAACCCATTTTTTCAGGCTTTTATTCCCCAAACCTAATTATCCATCAATCCTTTCAGGAAATTTATCCTATACTTTTTCTTTTTTAATTTTTTTATTTTATTCATTTTAGAGAGGAGACACAGCGTGAGAGAGAGAGAGAGAGAGAGAGAGAGAGAGAGAGAGAGAGAGAGAAAGCGAGAAAGGGGGAAGGAGCTGGAAGCATCAACTCCCATATGTACCTTGACCGAACCGGTGCAGGGTTTTGAACTGGCGACCTCAGTGTTCCCAGGTAGACGCTTTATCCACTGCGCCACCACAGGTCAGGCATCATATACTTTTAACATAATGTCACTTAATAACAATGTGTAAGATCATCTGAATTACAATTGTTGATATACTATGGTGGAAGTACACAGAAGTCCCTGTGTAAAACACCATCAGCCTGATTATCCATAAGTGGGTTCAAAATGTTTAGACAGAGGAAACACAAAAATTTTGTAAATATTCAAATTAAATTAAGGTATATTAGTATTAAAACTCAAAGGGATATTATCAAATTATTGATCAGATTTTGTCATAATTTTTTACTCATCTAAGCTATTTCTTGTTTCTACTTAAAATTTGTGTGTGTGCTTTTGTGCATGCATGAGTTTTAACCATATTATGTCCAGATAATCCTTCAGTAAATGGAAAATATTGTTAAGTTGAAAATTTGCTTAATAAACCTAACCTCCGAAATATTATAGCTTAGCTTAGTTTACCTTAAATATGCTCAGAGCACTTGCCGGTACATTAGCCTACATTTGGGCAAAATCATGTAACACAATGAATGCACACTGTAGAGCAGTGTTTTCCAACAGCCTGTCCTCCAGGAATTCATGCCAGTCCGTGAAAGAGTTAACCATCCTGATGTTGTACGAAGATGTAGAGTCTCTGTGATCTTCATGCAACATCAGGGTGGTTAAAACTGTCTCAGATCCATTCTTTTACCCTGGTGGTTGATCCCTAACTGTTAAGTTAAAATAAAATGGAATACCCAAGGTCCTTTCTTTACAACCTTTCAGAAGAAACTGAGAATCATAATGAGACACATTATTGAAGTCCGGTTATTATCTGATAATACTGTCATTAACACTTATTATCATCTAATTAGACTGCGCATTGGCCATCTCAGAGCCAATTTAAAAGAAGAAGAAAAAAATACTGTAGCTCAAGGAAATATATGAGAATAAAGCACTGTAAGGAGTGCCTGAATAATGATATAGTTTCAGGGAGAATTAGACGTCTTATCATCTGGCCTATTAGTAGAAATGGCAGTAATCAAATCAATCTCTCCCCCTCCTTCTCCCATCTTTTATATATGAGTATGAGTTACTTGTTGAATCTTCTATCTTCTCAAATTGGAGCAGTTACTTCAGCAATGACATTTTTAGTGATGGGAAGAAATCATAATAGCTGTGGGTAACTGTTTGGAAGAATCAACAGAGCTCTGAACTTTATAGGTCATGATGTCTCTGTAGCCTGTGGGTATAGCTGCATTTTGAAAGAGATCACTGTGTCTCCCTTAGCATCTTCCTTTTTCCCTATTTTTTCTCATATGTACATTTACAAAGGTCAGATGCCAATATGATCTAGAATAAGAGCTTTTGTGGCTCACTTTAAAAGGTTATTTTAGAGAAAATTTTCTGAGGTAGCATTACCCCAAAGTGCTGTGGGAATGTGGCTAAAACTTTATTATATCCTAAAAGCTTCTAACACATCAGAAGTGTGGGATGCTGAATCTCTGAATGAGTCTGAGGGCTTGGTCTCTATTTATTAAATAGAAAGAAAGAGGGATCTCAAGGATCTAATTACATGTCTGAGGTCATGGCCACAATTTATCAAAACAATGTGAAAATAAATTCTACCATAGTAGCAAAACCTGAAACACCTACTTAATGATTTATTAGAATAATAACTGTATTTGTAATAATGAAGATAATGTTACAAGCCTCACTTCTCTATTGATAATGATACCATACTCTATTGAACCCTCCAAAATACAGAAACAGTTTTTTTGGCTACTTGTCATGTGAAACCAAAAATAGCCTAGTGTGCATTTTTCAGGAAAACAAAGAGTCTTGCCAGATTTAAGTTGATAATATTTTCATGGTTTGTATGTATTTTTAATGCAGTTAACAATCTAAACTGAGTAGTTGGTGACTAGTATAAACCCATTTTATCTAATTTAGCTGTGAATGACTTATGATTATAATTAAACCAATGTGAATATTTCTTGATTGAATGTAACTCGCCCAATGATATTTAAAATTGCACATTAAATAAAATAATATTTTTAATAAAGAATGGATTACTTTTATTTCTGAGACTTGCTCATATTTTATACTGTGGTATTTAATACAATTGATGGATTTTTCTTTCTTACTATTTTGTAATTGTTTAAGATGGGAGAATGATTTGCCCATTGAGATGTATCATAGGCTGGATCATAACAGTATATTTAATTTGGTGATATGATGATAAACATTAGATATGTTTATGAAAGTCTTTCTGAGTTGATAGTGTCAGAGACAAAGACAGAGGCAGAAATAGAGATACAGGGAAAGAGATGCAGAGAGAGATTTCTGCTAGACATGTGCTTATAGATTTCATATAGAAAATTACATATGCTAGATACTTTCCTATTCTAGTTTCTCCTTATCTTCATTGGGGAAACATTAAAAGTACATTAAAATATTATATTTCAAACAATGTAGTAAAAAACACTTGTTACAGGTTTCAGTTTATGAGTTATTTTCCAGTTTGCTGTATTTCTGAAAATCTTACCTTTCTCTATATGTATATATCTATTTACTTTTCTATTCAATTGAAAATCAACTTGAGCTTGATATGAATTATCAAATTTTTAAACTAAATTTTCTTCTGTGGGGCATTATTAAGAATCTCTGCATGATAAGTGCCCCATCATACTAGCTATCCAGGTGCTTGCTTGTTTCCTATGCCAGAAAATCTCATTGCATTGCTGCTTCAATACTTTGAGGTCAGCACATATTTTGATAGGATGTGCTGCTTTGCCTTCTTCCAATGTTTCATCGAAACTTGACACAAGTCAGTTCTGTCACTAATTAGAATTTAGACTATTTCTGGCTGCAATTTTTAACAAAACTTGTCTAGGGGCTTAAGAATAAACAAAGTGTGGCCCTGGATGTTTGACTCTGTGGTAGAGCATCAGCCTGGCTATGGAAGTCCTGGGTTTAATTCCCAGCCACAGCACACAGGAGAAGTGCCCGTCTGCTTCTCCACTTTCCCCCCTCTTCTTTCTCTCTGTCTCTCTCTTCCCCTCCCACAGTCAAAGCTCCATTGGAGCAAAGTTGCCCGGGTGCTGAGGATGGTTCCATGGCTTCCACCTCAGATGCTAGAATGGCTCCGGTTGCAAAGGAGAAGCAGCCCAGATGTGTAGAACATCGCTTCCTGGTGGGTACGCCTGGTGGATTCCGGTCAGGCATCTGTCAGTATACCTCCCCATTTCTCACTTCAGAAAAATACAAAAAGAAAATAAAAAGAAATAACAAAATATATACAGAAAATGAATGACTTCTCCTGTTAGGCAATTGAATACTCCCAAGGCTCAAATGTGTAAGACAAATAGCAGGATCTGGAAGTTTTTAAATACTCAGGTTCTGCTGCATAACAATCAATCAAAATTATTCTGGTTTATCTCACCTCTGAGAACTTGGTCCACAAGATTCTACAATCTATCTCCTGATCCCAAAGTTTTAATAATGAGAAAGATCCTTTGATCATTATATATGGGCCTTTTTTATCCAGTAACAGTTTTTTACTTGGAGTCCATTTTGTCTTATATAAACATAGCAGCTCCTGCTTTCTTGTTTATCACTTGCATGGAATTCCTTACCCATCCTTTCACTTAGAGCCCATGTACATTCTTACATATAAAATAGGGATCTTGGGCCTGACCTGTGGTGGCACAGTGGATAAAGCGTCGACCTGGAAACACTGAGGTCACCAGTTCAAAACCCTGGTCTTGTCTGGTCTAGGCACATATGGGAGTTGATGGTTCCTCCCCCCTTCTCTCTTTCACTCTCTCTCCCCCTCTCCATCTCTCTATTCTGCTCTCTCTCTTCTCTAAACTGAATAAATAAAGAAACATTTTAAATAGGGATTTTGTGTATTACTTTGATGGTGACAATGGATTTACAGGTGTACGCATAACTCCAAATTCATCAAACTGTATGTATTACATATGTCTTGTTTTTTTTTCTCTCTCCTTTATATATTAATGAACTATTTTAAAAAAATAATGGGGGAGAGTATCCTTTTTTCTCAAATTCACAGCTTGTTCATCATTCTGAAGATGGGTGGGAGCACAGATATCCTTTCATTTCTGGGTCACACCTGTCTGTTATCTTCTGGGGATTACTAGACCTCCACATTTGTGAAAATATTATAGAATTAAATAGTCTGAAATAATTAGTTCTAAATAAAACCTTATATGGGCCACTGGCAAAAAAGATTCAGAAATTGAAGTAATTTGCAAAAGATTACATGTAACTAGTAAGTGACAAAACCAGTATTAGGACTTGTCAACTTATAAATTTATGCTTTAAATAGTATAAACTATAAGTTTTTTGAGAAGTCTTTACCTGAAGGTTATTCCCAGATGATAAATTCTAAGCATATTGTATACATATAAATATTTCTCTATATACATCTTATGTGTTTATATAGGGTATATAGAACATATATGTATACACATATGTGCAAATATGTGAATGCAAACATATATGCACACATATGTGTATGTGCATATACAAATGTTAGTGGGCTTATTTTTCTGTATAAGCATGGTACATTTTGGAGACTGTGATATGTTCAAAAGAAAAATATACCTGACCAGGCGGTGGCGCAGTGGATAGAGCATTGAACTGGGATGCGGAGGACCCAGGTTCAAGACCCGAGGTCGCCAACTTGAGCGTGGGCCCATCTAGCTTGAAAAAAGCTCACCAGCTTGGACCCAAGGTCGGTGGCTGGAGCGAGGGGTTGCTCAGTCTGCTGAAGGCCCGTGGTTAAGGCACATGTGAGAAAGCAATCAATGAACAACTAAAGTGTTGCAATGGCAACAAAAAACTAATGATTGATGCTTCTCATCTGTCTCCATTCCTGTCTGTCCCTATCCATCCCTCTCTCTGACTCTCTCTTATCTCTGTAAAAAAAGAAAAGAAAAATATTTTATAGAAGAAAGAATAGCCAAATGTTAAAATCAAATACTGCATTTGCATTTCTTGAAGTACCTTAGAGAATATTTCATATAAAATGTAATATTATATATACCTTCTCTCCACTTTCAAAATTGGTAGAACCCTCAAATTACTCTTTAAGATCTTTGTAGATAGCATAGAAAATAATGTACTCATCACTTCAACCAATTAAAAAGAAAAGAAGAAATTCAATTTATGTAGAAATCTTCTGATAAAATTCTATCCAGATTTTAGTGTAAAATACCTAGATTGCGTGCAATAAAAGAAAATATTTTTAATTGCAATTTCATCCACTAAAACCTATACATCCTTAGTAGTGAAAGGAAAACAGTATTTCCATTAAGCTATAGAACCTAACTAATATCACTATTTATTTCAGCCTTGTTTGTAAGAACCTAAACAACAAGAATTTAAATGAATTAGTAAGATATGGTAGTCCATTCATATCTTAAATTTTGCTTATCTGGGTTATCAGGAATAAATAAAAGAAATCTGTGTATCTGAAGTACCTTTTTATTTGTGGTCAGAAAATAAACAAATCTCCTAAGTGTTTTCAAGTGCTAATCAAGATTCCACAGAGCAAAGTTGAGACATAAATCTAGTGGAACAAAGTGTCAGCATCAATTATGGAGTGTGGTTAGTGCAACATTGAAGTAGGAACACCTTGCCATTTGATTTTACTCAGTACACCAGCATGTCCTCAAGAAAGTATCAAGGTATGCTGTTACCTTGGAAGAAATATGCAAAGACATTGTGAGCCAATTGCTTTGACCCAGATGGAGAAATAAAAATGTCTCTGCAGAAGTAAAGAGTAGAACCTACCTTCTAGGATTTGCAGAATGTATTACTGATCTATAAATATTGTCTGGAGTATTCGCATGTTTCAAGTCTGAGCCAGCTGTGATATTGTTTGAGTTTTACTTTTAGTCAGATTAAGAAAATATATAACTAAGCAAAAAGCTGCTTATTAAAGATTAACCACTGGTGCTTTTGGGAAAATGCTAACATATAAATTTCATTAGTCCCGCCTTTCACCTTCGTTTAGAATAAGTACCAATGAGAATTTTTCCGAGTGGTCTTGAGTTTCTGGAAACAAAAATTTCCTTGTAGAATCTCTGTGTTTTTATGGAAGACACTGTCACAGGAAACACTCTTTTATTGGGCACACAAACTAATTATGAATCTATATAAGTGTTCCCTTGGTATTTTATAGGTTTCTTTTTTTGGAAATAATTTCTTTAAAAAGTATACGATTTCTGGTCATACAAAACAGATCACCGTTTTGCCAAACAAGAATCTTATTCTTAATTAGCAAAGCACAGAAAGACCCTAAGGCATGTACATGATGAGTTTCTAGAGCAGTTCCTGGCCAGGGCTGAGGCAAGTGCCTCATAAATGCCTGGCTGTTGTCAGTTTGTGTGCTCTTCGCTGTTACTGTCATGTTGTTCTTGCCAGGTGGTGGTGGTGGTGGTAGTTGCTGTTAAGGAAAAATTCAATAATTAACAATGATCGTTTCACCATCTTGCATACTTTCCTAACCCTAGTACTAGTTCTACATGTCAGTCTAGAGGTGGTGTCTCCAACAGCCATCAATTTCTAGGTTCAATTTTCCTGTCAGTAGTCACATAACTTTCTCTTCAAAGCATTCAGTATAGTCCGCGTTATTTAATTCCATCATCAGACTATGGCACAAAAACATGTGACATTTTTTCCTAAGAAAATGGACATACATCATACTCATTTAAGCTCAAGTGTTACCTCATCCACAATTTTTTACTGAAACCTTACTTTTATTTTTATATTAAGACATAATTGACATATAACATTTTAAGTTATCAAAAATACATAAGCAAAATCTTACTTCTGAAATGTTAGAAAATGTGAAAGGCACAGCCCTGCAGTAGAGACAGCACCTGCCACAGGTGTGTATGTCTCAGAGAAATGGTCCATCTCCACATTCCACCAAGAAACACTCCTAAATGTAGTGCAGAGTTAGTGCCCAGCTCAGGGATCTTGCTAACCAAGAAGTTCACACAGAAAGAAAACAGGTTAACAGGTAACTAACTAATCATGGCCTTAGGGCCAGCAGGGTCAGGGCTGAAGGTCTCCCATTGCTGTGCAGGGTGCACAAAAGTCAGCTAGTTTGAAAGGCCCTTAATCCAAGGAATATCCTACATGCCCATGCACCAGAATCATCTCATTAGAAAATCTAGTCATGTTTTCTTTTTTTTTTTTTTTTTTTACCATGAAAAAATTATCAAGCAACAGGGAACAAAGTCGGTAACAGAGCACTACTGAATCACAAATGCTAAGAAAAATCGCATCTCCATCCTTCATTTCTCCCCCTCTTAAATGCCGTTTGATTCCCTTCTTGCCATCTACCCCAGTATTCAAGTTTTCCTAATTCTTCCCCCAATATGTTTATCACAAAAGTCTTTACTGGTCTCTCTGAAAAGACTCTTATGATCCTATACCTACTTGTTTTATTTCAAGATTTTTTGATCGTCTGAATGACATACCCAGCTGGGCAATATTTTCCTACTTTATAGATAAGGCAACTGAAGGTCAGAAAGTTTATAAAATGTATACAGTCTAACTCATACTTTGCCGCAAAGTATTAGAATTCAATTTTCTTGGTTCAAAGTTTAAATGCTTTCCATAAATCATTCTCTATTTTAAATCACTTCCACTGTTCCTTGTGAAATTTCTGATAAGGAAGTATTCCACAGGAATAGACATTATATAGATTCAGGTAAACCAATTTTGATTGCATATCTGAAATATAACACCAGCTGTTTTTGTTAGATTATAAAACTGTCATTTGGTATAAATAATGGAAAGTATTAATGGCAATAATTTTTTGTTAAGTAAAGAGTTTTAGCCAATTATTATGTAATTCTTCCTTTATCTTTTGTGAAACAATAGTTATTGAAAATTTGCTAATTGTTTTCATTCTAAACATTGTTGGAAATAAAAAGCGTTACAAGTTTTTTTTTCTTTCTCATTCATTACAACATATTGAAGCTGAGATGAGAGAAAACTATTTGCTTGTTTATTTTTTCAATTACTCTCAATGTCTCTAAATATTTTAAAAGAGACATCAGTCTTCCTTTCAAGAAGATCAAAGTTTCATGGCCAATACTCATACTCGCCTCTTGATGTTAATTGGATTGATTAAATGCTCCCTCTTTGTCCTTTTCCCAATTTGTTAACTCTATCTTATACCTTTAGAGGGAAATCAGTAAAAATAACAGGAACCAGTTTTCAGTCAAATCAATCAGCTATGGATGTATCTCTCTGGTGTATTCTGACCTTGGTCTATTCTCAACCTTGGCTAAATATCTGGATGGTGACAGAAACCTAAGAGGGAGACAGAGAAAAAAAGGATACATAAAAGGAGATGGACAGAGGGACAGAAGAGAGAGAGAAGACAATCTTTGGGTATGTGCCTATTTGTATTTTTAAAATAATTTCTAGAACACTGATAGTTGAGAACCACTTGTACATGTCTGAAACAATGCTGAGCAATTTCAGTAATAACATTTGGTAATTACGTATTAGCTAGCACATTGGTATGACCACAAACTTCTTTGTTTAATTATTTAGAGCTGTAAGTGACTGTTTTTATCTCCCTAGCACAGATATCATGAGAATAATTGAATTTCAGGTGACATTACAATTAGAGCATTTCTTTAAAATTACAAAACATAATTGGCCATAATCATTAAGATAATGACTAAAGAGGAGAAAATATAAACTAATTAAAGTTTAGTTGTGTAATTGCTTCTATAATAACAATGAATTGAGTCTTTGTGTGCACAATATAAGTCAACGGGAAATGAGAATGGAAGCAGACATACTATGGTCAAAGAAATTTTAAGGAAATACTAATCCAATTCATCGACAGGTATTACACTACTTCCGGAGAATAAATAACATACAAATAATCCCATTCCCCAACCATATTGCCAAACACCTTTTGACTTTCATATCAGCTCTAAAGGGAATAGCAATTTGGATTACACAGGTGGGTGTGTTTACAGTAGCATTTGATTTCAATGACAGAGAATACACCTGTTTACTCAGACATAATTTTAATATCAGAGTATCTGTGAAAGACTTAATACAAATCCTTTTAAGAACTCTATTGATGGAATTTCTCAGTAGAAAATTAGTTCAGAAATAACAAGTCAGAGGTGCATTAAATCACTATGCCTTCACTGGAAAAGAAAAAGACTGTGAATTATTCATAAGAGGAGTAAAAAAATTCTCCAAAATTTTGTTAAATATAAGATAGTGTTAGACTTTTATTTAATCATCAAATCATTAAGAAAGCTACAAATTCCTATTCTGTCTTCCTTGATTGATATGAAAGAGTAGACTAAAATATTAAATCATAATAACAATATGGCTTCTAAATGTATATATATTTTCATAAACATATGGATATATGTAATACATATGCAATGTATAAGCAGTATTTTTTAATTTATTGTACTTGAAATACAAAGTAGTTTTGTGCTTTCTGTATGTCTTCACCATTTTGTTTTATTGGTTTTAATACCAAAAAACTATATATTTCAGTTTGAAGTTATTCAATCTATTGCTACTATCTGACTATGTTTATAAAAGAAAAAAGTCCCCCCACATTTAAATTCCAAAAACAACAGATAACCAATGCTATTTAACATTAATGTATTATTTTTATAAAAACAATTATTTATAATAAAAATATTTAGCAACTTGAACAAAAACATGCAGCTCATTCAAGAGGAATAAGATATGATTTTTTCAAGAAACTAATTTTAATACCTTCATTTTAATTTGATAATTTCATTTCACCAAATTATACAAATGATAGAGATTTCTTCTATTCAAACAAGTGATTGAATTAACAAGACAAAATCATAATGACCTTTAAAAGTTATGGCAAGCTGCAAACAAGAATTCTTATTAAAGAGCTTGTACAATTAATTTTGTAAAAATGTTCCAAGCACAATTTGGCAGAAGAAAGATGTAAAGATTCCAAGAAAAATCTATAGTCTTCATTTAAATCTGTATTCTTTCCAATGTAGTTCTAGCAATTAAGTTTTTAAAATGTAAACTTTAAATATATTTTTCTATTTTCTTTATTAATTTTTGGCCTTCAAAAAGAACACTGAGCAATTTGGAAACGTGTCAGAGAATTTGTTTTGAAAAGTAGAAATATTCTATTTGTCCATGTGTTTTTCCATGTAAACAGCCAGGATAATAAAATATACAAATATTATATAATTCATACATTAAAAATTTAGAGACTTTAAGAAAAAAAATAAAACACAAGTGAAAGCATAGAAACAGTGCCAGTGTTCTCTAAGAAAGATTGCAAATAACACACTTGGAATAAATTAGTAAGTACATAAAGTTTTCTAAAAAATAAATTGTTATTGAGAGTTGAAGTAAATATCAAGAAATTAAGTCCTCACCGTTGGATAGAAAAAAGCAAACATGACTTAAGAAAAAAACAACACAGAATATAGAGTTCACTAGATGACAACAGCAGTATAGACTGAAGGAAAGACAACTACATATAGATTCATAGAGTTGCACTAACTTGGTACCTAAGTATAAAGGACAGTGTAAGAGTCTAAAAGAACTCTCACCACTCCAAAGTTTTCTTTCACTTTTTGTTTAAAATCCTTAGGGCATTTACACAATGCCTCTGTAAAAGAATTGTCCTGAGATTGCATAGCTGGATGAACTTCATAATATATATATATTCTCTCCATATATAAATTTATAATTTGTCACACTGCTCACTGACTGAAGATTTTAAACAACAAAATTTGATCAGCTTCAAAAGGGACTCTGAGGAGCTAGTGATAGTCCATCTGTTCAACAACATCAAGCTCCCTAAATTATCAATAGGCAATGTTGCTTAGCAGATTCAAATCCAAACCCAAATATACATTTATTTATTTATTTTAATTTTTAGAGAGAGAGGGCCATTTCTCTTTGTGCCATGACCTGGTATCAAACTGGCAACCTCTTATTGCATCTTATTATTTAAAGGCCAGCTTGAGATGAGATCTTAAGATGGTTTTTAAGATACATAATCCTTGTATCTCAAATCGCTGACCCTCTGAACAACGCACCCATAAAGATTCAATCCCTGTATCTGCTTATTGGTTTTGTGATAACAGGCAAAACAAACACTCTTTTCCTGGTTTTATGATCTCCTGAAACTATCTCTATTACCTAAATTCCATATACAGTATCATTTGAAATTAATTAAAAAATAAATAAAGGTATGAAAATAGTACTTATCTGCTAAAAGCAGTGAGATAATTAAATACAGTAAACCCTGACAGATGATAGCTGACAATGAATGATAGCTGAATGAGAGAAAAACTAAATTTTACTACAAAAAAAGAAAAACCAACCCTGCAAACCCCACTTCTAGAACCATAACCCGTGTAATGAGAACAGAGAAAAGAAAAAAGGAAAAAAAAACTTAGAAAAAAAAATGTTACTTAATTTTTTTAATAAGGGCCTCTTAGATTGAGTTTGCTGGAAGCAGAGTTTAAGACACATTTATATTCAGACATTTAATTGGGCACAAGCTTCCATCAGACCAGAGCAATTCCCTGGAGTAAACTGGAGTCAGCTAATACTTAAGCAGCCAGAGATGAGCTCACTGGTTCACTACATAATATCTAAACAGGTCACTACTCAACCCTTTCAATACTTATATCCCATGTTGCTTGCATTAAGTTCGTCATACTCAGGGGTACAAAGAGCTGCCCTCCCTTGATTCAATAGAAAGCAATTGTTGCAATTTGATTTATGCTCCAGAGGTTAACCCTATGAAATACTTTTTATGTAACCAAACTTACCACTGGGAATTTGAAACAAAGTGGGGAAAAAGCAGACTTAAAATAACCCTATAAATTACAAGACGTCTTCTAGTAACTAGGTTGCCACCAAAGTCATTTTATTATTACATTGATGAGAAGTCCAGGAACTTAATTCTTATTTATATCAATTAGCCTGTGATAAAATTAGTTTTGTTATATGTTGTTTTGCTTAAAGTCACAGAACCAATTGATGAATATTAAATGAAGACTAAAATGTAGTGTTTCTCCAGGTAGTTATTTCATTGTTTAGATTGATTTTACGGGACTATTAGTAATAAGAATTTAGTGCCTATATCACAATTATAAATTTAGTTATCATAAATAAATTCTTACATTCATAGAGCAAAATATCAATTAATTTGGAAAGGACATGTGCTTTAGTGTAAGATACTGGGGCCTTATTTTTGCTTTAATGTTTTTTTAATTTTTATAACTTTAGATATTTGTTTAATTTTTTGCATCTCAGTTGTTTTCAATTATATAAATTATGATTAACAAAGTTTACCATGCAAATGTATTATCTATATGAAGTGTGATAATATATATAAAATGTTAAACACAGTATATGCTATAGAAAAATATTCAATATTAAGTTACTTTAACTGATATTGTCAATGTGTCTGTCTCAATTAATATTTCTCTTAAGATGAGATGACATTACTTGTAAAATTATTTTTTTAACTTTTTTAAAAAGATATTTATTTTTATTTTATTTTTTACAGGGACAGAGAGAGAGAGTCAGAGAGAGGGATAGATAGGGACAGACAGACAGAAACAGAGAGAGATGAGAAGCATCAATCATCAGTTTTTCATTGCCGTTGCGACACCATAGTTGTTCATTGATTGCTTTCTCACAAGTGCCTTGACTGCGGGCCTTCAGCAGACTGAGCAACCCCTTGCTGGAGCCAGCGACCTTGGGTCCAAGCTGGAGAGCTTTTTTGCTCCAGCCAGATAGGCCCGGGGTCAAGATGGCGACCTCGTGGTCTCGAACCTGGGTCTTCCACATCCCAGTCTGACACTCTATCCACTGCGCCACCACCTGGTCAGGCAAAAAATTACTTATTTTTGAAGGATAAGATTTAAAGTGAAGGAAAGAATTTTTTTATGTAAGATGTCTATTTATTTGTCTCAGATGCTTAAAATAGTACAGCTCATGACTCTAAAGGTGTAGCTCAGTTGGCAAAAGTGTCATGAGGAATCACTGGGGGTGCAGGTTTCATCCCAGTCAGGGCACATAGAAGAATCTGCCTGGGAGGGCATGAATGGGTGAAACAAAATTTCTCTTTCTATTTCTTTCTTTCTTCCTCTCTCTAAAAATAAATAATAAATAAATAAAAATTTAAATTGAAAAAATAAAATAGTAGAGTTGAAAGGACATTTTTTGACTCTTAGAAGTTTTTACTGAGTATATTAGAAAGTACATTCAAAGTTTGATTGTTTTCTAAAAAGTTATAAAAATGTACTTAATGTTTTTAATGAACATTTAGCTGTGTATACCATAAATATTTTCAGAATTAATTAGTTAAACTGGGGCCTCCCGCCATGAAGGCAAGACTATAAAGACAACATTTCTTTGTTGTCAATTCTCCTAAAATGATTTATGTAGCATATCACATTTTATATAAGGGAGTGACATCTCTGTTTAAATACTGTATTTTTTTCTGCAAAATAAGATTGGCATGTTTAGAAAGTATTCAAGAACATTCAAATAATAGAAAGCTTTCCATATTTCGTTGTCTTATTTCTTCTTTAAATCCCATGACAATAAATATGGTTGCTTTCTATTTAATCTAAGGAAATATAAATTTCCCAAGAACAAAGAGCATAAAGTCTTCCTTCAATATTTCTTCCTGATGCTGAGTGCAAAATTGGTTTCAGAAAGAAAATTGCTGACTTTAAGCACGGATCTAACTTGGCCAATGATTACAACATATTTCTATATGATGCTATGAGATGTACTAGAAAAAGAACTTTTCAGACCTTGAGGGACTACTGCTCTGTTCCCAGGGAATTAAAAAAATAAAATAAAAAAGTTACACTTGCACTTTTAGTTTTGATTTTTAGAACATAGGAGGAACAAGTTTCTGAGCTTCCCTAATCTTCAATAAAAGAGAGCGAATTTCCTTCTGAAAGACACCCTAATTTTGTTTTGTTCTTTTACTAGCACAATAATGCTGCAAAGTATATTTTTATATTAAATTTTTTATATAAATGCATTGATTTTTGTAAGATAGATTCTCAATTTAGATTGCTGGGTATTAGAGTACATATCCTATTAAGTTTAACAGATATTTTATTTTCTGAAAATGTGACAATTTACAATTGCACCACAGTATGTGAGACACTCCAGGTTCCTGATAATCCCTTAATAAGTATTATTTTTCACTGATATATCCAGCGACATGAAAAACTTTGCCTCTATATATTCAATAAAGCAACATCATAATTTACCAGAGAGGTCAAATAAAGTGTTTGGAACTATATAATCACAAAATATATTTTGGTTAAAATATTCAATTTTTTTTCCAATGAAGAACATATTATTTTATAAAACAAATAATGAAATTATAAATATAAAGCTTGAAATATTTCACACTTAACAAAACATTGGTTTAAATGTAGAGAAATCAAGTAAAGAAAATATTCTCCTTATTATTATCTAAATATTCACAACATATTCACTTGAATATTATTTTTAATTTAGTGAGAGGAAGGGAGGCAAACACAGACTTTCACATGCACCTGGACGGGGGAATCCACCAAGCAAGTTCACTAGGGGGTGATGCTCTGCCTATCTGGGGACTTTATTCCATTGCAACTGGAGCCATTTTTTTTTTCTTGAGTTTATTTTGCACAAATTGTTCTACAAAATTAACATTATTTTTATTTTATTTTTTTTACAGGGACAGAGAGAGAGTCAAAGAGAGGGATAGATAGGAACAGACAGACAGGAACGGAGAGAGGTGAGAAGCATCAATCATTAGTTTCTTGTTGTGGTGACACCATAGTTGTTCACTGATTGCTTTCTCACATGTACCTTGACTGCCAGCCTTCAGCAGACTGAGCAACCCCTTGCTGGAGCCAGCGATCTTGGGTCAAAGCTGGCGAGCTTTTGCTCAAGCCAGATGGGCCCGCGCTCAAGCTGGCGAGCTTGGGGTCTCGAACCTGGGTCTTCCGCATCCCAGACCAACGCTCTATCCACTGCGCCACCACCTGGTCAGGCTGGAGCCATTTTTTAGTGCCTGAGTTGAAGGGCATGGAGCCATCCTCAGCGCTTGGAGTCAACTTGCTCCAGTTGAGCCATGGCTGCAGTAGGGGAGGATAAGAGATAGAGATGGAGAGAGAGAGAGAAGCTAGAGGAGGAGAGGGGAAGAAACAGATGTGTGCTTTTACTGTGTACCCTGACCAGAAATCTAATGGGGACATCCACATGCAGGGCGAATGCACTACCACTGAGTCAACTGGCCAGGGGCTATTTATTTGAATTTTGTTTTTGTGTTTACTCATATACTGACTTTATAAATCAGCTATTTGATTCAAGAGCATAAAATTTAAAAATTTATTTTTCCTTTTTTATATTTATGGCACATAATTTAAAATCAATAGTCAAAGAGGATATAGTACAAAATAATTTATATAAAACCTACATATTCTATCAGTAATCCTGCAGGCTGTTAAAAGAACAATTCTAATTCAACCAAGGTTATGGCAGAAAGAAAAATAAACCCAACTGTCTATCAAAAACAAATTATTTCTTAAATATAGCTTATTATTTTTCTCATTTCACAGTTTACTCTTAAAAATTCTAACATTGCTGATTTCCAGATGACAAATACTGAAAATATTAATATAAAGAGAGAAATTTCTATGTCCAATGATGATGTATACAATTGACCTTAATTCATCTGTATTGAATGTAAAAAAATTTATGAACAAAGAGAGCACATTAACTTTACAGTGAAATATAATATTTGTGATTGACATATATAGAATATACATTATATATAATTATAATATATAATTATATAAATCACATATTATATACAATTGTAAAGTTGATGGTAATCTCTCCTCTGTCCTACTTCTCATCCTCTTTTTTTTTCTTGCTCCTTCCTAAAAATAGCTCCGCCCTGGATAGAGCTTCTTTAATTTGTGATGTTAATTTTCTTTTTCTTTCACTTCTCAGTGTTTTTGGAATATGAGAAAGACATCTAATTTCAGAAAATGTAATGAAAATTTAAAATGTATTATAAACATAAAATTGTAACATCAATGTGCACATATCAAATTACATGAGTGTATCATTTTGTCTTTTAAGAATTTATTTAATGTGAGCATAATATTTTATATTATAAAACCCTTCAAGACACACAAGATTTGCTCTACAGAAAAAAGTAAAATAAAGTTAAATTTCCAACATTCCTATCCTCACCTTTGAATTTCCTTTTCATTCAAATGCTTCTGGCAGTCATCATGCTTATTAGAATTTTGATTGTTTGTTAAGTAATCAAATTGATTGTATCAATCTATATTTCAATAACAATAAATCATTAGTATCTGTTCAGTCCTATACTTTTTTCACAAATAAGAGACTATATCAGAAGAGAGCTCACCTAAGCAACTTCTCCATTAGAACATTATAAAATGATTGATGCTGCTGATTTAATACTTGATATAATTTACTTCCAATTGCTTTTAGATGTGATTGACACTTTAGTGCAAAATTATCATTCTGAAATTAACTCAAGTCTTACGTATACCACTAAATAGATCAAAAGAAGTTTTTGATAGAATTTAGATCATGCTAATAATCATGCTATTGGATGATTTCTTAATATGTTTAAAACTTAGGTGAAATTAAACAGGGTGAAAATAAACTATTGCAAGTAAAATAAAACAAAACAAAACAGAATAGTGGTTAAAAGTGAGATAGACGTTTATATTTGAAGTTGAGTGAGAAAGCTACTGTAAAGCAATATCACTAACTTCATAAATCTATTTTCTTCTATCATGTTGTTATCTGTCACTTATGGTTGATACATGGTCCAAACTTTTCTCTCTGTCCAAGGTTCTACATTATATCTGCATCCACAAGGAATAGCGAAGAACAAAAGGTGAACACATCTTATCCCTTAAAAAGAAACTTCCTGGAAATCATACATATCACTTTGATATCATCACCCTGAACTTAATTACATGACACAAATTATTAGCAAGGGAAGTAAGCGTATGCAATACTCACTTTTCAGTGGACATTTGTCACACTAAATGCTATGGATTATAACTCAGAATGAAGGAAAGAATACATGTTGAGGACTGCCAGCAGTTACTAGACCAGTATTTAAGGATGTCCCCCAGAATAGAATGATTTGTTGAGGAATTTTTTTTTTTATAGTAAAACAGGGACAATACAGGAGAAATCAGAAAGAAGTCTAAAGAAGGAGATATAAAAATTTAGTATAGTGTGGTCACAGATGTGAGGTAGGTACTTGAAAATTTGTAGGAATTGCAGTGCTTAATGGTTTATAATTCGAGGTGTGGTTTTGCCATTAGGTCCTGACAAGGTGTGAAATTAGTCATAAGAAGGAAAATTAAATGTTTTATAACTGTGTTCTGATGTGTAAATAGATGTGTCAGCTCTGAAGTTTTTAAGAGCAATTTGAATTATTGATATGTCATTGTTCTTGAGATCAAACAGACCCTTGTTTTAGTCTTCGTTCATAAATACTTAAGCACAAATGTTAATTAGATTGAGACATGATGTTGATGTTGTAGAGAGAGATAATTATTCACATTCCTGATTCTGTGGGCAAAGATCATCATTTTAACTGTAATGTAGTTAAAGGGATGGTGTGCTAGAGTTTAAATTAGCTTATCAGCACAATTTATGATTTTGTTTTATGACATCAATATCTAATATAAAAATTTGATTATTAATAATTAAACTCTGATAGCTATTGATAATATTTACTGGCATTAAGTACCTCAAAATCATTAAAAATGCATACAAGAGATTTAGAACTATGGAGGACATCATAAGAGCAAGGATTACCCAAAGTTTTTAAAGACACCTTAATTCAAGGATTTTTAATCTTCATCTGAACAGAGTACAGTTTAGGATGATACTAAATGTATAGTAAAAATTCTTTTGAAAAATTAACTAAGTTAAATCTATTAGTTTGTTTAATTTGGCCAATTTTTCTACAAAAATTTCTTATAATACTACCAGACACATTCTGCTTAAGAGAATCTTGACTAGAAATACAAGGGCTATAGGTGTTCTCTATATGTTAAGGTAAAATTGTCTGGACATCTATTTTATGAACATGATCTTATGATGAAAATAGTTTTTTGTTTGTTTGTTTGTTTGTTTGTTTGTTTTAAATTTCTTTTTATTTTATTCATCTTAGGAGACACAGAGTGAGAGAGAGAGAGAGAGAGAGAGAGAGAGAGAGAGAGAGAGAAATAGAGAAAGGGGGGAGGAGCTGGAAGCATCAACTCCCATATGTGCCTTGACCAGACCAGTGCAGGGTTTTGAACTGGCGACCTCAGTGTTCCCAGGTCGACGCTTTATCCACTGCGCCACCACAGGTCAGGCGAAAATAGGTTTTATAAGCACTATTTTAAACCACATTCTATTCTAAAAAGCATTATCAATATTTTATTCCTTCTCATTGGCTATCACAATGTTAACAATATAATTTTCTTAATGACAGAGCCAAAGCTAAAAATGACCTAATGAGAACATCTATTTCTTGTTTTCATATAAATCTGCCCAACCAAATCCTCAAGAAAGAAAAAAAATAAAATTTCAAGTTTAAAAAAAACATTCAATATAAGAGCCAATATAATTGTTTTCCAAGTGAATTATATTTCAGTACAAAAGTATATTTAAAAACAGTATCACTTCAACTGCCCTTGAGTTATTAAATATAACTTTAATATAAAATTTATGAAAATAAACTTATTAAATTTTACTAATGTAATATTTAAATATTTCTTATAAGAGAAAAAAGTTTAAGTCCTAAAAATATAAAGGCTTTCTTTTTAAAACAATTTGAAGTAAAAATGTATTTTTTTCAAAATTTAAGTATAGAATAATAAGAGAATAATAATTTAAGACATAAAATAAATAATTTCATTGTATTTTCAAGAAGTTCAATACTTTGGGAGAATATCAGTTAGCCAGTGGACCAAGTTCCTTGTACCTAAGGAAAATTAGAAAGCAGGAACATCAAAAAATCTAGAGCTTTATATACCAGAATGGATCTTTGCCCTGCTTTGCCTCAGAAATAGAATGTAATGAACTACACAAGATATAAAAAAAACAATTAAATCTATAATACTGTTCTAAAATAAATAACTGTATTTTATTGGGTTTTTTTGGCAGAGATAAAGTATGCTATGTGTATGTGAGGAAGATATTACCTGTGAAGTAAAGAACAGGACTACTGTATCCTGACATTATAAATTTCCAGACTTTGTTAACAATCTCACAAAATCTTAACACCATTTCTTTTTTTAATTTTATAAGGAAGCACTTTCTGCATAAACTGCAACAAAATTCAACCTAACTCAAAGCCAGTTTACATTGAAGAACCAGGAAAAATATTAGACTGACTGAACTGTCTCATACATGTGAAGAGGATGAGGCATAAGGATATCATGTTCAATAAGGAATGGAATTCAGAATACATAAAGAACTCTTACAACTCAGTGAAAAGAAGGAAAACAACCAATACATGTGCTGAAATGTGTAAAGTCATTTTATGACAGAACATAATAATCTATGTGCATGTGAAAATGTTCAGTAAAATTAAATTCTTGGTAAATTTAAATAAAAAAATATAGGTACATATCACTACACTACAATTATTATGACTAAAATTAAAAGGTGACTATATTAAATCTGTGTTAATTTTTTATTCCTACAAAATCAGCACAACTTTAGCAGCTTAAAACAATGATCACTTATTACCTCATGGTTTGCAAAAATTAAAACTTGGACTTGGGTTTCCTGGGACCTTTGTTTAGGGTCTCACGTGGTGTAAGCCTCACCTACAACTTAGTCTCCTATTCCAAACTCATTTGGTTGTGGCAGAATTCATTTCTGACCTTCCTATTTCCATGTTGCTGGTCAGATGGAAATTGCTCTTAGCTCCTATAAGCCACCACCATTTATTTTATTTTATTTTTTATTTTTTGACACAGGACACCCTCTATTTTAAAAGATAGAAATGAAGAATCTTTTTTGGAAGAAATTTCTCTCACATTCATTAGTTCACATAATTAGAGTATGTCTACTCAATACTATTTTCTCATGTTGAAGTCAAATATGTCACAGAACATAACCTAATCTCAGGAGTGAAAACCATTGTGTTCATAGTTCAAAGACACAGAGTTTGCACATAGTGAGTAGAAATCTTGAGGGAAATCTTAGAATTTTGCTTAAAACACATGATGGACTGAATGTGGTCCTCCAAAGTGCATATGCTGAAACTTTAATCTCTGGTACGATGGTACGTATTTAGAGATAAGGCCTTTGGGAGCTGACAAGATCATGAGGATAAAGCCTTCATGATGGAATTAGTGCCCTTAAACGAATAATGTCTCAGAGCCTGCTAAAGTACAAGTAAGACAGAAAGGATAGAGGAGTGTGCTGACATTTATTATATCTGAAGAAATATGTTTTAATCCTCCAAAAAAATCCAATCAAATGTAAACATTACGTAGTTCATTTAGTCAAGACTAATCACGGTAAAATCAATGATGAAAAAAAAAGAGATATTAACCTTAAAAAATAAATAGTTTTTACACTGGGCAAAATTTAGTCATGACTCATCTATTTAGAATTTGAGCGATATATTCATTACCTTTAATTTGTGTAAGTACTGAATAGTTAAATATAATTTTTGTGGAGTTCAATGCAAATTACAGATCAAAGTATACTCAATTTGAGGACCAATTGATGATGTCATGATGAGCAGACTAGTATGTATGTATAAGGGATGGAGAAGTTGTTGGTGCACAAATTTTCAGACAATACATCATTCATAACTTTAATCCATTTTACTCTAGTATATAGAACATTTCTCAACTTTTCTAGCAATTTTAAAGGGGTTTACTTATTTTTGTTTATTTGTATGTTTATTCTCACTCATTTAAGCAGTCATTTAGTTATAGAATGCCAAGTAATATTATCCTAAGTTTTAAAATGTGTTTCAATTCTAACCTGTCTTTTTTGTTATTCTTTTTTTTTTAATATTTTATTTATTTATTTATTTATTTATTTTTAATGAAAACATCTCCAGGTTATCTTAACTTCAATTGTGTTGCATACTGTCACAAAAAGTCAAATTGTCCTCTGTTACCATCTATCTGGTTTTCCCTGTGTCCCTCCCCTCCTCCCTATCCCACCCTTCCCTCCCTCCCCCCCACCCCATAACCACCAATCTCTTGTCCATGTCTCATAGTCTCACTTTTATGTCCCACTTATGAATGAAATCATGCTGTTCTCAGTTTTTCTTTTTTTCTGATTTACTTATTTCACTCCGTATAATGTTATCAAGGACCATTCATTTTGTTATAAATGATCCGATGTCATCATTTCTTATGGCTGAGTAGTATTCCATAGTATATATGTACCATGGCTTTTAAATCCACTCGTCTTCTCACGGACACTTGGGCTGGTTCCAGATCTTCGCTATTGTGAACAATGTTGCCAGGAACAGCGGGGCGCATTTCTTCTTTTCGAACAGTGCTAAGGTGTTTTTAGGGTATATTCCTATAAGTGGGATAGCTGGGTCAAAAGACAATTCGATTTTTAATTTTTTGAGGAATCTCCAAATTGTTTTCCATAGTGGCTGCACCAGTCTGCATTCCCATCAGCAGTGCAGAAGGGTTCCCTTTTCTCCACAACCTCGCCAGCACTTATTCTGTGTTGTTTTGCTGATGAGTGCCCTTCTGACTGGTGTGAGGTGATATCTCATGGTGGTTTTAATTTGCATTTTTCTAATAATTAGTGATGTTGAGCATTTTTTCATATGCCTATTGGCCATCTGCATGTCCTCTTGATCCCACTTGATCATGGTGTATGATTTTTTTCATATATTGCTGGATCCGGTTGGCTAATATTTTTTTGAGAATTTTAGCGTCTAAATTCATCAGGGATATTGGCCTATAATTTTCTTTCTTTGTGTTTTATTTGCCCGGTTTTGGGATCAGAATTATGCTCGCCTCATAAAAGGAGTGTGGAAGTCTTCCTTCCTCTTGAATTTTTTGAAATAGCTTGAGAAGAATAGGAATTAGTTCTTCTTTGAATTTTTGATAGAATTCACTTGTGAAGCCATCAGGCCCAGGACTTTTCTTTTTTGGGAGTTTTTTGATAACTGTTTCGATCTCATTTGTTGTAATTGGTCTGTTTAGCTGTTCTGATTCTTCCAGATTGATTTTTGGAAGGTTATATGATTCAAGAAATTTGTCCATTTCACCAAGATTGTCTAATTTTTTGGCATATAGTTCTTCATAGTATTTTCTTACAATGCTTTGTATTTCTGTTGTGTCAGTTGTTATTTCTCACTGTCCTTTCTAATTTTATTTATTTGAGTCCTCTCTCTTTTTTTCTTGGTGAGTCTCGTTAATGGTTCATCAATCTTGTTTACCTTTTCAAAGAACCAGCTTCTGGTTTCATTGATCCTCTGTATTGTTTGCTTAGCCTCTATGTCATTTATTTCTGCTCTGATCTTTATTATTTCCTTCCTTCTACTTGTCTTGGGTTTTATTTGCTGTTGTTTTTCTAGTTCTTTTAGATGCAGGGTCAGGTTGCTTATTTGAGCTTTTTCTAGCTTCTTATGATATGCCTGTAGTGCAATTAACTTCCCTCTCAGAACTGCTTTTGCTGTGTCCCATAAATTTTGAGTTGATGTATGCTCATTATCATTTGTTTCTAGAAATTTTTTTATTTCTTCTTTGATCTAATTGTTAATCCATTCATTATTTAATATCATGCTATTTAGTATCCAAGTGTTTGAGTATTTTTCAGTTTTTCTTTTGTGGTTAATTTCTAGTTTCATGGCATTGTGATCAGAGAAAATGATTTATATGATTTCAATCTTCTTAAATTTATTGAGACCATTTTTGTGTCCTAACATGTGGTTTATTCTAGAAAACGTACCATGAGCGCTTGAGAAGAATGTATATTCTACTGCTTTAGGGTGAAAAGTTCTGAAGATATCTATTAAATCAAGTTGATCTAGTGTCTCCTTTAAGTCTGCTGTTTTTTTATTAATTTTCTTACTTGAGGATCTATCCAGTGTTGTTAGAGGGGTATTGAAATCCCCAACTATGATAGTATGGCTGTTAATCTCGCCCTTTATATCCATCAAAGTCTGCTTTATGTATGTCGGGGCTCCTATATTTGGTGCATAGATATTTATAATAGTTATATCTTCCTGTTGAATTGTTCCCTGTATCATTATGTAGTGTCCTTCTTTATCTCTTACTACATCCTTTGTTTTAAAGTCCATTTTGTCAGATATAAGTATTGCTAACCCTGCTTTTTTTTCATTTCCATTTGCATGAAATATTTCTTTCCATCCTTTTACCTTCAGTCTATGTACATCTTTTGTTTTAAGGTGTGTCTCTTATAGAGAGCATAAGTATGGGTCCTGTTTCTTTATCCATGCAGCTACCCTATGTCTTTTGATTGGATCATTTAATCCATTTACATTTAAGGTTATTATTGATATGTAGTTGTTTATTGCCATTTTATTCTTTAAAGTTGTATTCTTTTTTTGCTATATTTTTTTCTCCCTTTAAACTGTTCACAACAGGCCCCTTAGTATCTCTTGCAGAATTGGTTTGGTTTTTATGAATTCCTTGAGGCTTTCTTTTTCTTGGGAAGCTCTTTATTTCTCCTTCAATTTTAAACGTTAGCCTTGCTGGATAAAGTAGTCTTGGTTGTAGGTTTTTGTACTGCATTACTTTGATTATATCTTGCCATTCCCTTCTGGCCTCAAGTGTTTCTGTTGAGAAGTCCGATGTCATCCTTATGGGGGCTCCTTTGTAGGTGATAGCCTTTTTTTCCCTAGCAGCTTTTAAATTTTTTTCTTTATCCATTAGCTTTGGTATTTTAACTATGATGTGTCTTGGTGTAGATCTTTTTGGGTTTCTCTTTAATGGAGTTCTGTGTGCTTCTTGAACGTGTAGAGTTTTTCCAGCCTTAATTTAGGGAAGTTTTCTGTATGATTTGATTGAACAAAGTTTCCATTTCCTGTCCTCTCTCCTCTTCTTCAGGTTCCTCTATGATGCGAATGTTGTTTCTCTTCAGTTTGTCACAGAGCTCCCTTAGAGTTTCCTCACATTTTTTGAATCTCTTTTTTTTTTCTTCTCTGCTTCTGTGCCTTTGTTTATTGTGTCCTCTAACTCGCTTATTCAATCTTCAGCGTCATTCATCGTGCTTTTAATTCCTTCCATTGTGGTCTTTAGTTCTGATACTGTATTTGTCATTTCTGTCTGATTATTTTTTATTTTTTCAATTTCATTTTTTATACTTGTTATCTCTTTATTTAGGTGTTCATAATGACTATCCATTGTTGCTCTAATTTCTTTGAACATCCTAACTACCATTATTCTATATTCTGCATCTGGTAATTTGGTTATATCTGGTTCATTCAGGTCCTTCTCTGGGGATTTCTCTTGATTCATTTGGTTTGCATTCCTCTGCCTGCCCATTTTTTCTGTGTATAAGCAAGTTGTGTCCACTGGAGTCCAGTAGGTGTTGCCTTTGTGTTCTTTATGTGTGGTCTGTCTGCACGACCCCCACTCCCTCTGCCGCTGCCTACGGTGGTTGGGTATGGGCGTTGCCAGAGCCAGCCCACTGTGGCTTTTGCTGTGATTTCCACCTCTCCTCCACGGGAGGGGCTGTCACTCAAGCCACAAGCCTCAGGACAAAGGATAGAGGTAAGCACCTTTACTCAGCTGCGGACCAGCCTATTTCCAGACTTCCGCCCAGAACCAGCAGTCGGAGCCTGCTCGCCACAGTTTTGCAGGTTGGGCGGGGCTTTTGACATGCTCTCAGCTGTAAGCCTTTGCCCGTCCGGAGCTTTAGCCCCGCCCTCGAGGCCAGGGCTCTTCTGCACAGGGTCGGAAACCAAGGTTTATTGGGGCGGGTGTGTTTGCTGGCTTCCACTCAGCTGCAGACTTCCGCTCGTCCCGGACTCTACCCCGCCCCCACGTTCCAAGCCCGCTTGTGCATGTGGGATGGCAAATCGCGGTTTTCTCCAGCTGGGCGGGGCTGGTAGCGTGAGCTCAGCCGCAAGCCCCCCGCCTGTTCCTGGTCCTAGCCCTGTCCCCGCAGTCAGGGCCGGCTTGCGCAGGGTCGCAGAGCAGATTTCTTCTCCTTCCTGGCCTCCCGCTTTGTCCCCACAGGTCGGACTACAGGCGGGCCCGCAGCTGCCAGACCACTTTCGCACGTCCCCTCCTACCCTGCTGGGCTAGACTCAGCTCACACTGGCTTGGCCTCCACCCACGCCGACAGAACTGTGTTTCAGCGTCCTGCCGCCCCAAACCCTTCAGCAACCCTCAGCAGAGTAGGAAGGGACCTAATACTCCACACTGTAGGCCTGGGAGCTCCCTCACTTGTTTCACAGCTCAAAACTGTCCAAACGCCTCTTCTAGGCTCTGGGACTGCAGGCTGGGGCTTGGTTCCTGGGACCCAGGTCTCTCCCTCTCCACCAAACTCTCCTTCCAGCTCGCGGGTCTCTCTGGGCTGCCGTTTACTCCGGGGAGCTGGGTAGCCCTCTTCGCGTTTTCGCTATTCCTACCAGTCTCAATGTGGCTTCTTCTGTGTTCCTTGGTTGAAGAGTCCACTTAGTTTTGTTCAAAGTTGGTTTATCCAGGTGATGGTTCTTAAAATTGAGTTATAATCCACTTTGGTTCTGGGAGTTGGAAGTTGGTACGTCCGCCTACTCCGTCGCCATCTTGCTCTATCTCTTGTTATTCTTTTAATTCATTTTTGAAAACAATTTGATTTTTCAATTACAAATGTATTTCAGCAACTTATGATCCTCTACAAATATCACTTGTGAAAGGCAGAAGTCACAGGAGACAAACTGAAAACAGGAGGCTGTTGTGTTCCAAAAGGAAAGTTTATTTTAAAAGTGCCTGGATACTACATACAAGTGGACTGAGACCAGCAAAAAGGGTGTTTCTTATTAAAGAGTGTCAGTAAGGGGATTCTGTCAAGGGTTTCAGCCAGGGGTCTCAACAAAGGGTCTCAGCCATGGGCTGAGAGCAGCAAAAGGTTGTCAGCTCTCAAATAGCTGTGGGAGAAAGTGTGGCGGGGGGCGGGGGGAGAATAGCAGTTACTGCAGGCACTTGGGCATACTTAGATTAGCATATCAGGGTTCGTTGCCTTGTTACACTTTGTCTCCTTTTCCCATCCCTCAGACCCCTCATAATGGCTTTGTCTCAAGAATATTTTTCAGAAACTTCCCAGGGTGGGGAGAGTTGTTTAAAGGGAAGGGGAGGTTGAGCAAGGGAAATGTTTACTGAAGAATTTGCCCTGTAGAAGTTGGGTGAGGGAAATTTTTGAAGGAGCCGATTTAATCCTAACAACTTTGAGACAATCTTTCTATAGTTTGCATAATTGTTTTCTGATACAAAATTTGATCAATCAATTATCTTTAACATGATCTATGATGTTTCTTGACTGAAGCTTATACTCCTTTAAGTGTCAGAGTGTTTATGAACCTAGTTCCAGATCATTTTTCTACCTTACTACCCCAGTAAAAAAGCTTCAACACCCTGCATGCCAATTATAAAACACTAATTTTGTATGTATCAAAATCTACATGACTCATGACTGCTTGACAATTGGTCAACTATAAAATCTTGCTGAAAAATGTTTATCTTCCTCTTTCAACATGTGATCCTTTAAATTATAGCATGATTTTCTTTAATCAGAGCTATTTGACTAGTTATTTCCTAATCTCCTTATCCTGGAAAACTTAAACAAATGTCTTCTATGTTTATTTATCCCCTTGGATATACCACTACCAAAGTATTTATGTCTTATAGCAATTTTAATAGACCTGCTCTCTCCTTTGATTTCTATAAGATCACACACTAACCCGTACATAACAATCTTCTTTCCCTAAAAAGCACTCAATAAATTGTTTGCTGACTAATGCATATCTTTGACTAACTTTATTTAAAAATTGCATAATTGCTTTAAGGACATACTTTATGTTGAATAATCACACATTTATTATATTAGTCATAATTTTTTGTGTTATCTTTCAATCAAAATATACAAGAATTATTAAAGGCATTGCAATATATAAAGCAATTCCACTAAAATTGTATAGACTGAGAATATATCAACATAGATGCTTTTTTAAAAAGCATTTTGCAACAAGTTAAGTATGAATAGCCTCTAATAAAAATTTTAATTCCACATTCTGGGTACAATACCCTAGGAGTATCCATTTTGCATGAATTCTATCTTTCAGGAGTCACTTTTTCTCACCATTTTGTTTTTTTGTTTTTTTTAAGCAGTTGTTATTGAGTTCACTGGACTAAAAATGCAATAAATGTCTTCATTTCACTGCCAAACTATTCATCTGTACTAAAGTGAAAAAAGTGTTGTTGAATTTCTTGATAGCTTAACCACTTTGTCAAAAAAGAGAAAGAACTGCCAAATTTGCATTCCAAAATAAGACATGTTTATTACTGATCTATTTTTAGAGAAAAAATTGTTTTCATAAATATTTATGTTTTAGCAAGTCTCAAAAGAAAAAATATAGTTTATAATATCCTTTTCCACTCATCTTCTCTTTTATCTTTAAAGCAAATATTTTGTACAGACCATAAGTGCTTTGGAGTTAGATCTTATGTTGGGTTGTTCAAAACTGGAATTGACCGAGGACCCTTAATAGTGGTGGAACAATAAGAAATAACCTGCATTTTAGAAAATGAAACCTCACAAAACATTATTATATGGAAAATCAATGAAAAGAAATAGTCAAAATGAGTTAAAATCAGAGGTTGAAGAAGTGAGAGAGAAACTAGGGAACCCAATTGAATTTAGAGAATTGAAATAGGGCCGGGAGTCAAGGCAGGCAGTAGTTTCTTGATATGCTTTAAGATTGCATATGGCCACCTAAAGAGAAGATACAACTTGTAATGTGGGGAGTGAGAAAATGACAAAGAGCTAACAAACAAACAACAACAGCAAAACCTGGCATGAACAATCAACAAAGTAGTAAATATTCACAAGTCTTGAATTTAATAGACAAGAGACAAGGCTAGGTAAGGTATTACTTTAAGGGAAAAATTACATAAACAAATCATCTTTTCTTTTTAAATTGAAATTTAAGTATAAGTATAATTTTTATGTTTACTGATATATTTTCTTTTCTTTTTTTTATTATTATTAAATGAGAAGCAGGAAGGCAAAGAGACAGATTTCCACATGCACCCTGACCAGGTCCCATCTGGCAAGCACACTACAAGGCGATGCTCTGCCCTTTTGCAGTTGTTCTGTTTCTCAGCAACCAAGCTATTTTAGCACCTAAGGCAAGACTATGGTGCCATCCTCAAAGACTGGGGCAAGGTTACTAGAATGAGCCATAGCTACAGGAGAGGGTGAGAGAGAGAGAGAAGGGAGAGAGGGAAAGAGTGGAGAAGCAGATGGTTGCCTCTTCTGTGTCTCTGACCAGAAATCGAACCCAGGACTGCCACATGCCAAGCTGACACTCTACCACTGAGCCAACCAGCCAGGGTGACCAATGTATTTTCTATATTGGGGACATTTTCAGCAAAGTTGTCTAGTTTGGAAAAAACAAATCTTAATTTAATTGAATGAATAAATAAAACCTATGTATGTATGAAATCATGCTGTTCTCAGTTTTTTTCTGTTTTACTTATTTCACTCCGTATAATGTTATCAAGGTCCATCCATTTTGTTGTAGATGATCCGATGTCATCATTTCTTATGGCTGAGTAGTATTTCAAAGTATATATGGACCAAAGCTTTTTAATCCACTTGTCCTCTGATGGACACTTGGGCTGTTTCCAGATTTTCACTATTGTGAACAGTGCTGCCACAAACATGGGGGCGCATTTCTTCTTTTTGAATAGTGCTATGGTGTTCTTAGGGTATATTCCTAAAAGTGGGATAGCCGGGTCAAAAGGCAGTTCGATTTTTAATTTTTTTTGAGGAATCTCCATACTGTTTTCCACAGGGACATAAAAGTGAGACTATGAGACATGGACAAGAGTGTGGTGGTTACGGGGTGGGGGGAGGAAGGAGAAGGTGGAATAGGGAGGAGGGGGCACAGGAAAAACCAGATAGAAGGTGACAGAGGACAATTTGACTTTGGGTGATGGGTATGCAACATAACTGAATGATAAGATAACCTGGAGATGTTTTCTTTGAACATATGTGCCCTGATTTATTGGTGTCACCCCATTAAAATTAATAAAAAAAAAGACACTCAGGGAGGAGGGGAGGGGCACAAAGAATACTAGATAAAAGGTGACAGAGGACAATTTGACTTTGGGTGATGGGTATGCAACATAATTGAATGATAAGATAACCTGGAGATGTTTTCTTTGAACATATTTACCCTGATTTATTAATGTCACCCCATTAAAATTAATAAAAATTAAAAATACATAAAAAATAAAACCTATCTAAATGTAATGTGTATTTTTTAAGTTTTAACATAATTTTTAAATTTTTACATTCTTTCAGCAAATATTAATAAAGATCTCAACATATTAGTCATTCACAGGACTAATTAGATGTACTTTAAATGTCTTCAAGAGAGAAACTTATAATTCATTCTTAAACAGAAAATGTCAAGGAAAACAAATAGGATTCTGTCTGTAGCGTCAGATAAATGCTTTAAGAATTTTCTTTCTCCTGCTGAGATCTAGCAATGTTTATAAAGTAGTCAGTCATACTCTTAACTTGCAAGCTCAGTTGTGTTAGTGTCTTGTGGCCAAAGAGGGCATCGACTCATGAACCAACAGGGTTTGACAATGGTACTGTGGCCAAGCTTCAAAATTTGCATGTCTGGTTTGCTTTGGACACTAGAGTCTACTTATAATCTAGCAATCTTCAATTTAGAATATAGAAGAAACTTCTGGAAAAAACACTATAAATTCAGATATTACTTTAATTACTCTGATTTGATAGGTCTAAACCTAGGAAACTTTAAATGTAAATAAGCACCCCAAGTAATTCTGATAGAGTTATCTAGGGGTCATACTTATACTATAAAAAACTAATAGTCATTAATATTCTTTCAGTTTTTGATTGTGGTTCTTAATATTTCTACAAGTTTTGAAACCTGTCATTTTCATACATAGGTCTTCTCTGCAGGGGATTGAATGTGTCCTTTTGTTTCTATACCTATGTAAATTAAATAAAGCACTTGATACAATTTACAAAATTTGTTTAATTTTAAAAAGATACAGTGATTGAATAACAACACAGTTTCATATTATGGTTAGTTTCTGAAGAAAATTTTGTATATAAGAATGGTTGTGTATGGCCCTGGCTGGATAGCTTAATTTGTTAGAGTGTTGTCTCGACATGTCAAGGTTGCAGGTTCATTCCCCATAAGGGCAAATACAAAAATCAACCAATGATATCATGAATAATTGGAGCAGCAAGTTGATATTTCTCTCTGTCTCTGTCTCTTTTCCTTCCCCTCTCTCTAAAAATATCAATGAGCAAAAATTTAAAAAAAAGAATAGCTGTGTAAATCAAAGCAAATTTCCCTTTATAATTATACATATCATGATAGTAAGTATAATACACCAGTATGTGTATTCTATATAACAATGACAATCCTTTATTAAGGCATTTTCTCTCCTAAAGCTATTCAGGACGTGCTCTGTGGACCTGTGGATTTAGAAGCGAGAGAAAAGTACTGTATAAAAAAGATGATTGCTCATGAAAAAAAAAAAAAAAACCAGTAATGGGAGAAGAAAGAAGGATGAAAGGGAACACAGAGCGTTGAGTGTCTTAGAGTTATCACCTATGCTAGATGACATTGATACTGAATCTTACTCAGGTCTTTATTTTATTTTTTAAATTGAAAGATTATGAACTTTGTACTACTGTGTGTGCTGCTTTGTCCTATTGATGTATGTGAAGTAGTTTTATCCATGTGAAGTGCTCTGATCCTCAGAATGTAACCAAGGCTACATTCTGCATTGTGTTCTTTCTATATTATAAAATTTATTATGAAATGCATTATAAAGTTGTACATTTTTTCTACATTATAAAAGATCATTCGTTTTCTAAGGATTTCAGGGATTGGCCTGTCTCTCAGTATAATCCTTTTCTAAATTTCATTGTCTTACATTGATAGATCTCTAATGCAGAGGTTTTTTCACAATCGAGTCACATATTTGTGAAAAAATACTTTGTCTATTGGCATGGCCCATTGTGGTATGGTCCACTATGCTGGATAATGGAATACATTGAAAATGGTGGTAAAACATAAGACCCTCATTTCTCACTAATGTGAATTCCTGTATCTTTTCAGTTTGATCACCCCTTGTGCTTACTGTCAAAATCACTTGTAACAAAGGCACATTCAATGTTAACTCTTCTTTGTTTATGCATGTTATTTTGCCATATCACATTTCTTATCAAGAGGTATAGCATTTCCTTTTTCTTATCACCAGAGTTTCCCCCCCCCAAAAATAGGATATTTTTATTTTTCAAAGGAAGGCAGTTTTGAAAATTATACTGAAAAACTTTGAAGTAAAAATAAGTAATTTTATATGAATCAGTGGAAAAATAGTGGGAAAACTTTAGGTTATAATATTTAGAATTGCTAAATATAAAATGTGGACGGTAATCCTATCCTGATAGAGTGCACATACTTTATATTACTACATGGCACCAATCAGTTTTAGTTTCTACTGAGTTTATGACTCAAATATTCTTCTTCTTTCTTTTCTTATTTTTTTAATCTAGTGAGAGGCAGGGAGGTGGAGAGACAAATTCCCACATGTACCCTGACTGGGATCTGCCCAGCAACCCTCATCTGGGGTTGATGTTCTGCTCATTTGGTGTGCTGCTCCATTACTTGGCAACTGAGCTATTTTAGAGCCTGAGACAATGCCATGGAGCCAACCTCAGCACCTGAGGCCAACTGGCTCATTTGAGGGATGGCTGCAGGAGAGGAAGAGAAGGGGAGTTGGAGGGTGGAGAAGAAGGTAGCTTGTTCTCTGTGCCCTGACAGGCACTGAATCGAACCTGGCACTTGCACATGCTGGGCTAAAGCTCCAATGCTGAGCCAACCAGCCAGGATCTGATTTAAATATTCTAAAATAGTGCTGATGTATATAAAGTAAGTTATGGGGTGGGGGGAGGGATGAGAGGGAGGGAGAGGGGGGAGGGGAGAGGCACAAAGAAAACCAGATAGAAGGTGGCAGAGGACAATTTGACTTTGGGTGATAGGTATACAACATAATTGAATGACAAGATAACCTGGAGATATTTTCTTTGAACATATGTATCCTGATTTATTAATGTCATCCCATTAAAATTAATTTAAAAAATACAGTAAGTTATGAACACAAAAAAAACACAAACCTTCTTTTTTTATCTTATTATGGCAGATGTATGTGAAAGTAACATAAGATGAAACTTTCTTATACAAATCAACAGTCCTTCAATTATCTACAACCCTGGAGATGGGTAGTTTTCATAATCCTCATTCTCTTATTCCTCACCTCCACTGCTGAGGCCCTAGAACTGTTTCTCAGTTCTTATCTGTGTTCTGGTGCTGGGATTTGAATATAAGTTCACCTGTCTATAGTAAAAGAAAATATCTATAATGAGTTCATCATAAAGATGAATTCATTCAATTTATAAACACTGCCAAAAGTTTTGACATCATGATTTCCTAATCTTTTCTTTCAAGATTCAGGCTGATTTTTAGACAGTTTAGTATAATTATGTGTTTCTTTGGTGATTTAGCATGATTTTGCTGCTAGGTAATAGTCAAATATAGTAATTAAATGTTATATTCCCAAAAAAAAGTTTAATTATGCTGAGTCAACAAGTAAAGAAATCTTAGCAACCATAGTCTGCTTTATTCCTCCCCTAAGCAAGGAAAGGCAGGGACGTAATGCCCCACACACAATCATTTATTTACTTTTCTTTATTAAACAATTTGTTGCAACTGAAGGAATAAAAGTAAACTTTTGTCTCACTTATCTTTGTGACATTTCATGAACTAATTTTAATTAACATATATTTGATTTGATGTCATAATGCTCTGGTTCCTTTAAAATGTCAAATTTTAAAATGCTGACATTTCCTTGGAAAGAGCAAGGAACTGAATAAGTCAATTAGAAAGGAACTGGTCACTCAGAGATTTCAGTGTAAAATAGTTTATTTCTGCAGATAAGAAAGTTGACCCTGAGGTAGCACAGTATTTTTTCAGGAAATGTTAGAATTACCTACCTGTGAAGCCTGGTTTCACTTTTTTTTTTCTTCTCTTGCTGGAGAACTGACTATATATTTTTTGTTATTATCTGAATCTATATTAATAATCATACAACTTTCCTATATTCATTTGTACAGTTCTTGAGAATGGGAACTGGTCATATACATCTGTTCACCCAACACTTTATTACTGTTTTGGAAACACAGAAAACCATGACCCAATATTTCTTAAATAAATGTTGAAGGAGGAAGTGACAAGAAAATATTAATGAGACAGTTTGATTCAAAGTAACAGGGAGAAAGCAACTGAAAATTTTACAAAAAAAAGTTACTTTAAAAAATATTAAGATTTGAAGTTGACATAATTGAAACCAGTTGGAAATATGTTTCTGTAAATAATTTGGAAGAAAAACCTAAAATATTTAAAATTTAAGCATTCATCTATCTGGTCAAAAAGGTGGTGTAGTTACATATGGTACTCACATCCTCCCACAACCACATCAATATACAACTAAACTACAGTACAACCATCATTCAGAACTGCTTGAAATCTGGCTGAATAGAGAGAGCCCTACAACTAGGGGATGGGAGAAGAAGCTACATAGAGGCTGATAAAATCGATATGGCTTCACTGAATGAGGTTGTCCCACACCCATGTGTGATGTTTTAAATTAAGGAGGAATATCTGGGTTGCGGAGGTTCCCACTGAGGATCAAAGGGTCACAGGCCCACACCCAGCCTCTCAGCAAAGACTTTCAGATCCTTTCCTCTCTCTAAAAATCAATAAAAGAAACATTAAAAGGTTTACACAAATACATTTCTATCAATAATTGAATCTAATAAACAAACTAAGTAATAAGCAGAACAGAAACAGACCTATAGATAACAGAGAACATGTTAATGGTTGCCAGATGGGAGGGGGTGAGAAGTGTGAAAGAATTAAGAAGTAAAAATTGGTTGTTATAGATAGACATGGGAATGGATGTAAAGTACAGCATAGGAAAAATAGTTAATAATAGTCTAGTAACTATGTGTAGTGTCTGACGGGTATGAGATATTGGGATTATCACTTAGTAAATTATATAATATCTAAACACTGGGTGTATATGTGAAACTATTATTATATTGTATGTCAACTCTAATTGAAAAATAAAAAATGATTTGAAATTTAAGCAATTGGAGTTTCTTGAATTGTGAGACAGATATGCAGAGATCTGGGAAATAGTCTAGAACAGCTGACTGATATGAATGAGATACAAACTGTGTTTGACCTTTATTAGAGTTAGATGAGAGGGCACATATTTTGACTGTTTTTAGTATAGAATGTTGTTTTCTATAGTTTGGCAAAATATGGTATAAAATAAAATACTCAGTTCAAAATTTTCTAATGAATTTATATATATTTTCAAATACAAAGTGATAGTTCCCATTTTCCTTGCTCCATCTTTATTTTCAATGATTTGAGGGAATCATAACATTGCCATAAATTATGCTTACTAGAGAATTCATCAAATTAATATGTGTTTATAGCTAACTCCCAAATAGAAGAGAGGTAGGCTAAATTAAATCAACTTTATTTTGTCTTTTTAATATAATACTAATTTAATAATGTGTAGATATGTGTATTAATTGTGTATTTATTTTAAATATGTGTTTAATTTTGTCATCTTAATTTTTATATAAATTGAAAAAAACAGTAGAGAGAATGAAAAAGGGATGGAAGAGTAAAACTATGTTTCAAGGGCTGTGTTCACTAATCACAAATTTGTCAAACAAGTAAAATAATCAAAATTTTATGACTATTAACTTAAGTTTAAGATTTAGATGTCAAGTGACTTTAGATAGTGAAGAAGACTTTGTATGTGATGTGTCAAATAATGGGTCACACTCTCAAAGTTTTGTGGTCAAGACTTCAGAATATGGACTGTAGGGCTCTTCCTTGTACCCGAATTCCCACTAAATGAAGCTGATGGACAGTAACACTCACAAATCTGTACTACTAACAATAAATTTGAGATCATTCCAGAATTACAGTATGATTAATAAACTTGGGTAAACCTTGTGACCTTACTGTGAATCTTAATTTAAATGTAATCAGAGATGTGTAAAACTTTGATTTCCAAAGCTGCCAACACGTAAAATCTACCTATGCGATTTCCAGCCTCTCTTTTTTCACACCAGCTGGCTTCAGTGAAATTATTTTGTGTCCCTGCTGGGTCATAATGAAATGAATTTTCACTCTGTTTGAAACTCATGCAGATCCCCCCCCCCAAATTGAAACCGAAGTGAAGTGTATAAGATGTCTGCCACAGAGCCAGTACCAATCTATATATTTTTTTTCTCCAAAGTGATTGCTAACTGAAACAGCAGGCTTCATAATTGTATAACCTCAGCAGACCTGTTATTCTCTCAGACTATTTGAGGGCAAATGGGCAGCATGATAAAAGTGAAGGGCTATTGCTAATTGTGTTGAAATAAGGGGATGTTAACTATAGATTTATCAGGTTAGAATTAGTGTTGACGGAGGATATGGCTTAAATTATCCTGAGTCAAGTTATCAGATTCAATTCTGTTTCCTGTAATGGCAGATGATTAAAAAGTGACAAATTGCAATCTTTATTTTGTTTTAAATTTAAAATGAATTTAAAGTTACAAGATATTTTATATATTTTTTGAATATGAGATAAAAAATTATCTTAGAAACAATTTGTTTTTATATATTGAAAAGGTATAACAGCAGAAATTAGGAAATTGTTCTGGACAAGTGAATTTCTGAGAAAATTATTTTGGATTAATATTGTAAATATTTTCTTAAAAAATAAATGAGACAGGTGTAAACAAAGATAATATGACTCCAATTTATTTGAATACTTATTTTATATTTTTATTATATTTATTAGCATATAATTTATTTTCCAATTTCAAACAAAATGGTAAAATTTATTCATCCAACATCTTTTCTTTTTTATCATGACAGTTGATTTAAAAGTGTATGGAGTGTGTGTTATCTAATAAAGTGTGGCTGACTTCTCCATCTCAGTTTCCATAGCCAATATTTTTTTTAAGTTTTTTTTTTTTGTTTTTGTTTTTTTTACAGGGACAGAGAGAGAGAGAGTCAGAGAGAGGGATAGGTAGGGACAGACAGACAGGAACAGAGAGAAATGAGAAGCATCAATCATTAGTTTTTCGTTGCCATTGCGACACCATAGTTGTTCATTGATTGCTCTCTCATATGTGCTCTGAACGCGGGCCTTCAGCATATCGAGCAACCCCTTGCTGGAACCAGCGACCTTGTATCGAAGCCGGCAAGCTTTTTGCTCAAGCCAAATGGGCCCGCACTCAAGCTGGCGAACTCGGGGTCTTGAACCTGGGTCTTCTGCATCCCAGTCGGATGCTCTATCCACTGCGCCACCGCTTGGTCAGGCCAATATTATTTGAAATGGTTTCTGGTTTAAGTAGGTGAGGTACTCTTGGTTTTATTTACTGTGATGATTTTATACATGTATATCAACATTTTATTCCATCATTTTTTTATGAATATAATCAGTTCAGCTATAACACTTGTTTTGAAAAACAATTTTTTTCATGGGAATTATTTGAACATAATTTTGCAGGCTTCTGTGTGATTTCTTCTGTGGGAATCACTAAGTCAATAAAGAATACTACAGACAGCTGGACCAAACAGAAACGCACACAGAGGTACACCAAGAAAGGAGGAGCATCACTCATCCACATCTGCTGTTACAATTGCCTGTCTGATTTCACAGAATCTGCCTTCCACCATTTGGCAACAATTATTAAGCTAAAACTCTGGCAACCATCAGACCTGTCACCCTCCCCTCTCTTGTATTTTCTCTTTTCCTTTCTGCCTCTTATGAATTGTTCCACTATGTTCTCTGTTCTGTCTCTCCCTTTAACTCTCTTTCTCTCATTCATTTTATATTTACCTCTTGTTTACTTACTTTTACAAGCAAAGTGTACAGTATTTGACAAGAAAACTCAATTATTTTTAAGGTGAAGTGTAATATTTATTTGTAGTCTTTATTTCTTAACCATGTAACCTACATACAATTAGGCTAAGATTTTACTTGGATGTCTACTGCTATTGTAGCTAATGATACACTGATGGCAATTTTGAGCATTGTATATATCTAATCCCATTTCTCATAAACTTTGTGGCTTTTATTGCATAATTTTGTACAATGCAGTGTTTTTTAGAAACACATATATATTTGTAGAGTGGTAATGGCTATATTACCCTTTGCAAACTAGTTCAAAGTTTACCCAGGAGAGAGACATTATTTTTATTATTCTGTTTAAGACACAAATCTATCCTCTGTCTCTGAAGGAGACCTTATCTCTATCTCCTAAGATTTTTAAAAATATATACAAACATTCTTAAAATATTATTCTAGAACAAAAGCTGTCAATGCCTCTGAACAAAATATACAGGAAAATAGACACCCATTGAAAAATTTCTCCCAATAAATTTCTTCCTACCGGCTAGTATAAGACCACCTTTTCTACCATGCTTCCCCTACATTCCAGTGGAATGTCCCCCAGAATATGCTATCCAGCTACTCTAAGGAGATCTCCAGGGAAGGATAGTAATTGGGTGATCATCTTAACCAGTTCCTCCACTGGTGCATTTATCTTGGTAAACCAGCCCTAAACTGGGCTAAACCCCCAGCTACTGACACATAATATTAATATTGATAGTGTCATAGTGTTTATTAGACATGGGTCTCTTATATGCAAACAAAACTTACAAGGACACTCCACTTAAGAATGCCAACTTAAACATCATCTCTAACTCTCAGATACACTAGACACTGTTACCAACTCTAAAAGGCATTTTTATTCTATGTAGACATACTGTATGTATTACCTAATCTGATTCATGTTACAGATTGAGTGGGGATTCAGATTAATAAGGTTAAATTTTATTCTTTTATTAGCAATATTTCTGATATCTTTATAAGTTGAACTTAGCAAACTATGTAAACATATCAGGCACACAGAACACCATTCTATTCACGGGAGGATGTTTATTGACAGTGCTCAAATTGGTCTTTAGAAATTTCTTTGTTTTTTCGACAATAGCTAGGCAGCCATTTTTTACATTTAACACACTCTTTTTATATGTGTAAATACATTCAGTACAGAGCAGTCCAACTGTTTTCTGGAGTTTTTATCATTGTGTTTTTTAATATATAACTGCTGGGCTATTATGTCTAAATGTTTTAGTTTAATAATTTAAAGTTCTTTTATTACTCATATGTCAATAACTTTAGAGAATATCAATATCTCTTTCACCATACTTCATAAAATTAGTGGTGAATATTTATATTTTCAATATGTTTATTTGATATTATTTTGCTTCTCTGGGTTTATAAAATTTGCTTATTTTTTATTAGGTGATATAATTTTCTTACAATATATATATATATATATATATATATATATATATATATATATATATATGGGATTAATTCAAGATATTTAGAAATAGTAATAAAGTAACAGTATAAAATAGAAATCAAAATAAGAAAATGAATGGAGAATAAAAAAAGAGTGACTATATGAAGTTGTGTAAACTACTTCAATTATCTTTTTTATGTTTTACTTATTAATTGTTGGTAGTCCATCAAATACTGAAAAGTGTTGAGGTTGTTATTTTCATGTATAATGATAATATAATTTCAAAATAATCTTCAATGCATTTCTTTTCTTGGCAAAATTTTCTTTTCTTATTGCCCTTTGGCCATCGGGCAAGCATAAAGCAGGGGTTTTAAGGAGGGAGGATGGTGTCCTGTAAAGGTCTTTTCACCAGGAAGGAAGAGAAGAAGCACGGTCTTCTTGGTAGAGTTGATGAAGAAAAGAAAGTTGGAAAGTTATGAGAAAGGCTCTTTTCTTAAAAATCTAACATTTCCACCTACTGAGAATTTAGCTTGAAGGAGAAAGTTGTGAAGTGCAAACACACCTGCAGGTTTTGCGTAGAAAGATGGTGAAAACAGAGAGAATCTTCGGTTTTACTTCGTATTTTGAGGAGGATATCTGATAGAATACCTTAAATCAATGTGGAATAACTTAAAGATATGATATTTAATAAAGTACCTGGTTTTATTATGGCCTGCATAAGGCATGCACATGGTTTAGAAGTTTTAACATGATATACTATGGGCACAGGAGGAGGAAATCTGAAGTCATCTGAGAATGAAGGATCTAGGTGTTAACTCTGGGACTTTTGCAGTGCAAGATGAGATTATTTCACTGATACACAGATCAAAGTTGGGACAAAATGGGGCAGTGCCTGAATCACAGAGGGCCCATATTGTCCGTGACTACTTGGTAAGTTCAGGTAAAAGAAACAACAGCCTGGGAGTTTACACCAAAGAAACTGATGATAAGTTGCCCTAGAAACCCATAGCAGCAGATAGCAGCAGATAGTGAGGACATAGCTCAATGCTCAGACACTGCAGAGATAAGTTACATTTCAACATGTCAGCAGGATAAAGCAGAGTGGGGAATACACCATTAGGTATCACTGTCTTTAAGAGACTCCGGAAAAAAATCTATAAGAGAGTCTCATTCTAGTTTTCTTTATTTTCTCATTTAAAATCTTTCCTTTATCTGACTCTCAGAGAGCTATACATCTCAGTGGTAATCAGGCCTTCAAATAAACCACTTAAAACAATAAAAAAAGTGTTGGAAAATATACTTGAGGTAAAAAAAAATTAGCATCATTATTGAACAATGTAGTGAGTGTGGACTCTCTTTACCATTTTAAAAATATATTTTTAAAAAGTAGCAATCAAAACAGTGTTATAGTAGAGAAACAAATGTCTATATTTGTAGAAATTTTGTATAAAATAGATATTGTAATATTATATTAATAAGCATATGTTCAATAGATTTTTTTTGGTTAAAAGCTTAAAAATTAAATTAGCTACTTCATATTATTCACAAAGTTAAAAAGTATAAAATACTAAAAATAAAAGTAATATGTAAGACCATTAAAATTATAAATTCTTGTGATAATTTAGCTAATTCTGTCCCAGGTTAAAAGACAATTTCAACCATTTCTATTCTGTTCCATCTTCTTCATAATGTGAAGTTTTCTTCCTTATCACCATTTCTGAAAAGTGAGAATTTAGTACAAAAATTAATATATGATAGGTTTTCTATAAATTTTTTTGATTATAGACTTATAGTTGTCTGTGAAGGAACTTCTGACCACTGCTCTCCACAAGTGGATTGGGTATTGGCCATTGAAGATACTTACTTAATGATCTCTTGGTGCTGAGTCAATTTTCACTCAATAACCTGGCCCTTGAAATAGAATATGATCTATTACCACTTAAAGAATTCTAGTCACACTGTTTTTTTTTTCTCTATGGTTTTAGGTATCTCTTGATCTCCTTTTCCTCTTCTTAAATTTAATTTATGTAATTGATGAGAGAGAGATAACTCTACCCTTATTTCATATGTCTTTCTGTGTAATATTTTGAGAATATTTTAAAAACAATGCTGAAATTATAATTTCTAGTTTTCATAAATAGCTAAGATTACATTTGTTATTTTAGAGATTTGCACATATTTCTCCATTTACTTCTGATATCATATGTCACATAAAAATATAAAGCATATTTAATTACAGAATGTTAAATATCATTATATAATTTAAATATAGTTCTATAATAACTGTAAACTTCCTTTAAATTGTATTCTTTGTCATTCTTGCTAAACTCAGTAAAAGTCCTTCTTTAGAGGATTTGCATTTTTCTTTATCTAGAAATGTGTTTATTTTGTTTATTTATTTATTTTTTTGTTTTCACTGTAACTTCCATTTTGTTCTTTCATTAATTTTTGGGAAGGCATTCTGGAATGTAGAGAAGTCATAAATTAGTCTTATTTATCTTGCATATATATTACCTTTGTCATATGTACTTCAGGTCTCTCAAATCCCATATTCTATTTTGTCAGATATCTGAGCTTGAGACTGTGGCTCACAATATTGTTAACTGTGTCTTGTTTTGTTATTTTGTCCTCTATAGTTAATATAGCAAAATACCAAAATACAAGGTCACATTAAAAAAATTGTTTTTATATATTAACAAGGAACATGTTGAAAAACAAATCAATATGCAACATTGCATACAATAACATTAACAATATCAAATACTTAGGATAAATTTAGCAAGAGATGTGCAGAACCCTTAGATGGAAGACTGCAGACTTTACTAAAAGAAAAAGAGATCTAAATAGAATGATACACCATTTATATACATAGAAATTCTCAGTATTGGTAAGGTTTCTATTTTTTTTTTAATTGATCTACCAATCCAAAGCAGAATTTAACAAATCTAAGCATAAAATAGCCTGTGACATAGCAATCATACTCCCAGACTGCTCAAGGGAAACTAGGACATAGTTCCAACAAAATTCTAAGAATGTTTATAACGATATTTTACAAAATGGCCAAAGTTTGAACTAACCCAAACGTCCATAGTAGATAGAATGAGCAATTTCATTACTATAATATGGATGATCTCCCATACATAATCTTAATAAAAAGGATTAGGCAAGAAAGATGCAAAGCAGTATAATTCCATTTATATAAATTTCAAATCAATCAAAATCAACCTAACATTATAAAAAGTAGAACAATGGCTAGCCTTATGTCAAGGGAGGTAGCAGTATTACTAATTTACAGTAGGACCAAGAAACTTTCTTGAGTTAAATGTGTTTTTTATATCTCAATACAGTATTGATTGCATGAAGATATTCATATACAAAAACTTATCCATGTATAACTTTAATATCTTTGCAATTTAAGAAAATGAAAAAAATCACTCATCAGACTCTTTTACATACCATTGTGTAAGGTCAATCTCAAAGAGATTTTAAAATACACCACTTCCCAGGCATATTAGCTAATGAATTATAGGAACTAGATTTCAGGGTAATACAATAAGAGACTACTAGCAAGTAATTGAGCTAGAATAAAGTATATAAAGGATAGTGGATTAGTTCTGTTTTATAATTTAGGAAGAGATTAGCAGATAATAACCAGGATTAGGAGACAGTTGAAAATACTTTATTCAACTAAGATCTTTGGCAGTAATACAAAATATGAAAAAGTCTTCATTAAAGCAATTTAAGAACTGGCATAAGACTATAATTTTATTTATAGTTAGAAAATGTTGTCAATCAATGGAACTATTTCATTGTACATAGAGTCACTCTTTTATTTGTCTTCCATCTGCAGTCAGTCATTAATCTGTGTAAAAAAATATGGCTCTTACACTTGAACTGAAGATATAAGACATTTTTAATCATTCTATTGAAATGAAAAATTAAAAAATCTTAAAACCACAGGGAAACCATGGTAAATACATTAAAATTTTATATAGTAAATTCACACTTGAATTAATGACATCTTATGATGAATCTTCTTCCAATAAATAGAACAATTTAGCCAATCAAGGTATCGTTACTTTTTCTCATTCTTTCAAATTTGTGTTGTCAATTATAGTTGTAAAAGATAAATAAAATTTTCAAATCCTCTTCTTCACAAAACCAACCCTCCATGTCTTATTGTATATACTTCTATCTCACCTGAAAATCTAGAAAAGTTTTGGAATAGATGCCCTTTTCTTCACTGTTCTCACAGTCCAGGAATTCCTTGACATTTCTATTAAAATAATATTTCAAAAATGTAAATATGGCCACTCTTAATTTTTTTGATAACTTCTCAAATGTGTTACAATCATATAATTAGACTTTATTTTACATAATTGTATAGTATCTGTGCACTGACAGCCTGCTTTCTTTACCAGTAAGAGTCCTCTGCCTTTAATTACTAAGAGGATTGTGACCACATACAGAGCTAATTTTTAAACTTTATTGTGTGGTGGAGTCACTAAAATTGTTTTAAAAAAGTCTGTTTCTATTTCCCCTTATCTCTCCAACCCAGGGCAAGGAGATTCTTATTTAAGGGGTGTGGGGTAGGACCTGGGCATTAGGATATTTTTAAAGTCTCTTCAGTTGGTTCTAATATGGAAAAACCCCTTAAACTTACTAAAGAGAAGGAGCATATTTCAAAAGCCATACTTAATGCCATTTAATGTGAATTAGGGGTAATAAAAGAGTAATAACCTGCAAGGGATGCAAATAACTAGAAAGGGAACAATTAATTAGAATAAAGAGAACACATATTTAGGGAAAAGAAGTTTACAGAGAAGAAAACTACAAATTTAATAGAAAAAAAGAATGTAGTTATTTAAGAAATTTCAATTGTTTCAATTTTTTTTCTCAGAATACTTACCAGTTAAGACATGCCATAGAACCTTATGAGTCACTGTGATTATAATCACTGATAATTAGAAGAAAATACTTTCAATCATTTTCCACAATTTATCTTTTGTCTAAGCTACATCAAATAGGCCTTGGCTACTTGAAGAAAGCCACTTCCTTGACCATTCCAGTGGCACTAGATAGGGAAGTGGCTGAAGCATTCTGCTGTAAATATGTCTGCATACCAAACATGGCAGCCAAGTTCCTGTGAAAAAGAAAGTTAATGAGCACAGACTTCTTGAGTGTTTTAAATAGCCAGGTTGAAGTTTGAGTTTATAAATGTAATGGTTTTTTTGTTTTTGTTGTTAAAAATTTAGCAGTTAAAGGACAAAAGAAAGAAAATTGAAAAAAGTGAGAGTACTATTTTACCAGAGTTGTAGGACATATTCTAACTAGTTTTGATTTTGAAGAATTACCTGAAGTAAGTCTACATTCTAAGATGGAGTCAAACAAGATAGGGGAAGAAAAAGAACTGAGGGGTTGTTTATCCTGGATTAAGAATTTGGATAATAAATATCAGTGACCGAGTTGAATTTTAAATTTATATTCAGAACTGCCTTCAGTTGATAAAAGGCTTTTGGTTGTGTGTCTATATACAGACTAGATAAAAGTAATTTTTGAGCTTTAATCACCTTCATATACACTGAGTTCTGTTGATCTAGCTGGATCACAGACCCAAGAATTGTTAGATACCTCTAATTAATGCATAAATTCACTGATCACTTTATGTGCTATAGGATGCATTTTCTTTAAAAAGGTAGTGGATTAAAATTATTGGAATAAACATCTGATTTCAGTCCTCACAAAACTGAACATTAATACTGTGGATGCATGGTGTTCTTTAAACACTATATGAAAAATAAACAAATTGCTGAACTACAAAATGGCTCTTCCCTAAGGGCATTATAATGCAGGTAATTCAATTGTTTTGTTTTACTATTCACTATTTTTGAAACACAAATATAATTAGAATAAGAATAAGGAATATAATAAGCTGTTCAAAAGATATTTTATTCTACAAAAAATAGTTGATAATTCTTTTTAATGAAAATTTTGTAAACTTCCATTTAATAATTTGTGGGAACATATTGTTTTCAACTTTCTCCTAAAAAGTATAACAAAATTAACTCTTTAAACTATAATGTGAAGACCATCCTGAAGAGTTCAAGTATTGAAAAAACATTTTAGATTCAGGCTATAATCAATCTAGTCACGCATAGACTTTTTTCTCAAATTATTTTATTTTACTAAGAATAAAGTAATGACATGTGTCTGCTTTATGAACTGGTGCAAAATAAACATTTCTAAAATGAAACATATTATTCATTTTTCAGAGGTTTTAATTAGGATAACACACTCAAATGTTATTATGTGCCCACATTACATAAAATGTTGTCAATGTACTCTGCACTTTTTTCCTCTTTTTCCTTGGTGGATGAAGGGAGTGGGTGTTTGTGTTTGTTTTGTGAAGTAAATAAAGCATTTTATCAGTTTTATAAGGCAATCTCTTAAAAACTGAATAGATATTTTCTGGAACTTGAAAGAAACTACATCAAATGAACATTAAAGAATAATGAAGAATCAAATCAGTACCTGAAGAACCAATGGTAACTGGAAACTTGGTCATATAAAGTGATTCTATTATAACCTCTACACATATAAGAAAACTGAGTTCTAAAATGTTAGTTAGGTTGACCAGCTTTACAGACCTAATTATGGGATAGTCAGGGCCTAGCCCTAAGCAATATGCTTGCAGAATCTATGTCATTAAACATTATATAATAATATGTATAAAAACACATGCCTGTCTGTAGCTGTAGATATTACATAATAATACAATATATGTTTAAAATATTATTATATAATAAATAATATAAAAGTTTATATTGATATATAATATATAACAGAATACAAATAATGTTATATAATAATATAGAATATTAAAAATGATAGTAAATATAATATTTTATGACATAGATTTTGCATACAGCTTGCCTAGGGTTTGTACCCTAACTCTGTTACTAAGTTTGTGATGTTGGGCAAATTACTTAACCATTTAGCACTCAGCTTCCTCATCTGTATAAGGGCCAAAGTAATGAACTGTTTCATATGGCCATTATAAGTACTGAGTTAATATTTCCAAAGTGCTTAGAATAAGCATAACCCACAGAAATGACTATATAGATACATTCTCAATATAAAATAAAAGGCAGCTACTGTTTCAAGTATTATGATTCTCATGTTTGTTTCTCTACATTCTTTTTCAGTTTTTTCTCTTTCTCTATAGTTTGGCTTTGTCTGATTTTTTAAAATAAGTTTTGGCCACATATGGCTATGCCAGCAATCAGCATACAGATAAAATTTGTTTTGGGGGTGATGACTAGTCAAAAGTTTAAGGTAACAGTATTTCTATTGGCAAGACTTACCTCAAGAATCTAGTGGTGATTTCATCAGCTACAGACAGTACATTTGTTCTTTTATACATTGTTTATAAAATAAATAATTAACTATTTGCATTTAATTTTATACCTTGAAGGCATGCTCTGTAATACTTAAATTTTATATAAGTTCATTAATAAACTACTTGCTAGTTCTTAAAACAGTAGTATTTCAGAGTTCACATGACAAATAATTACTGCAGATATAAATTGGGGGTCATTCATTTGTGAATTGCAATATGTAAATGTCTCCAAGCCTAATTACTGGAAAATTACAGTAAAAACACTCTTTATATACATATTCATTACTCTAATGAAGTGGTTTGCCAAATAACTCACCACAAATTAGATCTGTAAAGATAAAATTAATCTGACCAGCATTCATAAATCAAAAGCAAGAATGAAAAAATTCAAGATAACAAATGTCTCAGTATAGTACGAACGATATTTTGATAACAGAATGAAGTCTCTTCCTAATAATTATAAACATTTAAACCTTAAGCCAGTGATGATATGTGAGTTAGGAAAGTTGGCAATGTTTCCAACTTATGTGCCTCAGCCAGCTTTCTTTTACTACATACAGAAAATGTTCATTATTTGTGATTCCATATTTGCAACCTTTCCCACTAACTGAAATTTATATCTAACTGCAAAATCAACACTCACAGAACTTGAGCATGGAGCAGCAAAAAGTTGGAGTTACTCAAAGTCCTGTTTCCCAAGAGACAAACCTTCTGCTTGCTTGTTTCAGCTCTCACACTTTAAACAATTGTCATTTCCATAGTCTATTTTCAAATTTAGGGGCTTTTAAAAAGTGTTTTTCTGTTTAAAATGACTCCTAAACATAGTACTGAGGTGCTGTTTAGTATTCTTAAGCACAAAAAGGCTACGATGTGCTTTATGGATAAAATACATATGTTAGGTAAGCTTCTTTAGGCATTAATAATGGTGCTCTTGGTTGAGTTCAATGTTAATGAATCAAAATCAACAACATGATACATTCAAAAAGAAAAGAAAGGAAAATTGCTGGTCGGTTAACGAGTTGCTCTAGAAAGTTTGAAAATAAGATCTACAGTATGTGAAAAAGGTATGGGGAAAATAGAAAACTTACATTTGTGGATTCATGACATGGTAACCCAATTAGAAAAGCTTAGTGGAGACCATTGCTGTAAGTTTAAAAGGCAAAGAAGTTTTAGGTCACATTACTCAGGGTGAGAAAAAGATTAAAACAATTTTACTACTGATTTATTCTTCCTATACAAATAAAAACATTTAACCTCAATACAACTTTTAATCAATCACAGAACTTCTTTAACAACATGGTTTTAAATTCTGTTTATTTCTTGTTTCTTTTTTCAAAATTTTGTACCCAGTACTTTCTATCAATCTTGCTTTAAAAGAAATTGACTGTAGAGAAACATAACATCCATTTTCAGCTATTACTATAATTGCTACAACTTTTTATTATCTAGAGAAAGAAACAATGACAAGAAGGAGAAAGGAAATCAACCTAAGTAAACATATATTGTTATATGACTTTCATTGTTGGCTGGTGGTAGGTGCTGAGAAACCTGTTTCTGCCTTGAGTCATTTTATAGCTAATTAATTTCTTTAGCTTCCCTGTGAGAAGAAGAAATAATAAACTATTCTAGTAGTGTTGACGGAGAAAAAAAAAAGAAAGGTACTAAACTATTACTCCAAATATCAGTGCCAGCTGACCAGTTTCAACAATCTCCTTCTAAAATATGCCTATTTTTAGTCTTTTTATTTACTTAAGAAATATAATTTTTCCCGACCAGGCAGTGTTACAGTGGATAAAGCATCGGACTGTGATGCGGAAGACCCAGGTTCGAAACCCCGAGATCGCCAGCTTGAGCACAGGTCCATCTGGCTTGAGCAAAAGCTCGGCAGCTTGGACCCAAGGTCACTGGCTCCAGGAAGGGGTGGCTCGGTCTGCTGAAGGCCCGCGGTCAAGGCACATGTGAGAAAGCAATCAATGAACAACTGAGGTGTCACAACAACAACAAAAAACTAATGATTGATGCTTCTCATCTCTCTCCATTTCTGTTTGTCTGTCCCTGTCTATCTCTCTCTCTGACTCTCTCTCTGTCCCTGTAAATTTATATATATAATTTAAATTATATGCTATGTAAAAGGTAATCATATTCTAAAAACTTCTTTACGTGTTCACTTTTAAAATACATTTTCAGTGCTGAAAACCATAACTGATAGTTAATGCACTCCGAATGCTATTCTTCTTATTTTATTATTATTATTAATTTAAATGGGGTGACATTGATAAATCAGGGTACATATGTTCATAGAAAACATCTCCAAATTATTTTGACATTTGACTATGATGCATGCCCATCACCCAAAGTCAAATTGTTTTCCGTCACCTTCTATCGTTATTTTTTTTACTTTTTATCAAATTTTAATTAGATAAGTTTCTTTTTTATTATTAATTTTAATGGGTTGACATTGATAAATCAGGGCATGTATGTTCCGAGAAAATATTTCCAGGTTATTATGACATTTGATTATATTGCGTACCCATCAAAAAAAGTCAAATTGTCCTCGTACTTCCTCTCTGGTTTTATTTGTGCCCCTATTCTCTCCCTACCTCCTCCCGCTCCTCCCCATCCCTCCCACCTCACCCCCCGGAAGTCAGTACATTCTTGTCTATGTCTCTGAGACTCATTTTTATGTCCCATCTATATACAGACTCATATAGTCTTTAGTTTTTCTGATTTACTTACTTCATTCAGTATAATGTTATCAAGGTTCATCCATGTTGTTATAAATGATCTGATGTCATCATTTCTTATGGCTGAGTAGTATTCCATAGTATATATGTACCAAAGTTTTTTAATCCACTTGTCCTCTGACGGACACTTGGGCTGTTTCCAGATCTTCGCTATTGTGAACAATGCTGCCATTAACATGAGGGCGCATTTCTTCTTTACGAACACTGCTATGGTGTTCTTGGGGTATATTCCCAAAAATGGGATAGCTGGGTCAAAAGGCAGTTCGATTTTTAATTTTTTGCGGAATCTCCATACTGTTTTCCATATTGGCTGCACCAGTCTGCATTCTCACCAGCAGTGCAGGAGAGTTCCCTTTTTTTCACATCCTTGCCAGTACTTATTCTATGTTGTTTTGCTGATGAGTGCCATTCTGACTGGTGTGAGGTGATATGTCATTGTGATTTTTATCTGCATTTCTCTAATGATTAGTGATGATGAGCATTTTTTCATATGCCAATTGGCCATCTGTATGTCCTCTTTGGACAAATTTCTATTCATTTCTATTGCCCATTTTTTGATTGGATTGTTTGTCTTCCTGGTGTTGAGTTTTATAAATTCTTTATAAATTTTGGTTATTAACTCCTTATCAGACGTATTGTCAAATATGTTCTCCCATTGTGTGGTTTGTCTTTTTATTCTGTTCTTATTGTCTTTAGCTGTGCAAAAACTTTTTAGTTTGATATAGTCCCATTTGTTTACCTTGCCTTTTATTTCATTTGCCTGTGGAAATAAATCGGCAAATATATTGCTGCTACAAATATCAGAGAGCTTACTGCTTATGTTTTATTCTAAGATGCTTATGGTTTCACGGCTTACGTTTAAGTCTTTTATTCATTTTGAGTTTGTTTTTGTGAATCGTGTAAGTTGATGGTCTAGTTTCATTTTTTTTGCTAGTAGATGTCCAATTTTCCCAACACCATTTGTTAAAGAGGCTGTCTTTACTCCATTGTATGCTCTTTCCTCCTTTTTCAAATATCAGTTGTCTTTAAAGGTGTGGGTTTATTTCTGAGTTCTCTGTTCTGTACCATTGATATATGTGTCTGTTCTTATGCCAGTACCAGGCTATCTTGAGTACAATGGCCTTGTAATATACCTTGATTTCCAGAAGAGTGATACCTCTTGCTTAATTTATTCTTTTTAAGATGGCTGATCTTTTCGTGTTCTTTTTTCATTCCATATAAATTTTTGGAATTTATATTCCATATCTTTGAAGAATGTCATTGGTATTTTAATTGGTATTAAACTGAATTTATAAATTGCTTTGGGTAATATAGACATTTTAATGATGTTTATTCTTCCTAACCATGAGCACGGTATATGCTTCTACTTGTTTGTATCTTTCTTGATTTCTTTTATCAATGTTTTATAATTTTCCGAGTACAAGTCCTTAACCTCCTTGGTTAAATTTACTCCTAGGTACTTTATTTTTTTGGGTTGTAATAGTGAAAGGGATTGTTTTCTTAAATTCTTTTGCTGACAGTTCATTGTTGGTATATAAAAATGCCTCTGATTTCTGAAGTATTTATTTTATATCCTGCCACCTTGCTGAATTCATTAATCAGGTCCAGTAGTTTTTGACTGTGACTTTAGGGTTTTCTATATACAATATCATATCATCTGCCAATAATGACTGTTTTTCTTCTTCTTTTCCAATTTGGATGCCTTTTATTTCTTCTTTTCTGATTGCTGTGGCTAAGACTTCCAGAACTATGTTGAATAAGAGTGGTGAAAGAGGACACCCCTGCCTGGTTCCTGATTTGAAAAGGATTGCTTTTCATTTTTGCCCAGTTAGTATGATGTTGCCTGTGGGTTTGTTGTAGATGGCTTTATCATGTTAAGAAATGTTCTCTGTATTCCCACTTTACTGAGAGTTTTGATCATGAATGGGTGCTGGATTTTATCAAATGCTTTTTCTGCATCTATTGAAATTATCATGTGATTTTTGTCCTTCCTTTGGTTTATGTGGTGAATCACATTGATTGATTTGCGAATATTGAACCAGCCTTGCCTCTGCAGAATAAATCCCACTTGGTTATGGTGTATGATGTTTTTAATATATTGCTGGAAACGGTTCCTAATATTTTGTTGAGAATTTTAGCATCGAAATTTATCAGGAATATTAGCCTATAATTTTCTATATTTGTGTTGTCTTTGCCTGGTTTTCGGATCAGAATTATGCTTGCCTCATAAAAGGAGTTTGGAAGTCTTCCTTCCTCTTGAATTTTTTGAAATAGCTTGAGGAGGATAGGAGTTAGTTGTTCTTTGAATTTTTGGTAGAATTCACTTGTGAAGCCATCAGGCCCAGGGCTTTTCTTTGTTGGGAGTTTTTTGATAACTGTTTCAATCCCCTTTTATTGCAATTGGTCTGTTTAGATTTTCTGACTCTTTCAGATTGATTTTTGGAAGATTATATGATTTAAGAAATTTGTCCATTCCACCTAGGTTGCCTAATTTTTTGGCATAGAGTTCTTCATAGTAATTTCTCGTTGTGTCAATTGTTATTTCTCCACTCTCATTTCTAATTTTATGTATTTGAGTTCTCTCTTTTTTCTTGGTGAGTCTAGTTAAATGTTCATCAACCTTATTTACCTTTTCAAAGAACCAGCTCCTGGTTTCATTGATCTTTTGTATTGTTACCTTAGCCTCTATGTCATTTATTTCTGCTCTGATCTTTATTATTTCCTTTCTTCTACTAGTCTTTGGCTTTATTTGCTGTTGTTTTAGATGCAGAATCAAGTTGCTTATTTTAGCTTTTATGGTATGCCTGTAGTGCTATAAACTTCCCTCTCAGTACTGCTTTTGCTATGGCACATAAATTTTGAATTGATGTATGTTCATTATCATTGATATCTAGAAACTTTTTTATGTCTTCTTTGATCTCATTGTCAATCCATTCGTTATTTAATAACATGCTATTTAGTTTCCAAGTGTTTGAGTATTTCTCAGTTTTTCTTTCGTGGTTAATTTCTAGTTTCATGCCATTGGTATCAGAGATATTCTTGATATAATTTCAATCTCCTTAAATTTGTTGAGACCATCTTTGTGTACTAATATGTGGTCCATCCCAGAGAATGTACTATGACCGCTTGAAAAGAATGTATATTCTACTGCTTTAGGGTGAAAAGTTCTGAAGATATCTATTAAATCAAGTTAATCTAGTGTATCCTTTAAGTCTGCTGTTTCTTTGTTAATTTTTTTTCTTGAGGATCTATCTGGTCATGTTAGTGGAGTATTGAAATTCCCTACTATTATAGTATTGCTGTTCATCTCCATCTTTATATCTATCAAAGTCTGCTTTATGTATGTCGAAGCTCCTATGTTTGGTGTATAGATATTTATATGGTTATATCTTCCTGTTGAATTGTTTCCTTTATCATTATGTACTGTCTTTCTATATCTCTTACTACAGCCTTTGTTTTAAATTTCATCTTGTCAGATATAAGTATTGCTACCCTGGCTTCTTTTTTTTCATTTCCATTTGCATAAAATATTTTTTCCATCCTTTTACCTTCAGTCTATGTGCATCTTTTTTTTTAAGGTGTGTCTCTTGTAGAGAGCATATTTATGGGTCCTGTTTCTTTATCCACACAGCTACCTTATGTCTTTTGATTGCATCATTTAATCCATTTACATTTAATGTTATTATTGATATGTATTTGTTTATAGCCATTTAACTTTTTAAAGCTGTATTCTTCTTTTGCTATATTCTTTTCCCCCTTTGAACTATTTACAACAGGCCTTTTAGCTTCGCTTGCAGAATTGGTTTGGTTTTAATAAATTACTTGAGGGTTTTTGTTGTCTGGGAAGCTCTTTATTTCTCCTTCAATTTTAAAAAATTAGCCTTGCTGGATAATGTAGTCTTTGTTGTAGGATCTTGTTCTGCATTACTTTGAATATATCTTGCCTTTCACTTCTGGCATCAAGTGTTTCTGTTGAGAAGTCAGATGTCATTTTTATGGGGACTCCTTTGTAGGTGATAGCCTTTTTTTCTCTAGCAGCTTTTAATTTTTTTTTAATATATATTTTATTATTATTAATTTTAATGGGGTGACATCAATAAATCAGGGTACATATGTACAATGAAAACATCTCCAGGTTATCTTATCATTCAATTGTGTTGCATACCCATCACCCAAAGTCAAATTGTCCTCTGTCACCTTCAATCTGGTTTTCCCTGCGTCCCTCCCCTCCTACCTATCCCACTCTTCCCTCCCTCCCCCATCCCATAACCACCACTCTCTTGTCCATGTCTCATACCCTCACTTTCATGTCCCACCTATGTATGAAATTATGCTGTTCTCAGTTTTTCTTTTTTTCTGATTTACTTATTTCACTCCGTATAATGTTATCAAGGTACATCCATTTTGTTATAAATGATCCGATGTCATCGTTTCTTATGGCTGAGTAGTATTCCATAGTATATATGTACCATAGCTTTTTAATCCACTCGTCTTCTGACGGATACTTGGGCTGGTTCCAGATCTTCGCTATTGTGAACAATGCTGCCACGAACGTGGGGGCGCATTTCTTCTTTTCGAACAGTGCTATGGTGTTCTTAGGGTATATTCCTAAAAGTGGGATAGCTGGGTCAAAAGGCAGTTCAATTTTTAATTTTCTGAGGAATCTCCAAACTGTTTTCCAAAGTGGCTGCACCAGTCTGCATTCCCACCAGCAGTGCAGAAGGGTTCCCTTTTCTCCACATCCTCGCCAGCACTTATTCTGTGTTGTTTTGCTGATGAGTGCAATTCTGACTGGTGTGAGGTGATATCTCATTGTGGTTTTAATTTGCATTTCTCTAATGATTAGTGATGTTGAGCATTTTTTCATATGCCTATTGGCCATCTGTATGTCCTCTTTGGAGAAATTTCTATTCATTTCTTTTGCCCATTTTTTGATTGGGTTGTTTGTCTTCCTGGTGTTGCGTTTTATAAGTTCTTTATAAATTTTAGTTATTAACACCTTATCAGATGTGCTGCCGAATATGTTCTCCCATTGTGTGGTTTGTCTTTTTATTCTGTTCCTATTGTCTTTAGCTGTGCAAAAACTTTTTAGTTTGATATAGTCCCATTTGTTTATCTTGCCTTTTATTTCAGTTGCCCATGAAGATAAATCGGCAAATATACCGCTGCTACAGATGTCGGAGAGCTTGCTGCCTATGTTTTCTTCTAAGATGCTTATGGTTTCACGGCTTACATTTAAGTCTTTTATCCATTTTGAGTTTGTTTTTGTGAATGGTGTAAGTTGATGGTCTAGTTTCATTTTTTTGCAGGTAGATGTCCAATTTTCCCAACACCATTTGTTAAAGAGGCTGTCCTTACTCCATTGTATGTTCTTTCCTCCTTTGTCAAATATCAGTTGTCCATAAAGCTGTGGGTTTATTTCTGGGTTCTCTGTTCTGTTCCATTGATCTATGTGCCTGTTCTTATGCCAGTACCAGGCTGTCTTGAGTATAATGGCCTTGTAGTAAACCTTGATATCAGGAAGAGTGATTCCTCCTGCTTTATTTTTTCTTTTTAAGATTGCTGAGGCTATTCGTGATCTTTTTTGGTTCTATATAAATTTTTGGAATATGTGTTCTATATCTTTGAAGTATGTCATTGGTATTTTAATTGGTATTGCATTGAATTTATAAATTGCTTTGGGTAATATAGACATTTTAATGATGTTTATTCTTCCTATCCATGAGCACGGTATGTGCTTTCACTTGTTTGTATCTTCCTTGATTTCTTTTATCAATGTTCTATAATTTTCCAAGTACAAGTCCTTAACCTCCTTGGTTAAATTTACTCCTAGGTACTGTATTTTTTTGGCTGCAATAGTGAAGAGGATTGTTTCCTTAATTTCTTTTGCTGATATTTCATTGTTGGTGTATAGAAATGCCTCTGATTTCTGAGTATTAATTTTATATCCTGCCACCTTGCTGAAATCATTTATAAGGTCCAGTAGTTTTTTAACTGAGACTTTAGGGTTTGCAATATACAATATCATATCATCTGCAAATAATGACAGTTTTACTTCTTCTTTTCCAATTTGTATGCCTTTTATTTCTTCTTCTTGTCTGATTGCTGTAGCTAGGACTTCCAGAACTATGTTGAATAAGAGTGGTGAAAGTGGGCAACCCTGCCTGGTTCCTAATCTTAAGGGGATTGCTTTTAATCTTTGTCCATTTAGTATGATGTTTGCTGTCGGTTTATCGTAGATGGCCTTTATCATGTTAAAGAATGATCCCTGTATTCACACTTTACTGAGAGTTTTGAGCATGAATGGGTGCTGGATTTTATCAAATGCCTTTTCTGCATCTATTAAAATTATCATGTGATTTTTGTCCTTCCTTTGGTTTATGTGGTGAATCACATTGATTGATTTGCGAATATTGAACCAGCCTTGCCTCTCCAGAATAAATCCCACTTGATCGTGGTGTATGATTTTTTTCATATATTGCTGGATCCGGTTGGCTAATATTTTGTTGAGAATTTTAGCGTCTAAATTCATCAGGGATATAGGCCTATAATTTTCTTTCTTTGTGTTGTCTTTGCCTGGTTTTGGGATCAGAATTATGCTCGCCTCATAAAAGGAGTTTGGAAGTCTTCCTTCCTCTTGAATTTTTTGAAATAGCTTGAGGAGGATAGGAGTTAGTTCTTCTTTGAATTTTTGATAGAATTCACTTGTGAAGCCATCAGGCCCAGGACTTTTCTTTTATGAGAGTTTTATGATAACTGTTTCGATCTCATTTGCTGTAATTGGTCTGTTTAGGTGTTCTTATTCTTCCAGATTGATTTTTGGAAGGTTATATGATTCAAGAAATTTGTCCATTTCACCAAGATTGTCTAATTTTTTGGCATATAGTTCTTCATAGTATTTTCTTACAATGCTTTGTATTTCTGTTGTGTCAGTTGTTATTTCTCCACTGTCCTTTCTAATTTTATTTATTTGAGTCCTCTCTCTTTTTTTCTTGGTGAGTCTAGTTAAAGGTTCATCAATCTTGTTTACCTTTTCAAAGAACCAGCTTCTTGTTTCATTGATCCTCTGTATTGTTTCCTTAGCCTCTATGTCATTTATTTCTGCTCTGACCTTTATTATTTCCTTCCTTCTACTTGTCTTGGGTTTTATTTGTTGTTGTTTTTCTAGTTTTTTTAGCTGCAGGGTCAGGTTGCTTATTTGAGCTTTTTCTAGCTTCTTATGATATGCCTGTAGTGCAATAAACTTCCCTCTCAGAACTGCTTTTGTTGTGTCCCATAAATTTTGAGTTGATGTATGCTCATTATCATTTGTTTCTAGAAACTTTTTTATTTCTTCTTTGATCTCATTGTTAATCCATTCATTATTTAATAACATGCTATTTAGTTTCCAAGTGTTTGAGTATTTTTCAGTTTTTCTTTTGTGGTTAATTTCTAGTTTCATGGCATTGTGATCAGAGAAAATGCTTGATATGATTTCAATCTTCTTAAATTTATTGAGACCATTTTTGTGTCCTAACATGTGGTCTATCCTAGAAAACGTACCATGAGCGCTTGAGAAGAATGTATATTCTACTGCTTTAGGGTGAAAAGTTCTGAAGATATCAATTAAATCAAGTTGATCTAGTGTATCCTTTAAGTCTGCTGTTTCTTTATTAATTTTCTTTCTTGAGGATCTATCCAGTGTTGTTAAAGGGGTATTGAAATCCCCTACTATGATAGTATTGCTGTTTATCTCGCCCTTTATATCCATCAAAGTCTGCTTTATGTATGTCGGGGCTCCTATATTTGGTGCATAGATATTTACAATAGTTATATCTTCCTGTTGAATTGTTCTTTTTATCATTATGTAGTGTCCTCCTTTATCTCTTACTACAGACTTTGTTTTAAAGTCCATTTTGTCTGATATAAGTATTGCTACCCCTGCTTTTTTTTCATTTGCATTTGCATGAAATATTTTTTTTCATCCTTTTACCTTCAGTCTATGAGCATCTTTTGTTTTAAGGTGTGTCTCTTGTAGACAGCATATGTATGGGTCCTGTTTCTTTATCCATACAGCTACCCTATGTCTTTTGATTGGATCATTTAATCCATTTACATTTAAGGTTATTATTGATATGTAGTTGTTTATTGCCATTTTATTCTTTAAAGCTGTATTCTTCTTTTGCTCTATTCATTCCTCCCTTTAAACTGTTCACAAGAGGCCCCTTAGTATCTCTTGCAGAATTGGTTTGGTTTTTATGAATTCCTTCAGGCTTTCTTTTTCTGGGAAGCTCTTTATTTCTCCTTCAATTTTAAACGTTAGCCTTGCTGGATAAAGTAGTCTTGGTTGTAGGTTCTTGTTCTGCATTACTTTGATTATTTCTTGCCATTCCCTTCTGGCCTCAAGTGTTTCTGTTGAGAAGTCCGATGTCATCCTAATGGGGGCTCCTTTGTAGGTGATAGTCTTTTTTTCTCTAGCAGCTTTTAAGATTTTTTCTTTATCCATTAGCTTTGGTATTTTAACTATGATGTGTCTTGGTGTAGATCTTTTTGGGTTTCTCTTTAATGGAGTTCTGTGTGCTTCTTGAATGTGTGGAGTGTTTCCCAGCCTTAATTTAGGAAAGTTTTCTGCTATGATTTGATTGAACAAAGTTTCCATTTCCTGTCCTCTCTCCTCTTCTTCAGGCACCCCTATGATGCGAATGTTGTTTCTCTTCATGTTGTCACAAAGCTCCCTTAGAGTTTCCTCACATTTTTTAAGTCTCTTTTCCTTTTTCTTTTCTGCTTCTGTGCCTTTGTTTATTGTGTCCTCTAACTCGCTTATTCGATCCTCAGCGTCATCCATCCTGCTTTTAATTCCTAACATTGTGGTCTTCAGTTCTGATACTGTATTTGTCATTTCTGTCTGATTCTTTTTTATTATTTCAATTTCATTTTTTATACTTGTTATCTCTTTATTTAGGTGTTCATAATGACTATCCATTGTTGCTCTAATTTCTTTGAACATCCTAACTATCATTATTCTAAATTCTGCTTCTGGTAATTTGGTTATATCTGGTTCATTCAGGTCCTTCTCTGGGGATTTCTCTTGATTCATTTGGTTTGCATTCCTCTGCCTGCCCATTTTTTCTGTGTATAAGCGAGTTGTGGCCACTGGAGTCCAGTAGGTGTTGCCTTTGTGTTCTCTAGGTGTGGTCTATCTGCAGGCCCCCCACCTCCTCTGCCGGTGCCTAGGGTGGTTGGGTATGAGCGTTGCCAGCGCCGGCCCACTGTGGCTTTTGCTATGATTTCTGCCTCTCCTCCGTGGGAGGGGCTGTGACTGAAGCCACAAGATTAGCACCAAGGGTAGAAGTGAGCACCTTTGCTCAGTTGTGGACCCAGCCTATTTCCGGACTTCCGCCCAGAACCAGCAGTTGGAGCCTGCTCGCTACAGTTTCGCGGGTTAGGCGGGGCTTTTGACGTGCTCTCAGCTGTAAGCTTTTGCCCGTCCGGAGCTTTAGCCTCGCCCTCGAGGCCAAGGCCCTACTGCGCAGGGTCGGAAACCAAGGTTTATTGGGGCGGGCGTGTTTGCTGGCTTCCGCCAAGCTGCGTACTTCCGCTCAACCCGGACTCTACCCCGCCCCCGCATTCGGAGCCCGCTAGTGCACGTATGAATGCTATCCGGGGTTTCTCCGACTGGGCGCAGATAGTAGCGTGGGCTCAGCTGCGAGCTTCCACTTGTCTCGGGGTCCACCTCGTTCCCGCGCTCGGAGCCCGCTCGCGCACGTATACTGGCCAACCGCGGTTTCTCCGGCCCGGGGGGGTTGGGGTGGGGGAGTGGGGGACTGGTAGCGTCAGCTCAGCCACAGCCCCTGCCCGTCCCTGGTCCTAGCCCGGTCCCCGCGGTAGGGCCGGCTTGCGCAGGGCTTGCCCGTTCCTGGCCTCCCGCTTTGTCCCCGTAAGTGGGATTAAAGGCGGGCCCGCAGCTTCTGGACCGCTTTCGCGGTCCCCTCTGACCCTCTGGGCTAGACCGATCTCCCACCGGCTTGGCCTCTGCCCACGCGGACAGAACCGCCTTTCAGCATCCTGCCGCCCCAAAACCTTAAGCAGCCCTCAGCAGAGTAGGAAGGGACCTAATACTCCACACTGTAGGCCTGGGAGCTCCCTCACTTGTTTCACAGCTCAAAACTGTCCAAACGCCTTTCTAGGCTCTGAGACTGCAGGCTGGGGCTTGGTTCCTGGGACCCAGGTCCCTCCCTCTCCGCCAAACTCTCCTCCCGCCACACGGGTCTCTCCAGGCTGCCGTTTGCTCTGGGGAGCTGGGCAGCCCTCTTCGCGTTTTCGCTATTCCTACCAGTCTCAATGTGGCTTCTTCTGTGTTCCTTGGTTGAAGAGTCCACTTAGTTTTGTTCAAAGTTGGTTTATCCAGGTGATGGTTCTTAAAATTGAGTTGTAGTCCACTTTGGTTCTGGGAGTTGGAAGTTGGTACGTCCGCCTACTCCATCGCCATCTTGCTCCTCCGGGCCATCTCGATGATCTTAGTCTTCCGCCCGGTCTTCCTCTTCAGGGTGAATATGTACTGGGCCAGCACCAGCCCCGCCACCAGGGCGCACATGCTGGCGCTTGCTACCGCGCCCACCCGCGCCACCGCCGCCGGGTCCATGGACACCTTAAAGTTTTTTCTTTATCTCTTAGCTTTTGTATTTTAACTATGATGTGTCTTTGTGTAGATTTCTTTGGGTTTCTCTTTAATAGAGTTCTCTGTGCTTCTTGAATGTGTGAAACGTTTTCCAGTCTTAAGTTAGGGTAGTTTTTAGCTATGATTTGATAGAACAAAGATTCTATTTTTTGTTCTTTCTCTTTTTCTTCAGGAAACCTTATCATGCAGATGTTACTTCTCTTCATGTGTTACAGAGCTCCCTTAGAGTTTCCTCAGATTTTTTGAGTCTCTTTTCTTTTTCCTGCTATGCTACTGTGTCTTTGTTTATTTTGTCTTCTCACTCGCTGATTTGATTCTCAGCTTTATCCATTCTGTTTTTAATTCCCTCCATTGTGGTCTTCAGTTCTGATACTGTATTTGTCATTTCTGTCTGATTCTTTTTTATTATTTCAATTTTCTTTTTTATATTTGTTATCTCTTTATTTAGGTGTTCGTAATGACTATCCATTGTTGCTCTAAGCTCTTTGAACATTCTAACTATCATTATTTTAAACTCTTCATCAGGTAGTTTTGTTATATCTGATTCATTAGGTCCTTCTCTGGGGATTTCTCTTGATTCATTTGGGCTGCATTTCTCTGCCTGCCCATTTTGTCTGTGACTAAGAATGTTAGGCTACTGGCGTCCAATGGGTATTGCCTCTGTGTTCCCTAAGTGTGGTCTGTCTGCAGGCTTGTCACCCATTCAGCTTCTGCCTGGGGTGTTTGGGATTGGGTGTTGCCGGCACCGGCAGCTGTGGCTGCTGCTGTGGTTTTGCCTCTCCTTCATGGGAGAGGCTGTGTTCTCATGCCAGGCTCTATAAGCCTCAGCCGGTCTCAGCCTTTGCCCCTCTCCAACAAGTAGGATTGTGCACCACACACCAAGCACAAGCCAGGTCTCCCAGGGCAAGGGTGAGCACTTTTTCTCAGCTGCAGGTCCCTGTCAGGAGTTTCCTCCAGCTGGATGGGGCTGCTGATGTGTGCTCAGCTGCAAGCCAGGCTTCCACCCAGCCCCTGCCAATCTCTGTTCCTTGGTAGGAGGGGCTGTTGCTATGCACTCAGCCCTGAGCCAGACTTCTGCCCCACCCATGCCAACCTCAGCTCCTTGGCCAGGCTGCTGGTGCCCGCTCAACTGCAAGCCCAGGCTTCCGCTCCACCTCTGTGGGTAACACCGGTTCATGAAGGGCTTCAAGCCTCGAAGGGTGGGTGCAGCTGCTCGCCCCTGCCCAGTGGCAGATCTCTGCCTGTTCCGGGCTCCCATTTTTCCCCCACAGGTAGGGTCGCAGGCGGGTCTGCAGCCACTGGACAACTTTATCACATCCCTTTCGCCCCCTCTGGGCTAGATTGAGCTCACGCCAGCTGGCTTGGCCTCTGCCCCCACTGACAGAACCGTGCTTCTGCATCCCCCCGCTGTCTGCCCTCCAGGAAGCCCTCAGTAGTGTGGGTGGGGCACCGCAGCTCAGACCCTAATACCTCATACTTAGAAGGAAAGCTCTTTTCTTCTATGCGACTGTGCTTTAATTGCCACAGGGGAGCCTGTTTTGGTGGTGTCCTGCTTCCCCTTGCTGGTTCCAGGGGAAATATTGTTTCAGATTTGTGGAGTGACTCAGCCCAGGGTTTAGGGTGGCTGTCCCTCAAAGCTTTTTTCCCTGTGCCTTCCAGACCACACTCTCTTCCCACTGCTCCAGTCCTCTCCTCTCTCCCTGTTTCCCAGAGTCCCGGGTGAGTGGTTGTGAGAGAGGTTTTCTGCACCATCCCTTTAAGAAGAATCCTGGGTCTGAGACAACTGTCTCTTTCTCACAAACAGTATCCTAATTGTTTCCCAGCTAAATACTGTCCATATGTCTCTTCTAGGCTCTGGGGCTGCAGGCTGGGGCTTTGTTCCTGGGACCCAGGTTCCTACTCTTCCGCTAGCCTCTCTTCCTACCACACAAGTCTCTCCAAGCTCCCTTTTGCTCTGGGGAGCCGGGCAGTTCTTTCCGCATTTTCACTTTTCCTACCAGTCTCAATGTTGTTTCTTCAGTGTTCCCTGGTTAAAGAGTCCTCTCAGTCTGGTACAGCATTGGTTTATCCAGATGGTGGTTCTTAAAATCAAGTTATAATCCACTTTGGTTCTGGGAGTTGGAAGTTGGTACGTCTGCCTACTCCATCGCCATCTTGCCCCCCACAAGAATGCTATTCTTTAGCTTCTAGTAGTATAAATTTTTTTTGGTGTTGTTAGTGTGTTTTCTACGAATGATTATTGATGTACAACTCACTAAAGTAGATCATGTGGGACAGGAAGAAACCAAGTAAGAATAAAACTAGAGGAACTGGTTTAAGTATGAAAAGAAAAAGAAATGGTTTTTCTTAGTCTTTATTTGCAACTTAGCAAGCTTTTAATAAATGTTCTTTATGGATCAAAATATAAAACTAAAAATAGTATATCTATCAAAGGGTTTTAAAAAAAAGGATTTTTGAATAAGACCATATGCTTGTTCCAGGTGCTTGTATTACTCAAAAGCGTACAAGTCTACAATAAGTAACCATATTTTAATCTCTTTAAACATGATAGATTTTACTCATTTTTTTATGATTCAGAGTATAGTATTTTAATATATCGTTTTATGGTAATACATACAAGAAAATTATAATAAGGTTAAAGTCAGTTATTCATCCATTATATAATATAATTAGATTCAATATGATCTTAAAATCATTCCAAGACTTAGGTTTTATTCTTGAAATTCAATTCCCACAAACATTTTTAAATATAATTTTATCTTTTACTTCTTCAATTAATAATAGTAAACAAATTTTATTATTTTAGATAATTTATATCAAAGATAACATATTATATGAGTATCTAAAAATCAACTTCTTGCCTATAATTTGAACATAAAGTTGTCTATATGGTCTTACTTATTACTTTCAATTCATGAAATATTTACTCCACATAAGAATAACACATTTATGTCTAACACTAATTATCTGACAATTATTTGATAAGTTTGTATTATGCCATATATTATTTTTACTAAACATTTATATTGCTATTTAATTGTCATGTATATATGTTTTGCTTTTGTAACTTTAGGGAATGAATCTTAACTAAAGTTTTGATCATCTCATGGTAAGTGCATTATTTTACAGATGCTAGATATATGATACGTGTTGTTTGAATGACCTCTCTGTCCTTCTTCTAAAGCAAAACATAAAGAGGAAAGTAGCCCTTTTATGTGGAACAAGACTCTTCTTGGGAAAGGATCACTCTATTCACACATAGGTCATAAACCTTCAAGGCAAAGAAAAATCAGATATTATAGGTAGCTTACCCAATGACACATGCCCAGTGAATGCTAATTTACATTATAGTTTGTTTCTTTATTATAGATCTATATAATATTATTAAATGCTTTGTATATGTCAGTTTTTTATCCTCAGAATATGTTAGATAGTTGTTTTTATCATGACAACACACTAGTAGAATAGATTGAGAAGAGAGTTCACGCAACATGGTTAGAGTCATCAGTAAGTGGTTGGGCTATGATTAAACACATACAGTCCACAGTTTTAGGCAGCACACATTTTATCTACTAGGTTCAATTGCCCATCATTAGTGGTGAGATCTTAGAAATGAATACAGATAGATTTGACATAAGCAATTATGAACTTTCATTGATTGTGTTAGGTTGGTGAAATATGGAATTTTATTTTAATGTTTATTTTAAACATTATTTCTTGTGTTTAAATAATAAAGAAACTAGTTAAGGTAGCATTTATAATACAATTAGAGAGATAAAGTTGTAAATTTAATTTTTATTTATTTTTTCTTTAAATGATTAATATATCTTAAAATATGTTTGTGATATGAATGAATGCTTACTTTAAATGTTATATGAACTAATTTAATATTAATCTAAGTAGTTAGAAGTTGAGATTATTTATGAAGATTCAGGTTTCTTTCCTTATGAATAGAATTTCATCTTATACTCTCTGTGTGTGATATGCCATTAAGTAGGCTCCACCTCTAGGCAACCTGTCGATGACTGATATACACAACGTCTTTTCTTCAACAACACTCTTATGCCCATTTCTTGTTGTATGGAGTCAATCCATCTCATACTTATCCTTCCTCCTTTCCTACTGCCTGCTGCCCCAAGCTGCAAATAAGAGTAACATTTATAGACCATGTACTATGCAACATGAACTGCTAAATATATTCTCACTGTTAATAGTTTGGTGATAGCTGGAAGGAAAGGGGAGAAGTAGGTAGAAGCAGGCAGAGGTTGAGAGAAATTGGGGACGGAAAGAGATGTTGCCAAGGGTAAGGGGTGCATGATATGGAGGGAAGATAGTGGTTTGTTGAGTTGTGCCCTGAAAACATGCATGGTTTTGTAAACCAATGTCATCCCAATAAATTTAATAAAATAATTTTAAAATGTCGTAAGTGCCTCTTCTTTTCCTTTGAAACTGAATCCAAAGAACTGATGTAGTGAATGCCTTACTGAGTATAATGCCTTTCTCTTAGTTTTAGAAAATTCTGGCAACCTCAACTAGAGAGTAAACATTTACTGTCTTAACCTGGAAAATATTAATATCACAAAAAGTTTCTTCTTGCCTGACCAGGTGGTGGTGCAGTAGATAGAGTGTTGGACTGGGATGCGGAAGACCCAGGTTCGAGACCCCAAGTTTGCCAGCTTGAGCGCAGGCCCATCTGGCTTGAGCAAAAGCTCGCCAACTTGGACCCTAGGTCGCTGGCTCTAGCAAGGGGTTGCTCAGTCTACTGAAGGCCCGCGGTCAAGGCACGTGTGAGAAAGCAATCAATGAACAACTAAGGTAATGGCAACGAAAAACTAATGATTGATGCTTCTCATCTCTCTCCATTTTTGTCTGTCTGTCCCTATCTATCCCTCTCTCTGACTCTCTGTCCCTGTAAAAAAAAAAAAAAGTTTCTTCTTATTGGTGATTTTTCAAAAATATCATGTAGTAAGATGATCCATATAAATGAGAAATATTTTCTTAATTAAAATAACTGATGATAAAAGTTTTCAAGTTAAGAACAGAATAATTATATTTTTATTTTGAATTATCAATAGTTGGATGATTTTGAAGTACACTGTGTTGAATTTACATTTCTGACATAGCACCCTTTGTAATGCACACTTTAGAAAATGAGTTACCTCCAGTCACATTTATTTAAATCTGTTCACATATTCCACTTGAGATATGAATATATTCATGCATAGTGAATAGTACAGGTTCATAAATATTTTAAATTAAGTACCATGTCCCATTATCTTCTACACCCACTAAGCATATATTTCGTATTACACTCATCTTTTAAAATGGTTGAGTCATGAGATTCTCCAACATTAAATCCACCCAATAGATAAAAAATAGAATGACCATGCATTTATATTTTTATGTAGCTGAGCCTTGTCATTTGAAAATTGTTACCAAAGGCAGCACTATAAATGATACATGAATTAAAAATAATTTAAAATGTGAAATATGGAGATTCCATGCCATTAAATGTAGCAATATATGGTAGCAAAATGGCAACCAAAGAATACTAAAAGAGATTGCTAAAATCTAGTACTAATTATCCTGAATACTATAAAATTAAAGTTGGGAATCTGTTTCCTGAACATTTCTAAGTTAATTGCTAGTCACAAAAAGAGCACACATAGCTAGTATCAAAGTTGCAGCTGTTAGGGACCGAATAAATAAACAGGGTATTTTTGCAATCTGGTCAGAGGTGCTGTGCCCAAACCCCACCTCATTTGCCTAGTTAACAAAGAGCTACACCTGATTCTCATTTGTCTCACCCATGTTTTCCGGAGGAGGCTGGAAGCTAGTTTCTTATTAGTGTAAAGTAGATTTGAATGGTATGGTGGAGGTTGTCTTTGAGTTGCCTTGAAAACTTAATTGAATTGCTGATGGACCACATTTTTTCTATGAATAAAAGTGGATGTGCTTCTGGGAGAGGTGAGGTTGCAGCTAAGGAACAGTGGAGACTGTTTGCCATGGTGTCCTCCTGAACCCATCTACATCTATCTATCTATCAACTATCTATCATCTATCTATCTATCTATCTATCTATCTATCTATCTATCTATCATCTATCTATCATCTATCTATATATCTATATCTATCTATATATATCTATATATCTATCTATATCTATCTATCTATATCTATATAGATAGATAGATATTTAAGTCTCTATTATTTATTTCAATTCCATACCTTTTCCCGTTCAAGGACCCCATAATAGACTCATCGTGGCTGGACTATGACATGCAGCTATGTCTCCTTAATTAAGGAATGTTAGCTGCAGATTTATGAGCATGTGTAAAGAATTCATGGCAGTAGGAAATCCAAAAAAAATGTGATTGGGCAAGAAAATGTGGAACAACTACATTTTAAGAGGGCAGGAGATAATTTGTAAATTTTCTAAAACATCTGTGAACTTACATGAACAGGGTGAAAACACAATTTGTATTGGCATTAAAACAATCATTTTGTACAAAGCTTTTAGCCAATCTTGTGGAAAGTGGCACACTTATAACCACAAACACTTTATCAACATAGCAATGCCTGCCAGCAACCACAGTAGAAATAAATATTCTGTTAACATGAAACTTATTTTTCTAAAATTCTTCATTCATTTATCTCAGCATTTTACTGTGAAAGTTTCCAAAGTGCAGGGAACACCACAGGGAGAAAAAAAGTGTTCCTACTTTGAACTATCTAGTGGGAGACAGACTCATACACAGGTAAAGAACACAAGCTTGCAGTGAGCATGTGTAGATGTGGTCAGTTCTGTCAAACAAGTTACAGACGCTTTCCTAGAGGAAGTTATAACTGAATTGCATCTAAATGGATTAGTAAAATTTAGCAGGGAGATGTAGAGGGAAATATTTCCAACAAGAAATATGATATGAATAAAAATCAGAAGCATGGCACCTGGTAAGCAATTAGACATGAAGAGTAACAAGCTGCTAGATGCAAAGTGGGTGAACATAATACTTCCTCCAAATCATAGTGCCTCTCTGAAATGCCATGACAACTGCACTTGGAGAAATTACTGCTGTCTTTTCCATGGAACCCTAAGACCACCTTGTCATTCCCATTTATCATTGCAGACACCCAAATTCTAGGCCACCCACTGTCTCATGACACCACTCACTACCTATGTAATCTCTGCTTCTCTGAATCCTGCTTTAGAAGTAGTAACTGTATTCCAATTCATCCATTTTCTATTCAGACTCTTTCAGAATCCATCAGCCTCAATCCAAACCTTATGAAATACTTCTGTCTCATCCCTGTGTTTGAGTAGAATTCCTCTGAAGGTTCCTCCATTGCTACAAGTCAGTAAGTCTCATTTTTTGTCACAGTAGAAGCTGGTTCTGACTGTCTTTGCTTTTGCCTTTAACAAGATAGGAATAGTAAAGGTCAAATGAAGAGGAACTTGTAGGACCCCTGGATAATATAGTTTAATGATTAAGGATACAGATTTTGTATATAAAATTTCAGGTTTGAATCTACTCTACATCACTGACTAGCTCTATAATCAAAGGTGAGTAATTCAAACTTTAATTGTTCCAAAATTTTCATCTGTTAATGGGATAATAATAGTACTTCATCTTGGGAGCTATTTTTTAAAAATTTAGCTAGTACATGCAACATGCTTAGGACTGCTATCCACATATTCATTAGTATGTACAAGTGGGTCAAAAGTAAATTTATAGTATGAGTACATAAAATACAAAGTTCATTCTTTTATTATAATTTATTATTGTCATATTTTCCACTTGAACAACCATAAACCTACTTTTGCCCCAATATATAATGGTAAAAAAATTGTCTTTCTTTTCATAAACAATTAGTAGTAATATGAGTATATTTAACCCTTAGACAATTAGGCACCTATGTATCAGAAATATCTAAGAAAGTATAAGTGGAGATAAGAAGTTATTAAAATAGACTTCACCAATCATTAAAATATGGCAGTAAAGTTAAGGTCAGGACAAAAAAGTTAAATGAGTTAAATAATTGGAAGGTGACATCAGCTAGACTTTGTTACTTATTACATATGCCTACATCCATGCATGAATGAAATGTGTATTTGTTCATGATTTTATGTTATCATTGTCATTTTATTTTGGGAATCTTTTAGAAAACATATTGTAAGACCTTGTTTTTCTTTTCACTCTGTAAATCTCTATATTTAATTAATATTTTGACTATATTTAAATTAATTATTAATATAATTGTTTTAATATCTTCCATCTTTGCAACTGTTTTTTATTCACTGCACTTATTCTTTGCTTCCCCTATTAGTCTGACTTCTCTGGTTTAAAATGAGCATTCTATATGATTTGTTTTATCTACTCTCTTAGTGCATCAATTATACTTTTTAAATTTTTTTTATAGTTCCCTAGAGCTTTCAGTATAAATTTTTACCTGATATAAGTGTATCATCAAATAACATTATACTTTTTTTACATGAAATGCAGGTACCTTATTACATATCATTTCCGTTTCCCTTTTTCTTTTTTTAAAAATATTGTCATTTACTTAATTTATCTCTATTCTATAATAATAAAATGTAATATTAGTATAATATTCTTCACCAAATTATTATAAGTCTTAAGAAGTAAATATCTAAGTCCAGAGTGTGTGTATAGGGCAAAATAGTTTCCAAGACTTCTAAAGTTTGATTATACTCTAAGAGCTTTTTTAGAATTTACTTGAAGAGATTTATTACAAATATATTACTTTATATGAAGGTACTCTAATTCATAAGTACCTTTCCTTTAAGTATGTTCCTCAAAACCACAGCCAAAATTACTCCTTTAGGATTTTTAATTCAAAGTAGAAGATATAGTACATTTCATGTAAAATAGTTCGTTTTGTTAAAATTTATTTCTTCATCCCAACCTATTCAGATATTTTTAAATTCTGATTCTATTTTAGAAAATATTAATAATCTCTCAGTTTTGTAATACTGCAAATCTAATATACAGGCCTCTTATATCTTCTTTCAATTTATTTCTGAATGTATGTAAAATGAAGTTTTATAATGCATACATTTTTTAAGGGTTCATGATTCCTGTTGCTCACACCAGACAATTAAAAGTGTTCTTTGTGTTTGGTCAATATGTAATATGTCAATCACAAAAATTGTTAAGAAATAAAGAGTTCGGTTTTACTGCAGATAGCAAAAGCAAGAGTTAGCATTTTTAATAAAAAAGAAATAAAATGAATATGAGACTAGAATTTTAAAAGTTTGGTTTTTTTTGTTTTTTTTTTTTAATTTATTTTATTCACTTTAGAGAGGAGACACAAAGTGAGAGAGAGAAAGAGAGAAAGAGGGGAGGAGCTGGAAGCATCAACTCCCATATGTGCCTTGACCAGACCAGTGCAGGGTTTTGAACTGGCAACCTCAGTGTTCCCAGGTCGACGCTTTATCCACTGCGCCACCACAGGTCAGGCGAGACTAGAATTTTAGATGTTACACACTATCAAATTTATATTTTACTGAATTACATTGATATTTATATCATCATTTTTACATGGTCAAAATTAATTGTAAGTAGAATAAAATAATTACCTCATTATTACAATAATATTTTATTGTCACAGGTTGAATTGCAAACATTTTATTCATAAAGATCATGACAAATTTATTATTTCCCAGCTCAACCTGTGTACAAATATTAAACAGTAAAACACTGATATAAAATTTTACTAGTTGTTGTGATATTTGTCACAAGCAAAGCATTATTTGATGCAGAATCCAGGAAATTCTTAATTATACACACCTAAGGAAAAAAAATCAGTTAATAATTTATTTTTTCAGCCAAGTTTTTACATTTAGAATTTAAAAAAAATAATAATAAATATAGCCTCTAAAAATATATCTACTATTAAAATTCCAGTACAAAAAGTATTTCATACAATTGCAATATTATGTTTTCTAAGCACCTCATTTATTTATTGAAATAATTACTTCACTATGAAATTGTTATAACAAAAAAATTCGAAAGGTCTGGTAGTTTTCAGTAGAAGTGAATAAACAGGTATAGATAAACATGCAATTTATTTTATCATAGATAACTTGATGATAATATTAATATCTTTAATAACAAGTTATTGAAAAGATATTTAATATTTTGAATCTTTTTCTAAATATAACTGTAAAAAACATTTCAATCAAACTTCTAATAAAGCAATTCTTCATAAAAAGACAAACTATACAATGAGAGAACACATTCGACGATACATCTGATAAAGGGTAATAACCAAAATTTATAAAGAACTCGTAAAACTCAACACCAGGAAGACAAACAATTCAATCACAAATGGGCAAAATGAATGTATAGACACTTCTCCAAAGAGGACATACAGATGGCCAATGGACAGATGAAAAAATGCTCAAGATCACTAATCATTCGAGAAATGCAAATTAAGACCACAATGAGATATCACCTCACACCAGTCAGAATGTCATGGCGCTCATCAGCAAAACAACACAGAATAAGTGCTGGCGAGGATGTGGAGAAAAGGGAACCCTCCTGCACTGCTGGTGGGAATGCAGACTGGTGCAGCCACTGTGGAAAACAGTATGGAGATTCCTCAAAAAATTAAAAATCAAACTGTCTTTTTCCCAGCTATCCCACTTTTAGGAATATACCCCAAGAACACCATAGCACTGTTTCAAAAAGAGAAATGCTCCCCGATGTTTAAGACAGCATTGTTCACAATAGCGAAGATTTGGAAACAACCCAAATGTCAGTCAGTGGACGAGTGGATTAAAAAGCAGTGGTGTATATATAGAATGGAATACTTTGGGGTCGTGAAAAAAAAGAAAATCTTACTTTTTTCGAAAACATGGATGGACATGGAATCTATTATGTTAAGTAAAATAAGCCAGGCAGAAAAAGAAAAATATCATATGACCTCACTCATTTGAGGAATCCAATGAACAATGAGAACTGAGGAACAGAATTGAGACAGAGGAGAGATCAAAGGGACCAGAGGAAAAGAGAACAGAGGAAAAGGGGAGGATAGAGTGAGATAAACCTGAAGGGAAGGGGGGAGGGCGCCATGTGGAGGAGGGCAAGAGAGATGTTGAGGGGAATACCGGGGAGGGGAGATGCATTTGGGGCAACACTAGAATCTATGTAAACACAATAAATTAAAATCAATTTTTAAAAAAGAGAAAAAATAATCTATGGTGAAAATAAAAAAAAAAAACACAATTCTTCAAAATCTAATTAGGTAACATATTAACAATGTTGGTATATATATCAAACAGTAGTTGATACATTAGAGAATCAATATAATAAATGATATTTCCCCAAACTTTACCTCAAAAAGTGAGTTTATTTGGAATTAGGGTCATTAGACGTATAACTAGTTAAATTAAGGTGATATCATATGAAAGCAGGGTAGGCTCTACAGCCAGTATTTCAGGTATTTTTATAAGAAGGCTGTCATGTGAAGCTGGAAACTCAGGACACTGCCACATGTTGACAGAGACAGAGAGTGAGCTGCAAGGCAAAGGATAAAAAGCATTGACAGTACCGCTAAAAGCTAGAAAGAGGCAAGGAAGAACCCCTCTACAGGTTTTAGTGGGAGCATAGCTCTGCTTGATTCTGAACTTCTAGTCTCTGGAAGTATGAGATAATAAATATCTGATGTTTTGAAACACCTATTTGGTTGCACTTTGTTAGAGCAACATCAGAAAAGTAAAGCAATTATCTAAAATATTTGAGTATCAAATTTTATTAGAGTAATATGTGATTGCCTCAAGTATTTATATATACTCATCTTGAGTTTAAAATACATTGTAATATTGCTATTATATTTAAATGTTGGAAATTTGTTGATATCACAAATGAAATAAATAATATTTCTATTATTCAATCAATATTTATCAATTGTCTTTCTAATGCCAAATCTGTTCTAAATGCTTTGGATACAGCAGCGAATAACACTGAGTGTTTCTCTTATGATGGAAGAATCCAGAAAGACTAACAAAAATAAATGTAGAATAAACAGCAATAAGAGATGACAATAACTATATTTTCACTATTAATAAATGCTTTGGAGTTAAATAAATCATGGCAAAATCATAAATGTTCCGAGGGTAAAGGAACATTGTTATTTTATTTAAAAGTGATAAGAAAGTAACCCTTCAGGATGTGAGGGTAATCTGGCTGTGACATCTGTCACCCCATTGATTGCCAGGATTGATTCAGCTGGTCTGGATGACTAGGTGGGTGTCTCCTTTTTCCCTCATGGCTCATGTACATCCCTCCCAAAACAGCGCACTCAATCAAAGAGGACCACCTTCCCCAGTAGAGGAAAGGACCATTATTCAGTCAAGGGTATATGAGTAGATGCACTCCCCTGCTAGAACCTGCAAACAATCTCTCAAGAAAGGAGTTTTGTGTGTGTGTGTGTGTGTGTGTGTTTGATTTCATTTATTCATTTTTAGTGAGAAAGGAGAGAGGGAAGAGAGAGAGAGAGAGAAAGAGAGAGAAGGAGAGAGGAGCAGGAAGCAACAACTTCCATATGTGCCTTGACCAGGCATGCCCAGGGGTTTGAACTGGCAACCTCAGAGTTCCAGGTAGAAGCTTTATCCACTGCACCACCACAGGTCAGGCAAAAAGAGCCCTTTGTAATGGAGACAATTGAGCAGACACTTAGTTGAGAGAAGTGAGTTAAACAATCATGTGTTGATCTAGAAAAGAACTATCGGAAGAAAGAGAGGGAAGTTGGATGAGAGAGTTTAGCATGTGACTAGAGTAGAGTGAAGAACAGAATATTGAGAGATGAAATTATTGGGAGAGGGTGAGGAGTCATCATGCAAGGCCTTCACCATGGTAAGAACTTTAGCTTACTTTGATTTAGATGAGAAACAATTGGTAGGTTTTGAACAGAGTGGCATAAATTGATATGAGTTTTAAAAGGATCACTTTCACCGTCATACAGAAAACAGATGGCAGTGTGACAAAAGCAGCATCAGGAAGAACATTTGGAAGCTATTGTAAAAATCCATGTTTGTAGATTGAAAAATGGCTCCCCAAATAATTGCAGCTTAATCCATAAAACCTGTGAATGTTAATTTATTCATCAAAAGCAACTTTGCAGATGGGATTAAGAATGCTGAAATGTGGAGATGATTATGAATTATCTGGGTGGGTCCTATGTAATCATTCCCACATATACTGTGAAAGTCAGCCACAGTATATGTGGCAATGAAAGCAGATGTTGGAGTGATGTGCTTTGAAGATAATGGAAGGGGCCATGAACTATGAAATACAGGTGATCTCTAGAAACTGAAAAAGTCAAGGAAACTGATTATCCCTAATGCCCCAGAGAGACCAAGTTCCTGGTGACATCTTGATTTCAGCTCAATAAAATCATTTCAGACTTCTGATCCCAGATCTGTAAGATAATACATGCATATTATTTTAAGTCATGAAGTTTGAGGTTATTTGGTACAGTACCAATAGAAATCTAATACATCATGTAAAAGATGACATAAGAAGGATATTAAAAGTACATTTAATTGGTAGGCTCTAAATGTGATTACTTTTGAAGATAATATTGACAAGGCTGGCTAATGATTTAGAAGTGTTGTATGAGAAAAAAATCAAAAATAACACCAACACCTTAGCTTAAGCAAATTATAATTTTCAGAAATTATTAAGCCTAAAAGAAAAGCTGAATGTGCAGCAATGAAAATCAGGAAATAAGTTTTGGATAATTCAAGTTTGAAATTCCTATCAGATATGACAGTAGAAATGTGTGATAGAAAGCTAAGTACATAAGACTCAGATTTAGGGTAGAGATGAAGTTACAACAAATTGTACATTTTAGCCTGACTGGTGGTGGTACAGTGGATACAACATCAACCTGTGATGCTGAGGTCTCTGGTTCAAAACCCTGAGTTTGCTAGCTTGAGCACAGGCTTGCTAGCTTGAACACAGGATCATTGACATGATACCAAGGTTGCTAGCTTGAGCTTAAAGGTTACTGGCTTGAGCCCAAAGGTGGCTGTCTTAAGCAAGGGGTCACTGACTCTGCTTGAGCCCTCAGGTCAAGGAATATTTGAGAAGAAAGCAATAAACAACAAATTGAAGCAACTATGGGTTGATTCTTTTCACTCTCTTTCCTCCCTCTCTCCCACTCTCTGCCTCAAAAAAAAGAAAGAAAGAAAGAAACGAAGAATCATCATGTGCCATATGTCTTCATACATAAATACAGGCATACATAGATCTTCTCATTGAATTACTTAATCCTCATATGGCCCCTATTAACTCAAAATTTTATTGCTTGCTCTTAAAAATATTCTGTTTTAAGTGGGCTTTAGAGATTTTTTAATCTAATAAAATATTTAACTTGCTACAAAGCTGATATGTTTCTCTTTATGTTTTACTGCCTGACACTTTACAAGGTAATTTTATTTTTCTCAAACACACTTAAAATGTAGGAGGTTTGAGTTCAAGAAATTTTAGGCTGATCAAGTAAACAATATGACCATAAGAAGCAGTATTACATGAGAAAAAAATGTTTTGAAATAATTTGGGAAGATTTGCATAGAAGGAAAATTTTCTTATTGTGCAAGACTATCCAGAGGGTAGAGCATGAGAGATCCTCAACCAGAAGGGAAAAAGAGACAGGAAACTTGGATCAAGGTAAGGACCAGAGATAGGCTTACATGTCCATGTAATATGCTCACCAGCAGAATTTGGGTCAGAAAACTTCAAAGGTGTTATCAGAAGAAATAGGTCCTTGCAGTGTTGCAAGAAAAGATTTCAGGGGCATACACATGGAAGAAGTTTAATGTAATGACAAGATTCATTGAAGTGAAAAATAATATGCCCAATCTAAAGAGTGGGCAGGTTTTAGCAGCAGCTGTCCTGAGGTCCTTGCTAATCTTCCATGTATATATTTTCTTGGTTATGGAAACAAACAGCATATCTTTTAAACTGTCCAATCTATTTCCTGGGGCTGTGCTGGGCCAACACTTATCCAATTTCTTTCCTGGAATTTCTAGAGTTTTATCCTATCAGATTCTTTTCCAAAATTTTGCCAGTCTACATTTATTCCCTTTATGTGGCCATTTTGGTTTCTATTGCTTATGCCTCAAGGTTCTTGTCATCTGGCATGTGCCCAGACATTTCCCCTTCACTGTTTATATCTCTCCCTGTCAATCCAGGCAATTTGTCCAGTTGTTCCCTGGGTTGTTTGGAAAGCCATTCTTTCCTGCAGAATTATTGTTTCTTTGGCAGAGGATGCAGCTGTCCCCTAGGAAAGCTGATTTAATCAGTCTTATCCAGTTTTGCTCTATTTTGTTAATACCTACCTAGCTGCCTACACTAACAAAAGCAAGTCATGGGTTAGGGTTCTGTAAATATAAGACTATCTTTTATTAATAGCCAGATGATACTGGGTGAGATTTTATAAAGTTTGCGAAAGAAGGAGGCTCTAAATGACTAAAAAATCTGCCAATTTGGACTGTTTTATAAATACTACTTGCATGTATAAAATTTTAGATTGGAGCCTGTGGGATTTTGTTTTTATTTTTACTTTTTTTTTTTTTTTTTTTTAAATGAATGTTTTATTTAGCTGGGGAACTTCATCCAGATTGAGTTTTTGTTTTTTTTTTAATTTTGATTTTATTTTATTCAATTTTAGAGAGGAGACACAGAGTGAGAGAGAGAGAGAGAGAGAGAAAGAAAGAGAAAGGGGGGAGGAGCTGGAAGCATCAACTCCCATATGTGCCTTGACCAGACCAGTGCAGGGTTTTGAACTGGTGACCTCAGTGTTCCCAGGTCGACGCTTTATCCACTGCGCCACCACAGGTCAGGCCTATTTTTACTTTTTATTGATTGACTTCAGAGATAAAGAGAGAAGAAAAGAGAGAGAGAGAGAGAGAAGGAAGCATTCATTAGTTGCTTCACTTAGTTGTACATTCGTTGATCACTTCCTATATGTGCCCTGACTTATGTTCCTTGACTAGGGATTGAACCTACAACCTTGGTATCTCCTGAGAATGTTCTAACTGACTGAGTTAACTGACTAGTGATAAAAGCAATGGGTTTTTGAAGTGATGAATCTTAGCCTAAGGTGAAGAAATAACGTAGGTGCTTATTTGCAGAGGCCATCTTTAGCTCATTTATGTAACAGAGGAGAATATCAACTTTTACAATCCTTTTTTAAAAATCTGATGATATAAATATTTTAAATATAACTTAACATATTCAGCAGGAAAGTAAAGAATTTGAGTGATGACAGTATTATAGGAAATAAATGTCTTAGAGAATTCCAATTTATATTTTATGGATACTTTAGTAAAATTTTAATTTTCTATAAATATTACTTAATATTATGATGTATAAAGCTATTTTATCTCCATACTTTAACTCAAATTGAAGCCAATAAATAAGCCATCTAGTTCATGTATAATGCTCAGAATACTAATTATAATGTGAACAGGCATTAATGAATAGAAAAATTATAAGAGGGCTCGTTTTCCCCTTTTGTTTTGATACATGCTGTATTAAAACTAAGCAGTGTAAAATTGGATAATCTCTTTAGGACTGTGATGGCTGAATAAACCTATTCAAACACAGTAAGCCTCTCATATAGTATACAGTTGAGACAAAAAGGAGGTGCTATATAGTGTCCCCAGAATATTTTATTAATGCAAATTACAGCCTAATAAATCAGTATATTTTACAAAACATTATTTTACAAAGAGTTATAAGAACCCGTACAGGATTGAAATCTTTTATGGACACATAAGAACAGCAAAATAACAACATATCAACAATACACAAGACAGTATTTACACAATAATGACAAATGTATAAAGGTAGCTACTTTATTTTAAGAATTGTTTTTTAGATTTTTAAAATATATTTATTCATTTTTATTAGAAAAAGAGAGGAGAGAGAGGAAAGTGATAGAGAGAAAGGGGAGAAGCAGGAAGCATCAACTCCTGTATGTGCCTTGACCAGTCAAACCAGGGGTTTCAAACTGGCGACCTCAGCATTCCAGGTCGATGCTTTATCCACTGTGCCACCACAGGTCAGGCACTAGCTACTTTTAAATAAAGTAAATTTAACTTCATAGAAAACTTTCAGTTTTGTTCCAATTTTACTCTTTTTATAGTATACTGGTAAAATTTATTCATGGTCTACCTCCCTGGTACATGGAATAGTTAATAAGCACCAGAATACTCTATTAAACCCTGAATTGCTATCAAATTGATTCAGTAACAAAGATGAAAAAGTTGTGATTCAGCTAAAAACAGCTTCATTCAAGCTATATTATTATTATTATTATTATTTTGGACAAGAGTGGAAAATTATGAAATGCTAGTATTATTTGAGAAAATATCTACAGTTTAATAGTTATCACTATCGGCATCTAAAAATATTACCAATATTGATTTTTTTTAAAAATGTCTGCTTTTGTTACCTTCTACTTCTCATTAACTATATTTTTTTCTATTTCCTTTCTCCCTCTTTCCTTCCTTCCCTCCCTCCTTCCCTCTTTTCCTACTTTCTTTCCTTCCTTCCTTCCTTCCTTCCTTCCTTCCTTCCTTCCTTCCTTCTTTCCTTCCTTCCTTCCTTTCCTTCCTTCCTTCTCTTCTTCTTTCTTTCCTTTCTTCTTTCCTTTTTTCTTATCTTACTGTTTTTACTTCTTTCCTTTTATCTTTCTTTTTTTCCCTTGCGGATACAGATCATAAAGAATTTGTATTATATAACAAATTAAAAATGTATTGGGTGATAATTTCTCCATCCTTAATTTTTCATCTAAAAAGTTTATTTATAGAAAATAAATGATTTCCCATATGTCAAATACAGCATATATTGCAATGAAATTTTAATATGAATGAAAAAAATGATTAAAATTCTCTACTTTGCAGAGATACAAGGTTCTAGTGTGAGAAGAAAAGTTTGCTTTTAACTGAAAATATGCAATTATATAGTATTACAGCAAAATTATAAAAGTAAAAAAGTTAGAAATTTGTATTTATATCTTTCTTAAAATATTTTTATTAGTTTGTTATTAGAAAGCACATATGGTAAAGTCAGAATATCCATAATATCTGAAAATAACTGTGATATTTGTGTTTTTATTCATTTATTCACCATGCATCATGCCCTTGTTCAGTATAATATACACTATTATCATAATATGCCTGTCATGTCTTTTAGAAGTTCTTTAGGTATAGTGGGTCATTGATGAACAGTATGAAATTTAAATACTTTGATCATATAGTAAAATAATATTAGAACAATTGGAAGCACAGAAATGATCTGGTAGAACTCATTAATTTGACAAATCTCAGACATAACGAACAGAGAATTAGAACACATAATAAAGCTGTCTCATCAAAAAGAAATATCAAAACACCCAGCAGTTTTGCTATATTGAACTACTAAGAAAGCTAAGATGACTATTTTATAAAGATTACTGGAATTTCTTGATTTTTTCTAATGAAATATTATTTTTAAATATATTTAATAATAGATACTATATTAATTTATCAATGTTAATGATTGAAGAGCATTCTTACTGATATAATACAAATAGATATAATACACCTACTGTGTACATAAACTTCTTTAAGTCAGGTCATACAGCAGTGATCAAATATTGATAAGCATATGTATAATTGCAATAACTGAAAAGAAAGAATGAAGGGATATATACCAGGGATTGGACTAGATAATACTTTGTACATGATCTCTGGCTTCAGCACACTTGAAGTAAATAGAAGCATTTATTCCCTCCTTTTGTAGGAATCAAAACTATCTCCAAATATACTTTGGGGACAGAGTTGTCCCAGATGAGAACCACTAATATATACCAATTATTGGTAGTGCTTTATTTATGGGAAAGAGAGTGTTTACTACAAGGAAAAGGAGAATTGATCTTTTAAATTAACTAGTTTGACTCTTTGTCACAGTTTTGAAACAATGCCCATGTTACTTATATAATATTTAGAAATTAGCAAAAAGTAAAGATGAACACCTAAATGTGAAAGGTAAATTATGACCAAAAAAATGAAGTTCATTTTGCATAGAAAAACATGCAGTGCTATAATAACAAATATATTGTTTCATTGTGTATCATACAATTCCCCTTAAAATTATTTACAAAATAAAGAAAAAGTTCTCATAGTGTACTGTGTTCCAAATTTATGTGAGATCAGCATTTTCATTTTTTTCTATGATTTAATTGCTTTAGAAGAGATAGAAAAAGCCAAGAGACAATGAATAAAACAAAAACAAACAAACAAACAAACAAAACCTAGCAAAACATGGAGGCTTGTTCTATATTTAGAGAAAATCTTGTTAATATTGTCTTATCATTTTACCAACATTAATTCCCTAAAAAATGGGGAAATTATGAATAGAGTGGAAACTATTTTCTTTACATACGTACAAAGTCAAACGGAAAGAGGAGAAAAGAAAAAAGAAGAAAAGAAAGATACTAAGTGTCCCTCCTCCTCCCCTCTATGTTTCAGTACAAAAAATAAATGTTTTAAAATAACTAATAAATAATAACACACAATAAAATATATTGTAAGATAGCTGGCAGTTTTAAATTAATTTATCATCTAATATTCTTAACAATTTTTAGTACCTAAATTTGTGATATATCTCCATTTTAAGATATTACCTTATTTATTTTATTAGAATAGTAATTTAAGTATGCATAACCAAGAGAAAACTTGTTTCATGGATGCTTGCTATATAAACAATTGATTTGGACAGATCTTCAATTCTGAATATAAGGTTAAATTCTATTTTCACAATTAGAAAAAGCGTTTTTTTTTTTTCCTATTTTTCTTTTGCTCTACTTTATGATAATAATTAGGAGTCAAATATAAATAACGTTACTGAATTAAATAAATCGAGCAATTTGCAATACAAAACTGAAATATAAGTTTGAAATATTTATAATTAACTTTTGAGCTATAGAAAATCCTAAATTATTAGTGATATTTCATGTACTTTTATATACTTTTCCAGTTATTACAGATTTATTAGCATTAGACAGGAACTAAAACAATGACTGTATCTACATGACTGGATTTTAAGTGCTGATATGTGCAAAATTGGTCATCTTAACATGGTGATATCAAGTAAGCAGTAGTTTTGATTATTTTTAAGTCTTTAAATATTTCCTGAAGTTTAGAATGAGTCTTAGCTGGAATCAGAAATACTAATGCCCTCAAACATATAAATTTTTATAAAAATGTGAGCCACTTTGGAAACTTTCCATGATTGCTGTTTTGAGTTTTCAGTGGTTTACTTCCCCTTTTCAGAGGTTTGCATACTAAATAAAACTGTTATTCAAGTCACTTTAATTCAGATATCCAATATGTTCTCCACAGATGTTTTGAAATGAGTTGGTAATCTAAATTGAAATTGTAATATGGGGAAATACTCCTATGGCAATTTTATTGTTAAACAATAATTGTTCTGGAAACAAGAAAGTACATAACAAAAAAGGGTTGCTACCATAGAGAAATATTCAGACTATAATGAGTGTCAGAGATACACATACAAACTGATGCTAAATACTCCTGGTGTAAACACTCTCTGTCACTCATGACATTTGTAACTTTGGGTAAATTATCTTTTTCTTTCATGTTCGCTTGTCAGGACTGCCAGAACAAAATAGTGCACACTGGGTTGTATCTCCATGGACTGACAGGCACAGACTTGAGCCAGGCGGCTTCAGAGGTACTACATGGCCATAAAGTGGACATTAGGCAGGGCTATGAGCCCGACCTTTTGTTCAGGTGAGCTTGAGCATTGGGTGGTCAGAGCTCTGACTTCTTCTACCCACCAAGGGTGGAGGCTTTACTAATATTGATGTCTAGAAGCAGTTGTTATCCAAGTGTCCAGACATGTGGTTTTGATGCCCTTCTTAAGTGTATTTTGTTACCCCCATTACCTAATTATTGAAATTACATTTGACATAACTATCATGGCTGAAAGGGACTTCATATGGGATTATCCAAGATGTCCAAAAATAACCACTCTGCTTTTGATCTACACAACTTCTTCATCCATTTTTATAACACTTGGAAAATACTACCTTAAAGCAACCTACATACCGTTTATGTGGCTATATTTCTACCTCCCAACTATAAATAAACTTTCTATGACTTACTAGTATAGCTAACTGCACCCCCATCCCTCACATATCCTTTCTTAATTATGAACCACTTGACAGATTGGGAAAACTCAATAATTTGTTTTGCTGAGTTGAACTGAATAGAAATATGTGCAGACCTTAGTTAAAAAATTCTTAAATAAATTTGGAAAAAAATAATTTTTACTGAATGTTTTTCTTAGCTAGATTTCTAAAAGAAATTACAAAAGGTGTGGGTGAAATATGCCTCTACCCCCACAGCGTCATTAGTATATCAGGTTTATCTGCCCTAATACTCCTATGTGGTTCATAAATAGTTAAATATTGAAACACCAGAGACATCTCAAACTAATTTAAGCCTAAAAACCATAACGTTGACATTTTCATGTAAAAGTTAAAGTTATTTTTCTGTTTAAATTGATGAAGATTTATACACTAAATAAATCAGAAAATAGGCTATGCTATAGAAAATATCATTTTGTCAGTCTTTACAAAATAGATTCATAATTTAAGAAAATAATGTCTCAAAATCTTGCATTTTTATGTTTATTCAGTATTATAGTGATGGCAAGTGCTAGATCAAGATAGAAATTCCTCAAATTCCAAGATGGCAATGAAGTAGGCAGAAATTTCAACTGCTACGTCCTGGGACTAAATTGAATTACAATTTAATTTAAGAACAATCATCTTGAAAGATCATCTCTGGACTATACAAAGAAGAGTCTATAACCAAGCATCATGGAAGAAGCCATACCAAGACCAGCAAGAAGGGCAGGGACATGAAAAGGGCTGCGCCACTCCCAGGAGTGAGCAGTCACCCAGAGGGACTCTCACTGTGAAGAAGGTTGCCTTGAGAGGTATGGGTTCTCAACCTCAGGCCCGGAGCCCCAGCCTAGAGCCCCAGAGCCTAGAAGAGGCGCACAGACAGCATACAGCTATGGAAACAGCAGGGTTTCTGTCTGTGAGAAAGAGACAGAACTCTTGGAGATGCAGGCTCCATCTTAAAGGCCCATGCAGAAAATTTTTTTTCACAGCCACTTACCCAGGGGTCTGGTGGAGGAGGAGCTGAGAGGACTGGAGTTGTATGGGAAAAGTGTAAACTTGGAGGCCCAGGGAGAGACACGGCAGTCGCCATCATTCTTGGGTGGAGCATTCTCAGGAGTTTTTCCTGCTCCAGTCATGGCAACTGGGTTGTGTTAAGAAGACAGGAAGCAGGGGCCATCAGAGACTCAGTTTTCTGGTGTTGAAGCTGGAACCTTCCCAAAAATGCTACAGCTACTGAGAATAAGACTAGTGCTTTGCCTCACAGGACACTCAGTAGAAACTGTCCTGAGGATGAGTAGACCACACTTCTGGGTTTTAGAGGTCACACTCACCAGGTTGGGGCCACTCCATACTGAGATCTGTGAAAAACAGTCTGGACAGACTGACACCTGGGCTGGGTGCAGAGCCACACCCACCACCTTTTCTAATTTCTAAATTGAGGCAGGTGCTAGACTCTACCAAAGGTTTTTTCAGCAGCTGAGCCCAACAAGCAGCAAGCAGACAGGCTGCAGGAGGTGGAATTCAGGGAAACTTATCCTTTTAAGTGGACTTTTCCCCATGCCCAGTGTGGGTAAAGGCCAGCCTAGGTGTACAACTTGGTATTTCCATGTACACCTACCCAGCAGAGGCAGCCACAAACTTGGGATGGCTTGTAGCTCCAAGAAGATTGCTGAGGGTCAGTCACAGGAAGTGTCTCCCACTGGTCTCTGCTGGGTTCTTTCAGGGAGGCCCAGGGCTAGCACATCCAGTGGCCAGCTGTGGAAAGCATTGGTTCAAGACCTAACAATCCTTGCTAGAGTGGTATCCAAAGGAAGGGTTTTTCACACCTGGCCCAGCTGAAGTGATTTCTGCTCTCTGTGATCATCACCAGCACAGCAGCTTATGTTTATTGCATAGGGTGGAGCTTCACAGTCAGCCAGCCGGCCTGGGTGCTCAATATCCTGCCCTGCGGGGCTAGATTCTGTAGGGGAAATGAAGAGAGGCCTGGAACATGGACATTTAAAGTGTGGGTCCCTGTGAGCCTATAATTGGATCTGGTCAAAGGGCCTAGCCACTTTCTGGGAGGACACAGTCAGTCCCAGAAGAGGACTCTCTCAGTCTTCCTCCCTGGGACCAGGGTCTCACTAGCTGTAAGAACTTCTGCAGAGGGAACTGTTGGCCACCCTTGATCTGAACCTGCTGCTCACCTTGTTGGGGAGAAATAAAATTTGAGTATTCAGCAGAGGCTGAAGGATCAAGCACTAGAGTAGGGTTGACATTTCCATACTAAGATTCTGACCAAGAGAACCCTGAAGTAGAGGGCCCCACTAATATTGTATTTTCAACCCCACCTGCCCTAACTCACCAAACATGTAACCTGTTGAGGAATTGGTTGGGTGAGGTCAGTCTGAACCCACAGTCTTTCTGGAGTCTTTCTGCAGAAGACTCTGTGGGAAGGTCAGGCAGTTGCCAGAGGAGGTAGAGCAGCTGAAAAGTGGAGGCAAATCTTACGGAGCTTGGGGCTATTACGGAGCTGCTGTCATCTCTAAGCAAGAGGAAGCTGATCCTTACACACAGGGTGGTCTCTTCCACATTGCAAAGGCACAGGTAACACAGAGACAAACAGCAAAAAGAGCAGTAGTTGCAGATAGGAAGCCCACTGCTGGTTATGAACAATGACTAATGCCAACCCAAGAAGATCTAAAACCAACACAACCAGTAGTGGGTGGCAAACAGTACCAGCCATACACTCAGCTAGCTACATAAGCAGCACATGCAAAGGAGGAGTCTAGCAAGCACCAGACACTGTGGAGAATAAATAAGCCCAACAGGATAGACATTGCACAGTGTATAATACACATGATCAAGGTTGATTCTTAGAGTCAGACAATCTGAAGAGATAACTGTACCAAAAAAGGACCAACTATATTCAATACCCATATACAACAAGAGGGAAAATAGTACTCTCAAGAAGCATTCCTAGAATAAGAAAAACAGGTGGCCTGGAGGTCAGTACCACTGAGTCAATCTTTCCCCTAAGTACCCACAACAATTTCAAAGTCAGACAGTGCTACTTAATACACAGACAAAATGGGAAGACAAAGAAATGCAACCCAAATTGATCAACAAGAGAAAGCCCCAGAAAAAGAATGAAATGAAATGGAAGTAACCAAACAACTAGATACAGAGTTTAAAATAATGATTTCTAGGATGCTCAAGGATTGTAGAGCAACAATGGTTGGACATAATGAGCACCTAAATAGATAGCAAGCATCAAAAGGACATTGAAATCATAAAAAGAAAACAGTCAGAAGTGACATATAAAATATTAGAAATGAAGACTGCACTAGAAGGAATCAGTAGCAGGGTGGATGAAGCAAAGAATTGAATCAGCGATTTAGAAGACAAGATAAACATAAGCACAGAAGTAGAGCAACAAAACAAAATAAGGGTAAAGAAGTCTGAAGAAACTCTAAGTGAGCTCTGTGACAACATGAAGAGAAACAATATCCACAACATAGGGATTCCTGAAAGAGAAGAGAATGAACAAGGAATAGAGAACCTGTTTGAAGAAATCATAGCTAAAAATTTCCCTAAATTGATGAAGGATAAACTCATGCAAGTTCAAAAAGTACAAAGAGTCCTATTAAGGATGAACCCAAGGAGGATTACACAAAGAAACATCATAATAAAAATGCCAAAGTTTAGAGACAAAGAAAGAATACTGATAGCTCCAATAAAAATCAGTTAATTACTTATAGAGAAGTCCCATTAGGATGACATCAACTTTTAAACAAAAATACTCGAGGTGAGAAGGAACTGGCAAGAAATATTCAAAATGATGTAAAACAAGAGCCTACAACAAAGTTAACTAAATCCAGCAAGGCTATCATTTAAAGTTGAAGGAGAAATAAATTTATTACAACCAAACCAGTACTGCAAGAAATGTTAAGGAACCCTCTGTAAAAAGAACAAAGGAAAAAAGAAATTGAGAAAAAAGAATAAAATGACTATAAATAAGTGCATATCAATAATAACCTTAAAAGTAAAAGGATTAAATACTCCTATCAAATGGCACAGGGGAGCTGCATGGATAAGAAAAGAGGACCTGTACTTACACTGTCTACAAGAGACCAACCTCAGCACAGAAGATACACATAGAGTAAAAGTGAAGGGATGGAAAAATGTATTTCATGAAAATGGAAATGAAAAAATAAGAACTGGAGTAGCAATACTTATATCTGACAAAATAGCCTTTAAAATATAGGCTTTTTAAAAAATCTTTTGTATAAAAAGGGATAAATAAGGTCACTGCATAATGATAAAAGTAGCAATTCAACAGGAGGATATAATCACTGTAAATATTTATGCACCTAATATAGGAGAACCTAAGAATATAAAGCAGATTTTGATGAACATAAAGGGCAAGATTGACAGCAATACTATGATAGTAAGGGATTTTAATACCCCACTAACATCAATGGTTAGATCCTCCTAAAAAATAATTAACAAAGAAACAGTGCCCTTAAAGGACACACAGGATTAACTGGATTTAATTGATATCTTCTGAACATTTTACCACAAAACAGCAGAATATACATTCTTTTTTAGTGCTCATAGTACATTCTCTGAAATAGAGCATGTTAGAACACAAAAGGAGTCTCAATAAATTTAAGAAGTTTAAAATCATATCAAGCTTCTTTTCTGTTCACAACGGCATGAAACTAGAAATCAACTACAATAGAAAAACTAAAAAACATTCAAACACTTGGAGGTTAAATAGCATGTTATGGTATTAAATAACAAATGGGTTAACAATGAGATCACCGAAGAAATCATTTGTTTCTTGAAACAAACATACAACAACTCAAAATTTATGGGACACAGCAAAAGCAGTCCTGAGAGGTAAGTTCACAGCATTACAGGCATATCTTAAAAAGTAAGAGAAAGTTCAAATAAACAACTTAACCTGTATCTAAAAGAACTAGAAAAAATAAAATAAAGCCCAGAGTAAGTAGAGGGAAGGAAATAGTAAAGATCAGATCATAAATGACTTGGAGGCTAAAAAAATAATACAAAAGATCAATAAAATCAAGAGCTGGTACTTTGGAAAAGTAAACACGACTGATGAAATTTTAACCAGACTTTTAAAGAACAAAAGAGAGGACTCAAATACATAAAATTATAAATGCAAGTGGAGAAGTAACAACTGACACCACAGAAATACAAAAGATTGTAAGAAAATATTATAAAGGTCTATATGCTAAAAAATTGGACAACCTAGGTGAAATGGATATATTCCTAAAAACATACAATCTTCCAAAACTCAGTATGGAAGAATCAGAAAACCTACACAGACTGATTACACTAAATAAAATGAAACAATTATTTTAAAAATGCAGCAAACAAAATTTCTGGACCCGATTGCTTCACAGGTGAATTTAACCAAACATTCAAAGACAAACTTCCACCTGTTCTTCTCAAGCTCTTTCAAAAAATTTAAGAGGAGGAAATATTTTCAAGCTCCTTTAATGAGGCAAACATTATCCTTATTCCAAAACCAGGTAAAGACACTACAAAGAAAGAATACTATAGTCCAATATCCCTGATGAACATAGATGCTAAAATTCTAAATAAAGTATTAGCAAACCGAATCCAGCAACACATTAAAATAATCATAAATCATAATCAAGTGGGATTCATTCCAGGGAGGTAAGGCTGGTACAACATTCACAAATCAATAAACAGACCAATTACAACAAATGAGATCAAAACAGTTATCAAAAAACACCCAAAAGAGAAAAGTCCTGGGCCTGATGGCTTCACAAGTGAATTCTATCAAAAATTCAAAGAAGAATTAACTCCTATCTTCCTGAAGCTATTTCAAAAAATTCAAGAGGAAAGAAGACTTCCAAACTCCTTTTATGAGGCGAGCATAATTCTGATCCCAAAACCAGGCAAAAACAACACAAAGAAAGAAAATTATAGGCCTATATCCCTGATGAATTTAGACGCTAAAATTCTCAGCAAAATATTAGCCAATCGGATCCAGCAATATATGAAAAAAATTATACACCATGATCAAGTGGGATTTATTCCGGGGAGACAAGGCTGATTCAATATTTGCAAATCAATCAATGTGATTCATCACATAAATGAAAGGAAGGACAAAAATCACATGATAATTTCAATTGATGCAGAAAAAGCATTTGATAAAATCCAGCACCCATTTATGATCAAAATTCTCAGCAAATGGGAAATACAGTGAACATATCTCAATATAATAAAGGCCACCTATAAAAAACTGACATACAACATTATACTCAATGGGCAAAAATTAAGAGCAATCCCCTTAAAATCAGGAACAAGGCAGGGGTGCCACCTTTCATCACTCTTATACAACATAGTTCTGGAATTCCCAGCCACAGCAATCAGACAAGAAGAAGAAATAAAAGTCATCGAAATTGAAAAAGAAGTAAAACTATCATTGTTTGCTGATGACATCATACTACTGTACATAGAACCCTAAAATCTCAGTCTAAAAATAACTAGACCTGATAAATTAAATTGGCAATGTGCCAGGTTATAAAGTTAATATTCAGAAATCAAAAGCATTTCTATATACCAACAATAAATTGTTTGAAAGAGAAATTAAGGTAACATCCCCTTTACTATTGCAACAACAACAAACATATATATAGTACCTAGGAGTAAATTTAACCAAGGAGGTAAAAGACTTGTACTCAGAAAATTATAAAAATTGAAAAAACAAATCAAGAATGATACACATACAATTGAAGCATATACCGTGTCAATGGACAGGAAAAATAAACATCATAACATCATTAAAATGCCTATATTACCCAAAGGAATTTATAAATTCAATGTAATTTCTACTTAAATACCAATGGCATACATACTTCAAGATATAGAACAAATATTTCACAAATTTATATGGAACCAAAAAAAGAACATGAATAGCCTCAGCAATCTTGAAAATGAAGAATTAAGTGAGTGGTATCACACTTCCAGATATTAGGTTATACTACACGGCCATTGTAATCAAAACAAGTTAGTACTGCCATAAGAACAGACATACAGATCAATGGAACAGAACAGAGAACCAGAAATAAACCCACACCTTTAGGGTCAATTTATATTTGACAAAGGAGGTAAGAGCATATAATGGAATAAAGACAGTCTATTTAATAAATAATGTTGGTAAAATTGGACAGGTACAAGCAAAAAAAAAGAAATGAAACTAGACCACCATATTACACCGTTCACAAAACTAAACTCAAACTGGATAAACGACTTAAATGTATTGTTTTTCCCCATGTATAATGCACCATTTTTCTGGAATATTTGGGATCTAAAAACTGGGTGCATCTATAAAGTGCTTGCAGATATTTTATTTGCATTTTCTGCTTTTTTGGACTTGTTTTTGTGCTCATTGTTGAAGACAGTTATTCGTCATCATACACAGATGAGGACAAGCTAATGAAAGGGAGTTCTGTCATTGATGAGCAGTTGTATGTATTTTATGATGAATAAAACTTTAGTTTAATAACTTTATGTAATACATATTTTTTTCAAATTTTGCCCCTAAATTAAGGTGCGTCTTACACATTAGAATGTCTCATACATGGGGAAATATGGTAAGTCATGAAACCATAAACATCTTGAAAGCAGACATAGGCAATAAACTCTCTGCTATCTCTTGTAGCAATATTTTTGCTGATTTATCTTCATGGGCGAATGAAATAAAGGACAAGATAAACAAATTGGACTATATCAAACATAAAAGCTTTTGCACAGCAAAACACACTATGAACAACAACAAAAAAAACAAGCTACACATTGGGAGAACTTATTTGCCAATATGTCTGATAAGTGGTTAATAACCAAAATTTATAAAGAACTTCTAAAACACAACACCAAGAAGGTAAACAATCCAATTAAAAAATGGGCAAAAGAACTGAATAGACACTCTGCAAAGAGGACATACAGATGGCAAATAGGCATATGAAAAAATGTTCAATGTCACTAATAATCAGAAAAATGCAAATTAAAACCACAATGAGATACCACCTCACACCTGTCAGAATGGCGCTCATTAACAAAACAAAACACAATAAGTGCTGTCAAGGATGTGGAGAAAAGGGAACCCTCCTACACTGCTGTTGGGAATGCAGACTGGTGCAGCCACTGTGTATGGGGTTTCCTCAAAATATTAAAAATGCAACTGTCTTTTGACACAGCTATCCCACTTTTAGGAATATATCCTAAGAATACCAAATTACTGATTCAAAAGAAATAATGCACCCCCATGCTTATGGCACATTATTTACAATATCCAAGATCTGGAAACAGCCTAAGTGTTCATCAGTGGACGAGTGGATTAAAAAGCAGTGGTACATATACACAATAAAATACTACATGGCAGTGAAAAAGAAGAAAATCTTACCTTTTGCAATGGCATGGTTAGACCTGGAGTTATTATGCTATGTGAAATAAGCCACGCATAGAAAGCAAATACCATATGATGTCACTTATGTATGTAATCTCATGAACAAAGTAAACTGAGGTATGGAATAGAGGCAGAGGCGAGGTCAGAGGGAGCAGAGGGACAGCTCTCAGAAGGAAGGGGGATGAAGGTTTGAGATCAGAGAAGGTGAAGTGTTTAGTGAGATTATATATATGTAACACAGAGATATAGATAACAGGACAGCAAATCCCAGAGGGAAGGGAAGAGGGAGCTTAGGGAAAGGGGCAACAGGGATATAATGGGAGAGACAGCCGTAGGGGGTGAGGGTGCTCCACTGAGTGGGACACTTGAATCCATATTAATACAATAAATTAAAACTAATTTTTATAAAGATAGGAATTCTTCATCTTTGTAGAATGAACATTCTAGACATTGTAAGTGGTATGAAAGTTCTGCAAATTAAAAAAAAATAACTTTGTAATAAATATTTAATAAATCTAATAACAACCTAAGGATCAACACAATCTCTGGAGCAAGGTGGGAATGCAAGTGAGAATAATTGGGAAAATATAATAGGGAGATTTTATAAGAGAGCTATACTCTGGGCAAGGAGTTCCCCAAATGTCTTAGTTACAAAGAATTGTAATGTGATCCTATATTATGTTGTAGATATACATACAGGTTATTATTTGTGTATATATAATATATGCTTATGTGTACATTATGTATTTCAACCAATTAGCATGCAATTTATTGCAATGTTTAACTCAGTTTACTGACTTAATAAATTACATTTTAATCACCACCTTCTTAAAGTTTTAATGGAGGTATCTATACCCTATCAACACAAGTAACAGCTATGGATGTGGACCTGCTACCTGCAGAGAGATGACCAGGTAAGTAATGACCTTGACCAACACGATTTCTTCTTATTGAATCCAGGCAAGCCAAATGATGTCCTTTACTTCAAGTTTAAATTTTAATGTCTACATTCTTAAAAATATTTTTAGTTATTAAAATTTTTACTAATAAATTTCATTTTTCTCATGTTTCCTTGTTATATTTCTATGTCAAAAATAAAAAATGCTGCCTGACCAGGTGGTGGCGCAGTTGATAGAACGTCGGGCTGGGATGCGGAAGACCCAGGTTCGAGACCCCGAGGTCACCAGCTTGAGCGTGGGCCCATCTGGCTCGAGCAAAAGCTCGTCAGTTTGGACCCGAGGTCGCTGGCTCCAGCGAGGGGTTACTTGGTCTGCTGAAGGCCCCCAGTCAAGACATGTAAGAGAAAGCAATCAATGAACAACTAACGTGTTTCAACGAAAAACTGATGATTGATACTATCATCTCTCTCCGTTCCTGTCTGTCTGTCCCTATCTATCCCTCTCTCTGACTCTCTCTCTGTCCCTGTAAAAAAAAAAAAAAAAAGTGTTAAAATAAATAAATAAATGTTAACATAAATATTATTGATAAATAAAAATTATTGTGGCATATATCCTGTTCTCAACATTGTTCCTATTAACTAAAGATCTGATATTTCAGTGCAAATGTGTGTTAGCAATCATGAACATGATGCAAACAAATTAAAATATGAAATTAATCTGCAAATGATGTCTTTGCTCTATTACAGTTGCCCACACACACCAAAGCAATGTGAGACCAGAAGTAACATTTAATCTATCTCTCTGAAGGACACTTTTGTTATTGACGACAGAGACTGAGGTGAGATTCAAACATTCTTGAATTATCATTTCAGGTCCCTTTCCACCATTCATTTCATAAAATGTACACCTCTAGTTCATAGATGTTAGAATTCTCTAGTTATGTGTAACAGATAGTTGCTTGTGGGTGATTGGAACATAGAGTTACAGGAGGTTAATATTCTGTATTTATTCATTCTTTTTAATTGTTAGTACTGAGAGAATTAGCAATTTACAAATTTTCAAATAGAAATAATGAATCACATTATACAATTGCTTTTGTTCTCAGATTTACTCTATGTTTCATGCAATTTAGGTTATAAAAATATTTAAAAAGAATATACATATATTTATATACATATGTTATCCAATGCAATATTTTCACAAGAAATACTTGATTATTTTCTTTTTTAAAAGATAAATAGAATACTATCAAACTATAAATTATAATACAGATTTTAAAAGAAAGAGAAATATTTTAAAAACTATTATTTGTAAATAAAATAAAAAAATAAAGATTTTTCTTTTAAAACCTGTAAAGGTATGATCTCAACATCAATTTAGGCTTTTATTGTTTTCTCTGTGCCTAAAAATTATTTACTTACATTTTTGGAATATGTAAAGTAATCTGCAATATGCTAATTGAGAATAAGAAAAATAGAGTACCATCTCACATCTTGTCAAACCACAATTTTATGAACATTTCACACAGTTAATTTTGTTTGTATTCACTGAGAAATACCTGCTTAAATATTATCGTTATATTCAGAATATGCCTGATTTGCCAAAAGGCCAGAAATATCACCAGCATCCTAAATTGTCTCAGGAACAAAAGTACATTTACATTTAGAGAGAATAAAAATGAGAGATCTTCATCATTTCAAAGCAAATATTAGTTAATTGTCAAGCACTTTTTATATACATCAATTTATGCAACTAATTTAAATATAAAACACATTGCTTTCAGTTTACCTGACATTTGAGGGGTAGTACCAACACGTCCGTTGATAAAGAAAGAATGAATGAACAAATGAATGAATGATGCTCAAGCTCATATCTGTTTAACTCAGTGGTTCTTAACCTGGGTTCTATCAAACCCTAGGGGTTCGATGAGTCGGTTTCAGGAGTTTGGAGAAGCCTCTGCCGCAGAGGACAGAATAAAGTAATACCGTAATTTGTTGTGAGTTCATGCACTTTGTTGGTTTTGTTCTTTGAGCAAGGTAATGTTCATTCACGGCTCATTTTGTGCACCAGTAAAAAAACATATACCTATGTCTTGAATTTGGAAAATAAAATCATATTTTATTTATCACTAAAGAAGGGTTCGGTGAATGTGCATATGAAACTGGTGGGTTCAATACCTCAAAAAAGGTTAAGAACCACTGTTTTAACTGTTTTGCAAAGTGGACAAATTTTTCAACATACAACACAAAATTACAAAAATTCCATGTCCTTTTTTAAAACTTTTAAGAAAATCAACCTAACCATAGCCTCTATCAAAAAGTTAGAACAATCTTTCAAAATTATTGCCTAAGGACTATGTGTACCATATATCCATGCATTAAGAAAATTTACTTCTAAAAAGCTTCATGCTACCCCTGATTTGACCAAACATTTTAGTGTTATAAAATCAAGTTATATAGGAGGTCACATTTGCTAAAGGATGTAAATTTTACATGAATAATATGAGGGATATACTGAGGACATTATTTCTTGGATCGTGATGATCCTTGTTTGCTTTTTTTCATAAAGTTCCTCCCTGTGGTAGGCTGCATTGCTCCTAAAAGATGTTCCCCCTCTAGTCCCTGGAACCAGTATACTTGAGAGAAAAAAAAAAAACTGTGCAGATGTGACTAAGAATGAGGATCTTAAAATAAGGAAATTAATGTGAATGAATAGTTAGACTCAGTCAAATCACAGGAATCTTTAAATACAGAAAACTAACACCAGTCGAAGCAGCAGAAATTTGAAAGAAATAAATTGAGAGACACACAAACTGTAAGAAAGCCTGAACATCTCTCTGCTGGTTTGAAGATGGAGAAAGCAAAGTGACCAGAACTGCAGGTGGTGTTAAGGAACTGAGACTTTCCATGATGACAGCCACAAAGGATTACATAAGTACTTGAGTCAGAAAAAGCTTCAAGAATTCTGAAAACAACCTGAAAGATCTTGGAAGTGGATTTCCCCTCAAAGCCTAGAGATAAAAGTGAAGGCCAGCCAATACCTTCATTTTATCCTTGTGAGATCTACAACCAATTTGCCCATGAGTACGTCTGATCTACAGAGCTGTGACTTAGTATGTTGTGTTATTTTAAACAGTGAAGTTGGTGTTTAAAAAGAAACGTTGCCACAACAGCTTTAGTATTTCTTACTTTGCATAACAAGAGCAACATGGCCCAGTAAAAGCTCTTTTTTTGCTGTTATAATGATGCCGCCAATTTTAAATTTAATCATAGAAACTATGCAGACCTTTATCTCTTAGCAAATCTGTCTTTTTCTTTTTTTATATCTTATTTTTTTCCTATTTTCTATTACAATGTAATCATGGTCATCTTTTCATCAATTTTTAAAAAAACTAGTTTCAAGTTGCAATTACTTCTTTAGAAATTAATGGAAAGGACATAAAACACAAAATTACTTTTAAATTAAAATTGTTATTATTGTTAAATGTTCAGATAGGTTTTCAGAAATGCATAAAATACAAGGTAAAATAAGTTAGGGTTGGTTGTGATGAATGTCCATTGTGTTTCGTAACCAATATCCATCTCCTCCTCCTTTGATAATAGCAGCCTGACTCCTTCTTGAGATTTATCTCTCCTGCATGTCATAAAATCCTGGTGGCAGTGTCACAGCATATTTCTTATTACTTTAGGGAGGGCAATATCCTCTCAGCTCTCTGGCAGAATGTGGATAACTGGTAGATTTCCTCTTCTTACATAATTAGGGTTTTTTTTTTCAACCTGTCCAACTCCATGAACCTTTTCAACCCATCCTCAATACCCTGCCAAGGCTGTTATGGCAACTCTACCTAATTTACAGTTAACTCTTACTTTTTCTATGTTATGTTAAAATAAAATTACACTGTAAAAAGTTAAATAGGAAAGAAAGACTATACTTATGGCTACTGCAAGAGTGAAGAGTAAGATGCAGTCTGAACTCAACTCTACTGAAATGACAGGAAGTGCTGGTGGGGTGATCTTAGGTCCTCTATGTGGCTGATTGCCCTTACCAAAAACTATTCTTTATCTTTTGAATCTGAATGACAAGAGGTAGTTTCATAACTTCGGCAAGGCACCCACAGAAGAAAATTAGGTTTATAGTTTTTCATAGAGACTGGGAGAAAGGGATATATCCTTCCTTGAAAACTGTATTTCAAAATCCATTGAAAGGACTCCTAGGTCCTTCAAAGAGGTAGTCCTGTACTATAACATTGACATGAAGCTTTTAAAACAACCCACATTTCAAAGAGAAAAAGAAAAATTTTTCAACTAGATTTTAAAGATAAATGCACTAAGAAAAAAAATGCCAGTGGCCTAGACTTCTGAAAACACCTATCTAAGTCAAGAAGGGGCATTAAATTTATTTCTAAGAATATTATTATTTTTGATTCTGTGGTAAATGAGATTATTTTTAATTATCTTAGATATATGTATAAAAATTATTTTTTATTTATCTGTATCCAGAAACTTTGATATATTTTTAAGTTGTAACAGGTGATTTGTTTTTGGTGTCTTTTGGTAAAATATAGGACTTTCTATGGACAAGATCATGTTATCTACAAATGAAGATAATTTTAATATTTTTAATGTGATGTCTTTTATTCATTTTTCTTGACCAATTGCTCTAACTAGAACTTTCTTTAAAATTTTGAATGGAAGTGATGAGGAGGCCTCTTCACAGATCTTAGAAAATATTTTATTTTTTATCATTGAGTATGATAATAATTGTAGATTTTCCATTGATGGCCATTATTATATTGAGATAAATTCTTTCTACACCTATTTCTTGTGAGGTTTTATAAAGAAAGCATGTTGAACTTTTTCAAATCTTTTTTCTAGAAAGATTTGGAGGTGATGAATATATTTATAGCCTAGATTATGGTTGTATTTTCACAGAAATACATTTATTTTTACACTCTGAGTTGTATACATTAAAAGTGTATTGTTTTTAAATATCAATTATACCCAATTAAATGGTTTTTAAAAAATGAGGGGAATGTTCAGCTGTCATGGTTAGCTTCAGCCAGTCATTAGAATCAGCCTCAAGTATTCTGGACAGGGTGTGGAAACTTGGATCATGGGAGAGTTTCCCCAATCAGTTTAAAATCTCATTTTTCCTTTGATAAGCGAGCCCAAAAGTTAGAAATTTGGCTTCAGTTATAGTGGCTTTTAGTTGTAATGAATAGGAGATATGTAAGGGTTAGGAAATAGTTAATCTGCTTGCTCTTCTCCCTTAATGGCTTCCCTGGCCTTTACTTTGAAGTGCAGTGGAAAGTTTACCTTTGCAGGAATGTAGGGAAACTTTGATATGGTGAGGGACTTGAAGATTAGAAAAGTTTCGATCACAATCATTGTTTGTAAAAGCATAGTCACAGGATTTACTGTGAAAAGTAAAGGCTATATCTTAATTAGAAATTTAGTTAACCAGTCTTAAATCTTTATTTTGTATCCTAAGGAAATAAAGAGTATTTTTCACAGACAATTCTCAGAAGCAGATGGTTTCAGAGGAGCCAGGTCCCAGTTATTTTGAGATTTATCAAGGACAACAGATAGGACCATGCTGATTAGGCCTATGTCAGCATCAGAAGAACTTGTGGGGAGACATTCCTGCCAACAGAATGCCCATCTCCTACAGATTGTTGCGTGATTAACTGCACACACTTTGTCCCTGAACCCTATAAAAACAGCCAGTAGCAGGAGAGTGGAAGGCAGTTCTTTTGGACAAGAGTCCCCTGCCTTCTTAGTTTGTTGACAATCTGAATAAAAGACACTCATGTTCAGATCCAACTCTGTGAATGATTGGCAGTTATAGGCAACCTGAACCTCAGCTTGTTCCAGAAACACCTTCAGTGGTCCAGGACACTCATGATCCATTTGCAGACATGTTCTTCTGGTGCTTTCAGGTCCATATTTAGGTGCCACAACTCCTCTGGTGAGTAATCCCTTTCTTCTACAATAGGAACTATACTTATGTAGGCGTGCTGAGACTTACCCTAGTTAACAGTATGGGATAGTATAACTTATAGTGCTGTCCTTGAATCTGCTGCGTCATTATTCATAAGGTTGTTAAAATGCACATTTATAACCCTCTCTGACATAACAAATTAAAATTTCCAAGGATGGGGACATAATTCTAACTATCTGTACAGGTAATTTGCATCTGCTTTAGAGTTTGAGAATCGCTAGCCTAGTAGTTTGAGCATTTAAAGACAAATATTGAAGAAGGCAAGCATCATTTTGTAAGGTATCCACATCAGGTGAGATTTTGCATCTTTTCTAAATAAAGGAAGGTCTCTTTTCTACAATAAGGGGAAGGACCACATTTGTTACCTTGAAGTCAAGCAAATCTGTGAGTTCAGTTTTCTTAAATCTGTATGTCAAGATGTTCTGGCCTTAAGTATCAGGGTTTCACCTCTTTCCTATCTAAGTTAACAATTTAGCATAAAAAGTCCAAAAGGCTGAGAACTTACTCACTTTTGTTGTCAGTTAATCTGTGAAAGGAGTTGATCTTTAAACAGGACATCAGCATTCTCTGACTTGATAGTTGGCGTACTTGAGCTTGTAATTTTTTTTCAAGTTTTGATTCAGATTGAGATCTTCCAATTACTTTATCAATTTTTAAAATTAGTTATAATTGTCATTTGCAATATTTCTCAACAGCATATTAAATTACTAAACAGAATGGTGTATACACAGATAGTTTTTCTATTAGCACTTTATACTTCTGTTATAAATGGTGTTTTACATGCAATTCCCATATAATAAGAAAAGTTCTTGCCAAAGGGCTTGTCTTTTTAGAAGTCTTTTTGAGGAATATAAAAGTCTTTTCATAATTTATGCTCAAAGTGTTAGAGTGAAACATTTTCATGCATGCAATAGCATCATTCTTGAGATTATTTATATGAAGAATTAAATATTTTTTCCTCAAAATATGTAGGATTTTAGTTCTAGATCTTGATTTTAACTCTTTCTTCAACTAGACTAGGATACATTGGTGTTCTTTCTTTCTGATGGAGGTAATAATTTTAACAATGCTATCACTTGTAAATTCTAAGTCAATATCTGCTCCTACCATCATATATAGATAAGGAAAGATCAAATATAAAATTAAAAGCACAAGCACTTTAACTTTATAACTTCTTGATTTATTTTATTGCCATGTTTGTTACCTTGTTCAATACATAAGAAATAGAAAACATCAGCCTCTCCTTGGTAGAATGTTCTTTATAGTAATTTAAAAATAACTGCATATAGGCATGTGCTATATGTATTCTCCATTGCAATAAAAAATGGCATTGAGTATAATTACAATAATTAATAACTTGCATTAGTGTAGCCTTAAATCAAGCAAAGCCCTTAAATTATTTTAATTGCAACATCCAGTTAAAATATTTTGGCCAATGAGCCTTTACAAATTGTATTTAAATGTGCAAAAATAATTTCACTATGATATATAGCAAGCAAATACACATTTATGATGACTAACTTTAAAACACAATCCTCTCTTTAACCTTTTCTTCTATTTTATGTGTTTATTTCTTCACTTTGAATCTAATGAGACAGCTTACCTTCAGACATTTTAGTATTGAAATGTTGTAGTAATATAATGTTATAGTAATTAAATATATAGAAATGTAAAAAACAAAAACATGAAAGATAAAGTAATTAAAATATAATATTAAAAATAATTAAGGAAATTAAATAAAATTATGCTATCTGGATAGGAATTAATATAGTGGGTGCAGATGTGATAAACAGACTCTGACTTTTGAGCAGGGCCCAGTTAGTGTGTGTGTGAAGTTATACATAGATAAGAAGTGGCTTGGTGTCATAACATTGTAAGTTAATGTAAATAACATTTTAAAAAGTGGTTTGATGTAAACATTTCAGTAGATTAACATAATAAAGGTTCCCTTTGAGGAACTCCCAAAAAGGTGATTTGAGGTGATAATCCTGTAAATTGACATCTGTTAGAATGTGTTAGCCAGAAAAGGTACTAAAGCTGAGGGGACCCCTGCTGCAATAGTCACTCAGACTCCAACGTGAACCTGAACGTGAACTGTCTCCACACCGCTGCTCTGAGCTCTGACCAAAGATAGCAGAGAGGAACACACCGATGGGGCCCCCTTAAGCTGTACACAGGCATGCCAAAAGGATTTTTGAGTAATAAATTTCCTGTTTATTTATTGCAATTAACTTTGTGTGTCGGTCCTGTCTTTACTCCTGTGGCAGTTAGTGTCAGCACTTATCAGTAGCATCCTCCTAGCCGCCTCAAGAGTAGTCTCGAAGAGGCTGCCAGCCCTGCTGATAAGCAGGAGGCTCCCACTTCATGGGGAAGTTGAATCAGGGATGCCTGATTGACATAGAGCTTGGGCTCTACTGGGACATGAAGACATAAAAACATTGTTAACATTTCTTCCTCATAAAATAAACAAGTTTTCCAGTTACTAGTTCAGACTACCTTTTCTGCAAATTACCACACTTAGCAGCTTTTAAAAGCACAGTTTCCTCACAGTTGCCATGAGTCAAAATTCTAGAATATTTTAGCTACTCTTCCATTCAAAGTCTTACAAGGTTAAAATCAAAGTGTCAGCTGTGTCATCTTTCTTTTTAAGGTTTGGGTGGGGGGCATCTTTCAGAAACATGTGGCTTTTGGGAGATTTCATTTTCCTCTGGTTATAGGACCAAGGCTCCCATTTTCTTGCTCTGCCTAGTTGAAGAGGGTTGTAGCTCCTAAAAGCTACATATTTACCATTGTTATAGGTCCCATAGCTTGGCAGATTACTTCTCCAAAGCCAATGGGGAAATATATATCTCTCTCTTCAGGAGCTAAGATGTTGTTGCATATAATATAACATAATCATGGAAGTGACTATCTCTTCATAGTTATAGGCCCAGCTTATAGTCAAGTGTAGGCACAGCATACTCAGGGCAGGAATCCTGTGGGCCATCTTAGAAGTCTACCTGCCATACTCTTTCAATGCCATTTCAGCCACAAGCAGAAAATGATCTCTACTTGTCCTGAAAAATAATTTTTTTTTGTAACAGTCCATAACTACCAAATTGGAAAATGGTTAACATTTAACTTTGAATAAAATTATCAATACAAGAAGGAACAGAGACGTTAAATAGTTTCTAAGAATTTCTAGTAGTAAAATAATTTCTGATTTATTAAATCTCTCAATATTAAGCATGGATTATCCCCCAATACCTGATACTTTGTTCTCCGATAAGGGGTAATACACAATATTATTAGGAGGTATACAGAGTCCCCTCTTGTTAATTAATAAACATGCAGTCATAACCCAAGGTAGGTTTAACTGTTAAAATTATCTTATAGAAATAAAATTATCAACTATTTGTAGCAATTATTTTCTTTTGCTTAATTTTTTAAAAATTGTATTTAGAGAATTAAATTGAATAAGAAGACATTGATCAATAAGAGTACATAGGTTTCACGTTAACATCTCTATAGCATTTGAACTGTTGATTGTGTTGTGTGCCCATTACTCAAAGTCAAATCATTTTCCTCCACCATATACTTGTTCAAATTTTTAATTTACCACTTAATCCCTAAATCTCTTTTACACATTCACATCAAAGTTGAAATATGTTTAATAATCACGAAACATTTTGACAACTGTATTGAAAACTGCCAATGTCACATTTATTCCCCAAATGAAGGAAAAAGTACAGTAGACTCACTACATGAAAACAGGACAACAGAGAAGCAAGGTCCAAAGCAGAGAACTATCTCCTTTAATCTCTCCTCTATTTTAATATGTAATTTATTTGATATGTTACAAATGTAACTAGACGAAGCCAAGGACATTTTTATCAGGTGTGATAAATTATATTTGATCTACTAGTACTGCCTATTGAGTACCAAACATCATGTATTTCAGTAACTTTTCTGATAATTAACCTCCTGAGCAGCATTTATACTCTTTCTGGCTGTCACTTGAGCTCATGAATTAGTGTTTGCATAAACATAAATCATTGCAGTAAGTCAAGAGGAACTGAAGCAGGGAGCTGCTGGCTTAAAAACAGCCAAATCACTGAATAGACTAAGGAGATACAGTAATTCAGTCCAAACAAATACATTCTACTTCTTACTTGGTTTTGACTATTTTTTCATCAATTTCTACCAAAAGCACTGCTCCTAAAATTAAATTCACTGCTCTTAAATTGAAGAATTACCATTAGAAATATTACAAGACTTATGGTAATGACACTAAAGAACACATAATGAGGAACTAGCATCTTAAAATAAATTATTTGAAACTAAAAGAGTTTAACATTATAAGCTAATGTTGTCATATTATTCTTTATGTGATCACTTGAATCAAAAGTTTTTTTATTTATATATATATATATTTTATTATTATTAATTCTAATGGGGTGACACCAATAAATCAGGGTACATATGTACAATGAAAACATCTCCAGGTTATCTTATCATTCAATTGTATTGCATACCCGTCACCAAAAGTCAAATTGTCCTCTGTCACCTTCTATCTGGTTTTCCCTGTGTCCCTTCCCTCCTCCCTATTTCACTCTTCCCTCCCTCCACCCCTCCTGTAACCAACACTCTCTTGTCCATGTCTCATAGTCTCACTTTTATGTCCCACCTATGTATGAGATCATGCTGTTCTCAGTTTTTCTTTTTTTCTGATTTACTTATTTCATTCCGTATAATGTTATCAAGGTGCATCCATTTTGTTATAAATGATCCGATGTCATCATTTCTTATGGCTGAGTAGTATTCCATAGTATATATGTACCAAAGCTTTTTAATCCACTCGTCTTCTGACAGACACTTGGGCTGGTACCGGATCTTCGCTATTGTGAACAATGCTGCCACGAACGTGGGGGCGCATTTCTTCTTTTTGAATAGTGCTATGGTGTTCTTAGGGTATATTCTATAAGTGGGATAGCTGGGTCAAAAGGCAGTTCAATTTTTAATTTTCTGAGAAATTTCCTAACTGTTTTCCACAGCGGCTGCACCAGTCTGCATTCCCACCAGCAGTGCAGAAGGGTTCCCTTTTGTCCACATCCTCGCCAGCACTTATTCTGTGTTGTTTTGCTGATGAGTGCCATTCTGACTGGTGTGAGGTGATATCTCATTGTGGTTTTAATTTGCATTTCTCTAATGATTAATGATTTTGAGCATTTTTTCATATGCCTATTGGCCATCTGTATGTCCTCTTTGGAGAAATTTCTATTCATGTCTTTTGCCCATTTTTTGATTGGGTTGTTTGTCTTCCTGGTGTTGAGTTTTATAAGTTCTTTATAAATTTTAGTTATTAACCCCTTATCAGATGTGCTGTAGAATATATTCTCCCATTGTGTGGTTTGTCTTTTTATTCTGTTCTTATTGTCTTTAGCTGTGCAAAAACTTTTTAGTTTGATATATTCCCATTTGTTTATCTTGCCTTTTATTTCATTTGCCCGTGGAGATAAATCGGCAAATATACTGCTGCTACAGATGTCAGAGAGCTTGCTGCCTATGTTTTCTTCTAAGATGCTTATGATTTCACGGCTTACATTTAAGTCTTTTATCCATTTTGATTTTGTTTTTGTGAATGGTGTAAGTTGATGGTCTAGTTTCATTTTTTTGCAGGTAGATGTCCAATTTTCCCAACACTATTTGTTAAAGAGGCTGTCTTTACTCCATTGTATGTTCTTTCCTCCTTTGTCAAATATCAGTTGTCCATAAAGCTGTGAGTTTATTTCTGGGTCCTCTGTTCTGTTCCATTGATCTATGTGCCTGTTCTTATGCCAGTACCAGGCTGTCTTGAGTATAATGGCCTTCTAGTAAACCTTGATATCCGGAAGAGTGATACCTCCTGCTTTATTTTTCCTTTTTAAGATTGCTGAGGCTATTCGTGTTCTTTTTTGGTTCCATATTAATTTTTGGAATATGTGTTCTATATCTTTGAAGTATGTCATTGGTATTTTAATTGGTATTGCATTGAATTTATAAATTGCTTTGGGTAATATAGATATTTTAATGATGTTTATTCTTCCTAGTCATGAGCACGGTATATGCTTCCACTTGTCTGTATCTTCCTTGATTTGTTTTATCAATGTTTTATAATTTTCCGAGTACAAGTCCTTAACCTCCTTGGTTAAATTTACTCCTAGGTACTTTATTTTTTTGGCTGCAATAGTGAAGGGGATTGTTTCCTTAATTTCTTTTGCTGACAGTTCATTGTTGGTATATAGAAATGCCTCTGATTTCTGAGTATTAATTTTATATCCTGCTACCTTGCTGAATTCATTTATAAGGTCCAATAGTTTTTTGACTGAGACCTTAGGGTTTTCAATATACAATATCATATCATCTGCAAATAGTGACAGTTTTACTTCTTCTTTTCATATTTGGATGCCTTTTATTTCTTCTTCTTGTCTGATTGCTGTAGCTAGGACTTCCAGAACTATGTTGAATAAGAGTGGTGAAAGGGGGCATCCCTGCCTGGTTCCTGAACATAAGGGGATTGCTTTTAGTTTTTGTCCATTTAGTATGATGTTTGCTGTGGGTTTGTCGTAGATGACCTTTATCATGTTAAGGAATGATCCCTGTATTCCCACTTTACTGAGAGTTTTGAGCATGAATGGGTGCTGAATTTTATCAAATGACTTTTCAGCATCTATTGAAATTATCATGTGATTTTTGTCCTTCCTTTTGTTTATGTGAAGAATCAAGTTGATTGATTTGCGAATATTGAACCAGCCTTGCCTCTCCAGAATAAATCCCACTTGATCATGGTGTATGATTTTTTTCATATATTGCTGGATCCGGTTGGCTAATATTTTGTTGAGAATTTTTAGCGTCTAAATTCATCAGGGATATAGGCCTATAATTTTCTTTCTTTGTGTTGTCTTTGCCCGGTTTTGGGATCACAATTATGCTCGCCTCATAAAAGGAGTTTGGAAGTCTTCATCCTCTTGAATTTTTTGAAATAGCTTGAGGAGGATAGGAGTTAGTTCTTTGAATTTTTGATAGAATTCACTTGTGAAGCCATCAGGCCCAGGACTTTTCTTTTTTGGGAGCTTTTTGATAACTGTTTCGATCTCATTTGCTGTAATTGGTCTGTTTAGGTGTTCTGATTCTTTCAGATTGATTTTTGGAAGGTTATATGATTCAAGAAATATGTCCATTTCACCAAAATTGTCTAATTTTTTGGTATATAGTTCTTCATAGTATTTTCTTACAATGCTTTGTATTTCTGTTGTGTCAGTTGTTATTTCTCCACTGTCCTTTCTAATTTTATTTATTTGAGTTCTCTCTCTTTTTTTCTTGGTGAGTCTAGTTAAAGGTACATCAATCTTGTTTACCTTTTCAAAGAACGAGCTCCTGGTTTCATTGATCCTCTGTATTGTTTCCTTAGCCTCTATGTCATTTATTTCTGTTCTGATTTTTATTATTTCCTTCCTTCTACTTGTCTTGGGTTTTATTTGTTGTTGCTTTTCTAGTTCTTTTAGACGCAGGGTCATGTTGCTTATTTGAGCTTTTTCTAGCTTCTTATGATATGCCTGTAGTGCAATAAACTTCCCTCTCAGGACTGCTTTTGCTGTGTCCCATAAATTTTGAGTTGATGTATGCTCATTATCATTTGTTTCTAGATACTTTTTAATTTCTTCTTTGATCTCATTTTTAATCCATTCATTATTTAATAACATGCTATTTAGTTTCCAAGTGATTGAGTATTTTTCAGTTTTTCTTTTGTGGTTAATTTCTAGTTTCATGGCATTGTGATCAGAGAAAATGCTTGATATGATTTCAATCTTCTTAAATTTATTGAGACCATTTTTGTGTCCTAACATGTGGTCTATCCTAGAAAACGTACCAAGAGCGCTTGAAAACAATGTATATTCTACTGCTTTAGGGTGAAAAGTTCTGAAGATATCTATTAAATCAAGTTGATCTAGTGTCTCCTTTAAGTCTGCTGTTTCTTTATTAATTTTCTTTCTTGAGGATCTATTCAGTGTTGTTAAAGGGGTATTGAAATCCCCTACTATGATAGTATTGCTGTTAATCTCGCCCTTTATATCCATCAAAGTCTGCTTTATGTATGTCGGGGCTCCTATATTTGGTGCAGAGATATTTATAATAGTTATATTTTCCTGTTGAATTGTTCCCTTTATCATTATGTAGTGTCCTTCTTTATCTCTTAGTACAGCCTTTGTTTTAAAGTCCATTTTGTCAGATATAAGCACTGCTCTCCTGGATTTTTTTTTTCATTACCATTTGCATAAAATATTTTTTTTCCATCCTTTTACCTTCAGTCTATGTGCATCTTTTGTTTTAAGGTGTGTCTCTTGTAGACAGCATATGTATGGGTCTTGTTTCATTCTCCATGCAGCTAGCCTATGTCTTTTGATTGGATCATTTAATCAATTTACATTTAAGGTTATTATTGATATGTAGTTGTTTATTGCCATTTTATTCTTTAAAGCTGTATTCTTCTTTTGCTCTATTCTTTTCTCACTTTAAACTGTTCACAAGAGGCCCCTTAGTATCTCTGGCAGAATTGGTTTGGTTTTAATGAATTCCTTGAGGCTTTCTTTTTCTGGGAAGCTCTTTATTTCTCCTTCAATTTTAAACGTTAGCATTGCTGGATAAAGTAGTCTTGGTTGTAGGTTCTTGTTCTGCATTACTTTGATTATATCTTGCCATTCCCTTCTGGCCTCAAGTGTTTCTGTTGAGAAGTCCGATGTCATCCTTATGGGGGCTTCTTTGTAGGTGATAGCCTTTTTTTCCCTAGCAGCTTTAAAATTTTTTTTTTTTTTATCCATTAGCTTTGGTATTTTAACTATGATGTGTCTTGGTGTAGATCTTTTTGGGTTTCTCTTTAATGGAGTTCTGTGCTTCTTGAATGTGTGGATTGTTTCCCAGACTTAATTTAGGAAAATTTTCTGCTATGATTTGATTGAACAAAGTTTCCATTTTCAGTCCTCTTTCCTCTTCTTCAGGCACCCCTATGATGCGAATGTTGTTTCTCTTCATGTTGTCACAGAGCTCCATTAGAGTTTCCTCACATTTTTTGAGTCTCTTTTCCTTTTTCTTCTCTGCTTCTGTGCCTATGTTTATTGTGTTATCTAACTCGCTTATTTGATCCTCAGCGTGATTCATCCAGCTTTTAATTCCTTCCATTGTGGTCTTCAGTTCTGATACTGTATTTGTCATTTCTGTCTGATTCTTTTTAATTATTTCAATTTCGTTTTTTATACTTGTTATCTCTTTATTTAGGTGTTCATAATGACTATCTATTGTTGCTCTAATTTCTTTGAACATCCTAACTATCATTATTCTAAATTCTGCTTCTGGTTATTTGGTAAAATCTGGTTCATTCAGGTCCTTCTCTGGGGATTTTTCTTGATTCATTTGGTTTTTCATTCCTCTGCTTGCCCATTTTGTCTGTGTATAAGCAAGTTGTGGCCACTGGAGTCAGCAGGTGTTGCCTTTGTGTTCTCTAGGTGTGGTCTGTCTGCAGGCCCGCCACCATCTCTGCCGCTGCCTAGGGCGGTTGGGTATGAGCGTTGCCAGCGCCGGCCCTCTGTGGCTTTTGCTGTGATTTCTGCCTCTCCTCCGCGGGAGGGGCTGTCACTCAAGCCAGAAGCCTCAGCACCAAGGGTAGAGGTGAGCACCTTTGCTCAGCTGCAGACCCAGCCTTTTTCCAGACTTCAGCCCAGAACCCGCAGTCAGAGCCTGTTCACCACAGTTTCACGGGTTGGGCGGGGCTTTTGACGTGCTCTCAGCTGTGAGCCTTTGCCCGTCCGGAGCTTTAGCCCCACCCTCGAGGCCAGGGCCCTCCTGTGCAGGGTCCCAAACCCAGGTTTATTGGGCCGGGCGTGTTTGCTGGCTTCCGCTCAGCTGTGTACTTCCGCTCATCCCGAACTCTACCCCGCCCCCGCGTTCAGAGCCCACTCGTGCACGTTGGATGGCCAATTGCGGTTTCTCCGGCGGGTGGGGACAGTAGTGTGAGCTCAGCTGCGAGCTTCCACTTGTCTCGGGGTCTACCCCGTTCCCGCGCTTGGAGCCCCCTCGCGCACACAAAATGGCAACCCGCGGTTTCTCCAGCTGGGCCGGGCTGATAGCATGAGCTCTGCCGCGAGCCCCCACCCGTCCCTGGTCCTATCCCAGTCCCCGCGGTCAGGGCCGGCTTGCGCCGGGTCGCAGAGCAGATTTCTGCCCGTTCCTGACCTCCCGCTTTGTCCTCGTAGGTGGCATTACAGGCAGGCCCGCCGCTTCCGGAGCGCTTTCGTGCGTCCCCTCTGACCCTGCTGGGCTAGACCGAGCTCACTCTGACTTGGCCTCTGCCCATGCCGACAGAACCGCGTTTCAGTGTCCTGCCGCCCCAAACCCTTAAGCAGCCCTCAGCATAGTAGGAAGGGACCTAATACTCCACACTGTAGGCCTGGGAGCTCCCTCACTTGTTTCACAGCTCAAAACTGTCCAAATGCCTCTTCTAGGCTCTGGGACTGCAGGCTGGGGCTTGGTTCCTGGGACCCAGGTCTCTCCCTCTCCGCCAAACTTTCCTCCCGCCACGCGGGTCTCTCGGGGCTGCCATTTGCTCTGGGGAGCTGGGCAGCCCTCTTCGCATTTTCGCTATTCCTACCAGTCTCAATGTGGCTTCTTCTGTGTTCCTTGGTTGAAGAGTCTACTTAGTTTAGTTCAAAGTTGGTTTATCCAGATGATGGTTCTTAAAATTGAGTTATATTCCACTTTGGTTCTGGGAGTTGGAAGTTGGTACGTCCGCCTACTTCATCGCCATCTTGCTTCTCCGAATCAAAAGTTTTGAAAGGATTAGAAGCAGTACTGAAAAGGATGGAATAGCATTTTATTTATTTTAAGTCATTTCAAAAGCTTATCAAAATCATTTTGTCTCCTTTCCCTGGAGATATATTTTGAAATAAAAAATCTAAACAATGCTTCTAAATAAAAACCTTACTAGCTTTTTAAAAGAAGTAGTAATGATTAATGATTAGATTATTTACCATCATAGTCTTAGTTTTTTCTATTTTATAACTTCTTTCCAAACAAATTTTATTTTAATTTCTGTTTATACTTAGTAAAAATAAAAAAATAATAATGCATTAAAATGATTAAAACAAAAGAGTTCAGCAGCTCTCAGTTAATTTTATAATTTTATTTAAAAAGACATAACTGGATATAAAAGTATTTTTTTTTAAATAGATCACATTTGGGCCTGACCTGTGGCGGCGTAGTGGATCAAGCGTCGACATGAAACACTGAGGTCACCAGTTTAAAACCCTGAGCTTGCCTGGTCTAGGCACATATTGGAGTTGATGCTTTCTGCTTTCTCCCTCTTTTTTTCTCTCTCTCTCTCTCACTCTCTAAAATGAGTAAATAAAAATATTTTTTTAAAAAAATTTAAAAATAAAATAAAATAGATCACATTTAATTTCAGGTAGCTTTTTATGAATTTTTGTTAAAAACATTCTTCTATTGTTTTTGCATAACATTATGTCTAGTTCAATAAAAGTGGATGATCAAATATGTCTTTTAACATAAGTTTTAATAAAGTTGTATATAAAGATATTCCATAAACAAAATATATTATTCAATCTTATACATGTAAGATGTTATAAATAAGAAATAGGATAATAACAATGATAACTAGCTTTCAGATACACTATACTTCTTAGAAGTAAAAAATAAAGCAACAACCAGATTCAAATTGGGTGAGTGTGCTGAATTCTGATGTATATTTTGTCTACCTCTTGAGATGTCATGAAAGTAAATGTGTGTGAGAGGTACAGATTTATGAAAATAACAAGGATAAGAGAGGATGTATATGGAGATAAAAAGGCAGAAAAGAAAGACATGGTAACTAGTTGAACAGACACCATTGTTCTGCATTCAGAACCTGCAGAGGCCAAAAAAGAAGAGAAGGCTGATAATTGTCACCCATGCCTGGAAAGGTCATAATAATGTAGGGTCATAAGCAGATGTGAGATGAGAAGCATCTGAATGCAGAATGTGTGTCAAGGACACTAGGTGAACACTCCTAGACAAAGACCTGTAAAAAGTGACTGGTAAGATTGATAGGTACCCAGGAAATGCTAGTCAATATCAAGGAGCCCGCAGGACATTTAAAAATAGCCATATCCTAATTCCAGAGTCTGTCATGAAACTGCATCACTTCTCCCTGCTCTAATAAAAAGTCTGAGAATGTTTCTCTGGAAATCTCAAAAGACAGTGTGAAGTAAATTTCTTTTTCTAACATTTAGGTGTCCCCTTCCCTAATCAGCATTTCATGAAGTTACCAAAGTGACAAGTGCCACCCATATATAACATGCTTCACCTCCCAATTCACATATTCATTATTCATGAAATAAAATGAATACATGAATGCTTGTCCTGGTGCAGTACCTGCTCTAGGTGATCAAAATATGTAATTTTTGAAGAAAAGATCACTCTCTTTTGCGATTTACAGCTTTGTTGGGGGAAATGGACAATAAACACTGCACATACCAATACAAAAATTACCTAGAAGTAAGTGATATAAATAAAAAAAAATATGTGGAGCAGTTTAAGAAGGGTCAGGAGTATTAGGGAAAGAAGAATTAGCTGCAATATTTAAAAGTATATCCAAGAGAGATATCATTGAGAAGATCAAAATCAAGCAATAATTTTAATGAAGTGTGGTATTTAGCCATGTGTGAGTATACAAGAGAAGAGACTTTTAGGCAGAGATGTTAGACCAGTGGTTCTCAAAGTGTGAGCCCTAGACAATTTTCAGGTGCGCCCTATGGTATTCCAGAGAAATATGTGTCTGTTGGGGATCAAAAAACCAACAGGGTTTTTGTAGTTTAGATTTTGGGGAGTCAGAGGTGTGGGGAATTGGCTGTAAGCTGACAGTCTGCCCAAACCCTCACTTCACTTGCCTGATTAGGTTGCAAAAGGCTGTTAAACTGTGGTGCTGGATTGTTTACACTACTCCCCATACTCCCTGGAAAAACTGGATGCAAGTTTCTTCTATCCTTTGTTTGGTGTAAAGTTTTAATGATATGTGTGATGGTGGTTTTCTGCACTCAGTACAATTAAGAGTAAAAGGAGAGGAATCTTCAATGTATTGATGAGGAAATAAGTTTGCCTTTCAAACATATGCCCAAACATTGAAGAAACCACTAGGACACATCAGGTTCATATTTCTCTTAAACACAAGAATTAAAAAACTTAACACATTCATGCTGGAACCTGCCGAATTTACTAAATCTTACTAAGAATATATCTATATATATATATAAGATATTATTTTGTCATTTTTTAAATTTTTATCCCCTTTTTTACAAATTTTAAAAGCATAACTCCAAAAATGTAACATAAAAATATTTTTAATGTCAGAATAAATTTAATTTTGTCGTATTTATTTTGTTTAATTACCATAAAAGCACACTTGGACTTTATATATTTTTCTTTAATACTGACTTAATTATTATAACATATTTCTCAGAAATTTGTATATATGTGCCTACAATTATTTGTAGAATTTTAAATGCATCCCGACTTCAAAAATTTTGAGAACCACTGGGTTAGGCAGTGCAGAGAAAAAAAAAACAAGGATGAATATAAGGACTAATTTTAAAAACAAGCAAGAAGCCTGACCTGTGGTGGCACAGTGGATAAAGCGTTGACCTGGAAACACAGAGGTCTCCAGTTCAAAACCCTGCACTGGTCTGGTCAAGGCACATATGGGAGTTGATGCTTCTAGCTCCTCCCCCCTTTATCTCTCTCTCTCTCTCTCACTCTGTGTCTCCTCTCTAAAATAAAAAGAAATTTTAAAAAAAACGAGCAAGGAATTTTCTATGTCTGGAGGAAGGCAAGGAGGGAAGTAGTCAGATATCATAGACAAAATGGAAGTTAGATCCTATTGATAACCACACAAAAATTAAAATATGAATAGTCCACCAAGACAGGATAAAGAAAAAAAAATATTCCCCATAAAATAGAAGACTTTGGATCTGAAATGTTACCGGGAACTTTAGTGCTTTTTATGAGCTATCAAAACCCTTTGGCTATGCTAAGTTTCTGGAGTTATGAGCTTGTTTATTTTGTGACAATTCTAACTAGTGTTGACTAACAAGAAATGTTGGGAAATTATAGAGAGATTTGAGCATTTTTCTCAATATAAGTGTACAATGGATTTGAAAAGGGAATTGGTATGGACTTGCTGGGGTGAAAATAAATAAGGAAAGACTGTGAACTCAAGATAGTGCAGGGATGATTAATTAATTAAGGTCCTGAATGTCATTTGCAGTGCTCCACAGGTACTTCATTCCATCATGTCAGGTTGTGCTCTATTCATTACATGACAACACTAGCAGAAGGTGAAAGGACTGAACAGGGACTGTGGTAAGCACAATAATGGTCTCCCAAAAGCATCTATGTCCTAATTCCCAGAATGTGTGAATACCATACGTTATATGGTAAAGGAATATTAAGGTTACAGGTGTAATTAGAATGCTAATTTGTTGACTTTAAAATAAAAAATATAACATGAATTATCTATCTGGTGGGACCAATGGCCATTCAGGATCCTTAAAAGTGTAAAAAGAATCCTTTTATTGAAACTTCAAGTATTTATGTTGAAACACCTTTTGTTATTCTGATTCATGATTACATTATTTTAAGCTGAGTACTAGGACAAAATTAACTTACCAACAAAGTACATTTATTATATCAGTTTCCCTGGGTCAGAAGTCTAGGCATGGCCAAACTTGTTCTCTGCTTAGGGTTTCACAGGGATGCAGTTTACTTGTTGACCCCACTACAGTTTAGTCTAGAGACTTGATAGAGAATGAGTACACTTGCAATCAAATTCAAGTTGTTAGTAGAATCCACTCTCTGTAGAACTCATGGCTGTTTATTCGTTTAGGCCAGCAGGAAAGAGTCTCTGAACCCAGGGAAGGACCACACCCACTTTTAAAGACATTCCAATTTATTAAGCTATTTTACCCCTGATAATCTGCCTTTTGATTAACTTAAAGTGGACTGATTTGGGAACATAACAGAAGAAATGACACTCATCATTTTGTCCATGTAATGTAACCTAAGCATGAGCATGCCACCAGGAAATGAAGGTCATAAGGGTATTTAGAGCATTGCCTACCATATGGTTCTGTTTTCATCTCCCAATCATTGGAAATTTGTTTTTTGCCACCATTCTAAAATTCTAAAAGGTTACGTGAAAGTTATCACTGATTATGTGAGGTTTACAGTAAGCCCTTTTAATCTAGAAATTCATTTCTTCATTTCTGAAAATTAGTTTATAATATTTCTTTGATCATTTCTATGCTCCTAATTTTTTCTAATATTATTTAGTTTCTCATATCATTTTGTTTTTTAATAATCTAATTTATTTATTTTAATATCTAGTATAATAGTTCCAATTTCCAAAAAAATACTTTATTAAAATGTCTCTGTATTATAGCATCTTTATCTTGTCTCTGCAATAAAATACCATCTCACATAATTATAAAGATATTGTTTGTAGTTTCTTTTTTACCCATTCTAATCAACATTTCTCTAAGATTTCTGAGTAACTTATTTTATGTATTTTAGTTCTAAAATCTGACTTTTACTTAAAGGATTTCTTTGAATGTTTAAATTTGTTTGGCTGCCCAATATATTTTAAAAAATAATATTTGAATCAAAGTTCTCTGTTTTAGTTGGACTTTGTTAAATATTGTGCCTCACTGTAAAGTTATGACTGGATCACGTGCAATCACATGGTTTATTTTATTTTTTTTTAATTTCCCTGATTTCACCTTCTGTTTTTTTTCTTACTTTCACCAAAGAAAGTTTTGTGTCTTTAAGAACTCATGTGATTAGATTATGTTCATTGGGATAATCCAGAATAAGCTCCCCTTTTTTTAGGGTCCGTGCTTTAATTTAATCTGCAAAATACATTTTGTGGTATAGTTTAACAGGTATACAGATTGTAGAAAATAGAATAGAGAACCTTTGGGAGGTCATATTCCATCAACCACTGGGTTATTCAGTTCCTTGGAAAAGAAACTTCTTATCTTCTACCTGTGATGTATAAACCTGTTAGCCAATATTGGTGGTTTAGTGAGAAAATATTCAAAAGTTCAATTAATCGTGTTGCTTGCAGTTTAATGCCTAACCACATTTAATTTTGCATAATATCTCTGCATTCACACAAAGTTTGAGCTGATTTCTCTAATTTTTACTTTTCCATGTTCTACGACAAAGGTGCAGCCATCTGGATGTTCAGTGTTGGACTGGAGATTCTCATCTCTTTGCATTTTTGGATGAGTTTCACATACATGGGCACAGACACACAATTCTCTCTGCTCGCCAATTTAACCCTCATTTATCTTCTTTTCAGTTTCTAATTGAATTATAGGTCAGTTAAGATTAAATTTCTCTTAAGAGGTCTGAAGGGAGGGGTCATGTATTAGAAGGATTTAAAAAGAGGCATTTCAAAATTGTGCTAACCTAGATGCACAGAAACAATGGACAGGGAATTCTTAAGGCAGAGATAAATCTGTACTAAAGAGAGTTATATGCCTGGGATATGACTACCCACTGTGACTTGTCCTGTTAGGAATTTTTGATCACATTGCCCTTTTTTTTGTTCTGTTTATAGAATCCTTCTTCTGTTCATAGTTATTATATAAAATCATTATTATTTCAACTTTTAAACTTACCTTTATCATCCTCAGTAATAATTATTTTATAATATATTGTAAATGGGTCAAATTTTATTTTTATATGGTTTTTCAATATTGACATAACAATATTTATTGGAAAGACTAATTTTTTCTTAATGAATATTTTAGCCTTAAATCAATGCCACTCACTGAATTTGAATACCTTTAAAAAAATACAGAACAAGAGAGACATCTAATGTAAAGAGGGGAGAAATAATTTCCCTCTACCTTTCTAGGTTCTTAGCTGAAACACCTCTAATAAAAGACAGAATAACAGTAGGAAAAAAACACATACAAGTTTATTAACATGTATACCTCCTGTGTACATGGGAGAGACCCAGGAAATCTTAGTAACTCCCTGAAATGATCCAAGCCACCACCTTAAATATTATATGCAGCTGAAGACAAAAGTAGATAGGGGAGAGGAGAGGAAAAAGCCAGTTTGGGGAGGTTTTCAGGTAAAGCAGAGTAAATGAGGGTATGCTTGTTGTGCAGATTTAAGCTTCTGCCTTCTACATTGAAAAGAATGTTTAGGCCCTGGATCTTTAGCTCAATTGGTTGAAGTGTCATCCCAGAACACCTAGGTTGTGGGTTTGATTCCGAGTCAGGTCACATATGGGAAGCAGCAAATGAATGAAAAACTAAATGGAACAACAAGCAAATGCCTCCTTCCCTCTCTCTTCCTGTTTCTTTCTTTCCAAAATCAATCAATAAAAATAACTTTTAAAAGTTTAGTCCTCCTTTTCTTCCTTGTACAGAAAGGGAAACGCCCTAACAAATCGAAATTTTTTAAAAAAATAAAAATGTCTCTTACAAAATGGTAACTTTTACTAGATTTTCAGAGCTTTTCTTATGTCTGCTGTTTCTTTACAAATAACCATCTCAATATAATCCTTATGCTAGAGAAGTATATTCTAGAGTAGCAAATTCTGCTCCCCTTCACTAATAAGCCAATAGCACAGAAAAAAAAATAGAGCCATGAAAAATATTACAGCAATCAAAGGAAGACAGAAAAAGATGAAAAATGACTGAATTACAGATGGCAGAAATAAAAACCAATGTCAGACAGCAGCTTTAAACTCAATAATATTGATAAAATTTAAAGTCAGACATTGTCAGATTGGATAAAAAGAAAGATGCAACAATAAGCTGTCTACAGAAACTCATTTTAAATATTGAAGTGAAAAGAAAAGAATTCTGAGATGTCCAACATTAAATCGCAGAGGGCCTGAGAGTCAGAGAAACAGATAAGCATAATTAACCAGTTAATGGCTTGGAGCCACTAACCAATGACTGCTCTGCTAGCATTCCTGAATGTATATTGGAGCTTTGAAACTACTTTTGTAGCTACTGCGGACTCTACCTGGTCTTATTTATGAATAGGTTTTTAGGACTGTTTCCCAACCAAATGTAGTAAATATTACTTCCATAGGGACTCTGCTAGAACTCACTGCTCTTCCTTCACCTTTTCCCATCCCCCTTACCTGAAATCAACTTAGATCTTAAAAAAAACAAACAAAAAACAACAACAACAACAAAAAACAAACCAAAAAAACTTACACAATGTAAAAGAGAAAACTAGATGCTTTATGCAAATGCTAATCCAAAGATAGCTGGAATGTTTTGATTTATATCAAAGTACAGAAGAAGAAAGCCATTTCACAATAAAAAAATCACAGAGTTGTCAAGAGGACCTAAATTTGGACCATCAGAGGACACCAACTGGCAGAGCTTCAAAAATGTCATCAAATTATAAAGTGGTTTAAAAAGGAAGTTAACATAAATTTTAATTGACAAAGCATTTACAAAATGTAAACGGTATATTATTTTGTTTCATGTTTTACTTCTTTATATATTATGAGTAGTCTTGCTCGGTGGTTATTAAACTTTCTACACTTGGAACTGGTGAAAAGGCAAAAATACCGTGAGCATAAGTGAATTTGACTAAGATCACTGGGTCTATAATCTTCATACAATATCAGGATGGTTAACTTTTTTGGACTGGCAGGAGATTTCTGTTGCCAGTTAGTTGACTGGCAGTTGAAAAATACAGATATAGCTCATGTATGGAAGTTGTATCATTCACGGTACCAACAGAAGCAGAATGCATGGTAAAATTAAGAAAGTTTATTTTTAAAAGGGACTAATTACAAATGTGTAGGTGTTATATGGAAAAACAGAAAAGAATTGCACAGGTATGTGGAGGTAGAAGTTGGTACTGCCTCTGGCTGGAAGAGATAAAGAAAAGGAGCCATTATTGGGAACCCAGACTCATGAAGAGATGATGTCAGAAGGGGAATTAGCTACATTTGGTTGATCAATTCAATAAGTTAAAGGTGATGATACCAAAAAGTAGCTAGGGAAATAAATATCTTACCCTCATTTCCTATCCTACCCTCACTTTCTGCAGTCATTCAGTTTCCTTCCGAAATTCTCCAGTCACAAAAACCTACTGGATACTAGGTTTGTTCAAGAGTCTATATCAACCTGACCAGGTGGTGGCACAATGGATAGAGCATCAGACTGGGATGCAGAAGACCCAGGTTCGAGACCCCGAGGTCACCAGCCAGCTTGAGCACATGCCCATTTGGCTTGAGCAAAAAGCTCGCCAGCTTGGACCCAAGGTCGCTGGCTCCAGCAAAAGGTTGCTCGGTCTGCTGAAGGCCTGCGGTCAAGGCACATGTGAGAAGGCAATCAATGAACAACTAAGGTGTCTCAACAGCAATGAAAAACTAATGATTGATGCCTCTCATCTCTCTCCGTTCCTGTCTGTCTGCCCCTATTTATCCCTCTCTCTGACTGTCTCTCTGTACCTGTAAAAAAAAAACCCAAAAAACAAAAAGAGTCTATATCAGTGTCCTAGGTAAAAAATGGGGTGAATGATAAAGATTGTTTATGCTGAGTAAATAGAGGATGTACAATATAGTGCCTAAAAGTAAATAGAAGACAGTTTTATGCCAGTTGATTTAAAACCGTATGTTATGACTTAAATTGTCCTCTCCCCAAATTCATATGTTGAAACCCTAACCATCAGTACCTAAGAATGTGACTTTATTTGTAAATAAAATCATTGTAGACATAGTTAGCTAAAATGAGATCATACAGAAAGAAAGTGAATTAATAAGCAATCAAGTGCTTATAGAAAGAGAAAATTCAGATGCAGACATGCAAACAAGGAGAAGCACATGTAAAGATTGGAGTGATTCTACTAGGAACCAAGGAACTATAACAAAAACTAGTAGAGGAACCTGGAACAAATTCTTAGCCAGCCCCTTAAGAAGGAGCACATCCCTTCTGGCACTTTAATCTCAGATCGGGACTTATAAATCTATTTTCCTATAGCAATATAATTTTTAGTATAGAACAAAAATATTTAATAATAGAGACACATCATTATGCCACTAAATTTTAAAGAATGTATTTACTAATTCTGGGCTGGAGGGTCCTTAAACATAAGGTTGCTTGGATGTTGTGACAGTTTATGTATAATTGTACTTAGTTATTTTTTCAAAACTAATTTAAGTGTTGCTATGAAGGTATTTTATAGATGTGGTTAGCTACCGTAATCAATTGATTAATTAAAAAAAAATTGCACTCAATAAATGGAATCCAATAAGTCAAAAGGGTTAAGAGAAAAACTGAGATTTCCTAGAGAAAAAAATATTTTCTTAAAACTGCAGCATCAATTACTTCCTGAGTTTCCGTCTTAGCCAATTCAATTCATATATATATATATATATATATATATATATATATATATATATATATATATACACACACACACACACACACACACACACACACACACACACACACATGCAGGGGTGGGCAAAAGTAGGTAAAATCACCAGTCATCATAACCTAAAAGATAAATCATAAGTATATGAAATAACAACAACAATAATAATAAGGAAACAAATAATACAAACAGTTCAATAATTAATAACAAATAATATAAAATGGAACCTTGTTTATGTACTCACAACTGCAAACCTACTTTTGGCAACCCTGGATACATGTAGGCCATTTCGCTGGTGAGTTCTGATGTGGCTGTCTCTCATGCCTTTGGAGAGCACAGGCTCCTCTCTATTCTTTTAAAAGTTACTTCATTGTGTTATGAATAGGTCACCGTGACAATCTTCTCTTTTATTTTGGAGTCCTTATAATGTCAGTCTTTTTACTGCTCACAAAAAATTAGGGTATATTTCAAAATGAATATAAATCTATAAAATATCCCCTGATTTTTGTGAGCTGTATATTTCCTTTTTTTTTTTAATTTTTATAATCTTAGGAACCTTAATTTGTCTGTGTCTGCTTCCCCTCTCTCTCCTCACTTTCAGCAATAAAAGCAGCTCAACATTTCTCAGTGGCCCTCATTTTTCCCTGATTCTCAGTGTCAGCTGTTAAAAGTGGGTGTGTGAAAAGGGTAACTCAATGACTTCTGTTATTTTTTGCAACACTTTCAAGAAAGGGTAGGGCAAGGACTCGTACATTAAGGAAAGATAATTTCTAATTTTTAAGAAATGTGTAGAATTGGGTCACAGTAGTTTCCTCAGCTTCTAAAAGTGATTTTATATAAAGTTCAAGATAACCTCACAAATGATGGATAATAATAGATGGTCAGTCATAAAAAGGCTACTCTGTAGAGCAGGGGTCCCCAAACTACAGCCCGTGGGCGGCATGCAGCCCCCTGAGGCCATTTATCCCCCTCCCCCCCCCGCACTTCCGGAAGGGGCACCTCTTTCATTGGTGGTCAGTGAGAGGAGCACAGGATGCATCAGCACCCATAGTTCCCATTAAAATACTGGTCAGTTTGTTGCTTTAAATTTACTTGTTCTTTATTTTAAATATTATATTTCTTCCCGGTATTTTTTTGTTTCTTTTTTTTTGTTTTTATTTTTTTACTTTAAAATAAGTAATGTGCATTGTGCATAGAGATTTGTTCAGTTTATTTTTTTATGGTCCGGCCCTCCAATGGTCTGAGGGACAGTGAACTGGCCCACTGTGTAAAAAGTTTGAGTACCCCTGCTGTAGAGTGATGCCTTTTAACTGATATAGGACAGCACTATGAAAAGGACTTAAATCCTTGTTAAAAGGATTAAATCATTTTAACATACAGAGGTAAAATAGGCAGTAAACTTAAATATTCTGGGCTCTTTTACTCACCACTAGCCCAGATTTCTGATGACAGCTTTAAAGACATCTGTGACAGAAACTACTTCTTGATTACGATTCTTAAGTTGGTTTTACATAATATATAATGATATTTTTAAATAAATGTTTTAATTTAATATTTTCTTTGTATAATAAATGTTTTAACTAGATTAAGTATTAAAATCTACTACATTTCTAACCCAAGTATAAATATCTTTATGTATCTGTTGTTTTCAATTATTGCAGATCCTTAGAGGTAAAATAATTGTAAGCTGCAGAGACTGTTCTTTAAAAGTATGATTTTATTCTTTAGTTATAATTCCTTATTCCCTTTCCTAATTAAAGTCATTCAAAGAAAATGTTTTGACAATTATGTCTCAAATTTCTAGTGGGCAATTTTCCATCTCTCTCAGTTTCCTTCAGTCTTCTTACTTAAAAGCTGCCCTCAAACCTAAGCAATTGTGAAGACAAAGCCTTCTGTGCACCATAAGCCTCTTAGTAAACCCAACCCCATGGGTTTATTTGGTTTCTTTTGTCCATTTTTTTTGTTGGTTGCTTTGATTATTTAATTCCTCAGATGTAGGCAATTTTCTTTCTTATTTTCTTTGTTTTGAAATTGTTAACTTTGTTGAACAATGTAGAACAAGCATTAATCATCATGCATGATCGTATCTCATGAACTTCAACTGCAGAGCGATAGAACATTTGACTTCTATTAGAATTAATTCCCAAACTAGTCACTTTTCTTCCCCTGAAAAATCTCTTCATGGTATAAGTGTTGGTTATAAGCAAGGGTATATATCCATCATTTTCTTCTTCTAGCATTCATAGGTTTGAACACCAAACTGTAGCTTTAATGCTGATGAGAGTGATATTTCTACTTTTAATTTTATTCTTGTTCTTTTCTCTTTAAAAGAAGTAATTATTTAAAATTGTCTCTCCATTTATATACATGTGTGTATGTATACACATACAGCATATCCATATATACAAACATATTTGTGAGTATATATACAGTATTTATGTGTATATAGCAACTCACTATATGTGGGATCTCACGTTGCATTTGAGTTTCTGGATCTGTTTCCTTGCTATAAGGTCAGAAACTTGCTTCAGTGTTTTCTCAGTACATTTTTCTCCTCAGGCCCTTTCCTTAGCAAGTCTAAAACATTTCTCCCCTAAATCCACATTGGGCATCTTGTTTTCTTTCTGGTTTGATGAACAATGTTGTTCATATCACTGAGAGTTTCTCTTTTCTGTGATAGTATTGATTTTTCTATTTACTTTCTTTTCACTCAGAACTCCAACTACCACTTTAAACTTTTAGTCTCACTTTGTCCTTTTTACATCTGTGAAGCTGTGATATATTTCTCCCTCTATATGCATAATTCAAGAGAAATTGAAAATATGGAGTAAATTCTTCAAGTGAATATAAAGGAATTATTAAAAAGAGATTCTTAATAAAATAAATATGATGGTAATGGTACCATCAGCTTTAAATTATATAACATTTTATAACTTTATTAGCTAGAATAGAAAGAACCATTATTTATTGCAATATTGGACACTTCCTATGGTAGAAAAATCTTCTCACTTCAGAATTACTGTAATCTTCTCCAAAAAGCAAACTAAAATAAAACATCTCAGTAAACATAGCCTTTTGGGGGGAAATTATCCACTTTTCTGTACTATAACAACATGATAGTCTCTTTTTTTATATAATAACACACATACAATAAGCATTCCCATGGATATTTAACACTCTTCCCGAAGCCTGTGATGTTTCTAATACCTGTATACAATGCTAGAAATCAATCCATTTCAACATCACAATGATTCCTTTTTCTGGGAGAGAGAAAGGCTAGAGCTGTAAGATCAGTATGTGTCGAAGTAATTTGATGAAAACACAGACCACAGCAAAAGATGCAAAGCAATTGAAGATGAGCAATGCACAGACTTTCTGCAAAACACATGCAAAACAAGTACCAGATGCTCAGCTGCTTTTAAAACTGGTGCTAGCTGCAGCCTTTATATAATGCTCCTCTCTGGATTAATCCTGTCTAACTGCACTATGCTTCTTAGCACCCTAAGCACCCCCAGTTGTATGTACCTTTTCTCCTAGTATCAGTTCACGTCTACCCAAAACCTCGATTCCAGCTATGTAGAGAAAAGCTCTAAACAGAAATCAGACCATTACGTGGAAAGACCACCTGGCTTATATTCTTCTAAAAATATTGTGAATTTTACCGAAAATTTTCTGTCTGCTTTCTCTGTTTGATTTCAGCTATTTGTAACTACAGAAGTCAAGAGTTTATACATTCCCAGTATAAGAAATATTATGGACAGTTGTCCCTGTTTCTATCACCAAAGCTTACAAGTTATGGTTTGTTGTATACCTTATACTGAAACATTTAGCAAGCCTTTATCTAACATGTTCTTACTTTCCCAACTGCTTTTTTACAAAATTATAGCCCTGGCAACAGAAAACTCAATTTTGTTTTTCATTTTCATTTTGATGTAGTAGGAAAAATCTCTTCAAACTTTGGTATAAGTGTCATAGCCTACTAAAAAAGCATTAGGTGTTTTTCTTATTCAGTTGAGTTTGATGGCCTTTGATTTTGACCCTGTGTAGTGAAATGAGTAACTCAGGGAGAGGGGAAGATATTTTGTAAATGGCACTATAATATTGCATGAGGGGTCTTGGCATTTAAAGCAACAACTCACTTCCTATCTCAAAGTACACCACAAACCATTTATACAGTGGCTTTTTATGGTATGTTTTCATATATCTTTTTTTTTTTTTCAGTAGGTGTCTTAGATGCAGACATTGTTCTAATGGAAATGCCACTTTCTTTTTCTTGTAATCTAAAACAATAGGGAATTGAGACAAGAGTTCTGCTTCTACTATCCCCCTCAGAGGCAAATGCATTTACTTTCATGCTTACTAGCAAATGTGGACTGCTTTGGTTAATAACCATCTTACTTTGCTTATTTGATTGGTAAATATAAAAACACACAATTTATATGAAGGTGAGCCTAAAAATGCAGAATATAACTTTTGACATTACAATATGAAAACATCTGGAAAAGGAGTTTGAAAGGATAATTAGTATTATTTCCAGAGTAAACTATATATCAACTATAGTCATCAGTAGTTTGAGTTTTTAATAAATTTGGCTTGAGTCTCCAATGCCACAACTTAGAAAAAGTCAGTGGTTGTCCATCATTTTGTTTATTCCTAAGGTTTAATTTATTTTGGAAGACACTGTTTCCCTCAAATATTTCATCTTTATTTTAACCAACGTTCAGAATTTCTCTTCACTAAGCTGACTTAGAACTGAATCAAAATCTTAACCACCACACATAATTCCCATGTTGGAGTTTTGAAGATACTTGTAGTCTGTTGGTATAGTGGAGGGATATTGTATATAGATACTCATTTATGATAGCCAAGAGTAACAAGAAAGAACAAGTGGTTGAGAAAGGAAGAAGATCCTTTTATGTTTTTCATTCACTGGACATCTTCATTGTTATAATTGACCTTAATGAACACTGGTTATTTTCCCATACGTTTACTATTATTGAAATAATTTTATATAACATAACTCAATGCTAATCAAAGTAGGGAGATACAAATATAAAATAAACAATACCTTAGAGCTTAAAGAGCAGATATTATAACATGAAAATGAGATAAGTGTTTTTCATATAAAGGGTCAACACCAAAAACTCAAGTACTAAACACTTAGTGAAATCATCTGAATGTGTCTGTCATAAATATCAACACCATCATTACCAAAGAAAAAGTATACATCTCTGCCTCTATCATCACTCAAAATCAAATTAAATCCATGATAAATCTTTGTTTTTTACACTCAGCCAAGATTCAACAATTCATTAAGCCCTGTACATTTTATCACTTAAAAACTATTATTTTTTCTCATCTTCATTCCCACAGCTAGTTTGTCATATCTTTTCATCTCTGTTAACACTGAGAATTCTTTCTAAAGCATAACTAATATTAGTATGTATTAATATTATTGTTATTTTTAAAACATCATCTTTCAAAAATAACTTTGTTCTAAAAAGATTATTGCTCAAGCTTGATATTATATTTATAATTTTAATTCTTTAATGGTTTCACAAAAGGAAAAGGAAAAGATAGTATCAGGACTAAAACATACCCTAACCTCCCTGTTTTGTCTCCTATCTCTTCTTAGCATAGAATGCAAAATCAGTCTTAATTGGCAATTCCTATCTTTGTAGCCATCCTTCTATGCATACTTCTGCACACTATTTTCTGTTTTTAAAACCCTTGGATCCAAAACTAAGCTCAAATATTTGTTTTTCATTGAAAAAAAATTTCTTTCTTTTGAAATCTTCAGACATAATATTTCAGTCTGTTTTTACTGGAAAGAGCCAGGATTGACGTTGTCTGTCATCCCTTTTAGTCAATTTCATGAGAGATAGCAACCAAGTAGGTATAAGACCATCTTTAATTCAAATTGCAGCAACCTAAGAAGGCAGGAGACTCCTGTCGAAAAGAACTGCTCTAACAGTCTTGGCTGACTGGCCAGTTTTGAGAGGTTAGTGATTCATTACAGAGCATGCAAGTAGTCATGTAGCAGTGTGCAGACGATGGGAGTCTGGTTTGAAGGGATACCTTTCTGGAATGTCCTTCTGACACTGGTGTCGTTGATGTTATCATTGGAATGGCCAGGGTCTGGCAGTGCCTTTGGGAATTATACACAAGACTCCCTGCTCCCGCAAAAGGGATTCCCTGCATTCTTTAGAAAACAACATAAAAATTAAGGTTTGTGAACTGTTTCTAATTAATTTATAGCCTTAACGTTTCACAGTAAATCCAGTGACTAGGCTTTTACAAACAACTATTGTGATTTAAACTCCCCTAATAGACAGGTCTCTTCCTCCCGAATGTAAGCTTTCCCCAACTTCCTGCAAAGGTAAACTATAAATTGCATTTCAAAGTAAAGGGCAGAGAACAGTTAAGAGAGAATAACAAGCAGATTAACTATTCTCTAACCCTTATATATCTTCTATTCTTTACAACTAAAAAGCTACTATGACTGAAGCCAAATTTCTCACTTTTGAACTCCCTGGTCATGTTCACCATGTCTTCATGCTTAATTTTTAGTATGTAAGACTTTTCCATTTCCATGATTCTCAGAACTCTGCATATAGTTTTATTATAAAACTTATTTATATTAATAATTATAATTATATAAGTTTTATATAGTTATAAATATATATCTTTGTATTATACTAGTCAATTTGAAGACAAAAGAAATTCTCAGCTCATTATAGGTTATTTGGAAAATTAAAGTACTTGTTATAAGTTTTGGAATAAATAAATTAATTCTCTAGAGCAGTGGTTCTTAACCTTTTTTGAGGTACAGAACCCACCAGTTTTATATGCGCATTCACTGAACCCTTCTTTAATGATAAATAAAATATGATATTTTTTTCCAAATTCAAGACATAGGTATATGTTTTTTTACTGGTGCACAAAATGTGCCATGCATGAGCATCACCTTGCTCAAAGAACAAAACCAACAAAATGCATGAACTCACAACATATTACAGTATTACTTTATTCTGGCCTCTACGGCAGAGGCTTCTCCAAACCCCTGAGACTGACTCATCGAACCCCTAGGGTTCGATAGAACCCAGGTTAAGAACCACTGCTCTAGAGTAATGTTTGTTATAAGGCTTAAAATCTTACTCTTGCCTTCTTCTTTATCAGTATTAAATCCCCCGTGAAAACTTTTGATCTATTTTTTTATTTTCTTTGTGACCTTGATAAATTGAACATCTATCTTGGTGTGTTGTAAAGTTACCTTATGTACAAAACTACTCTACTACTGATTTTTAAAACAACTCAAACTATGCAAGATATTGGACTCTCTCCACTGCTCTCACTGTTTCTCTTTTCTCTCTTCCCATTCCTGCCAAATTTCCTGTAAAATAAACCAAATATTTGCTTCCTATTAATTCTTTCTACCTCTGAGGTATCTGAGTTGCTGCGCAAGCTCAGGAAATTAATGCAATCTTACAGATTGCTGCACCAGAAATTTATGGTTTGCAGGCTCAGTCGGGTGCTCAGAGCAGCTCAGCCAAACTTCTCCATCCACTTAGTAAAGTTGCCATTGTGATTCACCTCAGCAGCTATTCTTAGTCCATGCATCTTTTCACTATTCCTCTCCCAGTGTTTTTCCTAGTCCTCTTTGCTCTCAGCACATGGCTATAGTGGTTATTAAACTTGAATACTTCAGTTCCCTATCTCTCACTTACATCCCTTTGATTCTCTAGTTTTAATTTCATTATTTTACTTTCTCCACTGTTCTAATTATATAACCCACAAATCAAGTATCTGGATTATTATTTTCCATTATATTTCCTACTGATTCCTGAAAACTCAACCCAGTTAAGAATATGAGCTATGAAACAGTTAATAGCTGTGTTTCATTGGACAAAGTAATTGATTTTTAAAAGTTTTACTTTGTTTAGATGTAAAATAGAAAAATGTCTATTCATAGAGTATTAAGTGAAATAATGTTTGCAGTATTATTAGCTTAGAACTTGTTGTGTATTGAGAACTCAATCACTCACAAATGACATTATTTTATTGTTATTGATTGAATAACTAATATGTTAGGCACAAATTTAAAAATATGATAAAAAATTTATTGGACAAATTTATTTTTCTTCCTGTAGTTTGCAATATTGTAAGAAATTTTACTTAAATAATACATAATTAAGGAAGGATGAATTATGTAAGAGGAACAAACAAACAAATAAATGGAGAACAAATAAGTGTTCCATTGATCTTCACTCATTCATCTTAGTAAAAATTTATTCTTTCTTCCCTGGCCAGTTAGCTCAGTGGTAGATTGTCAGCCTGGCATGTGGATGTCCTGGGTTTGATTCCTGGTCACAGCAGACAGGAGAAGTGACCATTTGCTTCTCCACCTCTCCCACTTCTCTCTCTCTCTTTCTCACTTGCTCTTTTTCTTTTCTTTCCTCAGCCATGGTTCTATTGGCTGGAGTGATTTGGCCACAGACACTGAAGGATGGTTCCCTGGCTTCCACCTCAGGTACAAAAGAATGGCAACAGTTGCAATGGAACAACTACCCCAGATGGGCAAAGCATCACCCCTAATGGGCTTTCTGGGTGGATTCAGGTTGGGGTGAATGCAAGAGTCTGTCTCTCTGCCTCCCCTCCTCTCACTGAAGTAAAATAATAACAATAATAATATATTTATTCTTCCTGCAGAGTCATGTAGAGTATTTTATAAGGTTTCTCATATTCTGTTCTTTCCATTCCCATCCTCTGTTACCAGAACAAGCCAGGATTCATTGTCTATTGTCTATTGCCCTTTTTTTGCCAGTTTCACAAGAGACAAGGTCTAAGTAGATATAAGAGTGTCTTAATTCAAATTGCAGCAACTTGAGAAAGCAGGGGACTCCTGTTCAAAAGAACTGCCTTAACACTCTCTTGGTGCCAGTGGTTTTTATAGGGTTCAGGGGCTGTTAGCAATGGTGTACGGAAAACATGTCTGTGCAGTTAGTCATGTAACAATGTGTGGGAAGCAGGAGTCTGGTTTGCAGGGATGCCACCCTGGAATGTCCTTCTAACACTGGTACAGGTCTATTTGATGTCCTTGATGTTGCTCCAGAATGGCCAGGGTCTGGCGCCTCTGGGAACTTTCTGCAAGAGAACTCCCTGTATTTCTTAGGCAACAACATAAAGATTAAGTTTTGTGAACTAAGCTTCTAGTTATCTATAGTGCTTTAACCTCTCACAGTAAATTCTGTGACTGAACCCTTATAAGAAAGTACTGTAAATTAAACGCTTATATAATCTCCTATTCATTACAACTAAAAAGCTACTATTACTGAAGCCAAATTTCTAACTTTTGAGTTCTTCTGTCATCTGAGCATACTGTTTCTTCCTTCATCAGTTTTGAGGAAGACCTTGGCAATTGTCTCCATAGAAATTCTGACACTCACCAAAGTCCTGTTTAAGTACAACTTTTAACCTTCTGTTAGATTGATGTTTCCAAAGCACAGTTTCTATTTCATTACTTTTCTGCTTTAAAAAATATTTTAGAAGGTTCTCAATTAGCCAATCACTGTTAGCCTAGAATCCAAAATTTTCCATATTATTCCCTTTCTTTCAGTCACACATACCTTCAGTCCCTATGTGTTCTGACCTCTTGCTCCACTTTAAGCTTCCTCCAATATCCTACTTCCTTTGAATTGTAGTTTTATGTTATTCTTCTCCCCTCTGTTGCCTTTTCCTTCTGCCTGGAAACATTTTTATTGTCTTTGATAAGAATCCTTACAAGCCCTGGCTGTGTAGCAAAGCAAATGTCACATTATTTTACAATGTCAACTGTCCTAAAGGAGGTCTGATCTCACTCTTGAGAACTTGTAGCTCTGTGATCTATTGGTAAAAAAAAATAAAATAAAAGGCATTAATCTCTCTTTCTTATATTTTGCTTACTTGAGAACTTCTTATCTACCCTCCAGCTTGTAGCTCTTGGAAGACTGACTAATACTACACTGAAAATACCAAGAACAGGAGCCTTTTTCTCTTCTTAATTACTTTTCTATTACTGAGACTGCACAATCTGATACAAAGAGTTGCTTAACAAATATTTCTGAACTGAGTCAATGAAATCAAGGAAGTTTGCTTCTAATAAGAATTAGAACACTTCGTTATTTGGAATTCAATTCAGTGCAACTCCATGACCACACATACATATGGCCTTTGCCCACTTTCATTTATAAGACATTTTTTAGCACATGTTAAGAACTTTTATTTATACCATAAGACATTGAAGGTTGGGACTACATGGACCAACTGGCTGAAATTTGTTTTCAAGTGGAAATTGAGGTGTAATTAAACATTTCTATACAATTTACTTTAATGAGTACAGTAATGTATTATTACGAAGAAAAAGTAACTAAAATGTTGGTTGACCAAGCAGTGTGAAAATGAGATAGGCAACAACATCCTAATTAGAAATCAAGAAGAACTACGTTTATAGGGTGGGCTAAGTGTAGCAGGAGGTCATGAAGGGAATGCAGGTTGACCCTTGAGCTGGACCTGGGCAATCCAGGGCTCATCACCATCCCCTGTCCTTGGAATGTACATTCTACCCACCTTTCCCACAGTGGGAGCCATAGCAAGAATGCAGCCTTGAGAGAGTATTGCATTGTTGAAATGGCATCAGTGGCTGAACCCAGTTAGTACTTCTTATTAAAATTCTAAGATTCTGGAAAATTTGTTTGTGTGTGTTTGGGGGTGGGGGGTGTCAAGGGGAATCTACCCATCTTGCTGCACTGATGACAAACCTCTTAAGTAAGTTCCCTTGCTTTTTAAACCTGCTGCTGCCTGCCAATTTGGATTGGCTTCCTCTCCAGTCTCTCCTTGACCTTCTTATTGGGACAGTTTGAAAGAACCAACACCAAGTTAACCTCAAATACTCCCTACCCAGAAGTATGTGGAAATGAAAAACTAGTTTGGTCTTCAGTACTTTGCTTGGTTCTTTTTTAAAAAGTATGACCGATTATAGCAGTTGAGCAGTGAACATGTCACTTTAAGAAAATTTTCTTAACATTGAAGGGATTAATCGGGTGTGATTTGATATAGTCAGAGGGAACCTTTTGTAGATTTATGCTGTGAAATTGAAAAATAATTTATACACTGAAGTCTGACTCAGGCTCTGATTTAATAGTTTCTACAAACATCACCCCCTTTTCCTTCAGAGAACAAAAATGTAAATCACTATTTTTTTTCTAAAAGAAAGAATTAACTTTTAACATCAATTAGTATAATAGGGTATTCTTTGATTGATCCAAGCCATACAGGCTACTGAAGGCATTATATTTTCTAGCAAAAAGCTTTTTCAGTGTTTGCAATTTTGCTCCTGATTATTTTCCTATGTATCTGATTAGAAAGATTTTTGTTATACATGCAACTTTTACTAATTTTAATCGATGATATATAGAAGATACAGGTGTGTAATCACTAATTAATATCAGCTGGATAAGAAGGGTTACATTTTAAAATATGCAGTAACAACATTAACCTTGATTTGAACCTCTGATCTCTTAAGCCCTTTTTCAAAGGGAGATAAAATAATGAAAAATACTTGGCTAAACTGCTGGCAAAACTCTTATTGTTTGTACCTCTCTTGGAAAAGACTCTTGAGACTGGCAATGGAATCTTTACTATTGATTGGCTGGTTAAATAGAGGACTATTAGCTTCAGACAGCCTAGATTGATTATACAGCAGCTGCAGGAGCTGAGACTCAGAGCTGAGAGAGCATCAGGGTGAAAAGCAGAGGGCGGGGGAGATGCAAGGTGGGGAGGAAGGCAGTGCACGTTCCAGAGCATCACTATGTGACTGCTCGTGCCGATTATCTGGCTTCCTACGTAGCTCCCTCAGTCAACAACTTACTGAGGTGCCTTTTCTTTTACAAGAGGATGTCAGCTCCGAGCCCTAGCCAGAAATAACAGACTTCACCTTGGAATAGTTTATCTCACTCCTGCATCATTAAAGAGGATTTTGAAAAGAAACAAAAATCAAGTCCTCCTCTTGGTCACAGTTTGTTCCAGAATTGAACAGAAACAGTTTCATGCTCCAGGTAAGGAGATTACATTTTTATTTCTGGATTTCTTTTTAGTCATTTGTAATAAAACACATCGTAGCTTTGCATGGTTTAAAATCTGAGTTTGCAATGGTGTATTAAATTCAGTGTAATATACAGGCATGTAGATTTAGAAAAGTGTTGATACACATTTATATAAATGTTGATATATATTTTGTTTCCTCAAATAAAATCACTTGATCATAAGTTTATGTAGCAAATGCTCTGTACGAAGAAGAGAAATAACAAATCCCTACTAAATAGAGGATTTTTTGTGGCAACCTTAAAATACATCCAGGTATATTTTTTCTCAGCTGTTAAGCAACTTTGAGAAATAATAGCATACCATAAAAGGGCCATTACTGTGATAATTGTCAACTATTATATTTGATGCAGGCATAGAAGCTACTACAGGCTTTTAAATGATTCTCAGTGATTCATATTTTTTCTAAAATCTGTCTTGATTGTAGTCTTAACTCTTCAAGATAAACATGATGTGTTTTAAATGATGTAGCATTAGACTGCCACCCTCTTATGCCTAAGTTATTGATGGCTAGCATTTGGTTTTAAGAAAGTACTGAGCTAAGGCAAAGTTAAGTTATTCTGAGTTTATAGCTAAAGCTGCCATTGTGTCAATTAATGTTTTAAGTGTCATTGATCGTACATTCTGGCTAAAGTGGCTGTGAATGTGTGAACTCTTTGCACATATTAAATTTTCCACTGGGGAATATTTTTATTTATTTAATTTTTTTAAAAGCAATGGAGTAAAATGAAAATAATGGGCATGTAGTACTGGTGTAGTTGATTGGTCTTAGGCTCATAGGTCACAGAGGTCACTTGCTAAAGAGACAACATTGTGATGTGAGACATAAAGGATTTATTTCATCCTTACTGGAACTAAAATGGTTTGCGATGTGTTTGATGTCAATTTGTTTGCTTTTGGATTAACAAAGAAGGGTATTTTACCCTAAGAGCTTCTCTGATTGTCCTTTTGAGTGTAAATCCCTGAGATACTCCTCTAACCAAAGATCAAACTGCCATCTGTGATCAGCTGGCAAACTTTTTAAGATGTTAGTCAATGTTTCAAAGAAGAACATGATTGCCAACACTTTTTGGAGCCAATACAGGAGAAGTTAGGAATGCCACATATTCTGAGTTGCTGTATTTGTGTGTGTGTTTCACACTTGTTTGGGGTAAAATAACTGCATGTTTGAAGAACACAATTTGTCATTCATTTTTTTTCTTCTTCTTCTTGGTGTGAATAATGTTTTAATGCTTCATAATAATAATAAATATATATTATAGCTACCTAGATATTTCCATTTAAAATAGCCATGTCAAAATTAATGATTATATTGTTGAAACTTTTTAAAAGTACCATTTATCTAAAGAAATATAAATGTATATTAGAGATTACTGATCTTTGTCTTTAAACTGAGTCATTTGAAACAATTATGTATATTGCTTTTGATTATTTTGTTTGAGAAACTAATGTAAAACTACTAATGAGAAAGGTGGCAGGCACTGTAGACCATATATTTATATGTGTGCTAGCAATATTATATGATCTCCACGTACAGCAAATCTATTATAATCTTGTTTAATTATTGCTTTCCATATGTTATATTAAATATGCTACCTTTTCAGTAACTTATCAAAAATTGTGGTGTTAATCCTTCCACTTTATTTTTTATGCTAACAATCTGACATTTCTGATCAAAGGCTATCATTAAGGTTTAATTAATTTATTGAGTCATTTTTTTAAATTTTATATACAGTTATTTAAAATCTTGCAATTTTTTTTGCAACCTATTTATACAGCCTAACTTTATTCAAAAGATATTTTATTGATTAATTTTGGAGAATGGAGAGAGAGACAGAGAGAGACACAGAAGGAGAGATGGCAGGGATGGGGAGCAGGAACCATCAGCCTATAGTTAGTTGCTTCTTGTATGTATCTTGAACAGACTAGCCTAGGGCTTCAAACAGGTGACCCCAACATTCCAGGTTGATACTCTATCCATTGCGCCACCACAGGTCACAGCCTAACTTCCTTAACCTCTTATTTATGGGTTATACAAGGTATACATATTAAAGAAAACTAATTCTCAATTGCATTGTGTGTTTTTTATAAGACATCATTTTAGCATTTATAGATATAAATATCCATTCTTTTTTATCTATAAGTATGTTTTTTCTTTAAAAATATTTCTTAAATAATTTACTAAATTATGTCCCTGTGGCACTTAGCCATTCTTCTTAGCTTATTCTCAATATTACTTTGACTCTCTTTTCTAATGATACCTTAGAAATGCTTTCATTGCTTCTATGGTGGGTTTGATTGTTTATTTTCTTAAAAGAAAATGTTCTCAAGATTGAGAAATAAAGCAACTTCCAAAATAACGCCTCACACTTAAAGAAATCTATAAAAATTATATCTTCTGCCTTCCCACCAGATCAGTGCTCCTCAGCACACATGACCCAGGAAGGCAAGAGTCCTAACAATCATGTGTACAAGTGTCAGTCAGTGTCTGAAATTGAGCAGCTTATTTAGTCAATTTAATTTAAGAATTCTAACTTTGCCATGCATTTTTGAAAGGGCTCCATTTAATCTTTTATTCAACCTCTACTCACTTCCACAGTATCATATGTCTGCCCTGATTGCTCATGTTAGCCGTAGCAAATGAACAAGAATTAAGGAAGTACAACCTTTTTTGTTTTTATAGATACCAGTATCTGAACCATTAGGGGGATCTTTCTTCCTATGTTTTACTCAGCAAACCACTGAGAGTGGTTATAAAGCTTTCTTAAAGTATTTCCCCTGTTTTTAGGATGTGAGTGCTGCTTAAAGTAGCTTTCTTTACCCCTCACAAAAGGCACATTACAGGTCACTAAGAATTCTTTATTTGTACAGGAAAAGTGCATTCATTCTGTTTTCCAAATTTATCCTCTTTAAAAAATTATTGAGCAAAGAAAAAAACTCATAGGCACAGACAGCTGTATTGATTGCAGGAAGTAAAAGGAATGGGGAGTGTAGAAGAAGGTAAAGGGAGATAAATGGTGATGGAAGAAAACTAGTCTTGGGGTGGTGAACACACAAACAATATACAGATGCTGTACTGTAGAATTGTGCACCTGAAACCTATATAGTTTTTTTTTAGCCAATGTCAGCCCAACTAAATGCAATAAGTTAAAAAATCTATATGGTATATAAATAATTTTTAAAAATAACAATTGCTTGAAATATTAAAATGACTCATTCTAAGCAAATTTAGAGAATATATGCTTTGCAACTAGCATCACATGAAATGTTGAAGAAAAAAAGCTGAAGGGAAAAAACTTTCTTTACAATTGTCTGCAAATATCTGCGAACAACACAGAATGAGTGACTCTGGGCTTACATGACATATGCGTTCAGAAGAGAACATCACGTAGGTAAAAGAGAGCATTACTTATTTTGCACAGATATAGACATGGAAGAATTAAAAATACTAGGGTAATTTCACTACCCATACACATATAGAAAATGTATTTTTAAATTTCAATTTTTTTCTTCATCGCACTATTCAGTTTTCAAGAATACACACAGAGTTGGTATAAGAGTAGATTATGGGAAAGAGGTGCTATCTTTATCTCTTTTGAAAGCCAGGCATATTGAATGGTACTACAGACTTTCTTAATAAATGAAAGCACATTTTCCCAAGTCCATAGCAGCTAAAGATGTTTCCTGACTGCAGGACTTGTTTGTGGATTAGTCAACATTTAATGACATCCAAATGCAAAAGCAATCAATTTAGTGGCTCTAGGCTTTTCATCAAATTATGCAAGCTCCATTAAATGAGAAAGAAGTGACTTACACCTGAGAGAAATTTATTTAGATAAGTGAGCTGGGGGGAGATGCTGAGCAAAAGAACATGGAATTTCAATGCTTTATTGAGTGACTTATTGAAATACCAGAGTTGAAGAATAATTGCTTAAATATAATGGTAAGATGGAAAGAGTAAAGATATTTTCCCTACGGGTATTTGGAAAGTAAACATATAAGGGTGTTTATTTTTTGTCTAAAAATGTATATACCTTGCTTTTTAGGACCAAATTTTGAATGCAATTAATATAACTAACATTGTGTAGGCATCATTCTAAATCTACTTGTTAAACACTGACAGTTTTTTCTCACAAAATTAGCTTTTGGTAGTATGAATTATGAGTAATACGACTTGAGTGGGAATACAAATGCTACAGATTTTATTGATTGATTGATTTTTAGTGAATTTAAAGAGAGAGGAGTGGAGAAAGAGAGTGAACAAGAAAGAGAGAGAGAGAGACAGATACCAATTTATTGCTCTTCTTATTTACATATTCATTAGTTGATTCTTATATGTGCTCTGACAGGAGATCTAACCCACAACCTTGGCGTATCAGGTGGATGCTCTAACCAACTGAACTATGAGGCCAAGGCCTTCAGATTTGATTTGATCAATTTGAAAATATTTTGAAAACTCTAAATTCTTCTAAAGAGAGATTAAAATATATGTTAAAGTAACACAGCACTGGGGATGGAGAAAGGGGCTAAAATGGAAAATAAAACAAATGAAAATGCAGTAATTGTACATGAATTTTTTATATGGCAATATTTGGGCCAGAACCAAAAGATAAATATAGTGATGCAAGTAAAATACTTATATTTTCTATACAATAGTGAAAAATTGGGACTACTACTGATATGTTCTATTTCTATACCTCACATGGTATGGAAAGAAAGCTCTACAAAGAGGAGGATAGTAGGAAAATTGGTAACTGGTATTGGCAACTGTTAATATGATTGTGCTAATATTAGATTTTCAAAGGAAAAAAAGACAACTTACTTTTTTACTGAGTTTAATCAAATGGCTTGAGATAGATGATGCTAATAATTGAAAATCGTAAATGTTTATATTATGGTTTTTATCACTATTACAATGAACTTAATTGCATTCTCTATAAAATCACTCTTAGGCTTGTTGGTCTTTATGAAACTATGTCTGAATATGGTTGGGTGAGAATGTGTGTATAAATATATGGGCAGAGTTGTTTTATACAGTTTGAATAGCATGAAAATATAATGTCATCTTTACTGTGTGACATAATTTGTGTTCTATATCTTCCAGTTCCTATTTGAATAAATTATCCTCCCTGTATCTAATTTTTCCCCTACCACTAACAGACCTGATGATTATCTCTAGTTATTTTATAAGAATCTGACCCTAGGTTGGTCCATATTATGATTCTTTTAACGAGCATTTTTTCCTGTTCATTATAACTGTGTCTTATATCGAATAACTGAATCTTTAAACTTTGTTGTTTCCTGAACTCCAGTAAATGAGAGAGATGTGGCACATGGTTACTAAGACTAATAGAAGATAATGGATTAGACCAACACATACAATCTATTAATCATGGACTGAATAAAGTATAAGTAGAAACAGGAATGAGTGTAAACACTTGGTTACTAGCTATACAATGCTACCCGTCTCAGCTTATCCCTCTCACCCATGCTTGGTAAATGTAAAGAAAGTGGAAGATTCAGCAGAGAACTATAGTGTATACCACATTTTAGAGCAGGCATGGAAAATGGGTTTCAAACATCTGTGACATAGATTTTTTAAATGAATAAACTTACATTTTTAGATCAGTTTTTTTTTATATTTTTAAGTTTTATTTACAAAATTAATTTTAACAACGTGACATTGATCAATAAGAGTACGTAGGTTTCAGGTAAACATTTTTAAGCATTTGAACTGTTGATTATATTGTATACCCATCACCCAAAGAAAAATCATATTCCATCACCTTATATTTGTCCCTCTTTATACCCTTACTCCCCACCCCCACCCCAACCACCTCCCCCTTGTCCTCTTTCTTTCTTCTGATAACCACTTAACTTTTATCTATGTCCATGAGTCTCAGTTTTATATCCCACCTATGTATGAAATCATACAGTTCTTAGCTTTTTCTGATTTACTTATTTCGCTCAGTATAATGTTCTCAAGGTCCATTTAGGTTGTCATAAATGTCACTATGTCATCATTTCTTATAGCTGGGTAATATTGCATTGTATATATGTACCACATCTTCTTTATCCAATCCTCTATTGAGGAACACTTTGATTGTTTGCATTTCTTGTCCACTTTGAATAATGCTGCAATAAACATGAGAGTGCATGCGTCTTTATATACCAATGTGTTTGAATTTGGGGGATAGAAAACCAGTAGAAGGATTGATGAATAATATGGCAGTTCTATTCTCAGTTTTTGATGAACCACCATACTTTCTTCTATAATGGTTGTATTGATTTAGATTCCCACCAGCAGTGAATAAGGGTTTCTTTTCCTCCACAACCTCTCCAACACTTTTTATAAACTGTCTTGTTAGTAATAGCCAATCTAACAGGTGTGAGTTGGTATCATTTTAATTTTGATTTGTATTTCTTGAATAGATAGTGAAGACGATAATCTTCTTATATATTTGCTGACCATATATATGTCCTTTTGGGATAAATGTCTGTTCAGATTCTCTCCCAATTTTGTAAATATTTTATTTAGACAATTTTAATGGGGTGACATTGATAAATTAGAGTACATAGATTCAGAGAAAACATCTCCAGATAATTTTCACATTTGATTGTGTTGTATACCCATCACCCAAAGTCAGTTGCCCTCTGTCACCTTTTATTTGGTTTTCTTTATGCCCCTCGCCGCCCGCAACCACTCCCTCTGCTCTCTTCTCCTCCTGCTAACTGCACTCTTATCTATATCCATGAGTCTCAATTTTGTGTCCCACCTATGTATGGAATCATACAGTTCTTAGTTTTTTCTGATTTACTTATTTCACTCAGTGTAATGTTATCAAGTTCCATTCATGTTGTCTTAAATGATCATATGTCATCATTTCTTATAGCTGAGTAGTATTCTATAATATATATGTACCACATCTTCTTTATTCAATCATCTATTGAAGAGTTTTTATGGTTGTTTCCATGTCTTGGCCACTGTGAACAATGCTGTGATGAAAATGGGGCTGCAGTGTTTTTACGTACCAATGTTTTTGAGTTTTGGGGATATATACCCAGTAGAGGGATTGCTGGGTCATATGGTAGTTCTATTCTTTTTTAAAAAAATATTTAATTAATTGAGTTTACATAGATTCTAAGGTGACCCCGACTGCATCCCCTCTCCCCCATATTACCTTCAACATCTCCCTTACCCATGTCCCTATGGTGCCCTCCCCCCTTCCCTTCAGATTTATCTCATTCTATCATCCCCTTTCCTCTGTCTTCTTTTCCTCTGGTCCCTTTGATCCCTCCTCTGCCTCAATTCCTTTCCTCAGTTCTCAATGTTCCTTGGATTTCTCAAACGAGTGAGGTCATATAATATTTTTCTTTTTCTGCCCGGCTTATTTCACTCAACATAATAGTTTCCAGGTCTCTCCATATTGTTGCAAAAGGTAATATTTCCTTCTTTTTCATGGAGCCATAGTATTCCATTGTATATATGTACCACAGCTTTTTTTTTTTTTTTGTACTACCGTTTTTTAATCCACTCGTCCACTGATGGACAATTGGGCTGTTTCCAGCTCTTTGCTATTGTGAACAATGCTGCCATAATCATGGGGGTGCATTTATTTTTTTCAGTCGGTGATCTGGTGTCCTGGGGATATATTCCTATAAGAAGGATAGCTGGGTCAAAGGGCAGTTATATTTCTAATTTTTTGAGGAATCTCCATAATGTTTTCCACAGTGGCTGCACCAGTCTGCATTCCCTCCAGCAGTGCAGAAGGGTTCCCCATTCTCCACATCCTCACCAGCACCTATAATGTGTTGTTTTGTTAATGAGCACCATTCTGACTGGTGTGAGGTGGATTCTCATTGTGGTTTTAATTTGCATTTCTCTAATGATTAGTGATGTTGAGCACTTTTTCATATGCCTATTGGCATCTGTAAGTCCTCTTTGGAGAAGTGTCTATTCATTTCTTTTGCCCATTTTTTGATTGGATTGTTTATCTTCCTGGTGTTGAGTTTTACAAATTCATTATAAATTTTTGTTATTAACCCTTTATCAGATGTGTTGTCGAATATGTTCTCCCATTGTGTGGTTTGTCTTTTTATTCTGTTCATATTGTCTTTAGCTGTGCAAAAGCTTTTTAGTTTGATATAGTCCCATTTGTTTATCCTGTATTTTATTTCATTTGTCTGTGGAGATAAATCAGTAAATATATTGCTTCGATAGATCTTGGAGAGTTTACTGCCTATGTTTTCTTCTAGAATGTTTATGGTTTCACGGCTTACTTTTAAGTCCTTTATCCATTTTGAGTTTATTTTTGTGCATGGTGTAAGTTGGTGGTCCAGTTTCATTTTTTTACATGTAGCTGTCCAGTTTTCCCAACACCATTAGTTAAAGAGACTATCTTTACTCCATTGTATGCTCTTACCTTCTTTGTCAAATATCAATTGACCATAAAGATGTGGGTTTATTTCTGGGTTCTCTGTTCTGTTCCATTGATCTATATGTCTTTTCTTATGCCAGTACCAAGCTGTCTTGAGTACAATGGCATTGTAGTATAACTTGATATCAGGAAGTGTAATACCTCCCACTTTATTTTTCTTTTTCATGATTGCTGAGGCTATTCGTGTTCTTTTTTGGTTTCATATAAGTTTTTGGAATATTTGTTCTATATCTTTGAAGTATGTCATTGGTATTTTAATTGGTATTGCATTGAATTTATAAATTGCTTTTGGTAATATCGACATTTTAATGATGTTTATTCTTCCTAACCATGAACACACTATATGCTTCCACTTGTTTGTATCTTCCTTGATTTCTTTTTCAATGTTTTATAATTTTCTGAGTACAAGTGTTTAACCTCCTTGGTTAAATTTACTCCTAGGTACTTTATTTTTTTGTTGTTGTTGCAATGGTGAAAGGGATTGTTTCCTTAATTTCTCTTTCTGATATTTCATTGTTCATGTATAGAAATGCCTCTGATTTCTCTGTGTTAATTTTATATCCTGCCACCATGCTGAATTCGTTTATTAGGTCCAGTAGTTTTTTGACTGAGACTTTAGGATTTTCTATATACAGTATATCATCTGTAAATAATGATAGTTTTACTTCTTTTCCAATTTGGTTGCCTTTTATTTCTTCTTGTTGTCTGATTGTGTAGCTAGGAGTTCCAGTTGAATAAGAGTGGTGAAAACACCCCTGCCTTATTCCTAATTTTAGGAAAATTGCTTTTAATTTTTGTCCATTGATTATGATGTTGGCTGTGGGTTTTTCATAAATGGCCTTTATCACATTGAGGTATGTTCCCTGTATTCCCACATTTTAAAGAATTTTGATCATTAATGGGTGCTGGATTTTTTTTTTTTTTCGGGGCCAGAGAGAGAGTCAGAGGGAGGGATAGATAGGGGCAGACAAACAGGAACAGAGAGAGGTGAGAAGCATCAATCATTAGCTTTTGTTGCCGTCGCAACACCTTAGTTGTTCATTGATTGCTTTCTCACATGTGCCTTGACTGTGGGGCTTCAGTAGACCGAGCAACCCCTTGCTGGAGCCAGTGACCTTGGGTCCAAGCTGACGAGCTACTGTTCAAGCCAGATGGGCCCACACTGAAGCTGGCAAGCTCGGAGTCTCAAACCCGGGCCTTCCGCACCCCAGTCCAACACTCTATCCAGTGTGCCACCGCCTGGTCAGGCAGGTGCTGGATTTTATCAAATGCTTTTTCTGCATCTATTAAAATTATCATGTGGATTTTCTCCTTTTGTTTATGTGGTGAATCACATTAATTGATTTATGAATGTTGTACTATCCTTGCCTCCCCAAAATAAATCCCACTTGATCATGATGTATGATTTTTTTCATATATTGCTGAATCCGGTTGGCTAATATTTTGTTGAGAATTTTAGCATCTAAATTCATCAGGCATATTGGCCTATGATTTTCTTTCTTTGTGTTGTCTTTGCCTGGTTTTGGAATCAGAATTATGCTCGCCTCATAAAAGAAACTTGGTATTGTTTCTCCTCTTGAATTTTTTGAAATAGCTTGAGAATAATAGGAGTTAGTTCTTCTTTGAATATTTGATAGATTTCACCAGTGAATCCATCAGGCCCAGGGGTTTTGTTTTCGGGAGCTTTTTGATATCTGTTTCAATTTATTTTGTTGTAATTGGTCTGTTTAGGTTTTCTGATTCTTCCAGATTTTTTTTTTTTTTTAAGAATGTGTTTCAAGGAATTTGTCCATTTCACCTAGGTTATTTAATTTTTTGACATACAATTCCTCATAGTATTTTCTTACAATATTTTGTATTTCTGTTGTGTTGCTTGTTATTTCCCCACTCTCATTTTTAATTTTATTTATTTGAATCCTCTCTCTTTTTTCTTGGTGAGTCTAGTTAAAGGTTCATCGATCTTGTTTACCTTTTCAAAGAACTAGCTCTTAGTTTCATTGATCCTCTGTATTGTTTTCTTAGCCTCTATGTCTTTTATTTCCACTTTGATCTTTATTATTTCCTTCCATCTACTACCTCTTGGGGTTACTTGCTGTTCTTTTTCAAGTTCTTTTAGATGAAGGGTTAAGTTGTTTATTTAAGCTTTTTCAAGCTTCTTAAGGAATTCCTGTAGTGCTATGAACTTCCCTCTCAGAACTGCTTTAGCTGTGTCCCATAAATTTTGAGTTGTTGTATGTTCATTATCATTTGTTTCTAGAATTTTTTTTTTCAATTTCTTCTTTGATTTAATTGTTAACCCATTCGTTATTTAATAACATGCTATTTAGTTTCCGTGTATTTGATTATTTTTCAGTTTTTCTGTTGTGGTTGATATCTAATTTCATGTGATTGTGATTAGAGAAAATGCTTGATATGACTTCAATCTTCTTAAATTTTCTGAGATTGCTTTTGTGTCCTAACATGTGATCTATCCTAGAGAATGTACCATGAGCAATTGAAAAGAATGTATATTCTGCTGCTTTAGGGTGAAAGGTTCTGAAGATATCTATTAAATTCAGTTGACCTAGTGTGTCCTTTAACTCTGCTGTTTCTTTGTTAATTTTCTTTCTCGAGGATATATCTAGTGATGTATTTGGGGTATTGAAATCTCCTACTCTTATAGTATTGCTGTTAATCTTGCCCTTATATCCATCAAAGTCTGCTTTATATATTTAGGAGCTCTTATATTAGGTGTATAGATATTTATGATGGTTATATCTTCATGTTTGATTGCTCCCTTTATCAATATTTAATGACCTTCTTTATCTCTTACTATAGTCTTGGTTTTAAAGTCCATTTTGTCTGTTACAAGTATTGCTATCCCAGCTTTTTTTTAATTTCCATTTGCATGAAATATTTTATTCCATCCTTTTACCTTCAGTCTATGTGCATCTTTTGTTTTAAGGTGTCTTTCTTGTAGACAGCATATGTACGGGTCCTGTTTTTTAATCCATCCAGCTACCCTGTGTCTTTTGATTGAATTATTTAATACATTTACATTTAAGGTTATTATTGATATGTAGTTGTTTATTGCCATTTTATATTTTAAAGGTGTATTCCTCTTTTGCTATAATCTTTTCCCACTTTGATGTGTTTATAACAGGCCCTTAACATTTCCTGCATCATTGGTTTCATAGTAATGAATTCCTTGAGTGTTTTTTTGTTGTTTTTTTTTTTGGTCTGAAAAAAAGAAGCTTTTTATTTCTCCTTCAATTTTAAATGATAGCCTTGGTAAATAAAGTAGTCTTGGTTATAGGCTCTTGTTCTGCATTACTTTGAATATTTCTTGCCATTCCCTTCTAGCCTCAAGTGTTTCTATTGAGAAGTCTGATGTCATCCTTATGGGTGTTCCTTTCTAGGTGATAGCCTTTTTTTACTCTAGCAGCTGTTAATATTTTCTCTTTATCACTTAGCTTTGGTATTTTAATTATGATGTGTCTTGGTGTAGGTTTCTTTGGGTTTCTCTTTAATGGAGATGTCTGTGCTTCTTGAACTTGTGAGACCCTTCCTTGCATCAATTTGGGGAAGTTTTCAGCTATGATTTGATTGAGTAAAGTTTCTATCCCTTGTTCTTTTTCTTCTTCTTCAGGAACTCCTATTATGCGGATGTTATTTCTCTTCATATTCTCACAGAGCTCTCTTAGAGTTTTCTCAGACTTTTTGAGTTGTTTTTTTTTTCTGCTCTGCTTCCATGCCTTTGTTCATCTTGTCTTCCAACTTGCTGATTTGATCCTCAGCTTCATCCATCCTGCTTTTAATTCCTTTCATTGTGGTCTTTATTTCTGATACTGTATTTGTCATCTCTGACTGATTCTTTTTTAATATTTCAATGCCCTTTCTTATACTTGCTATCTCTTTATTTAGGTGTTCATAATGACCATACATTGTTGTTCTAAGAATCCTAAGTATTCTAACAATCATTATTCTAAACTCTGCATCTGGAAGTTTGGTTATTTCCATATCACTCAGTTTTGTCTCATTATGTCTGTGTGTTTGGGTGTGTTGTTTTAGTGCTGGTTGAGTCTAGGCTTGGTGTTGCCTGCCTCCAATTTTCAGTTGTGTTATTTTTAGGTCTTCTTTGGTTGGCTTAAGCTGTTGTTTGTAATCCACTGTGGAATTTGGCATTTGTAATAGAGTCCCTTTGAAGTATTGATTTGTTTGTTTTCTTCTCAGTTTTCTCAACTCAGTGGTAGTCTTGTTTACTGATCTCAGCAGAGGGCTTATTTGAAAATGTATTTAGGAATGAGGTGGGTGTAACCTGAGACTCTGAAGACCTGATCTGCCAGTTACTCTCTCTGGGGGCGGGGTGCTTTCTCCCCTTCAGTAGGGGGAGGTGTATGTGAGATCTCCGTGGAGACCTGAGTTACTGCCCCTCCTCCTCACTTCTTGTTTTCAGTTGTGTCTTTTTTTGCTGATTGGAGGTGGAAAAATATCTAAAAAAGCTTGACTCAGAACCACTTTAGTTTTGTGTTCTGTGGAAGGACCAACCCCTCCCTTTGCAATGACCACCTCTAGCACCTCCCCCAGGTATGGCTGCTTCCCACACTGGATTGGTCCTGAAGCTCAGGTCCTCCTCTGCATTCCTCTGTTTTTCACCGGCTGTCTCTTTCTCCCCTTTCTTTTTGGAAGAGAAGCCAGCTTTGTTATTTTATTCCTAGGTATTTTTGTTGTTGTTACAACTGTAAAAGAAATTTTTTAGTTTATTTTTTGATGTTTTCTTGTTGCCACATAGAAAGGCAATAGACTTCTGTATATTAACTTTGTATCTTGCAACCTACTGTATTGGATTATTGTTTTTAATAGTGTTTTTGTGGAGTCTTTGGGGTTTTTGATGTACAGGATCATATCATCTGCAAAAAGTGATACCTATACAGTACTTCTTCTTTCCCAATATAAATGCCTTTTATTTCTTTCCATTGTCTAATTGCTCTGGCTAGAACTTTCAGCACTACATTGAATGGGAGTGGAGAGAGTGGGCAACCTTGTCTTGTTCCTGATTTTAGAGAAAAATTCTTCAGGTTTTTGACATTTAATATGGTGTTAGATGATGGTTTGTAATCAATGGCCTTTATTATGTTGAGATATTATTTTCCTTCTATATTCATTTTGTTGAGGGTTTTAAACATAAAATGATGTATTTTATCAAATGCCTTTTCTGCATCTATTGATGGGATCATATGGTCTTTGTTCTTTGTTTTGTTGATATAATATATTACGCTGTTTTACATATGTTGAACCATCCTTGTGATTCTGGGATGAATCCACTTGATCATAGTGAATTATATTTTTAATGTGTTGTATTCAATTTGCTAGTATTTTGTTTAGGATTTCAGTATCTGTATTCAGGAGAAATATTGATCTGTAGTTTTCTTTTTTGTGTTGTCTTTGCCAGATTTTGATATGAAGGTTATGTTGGCCTCATAAAATGTGTTTTGAAGTTTTGCTTCTTCAATATTTTGAAAGACTTTGAGTAGAATAGAAAACAAATTTCCTTTGAATGTTTGATAGAATTCACTAGTGTAGCTGTCTGGTCCTAGACTTATATTTTTGGGGGAGGTTTTTGATAGTTGTTTCTATTTCCCTTCTGCTTATGGGTCTGTTTCGGCTATCTACTTCTTCATGACTCAGTCTTAGGAAGATTGTATTGTTCTACAGTGATGGGCAACCTTTCTATAAAAACTGCCCACTTTTGCAGTGCTGGTCAACCTGGTCCCTACTGCCCATTAGATGGTATTCCAGCTTTCATGGTGGGCCAATTGTGGCGCTTTTTGGTTGCTCTGTTACTGCCCACCATGAAAGCTGGTATGCCCACTGGTTCATTTTTGTTAATCTTTTCAAAGAACCAGTTCCTCATTTTATTGATTTTTTTTCTATAGTTTTTCTGTTCTCTATTTCACTTATTTCTGTTCTGATTTTTATTATTTTCTTTTTCTGCTGGTTTTTGGTTCCTTTTTTCTTTTTTTTTTTCTAGTTCCTTAAGATTGATGTTAAGTTGTTTACTTGGGCTCTCTCTTGTTTGTTTATATAAGCCTGTAGTGATATGAACTTTTCTCTTATTACTGCTTTTGCTGCATCCCAGAGATTCTAATATGTTGTATTGTCATTTTTGTTTGTATGTATATATCTTTTGATCTCTGCTTTTATTTCTTCTTTAACCCATTCATTTTTTAGAGTATATTAATTTCCACATTTTTGTGGGTTTGTTTACTTCTTTTATGCAGTTGAATTCTAGTTTCAAAGCTTTATGATAAGAGAATATGCTTGGTATAATTTCAATCTTTCTATATTTGTTGATGTTAGTTTTGTGGCCCAACATATGTTCAATTCTTGAGAATGTTTCAGGTACACTGGAGAAAAATATATACTCTGGAAAATGTCCTATAGATGTCTTTCATATCCAATTGTTCTAGTATTGTTTATTGATTTTCTGTTTGGATGAATGATCTAAAGCCATCAGCAGTGTATTGAGGTCTCCAAGTATGATCATATTTTTGTCAGTTTTTATTTTTAGATCAGTTAGTAGATGTCTTATATTCTTTGGTGCTCCTTGGTTTGGTGCATATATATGAAGAAGTGCTATGTCTTATTGATTCAATGCTCCATTAATTGTTATGAAATGACCATTTTTGTCTCTGATTACCTTTGCTGTCTTGTAATTAGTATTAGATCTGAGTATAGCTATATCTGCTTTTCTTTGGATATTATTTACTTGGAGAATTGTTTTCCAACCTTTCACATTGAATTTGTTTTCATCCTTGTAGCTTAGAGGTGTTTCTTGAAGACAGCATACAGTTGGATTTCTTATTTGATCCACTCTACTATTCTGTGTCTTTTTATTGTTGAGATCAATTCATTTACATTTAATGTAATATTGACATTTGAGGGTTTCCTATTGCGATTTTACAAGTTGCTTTCAGATAGCTCTGTATCTTGTTTCTTTTTGTTTGTTTTTCTGTAGTTTTTGTTTGTTTGTTTGTATTTTATACTTTTTTCCTCTGTTTATTTTTTTAAGTCATTTGTTTCTGTGGTGGTTTTTCAGGGGTGGTTACCATTATGTATTAAAAAGAATATATATCATATTCATTGTAGTTTATTATCTCATGAGTGTTTTTGCACTCCATCTTCCTTTGCTACTGTTAATCTTTGTCCTCTCTTTAGTTTTTTGTTGTCACAGATTGATATTGTTTTTATTGTGATCTTGTTGGAGCTTTTACTGGTGGTTTTGTTTCATTTTTTTCTTTGTAGCTGATTGGATATCACCCTTTAGTATTTCTTAAAATTGAGGTTTTCTGGTGATAAATTTCTTTATCTTTTCTGTATCTGTGAATGTTTTTATTTCCCCTTCATATTTGAGGGATAGCTGTGATGGATATAGTATTCCTGGCTGGAAGTTCCTCTCCTTCAGTATTTTAAATATTTTAGAGTTTCTGCTGAGAAATCTGATGATAGTTTAATGGGCCTTCCTTTATATGTTGTATTCTTTTTTTTTCTCTTTCTGTCTTGTAGATTTTTTCTTTGTTATTGGTTTGTGATAATTTCATTACAATGTGCGTTGGAATAGGTCTTTTTTGGTTAAGGTAACTCGGTGTTCTCTTTACTTCTTGGATTTGAGGCTCTAATTCTTTCCACAGGTTTGGAACGTTCTCATTGATTATTAGTTTTAATATGTTCTCTATTCCATTTTCTCTCTCTTCTCCTTCTCATATACCTTATTATTCTTATGTTGCTCTTTCTGATGGAGTCAGACAAATCCTGTACGGATTTCTCATTCTTTTTTTTAATTCATGTGTCCTCTTTTCTTTTCTCTGTAGTATCTCTAGTTGCCTGTCTTCTATGTCACTAATTCTCTCTTCTATCTGGCCTGTTCTATTAGCTAAGCTTGTTACCTCATTTTTGAGTTAATTTATTGAGTTTTCATCTCTGTTCGGTTCTTTTTTATAGTTTCAATTTCCTTGGTGAATTTTTCTTTTAGTTCATTAAATTGTTTTTGAGCTCTCTAAATTGCCTTATCATGATTTTCTTGTATTTTCCTGAGTATTTTTAAGACTTAATTTTTAATTCTTTGTCATTTACTTCCAAGGTTTTCAAGCAATTAAATTTTTTCTAGAGATTTTTTTATCATCTATCTGAGCTACATCTCTGTCTTTTGTATCCATTATATTTGATTTCTTTTTCCTTAATGGCATTTGAGAGTGATATTGTTAATAACACTAATAAAAAATAATTATAAAATAAAACAAAAATTGAAAAGATGCAGTGGAAAAATAAAAATCCTATGATGATAACTGGAACAAAAACTACAGAAACAAGGAGCAGGAACAAAGGAAAGATGACAAATGAGATAAAAAATGAAGTAAAAAACACACAAAATGCCACAGAGAAAAATATGAATCCAAAATATAATAATTTGTTGATAAATGATAATCAAATGAGAGAGAAAGAAAAAAAAATAAAAAGGTAAAATTTTTGAAATGGCACCCTCATGAAAAAAAAAGAAAAATGTTACAGCTGTGGATAATGAAGTTCAAAAGGAAAAAGAAAGAATAAAAAGGAATGAAGATAAAATGACAAAAATGGAAAAGAAAAAGAAAAATTATAAAATTGTAATTTTTTTCTGGTTTTGAGAGGTTGTTTCTTTTTTTGGCAGATGACACTGTACTACAGGTTTTGCCCCCAAGGGGCTCTTGGGCAGAGGTTTGTTATGTTGCTTGGAGGTTCTGACAATGAAAAACAGTTTTTCAGGTGCTTCTCCCCAGGTCTCTCCCAACTGAGCTAGCAGCCTGGGGACTTAGCTGTGAGGTTTGCCCCAGCTGCTGCTTTCAGAGGCTGTATGAGAAGCCAGGTCCCTACTCCAGTACCACTCAAAGCACAGTTCTGGGTAAGGCTGTGCCAACAAGAGCCACCAGTGAGAGTAGGCAGGGCTGTGAGCCAATTGCCTATCTAGTGCCATTTTAAGGGCTGGTGGACAGGTCTAGCATGTCTCAGCATGCCACAGGCTGCTGGGAGCTAATTGTCGATCAAGTTTCTAAGGGTTCCTGGGAATGTCTAGTATGCCTCATCACTCCGTGGGTCTAATTTCCACAGGCTTTTCCATTGTGCACTTTATGGTAGCCCGCAGAAAGCCATATGCATGCACAGCCCTCACGACTTCAGCAGTGTACATGGAGGCTTATACCCACCCACTTAGGAGGATAGTGCCTGTGATCTCACAGAGAGCCAGGAATGTTGGCCCACAGAGGGACCTCACCTGGACACTTTCAGACCCAAGGATTCCCAGTATTTCTGACATCCCATGCTGATGGTCCTAGAACTGGGAATGCACAAAGATGCTGGCAACAGCCCATGCAGATGTCTATTGCTGATAATTTTGGGCTAAGACCTCCATCCTGCACACGAACGTGTCCACACCAGTGGTGCCAGATGGAGACACTTGCACACTGCCCATGATCATGAAACCAGGAGCACACAAAGCTGCTGGCACCAGTGCCAGCTCCCGTGGGCACCCCACACCAGTAACTTTTATTGGAGCCTGCCGCCCATGCATGCCCTGCTTCCACAATTTTGGGCAAAGCTAGTGTGATCTTTCTTCTGCTTCATCATCCACCCTAGACCATTTCCTCTCTCTGCCTCTGACCCTCCGCTTCGCTTGGCTTCAGACAAAAGGACTCCTTCCTCATATCAGTGAGGAAAGCAAGAAACCCTATTCTCCATCTTATTTCCCTCAGAGTGGATTATATATTCAGCCACTTTTTTGCCCAATCATACCTTGGTCTGGTGTGTGTATATTTCTGGTACTCCTGAGATTATTTCTCTGTCTTTAGTTGTTGAATTTGCTGAAATTTCAAGGAGAGATATCGGAACCACCCCTCATGGCTTTATTTCTCTGATGTCACCCCTAGATCAGTTTTAAGATTATAAAAAAATAAAGAAAAAGAACAGAATTACCATATACATCCTCACCTTCATCTCCGCCACCATGCCAGTTCCCCAATTATTAACATTTTGTTTTAGTGTGATATACTTGTTATGATGAATGAGCCATTATTGATAAATTAATATTAACTATCACCACAGTTTATGTTAAGGTTCACTGTACTGTATATTCTATGGATTTTGACAATAGTATAATGACATATATATATATATATATATATTATGCTGTTTTTTCCGATTGGCCTCTTTCACATATTCGTTTAATGTTCCTTAATGTCTTCTTTGTAACTTGACAGCTCATTTTGTTATATTGCTGAATAGTAAGTATTCCATTGTATAGATTAACCATGGTTTGTGTATCTACTGAAGGAAATCTTGGTTGCTCCCAAGGTTTGGTACTTATGAATAAAGTTGCTATAAAAAATCCATGTTCAGTTTTTTTGTATGGATATAAGTTTTTAATTTATTTTAGTAAATACCAATGAGCATAATTACTCATTCATATGGCAAAAGTGTGTTTGATTTAGTTAGGAACTACTAAACTGTCTTCCAAAATGGCCATACCATTTTGCATTTCCACCAGCAATGAATGAATTACTGGTACTCCACAATATTGCCAGAATTTGGTGTTGCCAGTGTTTTGGATATTAGTCATTCTATTAGGCATATAGAATATCTTGCTTTTGGCATATACATTTAATTTATTATAACTGTTTGTGCCATGTTGAGTATAATTCTAAGGCACAATCATACATATTCAGAAGACATGTCCAGAATCACCTGGCAATGTTTCCTTGCCAGATTGTTTTCTCCTCCCGTTTCAGAGCAGTGTGCATGTGTAAGTGTGTGTGGAGGGGGGGCAAGGTAGTTCAATACTTGCAACATACATTTACTCTTCATAATATAGGGTTCATGAGGAATGAATGTATAAAATTAGAGCAATCAAATAGTTCAATCCCACGTTCAGCAATTATCAGATATTAACAATAATTTTTATTTTTAAAGCACTAAAATTTAATTAAGGGACATAATTTAGTATATTCAGTTTTATATATTTTTAAAAACCTTCTTTTTTTATTTTATTCATTTTTAGAGAGGAAACATAAAGTGAGAGAGAGAGAGAGAGAAAGAGAGAAAGGAGGGATGAGCCGGAAGCATCAACTCCCATATGTGCCTTGACCAGATCAGTGCAGGGTTTTGAACTGTCGACCTCAGTGTTCCCAGATCGACGCTTTATCTACTGCGCCACCACAGGTCAGGCAGTATATTCAGTTTTATATTTTACTTTCTAGGCACATTTCTCTAGTGGTAAAGATATTTGGCAATATATACTTATAAAAGAAAATCCAAAGTCCTTTGGCAAACAGAGATTCTTCATAATCTGACCTTGACCGAAGTTTCTGACAACATTGCTGATTACTCTTAGCTTAAGCTAAGCTGTATTTTCTCAGTCTCCCACTGTGCTTTCTTTTAGCTCTCAGTCTGCTCATGATGATTATCCTGATTTCATTGGTCTTCTTTATCTTCTCTATTAATTCAAACATTACCAATATTTCTACAAATTCTTGTTGAGAATTTTTAACTGTTAATCACCTAAGACCTTCCATTGTTAACTACACATTTACTACACATCCATCAATATTGCATCCTTCTATTCCAACTGTATAATTCAGAAAGGGAAAGAAAACTTTTGCATTTATATTTTCAAGTTTTCATAGTTCAATCAATGTTCATGCTACTTATTAGTGCCTATTAGTTGAAGGAATACATCAAAATGTTGATTATTATACATATAAAAATATACATGTTTTTTGCAAATATTTTATGCCTCTAAGTTTTTTTTCTCTGTCTCCCACCTTACTTTTTATTTAAAAAAGTGGTGTTAGAGTGGGTGGAAGGTCTTGTGCTCTGGCCCTTACATAAAATAGGTACTTAATGTAACTTGCAGCCATGCCCCTTAACTTCTCTCCACCTGCATTCCTGTCCACTCATTGGAATGACATGCAGTTGAATTGTGGTAGGTAAGTTAATATGTATACATCTCTTAAATATAAAAAGTGTTATGGGTAAATACAGGGTCATTATGTAATATATATTATCAAATAGCCCTCAAAAACAAAATTTAAAGTATTTGGTAGAGGACAACAATTTAAGACAGAAAATACATAATGGAAATTTGTTTATGCTCCCTATTGGGGCATTGATTTTTATTTTAAAGAGGTTGAAATAAGATCCAATGTATTGAACTATTTTGCCAACAAGCTAAGTAAATTTAGAAAGTCTCTAAAGGTATGCCAGAATAAAATACATACATACATACATACATACATACATACATACATACATAAATCCACCAGTCTCTGAAGATTTTTTGAGGTCCTGCAAAAGAACAGATAGAAAAAGTATTAGAAATTTTGTTTTCTTCTCTTTCATGATCTCCTTCTCTGTGTTTTGGTATGAATGTTGGCATGTTTATTTCTTGTAAATTGACTGATATACTGAAATGCCCTTTCTTGACATTTAATAATTTATTTGTGTTCTTAATATTCTTTCTTATAAAGTTTAGTTCTTGTCTGGTAGAGATACCAAGGGTATAATTTATACCATCTAGTTATTGAATGTTTCCATCATAAATCAATATAACTTTAACTTCTTGGCTGGAATTAGAAAACTGACCAATTCATTGCCAGAAATACTGCTTGATAAATACTGTTTCTAAATCTACTGAGGAAAGAACATTTTGACCTATAGCAGCAGAATTATCATGGTGAAAATTAAAAGTTTTCCAAAATAAATCTCTGAAATCCAATTTTGAGATTTATTTGATAGAAAAGAAAAGTAGAATGGAGAGTTAAATGTTAAATTCAACTCTTTCTGTCTCCTAAGGATACTTTTTTAAAAGACCTATGTTATATTTTCTCTAGAACATTAGTGTTTTGTTTTTTTGGTTGTTGTTGTTTCTCTGTTTCTAAACATTTGTTAACCTAAGTTTCATGTACTTTATAATAAGCAAAACAGCAGTATTTACCTTATAGAGATGATCCAAAGGTTCCATGAGCTCATACAAGTAAAAAGCTTAGACTAGTGACTGACACAATTACAGGCATAAAAACAACAACACTCTTGATAGTCACAATATGCTTCTGAACCAGGAGTGCTGGAAACTGAATTAACATGACTTCTTACTATCATTTCTTCAATCATTTCCAAAACCTGTATTGGAAAGCCAATTGTTATGCAATTTTATTAAGTATTCAAAGTGTCTCCAAAGAGAAATAAAGATTAAATTAGGGGCCTGATCAGATGGCGGCACAATGGATGGAGCGTTGTACCGGGATGCAGAGGACCCAGGTTTGAAGTCCTGAGGTTGCCTGCTTGAGCGCGGGCTCATCTGGTTTGACCAAGGCTCACCAGCTCGAGGTCAAGATTGCTGGCTTGAGCAAGGGGGTCACTCGGTCTTCTATAGCCTCCCAGTTCAAAGTACATATGAGAAAGAAATCAGTGAACAACTAAGGTGCTGCAATAAATAATTGATGCTTCTCATCTCTCTCCCTTCCTGTCTGTCTGTCACTATCTGTTCCTCTCTCTGTTTCTGTCAAAAAAAATAAATAAGTAATAGGTTCCTGCCTGACCAGGCAGTGGCACAGTGGATAGAGCATTGGACTGGGATGCGGATGACCCAGGTTCAAGACCCTGAGGTCGCCAGCTTGAGCATGGGCTCATCTGGCTTGAGCAAAAAAGCTCACCGGCTTGGACCCAAGGTTGCTGACTCAAGCAAGGGGTTACTCAGTCTGCTGAAGGCCCATGGTCAAGGCACATATGAGAGAGCAATCAATGAACAACTAAGGTGTCACAATGAAAAACTGATGATTGATGCTTCTCATATCTCTCTCTTCCTGTCTGTCTGTCCCTATCTATCCCTTTCTCTGACTCTCTCTCTCTCTGTCCCCGTAAAAGAAAATAAAAACCAGGTGCTTCTACCAATTATTGGCAATAGAGGGACTGTTCAAATTTATTTAAAAAAAGAAAGAAAAAAAAAGTTATAGGTTCTGAATTGAGGACAAAAGGAATAAAATTATGCCTCTAATTAAAATATTGTTTTTTAAGTTCAAATACACCTCTCCATCCCATAACATGTGGCGGAGGCTGTTGTAATCCCAATTTTCTTTTTTCTGCTTGCTTCCTGTTAGGTTCTAACAAGAAAGTAAGAAAGGGAGGTAGAAAGCAGGATGATGGAAAAGATCTTTCCATTTTCGTTATGGTTGCTGCTCTTTTCAGCATTCCCTATTATTGGTGCTCTCCACCTCGGAGGCAGAAGTGGATTCAAGTAGCACTTGCTCTATTTTCTGCTACTTTTTGTCTTCACAAACCGGCCTTATTGTGACCCTCACTGCTTACAGCACTGAGGCAAGCTGTACCCTTTGCCTTACACCAGGGGACCCCTTAGGTTCTCACAAGCTTAATTAGGTGTCATTGAGAAAACAAAATATTTTGAAGTCCTTTATTTAAACAAAAAGAGTGAAAAAATACTTCAAGATAAAGAGTATAAATTAAAGGTTTGTTCCTGTTTTTAAAAGTATTTATTTGACTATGGAAACTCAGAGAAAAAGAAGCAAGAAATTCTCTGTGCTCCCAGCCTTTTAGGTGATAACTGCTTCAGTTATTTCTTACCACTGTTTCACCTGCTGGTTCCTTCTTGTGTTTTCAGTCTTCCAAGGTGTCTATTAAACTTCCTGTTAAAATAACTATTATGATTTTGGTTTTCCTGACTCAATACTGACTGAATAAAAAGTTAGTAGCTAAACTTGATGTTGGAAGAGTTGATACCGAAAAGGCAGGATACCAGTGTTGGGTCCAGAAGATTGGTTTGATCATGACTTCGGTCATGAGTATGGTACTGAAACTTTTTTTTTTACAGGGACAGAGAGAGAGTAAGATATAGGGATAGACAGACAGGAAAAAAGAGAGGTGAGAAGCATCAATCATTAGTTTCTCATTGCCATTGTGACACCATAGTTGTCCATTGATTGCTTTCTCACATGTGCCTTGACCACGGGCCTCCAGCAGACCGAGAAACCCCTTGCTGAAGCCAGTGACCTTGGGTCCAAGCTGGCGAGCTAGGGGTCACAAACCTGGGTCTTCTGCATCCCAGTCCGACGCTCTATCCACTGCACCACTGCCTGGTCAGGCGGTACCAAAACATTTATTAATAGTAAATAGGACACAAGTAATCTGTGAGCATATAGTGACTTCTCAATTAATCAAATAATCACCATGTTGACTTGTGATAAAGAACTTACTGAAGCAAAGCTCCAGAAACCAAATTGTAAATGTGTTTTTGTTTGTTTGTTTTACTATTGTTCATAATGATGATCACAAGACTATAAGATAGAATACTTGTTTTAACTGAACTTTGGAGTTTACAGATAAACAAAATAAATAAAAATCATACCACACACAAAAATTCATAGCTTTAAGCTGTTAGATCAAATCATTGCAAGAAATTCAGAGAACTTCTAAGGCTATCTAAATGGGTTTGAATTTGAAATTCTGCATTTCTCCAATCTTCTCTCATAAGCAGAAGTCATTGTTCCTCACAGACTGCTTTTCCTTGCTTGAAGATCTCATAATAGTTCACCTGATGAACATGCCCTGCAAAGGTTGTCTATTTTTCTCAAGTCTCACTCTTTTTCCCCTTATTCTAACTTGACCTATAATTAGTATCAGAGTTCTTCTAGAGACCAGCATGCTATAGAAAAATGCACACAAAATCAGATGTAGAAGGAAGTAAATTATACTTCAAAATAACTGCAAGTTTTTGATAATATCAGCAAAATCTAGAAAGAATGTGAGTTTCTGGATTCAAAGACAATGGGTTTCAAAATATAGTAGTAGCTTGGGCTGAATTTATTGATATAAATGCATCTGATAGGGAATCTATATTTAATAGGTTTGGTTGCATATCTGAAAGCACTAAAAATTTATTTGGTAGACTAAATAAAATATGCATTCAATAGTGATCTACATTCAAAAATCTTGAAATGCTATAACTTATTGTAAAGAAGAATGAGAACACTTAAAGAGATAATAATATTGGAGATTTATTATGTACAAACTGCCTCTACTGTCTTCACCTCATTCTCACCTAGAGTATTCAGAGGATATCTTCTTCATAAAGGCATTGAGATATAAAAAGGAGGTGAGGGTACCAGATATTTTCAGTACAGCTTGATATTGTTTTGTGGTGCTATCCATAACAGTTTAGATATGGTGGTGAGAGATGTCACCATTCAGTCTACATTTGTCACTATTGTATTGATCTCCCTATATCAGATGGGGATTCCAGATTAACAGAAGCCAAGTAGATTACTGCCAACTCGAAAATATTGCACTATAATAATAGCAGGAATGAATACTAATCAGGAAGTTCTTACTAGCAGGGATTTTTTCTCTTAGACAATGGATTATGCTGTTTCTACTAAAAATTTGCTTAGTATATGCAATGACAAAAACAGCACATTTAATGTCTGTGACTAGAAACATGACTTGAACTTTCATGATGAAGGGTTATGACCTCTCAACCCATTCCCAAAACAAGACCAGTTTCCATATCTGTAACAGTTTTTCTAACAAAAATGTTGAGTTCTCTTGCGTAAAAACCAGCCACACGGAATTAAGTATATACTATAAAATTTCCTTCACACCTTCTTCAAAGGAACCTAGAGTCACTTACTAAGGTGACCATAAATAGCAATAAAAAAATTACACTAGAGAACAATTTATTTTTCATTTTCTGTTGCATGAGGTTTTAGAACTGTATCTATATATTTCTGCATTGCTGATTCCAAAACTGATTTTTTTGTGTGTGCATGAACTTGTTTTTATGCAATTTCAATTTCTTTTTGTTACAGTTAATGGCATGCATTAGTTTTTAAATAGGAGTTAAAGGGCAACGACTCTTGGATTGAACATAACCTCAAGGCAATTAATGATTTACAGACATCACTTTTACATAATTGTAGTTGTTTTAAATTTTTTAAATTTATTTTAGAGAGGAGACAGAGAGAGAGAGAGAGAGAGAGAGAGAGAGAGAGAGAAAAGGGGGAGGAGCTGGAAGCATCAACCTCCATATATGCCTTGATCAGACCAGTGCAGGGTTTTGAACTGGCGACATCAGTGTTCCCAGGTCGACGCCTTATCCACTGCGCCACCACAGGTCAGGCTGTAGTTGTTTTTAAATGTAAAAAAATATTTTCTGATAAAAACACCCTCTTATTTTGTTTTAAGATTAAATCATGGCTTCTTTGAGTAGGCGTAAATGTAACAATAGTCCTGACACCTTCTGTTATATATTCTGTCACTCACTTCAATGTCAAAGGCGCAATATTTCATCATTTGTGAAACATGCATATATTGCCTATTTTCAAGTTTCCCTTTGCGATCAAGACAAGAATAGGGATCCTCCTATTGTGTGTCATGATTGTGTATCATATTGTGTGTCACTTTGTGACTGGACAAAAGGAAAACACAAAGGAATACCTTTTGGTATTCCCCTGGTTTGGCGTGAATCTAAGAACCACAGCAGTGACTGTTATTTCTGTCTGATTTATACAAAGGGCATCGGAAAAAAAACAATGGCATATGATTGCATATCCTAATATTCCTTCAGCAATACAACCTATTTCATACTCTGAGACACTTCTGGTTCCAGTTTTCAATGGTCTTATTTCTTCTAAGGATGAAGAAAGTGAGCACGGTGATCAAGTGTATTTTGATAAGAAGCATGAGGAAATCGTTGAAGAATCTGAAGGATCTTCTTCTGATGCCAAGCAGTCATGAATCCCTCAGAAGTTTAGCCAACCCAAATTGAATGACTTAGTAAGAGATTTGGGCCTATCAAAGAAAGCAGCTAAGTTACTAGCCTCTAGGCTTCAAGAAAAGAATGAACTTCACAGGTCAGCTAAAGTACTCCATTTCAGGAAGCGTGATCAAATTTTTGTGGACTTTTTTTCAGAAGACAAACACTTTGTTTACTGTCATAGTATCAGTAGTCTTCTTAGCCAGCTAGGTGTTACCACTTACAGTCCAACAGAATGGCAGCTATTTCTTGACAGCTCTAAACAAAGTCTGAAATGTGTTCTCCTACACAATGATAATGTTTATGCAGTGGTTCCAATTGGTTATTCAAATCATCTGTGAGAAGATTATAATGACATAAAAATTGTCCTCGACTTACTGAATTATGAGGAGCACAGCTGGATCATTTCTGAGGATCTTAAAATGGTAAATATACTGCTAGGATAACAGAGAGGTTTCATAAAGTATCCTTGCTTTCTGTGTTTGTGGGACAGCTGAGCTCAGGAGAAACACTGGACACAGAAGAAGTGGCCGAAATGTGAGACTCTGGAAGTAGGGATGCAAAATATTGTGAATAAACCTGTAGTTAATTGAGACAGGATCATTTATCTCTCGCTTCACATCAAACTTGGCTTAATGAAGCAGTTTTTTCAGGCTTTGAATAGAGAAAGTGAATGCTTTCAACATATTATTTCTGCTTTTCTTGCTTTGTCTTTTGAGAATATAAAAGCAGGTGTATCCGATGAATCTAAAATTCGAACCCTCATATGTGATGAAGAATTTTCCAGGAAGTTGAATAAAGAGGGGAGAGCAGCTTGGCAGTCTTTTGTGGCAGTTACAAAAAACTTCCTTGGCAACAAAAAAGCAGAAAACTATGAACTTTTGGTTCAAAGGATGCTGTTTGCTTACCATGATATTAGATGTAACATGAGCTTTAAGATTTATTTCTTCAAACAGTCACCTTGATAAGTTTCCCGAAAATCTTTGAGCTGTTAGTGATTTGCAGGGAATAACCCTTTTTTCAAGATCTGAAGACGATAGAAGAGAGTTATCAGGGGCGAAGAGACAGAAATATGATGGCAGACTACTGCTGGAGCATCAAACGATATTGTCCTTAACAAGTACACAAACGCAAGAGCTACAAACACAAATTTTTGCCTGAAGATAATTTAAATAAGTTTTGCGCAAATTTTATGATTAAAATGAGTGTTTTAATATGTTCTGTGTCGAAATTGTAGACAAATTCTGATGCAATAATATCTTTTAGTGTATTAGTGTATTTACTGCATTATATGAATTAGTATATTTTCACAAAATGATGCCCAAGAAGACATTCTACTTCATTATGTTAAACTAAATGTTTAAAATTTTACAATAAAATAAAAATCTAAAATCTTGAATTGCAAAAAAAGAAAAGAACACTGTAGCTTACAGAGGAAAACTAATGTCAGATTTGAGATCAGCACACTTGAGTTAGGTAAGAACAAGTGTTTCTGTGGATGCAACAAGAATTTTGTTTCCCAGTGTGATCAGTCCCTGAAAAGTAGATCACTGGCTCTAAAGTGGTGCTAAATTCTTGTGACTCAAAATGCATGGCACCAAATTGGGAGATTATGGTGGTCAGGTAATATCTGAGGTTGTGAATCATAGTGGCTTCAAAGTAGAAAACATAATATGCTATGCAGTAAATGCAGTTTGTTTTTCTTTTTAACTGCAAAGTGCTGTGCAAAATGAGGAGTATAAAGATATTTGTTCCTCTTTTTTGTGCACTCTGAAAGCATATCCTAGAGAACTTTATATTTGTGTTTGTTGTCTCTAAAATAATGAGAAATGCACACAAAAATTGTGGGGAGAGGGAAGGTATTCAGAATGTAGACCAGAATGGTTAGGAAAGAGTGCATGTAGACCAGTATGGTGAAGTACAGAGTTTCTATAAAGACCATATAGTCCCTAGAGAATTAGCCACACAGATTGCAAGAGCATATATATATATTATGCTAAGGGATATGGACTTTTTGTATATGATAAGTCTTTAAAAGTTTTTAGTTCATGGTATTCATGACCTGATTTGCTCAAGTGTATAAGTAGTCGTCTTAAATGGTAATAATTATAATAAAATATACATGCTCTGGATCCTTTTAATAATTGGAGAATGTTGGAAAAATAATTGGAAATAAGTTTCTCTACTAGCTTCTCTCATTATAAATTTTAGCCTGAGTTAAGTTAGAATTTCATTTTGTTTTGGTTAATAACAAGAGTTTAAGCTGCTCTGCTGGGACCACTACAGTATTAGCTTTAATATAAATAAATGTACAAGCCTAAAGCAATAAAACTTTCTCAACATACCGTAAGGATTTTATACATACTAAGCACACTTTAGATCTGTCACAACCAGCTGTTCAGTTTAAAATAGTGACTGGGTATCTTAACTTCATCAGGAAAAGATTTTCAAACCCAATGAACACTAATTTCAAAAAATATTCACTAGCATTTAAGTAGTTTCCTTTTTTATTTTATTTAAAAATAATAAAGTTGAACTCATTTTCAATAATTAAATGAAAGAATGTTAAATACATTTTAGACCATGGTATTATATGCAAAACTTAGGAAGGAATATATCTATTCAGTTAAAGATTGAAACAATATTCAGCACCAAGCACAATTTGTGTGCTATATTTTAACTTGTAAATTTTAGAACTTTAATATGTTTAAAAGATATCTTCATGTATGACCTCTTACTAACTTAACATGAGAAAACATTTCCTGTTGACACCAATATGCTCTCACCCACTCCATGCTGTCTATTTTTAGCTATATGGTATTGGAAAAATAAAAAGGTATATTTTGTGGCAGAATAGGATGCAATTTTGCTCTCATGCTAATAAGTTCTATACTAATGGTCCACTCAGTGTGTAGTCGAACCTTGCTACTTTTTGATTTAGTTTTTCCATGTGTTGTAGAAAAAATGTTCTAGGTTAAAATTCTTAGTATATAGTGGTAAAAACTTACTACTTAAATATGATCTATGTGCTAATAGAATTGACATTAACTAGGAGCTTGTTAGAAATGCTAGAAATACTGCAAGATTAACTGAACTACTATCAGCATTTTGAAAATATTCCCAGGGAATTCATAGGCATATTAAAAATAGAAAAGTACAAAAGAAAATTAGTTATTCTAAGATTTAAGCATAATTATATTATTTTTATTAAGTGGTACTAGTATGTCTTTTAATATTTTTATATAAAATATTCTGACTTGAATTAATTTTTGGTAAACATGTCTTTACATATTTCATATTATTAAAATATTAACTAATAAGCCTATTTCCATTTTGTTTAATAACTGAGGTATATATGACTGCTCTAAAGTATTTCCTCAAATATTTCCCTATACTGTTTCTAAGAAGATTACTCAGGCTTTATTAAAATAAATATCTAGGATTCCTTGTGCATAGCTATAAGCTATACTACTCCTTGTCCCCAAGCAATTTTAAAATTCTTGATACTAATTTCCATTTCTCCTTTAAGGCTTTATTATATATATAAACTATTTTGAGTGAAAAATCAATTTCCACAAATTTCTTTACCCTTTGGATTTGTGAATATTCAATGTAGGTCACCTATATTTTTTTATAGATGTCTAGTTTTTATATGACAAAGTCATTTATCTATGACTTTTATAATGAACATTTTCTAAATTTTTATAAAAAAAACTTCAAATATTGTTATAAAAATCATTGCCTCCCCTTTTGTACATAATAGACTGATTTTGAGACTTTTGGTATACCTCTTAGCATAACATCATAAAATTTATATTTTTAAATAAAAAGACAATGTCATTTGTTATGAAGTTTTTGAGAAAACAATGGGCTTTTTGATAACTGAAAAAAGCTATCTTATCACAAGAAAAAGAAAGTTATCACAAGATAAGAACGAGGTAGATGAGTTGCATACATTAACCTGTTCATCTATGGCTATATACCATTCTGCATTTCTACCAGCAATGAATGAGAGTTCTTGTTGTTCAACATGCTCGACTGCATTAGGTGTTTTCAGTGTTCTGGATTTTGGCCTTTTTAATATGTGTGTATTGGTTTCCAGTGGGAGGAAGTGAGGGGAGGAGAATAAAGAGTGACAAATATATGGTGACAGAAAATGATTAGACTTCGGATGATGGGCACACAACACAATCAACAGTTCAAATGCTATGGAGACCTCTCTACTCTGGCTCTCTGTACTAGTGAATTACCTTCAACATTTTAAAAAATACCTATTTTATTTTTTTGGCAGTGTTTAAAATCATCATATAATTTCTAAAATGTTTCAATTCTTAAATATTATATGTTATGGTATTTTATCAAATTGTATTTATCTTGAGGTTTCCACTGACTTTTCATAAACCATTAAAGGGCATTACTGCTATGATGCTAGAGCCAGGAATTTGGAATACAAATTCTGGAAACAAAGTGTCCTCTATGACTAGCTAAAACTCATGAAATTCCATAGAAAGATCTGTTTGGTCCCTTTAAAAATCATGCCTGTCAAACAAGAAATTTAAAGTATGTGACAGCGCTGGAGCATAATGGCAAAGAGAACGCTGATTCAGTCCTTGAATTTTTCCATGAAGATTCTCACCCACACTTAACAGCTGTTTATTGCTTGGTTCATTGGAGCATATGATGCTAAACCAAGCCATGGGTCAATAAAATCATTTACAGTGATCAACACTGAGTGAAATAGGTGATGAATCAACCAAAACTCCTTTAGGCAAAAGACATGGCAGGGGAATTTTGCATTTTTGGTAGTAACGTATAACTAAATGAATCAGCAACCTGTATATCTCTCTAATTACTTTTACTACCTTTGGAGAAAGCATGCAATAAACGTTTAAATGTTTTCCTCCTTAATTAGGAAAGTTAGTGGTTAGATAGCAAGCGATTCAGAGAGCCTTTAAATCTTGACCTTATAATTTAGACAGGCATTTCTTGATTTTCATATTATCAGATTTGAATCCAATGTTACTTTTAATATCCTTCACGTGTCTATGTGATATTTTTTCTGTTATATTGAACTAAGAAAATCTGATTTGTTAGTGAGTAGTATTACAAATTGCATTTTGATACTTCAATAAAAACTTAAATTTTTTGATTGCATACTAAGTGCCATGAACCATGTGCCTTATTTATACTTCCCCATTTAAGCTTTATGTGAAGTAAAGTTTATATGTAGTCACATTTATTGAAGCTGGGTTGAAAATAACTTTATTAATGTTCTCAAAGCTATAGTGCTTGTAGATAGATGGGTCAATTAAAATCTTGAATATGGGAATCTCAAAATACTTTCTAATTACTATATGATGAGCAATGCCAGAACATTCATTTAAATCAGTGGTTCTTAACCTGGGTTCTATCGAACCCTAGGGGTTCGATGAATCGGTCTCAGGGATTCGGAGAAGCCCCTGCCGCGGAGGCCAGAATAAAGTAATACTGTAATTTGTTGTAAGTTCATACACTTTGTTGGTTTTGTTCTTTGAGCAAGGTGATGTTCATGCACAGCTCATTTTGTACACCAGTAAAATAACATATACCTATGTCTTGAATTTGGGAAAAAAATCATATTTTATTTATCACTAAAAATGGGTTCGGTGAATGCGCATATGAAACTGATAGGTTTGGTACCTCAATAAAGGTTAAGAACCACTGATTTAAATATTGGTTTTTATAAAATTAATGTATAGCCCTAGACGGTCAGCTTTGTGGTAGAGTATCAGCTCGGTGTTTGGAAATCCAAGGTTCGATTCCCAGTCAGGACACAGAGGAGAAACAGCCTTTGCTTCTCCACCCTTCCCCCTCTCCTTCCTCTCTGTTTCTCTCTTCCCTTCCCACAGCCAAGGTTCTATTGGAGCAAAATTAGCCCAGGTTCTGAGGATGAATCCATGACCTCCGCCTCAGGCACTAGAATGGCTCCGGCTGCAATGGAGCAATGTCCCTGATGGGCAGAGCATCCCCCCCATTGGGCATGCCAAGTGGATCCCAGTTGGGTGCATGCAGGATTCTGTCTGACTGCCTCCCCCTATTTCTAACTTCAGAAAAATACAAAATACAAAAAAAATGTATAATTTCTGAAATTTTAGCTTTTTAAACTGTTTTAAAGAGCTGAATTATGTTTAATATGATATTTCAAAATTGATGTAGACATTAAATAACTTAGTATACTCTAGTCACAAGTATGACACATTATTGATTAACAATAGTGAACATATTTGGTATTTAGAGACTGTGACACTGCTAACTACTTACATGTGTGAACGGAATTAATTCTCATATATGCACAGGATGACATGTTATCAAATTATAATGAGCTGTTGGCTAACAAATAATCTTGTTAAGTTTGAATAGAGAAAAATATAAGCAGAATTACATGGTTTTTCTGCATGAAATTCCTACATGTTATTACAATCCAGATTTTTAAATATTACTTTAAAAAATAATTTTGCACATAGGCACAATTATGCATGACTTCTGAGTCAGTTTTAAAAGTAGAAATTTCAATTCTTCTGGGTATTAATCTAATTTTCCCATAACCAATGTTTCTAGCTTTATAAAGGAATTCATCAACTCACACATTTTTTTCGGTGCCTACCTAGACAACACATGAGGTTGGTGTTGTGTAAAGTCAAAATGTTTTTAAAAATCGACCCTATACTTTTGCCATCCAGATATTTTCTGAGGTATGATATAAACACTAGCTAATGCAAATAACACAAATGTTCGAGACAGCAAAATGCAACCCAAATTAGTTCCTGATGCACGTTAAGTGAATTGAGTGTAGAGAGAAGAGATATCACTTTGAGCTAATGTTGTCCAATAAGGCTGTAACAGGCAAAACAGATGGATTATATATAAAGCAGATGCCAACTGAGGTTTCCTGTGTCATATTAGGTTTATTTTATTTTAAATCAACTCACTTACCACAGTTTTAGGCAATGAGAGACCAGTGTCTTTTCTGAGAGTTCTATGTATTCCTAGAGGCCCTCTCAGTTTATGAAAAATCTCTCTGTCTCAAGTATTTTTTCTTCGGAATTCCATTAATCTGGACTTAATCTTTAACTCTTTTTGAAAACTATATAGCTCCTTCACAGACTTCACAAATATAATAAAAGTGTATCAACGTTCTCTTATGTCATGCTGTATGGATAGTCATGCTTAATCCACACTTAAGAGAGGAGAAGGGATGAGTCATGCATTGCAGGAACACTACAAACTAATTATTTAATCATAAACACTTCTGTTTGTAATATTGTCTACCACCAAACCACCAGGAATTTTACTCTGGCCCATTATTTATGTGTAGAACCTGGGTGGGTATACAGCAGCTCAGATTCTGTTCTTAGATCTTTCTTATCAATTCTCTCTTCCACCCCTTACTTCCAAACATATTTTAAAAATGTTATATTCTTTACCCTCTATGTGTAAAATCCTGCTATGTGGCTGAGAGAACCAGAAATATATGGCAGTCAGCATAAATTATTGCTAAATAGATGTAAATAAATGCTTAGGAGGGCAGGTCCATGTTGCTAGGAGAAGATTTTTCAGGGAACTTGTCTAATTTGAAATGGCAAAGCAGCTTCCCTGATGAGTGATATTTTGAGCTGGGGCCAAAGGATGAGTAGGAGTTCTGAAAATGAAAGGCTGGTAAGGAAAGGGAGAAACTGCCAGTCAGAAAGGATGAGTTCAAAGTTTCAGTGGGTGGCAGGAGGCATCTTGAGAGTTATTCTAGGTGTTGTACATAAAAGCATATCAAAACCTGGTATTTCATAAAAAAAAAAAAAGATTTGTATGTTTAAGAAATATTACAAATAAAATTCTGTGTTAGTGTGTTAATCTAGTTCTAGAAATACTAACTAAGCCCTAGCTGGGTAGCTCAGTTGGTGAAAGCTGTGTCCTGCTATGCCAAGGTGTGGGTTTCTTCCCTGGTCAAGGTACATAAGAATCAACCAATGAATGCATAAATAAGTGAAACAACAAATTGGTACTTTTTTCTTAATCTCTCTCACTCCCTCTCTGTCTCTAAAAAAAAAATCAATAAAAAATACTAATTATAAATAAATCCTAATTAAATTCACGTAATCACTGTTCTCCCAATATTTTGAATAATAATTTGAGACATTTCAATAGACTGTAATTGAACCTTTAAATCAATATTTTCCACATCAAAATCACCTGGATGCCCATTAAAATGTAAAAACCCAGCCAATCAATATCTAGAATTCAATTTAAATAACCAAACTTTTAGGAAGTTTGCCAAGGGATTTATTTTACTATGAATTTTAGAAATTCTGGTGTTACAGGCAAATTTCTAAAATCCACAGAATATTTACAAGATTCCTTCTGGGGTGATGAATCTTGAGTCCATACATATGGAAAGATATATACTTTTAAATTTATATTAATGATGACCTAAAGAAGTTTCATATGACCACATTCTAAAACATATGGAGGACAACCTTAGTCCTGGAATTAACATGTTTATTGTTTGTTATGTACTGAATGTATTGCTGCAAAATTCATATGTTGACATCTAAACCCAATGTGTTGGTGTTTGGAGGTGGGATCTTTGCGGGTGGAGGTAATTAGGTCATGGGTATTTGACCCGAACACATGGAATTAGTGCTCTTATAAAAAGCCAGAGAATAATTTTCTCCCATGTGAAGATGCAAAGAAATGTTGGCAACGCTAACCTCAGGATCGCGCTTTCTCTCTCTCCAAAGCCCAACCATGCCACCACCCTGATCCTGTATTTTCAGACTCCAGAACCATAAGAAATAAATCTCTGTTGTTTGTTAAGTCACTCAGTCTGTGTTACAGTAACTCTAAATAATTAAGACAGTGTTCCTGCTTATACACTTCACAGTACTGGCTACACTGATTGTCATAGATAAAGTAATAGTAAAGAGCATCTTGATATATGAAAAATGTACTCTTGTAAAGTGAGGAGAAGAGACAAACAAACAAACAAACAAAAAACAACAGAAAGTGAATAAGGATTTCCCAGTAGCTTGAAACTTTTAAATTGAGCTAATACCCAAGTTTGGTTTTATAAGTATGATCTATGCAGTAGTCCCTGATATTTAAATTGGCATTAGATTCTACAAAAAAAAAAAAAATTGGTTTTCACAGAAATTCATCCTTCAATTAAATTAATATTAATTATAATTGATTTTTTATAATGTTAGTAACTTTCTTGAGATTTTATACTATAGTATATGCAATAAACATAATATGTTTAGATGTAGTTTTATATTTAAACATTGCCAGGTTATATTAAAATAAATAATTTATGCTAATTCTAAAACCTATAAGATTTTTTTTTTTTTTAAACAGGGACAGAGAGAGAGAGAGAGAGTCAGAGAAAGGGATAGGCAGGGACACACAGGAACAAAGAGAGATGAGAAGCATCAATCATCAGTTTTTCGCTGTGACACCTTAGTAGTTCATTGATTGCTTTCTCACATGTGCCTTAAGGGCGGGCCTTCAGCAGATGGAGCAACCCCTTGCTTGAGCTAGCGACCTTGGGTCCAAGTTGGCGAGCTTTTTGCTCAAGCCAGATGGGCCTGCGCTCAAGCTGGCGACCTCGGGGTCTCAATCCTGGGTCCTCCGTATCCCAGCCCAATGCTCTGTCCACTGCACTACCGCCTGGATAGGCTAGTACCTATGAGATTTTATATTTTTTTTCTTTTTTTTTTAAATGGGTCTGTGTATTATAGTAAAGAAGTGTGAGAAACATGGGTATAGGATATCACACTACTCTCTTTGCCTGGTTAATTTTATATCATTCTTATTATTTCATGATAAACAGTTTTGGCTATCAGTTGCTTTCAAGGACCTCACAAGAACAGAGTTAAGCAGTTAACTATATTTTTTATTACTTTTAGAGTAAAAATCTTTGAACACTGTAATTATGTACCTATTAGACTCGTCAGTGCTGAGTATCACCTCTTTCCTTATTGAGATCTCTCTTTGTATTCCCTTTCCTTTCCTCTTCCATAAAATATTGACAAGGAGGAATGTCATTAACATACCCCAGTAACTCTGCTTTCTAATTGGGCGTGACTAACATGAAGCACTATTACAAGAGCACAGAGTGGGAAAATAAAAAATTCAATGTATATGTTGTCTTATTCCCATACTTAAAGGTTCACCTTGAGCTGGTTATGTTTCTTGACCAAAAGGCACTGCCCCCTTGTAGTTGGCCCATCTCTAGAACTCTTCTTACAGAATTCCAGTAACAGAACACTTTCCTTATCCCTTCAAGCCTAAGGGAAGCAAAAGCTCTGAAATTATTAACTTTGCCTATTATTTTTGTTTTTGCTATAGTTTCCTATGACTTAAAAAAGAAAAAAACTTTATTAAACCTAACTCAAATTAACCTATTAGGGCTTTAAATAATATACTTCATAATGACGGTTTCTTCTGTTAAACAAAAACTGATACACACAAACAACAATATGTTGGTTATCAGAGGGAGAAGAGTGTGAAGGGTAGTAAGGGGTAAAGGGAGTCAAATATTTGGTGATAGAAGGAGATTTGACTTTGGGTAGTAAACACAATGCATTATATAGATGATGTATCATGGAATTGTACATCTTTATACCTACATAATTTTGACCAATGTCACCCCAAATAAATTATTTTAAAAACCCTATTCTATTTCTAGCACAGTGTGTGAAATACATGTGTTCAGTAGATATTTTTGGTTGGATAACATCAGTAGTAACTTGAGATATTGGTTAAATAAAACTTAAAATTCAGATCTAGAGAAGGACAACTCTATTGCCATGTTATTATATTAAAAAAATGTTTAACTTAATTTATGCTTTTAGCCTCTAGTTACTTCTATTATTAAAATTATATAGATAATGAAAAAAAATTATATAGATAACGATCCAAGATGCCACATGATTTTAAAGTAATAACTGTGCATTTAAATCACTTTGTATAGATGATAGGGCTCTAGTTTTAAGTTGCATATTCAATAGAATATTGGCATGCCTTAGTAATTTCTCAAAGATGTCCAGTATTGCTGCAAGAACATATCTGTTTATACTTGACTATTTTTTTTAAGATTCTATTTATTGTTTTTAGAGAGAGCAGAGTAGGAAATGTGGGAAGCATCACCTTGTAGTAGTTGTTTCTTGTATGTACCTCAACCAGGCAAGCCCAGGGTTTTGAACTGATGACCTCAGCATTTCAGGTTGACTCTTTACTTTTCCAGCACAGGTCAGGCTATACTTGACTTTTGATTATGCATTAGCATTATCCAGGTCCTTCTATCTGAAATTAGTGATATAGAATGTTCAGTGTTTAAATATGACCAGTGTAATACATCGCAAAATTAAATACATCATTTATTATGAAATAATCATTCTCTTCTAAATATTTGGATTTGCTAATATACCCTGAATGACACTTTCAACAAAGAAAAATGTCTGTGCATTTAAAAAATTGTAGATGCATTCGAAGATTTTTTTGATCAAAGGAGCACTAAAAAAAGTAATTGATATTTTATAGTCACCTCCTATACATATGTTGAAAAATCTAGATTGCTATTTTTTAAATAGAAATTTATCACATATGATAAATATACTAGAGTATATTAAATATGTGTTAACATGTGGAAGGCTCCTATACACAACTTTTATGTGCTCGTGGATCCTAATTAGACCATTGTAATGCTTTATTTTCAGTGCTACTGTCTTTGATTAAAACAACTGTAGCTTTCTCTTGAATTACTGTAACAGTCCATTTTACTACATTTTATGTGTCATCCAGTCTTGCCCCATAACTTCTTTTTCTTATGTAGTAGCTAATACTTCAAAAGAACACATTTAATCTTCTTACTTTCTTGCTAAAATCCTCTAATGCTTCTCCACAGGCTCAGGATACAGTACAAACTCCTTCATTTTAAATACATAAGATTATCTGTTATTTGGCTCATGCTTACCTCTGCAACCTAACATCTTTCATATTTCTCTAGTGCAGGGGTGCTCAATACGTCGATCACGATCTACTGGTCAATCGCGAAGGAAGTGTGGGTAGATCGCATGACATTAAAAAGACATTTGTCTTTTGATTGGCATACAGGGTAGCCAATTTGACGTCTGAACTTTTGACATCCTACGCATGCGCATTAAATTGCGCTAACTCGTTCAGTTACATTGCTGGTAGTTAGCCTTCAATTTATTTAAACTAAATACAACAAAGGGTATAAAAATGAGTGCCATAGCTGGTCCGAGTAAGAAGCCTAAAATCTACCACTTTCATACAGAATGGGAGGGGATTTTTTTCACTATGTCATATTTTAAGTGTGTTTGCCTCATCTGTCTGTGTGCCATTGCTATTCCAAAGAAGGGAAATGTGGAGCGGCTTTTTCGGACTGTTCATAAAAACTATGACATTGTCCTCCAAAAAGAGAGCTGAGAAGGAGAGAGGTGAAAGAAGAATACACAGTATTAAATAGTAATAATAGTAACTTAAATAATGATAATATAGAAGAAATAAATTTATGTTTTGCATTTTTATTGTAGGTAGATAATTTTGACTTGGTCATCTTATAAGTGGCTCGCAAGGTGAAAAATTGTGGGCACCCCTGCTCTAGTGTGTATCAGAGTGTTTTACACATACTGGAGTCCCTGCACTTCTCCTAAAGCAAAAGCAGGTAGATGTTTTGCTGTCATTCCACGGAAAGAAAATAAAAATTGTAAAACACATGAGCACTCAATCTTGTAAACTTTGTATTTTGCTTACTAAGTTGATTAAATATATTAATATATATTATTTCATATAATAAATATGTAATGGTAAAATGTTATGCAATCTTAAACATTTTGAAAAGAAACTATATTTAAATTTATGAAATATTTTAGTTCCTTTGTCATATTTCAATGTGAAGATTCACAAACTTCAGAATGGTTTTAGAAAGAACCAGAATCACTTTGCCCGACCAGGTGGTGGTGCAATGGATAGAGCATAGACCGGGTATGCTAAGGACCCACGTTTGAAATTCTGAGGTGACGGCTTGAACATGAGCTCACCAGCTTGAGCCCGGGTCCCTGATTTGAGACCAAAGGTCACTGCCTTAAAAACCAAGGGCGTTGGCTTAAACCCAAGGTTGCTGACTTGATCAAGGGGTCACTGGCTTGGCCTACCTGGTCAACTCACATGAAAATGCAATCAATGAGCAACTAAGGTGCTACAACTATGAACTGATGCTCCTCATCTCTCTCCTTTCCTGTCAGACCCTTTCTCTCTTGCAAAAAAAAAAAAAAAAAAAATCAATATAAGATTTTGCACGCAATTTTTCTGCCTGAATTTTCCTCTTTTCTCACATTACCAACACCACTATACATGACATCAGAACCAGATGTCTTTTTCTTCCACTTGACCATTATATCTTAGTTGCAATTTTATTTCTCCACTCAGCTTTTCCTAAACTCTCCTAATGGTTTCTCACTCTATGTTCCATAACACTCAATCTTTCCCCACTGCAGATTTGACACATTTACTTGTGTTTTGCCATTTGCCTTTTATTTGTTTTTCAGTACACTTTAAGATTCTCAAAGACCAAGATTTGAACTTTCAGCACCAAGATAGATTGGCTGGTGCCTGTCTTGCTCAGGCCCTGTCAAAAGTAAAGATTGTATAAACCATTCACTACATCACAATCTCAGTAAGTAAAGTAAATAAAGATCAGGAGTAGTTGAGTGTAAGGCTGATTTGCTGAACACACTTCAGAATTCTCTAGTCATGCACAGAGATAGCTACTTGGTTTTTTTTTTTGTTGTTGTTTTTTATTTTAACCTCACTGGAAACACCTCAATTGTGCTTTTTCTGAAAAATTTGGAAAAAAATAATTGAATTGTGAGATGGGCACTGTTATAAGAAACTGATAAACCAATAATTGATTTATGTTCACTGTCATGGAAATTGATTCTTGTACATTTGAAATAATTAAATATAAAATATTTGGGCCTATACATTTATAATATATCCTGTCTATACTATTAGTCACTCCATATAGAAAATATTTGCCTTAAAATATCCTTGAACATATTTCATAAATACACTCACATGTGTGCAAACACATACACAGGTACACACACATCAAATATTAGTATGGTAATTGACAGACTTACCTTTAATTAATAAAGTTACATTGTAAAGAGAAATGACAGTTTACTTAGATGTCATTTTATATGCAAATTGAAATCTGCCTTTAAAAGAATTTATTGGTATGGTCAAGTGGCTGGACCCAGCACGCCAGAAGTCTTGGGTTAGAATCTCCATCAAACATACAAGAGGAAGTCTATTAGTGCACAACTAAATAGAACAACTAACTGAAACAACAAGTTGATGCTTCTCTCTCTCTCCCTTCACTCACTCTCTTTCTTATCAAAGAAAAAATTTTAAAATAAGTTATTAATATTCATATTTATTATCAAAGTAATTTTCAAAAATAGAAGTCATTAGTTTATGACCTAATTTAAAAAAGAAAAGCTAATGGTTCCCAATATATTTGTAAACATGTTTTTTGTCCTTCAGCTATAAAGTAATCATTTAGTCAGCACTTTGTAGTTTTAATTAGTATGTAATTTATAATTTTTATTTTACAATGTCAATATATTCTAATATGAATATCAGATTTTATTCTTTATTCTTACATGTTTATATTCAAAATTACAGATTTTTTTCATTTTAATTCTAGATCTTTTATAAAGAAGGAATAGAACATAGCTAGACATTAATAAAAGTGTTTGAAATCCTAAGAAGAAAACAACTAACAGAGTAAATATGAGGTCTCATACTAGAATCTTATTAAATTCACTTTAGTCTTCCTGTTAATTCAAGCATAAATTAAGGGAATCTTTTGTTTGTAATAGTTACCATCACCTTTTACCTGGGACAATTGTCATGTCAAGCATCTTCATTAGAATGTTGCAATATTCAATAAGAATTTTCCCAAATTTTATATGCATGTCATAGTTAATAGTGAAACGCTTTGTATATAGGTTGATTCCTTGACCCTCTTGGATTTTATTTTTGTTTTTTAGGTTCAAGTCTATGTGGCTTGCCATTTTATACATTATTTTTCCTTTATCAATCATTTAAAATATTGTTTTCTGTTAGAAATCAAGTCAGTGAGTCTAAATCATTAATCTTCAAATAAATAATTTGGAAGTATGGTGACTTGTCCATTTTGGATAAAACTGGGTTTTTTGTTTGTTGGTTTTTGTTTTTCTTCCTTATCTTTCCTCAGACTTCTTTCTGTGTTTTTACAGAAGTCATTTTTGCAATTATCAGCCCCTTCCCTCCATCAAATACAGGCAAAACATGTCAGAAAAACCTAGCTGCCAAGATCTAATACTTCCTCCCAGTGGTTTTCAATTTCAAGCTCTTAGTACTGTCTGAGGGTATATTCTACTTGCAGGAGAAAGGGAAACTTAAAACAGAATGTTTCCTCAATATGCTTATTTAAAAAGGCTCATAGTAAATCTTTGTGTTTTTTCTGTAACACCATTATTTTAAACTACAGCTTATTTTACATGTGAGTTCTAATTTCCTTGTTAAACCTATCCATATATAATTTTTTCAACAGTGCTGTGTGCTTGTGACTACTTCTCCAATTTTTAAATGTCTCTTTGAATTAGCTAGCATTGCTCTGTAACATGTTTGTCCGCAATTCAACCTGGCAGGACAAAGAGAAAATTAGGTTCAGCAATAAACCTAATCACCTGTGAACTGAAAAGTCTTGCACATGGTTGATCTCAATCATTCAGCATGAAGTAATAATGCATATTTACTGGAAAATTTTAAGAACTCATTTATTTCATAGATGTTTGAAAGAGAAGCAAACATGTTCGATATCTCTAGAGTATTTATAGGAAAAGCAAAATAAAAACTAGTTTTCCTATTCCAAGAATAGTTCCTTCTGAAAAATTTTTGCTTTAAGAAAGTTCTGTTTTCTATTTTTTATATTTATTCATAATAGAATCATGGAAAATATTTAAAATATAAAAGTGATTTGGTTTGTATAGAATTAGTTGAACGTAGTTGTTACATTTTTGCTTCTGAAGGAAAAAAAGTGTTAAACTGAACCAAAAAGAGTAGAACAATCAAAATAATCAGAGGCTAAGGTTTGTGGAAGACATTTCTTTTAATTCCCATGCATTAGAGAGTAAAATTTTGAACACATGTACTAGTGAGCAAAAAATTGTTATTGAAAGTAGAATCTGTGGTGAGGGTGAAATATGACATTCCAAGCAGCTTTAGATGATGGCCATTCTGTTTGAAAGCAATATAACTTTTTTCTGTTCTGGCAACACTCAATTTTCATGTCAAAGTCATGGAAGAGTCTTCAGATGAATAACTTTATGTTCTTGATGGGAGAAGCAGCAGCAAAGTAAGAAAAAACACTGACGGAGATATGTGGAAATAATTTCTCATTTAGCACACAATTTTTTTATAGACATAAATACTGCCAACACACTGACATAAAATGAAGGATATTGACACTGATTTGAGAATATACTGTTAGAATTATGGGGGGGAAATGGCAAACATATATAATTTAAACTCTAAAAATACCATGAAGTACAGAATAAAATTGTTAATTAGTCAACTATTTTATTTGTTACTCAATTATAATAACTATTAAATATCAATGTAATTGATTTTGAAACCTGTTTATGTAATATTTATTTAATAAGATGTATGAGTTGTGTTATTTCTATAACAGCTTGTGCTGTATTTTTTAAAATTATTTACTTTAACAAACAATTTTAGGCTACTAAAACAAAAAAAATAATGTTTTTGTATGTAAACCTATATATTCTTAAGTGATTGAGTCCTAGAAAGGCCAAAAAATTTTTAAGTTTTTTTGCACTAACTATTCACCAAAATAAGCAATTTCACAAATATGATGGTGCCCTTGCTGGTGACTCAGTGGATAGAGTGTCCGTCCAGACATATGGACATCCCTGGTTCAATTCCCAGTTAGGGTACACAGGAGAAGCGACCATCAGCTTCTCTCCCCTTCTCTCCTTCTTCCTATCCTGCAGCCAGGGGCTCGAACTGGTCCAGCATGGCCCCAGGTGCTGAGGATAGCTCCATTGGAACGCATCACCTTCACATCCTAAAAATAGCTCAGTATGAGCATGTGCCCCAGATTTGGTTGTCAGGTGGATTTTGTTGGGGCATATATGAGAGTCTGCCTGACTATTTCCCCTCCTCTCATCTAAAAAAAATGATGTTTGAACTATGAAATGTGTTTAATATAGAAGAAAAAAGAGTGTTTTTTCTTAATTATTAAGACATACTGCAAGTTTACATTTTTAAGAAGATTGTGGGATTGTCATAAGAGTGTACAAATAAACCAATGGAACAAATTAAAGAGCTCTGAACTAGAACCATGTAAATATGGAATTGTAATATAATATTGATGGCATCATATATCAATAAAGAAAGCTTGAACTATTTGAAAGTAGATAAAGAGAAAGATCTCCTCTAGAGAATGATAATATTGAATCTGTACTTTCTATCATATAGAAGATTGAAATTCAACTGGATTAAATATTCAACATTTTATAGGAAGGCAATTATAGTATTTCTATATTTATATGTTTATATAATTTTAATTATATAAACTATAATACTATTAAAAATTTTCACCACATTATAAATACTCCTCCTTTTTTCTTCCTGTCTCTTGTCTAATAATGACAATAATTATTTATTTAGCATTTATTATTTACTGCTTCTACTATTAATACGAATAATTCTACTACTACTACTAGTTGATGTTACTTGACACTTACTATTTATCTAGCATTTGCTAAATTATTATAGCCAACAAATTAACAGTACCATAATACTATGAGAACTTTATTTTGAGATAATGAGTACATGATCAGGGATACAAAACTAATAAATGTTACATCTTGGGTTTGAAACTGAGATACTAACTTTGAACTTAATCACTTCATACAGTTATCTCTCATATGAATCTCCTATAAGGTACAGTATAATAATCCCTGGCTTACGTATTTATTTTTTAACCTTGTTTCCATGGAATAAAAGCTCTGTTTCTCCCTGGTTTATTTTCTCTTAAAATTCACTTCAAGGAGGAGGTACTTAAATGTATTGGTTTAATTAAAATATGTATATTACTTCTCTCATTTAGAGAGATAAATTGTTCATATTTAACTGATACTTTTGAGTTAATTATTAACATCAAGCTTACCAACTAGTCGAATTTGTTAATCACTTAGAAATTCACTAAAAAATATACATTGAGCATTCAAAAGTTCTTTTAGTCCCAAATGAAACTCAAGGCTGCAAAATGTTGATAGTACTGTTGAAGTCTTCACTGTAATATTTATTAATATCCTATTGTGTCTGACATCAACTATACCTTTATTCTTTATTTTGAACTTTTTATAGGAGAATAGTATTTAATACAGTAGAGAGATTTTTATGTGCTTTGTACCAAATAACATATAGCCCACTCCAAATGGCTATAACTTGGAATCAAGAATATGAGGGCTCTGGCTGGTTGGCTCAGTGGTAGAGCGTCAGCCTGGCGTGTGGATGTTTTGGGTTTGATTCCTGGTCAGGGCACACAGGAGAAATGCCCAGCTGCTTCTCCAACCTCCCCCCTCTTTTTTCTCTCTCCCTTTCCCTCCCATAGCCAAGGCTCCATTGGTGCAAAGTTGGCCTGGGTGCTGAGGATGGCTCCATGGCCTCTGCCTCAGGTGCTAGAATGGCTCAGGTTGCAACAGAGCAATGCCTTAGATGGGAAGAGCATCACCTCCTAGTGGGCATACCGGGTGGATCCTGGTCAGGTGCATGTGGGAGTCTGTCTCTGCCTTCCTCCTTCTCATTTCAGAAAAATACAAAACAAATATAAAAAGTAATATGAGAATGTAGTTCATTCATTCACCACTCACATCTAATGATTAGAGCTTTCCTTAGGAGCCTCTGATAGACAATAGACACAGACAGTCAAGTGTTGTGTTTTCTACCATCAATTGCTTTTATTGGAATGTGTTTGACCTAGGTCATCAGCCCTGATATTGAGGTTATTCTCTGACTGAGTAGAGCTCTATAGTTTGACTGAAGGACTTCATGGTTTAGTTTCTGCTAGAAGAAACTCCAGAGTCAGTTCTTACTGGTGATCCTCAATGTTTATGATTTTTACAACTGATGCTGTTCCACACTTAAGTGTTCTCCAAGTATGCCAGTTTGAGCACACGAATGTAACACAGTACAGGACCCATCCCCCCTCTTTTTGCAGTCACTCAAAAGTTTTATACGTGGTGTAAGATATATTTCCTTTTTTGTAGTTTTATTGATTTTTTTCTTATCAGTTTGAGTCTTACTTTTCTATAAACCGTAAGTAATAATGAATGCTTCCCTCAATCTCAAATGTGCAATTTAGTGGGGACAGATTATTACTTTAAAGTGTGATTACTATTTTGTGACAAACATATCAAAATTCTCAGACTAGTATAGAATTTTATGGCATCATATATGACATGATATATATCTTTTAAAACTGTTCCTGGTACAGTGTGTTAAATAATAAATGGCTATGATATTGATAATTATTATGTTTATATTAACTCTTATTTGGTATGTGTTGAAATGCATTTATGATCCCCAAATTTTCAAAATTACTCTGCATTTTTGTCTTTTAAGGCTAAAATCTCTTTAGATTTAGTATTACCTGGAATTTGATGAGCCTATTTGATATTAGTTATTTGCAAGTTAGAAAAAACAGTAACTACAATAAAGCTTAAATGTATACACTCCTGAGACAGAGTTTATATATGTGTTTTTCTCAGGTAAACATTAAAGAGAACATCTCTGATATGTCCACCACCTAATATATTCAAAACCATGTGGGACAATATGAAATCTTTAGTGAAATCAAATGGATTTATTAATAGTATTATAGAGCACAAATAAACATAATTAGTTTAGATATTAAAGTTTTGACATTTAACATTTAGATACTTTGCTAGTTTTATTAAACAAATAAACATTTAGACAGGTTGTTCATTAAAATATCTAGTTCATTTCTTTCACATTTGAGATGAGGAAACAGAGGTTTAAGTAAGTTAAATAACTTGTCGACCCTCACATAAATTATAATGGACAAAGTCAGGTCTCCAATTAGAATATCTACAAGCTAAGTTAAGTTTCCTTTCCACAACAAATTATTTTATCAGCGCATTTATTTATTTTCTATTGAATGTCAGTGTGTTTGATGATAGTGGGGGGAAATAACATATATAAATTACATAGTGTTTAAAAACTATTTTTATAAAAACATCTCTTTTGTTTAGACACTAAAAGAGTCAAACTCTTTGTTAGGTTTTAAATATTCTTCTGGTCTTTCCCAAAAATTCAAAAACCCTAAACATCAACTTTCATTACATTCAAATATTAGAATAACTTTTCTATTGTTTTATTATGAAAAACACATTTTATAAGTTATGATTACTGGTTTCAACATACAAACTCTTCTCTTTGAAAGAAATATTATTAATGACATTTTAGAAGCTGCAAACTAAGATTAATTCAATATAAATATAGGCAATAATCTTATAGTTGAGGCAATACTAGGGTGACAGCATAAAGCTATAAAAAAGAACCTATTTTCCCTTTACTCTTATAACAATAATTTATTTTAAATGGGTATAGAAATCAGAACAATTGGGTTTCCATAAACTTTTCTCAAATGGCAGTGCTGAGAACTTTGATTAGACAATCTTGGCAATGTAGGCATGTATTTATTGAGTCATAGAATGAGACCACCACAAAGATCAAATATTCCACACCAGAAATAATTATCAACTTTGCAAAATATGTAACTTCCAATTAGCTAACATGTAATATTGTTTGATTTTCCGCTTTAACCAAGAAGATTAGAAGCTGACTTGAGACTTATTTATAATCAGTAAACAAAATAAAATCATTTTTTGTCACTGTTTCCATCCTGAAAGAAGAGAAGACTGTGGCAGAGATTACTGGTCATGATTAACTCCCGACATGCTGTGGTTTCATGTCCCAGTGATTAATCTGTCATTATTCTGCATGAGATGCTGCTAGAGCCACACATGCTTTCAGCCACAAGCCAGACAAGACCAAAAGGTCAAACTACTTAATCACTTGATATTCCTTTATTCTGGCATGTGTACTGCTGGCAAAAGAACTATTGCAATTACATAATTAAAGTGTTAATAAAGATATATGGGGTTATTCAGTGGAGTTCAAGGGGGAAAATAATGTACTGAGGACAAGAGATGAAAGCTTTGCCTTTTAAAGCATTCAGTATACCCAAGTGATGAATGTATTTGTCAACAGCTATGATCAATGTAACTAGGAGCAATTTTGAAATCAGCTCTCACTCCAATCCATACCCCCATTCTCACTTTAGCTTTATCTATGCTGTGATTTGTAGAATTTAAATTTCTGATCATTTGTTACATTGACCCTTATTTGTATTATATTTTAGGAGAATGATTTTACCTATCAATGTCTCTCTACTTCTTTTTATTGGCAAGTATGTTCATAATTCAGTAAGTTTATCAGTCAAAAGAGAAGACGTTAAAAATAGATTGTTTTGCGAAGTTCTCTAAAACACAAAGAAAATATTAATTTCTGTGTTCTATAAGAAAATGTGTATAAATTTAAAATAAGCCTATCCTAAAACTTTTCCAAGTTCTTTTAATAGATTTCCACTAAATTTTACTTCATATTCCTCAGATGTAAGGGTGTGGTGAGACCAAGATATCACAACTTTAAGTTGCTGTAGCCAAAACATATCAGATTTTGATTACACAGGAATATAATATTTCAAAATCTTTGAACAAATTTTCTCAGACTCTTATTCTTCTATAAGTTTTTCCACACACTATAAAAAATATTCAGAATTTTGTTTTATTTTACCTGATGGCTTTGGTGCCAGTTTAACTCTAGATGGTCCGTTATTGAATTTTCAGGCATGTGCTTTTTTTTTTTACCTACAGTTAAAATATGTTTTACATCCTAAGAGCTTAACTCCCAATGTTGCATCAGTCACTTTCCAATTTCTTTTACTTCCCCTTTATAATGTGTTTTTATACAATTGTAATTTAGACTGACCAGGTGGTGGTGCAGTGAATAGAACGTCGGACTGGGATGCGGAGGAACCAGGTTCGAGACCCCGAGGTCGCCAGTTTGAATGTAGGCCCATCTGGCTTGAGCAAAAGTTTGCCAGCTTGGACCCAAGGTTGCTGGCTTGAGTGAGGTGTTACTCGGTCTGCCGAAGGCCCAGGGTCAAGGCACATATGAGAAAGCAATCAGTGAACAATTAAAGTGTTGAAATGAAAAACTGATAATTGATGCTTCTCATCTCACTCCATTCCTGTCTGTCTGTTCCTATCTACCCCTCTCTCAGACTCTCTCTCTCTCTGTCCCTTTAAAAAAAAATGTTATTTATAAGAACATATATATTGTCAATATTTAAAAATTTTTCAAAGTACTGCTAATTTATATAGAACAATTTTAATGTGTAAAATATAAATAATTGATAGAGTTCAGTGCTACCCACAATAAAAATAATTAGTTTGTAAAGAGTAGTTAACATTGTTACAATAATTAATATTAGCTATTACTGTTATTATGGAAATATATCTCTGTTCGATATGATTATTATATTGTACCTATAAACATTTTGTTGCAACTTAATATAAATGCATACATATTTTAAAAAGATAAATAAGGTATTATTTGACTCTCTATTACTTTATTCCCCAATTTCCTGGTAATAGGGAAGCAGAAACTGAGATGTGGGATGACTGAATGATGCATATGATTCATTATTTTTATCCTGAGGGAAAAGTAACACTCAAAGTTTGAGTGAAATTCAAACTGGAATTTACTAAATTTTAGAGTCTGAATATCTGTGGCAAATTTTATGGTATAAATCCTAAACTATTTAAAATGCAATAGATATGGCAGCAAATATAATCTGAAGAATTATTCCACAGGGCTTTGCAATTCAAGCTGGGCTGAGATAGTGGAAAAAAATCTTCCCATATAGCTACCTGATTTCAGTAAGAGAACCAATACAAGACTGATTAAAAATATATATATATATTTATAAAGCAAACATTAATTGTAGAATGGGCCATTTTTCAATGTTCAGGCTATAAAGGCTTGAGGCCATATCCATTCATCAACATTATTAGAATTTTAAATTAAACATTTAACAGAAGCTCTCCAGTAGAATTATGTGTGCCTATATAGCCATACCCATATACAAATTGCAAACCAAATTAGAAGAAAAAAGCTAATGAAGGAATTCAAAAGGCTAGGTAGGTATGCTAAAGAAAACATTAATATCTAATAACTAATTGGACTAGTTACTTGACAATTACTAGTCTCTTGTAAAATGCTAGTTGAGTTATAAAATAAAATATTAAGCATTCTTTCAATTCTATTTTAAACCTCTGTCTATTGGAGAGAGATATAATTATGATATGATTATAATTAAAGTGAGCACATTTTATCTTTACCCCAATTTTAAATCCCCTTTATTTTCTAACCAAGCCTTAAGGTATGGATAAATCTCATGTAATTTCTTTCTATTTTCTCCATTATTCCTTCATTGTCCATATAAATCTGAATTTGTCAGCAGTTCAATAGTTGGTCATACCTAGTATATTCACAACCATGAGTGAGATGGTTCATGGGTGGATCCATGCAGGAAGATAGAGTATCAATACTCCATGGGTAGTTGATACCAAGGATATCAAGATCAAATAAAAAATAGGTTACTGGTTAGTTATTATTAACTAATCAGCAGGAAATAACATTTGCCTTTTAATGTATTGTGTTAGGTGGTAAAATGAAAAATAAAACATGGCACCATTTTGTTCTTTCCTGAGAAGTTACAGCTGTAACAAAATCCATGTGTGAACAAATTAGACATTTTAAAGCAATACTACACATATAAATCATTAATATATTTATGGTTTACTATAAAATTATGTGGGAGAAACAAAAATCATGAGATGAGCTGAAGCCCAGTGCACTGCAGGTTCTGGGAGAAACCAGATAGACAAAGACAAGGAGGAGGATAAGAAGCCCACCGTCCCACTGGGTGTGACTGTTGAGAATGAAGTTAAGCAGCTCTCTCAGTGTAGAGGTTACTTGCAGATCTAGACTCATTTTGACCACCCAAGGTTCAAATTTGCTGCTTTTATAGAGAGAAAATAAGCTTTTCTATCTTTATGTACCTTCCCCCATATTGTCTGTAGCTCTAACAGTCAGAAATACCATTTTCATTTGTAGTACAATGAAGACAGAACATCAAGAGGGTCCCACTTGCATTTCCTGAAACATTGTTATAACAACCCAGTTATTCTCTTACCACTTTGAGAGTTCTGTCTGTCAACTTCCTCTAAACTGAAAGCCTTCTCTAACACGTTACATGCTGACATAAGTCACAGTGTCATAGGCTAACTTGGTTTTACCAAACTCCTCCTTGAACTCCCATTATAACCACTTCCTGCCTGCTCATAAGCAGCACTTTGGAGAGCCAGTACTTATTCCCAAGTACCACTTAGGACAGCATATCAGAAACATTAAGAAAGTTTATACTTCTCTCATTGTATTATTTAGCTGTATTCTTGTTGGTACTCATTAATTCTGTACTCTTCTGGGGGAACAGTGAATATTTTCATTAAATATTGAATCAGTGGAAGGTTGGATTTTGGCAACAAAAGTGGGATTTGAAGGAGAGCAGAGAACTAGAGGCATGAGGTTCTTTTTGAGAATGGTTGTACTGATGACACTTTATTTTTAGTAGCAGAAAGGAAAAGGTAGAATGCTTCCAAATATTATACAATTAGAAAATATAACTTAATATCTAATTACTTTTTTGGTGATTTATTTGTCCTTTTTCCTCATTGAAATTAAAGCTTAAGGAAGTTGGTAATTTTTTATTCATGAATTGTAGAACACTCTAAAAACTACTTAAATGTTATTGTATTTTTTAATGAAAAAGAAATTATATAATAATAAACAGATGCTCTTACAAAGAAAGTCAGATATATGTTATTGTATTAAATTGTAAAATCAATTTTTATAAATTCAAGTAGTATTCATGGTCTCTGCAAAAAATTAATTTATTCTTTAACAAATGCCCCAATATTTATGAAGTCAAGGGTCTATTTGTGGATAAATCAGACTCATATAAATATTGACATTTTTAAATATTAATTTACTTGGATATTTGATTATCTTTAATTTCCTTCTATCTTCTATCCAAGAAGTGGTTTATAACACTGGGAGTAATTTAGATAATTTTTATTTATGTATTCACATTGTTCTGATTTGATTTATGTATCAGTAATTATATAAGATTTGAAGGTGATTCTAATATACAAACAGTGTTGTAAAACATTGTGTTAGGAGTAAACTGGTCTCCCTGAATGATAGGGACAAAATCATTTATCCACAATAAATCGATGATTAGCTTTACTCCCCTAATTGTAAATAGTATCTTTGACAGTCTCCATGATTCAGTGTTCAAGAAAAGTGTGCAAATGAGTGCTGAATTATATTCATCAAGATTATTGATATCCAGGAGTCTGTCTCCACCTCCCTGCCTCTCACTTAAAAAAAAAAAAAAGGTTATTGATATCTTCTAATCCAGAATCCATCCAACATATCAATTATACTCATTTTGATATTGAACAGGGATATTCATTTCTGCTTTGTTTTCTTTTTATTGAGTTTATTGAGGTGACACTGGTGAGCAAACTTATATAGATTTTAGGTGCACAATTCCACAATGCATTGTCTGTACACTGTATTATGTTTCATCACCAAGTCCATGTCCATCACCATTTATCCCTTCTAAATTCTCCCCTGGCAAACATCACACTGTTGTCTGTGTCCATGAGATTTTTATCTTTTATTTATTTTTGCTCAATCCCTTCACCCATTGCTTCCCAACTCCAACCCCAACTGTCAGCCTGCTCTCTATGTGTTTGATTCTATTTTGCTTATTATTTGATTTTGTTCATTAGACTCCTCTTATGAGTGAAATCATGTGATAATTGTCTTTCTTGGACTGGCTTGTTTCACTTACCAAAATGCTCTCCAGTTTCCTCTATGCTGTTCAAAGGATTGTCTCCTTTTTTTATGGCCCTGTATATTCCATTGTATATCTACAACAACTTTTGTATCACTCATCTGCTGATGGCACTTGGGCTGCTTCTATATCTTGACTATTGTAAATAACACTGCAATAAACATAGGAGTGCATATGTTGTTTTTATTAGTATTTCAGGTGTTTGTTTTTTTTTTAAATAAATTGCCAAAAGTGAAATCACTGGTTCATAAGGCAGTTCCATTTATAATATTTTGAGGTAATTTAATCGTGTTTTTTACAGTGGTTACACCAAATCACATTCCACCAACAGTGCAAGAGGGTGCCCTTTTCTCCACATCCTATCCAACACTTGTTTGTTGATTTATTGATGATAACCATTCCGACAGGTATAAAGCAATATCTCACTGTGGTTTTAATTTTAATTTCTCTGATAATTAGTGACGTTGGGCATCTTTTCACTTGTCTATTGGTTATCTGTATGTCCTCTTTAGAGAAGTATCTATTCATATCCTTTACCTATTTTTTAATTGAATGTTTTATTTTTCTGATGTTGAGTTTTAGAAATTCTTTATAAATTTTGGATATTAATTCTTTTTCAACTGTGTCATGTCAAATATGATCTCCCATTCAGAGTGTTGTCTCTGCATTTTCTTCACAGTTTCCCTTGCTGTGCAAAAGCTTTTTAGTTTGATGTAGCAGGTATTTCCTTTCTGAAATACAGCCTTTTCATTTATAAAGATATAATGGTTCTTCTAAAAGAGCATGAAAAATCAAAACAGCTCTTATTAATGAAAATGTTTTCTGCTAAGAAAAATTGGGTGCATAGGGATTAGATATTAGATACCTTCAAACTGACAATATATATTATTTCCTGAGAGAGTTCAACTAAAAAGAACTTATGAATGGTTCGAAACCCTGGGCTTGCCTGGTCAAGGCACGAATGGGAATTGATGCTTTATGCTCCTCCCCCTTCTCTCTCTCTCTCTCTCTCTCTCTCTCTCTCTCTTTCTCCTCTCTCTAAAATGAATAAATAAAATCTAAAAAAGAAACAAAAAATACAATACAATAAAATAAAATATTTAAAAAGAATTTATGAAGCTACAAATTCAAAGTTTAAAACCTAAATATTACTGCCTGACCTGTGGTGGCACACTGGATAAAGCGTTGACCTGGGAACACCGAGGTCGCCAGTTCAAAACCCTGCACTGGTCTGGTCAAGGCACATATGGGAGTTGATTCTTCCAGCTCCTCCCCCCATTCTCTCTTTCTGTTTCTCTCTCTTTCTCTCACTCTGTGTCTCCTCTCTAAAATGAATAAAATAAAAAGAAGTTTAAAACCTAAATATTACTTTGAAAATCCAGTATTTGCACAATATTTGAGCAAATAATTGAGCAATTATTGCCTTTATTCAAAACTGTGATGTGTTCTTATTTTTTCTCATTAGTAATTCTTGTCTTTGAAATATTTAGTATTTGCATCCTCATCACATATTTTCATTAAAACAACAGAATGCCATTCAAACTGGAAGCTAATTTTTCCCAAGCACCATTTCTCCCCTCCAAACCCAATCTGCTACTTGATCCTTTAGATTTTGCAATCAATAAAAAATTTCAGACTAATAAAAATTACATTCTCCAACTAATCAATTAGTTATTACATTATAGAAAATGAAGTAAGGAAATAGCTATAGGGGACAAAATTTAATCAGCATAAATAGCACGATTTCTGTTTCTGCTTAAAAAGATTAGTTGCCACTAAAATTGGCCTTGTGTGGTAAAATAAATTAAATTATATAACAATAGAGAATGTATGAAACTATGGTTGTAGACATTGCATGATAAGCAGCACAGGAAACAAATGAGGTGAGGTATTTTCCAGGGTACAGTGTAGGATGTGAGAAACAAAGGACAGTTTAAGCCTGTGAATGAATTAAAGAGACAGGAGTTAGAATTTGGAGAAGTAAAGAAAGCTTGAATTTATGGGACAGACTCCTGGAGGAAGAGTACACATGGAAACTTCCAAGAATATGCACTTTGTTTTGAGAGGAAATGACGGAAGGATGAGGAAAGAGTGATCAGAAATCAATAGGCAAGACATTTCTCAAAGCTGGAAATATTTTATAATCTCAGCTGTAAGAAGACAGAGACCTCAGTGACATGGACATTAGAGAGGCTCCAAAGAAGCTTTCAGCAATGGGCAGACTAAACTCTCCCTTAAAAACAATCATTATTGAAGGTGCAACAAGGTGAGTATTCATGAGTTAAAGAATGAAGTTGGCATCTAAAAGCTAGAAACAGTCCTCAGCTGGCAGACAGTAAGCACACCAAAACCTCATTGTTAGAACTAACTAACTACAGAACACTGAATTCTGCCAACAAAATGAGTGAACAAGGAAATGATTTCTGTCTGGTATATTTCTGCTGAGATACAATAATATATTCAAGTGCCATTATTTAAGATTATTTTCTTAATCCATTATTTTGGACAATATATTTTTAAGAAATTTTGCACCCCAAATGAAAAAGATCCAGTGAGGAAATGCAGTTGTTAACAGGGAGTCCTGATGATCAAAGGTAAGCTATATTTACAGCAAAGCGCAAGGCTTAAGAAAATAAAATAGAAATCTTAATGTGTATTTACAGTATACTAATACAAAGAGTTCAGAAGTTAGCCATCATTTATATGCTAAATATATTTTGCTATTAGGTTTTAATTGTTTTGAATTTATTGATTTTGAGAGAGAGAGAGAGAGAGAGAGAGAGAGAGAGAGAAAGAACATTTAGTGATTGATTCTTGTATGTGCCATGACCAGGGATCAATTGGAATGATGCTCTAACCAACTGAGCTATCTGGCCAGGGTGCTATTTTGGTTTTATTAATACTATATTTTTAGAAAACAAATATAAAGAAGCATAATGTGTAATAATTAAAAGCCTTTAAGATATGGCCTCACATTAAAAAAAATAATCAGTACTATGCCTGACCTGTGGTGGCACAATGGATAAAGCATTGACCTGGAACTCTGAGGTCGCCAGTTCAAAACCCTGGGCTTGTCTGGTGAAGGCACAAATGGGAGTTGATGCTTTCAGCTCCTCCCCCCTTCTCTCTCTCTCTTTCCTCTCTAAAATAAATAAATAAAATATTAAAAAAAATTTAAGTCACTGCTAATTATTTATGTAATGAAATACAAATGACTAATTTTGATAACATTTTTAAAGGTTAGAATCTTTCTTCCTTCTTCCTTTTTTCCTTCCTTCCTTCCTTCCTTCCTTCCTTCCTTCCTTCCCTCCCTACTTTCTTCCTTCCTTCCTTCCTTCCTTCCTTCCTTCCTTCCTTCCTTCCTTCCTTCCTTCCTTCCTTCCTTCTCCTTTCCTTCCTTCCTTCCTTCTCTCCTACTTCCTTTGCTTTTTTTTATTAAAGTGAATGTGAATATTTATTATGGTATTGTGTATGTAGACAAAAAATTTACTGATAATAATGGTGCTGAAATTGTGCAGATCGAATACAATTTAATTATGGACAGATATATATAAATCAACTGAACAATTTAATCTTCAGGTATAAAAAATATTACCTTTTTTAAGATATAAGAAAAACATAAATGATATTTCTACTTTTAATTAGTTCAATATTGTTCCTATGAAAACTGATAAGGACAATTGTATGTTGTTCATGTTTTGCACCTCTATTTTGATAAATAGACATAAATACATACTTAGTTCATTGAAAAAATAAGTAATATTTGATTTTTTCTTAATACTTCCCCTCATGTATATTTGACTATCAAACTATATTCAATCTAATAATATTTTAACTGAAGAAACACCCATTTATGTTGTAATTATATATTTAAGTCACTGCTAATTATTTATGTAATGCTATATATATATATATACTAAATAATATAATATAAATAATGCTATAAATATATATATATATATACTAAAGAATAACTTTTTAAGGCAAAAAATAGGTACTTTAAGTCTTTCTACAAAAATTGGTTACATCAACAATATAGAATTTTGATAAATATAAAATTCTGAATTCTGAATAATCACTCATTTTATTTTATCAACTCTTATAAGGATTGTGCTATGAAAAGTTTTCAAAGGTAGCCCTGGCCAGTTGGCTTAGTGGTAGAACATTGGCCTGGTGTGTGGATGTCCCACATTTGATTCCTGGTCAAGGCACACGAGAGAAGTGTCTATCTCCTTCTCCATCTCTCTCTCTCTCTCTCTCTCTCTCTCTCTCTCTTCCCTTCTTGCAACCATAACTTGTTTGGAGCAAGTTGTCCCTGGGCACTGAGGATGGCTTCATGACCTTGCTTCAGATACTAAAATAGTTCGGTTTTGGAGCAATGGAACAGCGTCACAGATAGACAGAGCCTTGCCCCCGAGGGGGCTTGCTAGGTGGATCCTGGTTGGGGTACATGCAAGAGTCTGTCTCTATCTCCTCTCCTCTCACTGAATAATAATAATAAAAAAGAGGTTTCAAAGTAAAAAATTAAAATTAGATTAGATCATCATACAAATCAAAATGACACACCTATTTAAATGAAAAGTATAAGATATTTATATCAACTTTCACAAAGTTAAATGAATAAGTAAAATATTCCACTGAAAGATATGTACTTTACTCATGAATATTGTCAAAATGCAAATAATATTGATAATGCACTAGGCTACACAACCAGAAATAGATATTGATATATTTTTTTTAAGTTTTGTTTCTTTGTAGCAAACATTGTAAAAATTTTTTCTACTAGCCTGATATAGACATTTAAAATAAGAAAAAATTAGCCTGACGAGGCGGTGGTGCATTGGATAGAACATTGGACTGGGATGCAGAAGACCCAGGTTCAAGACCCCAAGTTCCCCAGCTTGAGTGCGGGCTTATCTGGTTTGAGCAAATGCTCACCAGCTTGGACCCAAGGTCGCTGGCTTAAACAAGGGGTTACTAGGTCTGCTGAAGGCCCGCGGTCAAGACACATATGAAAAAGCAATCAATGAACTAATATGTCACAACCGTAACAAAAAAAAACTGATAATTGATACTTCTCATCTCTCTCCATTCCTGTCTGTCTGCCCCTATCTGTCCCTCTCTCTGACTCTCTCTGTCTCTGTAAAAAAAAAAAAAAAAAGAAAAAAGAAAAATTTATGTATTTAGTAAAATAAAATTTATGAGTCAAAAAATACTTTTTGTTTTCATGCCTACTGCTTTCCCTGTGAAAGTAGCATCCTTTTCATAAGTAGAAATCCATATTTCCTCACTTGAGGAGTGTAAGGTTTGGGTTTAGGGTGGCTTTTAAAACCATACCCCTCTTTAAAACTAAAATTCCCCTCACCCAATTTCTTATCCAGGCTCAAAGCAGCATATTTTCCACCCTTACTGTGTGATTATAGTTAATTGGCTTGCTATACTCTTGCTTAATGGTTTCCTGGCCTTCACTTTGAAATGTAGCAAATAGTTTACCTTTGCAAAAGTCAGGAAAAGCTTACATTGGGAAAAAACTTGACAATTAAAGGAGTTTAAATAGCAATAAAAGCCAGGCTACAGGCCCAAGGGTGCTGTCTTCTGATAGCAGTCTTCTGAAAGATCAGTCACCCCAATTCCAGGGCAGTCCAAATCTGGGGGAGGAGGAGGGCTTGGCTTGCTTGTAGCCTCAACCAGCCTGGACCCAGGACCTTTTGAACTAGTACAGGCCTCCTTTTTTCAGATGAGCAAGGAAATAAACAATTTGGAGAAACTGTGGCACTTCTCCAATCCACATATGAAAAAATATTACTTTGTACCTATAGAAGTAGTGACGTCAGCTGCTTTTTCCAAGACCCCTGACTAAACTATAAATATCCAACTACAACCCTCTCTGGGGCCAACACAGCATTTGGGTCCATCTCAGAATGCTTGCACCCAAGTGTTTTAAATAAACAATCCTTTTGGAATACAGCAGCCTTGTGTTTTCAGTTTGGTTCTCCCAGTGCACACCCATAGACCTGGGAAAGGGTTTAGCTTGTCAGCTATCTCATACGGGATAAGGTAGTCCCTCTGAAGTTCTCTCCAGGTATGACCTAGTGAGGGGTTTATACCGACCTGCCAGTTGCCAAGAGAAGTTGAAAAGAGGCTTTCCCTTTCCCCAGTGAACCGGCCACCCACTGCTTCAACGGAATAAGGAGTGTATTGATTTGCTAAGAATATTGTAGTAAACTGGGTGGCTTAAAGAACAGAAACATGTTGTTTCGCAGTTCTGGAGGGTAAATGTCTAAGATAAAGGTGTTGCCAGGGTTAGTTCTGCCTGAGAACTATGAGAGACTCTGTTTCGTGCTTTCATCTAACCTTTAGTGAATTGCTGGTAAGCTTAGGCTTTCTGAGTGGTGGAAGCATCATACTGACCTCTACTTTCATCTTCATATGGTGGTCTCTGCATGTGCCTCTGTCTACAAATTTCCCCCATATCAAAAACACTGGTCATACTGGATTGGGACCCAAACCAGTGACCTCAGTTTAACTTAATTTTTTCTGGAAAAACCCTTTCCCCAATAAAGTTACATTGTGATATACTTGTGTTAACGTTTCAACGTATAAATTTGGGTGTGTGTGTGTGTCACAATTTAACCTGTAAGAAGGACCTAAGTCTCTGATGTAAATAATGTTCTATGAAATAATATTGAAATGATACAAAACTGTATGGGAATCTGCACAATAAATTAAACACTTGAAAGCACAAGGTGACTTATAATAAACAGAGATATAAATCTATTAGAAGACTTTCTTGAAGGCTTGAGAGTTTTACTTGTTTCATTAAGGATTTAATGGTAATGAATCATCAGAATATATATTCTTTCTTTCATTGATCTAATAGGCTTCTTTCGACACTGAATTCCCAATTTTGCTATCTTAGCCAAACCCTCCTCATTGCCACCCTCTGACCTCCCTTCCCCATGATGCCCTTAACTAGCAGGAAGAAGCCAGATGAATAGCAGTGCCCCGATCTAACATAAAAGGTCAGAATGTGAGGTCAGTTGTCAATAGAGGAAGGTCACGTGAGGAGCACGGGAACTTTGGTTGAAACCGCCTGTATCCATGCCCGCCAAAACGGCCTGGAGCCCTTTGAAAAAGAACAACCATCTGTCAGCCAATGAAATTTCGCCACATAACATCAGCTCACCATCACCCTACCAACCCCCCAGTTGAAGAATCTGCACGACTTCTCTGGCTCCCATTTTGCAGACCAGAGACCCTCATCTGGGAAGTGTTCTAATAAATAAAGCTTTTGCTATTCCACATTTTGTGGCTACGCCCTTCTTTCTTCCTTGGTGGGGAAAATAACTTACCATAATTATACTACATCAACGTATTCATATTGGACACTGCACAGATATCATGCTATTGTATGTAGACCCTTTGTTCTCACTTTTATATTTCTTCTCTAAGTTTATTATTGGTGAGAGACTTAGAAGTAGTACCCAGAATCTGTGCCTGTTGTTCCCATTAAAACTCCAATGTAGACTTTTGAAGTTTATTTATTATATGCCTAAATAAAAATAATACTTTAGTGTGTGTGTGTGTATATGTGTATATATGTGTATATATGTGTGTATATATATATATATATACACACTATATACACATATATGTGTATATATGTGTGTGTATATATATATATATACACACATATACACACACAAATGGATACATATATTTGAGCATTTGAATATTTATATATATATATACACACAAATGCATACATAACTTTGGGAAGGACAGTTTTATAATTGAACCTAGAATATTTAAATTTATAATATTCTGACAAACATCACTTTTTGCTACTCTCCCTGTCAAACACCAGGCTCCTGTTCTTTCTTTACGCTCAGAGAAAGATCGATTCTGAGTATGAAAACTTCTTAGTCACAAAATATTGCCTAAAAATGAATGGATATATGTCACTTAATAAGTTACCTCAGTTTATATTTATAGGTAAGTGTGCACATGTGTGCACACATGTGTATGTGTGAGCAGGAGGGCAAATGTAATTACTAAGGTACAGGTTCACCTAACACCTTATTTTAGATGAGCAGAGAAAATATAATTATTTTACCTTTTACTAGTGTGGTTTTCTTCACAAAGCCCACTCACTGATTAATTAGAGAAAATATTTTGCCAGATAACCAATCCAGTTTAAGTTTAATAAGATTAACTGATTTAAATAGTCCTGTTGGTCATAATATGAAGAACCTGTCTCCCAAGCGACAGCCTGCTCAGCCAACTCCTTTCATTTACTGTGATTTTTCTAAACTGCAGGAGGATGGAGCAGAGGTAGGTATGAGTGGTAGCTCAGAAGGGTAGGGTGCCGCACCATGATGTTATTAGCCCCCTCTAGTATCCAAGATGTGCCTTTTCTGCCTATATATATCTGTGGCTAAATTTTTTGGCTGGAGTAAGTCTTGTGTGGCCAGATCCACAGGGATTCTAGCCTGAATTAAACTCTCCTCAACAACTGCTGACATTGTAGACCCCTAGATGTCTGGCTTTGTTACCCACAAGGCCCTGATGTTGTGTTTTGCTAAGCAGCATTCCCTCACTCTGTCTACAACAAATCTGTCTGGCAAGTTCCCCAGGCATAATCACAGGTACTTCTGAAATGCGTCTTAGAACAGAGAGTATCTTAATGAAATTAAATCTCAGAGCTAAATCACAAAGTTTCAATCTAACCAAGCTACATTATTAGTTTTGTTTGTCTTTAAATTCCCAAACAGGGAATAGGCTCAAGAGCCACCTTCCACCCTCAGGATATGTTCTATCATTTAATGAGCATGGTCTTCTTCTCTTCCGGAGTAGAAAAATATACTGTTAGTTCTAATGACTTTATTGTCTTTTCTTCATCTTTTCTCCTTCCCATTACTCCTGGGGCCTCCTTCTGACTTCAAATGTCGAGCCATTGCAGATTAACGAGGTGTTCTTTGTTCAGGTGCATACACATAGAGGCAGAAGACTTCCAGGCGTATTGTTGGACGTCCAAAGAGTGATAAAAGAACTTGGAAAATCATCTCTTTTGAAAATATTGCCTATTTTTTTTTATATCTAGTAACTTGCTGTCAAATCCTACTTTTCATGTTAAAACTGAGTACTACTAGCATTTTACTTTAGGCAGTTTTTCTCTAAAACCCAAAAGTCACCACTAATCCTTAGCCACTTAAAGCAAAGAGGGATAGTTCTATGCTGTGGAATTATAAAAACAAAGCAAATTCATTTTTTAAAATGTACACATATCCATATAATATTGTATGCACAAAATGAAAAATTACTATAATGTGTAACATCCCAAAATACAAGCATGAACATTCTAGATCACAAAAAAGACAAATGTCAAGTTACTGATTTTATATTTGTTTGATCTTACGCTGAACTAAGTGTGTCTCAGATAATCACCAGACAGTTACTTCTGCTGTCCAACACCAAGAAAACTAGAACTTTAGCCAGTGTTTTTATGAGAAATAGAGTTATAAAGAGGCAGGAGATAACTGTCAATTCTAGAGTAATCAACCCACATGCAAACATACACAATACCACAACACGTTATGTACAAATATAAATTCAAGTTTGGCATAGATATTTAATTTTTATTATAATACTGTTCCCTCTTTATAAAACCAGGTTTTAAATTTTCAGTTTTATAAATGACACTTCTATGTTTTTATCTGCAGAAATTAATTTTTCATGTTCTCATTAAAACCTATCCTCAATATCTAGATACCAATTTATTTATTTATTTATTTATGTAAGTATGTATGTATGTATTTTAACAGAGACAGAGAGAGGAATAGATAGGGACAGACAGACAGGAGCGAAGGGAGATGAGAAGCATCAATCATCAGTTTTTCGTTGCGACACCTTAGTTGTTCATTGATTGCTTTCTCACATGTGACTTGACCACGGGCCTTCAGCAACCCCTTGCTGGAGCCAGCAACCTTGGGTCCAAGCTGGTGAGCTTTTGTTCAAGCCAGATGGGCCAGCGCTTATGCTGGCGACCTCAGGATTTCGAACCTGAGTCTTCCGCATCCTAGTCTGACACTCTATCCACTGCGCCACCGCCTGGTCAGGCTATTTTTGATGCTATAAAATATTATGTAATATTCAGGTAGTGTGGAATGATGACAACATAGGAAAATGTGGCGAAAAGAACAGTGACTTTAGATTTAAGTAACCCTGAGGTTGGTCACTAAACTATCTTTTAAAATGTGATATTTAAATTAGTAAGCCTTCTGTTCATTATTTAAGATCTGTTAAATGGGCATGTGTGTGTTTACCCTGAGGAACTGTGTTGCTATTAACCTAACACATGTGAGATTCTTAGTGCACTGTGTCTCTCAGTGTAGGCATTTAACATATGAAAGCACATATTGTTATTAATGGAGTCATTCTACTCTCTCAAAAACAAACATAAAAATGATTTGTCAAAACGTAGAGACAGAAGGGCATTCAGATGGCCAGCTATAAAAATTGATAGCCATTTTTAAGTACACTTCAAATGCTATTTGTTTTAATCCAGGGAGAAATATAATCTTATTTGAGAAATGCAATTTATTTATTTTAATATCAAAATCTGTTTTTTTTTAATTTAAAAAATGTACTATAACCCACCATTTAAAATTGCAGTGTAAGAGTTACTGATGGATCTCAAGTTCTCCCAAAGCCAAACACTCTCCATCTTCCTCTGTAACTCCATGCTCTCCCTAAAATTTCCCACTAATTTCATAGGTGCTTGGTAAAACATGCACCCTTTAAAATGTTTTTTTTTTTTTTACTTCTCTCATATGCTTCCTATTTTGCTTTAAATTTAAAAGTGAGTAAAAGGGCTTATATTAATCAGCCATAAGAGAAAAAGGTATTTCTGAATTCACCAATTATCTTAGATAAAAAAAAAAAAGAAATAAAATAATCTTGGATGCTCTCTCCATCAGTTGCATAAACTGGATCTGTGGTAAGGAAGGATGATATTAATACTACTCCTCATCTTTACATTTATCTAAAAAAAATTCAAGAAATTTATACTAAATTTGCCTAAATTCCCATTGATGCCCTCATTGCTTCTGTTGTCCCCACGGTTGCACTTTCTGAATAGTACTCCGGGATTCTAACAAAGGAGGATCCCTCCACGAAGAAGGGTTGGCAGAGATCTTCTCTCATTCTTTCTACTTCACCATCTGGAGCATAGGAGACCTTACATATTCTATGGTATGTAGAATTATAATGATTTTCTTCAGATTGGTTTTTCTAGTGTAAATTTATATAATTAATAACAGCTTTAAAAGATTCTTGCAAAGAAACTTTAGAAGATATAATAATGCCAGTAAAAATAGAAACATAATTCTCTTTGTATAACAAACTTTTCATTGGCTATATTTTTCTGTTTTAAAAAAATGTGACAACTCAGTCCCTGTAAAAACTATATACATAAGCCAAGTATATACTGTTTTCTTAAGATATTACTTATAATAATACACATATTTTATTGATAAAGAATTTGTTCTAAGTAAGTTGGTAATAAATATGGAAAGAAATATGTTCTCTAAAATTAGAAACTTCTAGTTTCCATGATTTCCAAATTGTTTGAGTAAACAGTCATTGATTTTAATAAAAAATAAAAGTTAAATAAATTTATTAATTAGTACATTCAATAAAAATGGTTCACAGGTTGCTTCTCAGCTTATGAATATATACCTAAATCTGAGAGAACTGTTTATAACCAATGAATTTCACAGAGAACTAGATTTGGATTAAGGCTATCTCTTTCTTAACCAAGATTTTTTTAAACTAAATATCAAAGGATCAAATATGCAAGCCATCATTACTGTACTGTAGTGAGGAGCAGTATGTTAAACAGAATTTTCTCAATAAACCTGAATAACATTTTTTATAATCAAGTTTTCTCAAATTCATGGTATTGATTAAAAGGCCCATTTTATATAGTGCAAACAGTAATCATTTATAAAACTTCAGTACAAAGATGGTGAATTCCTACCTAATACTATATTTATATTTATCTCAACTCTGTTTATGTACACAAATTCTCTCTCTGCCTCTCTTCCTCTGTTCCTCCCTCCCTCTGTCTCTCTCATATACATGCAAACACCATTTTTTAAAATGTGTAAGAATATTTTGTACTTAAAGTTATAATACCTGCCTTTGTTTCTATTAAAATACTCTAGGATATGAAAAGTTATTTTAGATAAATTAATTTCCCCATTGAGATTATGTTGAATAGTAAACTGTGGCTCAAATTACCACTATAATAATTGTGATGTAAAGATCCAAACATGAATTCTGCTAAATGAAAACTTACAGATTTTAGCATATAGCCAATTACCAGAGGAAACGTGACTAAGAACAACATGCTTATTTCTCAGCCAGCCTTCTTAACAGACTTTCAGACTGGTTAAAATGCCAATTCAGCTGACAGTAAAGAATAAAAAGACATTTGCAAAAAGAATGCATGAATAAACCTGCTTTCAGCAAACATTCTTTTAACATTAGTAAAAATTAATGTTTTCAGCAACATATGACTTGGAAAGTGATTAAAGTGAGATAGCAAAGACAGTGATTCTATCTTGCACAAAGATGCACCACATTAAGTCACTGTGCAGAGAAATGAACTTGAGTATATTAAAATTTTGAGAATATTCTCAGTTAAATTTCTACATCTTGTGGTTTCATGTCTAGCATAAAAACAAGGCAAATTGGTACATCAAAGGCAACAAAGTGCAAGAACTTTGATTCATTGGTTGCATATTAATAATTATTGAGTTAAAAGTCATACTTAACAGAATTTTTGATGTATCTGTGAGTGATTTGATTTTTATTCCTCAATATGCTTTATGAAATAATTACAAATATATACATAAATTAGAAATAAGATTCTTTTAAAACATGAATCACCTCTATAATGTAAAACACTTGATAAAAAAATTTGAAAGTATCTGAGAACATCTGTTCAGAGAGGGCTGGTATTTTTTTTAACATCAATCAATTTATTGGTCCTAAAAAGTTGAACAGATAAAAAGTAAGGTGCTCACTTCTTTTTAGGGAATTATATAGCATTTCAGATTCATCTTATAATGTCACATTAATATTATTGAACTACCAAATATAAACAAAATTTCATTTAGTATTCTTTGGAAAATCCATATATTATTTTCACCATCATAAATATTTCAGTACATTGTTGCTTAAGAATATATTCAAGAATAATAAGTTATGATTAAAGACAATGCATGTAAACCAGTTAATCAGTTCTTCTTATCTATATTACTTAAGTCATATGAACATATATTTATTGAGTAGCTTTGATAGTAATTGCTTGGCAGACTAAAAAGAAACATAAGATCTGGTTATTGATGTCAAATGGCTTATATCCTTTATTAGTTTTCTGGGGATTTTTGAATAAAATACCACAAACTGACTGACTTAAGCAACAGAAATTTATTCTCTCAGTTTCTGGAGGATAGAGGTCCAAGATCAAATTGTTGGCAGGTTTGGTTTTTTTCCTGAGTCCTGTCTTCTTGCTTGCCATCTTGCTATGTCTTCATGATTGTCTCTAGGTCCATGCATTTTTCTGGTGTCTCTTTCTTGGTGTGTCCAAATTTCATCTTCTTATAAGAATACCAGTCATTTTGAATTAAGGTTCATTCTGAAGACCTCATTTAACTCAGTCACCTCTTTAAGGCCTTATTTCATAATATGATTATATATTGAGCTACTTTGGGGTTAAGATTTCAACATGTGAATTTTGTGGGGAATACAGTTCATTCCAAAACACCACTTAATTGTTCATAAGAAGAATCAACTACATTGAATATAGTTGTTTATTCAAGAAATATTTTCTTCTAGTTTTAATAACAAAATAAATCAGTTTTCTTAAGCTTTTTTTAAAAAAAAAGTATGCATGGTGTATCTGTGTGTGTGTCTGTGACTTATGCTATGTCCTATCCACACTTGCCAACCCAAGGATATTGTTTCAGAAATCATCTCTTTCAGGTTCCCTCATTTTTTTCAACCAGATTGTAACCTCTTGGCTTGTACTTTTAGGGGATTGGGATATTTACATGTGTACATGTGGAGTATGGGTGTTATATACCATTTAGTAGCCTCCAACTTCTAGATAAAGTATGAATGGAAGACATCCACTATGTCCTGTATTCAACAGCCCTTTTTTGGTCATGTAGACTATGTTTATGGCTTCTTTTATAGAATCAATCTATCTTTTATTTGTACTGTCTCTTTTCCTTCTGCCTTTTATTTTATCCAGCACTATTGTCTTTTCCAAAGAACCCCACCTTCTCATGATGTGCCCAAACTAGGACAGCTTAATTTTTGCCATTTTTGCATGCAGCAATGTTTTAGGCTTAATTTGCTGTAGGACCCACATGTTTGTTATTCTGGCTGTCCAACGCATTCATAGAGCTTTCTTTCAACACCATATTTTAAATGAATCATTTTTTTTTCTATCAGCCATCTGCACTGCCTGACTTTTTCATCTGTATATGGTAATTGGAGATTCGCGGGTATGGATGCCCTTCCCCTTGGTCTCTAATGGCACAGCTTTGTTCTTAGCAATTCTACCATTGTGACCTTTCTGAGTCTCTGCATTCCCTTGATTTCTTGGCTACAATCTCCCTTTGAATTGATAACTGAACCAAGATAAGCAAAATAGTTAACAAATTTTATGTCTTCATTATCTATATTAAAGTTGTGTAATTTTTCTGCAGTCATGATTTTTGTCTTCCTGATGTTTTAATACAGTCCTGCTTTAGCACTTTTTTGTTTCACCTTTAAGAAGATGTTTCAAATCATTGCTACTTTCTGCAAGTAAGATAGTGTCAATTGCATATGTTAAGTTATTGTTAGTTCATCCCCAGTTGTCACTCATTCCTGAGTCTAGACCAGCATTTCTTTCTTTCTGTTGTTTTTTTGTTGTTATTTTGTTTTTACCAAATGAGAGGAAAATAAATAGAGTGACAAACTCCTGCATACTCCCAGAATGGGATCCACCTGGCAAGCCCTGTCTGAGGCTAATGCTCTGCCCATCTAGGGCAGTGCTCTCAACTGAGCTATTTTTATCTCTTGAAGTAGACACTCCTGGCAGACATCCTCAGCATCTGGTTTGATGTACTCTAATCTAATCAGTTGAACCATGGGCTGTGGGAGGAGAAGAGAGAAAGAGAGAAGTGAGTAGTGGAGAGGTGGAGAAGCAGATGGTCCTTTCTCATGTGTGCTCTGACTGGGAATCGATCCCGGGACATTCTCATGCCAGGCCGTCACTACCACTGAGGCAACTGACCAGGGTTTATACCTGCTTTTCATATGACATATTCTGTGTACAGTTTATGCAGATAGACAAAATACACCTTTGTCTGTCACCCTTGCTTATAGGACACCATTGTGTCTTTCTATACCCTATCCTGAAATTGGATTCCTGTCTACAAAGACAGGTTACACATAAGGAAAACCAAATGCTGAGGCATGCCCATTTCTTGCAGAGAAACCCATATATTTTTATTATCTCCACAGGCTAAGGCTTTAGTGTATTCTATGAAACATACCTGTAAATATGATACCTTCCTAAAATCTGCAAGAATCTCAGAAGAACCTTTTATTTTTGTATTTTTTTTGAACTGAGAAATGGGGAGACAAACAGACAGACAGACTCCTGCATGTGCCGGACCAGGATCCATGTGACAAGCCCGCTAGGGGGCGATGCTCTGCCATTCTGGAGCGTTGCTCCGTTGCAACCAAAGTCATTTTAGCGCCTGAGGTGGAGACCATGGAGCCATCCTCAGTGCCGGGGCCAACTTTGCTCCAATGGAGCCTTGGCTGCAGGAAGGGAAGAGAGAGATAGAGAGGAAGAAGAGGGGTAAGGATGGAGAAGCAGAATGGCGCTTCTCCTGTGTGCCCTGGTCTTGAATCGAACCCTGGGCTTCCACATGCCAGGCTGATGCTATACCACTGAGCCAGCCAGCCAGGGCAAAAAGAACCTTATAATCAAAGATTATACTTAACGCATCTTATAAAATGAAGAGATCATTATTTATTGAATAGGTACCAATATTCATATTCTCTAATTTAAATTATATTTAACTGTTTTGCATTTGCTTGCCATTAATACTTTTGATAAAAGGAATTAAGTGATGTTTTAATTGAAATTTACATTATTTGTTTTATTTTGAATCTTAATAGACTCACTAAAAATGTCCACTCAGTAAATGTATTCCATGAATTGTAACATTGCCTTTAGGAATAAAATTAATGGACAGATCTTATTTGATTGTTCAGTGTTTCCTTTTTACGTCTTCATAACCTCTTACAGAAAGTGAATATAAACAAATAAGTAACTTTTAAATTTTATGATTTCTCTATATATTTAGCACTAAGATTTAGTGGTTTTATAAGCTATTATGAGCTAATTCAGTGTATATTACAATATAGATGCTAGTTAGTTCAGTTGTTTGTATTCTTACCTCTAAGCGTGTAGCAATTATCAAAAAGTAAAAATCATAATCAGGATTGTTTATACATCATCCCTAGAATTACACAAAAATATTCATAATTCTTTTTCATAATCAATAAATAAAAAATGCACTTTAAGTATTGTTGTTTTTTATTAAATTTCTACTGTACAAGATTACCTGCTAAAATTATTCGATGAACTTTGTAGAGAAAGAATATTTATTTACACTTAATTGTTTTCATTTTTGAAAATAAATAATACATAAACAACTTTAGGAATAAACAAAGGTGCAAATTCTGTTTCCTGGCTCTACAAAGTTAAGATATCCTTGATGTAAAACAAAAGAAATCAAGAAAATAAACCAATAAATATAAATTATTATAAGTATTCAAACAAAATATTAAGTTAATTCTATATCAGTTCCTAATTTTACAACAAGCTAGTGAGAAAAACAAATATAAAACATTAAATAAAATATAACATATACTTGGTTTTTAATATAAAGTTTCTCAGCTTTTTTTTGTTTTTTCTTTTTTTATAATTAAGTTAGAGGAGAGGAGGCAGAGAGGTGGAATCCCACATGGGCACAGATGTGGATCCACCCCCAGCAAGCCCTCTGTGGAGGATGGGTATTGGGAAAAAATGAGCTATTTTTAGCTCCCGAAGTTAGGCCACAGAGCCATGCTCAGGACCTGAGGTCAACTTAATTGAATCAACCAATTGAGCCATGGCTGTGGGAGCAAAGAGAGAGGGTGAGAGAGAAAGAGAGAGAGACAGAGAAAGAGACAGAAAGAGAGAAAGGGAAAAGTAAAAATTGGCAAAGTGCATAGTAACTTCTCCTGTTTGCCCTGACTGGGAATTGAACCTGGGATATCGACACAACAGGCAGACCCTCTACCACTGATCCAGTCATCCAGGGCTGCAGTTTCTCAGTTTAAATCTCTCCATACTCTCTACCCTGCCTCCTTTGCCCAAGTGCTATCCCAGAATCCCTAATGTTTCATCACTTTCTGTTTCCCAATGGATGACAGCTGCTTAGTTGCAAAGAGTTACTTTTATTAAAATAATGTTACTTTCTACCTTTCTCTGCTCTCTTTACCATTTTGTTTACATTCCTTTAGAATCTTGTTTTCTTTTGCAGTAAATAATTTCACTATATTTTCCATTTGATTATTAGCTGCATTCTGTCATTTATAATCTTTTTCAAAATACTTTTCTAGTACTCCAGGATTTCTCCAAGCCTTTTATACTCCTGAACATATAAAAGGTCATAAAAAATTTATGTTTTAATGAAAATTTGCCAACAATGAATTTCTCTACAGATAATCCTACTATTCATAATGTTCTACAAAATGAAAGAATTTCAAACTACAATGGAGTTGCCATTAGGAGTATTGCCGACCTCTTAAAATTGTTAATCACTATTAAATATATAATTTTTGATAATATTAATAATGATATCCCATATATCAAAAATTGTGAAAATAATAATGTGAGTGCTGTTGAGACCATTATGTTATGTTAAAGACTTACTGACAGATTAACTAAAATGAACATTCTAGTCATTAAAGTCACTCAGTGGCTATCAATCTAGATCTTAATATGTTTAATTATGTTAATGACATTCAATTACTCAAAAACTTAGCTTCATCTATTTTCTGGCTCTGCTGATGATAAAATTGCAAATGTTTATATATATGAGAAGTGAAAAGCCTGCCAAAACCCATCAAAAGAAATTATGAAAACCATCTTTGGTTTGTAAGGCAGGATTTCTTTGTACTTTGGGAAAACTGCTAACTTTTGTGCTGTAGAAAACATATTTGGCATTGAAAAAGTCAATGAAATAGTACTCATTCTCAAAACTATATATGAAAAGATGTTCAAATATAGACATTCTTTAGTACACCATTAACCAATATTTTCTAGATACATTTTATTAGCTAAATAACCATAGTATAATGGGTTGGACTTGCCTAGATTAAAAAAGCTGTCAAGTGGGTGTTGTTGGATCATATCTAACAAAATAAAATATATCGATTACAAATAAACATGAATGTTGGGGTAAAATTAAAACTGTATGTATTTCCTAGAAAGAGGGAAAGAAATAAATCTTGTGAAAAAAAACATAGCAGCAGATGACTAAGAAAAATTTTAGGCATGGTTGGTTGACACAGGACTGATATATCACTTAAATCTTTGTTCTTAGTAGCATATAAACAAAAGTAATGATAACTCTGGTTTTCTTTAATTCTTTTAAAAATATTTATTGGTTATTCTTACTCCCTTCACACTTTATTCATTCAGTTTAATTGAAAAATAACACTGAGGAACAGTTTTTTTTTTCATTTTCTGTTGCATGAGGTTTTAGAACATTTTCCATATATTTCCATATATTTCTGCATCGCTGATTCCAAATCTAAAATTTGTTTTTCGGTGTATGCTCTAGTTTTTATGCAATTTTAATTTATTTTATTTTAATTTATTTATATGCAATTTTAATTTATTTTTGTTATTTGTTTTATGGAATTTTAATTTATTTTTGTTAATTTATTTTTGTTATTTTGTTTTTAAATTGGAGTTAAAGGGCAACGACTCAAATTGAACATAAACACAAAGCAATTAATGTTTTACAAACATCACTTTTACATAATTATAGTTGTTTTTAAATGTAAAAAACTATTATCTGGTAAAAGCACCCTCTTATTTTGTTGTAAGATTGAATCATGGCTTTTTCGAGTAGGTGTAAATGTAAGAATAGTCCTAACACTTCTGTTACATATGTGACTGTTACACACTTAAACGTCAAAGGCGCAATATTTCATCATTTGTGACACGTGCATATATTGCCTATTTTCAAGTTCCCCTTGGCAATCAAGACAAGAATTGGGCTCCTCATATTGTGTGTCCTAATAGTGAGGAAATGCTTCATGACTAAACAAAAAGAAAATACAAAAAAGTTTTTTTTGTTATTCCCAAGATTTGGTGTGAACCTAAGAACTACAACAGTGACTGTTATTTCTGTCTGATCCATAGAAAGGGCATTGGCAAAAAAAACCTGGCATATGATCACATATCCTAATATTCCTTCAGCAATACGACCTATCCCACACTCTGAGACTCTCCCGGTTCCACTTTTCAATGGTTTTATTTCTTCTAAGGACAAAGAAAATGAACATGGTAATCAAGTGCATTTTGACAAGATGCATGAGAAAATGGTTGTAGAATCTGAAGGGTCTTCTTCTGATGCCAAGAAGTCATTAACCCCTCAGCAGTTTAGGCAACCCGAATTGAATGACTTAGTAAGAGATTTGGGCCTATCAAAGAAAGCAGCTGAGTTATTAGCCTCTAGGTTTCAAGAAAAGAATGTACTTCCCCAGTAAGCTAAAATATCCCATTTTAGGAAGCGTGAACAAATTTTTGTGGACTATTTTTTTGAAGATAAACACTTTGTTTACTGTCATGATATCAGGAGTCTTCTCAGCCAGTTAGTTGTGACCACTTACAGTCCAACAGAATGGCTGCTATTTCTTGGCAGCTCTAAACAAAGTCTGAAATGTGTTCTCCTACACAACGGTAATGTTTTTGCAGCGGTTCCAACTGATTATTCAACTCATCTACGAAAAGATTATAATGACATAATTGTCCTCAACTTACTTATGAGGAGCATAACTGGATCATTTGTGTGAATATTAAAATGGTGAATTTCCTGCTACGATAACAGAGAGGTTTCATGAAGTTTCCTTGCTTTCTGTGTTTGTGGGACAGCTGAGCTCAGGAGCAACCCTGGACACGGAAGTAGTGACCAAAACTCGAAGCTCTGTAAGTAGTGTTGCAAAATATTGTAAATGAACCTGTAGTTAATTGAGACAGGAATAATTTTTCTCCCACTTCATATCAAACTTGTCTTAATGATGCAGTTTTTTCAGGCTTTGAATAGAGAAAGTGAATGCTTTCAAAATATGATTTCTGCTTTTTCTGCCTTGTCTTTCGAGAAGATAAAGGCAGGTGTATTTGATGGACCTCAAATTCGAACCCTCATATGTGACAATGAATTTGCCAGGTAGATGAATAAAGAGGAGAAAGCAGCATGGTAGTCTTTTGTGGCAGTTACAAAGAACTTCCTTGGCAACAAAAAAGCAGAATACTAGGAACTTATGGTTCATAGGATTCTGTTGGCTCTCTGTGACATTGGATGTAAATGGGCATTAAGATTCACTTCCTGAGCAGTCACCTTGATAAGTTTCCCAAAAGTCTTGGAGCTTTTGGTGATGAGCAGGTAGAATGCTTTCATCAAGATATGAAGATGATGGAAGAGCGTTTTCAGGGGCGATGTGCCAGAAATATGATGGCAGACGACAGCTGGATCTTCAAACAAGATTTTCCTCAACAAGTACACAAATGCAAAAGTTTCAAATACAAATTTTTGCCTGAATAGAATGATATAAGTTTTGCGCAAATTTTATGGTTAAAGTAAGTGTTTTAATATGTTCTATTTTAAAATTGTAGACAAATTCAAATGCAATCATTTCTTTTAGTGTATTAGTGCATGTACTGCATTATATAAATTATATTTTCACAAAGATGATGCCCAAGAAGACATTCTACTTCATTATGTTAAACTAAACGTTGAAAATTTTACCATAAGATGAAAACCTAATATCTTGAATTGCAAAATATATGTAGCTTCCAGAGAAAAATTAATGTCAGATTTGAGATCAGCACACTCTAATTAGATAAGAACAAGTGTTTTTGTGGATACAACAATAATTTTGTTCCCCAGTGTAATTTATACACATCACTGTAGATGTTGAAGGTGTACAGCATGGTGGGTTGCTTTACACATACTGTGAAATTATTGCCTCAGTAGGTTCAGCTAACATTCATCTTCTCATCTTCTCATATAAATATAATAAAAAGGAAAAAATAAAAAAAATAAGACAATATTTCTTCTTGTGATAAGAACTTTTAGGGTTTACTTTAACAACCTTTCTGTGTATCATACAACACTGTTTTAGTCATCCTGCTATATATTACATCTCTGTGTTCTTATCATTGGAAGTTTGACTATCTCTTATCTCCAATTTTGTCTTCCCTCACACTCCACTTTTAGTTACCACAAGTTTGTTCTCTTTTTCTATGTGGGTGTTTTTTTATTGTTTTTGTTCCTTTTCAATTCCACATGTGAGATGATACAGTGTTTTCTTTCTCTGTTTTATTTCACTTAGCATAATGCTTTCAAGATTAATTTCTGTTGTTACAAGCAGTATTTTTATTTTATTTTTTTGGCTTAATAATATCTCATTGTATATATGTACCACACCTTCTTTATCTATTCACCCACTGATGGACAGTTGGATTGTTTTCATGTCATGGCTATTGTAAATAATGCTTTTAGAATAAGTGTTTAGTTTCTTTTCGATATATGCACAGAAGTGGGTGGTATTATTATTGTTTTACATAATTTTTCTATTTTTAATTTCTTTTATTAACTTCAATGTGGTGACACCAATAAATCAGGGTACATATGTACAATGAAAACATCTCCAGATTATCGTATCATTCAATTGTGTTGCATACCCATCACCCAAAGTCAAATTGTCCTCTGTCACCTTCTATCTGGTTGTCCTTGTGCCCCTACTCTTCTCCCTTTCCCACCCTCCCCTCCCTCCCCCCAATCCCGTAACCACCACACTCTTGTCCATGTCTCATAGTCTCACTTTTATGTCCCACCTATGTATGAATTCATGCTGTTCTCAGTTTTTTTTTTCTGATTTACTTATTTCACTCCATATGTTATCAAAATACAACCATTTTGTTGTAAATGATCCGATGTCATCATTTCTTATGACCGAGTAGTATTCCATAGTTTATATGTACCAAAGCTTTTTAATCCAATCATCTTCTGACGGACACTTGGGCTGGTTTCAGATCTTCGCTATTGTGAACAATGCTGCCACAAACATGGGGGTACATTTCTTCTTTTCGAACAGTGTTATGGTGTTATTAAGGTATATTCCTAAAGTAGGGTAGCCGGGTCAAAAGGCAGTTCGATTTCTACTTTTTTCAGGAATCTCCAAATTGTTTTCCACAGTGGCTGCACGAGTCTGCATTCCCACCAGCAATGCAGACGGGTTCCCTTCTCTCTGCAACCTCCCCAGCACTTATTCTGTGTTGTTTTGCTGATGAGTGCCACTCTAACTGGTGTGAGGTGATACCTCATTGTGGTTTTAATTTTCATTTCTCTAATAATTAGTGATGTTGAGCATTTTTTCATATGTCTTTTGGCCATCTGTATGTCTTCGTTGGAGAAATTTCTATTCATTTCTTTTGCCCATTTTTTGATTGGATTGTTTGTCTTCCTGGTGTTAAGTTTTATAAGTTCTTTATAAATTTTAGTTATTAACCCCTTATCCGACGTGCTGTCAAATATGTTCTCCCATTGTGTGGTTTGTCCTTTTATTCAGTTCTTATTGTCTTTAGCTGTGCAAAAACTTTTTAGTTTGATATAGTCCCATTTGTTTATCTTGCCTTTTATTTCATTTGCCCGTGGAGATAAATCGGCAAATATATTGCTGCTACAGATGTCGGAAATTTTGCTGCCTATGTTTTCTTCTAATATGCTTATAGTTTGGTTCACGGCTTATGTTTAAGTCTTTTATCCATTTTGAATTTGTTTTTGTGAATGGTTTAAATTGATGGTCTAGTTTCATTTTTTTGCAGGTAGATGTCCAATTTTCCCAACACCATTTGTTAAAGAGGCTGTCTTTACTCCATTGTATGTTCTTTCCTCCTTTGTCAAATATCAGTTGTCCATAAAGCTGCGGGTTTATTTCTGGGTTCTCTGTTCTTATCCATTGATCAATGTGTCTGTTCTTATGCGTACCAAGCTGTCTTGAGTATAATGGCCTTGTAGTAGACCTTGATATCCAGAAGAGTGATACCTCCTGCTTTATTTTTTTCTTTTTAGGATTGCTGAGGATATTCGTGTTATTTTTTGGTTCCATATAAATTTTTGGAGTATGTGTTCTATATCTTAGAAGTATGTCATTGGTATTTTAATTGGTATTGCATTGAATTTATAAATTGCTTTGGGTAATATAGACATTTTAATGATGTTTATTCTTCCTAGCCATTAGCAAGGTATATGCTTCCACTGTTTGTATCTTCCTTGATTTCTTTTATCAATGTTTTATAATTTTCCGAGTACAAGTCCTAAACCTCCTTGGTTAAATTTATTCCTAGGTATTTTATTTTTTTGGCTGCAATAGTGAAGGGGATTGTTTCCTTAATTTCTTTTGCTGACAGTTCATTGTTTGTATACAGAAATGCCTTTGATTTCTGAGTATTAATTTTATATTCTGCGACCTTGCTGAAATCATTTATAAGGTCCAGTAGTTTTTTGACTGAGACTTTAAGGTTTTCTATATACAATATCATATCATCTGCGAATAGTGACAGTTTTACTTCTTCTTTTCCAATTTGGATGCCTTTAATTTCTTCTTCTTGTCTGATTGCTGTAGCTAGGACTTCCAGAACTATGTTGAATAAGAGTGGTGAAAGTAGGCAACCCTGCCTGCTTCCTGATTTTAAGGGGATTGCTTTTAATTTTTGTCGGTTTAGTATGATGTTTGCTGTGGGTTTTTCGTAGATTACCTTTATCATGTTAAAAAATGTTCCTTGTATTCCCACTTTACTGAGAGTTTTGAGCATGAATGGGTGCTGGATTTTATCAAATGCCTTTTCTGCATCTATTGAAATTATCATGTGATTTTTGTCCTTTCTTTTGTTTATGTCATGAATCATATTGATTGATTTGCAAATATTGAACCAGTCTTGCCTCTCCAGAATAAATCCCACTTGATCATGGTGTATGATTTTTTTCATATATTGCTTGATCCGGTTGCTAATATTTTGTTGAAAATTTTAGCATCTAAATTCATCAGGGATATAGGCCTATTATTTTCTTTCTTTGTGTTGTCTTTGCCCGGTTTTGGGATCAGAATTATGCTCATCTCATAAAAGGAGTTTGGAAGTCTTCCTTCCTCTTGAATTTTTTGAAATAGCTTGAGGAGGATAGGAGTTAGTTCTTCTTTGAATTTTTGATAGAATTCACTTGTGAAGCTGTCAGGCCCAGGACTTTTCTTTTTTGGGAGTTTTTTGATAACTGTTTCGATATCATTTGTTGTAATTGGTCTGTTTAGGTGTTCTGATTCTTCCAGATTGATTTTTGGAAGTTTATATGATTCAAGAATTTTGTCCATTTCATCTAGATAGTCTAATTTTTTGGAATAGAGTTCTTCATAGTATTTTCTTACAATGCTTTGTATCTCTGTTCTATCAGTTGTTATTTCTCTACTGTCCTTTTTAATTTTATTTATTTGATACCTCTCTCTCTCTCTTTTTTTTTTTTTTTGGTGAGTCTAGTTAAACATTCATCAATCTTGTTTACCTTTTCAAAGAACCAGCTTCTGGTTTCATTGATCCTCTGTATTGTTTCCTTCACGTCTATGTCATTTATTTCTGCTCTGCTCTTTATTATTTCCTTCCTTCTACTTGTCCTGGGTTTTATTTGTTGTTGTTTTTCTAGTTCTTTTAGATGCAGGGTCAGGTTGCTTATTTGAGCTTTTTCTAGCTTTAGCTTCTTATGATATGCCTGTAGTCCAATAAACTTCCCTCTCAGTACTACTTTTGCTGTGTCCCATAAATTTTGAGTTGATGTACGCTCATTATCATTTGTTTCTAGAAACTTTTATATTTCTTCTTTGATCTCATTGTTAATCCATTCATTATTTAAAACATACTATTTATTTTTAAGTGTTTGAGTATTTTTCATTTTTTCTTTTGTGGTTAATTTCTAGTTTCATGGCATTGTGATCAGAGAAAATGCTTGATATGATTTCAATCTTCTTCAATTTATTGAGACCATTTTTGTGTCCTAACATGTAGTCTATTCTAGAAAACATACCTTGAGCACTTGAGAAGAATGTATATTCTACCGCTTTAGGATAAAAGTTCTGAAGGTATCTATTAAATCAAGTTGATCTAGTGTATCCTTTAAGTCTGCTGTTTCTTTTTTGATTTTCTTTCATGAGGATCTATCCAGTGTTGTTAGTGGGGTATTGAAATCCCCTACTATGATAGTATTGCTGTTAATCTCGCCCTTTATGTCCATCAAAGTCTGCTTTATGTATGTCGGGGCTCCTATATTTGGCGCGTAGATATTTATAAGTTATATCTTCCTGTTGAATTGTTTTCTTTATCATTATGTAGTGTCCTTCTTTATCTCTTACTACAGCCTTTGTTTTAAAGTCCATTTTGTCAGATATAAGTACTGCTACCCTGGCTTTTTTTTCATTTGCATTTGCATGAAATATTTTTTTCCATCCTTTTACCTTCAGTCTATGTGGATCTTTTGTTTTAAGATGTGTCTCTTGTAGACAGCATATGCATGGGTCCTGTTTCTTTATCCACGCAGCTACCCTATGTCTTTTGATTGGATCATTTAATCCATTTACATTTAAGGTTATTATTGATATGTAGTTGTTTATTGCCATTTTATTCTTTAAAGCCGTATTCTTCTTTTGCTGTATTCTTTCCTCCCTTTGAACTGTTCACAAGAGGCCCCTTAGTATCTCTTGCAGAATTGGTTTGGTTTTAATGAATTCCTTGAGGCTTTCTTTGTCTGGAAAGGTCTTTATTTCTCCTTCAATTCTAACCATTAGCCTTGATGGATAAAGTAGTCTTGGTTGTAGGTTCTTGTTCTGCATTACTCTGATTATATCTTGCCATTCTCTTCTGGCCTGAAATGTTTCTGTTGAGAAGTCCAATGTCATCCTTATGGGGGCTCCTTTGTAGTTGATAGCCTTTTTTTCTCTAGCAGCTTTTAAAATTTTCTCTTTATCCATTAGCTTTGGTATTTTAACTATGATATGTCTTGGTGTAGATCTTTTTGGGTTTCTCTTTAATGGCGTTCTGTGTGCTTCTTGAACGTGTGGAATGTTTCCCAGCCTCAATTTAGGGAAGTTTTCTGCTATGATTTGATTGAACAAAGTTTTCATGTCATGTCCTCTTTCCTCTTCTTCAGGCACCCCTATGATGCGAATGTTGTTTCTCTTTATGTTGTCACAGAGCTCCCTTAGAGTTTCCTCACATTTTTTAGTCTCTTTTCCTTTTTCTTCTCTGCTTCTGTGCCTTTGTTTATTTCGTCCTCTAACTTGCTGATTCGATCCTCAGTGTGATTCATCCTGCTTTTAATTCCTTCCATTGTATTCTTCTGTTCTGATATTGTATTTCTCATTTCTGTCTGATTCTTTTTTATTATTTCAATTTTGGTTTTTTTACTTGTTATCTCTTTATTTAGGTGTTCATAGGGACTATCCATTGTTGCTCTAATTTCTTTGAACATCCTAACTATCATTATTCTAAATTCTGCTTCTGGTAGTTTGGTTATATCTGGTTCATTCAGGTCCTTCTCTGGGGATTTCTCTTGATTCATTTGGTTTGCATTCCTCTTCCTGCCCATTTTATCTGTGTATAGGCAAGTTGTGGGCTCTGGAGTCCAGTAGGTGCTGTATTTGTGTTCTCTAGGTGTGGTCTGTCTGCAGGCCTGCCACCCCCTCTGCCGCCGCCTAGGGTGGTTGGGTATGGACGTTGCCAGTGACAGCCTACTGCGGCTGTTGCTGTGATTTCCGCCTCTCCTATGCTGGAGGGGCTGTCACTCAAGCCACAAGCCTTAGCACCAATGGCAGAGGTGAGCACCTTTGCTCAGCTGTGGACCCATCCCAATTCCGGAAGGCTCACGCCCAGCCCCCGCAGTCAGAGCCTGCTCGCCACAATTTTGTGGGTTGGGCGGGGCTTTGACGTGCTCTTAGCTGTGAGCCTTTGCCCGTCCAGAATTTAGCCCCACCCTTGAGGCCGGGGCCCTCCTGCACAGGGTCGCAAACCGGGGTTTATTGGGCCGGACGTGCTTGCTTGTGTGAGCTTAGCTGCTAGCTTCCGATCGATCCGGTCTCTACCATGCTCCCACGTTCGGGGCCAGCTCGCGCACATAGAATGGCCAACTGCCGGGATTTCTCTTGCCAGGCAGGGCTAGTAGCGTGAGCTCAGCCGCGAAAGCCAGCTCGCGTGCACATAGGATTTCAAACCACTGCGGTTTCTCTGTCCAGGCGGGGTTCGAGCCCCTCACCCGTCCCTCGTCCTAGCCCCATCCCTGCAGTCAGGACTGGCTTGCGCAGGGTCGCAGAGCCGATCTCTGCTCATATTTTTCTTCACAAGTGGGGTCACAGGTGGCCCCACAGCTGCCGGACCGCTTTCGCGCGTCCCCTCTGCCCCTGCTGGGCTAGACCAAGCTCACATTGGTTGTGCCTCCGCCCACGCCGACAGTACCCCGTTTCAGTGTCCTGCCGCCAATATCCCTTCAGCAACCCTCAGAGAGATGGCAGTGTCTTTAGTCTCCACACTGTAGGCTTGGGAGCTCCCTCCCTCTAAGCAGCTCTGCTCTAATTGCCGCAGGAGAGCTTGTTTGGCTAGTGTCCTGTCTCCCTTTGCTGGTATTGCTAGTTCCAGGGGAAATATTTGTTTTGCTTAGGGAAATGACTTAGCTCAGGGGTCAGGATGGCTATCCCTCAGAGTGTCCTTGTGTCTTCAGTCCACTCTCTGTTCCCGCTGCTCTGTTCCTCTCCTCTGTCCCCGTTCCCCAGAGCCCCGGGTGTGTGGTTGTGAGAGAGGGTTTCTGCCCTGTCCCTTTGAAAAGATTCCTGGGTCTGAGAAAACTATCTCTTTTTCACAAACAGTATCCTCACTTGCTTCACAGCTCAATACTGTCCAAACGCCTCTTCTAGGCTCTGGGACTGCAGGCTGGGGCTTGGTTTCTGGGACCCAGGTCCCTCCCTCTCCGCCAAACTTTCCTCCCGCCACGCGGGTCTCTCCAGGCTGCCGTTTGCTCCGGGGAGCTGGGCAGCCCTCTTCACGTTTTCGCTATTTCTACCAGTCTCAATGTGGCTTCTGCAGTGTTCCTTGGTTGAAGAGTCCACTTAGTTTAGTTCAAAGTTGGTTTATCCAGATGATGGTTCTTAAAATTGAGTTATAATCCACTTTGGTTCTGGGAGTTGGAAGTTGGTACATCCGCCTACTCCATCGCCATCTTCCATCTCTCCTATTTTTAATTTTTTGAGTATTCTTTATAATGTTTTCCATAATGGCTATACCAATTAACAATGCCAACAATAATGTATGAGGGTTCACTTCACTTTTCTTTATTTTACCCCAGCATTTGTTATCTCTTGTCTTTTTGATGATGGTCATTCTAATAGGCATGAGTAATTTGCATTTCTCTAATGACTGATGATGTTAAACAACTTTTCATGTGCCTGTTGACATTACAAAAATGTCCATTCAGATTTTTTTGTCCATTTATTAATTGAGTTTGAGTTTCTTTCATTTTTCTTTTTATTTTTTCTAGTATGAGTTCTGTGTATATTTTGGATATTAACTTTCTCTCAGATACCTGGTTTACAAATATTAGTTTCCATTCTGTAGTTTTCCCATTATAGAGTTTTCACTTTGTTGATGGTTTCTTTCATTGATAAGAAGCTTTTGTGTTTAATACCAATTAATTGGTTTATTCATTTTTTTAAATTTTTTTTGCTTCTGTTTTATGCATCAGATACAACAAATACCTACACCCATGTCAGGAAGTTCAAATCCTATGTTTCTTCAGCAGTTCTGAGATATCATACCTTACTTTTAAATATTTAATACATTGCAAATTTTGTTTGTGATTGGTGTAAGGTATGGGTTCACTTTTATTCTTTCATATGTGACTATACAATTATTCCTATACTGTTTGTTTTAAATAGTGTCATTTTTCAATTGAGTTTTTTGGCTTCTTTATCAAATATTAGTTGACCATTTATGTTTGAGTTTATTTATAGAAACTCAATTTGTTTCATTGCTCTATTTTTCTGTATTTATGTAGTGTCATACTATTTTGATAATTATAACTTTATAGCATAGCTTTAAATCATAAACTAATATGCCTATTATTTTAAGATATTTTTAAAATTTCATACTAAGTTGCAATGTATATCTGTTTATATTTTTATATTCTGTTCCTTTGGAGTTTATGTCTATTTTAACAATATACTGCACTATTTTAATATCTCCAATCACTAGCTACTACTACATATGACTTTTTTTTCAAGTTTCCTGGCTACTCCAGCTTGTCCAACCTGTAACTAAACAGGAATGTTTTATTCAACTTGTATAGGTTTAAGAAATAAGTTCTGATAGTGTTTCTATTGAAATTGTATTCAATTTATATATTAACATAGAGTAAAGTGCTATTGTTATCATTTTGAGTCCTTTTATTCAATCTCATAATATTACCCTATAGTTATTCAAGACAAAATTTTATACAAAGTTTAAAATTAATAAGTGAAGATTATTAAAGTCAGATTTCCGATCATGTGGAAAAGAAATTTCAAACAATTTGAACCACTTAGAGAAAATTTTTGACATTTTATAGGTAGTTAACTTTCTATTATCTATGGAGAAATTGAATAACAGTGAGGAACAAAATTTTTGTTGCATCCACAAAAACACTTGTACTTCCCTAATTCAAGTGTACTGATCTCAAATGTGACATTAGTTTTTCTCTGTAAGCTACAGTTTCTTTGCAATTCAAGATTTTAGGTTTTAATCTTATTGTAAAACTTTCAAAATTTAATTTAACATAGTGAAGTAAAATGTCTTGGGCATTATTTTGTGAAAATATAATAATTTGTATAATACAGTAAATATACTAATACACTAAAAATGTGATTGTATCCATATTTGTCTACAATTTCAAATCAGAACATATTAAAACACTCATTTTAAACATAAAATTTGTGCAAAACTTATTTAAATTCTATTCAGGCAAAAATTTGTGTTTGTGGCTCTTACATTTGTGTACTTGTTGAGGACAATCTTGTTTGATGCTCCAGCTGTCATCTGCCATCATATTTCTGTCCAATCGCCACTGAATATGCTCTTCCATTGTCTTCATATCTTGATGAAAGCGTTCTACCTACTCATCATTAACAGCTCCAAGACTTTCGGGAAACTTATCAAGGTGACTTCAGAAAGTGAATCTTAATGCCCATGTTACATCCAATGTCGTAGAAAACCAAAAGCATTCTTTGAACTGTAAATTCCTAGTTTTCTGCTTTTTTGTTGCCAAGGAAGTTCTTTGTAACTGCCACAAAAGACTGCCATGCAGCTTTCTCCTCCTTATTCATCTTCCTGGCAAATTCTTTGTCATGTATGAGTGTTCAAATTTGAGGTCCATCAAATACACCTGCTTTTATCTTCTCAAAAGACAAGGCAGGAAAAGCAGAAATCATATTTTGAAAGCATTCACTTTCTCTATTCAAAGCCTGAAAAAACTGCATCATTAAGACAAGTTTGATATGAAGTGGAGAAAAATGATCCTGTCTCAATTAACTAAAGGATCATTCACAATATTTTGCGTCACTACTTTCAGAGCTTCATGTTTTGGCCACTCCTTCTGTGTCCAGTGTTACTCCCAAGTTCAGCTGTCTCACAAACACAGAAATATTTCGTGAAACTTCTCTGCTGTCCTAGTAGGAAATTTACCATTTTAGTATTCACACAAATGATCAGTTATGTTCCTCATACTCAGAAAGTCAAGGAAAATTTTTATGTCATTATATCTTCTTGCAGATGATTTGAATAACCAATTGGAACTGCTGCTTAAACATTACCGTTGTGTAGGAGAACACATTTCAGACTTCGTTTAGGGTTGTCAAGAAATAGCTGCCATTCTGTTGGACTGTAGGTGGTCACACCTAGCTGGCTGAGAAGACTACTGATATCATGACAGTAAACAAAGTGTTTGTCTTAGAAAACGAAGTTTACAACAATTTGTTCACGCTTCCTGAAATGGGATATTTTAGCTGACTGGTGAAGTACATTCTTTTCTTGAAGCCTAGAGGCTAATAACTCAGCTGCTTTCTTTGATAGGCCAAAATCTCTTACTAAGTCATTCAATTCAGATTGCCTAAACTGCTGAGGGTTTAATGACTGCTTGGCGTCAGAAGAAGACCCTTCAGATTCTACAACCATTTCCTCATGCATCTTATCAAAATACATTTGATCACCATGTTCACTTTTTTCGTCCTTAGAAGAAATAAAACCATTGATAACTGGAACCAGGAGTGTCTCAGAGTTTAGAGTAGATCGAATTGCTAAAGGAATATTAAGATGTGCTATCATATGCCAATTTTACTTTCCGATTCCCTTTGTGTGGATCAGACAGAAATAACAGTCACTGCTGTGGTCCCTACGTTCACAGCAAACTATGGGAATACCAAAAAGCATTCTTTTTACATTTTCCTTTTGTCCAGTCACAAAGCATTTTCTCATAATCATCACACACAATATGGCGAACCTTATTCCTATCTTGATTTCCAAGGAGAACTTAAAGATAGACAATATATACATGTGTCACAAATGATGAAATATTGCATTTTTAACATTGAAGTGTATAACAGCTACATATGTAACATAAGGTGTCTGGACTATTCTTATATTTATGCCTACTCAAAGAAGTCATGATTCAATCTTAAAATAAATTTAGAGGGTGTTTTAATCAGATAATAATTTTTTTACATTTAAAAACAAATAGAATTATGTTAAAGTGATGTTGTAAAACATTAATTGCCTTATGTTTATGTTCAATTTAAGAGTCATTGCCCTTTAACTCCAATTTGAAAACCAGTGCATGCCATTAACTGTAACAAATATAAATTAAAATTGCATAAAAACTGGATCATGCACCAAAAATCAGATCTTAGATTTGGAATCAGTGATGCAGAAATATATAGAAAAATTTCTAAAACCATATGCAACAGAAAAAAAAATGTTTCCCAGTGTAATGTGGTAACTGTGTTGACAATTATGAAAATGCATATATGACATTTTAGTTTATAAAGAATTACTTCAGAATGAACTTTTTAATTGTCAAAGTATTTTTATTTTTCTAACAAAGTTCTGGGGATAAAGAAAATAACTTATTTCCCCTAGGATTGCAGATACAGTAGTTACATAAAAAGCTCTTTGTCTACCAATGTTTTGCTCTTGCCAGAGAATCATGCTAAGTAGTTCATGTTGACTTTAAAGTCCCTCTCACCTAAAATGTTATTTCCCAAAGGATATACCATAGAACATCATTTCTCTTTATTATTAATAACTGTCCTTCAAATAAAATGAAGTTTACTATAGTTAAAATATTTAGAACAATCTAGATTTAATCAGTTTTATTACTGCAGAATTTCCCAAAGCATATAATGTGCTAATATAATTTAAATTAACATGTTCTTCAGGTAATATAATTATAAACAAACTAAAAAAAACTATATAAGATTTAGATACCAAGTCTAGAGAAAGACCCCACATACTGAACTAATAAACACATGTTGAGCCTTGTATTCATTAAAATAGTAGTGTGTTCCAGGAATACATTTATTATCCTCACTGAGATGTAGATATGTATAAGTAAGTGACATAAAGAATTTGTAGAGTAATTTTATAGAATTTTGTGATGATTCCTATTTCTCTCCAATGTCTCCACTATTTCATTAAACCTGCTGGAATTCTTTTATTTAATACTTGTTTCCTTAACAAATTACAAGCACACATTAAGACACATGGCCAGAGAGAGTTTTCTAGTAAATAGTAAGGCTTTTTATACTATTGTCAAATGTCACTAATGAAAATTTTTACATTTTTAAGTATTATCTAAAAAGAGATATATTGAAGTGTTTAAGGTGACTATTTAAAATTATACAATTGAGTATAATTATTAAAATATATATGATCAAAAGTGCTTTTATAAAATATAAACCACAGTAAACATTAAACAGTGGGTTAATTATTTGTTTTCTTTCAAATAATGTTATACAGTTCTCAAATGGATTTTGAAAGTTCAATAGTAAAAGACATTTTTTTATATTGAAGATGGACTTAGAATATAAAATTATCTATACTTTTCTTTCACTACCAGTTATCTTTTCAACTCCTTTGTTTTGCTATCTTCTTTCACTATGGTGATATCTAACCTTTTACCAACTTAAATTCTTCCTATATTACAGAGGTAATCTGAATCTCCAAATACATATAAATTTATAGGAAAATTTACATTTAAAACTGTATCTTCACTCAAAAACTTTATTTTATTTTACTTTATTTTATTTTTTGACAGAAAGAGGGTCAGACAGACAGGAAGGGAGACAGATGAGAAGCATCAATTCTTCACTGAGGACCGTTAGTTGCTCATTAATTGCTTTTTCATATGTGCCTTGACCAGGAGTCTACAGTAGAGTTAATGACCTCTTGCTCAAGCCAGTGATCTTGGGCCCAAGTGGTGAGCTTTGCTCAAACCAGATGAGCCCACTCTCAAGCCGGCGACTTTGGGGTTTTGAAACTGGGTTCTCCCTATCCCAGTCTGACTCTCTGTCCACTGTTCCACCGCCAGGTCAGGCTTCATTCAAAGCTTTTAAAATAAAGTTAAGATTTTTATGTTTAACAAATTCTTGTAAATCTCCTTAATAAAAGAGACTTAATATAACATTAATTCATTCAACACATATTGCTAAAACTTTTATATGCCAATTACACTTGTTGTATAATCAACCACTACAGTATGTCGATGCTTATATCAACAAGTGTATTTATTTTTTGATATTTCAATTAGGTTGTAGCTGTTTAGACAGCTCATTTGCTCTCTCTGTGTTGTCATCTGGGCTGGTTCAATACAGAAGTAAAGAATCTGTTTCCAAGATTTCTCTTTCACATGGCTGGCAGAGCAGTTGCTGATTTATGGCTACGAGTTGTGTTGTGTGGTGGCTCCATCTTTTTGTTTGACACTTCACAAAGCTTTTATTACAGCATGTGCCATGACATTTTATCATTCAGTCATATTCTATTAGTGAAAGCAGTCACTGGTCCAGCCATATTCCAGGCAGCATGAAAGCAACCAAACGAACAAAAAGAAAAACTCACTCTTGATGGAAAAAGTAACAAAAATTTTGTAAAGTTTTTACTCCTCCACTTCTGATATATGGAGAACAATTATAAGAAGATTCAATAAAATAATTATAATGATAAATGAATCTCTTCATGTTTGCAGGTTTCTCTAAGTGAGGAACATTGATATCTTAAGGAGTTTAATATAGGGTGAATCTAATATTTTACAAGAGTGAAAATTCATCTCCTAGTAAATATTTTTAGTGGAAGAAATGAAAATTAGTAGTGTATTAGTTGATTTCTATGTAACAATATTACCAAAAATGTAGCAGCTTGGCCTACAACTTCTGGGAGTGGTTTAGCTGGGTCCTCTGCTTTAGGGTCTTCAAGGCAACAATCAAGGTGACAGCCTAGACTGGGTTCTCATCCAGAGATTCAGCTCCAGTAGAATCTGCATCCCCACTCACGTGATTGTTGGCGGGATTTAATTTCTTGTGGTGTACAACTAACAGATTCCATTTTCTACCCTCTGTCAGTTGGAGGCTGCTTTAGCTCATAGAGGCTACTTGTGATGCTTTGCCGCATGGGGTTCTTCCATGTGGTCATTTGTATCTCAGTTCAGGAAGGTAGTACAACACTCTAGCATGATATGAGCACTAAGGTCTTATATAACTTAATCACATAATTAATGATCACATATTTCCCACTACCTGCTTTTATATCCTATATGCTAGAATCAAGTTACAGATCCCACACATACTCAGTGAGAGGGCTTCCACAGGGTACAAACACTACTTAGCAGGGATCATCAGGGTCACCATAAGAGTATGGCTATAACAAGTAAGATTTAAGTAAGAATTTCAGTATTTCAACAAGTTCTTAACTTAGTGCAGTGGTCCTTAACCTGGATTCTATTGAACACTAGGGGTTTGATGAGTCAGTTTCAGGGGTTCGGAGAAACCTCTGCCACAGAGGCTAGAATAAAGTAATATCATAATTTGTTGTGAGTTCATGCACTTTGTTGGTTTTGTTCTTTGAGCAAGGTGATGTTCATGCACGACTCATTTTGTGCACCAGTAAAAAAACATATACCTATGTCTTGAATTTGGAAAAAAATTTATTTATCACTAAAGAAGGGTTTGGTGAATGCGCATATGAAACTGGTGGGTTCAATACCTCAAAAAAGGTTAAGAACCACTGACTTAGTGACTCTGTTTGGCTTGGGTTAAACTGAAAGAAAACCATGACATCATTCTTTATTACTTTCTCTCCTTAACCAATTAGTTGCTGTGCCCTGTTGAATATGTTCCCAAATTATAGGTTGCAGTTCTAAAGCCAACGGAAACTGAATAAGGAACATATGTGAGTGTGGTGCCCAATGTGTGAAATATTAGATCGCAAGGAATGTTGGGATATTACTAATGGGCGAGTGTATTTCTACTGCAGAGAAAGGATATAGTCCAGCTGCAAATCCAATGACTGCTTCCATTCAAAAATAGGGGTTTGGTGTTGTTAGAAAACATTTTCTAGGCGAATAACTTTATTTTATAAAGATTTTGAAATGATTATGAACAATATGCAGAAAATGCATCTCCAAGCCAGATGTTTGTTATGGTCTACTAGTTTGTAAACTCAGATTTAAAATATCTCTCAAAATTACTCTTATGTTGTGTTTTGATAGGTCAGCTTCGTGAAATATGTTTAGGTATGAAAAAAATTATTATTTTTATATAAGTGTAAATATTACATATAAGATGGTGGGGAATACACCAAATGGATGAAAGTAATATTCTATGTGAAATTTTGAAATTATGTAATATTTAAAATTATAAAATATACCATGATGCTGTGTTGCAAAATAATGCTGCAATAAAGTCAGATTGTTTTCTTACCTTTACTGAAATATAAATCATCTTAGTTTGATATATAAAAAATATAAAATTGAACAATGTGGTAATCTTTAACTTTTTCACAAAAGTTCCTTCCATGAATTTTTTCAGTATTTCTCCAATCAGACCTGAGGGTATTCCAAAAACAAGTCTGATCATATCACTCTTCAGATTTAGCATCTTCAGATTACATTCTCTAGCAAACAGTTTCTCTTTATTATACCACAATTTATCTACAGGTATCTTATTTTCTAGCCAATCTGGTACTTTTTCATATTAAGGATTTATATTCTGCTTGTGCCTTTGCTTAAAATCCCCTTTTGTGTCTGTTTTTACCTGCCAAAGTTTAAATCATTCACATTCAATTTAACCATAAGCTTTTCCATTAAGACTTCTACTAAAACTTAATTTTACTTTAAACTATTAGGCTTATAATAATAATACCAGTTATTTTTTAGATTATTCTGTATATTATGTGAAAAAAATTGATTTTATGAAGTTTGTTTTATAACCAACTCTTGCAAAGTACTCACCATATCTGTATAATTTCACTTATCAAAAATGTCATTTTAACTGTTATTCAGCATTGTGTTATACACAACACACAATGTATGACTTTATAAAACATGACTTAAGCCTTGTAATATCCATATAAATTTCATATGACAGGATTTTAACTGATTTTAAAGTCACAAAACTGAACACATAATCAAAAACTATAATTTTTTAAAATAATTTCTGAGAAATATATAGATTCCAGTTTTTTCTTTTTGCTTCTTGACTGAGCCAATATTTTGGCTTAGCATATTTCCTGTATATAAAATTAAATAATCATATTTCACATCCAACAATGTTGCTATAAGGTTCAAAGTTTATCCCATAGTTAGAGCTTAATAAATGTTAACTCTTATTATTTTCTGAAAGTCAACAAATATGAAGCCAGCATTGAATTAAATATATAAGCCTCAATCACTTAATTTTAGGCTTGATTTTCACATATGTAATATCATTTTTTTAAAATGTCATTGAGTCATTGGTAAGAAAAATGTGAAAAAATGACATGAACGGCTATATTTAGAATCCTGAAATTCCTTGAGTTCCTTGTGGCTCTTTCAGATATAGATACTATTAAACTGTACCTCCTCATCACTCAGATTTGATTAATATAAAAGTAGTAGTTGAGAGAGCTGATAAGACCTTCTCTTTTTGAAGCACTACCTTAATTTTAGATCTCTAATTGGCTTTCTTCTTATGTGTGAATTTTTCCTATTTTCCTTTTCCAATATCAGGCTACCATTGACCTTTTTCTCATAAAAGTAAAATTTATCCTCATTAAGTTTAATTGTGTAGTTAATGTTTTTATTGAGGTGCCTATTAAGTTTCTCTCTGACATTTCTGAGATTACTTAAGATTCTAAACTTGTCATGGAAAAATGTCAACCTTTCAGAATGCCCAATTCCAGCTTATATATGTACTAGCACTGAATGATTCTCCTATTTCTTTTTGATAGTTTTAGAAGCCCATTCTAAAGACTGAAATACTTTAGTCATTTTCCAGGATTTGTCAAGAATCTTTTTGCTTTATTATATACCTTTCTATTCAAATTCATAAACATATTTATCATAGAAATTTAAACACATTACAATTATTTGTTAGCCAAACTTGAATGGATATACATTTACAAAACAGGTTCACCTATGCTCAAAGAAAGAAAAGAGAAAAAAATGTTCATAGGATAAAAACACTTATATCAATTACTTTCTTCTTAATATTCTATCCCCACTTCACTATTCTTTCCAGTAACACTAACTCATTGAAAAAACATGGATGATGACTCTAATTCTATCATCCTGGATAACACTGGTTATTCTTGAGGCATTAACTAATGGGTAAATAAGAAGCTAAACAATGAGTCTGAACTTGGTTGCTGCTTGTAAACATTGACCTCTGAAAGAAAGTGTGTCATACTTCCTTCTACTCACACTTTTACAGGTTTAATGCATTGTGCATCCATTCTACAGCATCCATTCTCTCGATTTAGTAAAATAAATCTATCAAACAATAAAAATAGTTATTTTAGAAATAGTTCTTAAAACAGCTATTTGAAATACAGAAAGCAAATTTTTATTCTTTAAACATTCTGTATTTTTCTGGATAAGTAGTTTAACATAAAACTAAATTTAGTAATATTGAGGAACACTTGACAAGGATATTTCTCAACAACAATGTCAGAAAGGCTTTTCTTAAGTTACAAACCCTTTCTTTTCACTTTTCTCTGCCAAATTCATTTGAATTGTTAACTATTGTTACATTTTATGATTGAATCAAGTCCTTTTTTTAAATTGAATTTTATTTTGGTGACACTGGGTCATATAATTATACCATATACCTAATAAACATATTAGGTTTCAGGTGCCTAATTCTACAACAAATCTCTGTATACCGTACTCTGTGTTCATTCCCCCAAGTCAAATTTTCATCCATCATCATTTATCTCCCCATACCGTCCTCCCACTCAATCCCTCCTCCCTCCATGCCCTCCTCCAGCAGCAATCACCACACTGTAGTCTTTTGCTGTTTTTCTTTAAAAAAAATATTTATTGATTTGAGAGAGAGAGAGATGAATTTGTTGTTGCACTTATTGATGCGTTTATTGGTTGATTCTTGTATGTGCCCTGAGTGGGGTTGAAATATGCAACTTTGGCGTATAAGATGATGTTCTAACTGAGTTACCAGGCTCTGTTGTTTTCTTAAAATTAAGATATGTATATGTGTGCATAAAGGTGCATTTTTTAAAAGAAAGCTCAGCATCATGATGGCTTCATTAATTTAAAATACATTCAACTTGAGTGCTCTTTAATGCTTTTTAGATAGACATAAGCACTTAAGGCTTTTCTTAATCTTTAAAGGAATATATATATATATATATATATATATATATATGAATTCTTAAATTTTTAGATTTTGGTAACATTTGAGGATAAATTATAGAAATAGTTGATTATTGAGCAAAAGCTACAGAGTTGTATCTATCTGTACAATGTCCTAATTTTCCATTAATATTCCAGGTAAGATAAATAGAAATGAATATTTTCTCTTAAGCCTTCTGTGATTATTTATATTTAGGAATTTTATTTATTATAGTGTTGGAAAGTATTTAAAATTATATTTAATTACATATTTAAAATATAAATAAACTAATACTAGAGAAATAACTCAAATTCCCTTAGCTGGTTATTGGCAGAACTGACATTTCAGTGGGATCTATAATGTCATGCTCACATTTGAGAAAGAGGGAATTAAGATGCCCAAAGCCTTTAAAATATGTGTGTCTTTATGGTTGTTGAGTTATTACTCCAGGGACAATTGAGTTTAGTAATATTAAATTGGACCATAACATTATTCTTTTTAAATAAAAATAAATAAATGAGACTACAAACTCATTTATTTAGTATCTCAGCATAGATCTAACTCATTGAATATCAAATATTACTTTTTAATATCAATTTCAATATTTAATCTTTAGATAATTAAATTTCATAATGATAATTTAGGTTTATATGTTATGCACTTGCCATATGAATGCCATTGGAATTATGTGTCCAAATTTTGCTTATAGTCTTACCAGTACAAGAATTTTGACACATTTGCATAGCAGTAGGGCCTTCCATTTCATTGCAGTTGTTGCTGGATAGTCAATTTTCCTAACTGTGCTAAAATATTTGCCTAATGATGCTTTAAATCCCATAGGGTATAACTTCTGAAGGAGCAGCACATGTTCAAAACATATCTAACCTTCACAGTTCTTCACTAATGAATCACAGGCTTACTCTCCTCACCAGATGCAAGGCCATTCTATTTTTTTTCTCAGGCATTCAAGATAATTTAGAGGAGCAATGAGCTGTCCAATACCCCAAGTGCCTTGGGCCAATTCACTCCTATAATTACTGGGATATTTCAGGGATATCTGATATTATAGAGATTAGAATTTGTTTTCTTGAAACTCAGCATTTGTTAGGAGAATGTGCAAAATGAGCCATTGTTAGCTCATTACTTACATATGAGCAGTGAAAAGCAATTTCTATTTTCCTAACTCATATTATAATCTACATAATGTTTCCCGAATTTCTAGAATGCCAAAACAGTTCAATATGAATTTTGATATATGAAGTTACAAAAGTAATTTAAATGTACTTTTCTAGAAAGCATCTTCAGCATTTTATTTGAGTGATTATAACACTGTGGAAAAGAATATAGGCATTTTCTATTCTTTTTTTTTCTAACCTTTTATAGCAACATGTTTATTCTCTGTTTAACAAACAGAGAACAAACTGATGAATTATCAAAATTTTTAACAAGCTGATTATTTTTCAAAATTTCTTATAAAGAGTACACTATAACACATGGGTATAAGGTTAAGTCTAGAAAATACATAGAATTTATACAAATAACTAAATCTTAAATAATTTTCTAAGTATATTGGAAAAGAGTGAAGTGGGAAAGAAAAACCTAATTTTGATTTAAGATTTTTCTTAAAAAAGACTCAAAATGAAAGAAATAGTTGCCAGAATTTTCGAATAGCAAAGTAAATATTGAGACCATATTGGAAAAATAGTGAATATCAAAATCAAAGAAAGTTACATAGAAATAGAGAACTTTACAAAGTTCTATATATGAGGTTTGGGCCTATAATATTTACGCCCTTGCCCTACTTTCACATTTCTTTTTTATTTATCTGCATTCAACAGTTGGTTAGTACCTAACAATAAATTTACATGTGAGGAGCTGCCATGCACCATCCCTCTCTCACAGCATCCCTCCAGGCTTGTTTAGGCAAGATGCAGGGCTGTGGCTTACTCCAAGGAACAATGAGAATTGAGGAACGAAATTGAGACAGAGGAGGGATCAAAGGGACCAGAGGAAAAGAGGACAGAGGAAAAGGTGATGAAAGGATGGGATAAGCCTGAAGGGAAGAGGGGAGGGCGCTGTAGGGAGAGGGACAAGGGAGATGTTGAAGGGAATATGTGAGAGAGGTGATGCACTTGGGGTGACCCTAGAATCTATATAAACACAAATAATTAAAGTAAAAATATTTAAAATAAACAGTGTGTCATCCCTCTTTCTCTCTGCTCCAGCAGTGTCAGGCATTTGTTGGTGAAGATTCAGCTTTCTACAGCGACATAGAGGTTCCTCCTCCAGACCCATCCAAGCTTCTGCACTACATTGCTCACACTGAAGTGGACATAAAAGACAATTCAGAACTTAAATTGTGATTTATCTGAGGAGAGATCTAGGAGCTTAGGTTTTCTTCCTAGTTTTGACAAGGACTTAATGATATTTGATGGGTGTGTTTCAGTGGTGTTGGTGTGGTTTGAAAATATGACCAGTTTCCTTTTTCATTGAAATTGATTATTTTTCTATTTTCAATGTGGTTTTTTTTCTGTTTTTGTTTTTAGATATAAATTATAAAAATTTACTTGAGGTTTTTAGAGTTTGCAAACTGAGACACAGCTAAACAAACACCCAGAAGAGTTCCAAAGAAAAAAGAAAAATTAAGCATTGTTATAGAACAAAGTACATTTTCTTTTCTTTCTTTTTTAAAATTGAGAGGAGGAGTGAGATAGAAGTCTCCCACATTCCCCAACTAGGATCCACCCAACAACCCCCATTTGAGGCAATGCTCTGCCCATCTGGGGCCATGCTCACAACTAAGCTGTTTTTAGCACAACAGTCGGAAGCTCCATAGAGCTATTCTCAGTGCCCGGCCAATGCACTCAAACCAATTGAGTCATGGCTGCAGGAGATGTAAGAGAGATAAGAGAGAGAGAGAGAGAGAGAGAGAGAGAGAGAGAGAGAGAGAGAGAGAGAGAAAGGTAAGGGGTGGGGTTGAAGTAGTAGATGGTTGCTTCTCCTGTGTGCCCTGACCAGGAATCAAAATGGAACATGCACATACCAGGCTGATGCTCTACCACTGAGTCAACTGGCCACAGCCGCAATGCACATTCTTAATTATTAGTAATTCTGCATCCTTGTCCCTAGGATTTGTACAGGATAAGGAAATAAATAGTGTTCTTTTAGTTTTTTGACATTTTTGAGGAAGAACACTTAAAAAAAAGTATATTGCCATCCTAAAATTGAAATTCTTTAGAACTATTAAGTCTCCTTAACTCTCATGTTACCTCTGTTTCACTTTAAATTTTACCAATTCTTTGATTACTCCCTGTGATCATTGGTGTTTCTGCTACTACTCCTCTTCTTCTCTTTCAGCTTTCACCATCCTCCTTCATACATCTATGTCTATAGTCAGTTGGCACTATTTTAAGTTTTATTTCATGAATTTGTTTTATATGTTTTTATTTTATGGTCTGTCTTACGTTCTTCAAGTTGGGATTTATCTAGGATAATTTATCTACCTCTGAAGAAATGATTCTTTTTGGTAGGAGAGACTGAATATAAAAATGGAAAATGACTAGACCAGATATGACAATAGAACTTACTCAGAACCTCTGTAGCAAACAGCCTGACAAGCCAAACTATAATCTCTGCACCAGTTTACCAACTACAAGCAGTTAGGACATGGTCAATGACTTCCAGGTTCTTCTCTCCCCTTCCCTTTCCCCCTTCATGCTCCGGACTAATCAAGAGGGTCAAATCTACTCTCAAACCTATTGCATAAGATTCCTTACTACTAGGTAGCCTCCTTACAGCTTCTCAACCACAAAACCATCCATTGAAAGCATACCCAAAGCCTTCTTTTATTTCACTCTAAAGTACTCAAGCTTTCCCACCTGCCATTGGAGACTCTTTCAAGGGATGATGGTTATTCACACCCTTACTGTAACAAGCTTGAATAAGCAGCCTCTGTTCTTATTTGGGTGGTTTTTGTTTATTTCCACAGGAAAAAAAATAGGAAATAAAACAAAGACCAAATATTTCACATAGTTTCTTGTCATTGAAAAGTTTCTAAGAGTACATGAGAAGCAGTTCCATTTTTATATTTTCATTGTCTGTGTAAGTGTATTCAACTTTCTTTGATGAAACACTGGCTCATCTTCTTAGGAGCTGTCCTATATCTATCCTTTTTAAACTTCAGTCTTCTGAATAATAAATTTTGCTCAGAAGTGAGCTAAAAGAAATTCTCAACGAGGCATGTGTGAGCTATCAAAATACTACTGCAAAAGCTTTCAAGGATATTGCTGAGAAAAATGAAAAATTAAGTCTTTTCATGTATTTTAAATGCAACTTAATATTTCAATATATTCTAATATTACTGTGTTATTCTTTGTATTACTAGGGTATTTGGAACATCTTACATAAATGCAATCTATACCATTTACTTATTTACATATAATGTTGCCAATAATAACCTTCCCTGTCAAATATCAGGACGACATTAATCTTCTATAAACCTGAAAATAAAACTTGAGCAACAATATTTTACATATACAATATTTAAGATGGCATAAAGCAAAAACTTAATTTTTCCATGTACACACCTTTTACTTTTTGTTACTTGTAAACTTTCCAGAAATTATCTAGGAGAAATTAAAGAAATATAAAATAACAGTGGTAAATATGTCACTATAGAGTACAATTTGTAGAAAACTAAAATCACTGCTAATTTTGTGTGATAAACATGTCTCTATTGTGTCAATTTTTAATTATATTTTCTGAATAAAGTCATGTTAACACTAAAAAAACAAAGCCTCCTATAATCAAGTAATCACTTATAATAAGCTTTTAAAATTATGCTATTGTGATATATATATATATATATATATATATATATATATATATATATATATATACATATCACTATATATTTTTTACAGTATTATTTAGGCAAAAATTATAGTTACTGTTTAACATGACTAATAAGACTATATCCCCAAAAGATGGTGTTATATGGTTCTTAAAATAAATATTTGTTTCTCAAAAGTGTTAGTAAACATGTTTAAGGTTTTTTACAAGGTAGAAAGAAAGTCAAACCGGAATGAGATAAAAATAGATATTAGTGTATTATATGAAATAAAATAAAGATATATTAACTCAGAACAAATTAATTTAGAATGAATAGGGAAATCAGTGGATATTATAATATAAGTTCAATATTTAAGTAAAAAACCGTAATTGTGATCATTGTTATAGAGAACAGTACTATGCCTTAAAATTTTGTGTGAAAGTTGAGAACTGCTAAATTAGGCTAACATTATGTCAGTTTTCTGTTTTCCTGGCAAAAAATATCAATTGACAGCTCAGAAAATCAATATATGTACAATGGTAAAAATTGTATATAATACTCTGTTTGCTAAAACTTTTGAGATTAATAATAAACCACAGTATATACCAAAAACATTACAGGGAAACAATCTGACAGGTTTTAGAATATTTTTTAGACTTTACTTCTATATTTAAATATGAATTAAAAACAAAAGTCTCTATGCCTTGTGTTAAAAGATGTTTTTTCCAAAAACAATATGAAGCCAACAAAATTCAAAGAAGTACCTTATGTCTGTTCATGATACCTTAGACAATGTGAATCTTTGTGAAAAGAAGACAGGATTTGAAAAGGCTTGGATTTTACTAACTTTTGGATTTTACCCAAAACAAAAGTCTTGTCTTGAAGCATTTGAAAAGACTCACCTGACTGAAAAAAACCTCATTGAAATCATGTACTCTGTTTTGTGACTTGGAACAGAAAAATGATAATGAAGCAGTGTCCTTGTCAAATAATGTCTGATTCCATGAAGCAGGTCGTGAATTATAGACAGCTATTCCATTTACCTATACTGGAATGAAACGATCCAGGAATTTTAGACAGCCAAAATCTTGGTTTCTTACATTAATACACACTGATTTGATGAGGTTCTTTCGGAAGTAGTAAAGGCTTTTTATTTTTCCAATTCTGTTATATATCATCTGTATATTGTATTACGTAGAAGGTAATACAATATACAGTCTATGTGCTTCCAGTCTATGTAAAAACTGCATATTTAAATATACAAATAGTTGTGGCATATAAATAAAATAAATATTACTTTGAAGATCTTTGATAATTTTATGAGAGAATCTATTATTTTCCCTTAAAACATCTCAAAATGTAGAGGTTACCTCATCACTTCTCATTATTTAATTAAATTTATTGGAGTGACATTGGTTAATAAAATGATATAGGTTTCAGTTGTCTAACTCTATAATCAACCATCTATTTATTATACTGTGTGTTCACCACCCCAAGTCAAGTCTCCTTCCATTACCTTTTATCTACCATTTACCTTATTCTTCCCAACTCTTCCTTTCCCTCTAGGAATCACCAAACTGTTGTCTGTGTCTATGATTTATTTCTTCTTTTCTTAACCTGTTCACTTTTTTCCCCAGACTGTTAGTCTGTTCTCTGGCTCTATAAGTGTGTTTCTATTCTGCTTGTTAGTTTATATTGTTCATTAGATTCTACATATAAGTGAAATCTTATAGTACTTCTCTTTTTCTGCCTGGCTTTATTGACTTAGCATAATACTCTCCAGGTCCATCCATGTTGTTGCAAAGGTAAGATATTGTTCTTCTTTTTTTAACAGTTGAGTAGCATTCCACTGTGTAAATGTTCACTGCATTTTTATCCAGTCATCTACTGAGGATCTTGAGCTGCTTCTAAATCTTGGTTATTATAAATAACACTACAATGAGCATAGGGGTGCATGTATTCATTCATACCAATGATTCAGGTTTCTTTGGGTATACTTCCAAGAGTGGAGTTGCTGAATCATAAGGCTGTTATATCTTTAATTTTATTTGGAAGGTAATGACAAGAAGAGCTAAAGTTTACTCAGTGCTCAATATATACAAGCTATTGAGCTGTGCCTTTTTCACGCACTCATTTCTCACTTATATGAGTTTTATGAAGTCAGAAATGTTGAATGATGATTTAGATCTGAAAAACTGCATTATAGAGAAAAAAATAATTTGCCTGAAGTCAGGCAGGCTACTGAATTGCAAATTTAGAACCAGACATCAAACTGAATACTGTTAATCCCTAAATTAAGTATAGCCCCATTTATGTCCTTATTTACCTGTTCTTGAACTAATATTTAACTTTTCCATTATAGCATTATTCTGTCTACTCATATATTAAGGCAGTTATTTTTATTTTCTTTTTATCTTCTTTATTTGATTTTTTACCTAAGTTTCTCAAGTTTTTATGCTTAAGTTTAAGGGTGAAACTGAATTAAGCCTATATCTGGAGTTAAGCGAATTAACCATGGAATATTCTGGGTCTGTCTCTCTGGAAATTATATAATCTCTATGGCTATCATTTCTAAGAAAAGAGAAGGAGTTAAAATTGTTTTCTGTTGAAGTCTAAGAAATAATATGTTTTTTAGAAGTGATATACTGTAATGATTACCATCAATTGATCTAGTCTTTTTATCATAATAAATTCACCTGGGAAGGTGTATGCATATGAGGAACCCAAACTATTATCTAGAAAAGAATATTGATCTATCAGTCTTTAGCCAGAAGCAATTATTATATCACTAATAATTTAAAGCTCTCTCAGATAAGTTGAAGCATATAGAAAAATGTATTACTAGTTTGTATTTAAAAACAATATTTCAGTATTTCTCTTAGAGATTTTAGTTAAGTTGAATCTATCTGTTTGGACGATTACATGAATAATATAAGCATTAAAGAAACACTAAGTAGAAGTTAACATTTTCAATTTCCTAAGTAACCATGGTTTATTTTGTTTTTTATGCTTTTTAGTTAGCTATAGAGTTTTACGTTGTTTCAAAAACAAAATGCTATGAAATTTCAACCCAGAACTCAATAACATCAATTAACTTTGAGAAAAACTGTAATTTTTTTCTTTCATGTAATCTAAGCATAATTTTAAATATAAGAATCATATCTAGAATTTATTGAAGTAGGATATAATTAGTATTGCAGATGTATTAACTGCTTGTGAATTTCATAAACTAACAAAGAATCAGAGTATCAGTAATCCAAATGTTTGAGCTTTTCTAAGCAACTATTTTTATGTAGTACATTCTGAATGATACAATTATCCATCTATAAGATTTAAGTAAAAATTATTTCTGTTAATATTTTCAAATTTTTAAGTTCATTCTCAAAATATTCAATATCCACTAATAGCCATGTTTCCATACTAGGATCTGCCATTTAATCTTCTTTAAAAATACATAAAATATTATTTTTAAATTACTTGTTTCTATTCCAATGTGGGCAGTCAATACTATTAGCTAACAAGGGGATAGGACTTATTAACCACATTTGTGATATAATGATTCAGTATTCATCAATTTGCCTTCTCCATTAAAAAATAACGTTGAAATACAAATATGTAAAACACAGTTTATAACTAAAATTAATATAGAAAATTTAAACTGCATTTTTTTATTGCATTACTTTAGCAAATACTATTGTTGCCACTTGACATATATTTTCTGTGAGTAGTCATGTTTTCAGGCAACATCTTCCTTTTCCCCTGATGTTCTAGATTTACATAAATATGACTTTTAGTCAGAAATAAAGAACAACTAATTGTATTGTCTCATTTTCAGTTAGCAATTTTAATATGCTAGTAAACTAAATATATACATATATAATCACACACATACATACACAGCATATAGGTTATCTTTGTTCTTTATGCCAATACAGCCACCACAAAAAGAACAATAATAAACTGTTATATTCCAAATCTAGCATAAATGTTGTTTATTTTAAGTACTTTGAAGAAGAAATAGTTTTAATACATCAAAAGGCATCACAAAGTTATCTTACAATGGTTTTAATACCATCTTTTGCTCTAAATTTTGAATGTCCCCATTATGAAGTGAGATTCAAATTTTTTACCTGTCATATGTGCTGAATATATATAGTGAAATGCTAACTTACCTTGACAAAAGAAATGTCTTAAAAGGATACATTAGAACTTTTAATTACTCCTGGAAGCAAAGCATTTTTAACATGATTATATTATTGTGTATATCTGTATACAGACCTGGTTGAAATACTATTAACAAACTTCAAATTTTTAAGTTAAGCCTAAGTTAAATAAGCCAGGCAGAGAAAGAAAAATATCATTTGATCTCACTTATATGTGGAATCTAATGAACAAAGTGAATCAAGGAACAGAAAAGAAGCAGAGGTGGGGTCACAGGGACCAGTGGGATAGCTGTCAGAGAGAAGGGGGATGAGGGGACAGGATCAGAGAGGATGAGAGATTAGTGAAATTATACATACATAACATATAGATACAGATAACAGGACAGCAAGTCCCAGAGGGATAGGGGAAGAGATTAAAGGGAGGGGGGCAAGAGGGGTGTAATGGGAGACAGCGGAGGTGGGTGAAGGTGATATATTGAGTGGGACACTAAAATCAATGTTAACATAATAAATTAGAATTAATAAAAAATTTTTAAAAGCATAAATATTTAAAAATTTACGTAAGATACTTTTAATGACTATTAAATATTTTAATCCCATTAAAATGTTTTATAACTCTAGGGTATGTCTTTTGAAATTAAACTAACATGTTGAAATTTAAAAGAATAAAAATATTCTTTTTTCTGAAACAAAATATGTGACATTTTCAGAAGTTCAAAGTATAAAAATGAAACAACATCCATGAAAATGACAACCAATCAGCCCACAAGAGATATGCTGTCGCTAAAGGCAACTCTAGCTCCACTGAAAAGCTCGAGTAAATGGCTATAATGGTTCAGGCTCAGGTCTGACATTAAAATCTTGAATTGGGGTTGAAGAAATTTATGAAAATTAAACATGTTTTATTTATCTTTATGCTATCAGATTCTGAAATACTGTCATGAAATATTGTCTGGAACATTGGCATGTGATCCAGAAAACTTTATTATTTGACAAAATAGTATGTATGTAGATAAACAATTCATAATTTCATGTTCATAACTACCTAATGCATAATTGAGCATTAAATAATAAATGCTTTAAAAGTTTCCTTAGGATATTTATTTCCAAATTTTGAAATAAAATAAGCCATTTGATATAATGTGGCTAAATACTGAAACTATGATGCAGTTCATTTTCAAATGCTGAAATATGATATTTTATGAACATGGAGAGAGTACAACTATCTATGTATCAATATCTATAAATATATCTATGTCCATGCCCATATTTATATTTATATCCATATTACTTATGTCTATTTATGTATCAATATACAGGGAATATATATATATATACATTTTTAAAAACAATTATATTTTTATCACATATAAGATAAATATCATTTATCTAGTCCCCTGATGCAGTATTTTTCCCTGACATATAGAAAATAAATTGTGAACCCTATTAGGGCCTGACCTGTGGTGGCACAGTGGATAAAGCATCGACCTGGAATGTTGAGTTCGCAGGTTCAAAACCCAGGGCTTGCTTCATCAAGGCACATATGGGAGTTGATCCTTCCTGTTCCTCCCCTCTTCTCTCTTCTCTCTCTCCTCTCTAAAAAAAAAAAAATGAATAAATAAAAAAATCTAAAATATAAAGTAAATATCTTAAAAAGAAAATTGTGAACACTATTGATATTTTGTTTAAAAGTATTTATATGAATCAGGATTCAGGGCAGGAAATAAGAACCTCTGGATATTTCTTTTATTTTAAGAATGGAAGAATAAATAGGAAATTAGTTATAATGACATTCTTGAGAAGTTAGAGGATATGACTCAAACCTGCCATGGGATACTTTGTTCAAGACCCTGCCACTACTGAATGATACAGAGATCTACAAATCTTCAGTCATTACAGATAGTGGCAGCTCTGTCCCAGCTACCTGCCCCGCAAACTATTGCACATCAGAGAACGTGGGTTTAGCTCTGCAAACACTCTTATCTGCTGCAGCCTGGATCTCAGACCCAGCTGATCCAGAGTGGGCATTCTCTCCTTCCTTTCTGTCGGTACAATTTTCCTGTAAGTGCATTTCAGGGACAAAAAACAGACCTTGTTTAGAATTTGAGTGACAGAATCTATGCAAGGCAGTTTTAGCTTTCTTCTTTGAAATATGGAAGGAAACACAGAAGGGATGGAATAGGTTACCAAATGTAGACAGTATTTAGTACAGTTCATCTATTCACAATTGAACATAAATATACACTACTCTTTTTACGTGTTTAAATGTGAAAACATCAACAGGAAAAACAACATGCTTCCATTTAATGTAATGAAGTCTCCTCATGTTACTGAAAACATATTAAACCATTATCAAAATTTTAAAAAAGGAGAGATAAAATCCAGGAGTTGGTCTCTTACCTTTGGATAACATTCATTCTCATTTTTATTTGATCCTAATTCATTTTTATAACCAGAAACCTGAACATTAAATCACAAAGATAACCATCAATAATATGTCAATAAAGCAAGAAAAAACAAGATAAAGAAAAATTTATATAATGCAGATGCAAATGTGGACATATACCATATTATTTAACATCTCATGTATGTAATTAAAGTATCTACTATTACACAGTCATTATTTTCAAGGCCATAGTTTTTATAACTTTATTTTGTAAGTTTTCATACTATAGGCTTTTGCTCTTAGACATCACTTAACTTTTCAGAATTACTGAATTGATGAAATGATTCAAAATTTCACTTTTGAAGGTCATAGTTTTCTCTCTTTTAGGTTTATCTAGTCTTCCATTCATATTTACAGTATGGCCCAAAATTATGAGAAGACAGCAGAGGAGCCCATGGATTCCAGAAGTGTTTTTCTCTGCCCTCACTACAGTAAAACAACATACTTTCCCTTGATTATGAGGGTCACTCAGTCAAACAGAGCAAACCCCTGCTTGGCCTGTGGGTTCAGAGGCAAGAAGATTCCAAATGGCCCAGTACAGCCTATTCATTATTTACTTTGTTGAAAACTCTTTCATACGCACTTTCAATAAACCATAAAATACAGTATTTGAAATATTATTAGCATATACATTCTGTGTTCTATGAAATTAATACTTCACTTTGTATATAAACAATAGCATCTCTTAATTACATGGTATTCTGTTTTTGTTTCCACAACTTGTCCTCCAGTAAATCTATAAAAACATAAAGGGATGTGTTTAGAGAGAAAGTAAAGCAAAATTTTCCATCAATAAGCCTGAAAAGCAGGATAGAGTGAGTATTGATTGCAATACATTACACAAATGGAATCATTGAGAAAGGAGATACAAGAATGAAACTTGAGAGGCTAAACTGATTTAAAATAGAAAGTGATCTTTTGTGTGAGCTTTGTTTTGTTCCTGAAGACATATATACATATAAACATACATTTATTAATGCATACATACTATATGGATATATACACACATTGAACATATTTAGTTTTTTCTCACCTTTTAAAAGATTTAGGACATGCACTTAACACTGTAAATTATATTTAATTCATGTTACTTTGTACTAAATTACAAAAAGTAATAGAAATTGTTATCATGCTTTATTCTTATTACAAAAGTAAAAAAAGTTAATGAAAATATATAATGTAGCTTAAGACTGTTTCTTGGAATCTAACATACTATACAATAATTAAAATAAAAATTTTAATTTAGACTGTTTAAATATCCACTCCATAAATTGTCAGTACTCATAATAATAGAAAGAAATTTTAGGTAATATATGAGTGATAGCTGTGTTTGTATAAATGAGTTTGAAAGACAATTTAGTTATTTCTTACATATAACTGCAATAAGGGGTATCAAAAAAAAAAGAAAAAAGGTTAAAGTTATGAAAATGATTATCCTTTTTAAATTATATATCTCACTTTGACTAACAGCAAAGAAATTAAACTAACAAGAATTTTTGTCCTTCAAAAATATTAGCTATAATGCACACTGATTTATGAAATGTTATAGGTTATTTGTTAATTTAGAGAACGTTAAAAGAAATAAAATAACAAATGCTTTATCAAGAATATTTTTAAAATGACAATCATTCTCTCACAGAAATAAATTTTGAAACTACATATATTGAGCAAGGACTAGTGATGCTTTTATGTGTGATTTGAGAGACTACAAAGAAAATAAAACCATGCCAATTATAGTGGGAAAATATGTTAGCCATAATTATATGTTAAGTATCATTTAAATTTATTATCTATAATTTTACTTATTTATATGTGTATATGTGTATTTTTTTCTTGAATTTGTTAGTGAAACACTAGTTAACATAACTATACAGGTTTTTGGTGCCCAGTTCTACAACACATCTATGTACACTTTATTGTGTGTTCACCTCCCCCAAGTGGTCTTTGTCTATCACCATTTATGCCATCATACCCTCCTCTGCCCCCTCCTGTAAACATCACACTGTTGTATCAGTGAGGTTTATTTTTTTGTCCTTTTTTATTTTTTTGCTGTTTCCCTCCAACTCCCTCACCAAGCCTCACCCCCAATGTTTTCTAATAATTCTTATCATTTTTAAAATTACTTATTAAAATCTAAATTGCTAATATTCCATTATAATAATTCAGAATCTAAGATGCCAGACAACTTTTGGTATTTTCTTTTGTTTCTTTTTGTGACAGAACACATAGAGACAGAGAGAGAGACAGATAGGGACAGACAAGAAGGGAGAGAGATGAGAAGCATCAATTCTTTATTGTGGTACCTTAGTTGTTTATTGATTGCTTTCTCATATATGCCTTGACCAGGGAGCTACATCAGAGCGAGTGACACCTTGCTCAAGCCAGTGACCCTGGGCTCAATCTGGTGAGCCTTGCTCAAACCAGATGAGCCCGCACTCCAGTGCTGATCTCCAGGTTTTGAACCTCAGTCCTTCACGTCCCAGTCTGATGCTCCATCCACTGTGCCACTGCCTGGTCAGGTCAACTTTTGGTATTCTCTAATGCCACTTTATAGAAAAAGGGCAGAAGCATCCAGCTAAAATTCCTAGAAAAAATACAGTGGTACCTTGCGATACGAACAGACCAACATACAATTATTTTTTAAAGATACGAGCTGCAACTTGGTCCATATTTTTGTTCGAAATCCGAGCGAAATCCCGAGATTTGAGTCATGATTCAGGAAGCTTCTGCTAGTTGGCGCATTGGCACACAGGTGCAATATCAGCAGTTTGTATACGAGTTGACTGACTTACGAGCTTGTTTACAGATTGAATTAAATTTGTATCTCAAGGTACCACTGTATTCAGTGTAACCGTGGTATTTAGTTATTTTCCTTATTAGAAAAACATAATAAAATTAAACCTTTGAAATGATCACCTGATGAATGGATGACAAATAGAAGACAGCAATCCACTGGCCACTAACAGGGGTAGGTGGAAGGAAATGAATGTTTCTACCTCCTTGTTAGCAGTACCTGGTCTGTCTCCTTTTCTTCTTTATTTCAAGCCTGAAGCACTTTGTCACTCTAGCTGTTAATTTCTCTTTCTGTTATTTTCTCTCCTGACATATCTCTTCTCATCTTGTCACCACTACTACAACAGTGTTTCATGGCTGACTGATGGCTTGAGTTAAAGCTTTTTATTCTGTGGGACTTCCATTCAAGATGACATGAATGTAATGGTTGCTAGTGATTCAAAGAATGTTCTCATTTCTAACCAAAAAGACAAGAAGACAGTTATGTTTCCTGAATATGACACTAAACATGGCTTAGACCCCAATAGGAACAGGAATATAGACATGATATTGTATCATGCCAAGTATAAAGGTCAATAGATTGCTAATCATTACTTAAGGGTAAAGCCAAAATCAAAAAGATTGGGTGCCAGATTATTGACATAGTAAATAAAAACTCAACCGTTAAGTGTTTTTATGTTTTTGTATCCACAGATACACTAAAATTAAAGAACAAATTATTTTTAAAATTCTATTTAATTAAAATATGATATTCCTTAATTTTTATCAATTTTAGGATTTATACTTCAATTTTCCCTATGGAAAAAAGCATTTTTAATTATAAACTTTACCACTGAAAAACATAATTATTTACATGGCTTTCAATAATATTAAATAACAGAATATAATATGAAAACATGCATGACTCCAGGCACATCTAATGTTTTTTAATGGTCTGCCTGATCTTCAACACTTCAATCATCCCAATGGTAATATAAACCTTTGAAATATTCACTGCTTGTTTTTCCTGACTAAACCCTGACTAATGTAATAGGCAAAGGCAATAAGTATTCACTAGAATAAGAGAAAACTAGAGGCAATCTTAGAGGAACTAAAGAGGCCTATTCTCATGTTTTTATATATGTATAACATTAAAAACACTGAAGCCCCTAACTTATGAATTAAAAGGATCCAATCTCTATTTATTTTCCATAGTCATCTCATTTAGTAATTATTTGATGTGTTTACAACCCCCTCTATATCAACTTTGTCATCTACATATGTGTTCATCCTGTTCATGTTTCTTTTCACTACCAGTGCCAAAGCCTGGAATATCATAGGCACAGTAAACATTTCCCAAATTTTTGATGAAACATGCATAGATTCTTACACATTGAAAAACACAAAAATTACAAGAATAATTTTATTTTTTATATTTATATATTGCAAAAATGTACAATTTTAATTATCTTATACATTAGAATATAATCAGAATCTTAATAAATTTTGTTTTGATTTTGCATCAAGATAAATAATATTGAACTTCTGGAAATCTATATAGAAAAATATATTATTAGTTATTTATAGATATATATAGTCATATATGTATATAATGAATATAATATATTACTAATGTAAGGTATATTAATATATATGAATACTATATATTATAGAACATATAATTTTTATATATTGATAGATAAATATGATGTTAATGTCTCCTGCTGGCTATTAAAATATACAGGGACTTTATATTACATAAACTAATTCTTCTGTAAGAACCAAAAGAGCACAATATATGAGAAAAAATCCAAGAATTATACATCTCTATAAATAATTAAGCATTAATCAGAAATTGTTTTTAAAGAAAAGAATCCACAATGTTAAGTGTAAAAAACAAAATTTATTGAAATGACAAAGAGATACCTTTCGTCAAACAGTGCCTACCCTCCTCTCAACAAGAGGCTGATGTCTTGAAAATCCACGGGAGCCCCAGTAGCTACTTTGCCTTATTTACTCTTTCCTTGAGACATGATATCTATCATCACTTCTTTTTAGGTATTGTTATATTTATTTATTTCCCTATAGGTCAACTTCTTCATGTAAAAGAAATAGTTTCTCCAGTCCTATGATTTCTCTGACCAACATTAAATAATTTGACTAAATCTCCAAGAGGCATTTTCTAAATTTCTGGAATGATAACTGATTGGCCTGCCGACCAGGTGGTGGTGCAGATAGAGCATCAGACTGGTATGTGGAGGACCCAGGTTCAAAACCCCAAGGTTACCGGCTTGAGTGTAGGCTCATCTGGTTTGAGCAAGGCTCACCAGCTTGGGCCCAGGGTCGCTGGCTTGAGCAAGGGATCACTTATTCTGCTGTAGCCCCTAGTCAAGGTCCATATGAGAAAGCAATCAATGACCAACTAAGGTACCACAATAAAGAATTGATGTTTCTCATCTCTCTCCTTTCCTGTCTGTCTGTCCCTATCTGTCCCTTTCTCTGTCTGTATGTGTCTCTGTCACAAAAAACAACAACAACAAAAATGATTGGCCAACACTGGCCAGGTACAGCGTACTATATGTGCTTTCCACTCAGAGAGGCAAAGAAAAAGGTGTCAGTTTAGAAAATGTGATTGGAATTCCTAGTGGAGATAAAATTGACAACAATGAATAAAAATGATTAATTATTGGAAATGGAAAAATCACTTAGGCCTGATAAAAAACAAAATATTAATATCTGCCCTAATATTTCATAGGTAAATACATTCCAGTTATATTAGAGAAATAAATGTAAAACTCATAAGAATATTAGAATAACATATTTTTTAATCTTGTTTCAAAATTAGAAATATATTTCTAAGCATAAGAATAAGACATCAAAAATATCTGGCTACATAAATTATGTGACACGGTAAAAGATAATATTCTTACTATTAACCAATATTTACAAATTAATAAAGCAAATTTTGAGACAAACAAGAGAAAAAATAAATATCATATTTTAAAATATATACGCTCACACACACACACACCGAAAAAACAAAAAAACCTCAGACATCACATAATCTTATAAAAGATGATTCCTCTTAATAATGATCTGAATCGAATAAGTTATATGATCCTGAGATGCTATTTTCATGCATAAACAAGCACAACTTCAGAAAATAAGTAATAATACATGATTTTGGAAAAACTATGTAAAATAAAAAGTCATATACTGTTGTAGAAACTAGTAATTAATATTTTATGTGACATTTTAGAGATTTATAATGACTACATAAACTAATAAAATAATTTTAGTAGCATAAAATTATTCCAAGAACATGATAAGAAATATGAGTGAACAAAGTTGCAAATACAAGAAAATTAGAAATTATTAATCTCTATATTTATAATAGTAAAACAGGAAAAAATGACAAAAACAGAAATTTAGTAAAGCTATGGCACAGTTATGCCAAAAATGACAAAATAAAAATAACTTGATGTAAAATATCTAATTAGTTTGAAAAATTGAAAATGTTCAATTAAGTATAAAAGACCTGTCACAAAACAATACATATTATCACAATATGATAAATTATTCAGAGTTAAACATAAATTTGAGAAGACATACTTTAAAATGTCAACAGTTTGATTTATTGAGAACAAGTGACCTTTTTTTTTCTTTTTTGGTATTTTCTTTGGTTTTCAATAAATAACTGCAATATAGTTGTGTTGGGTGTAACAAAATATTAAGCACATAGAGATCCTGTGACATTAGACAGTCTTATGTTTGAATCTCTTCTTTATAACTCATTATATATAGAACTTTGACATAATTACCTAATGCTTTAATGCATGCTTTACTGTAAAATGATAATATTAATGCCTCCTGATAACTTTAGCATGAATTATTGTGTGGATTAAATGTGTTAATATGCATGATTACAATGCCTGTAAGACAGCAAATGTTCAATATATAATAGTACTAATTTAAAAATAGCTTCTATGTTACTCAAAAATGGCACAGATATAAGAAGTGAAAAGTAGGATGCAAATTTTGGTTCTGTATACTGAATTATATTTGTGTATTAAAAAGAGACAGCTCCCCTACTTTGAGATGTGTAGTGCATAGAGATACTGAATCCAGTGGGCTAATTGGTGCTATAATCTAGTTTCTGCTTGTTATCAGTAATTGTACCCCCAGCAAAGGGCTCAATGCACTCACAAGGGGAGGAGTATTTTTCTATATATAAGCATATTTTTTGAAAACAAGAAAACAGTACATATGTGAAAGGGTTGGCCTTTGATTAATGAACAAGAGTGAAGGCTGAGTATAAATGTTAATGGGGACCCAGATGTGAAGGCATCTGACTGGGCTTCGTCCATTTCCCAGCATTTCTGGAAGCAAGTTTAATGGCTACATGCGAGTCTGTGAGAGAAGATGAAACACATTTGAACAAAGCAGAAAAGATACAGAATAGTCACTTAAGAGAATAAGAGAAAATATAAAAATGAATTTCCTTAATGTTTAGAGAGATTTGAAAATGAGATTAGGTAGCATGGTTAAGTGTTTTTCTCTAGTTATGTCATGGCTCAGATTCAGGACTGAATTGGCAGAGTTATTTAACTAGGATTAATTTGCATGACAAAACTGAAGAAGAGTGATGCAGTTGAGACTATGTACAAGGGAGTTGCTAAAATAACTGACCATGGAATTAGCTTGGTTTAAATGGAATTCAAAAACAAAAGGTTGAGTAAAAATAAAAATATTGTGGGATTAATAAATATACATATATGTCCTGGTAGCCATGCTGGCTTGTCAGAGTGGGGTTGCTTGAGACATTGAGTACAAACAAAAAGTTAGAACATTAAGGTGGCCGAGTAGGGCGCCTGAAATGGAGATTATGGAGTAGTTGCTATTATAAGTAATGATGAGGTCTAGGTCATGACTGTGGAGCTAAGTGTCATGGGGAGTATGCAAGACAAATTCATAGTTGTTAAAGAAATTGAAAATCCATAGTGTGGTTAGGCTTTCTGTTCACTTTAAGAATTGAATTTATCAAAAATTCTAACAGGTAAAGTAATGGAAGGTGGGAGCTAAAGTCATAAAGAATTGGAGAGAGAACAAGATATCAGTAGATGATTTAATAATGGGAAGTCTCAAAGAATACTGTCTCATAACATGGGATTCATATTTTGTGTAAGATAAAAAAAACAACTGAAAAGAGCAATGAGGAAAAGCATACAACCCCTGCCCCTACTTACAGGTTTGATGATAAGAAAATTATAAGGGAAACACAAGCCATAACAAAAATTCTCCACTACTTGGGAACCCTACAGGGGAAGTATTGTCCTTAAGAGAGATCCACGCATCATTAAGGCCAAATTGTAAAGGGCATTTTCAGTAAAAAAGTTGAAGAAAGGGGTTTTTTGATGATGGAACTATTTACTTCTGTAAAATTAAATCTAAAAGGAGCAAGCTTTGGGGAATTGGGAAAGGCAGGGCAAAAGATAAGAGTTCTCTAATTTAACTTAAATGTTTTATTTTTGATAGAATCTTTTTAGTTTTAGTTTTTAAAAACTGCTTAATGTCTTTTAAATATCAATACAGACCAAAACAAATAAAATAAATGAGATTTTCCAGAAAAATACAGCAGAGTAGCAGTGCCTGTGCTCTGTGACAATCGTACATTGTTCACAATGTACAGTTCAGACTAGATGTAATGCAAGATCCCTTGACTCTTTTGTATCTCTTTATATTCCTTTTACAATATTTTTGTTTTGATGGTAGCGATTATTCTTGTCTACTACCTGCTGCCATATGTTGCCACCATTATGGATCCATTCTGTGTTGTGAAGAGGATAGAAAATAGTAATTCTGAGCTGACATTATCCAAGTAAATATTTAAGAATATTAATGTCTTATTCAGTTTCACTGATTTGTGATCTTTTTCTTCAGTATTCTAGTATAAGTTTTAATACATCTTTGTTAACATATGTGAAATTGACCCTTTTAATTTTACCATCCTGATTTGTATATTTTTAGAAGTCTATGTTTCTGTGGGTCCTACTTAATACAACCATACAATAAGCTGTGTAGGTATTGTAAGTTCAACATTCTTTGAATTGTTACTCATCTACCTTTGATATATTCGGGAGGTCTAAAGAAACTTTGTTTTATGAAATCATGGTTTGACAAAGGTTCTAAATTATATACATGAAGTTTGTTAGGAAACATTTTACAAGGGAAAAATTGACCAGCCATTATAGAGAAATAGAGATTAAACTTTTTAGAGAAAGTACAGAGACATTGAAAATAGGTAGACATTTATCATACATAAATAATTCTAAAAGAGTGGAAGACAGCAAAACATAGAATGATGATACCAGTAGATGCTAGATAATTGTCACTTTTCTTTCTCTTTTATTTATTTTTAATCAAAGTATATTTGACATATAATGTATTAATTTAAGGTGTATAACATGTTAATGTGATACTTTTATATATTATAAAAAGATTGCCATTTTAGTGATAATTAGAAACTTTATCACATTACAGACTTATTTTTTTTTATTTTTCCTGGTTGAAACAACTAATTTTTTAGTCTCTACTTAGAAAGTCTGATGATAACAATGCAATATTATTTTCTGTATTGATTATACTGTTCATTAGATTTCTAGTGATTATTTACGGTACATTAAAGTTTGTACCATTAAAAACTTATCTGTCCTACCCCCGATGCCGCCATTTTCTGGTGGTCACTATTTTGCTCTCTATTTTTATGCATTCAACTTTTATAGAGTGCACACGAAAGTGACATCATAAAGTATTAATCTTTCTCTCTTTGACTTATCTTACTTAAGATACTGACCTCAAGGTCTATCAATAAGTTGTTACAAATGGTAAGATGTTATTTTTTGTGGTTGAATATATGCACATACACATTTCCATTATTCATTCAACTGTTGATAAGAACTGAGGTTGTTCCTTATCTTGTCTATTGCAAATAATGCTGCAATAAACTTGGGAGTAAATATATCTCTTTGATATTCTGTTTTAATTTTTTTGTGTATATCCTCAGAAATAAAATTGCTAAATGCTATGGTAGATCCATTTTTAGTTTTTCGAAGAAACTCTAAATTGTTTTCTATAGTGGTTGAAAAAAAATTTTATCGCCACCAACAATATGCAAAAGTACCCTTTTCTTATGTTTCCCAAAAGTTGTTATTTATTTTCTTTTTGATGATAGCCATTCTAACTGTATGAGGTGAGATGAAATCTCATTGTGATTTTGATTTGTATTTCCCTGATGATTAGTGACATTGACATTTTTACATGTACCTTTCGGCCATTGGATGTCTTCTTTGAAAAAAATGTTTATGTAATTTCTCTGTCCAGTTTTTAACTATTTTTTGTTATTATTTTTAATGAGTTGTCTATGATTTTTTATATATTTTAAATATTAACTCCTTATTTAATATATGATTTTCTGAAATTTTTTCCCATTCTATAGGTTGCTTTTTCATTGTGTTATTTATTTATTTTGCTGTGAAGAAGCTTTTAAGTTAATGACGTCAATTAGGGAAATATACTTTTATTATATTTGTAATGAGAAATAGTTTAAAAACTTGAAATAAGAACATATCATCAGCCAAAGAAGTAGAAAATTATATAAAATAGAGTAATGCTAAAACATTTAGCTGTCACCCCTACTTCATGGCAAACTTCTATTTTTTCCCATTTTTTTTAGTAAATAGTGCTAATTTATAGACTGTTATTCAAGCCAGCATTTATTCTCTATGCCTTCCTTTTCTATCATATACATCTACTTAATCAAATAATTATTTTTTGATTTATTCATTGATGTATTAAAAATGTATGCATTAACCAATGTTCTAGATAGAGTAATAAAAACAACCTTGCATTATATTGAATACCAATTTTATCCCCTAAACATTTCTTTTCACTTTGATGCCATTACCGTAGTTCAGGCCATTGAGTTTACTCACCGAACAACTCTTATAACCTCTTGGCAGCTGGTTTTCCTGCAATAACTCTTTACTCTTGCTGCTAGTCATTTCCTACCCATATTACAAGTTTAATTTTCAAATTTTTAGTTTAGCTTTCAAGTACTTTAAAAATCGGGGTCAATGGATCACATTTGAATATGAAGTAATCTTCTCCAATCTGTATGACTAAGGACAGTTTATTATATATACATGACTTGATTTTGTTTGATTACTCTTCTGTTATTCTAAAGTAGAGGTAGACATTCTGCTATTCTTTCACTTTTAAGAATCATTGTAAGTTATGAGTTCTTACATGTTGAATAAGTGATTGATTTTCATGTCAATTAGACATGAAAAATGTTGATAGCCACCAGTACATTATACAAAACATCCAAATTGACTTAAATAATTATTGAATTTAAATATTCTTTAAATAGATTAATTTTATTTTGAAAAACAACACTCAATTTTGTATGTTTGATTCCATAAAACATTGCCAGGATATTTATAATTCTAACTATTTTCCTTTTCCTATTATCCCTCTCTTTTTCTTACAAGTCAAAATTATTTTTATTCATCAACCATTATATTAGAATATTATTATAAATTTACTGATTAATTTGAGAATTAGTAAAGTAGACAACATTTATCTTCCCAATTAACCAATAAAAGTTTAGGTTTGCTAAATTAATAAGCCTATTTCATCACCTGTCTATGGGGATAGGCATGATGAAAGAGCTGAGCAAACATGTCCATTCCCCTAAAAAAATTAAAACTCCATGCCTCACATGGGATGTAATCAAGGAGAACAATTCAATTAAGGTTAGAGTCATTGATGATGCATTGTTTCTTGTGGCAAAAAGATAACTTGTAACAATCAGATTGCCTATTTATAGCTAGGACTAGAGAAAAGTAGAATATGGCTTTTATTTATATTCTATAAGAGCTTATTACAAAGACAATTTTTCTGACTGAAGAAACAGTAAAATTATGAAGAGTACTCTAATTATTAATCTTCATCCTGTATGTATTTATTCAAAATTTTTAAGATACTCTGTTGGCTCTAAACATTATCTAAGGTGTAATTTTGTGATAGCTAATACATTATTTATTTAGCAACAGAGAGCTCAGATTCAAATAACTCTGCAAGTCTGCAAGATTTTATTGACTCTGATAAAAAACCTCCTGAACTCACAGAATGGTAAAAAGCATGTACTGCCCATTGCATTTCTGTATTATAAGTTATGGCCTACTAAATCAGTTTACTTTCAGTAATTACCTGGAAATGATCTCCCTATTCCTGACGTTCATTAGTCACTGAGAGTGAAAATGTCAAGGAAACCAATAGTGCCTAATTTAGAAGATATTTAAATGTTTATAGATTGGTACACATGATTAGAAAATGGGAAAACTGCTTTCCTTCAGAATGATCAATACTGACACATATTAGAAAACAGAAAATCAGACTTCTCCCGGGCAGTGATTTAACACCCTTGCAAGGGTGACTGAAACCACTGCTTCTTTATGTCTTTATTAGCAGATGTGGAACCAGAAATACAGATTGAAATTAGAAGTGAATAGTAAAGTAGTAAATCACCTGGTCTGCACAGTTAGTCACCTTAATTAGCAAATGATATTTCAAATTATTGCTTCAAGCTAATTCCTCAAGTACAACATATTCTTCATTTTATTGTATTGTAGAGAGTTGTATATATTGTATTTGAAGGCAACATTAAGGCAACATTGGAATTAAAATTTGATTCAAAACATTGAAAACTCTATAATAATTCCTCAGGGGAAATTGGTTAATGATCAGAATACCAACAGCGTGTTTACTCAGACTGCATAAACATAATGATATCCCTAATTACATGTGAGTCAGCAGAATAATATTAAAATGTTTATTAAAATTAATAAAAGAGTCCTTCATAATATTTTATTTAGTTGTTAGAGTTTGTAAACAATTTCTAAAAATCACACTAATTAATAATATGATTTATTGTTTTATACATATTTAAGACAGCAGTTAACATAAAATTTTAATTTAACACTATAAAGATGCCGTTTATAAATCTGAGTTTAATTTTTTAAGAGCTGAGATATGTGTTTCTAGAATACTTAGATATAAAATATCAATATTTCTTTATTATTACTGATACATTGTTGCAGTCTTTTATCAGGAAAAGAAGAGGGCACGTAAGACTTTATTTTCGTTGTTGTTGATAGTGCTTGCCTGCAAATGTCATTCTGGATGTTAATTCTGCTCTTATGAACAGCATCTATTCTGTTTCCTTATGAGTTCTTACAGCAATTCTGTGATGTCCCCAGAATGTACTGATTGATGCTTCTTTATTTTCAGTCTTTTCTTCATGAATAATTCCTATTCTTTTCTTCCTACAAGCATCGTCATTGGATTCAAGTTATTCCTGTGAAAGGTAGTATCCCATTTACACTGGCGTGATTAGTTTATATCATCTTATCATTCACACACTTTTAAAGAGCATAGTTGTACTCGGTGCCACTGCTTTTCTGGACTATTCTCTTATTGTCACTTGAATATTTAAGATTTATTGACACTATACTGAAACCACTGCCAAACATTCACCACTATCCAACTAACAAACCCTCTGTCTCCTTTCCCACTATCACCATACTTATGTCCTTTAGAATATTTGACCCCTGCTTTTCTTGTCTGAGTTTTATTAACTTTTCTTTTTTCTTTTTTTTTTTCATTATCTTTAAAGGTTTTACTTGTTATTTCACAGTTTAGAGTAGCTATTTCTCAAGGTTGTATTTCCAGCAGTCCTCCTTTTTCATCTTCTCACTCTCCATAGGCCTACTCAATTGTCCATTCTGTTTCAACAGTCATCCCAGCATTATCAGTTTTTAAATAAATCTCCTCTTACTCGGGATCAGAAAGCTAACTTATCACTGTCCGTCAGAATTTGGCTCATGGATATCTCAAAAGTACTTTAAAGGCAGGATTTTCTCACTATCAGCATCCTCATGTATGTCTATTCTCTGTCAAGTGACTGAGTTTCCATTATGTCTTTTTCATCATTTTCATTTTTTCACTCAATTACCAATGTTCATTCACATTTAGCCTTTTTGCATCCTTGATAATAACTTTAAAGAAAATAAAACATGATGACACAGCAGATGGTTTGGTACAAATCTTCAGTGAACCAAGCTTACTGTTTCAAAGAAACACATGATTATCTGCTTCTTTTCCCTCACTGACTATGTTGCACTCCCTTCCCCTAACACACATTCTAGCCATCCACAAACACTTCTTCATTTGAATAATAATTTCCACTCTTTTGCAAATATACTTAATGTGTGCTGCTTTGTTAGAATTACAAGGAAGATACTAGTCAATTAATCTATACTAATGCAAATTTCCTTCCGTCTCTTTTCCCTTTGATTGGTTAATATCTGCTTGGTCTGTTGGGTAATGTTTTTGCTCATGAACTTGACATTCTTCTGTTTCATGCTCATCAGTTAGGTTTCTCTCTGGTAAATTAAGAAAAAAACACAACTAGAACTGGACTAAATAATACAAAAACATTACTGATTTTTGTATACTCAAACAGTTCAGAAAAAGGCATGGTGTTTGTGGTGTTTGTACTAGAGGCTCATGATGCTACCAAATTTTTGTCTTGTTTATGTTATTTTACTAATATTTGTACTCATCCTTCTGTCAATGTGTCTTCTGGATGGTCTCTTCTAACAGGGTAACAACACTCTGCATCTAGTCTCACATTCTGAAGGACAGAAAACTTCTCTCACAGAAAATCTATTCAAATCAGGTATCTGTTTAGACCAAATAGATGGCATTCATCAGTATTAAAGTTCTGACTTTCAAAGTTTAAATCCTTAACTTTCCTTATGTCTTCTTTGCCTTGAAGTTGATTGTATAATCTGATTACTTTTCCAGTCATAGCCTGATCTCCAAGTTGTACACATTCTTCAGAATCACATTACAAAATTATGGAGGCAAACAATTCAATAAAAATAATTTTAAATATAAATTATCAGTAACAGAGAAAACAATGTATCTGTCTTCCCCCCACCAAATAAATGAACCTTTCATAATCAATAAACTCCTGGCTGTATATAATACATATTACTCCCCCATAATATAAAAAGTCTGAAGTAATAAAATTAAATTATGTATAGGCTTTTGTTTCATTTTTATGCTATGGTTAATAGCTTGGTACCATCCTATATTTCTTTTCCCTATCTTAATGGAGCTATCAATCACTGATGTCTAGAATATCAAATATAGACAGTTTTCCAATTTAGAAAGAAACATGACTAGTCAAATACACACTATTTTTCATATAAACAAAGAGTAACATCTGTTTACAAGGGCATGTGCAACGAAAATATCAACTGCATCTCTAGGCAGTAGGCCAAAGTTAGCAAGGTGCCTTGCTCTCTCCCATAATGTGTTCTGTTCCACATGTTAGTCTTTGTATTCATGATTCACATTTTAAAAACCAACACATTGGTTCATTTTAAAGGTTCAGGAGACTGTATGGTGAAGGATGATTGAGGTCTTCTTCTCCTTTCAGAGATATAAGTGAAAAGACAATATATCCAAAAGATACCTTAAAGTCCCAAAATATTTAACTGCTGAAAAGTGGTCAACAACCCCTGATGATGAGAATTTTTAATTAAAGCTCAATTATATAGTGTATCTTGAAGCCAGTGGAAATGGAACTCTCTTTATCTCACACTATCCCCATAAATTACCTCTAAATGGAGTAAAGCAGGTCTCCATTTCAGGGTCATTGTAGGAATTTCCTCAGTCACCAGGCAAACCCTCGACACCAATTGTAAATGAGAAATCTATTTTTGCATCTAGAAAGCATGCTCAGAACCCATCTATACATGATGCTCAATGCATCAAGTTAGGAAGCCTAGGCTAGGTTATGAGGGACATTCCCCATATGAAATAAAGAAGAAGAAGATGAGGTCCTGTTACAATGGAGGAATGGATAAACCTAACCAGAAATGAAACCCAGTGAATTCCAGGTTCTTACAGGTCAGACTGGTTGGTTTTCTTCTTGCCAGAGGACATAAAATGTTGCCTCCAATAGACAAACACATAGAAAAATGCATTTCATCTTGTCCTGGGTGGTGAAAATGAAAACAAAAGCAAAGGTATATCTACTGAAAAATCCTTAGTGCAGAAAACTGACTCATGCATCAGGAGCAAACTTGTCTTAACACCCCACAGAAGTAATTTATTTAGTGTTCATTATGTACATCCTTATTTTTTTTTTTATTTCTTAGAAAACAAGCTTAATTACAACTGTAGGACACTTTAGTATATATAACATTTCTATGTATTCTTTTCCTCATAACCTCAGTGTCAAGACACTCTTCAACAATGCCTGTTATTTTCTATTTCTATCAACTTTAAGGTTATTTTTTCAGTGAATTGGAATGGTAAGATGAACATTTATTTATTTATATTGTTCACAGTTGTATCTTATCAGATGCCATATAGTTTAATTGCATTGTTTCCTTTATATGCTTTTCTCCCATTGTTGCTCTTATAGGCAAGGCCTGCATTTCTTTTCTTTTCTTTTTTTTATTAGATGGGAGACAGTGAGGCAGAGAGAGTGACTCCACCATGAGTTCTGACTGGGATCCACCCAGCAAGCTCTCTATTGGGTGATGCTCCATCCATCTGTGGTATTTCTCATTGTTTGTTGTTCCGCAACCTAGTTATTTTAGTGCCTAAGGTGAGGCCACGAAGCCATCCTCAGTGCCTGGGGTCAAATTTCTTGAACCATTCAAGCCTTGGCTGTGGGAGGAGGAGGAGGAGAGAAAGAGAGAGAAGGGAAAGGGGTGGAAAAGTAGATGATCGCTTATTCTATGTGCCCTGACAGGGAATCAAACCTGAGACTTCCATATGCTGGCCAATGCTCTACCACTGAGGCAACCAGCAAGGTCCAAACCCTGCATTTCTTAAAATTAACCTACTTTTTGGAAGTCAGTCTGTTGTCCACCTTGTCTTCTATTCACACCACCTCTGAAGTAATAATTTAAGACATTCTTTGGTAACCTTAATCTACTAATAAACCTGTGATCTACTGGCTCGCTATCACACTTAGACTTGGAGAACCCTCAGACTCTCGGAAAGAACAAGGACTGCATTACAAAGCAGAACGCACCAATAGCCCAGTGATTTTTAAACAAGTCCCCATCCAGCCCATGGTTCATCATTTACAACAGGACAGCATAGTGGTTTAAGGGTAGCTCTATATTTACATTGACTGACTTCAAGTAAACCTTTCTAATTAACTGCCTGAGTAGTTCTAAGTGAGCTACTTTTTCTCATTTGTAAAATAAGGATAGTATCAGTACCAAATTCTTAGAGTTTGGTGAGCATTAAATGAGTGGAAACATGTAAAGTTCTGATGACACTGCTTGGCACATAGCAAACACTCAATAAATATCAACTATCATTTAATATCATTTGAAATTTTCTTCAGTCAAAATTTTTGGATATCAGTGACTTAATAAGGCTGAACCTGATTTTTTTTCCATCTTTTTAACATGGTACATGCCATTCCTTCTACCCTGAAAAATAGAACTTTAAAGTACTCATTCCTTAAATAAGAACAGATAATACTATTTCAATAACTTGAATTTTTTATCTGTTTCACTTTGAGATCCAACTTTAGAATCAGATGTCATTGTTTCATTTACCAAGTCTGAAATCTGTTTGTACTTAAAACTAGAGTTGTTCTCAGGGTCTCACAACTGTAATATTATTTTAAGTGCTTAAACATTACAAATGTATTGCAGTTTGCAAAATGTTAAAACATGTACACATAATTCTGCAGGAATTCTTCTAAATGTCAAGACATTAATTTTTCAAATGTCAACCTGGCATTCATAAAAACTCAGTTCTTTCATAAAGGATTCTCTTGATCCATAATAAAAGATGCAGCATTTTCCTTTATTGCCTTCTCTACTAGAAAAAAATCTTAACAGCAGCATTCTTTATTAGACATTCAATTTGGTATTACAGAGGCTCTATCTGCAAATATATATATATAATAACATATTTATGCTATTTTGCACATCTTTAGATAAGTCTTAAATATATATATATAAAATAACATATTTATGCTATTTTGCACATCTTTAGATAAGTCTTAAATATGTATATATATATATATAAAATAACATATTTATGCTATTTTGCACATCTTTAGATAAGTCTTAAATATGTATATATATATAAAATAACATATTTATGCTATTTTGCACATCTTTAGATAAGTCTTAAATATATATATATATATAAAATAACATTTATGCTATTTTGCACATCTTTAGATAAGTCTTAAATATATATATATATAATAACATTTATGCTATTTTGCACATCTTTAGATAAGTCTTAAATATATATATATATAGTCTCTTAAATGATTCAAGAAGTGATAGCATATAATCCATTATTAAACCTTCATATACACCAATTTTCTTCTTGAGAGAACTATTGAATTTCAGATTTTTCTGCCTATTTTATTTCTCTAAGGCATTCTATTTGTTTTAATATAAATTGTCTAGCTTATAACAAAAGATCATAGGTAATCTATAAGAGCCAACTCCATTTTAATCAAGGGATGTTTGTCATGGTCTAACAATAGAAAGCATTATTTTTTTAAGTTGTTAATTGGTACTTATATTTAAGATACTCTTTGTTGGTTGATTGCTTGATTGCTTTTAGGCTCATGATGTCTTAATGTAATTGGAACTTCTTCCTTAAATACCAGTGACCTAAAGTCTTCCTAATAACTATAACTTAAATTCAACTGTTATGAGCATGACTATATTTTTGGTAATCTACAATCTCCTCAGCATTAATTTTATGTGTAGTTTATATCTAATATTTTACATAAATTTTTTTATATAATTTTAACACTTTTTGACAAAGTCATCAAAACATCAAATGTTGCTATTACTAAAAAAGAAAAGCTAATTATATTTACATGGGTGAAGTAGTAAGTAAAGTCAAATCATAATTTTTTTTTTTGTTTTTGATTTTGTGTGTGTGTGTGTGAGAGAGAGAGAAAGGGACAGAGAGACAGGAAGGCAGAGAAACAAGAAGCATCAATTCTTTATTGCAGTACCTTAGTACTGATTTCTCATATGTGCCTTGATCAGGGACTACAGCACACCAAGTAACTCCTTGCTCAAGCTACCAACCTTGGGCTCAAGCTGGTGAGCCTTGTTCAGATCAGATGAGCCACATTCAAGCTGACTACCTCAGGTTTTCCAACCCGGGTCCTCCACTTCCCACACCAATGCTGTATTCACTGCACCACTTCCTGGTCAGACCAAATCATGGAGTTTTAATGGCTGCTTTCCTTTGCTGAGTTCCAGTCTACTTTTTCCATTACCTGCCACATTTCCTTTACTTCTATACTTTGTCCTTGAAAAATGTTATATATATATATAACATTTATATGTTATATATATATATATATATATATATATATATATATATATATATATATATATATATAAACACATCAATAGAAACTCTTCTTTTGTTTCAAATAGATTTGGCCCCACAAACACTCCAAGAGATCAGAAAGAGAGAGAAAAATGATGTTGACATGTTTATTACTGGATTTTTCCCCATCTAGCTCACCACAAGCTCATTATGTCTTGAAATGGAAGGTCACTCCTTCTTGCTATTATTTATCTCTATATTCAGAACTACTTTCTGGGCCTCGGTAACTGTTTCTGCTCAAACTTTGGAGTTAGAATGTTAAAAGCTTATTTATTATTAGTTCCAGCATACTATACTGCCCTTTCTTACTTCTTTGTAAATATTCTTTTATAAAACATCACAAATTTTCCTAATTTGAGTAGGCCATCTGATTCTTATGGAATTAGAACTCTTACTAATTACATGTAATGGATAAGTTAGTAAGTTTATATATTCTGTAGACTTGATTGTTTGAAGAAATATTAAAAATACAGAATCTCAGGCCTAAATCAGGTCCTAAATATTCTTCATTTGAAGAAGATTCCCAGGTGATTCATGTGCAAGTAAGAGCTTGAGAAGCTCTAATATATTGTGGAAAAATAGCCATTCTTCTATAAGGAAGGTGGTTAAGTGTCAGACCATGTGGTGGTGCAATGGATAGAACATTGCACTGGGATGCGAAGGACCCAGGTTCAAGGCCTCGAGGTCACCAGCTTGAATGCGGGCTTATCTGATTTGAGCAAAAAGCCCACCAGCTTGAACCCAAGGTCACTGGCTTGAGCAAGGGGTTACTGGGTCTGCTGTAGCCTCCTGGTCAAGCCACATATGAGAAAGCAATCAATGAACAACTAAAGTGCCACAACGAAAAACTAAAGATTGATGCTACTCATCTCTCTCTCCATTCCTGTCTGTCTGTCCCTATCTTTCCCTCTCTCTGACTCTCTGTCCCTGTAAAAATATTAAATAAATAAACAAATAAATAAATAAATAAATAAGAAAGAAAGAAAGAAAGAAAGAAAGAAAGAAAGAAAGAAAGAAAGAAAGAAAGAAAGAAAGAAAGAAAAAAAGAAAGAAGGAAAGAAAGGTGGTTAGGCAAATTTTAAAAGGCAATTTCAAAATATTCACAGAATTCACACATTTTTTATGTAATTTGACATACATACTATACTTATAAAAATGCACCATCTATTTATAATAGTTATATATCAAATAATATTCTATAACAGCATTATAAAGTGAAAAAATACCAAAAAATGATTGAGGTACCCTAACTAGAACACTGGTTTAACCAATCATAGTATATCCAAACAATGGTGAATTGTGTGTTACTTTGTGGAAAAGTGAACCCCAGTATATGGTTGGTAAGAATGTAATTTGATACAGCCACTATAGTAAACAGTATGAAAGTCCTCAAACAATAAAATATTGAACTGTTATGTGATCCAGCAATTTCACTTCTGGGTTCATATGCAAAGAAGTAAAATCAGGATCTTAAACAAAAATCTGCACTTCTGTGTTTATCAAAGCATTATTATAACAAGGACATGAAAATAACTGAATAACCATGATGAATAGATAAAAAAGAAGTGTTTATATGCAATGAAATATTATTTAGCCCTTAAAAAAAGATTCTCCCATTTGTAATGACATAGATGAACTTGAAAGACATTTGCTAGGACATAGAAGAACTTCTACTTGATTCCATTTATATGAGAGACTAATATAATAAAAATCATAGAAGCAGAGAGTACAATGATGACTACCAAGGGCTGGGTAGAGTGGAAAACTGGGAGGTTTTGGATAAAGGGCACAAAGTTTCAGTTATGCAAGGTGAATAATTCCAAGATATCTACTGTGCAGTGTAGAGCCTATACTTAACAATACTTAAACATTTGCTAAGAGGTTAGATCTTATGTGTTCTTATTACCAAAACATAAATTAATAAATAGTAAAGAAGATGAAAGGAAACTTTTAGAGATGATGCATATGTTTATGGCATTGATTTTAGTGAGGGCTTTATGAATACCTATATACTTATCTCCAAATTCCTCAGGTTACATATAAGCTATTATTGAATATGTACATATATTTATATCATTTATTTAGTGTGTCAATCATACTTTAATAAATTGGTTTAAAAATAATGAGAATTTTAAAACATCTCAAATGTGCTTCTTTACATAGAAAAAGGCAGATCATTTTACAGTATAGATGAATCGTTCTCAGCTTTGACTACACATTAGAATTATCCAGAGAGCATTTAAAATTCAAATATTCTAGTTACTCTTAAGATATTTTAAAATGGAATCTCTGAGGATAGGACCCAGGCATGGTGGGTATGTGTGTGTATTTAAAATATACAGTGATGTTTGTAAAACACAGCCAAGTTTGAGAACCATTGAGACAGGAATAGGAGTTAGTTTTTGTATGCATTGATTCTTTCTGAAAGAGTTGGGACTCCTAACAATGCCTCTAGGTAAGGGAGCTGATACTCCCTATTCCCACTTCAATTTAGTGAAAATGCTTTTGTGATTGTACTATATACAGTTGTCCCTCGCCATATTGTGGTTCACTTTTTGTGGTCTCACTGTATTGCCTATTTATAAATTGTGTACATATACACATATTGCCTACTTGTGATGTGTGTCTATTTTTTTAAAAAAATAAACTGGGTGTATAGCTCAGGTGAAAAAAAGTATTAAGTTGTTTATTAAAGTTATAGACAGAAGAAACAGAAGTTGCCTCTTAGTAAATATTTTTACTTAATACAGGAAGTTAAATAAAATGTTGTTGGTAATTACATATGATGTACTTGGTGTTCTTTTATGTTTTTTTAAAGTTATTATTTGTATTTAAAGTTATAATGTATTCTTTAGCTACCTTAAGACAAATAAACTAAATACATTAAATGATATTTTTTCTTATAAAATAGTATTATTATGAAGTATCTTGTTTTAAATTATCCTTTCTTGTTTATCCTGAACAAGAATTACCAAGCACCTTAAGATCATGTTGAATGGTAATGTGTTGTTAATGCAAATATGACGCACTGTGACTGACTTCGTTTCAGCTGTAAATTTAACTATCAAGTGGAAATGCTTTGTGATTAAGTTCTGTACCAGAAAATATAAGCTATTGTCCAAAGCAATTACGTGGTAAGTCTAAGTGGTTGTTTGTTTAGAAAATAATAATTTGAATTTCTGTGACTGGCTTACGCTTATCTTTATGTGCAAAGCAGTTTGATTGAAATTTACGATATATCCACTGTATTAGGTCAAAACATATCAGGTTATATGTATACACAAAGGCAAGGAATTACATTAAACAATAATTGTAATTTTGGGATTCTTTTTATCCACATTTTCTCACCTAACAAAATACACTAAAACTTATGTATGGTTAAACACTTACCATAACTGAGAGTTTTTCAATTGTTAGTTATTTAAGAACAAGGATTTACTAAGGGTTTTAATATTGCCATATTTAATTATATATTTTTAAAATATGTAATTTTAAAAGATTATATGTTTACAATAAACTGTCTAATGGTAGAAAAACTCAGATTTGAATCTTAAGACTTGAACCTCATTTAACCAAAAACTGTAATATGACTTTACCAAAATCCTTTCCCCTTCCCCCAGTCTAAATGGAAATTAATAACATCTCTTTTTCAGGGTTTAAAGAAATAATAAGAAGATTAAATTGAAGCAAAACCTTACCGCATTAACCAAATATTCAAGTCTCTTCATTTTGCAAAAACTAAATTAGGCATTTTCTTTACAATAGAAATGCATACCTTTTTAAATAAAAGCAAACAGTATGGGTTACACTTGATCAAATATATATATATATATATATATATATATATATATATATAGAGAGAGAGAGAGAGAGAGAGAGAGAGAGAGAGATGTTTTCAATTAAATTACAGCAGTCAGTGAGAAATAGATAAACAACCTGTTAATAGCTGTGAACCTTGCTAGTAGATGACTGATTATATTCATGGATATCTTTTGAGACTTTCAATCAACTTGTAGGTGTTCATTTCTGCAAGTACACCAAGGAGAGAAGAGCCAGGCACCACAGCATGTCAGGTGCCTTTGTTTTTGTACACTTGAACTTTCTGGATTTGCCCACAACCTATTCAAGGGAGCAAACAATTCTTACTTCCTTGGACTCTTCATCTATCCTAGAACTGCCAAGTTTAAGTTTTTACCTCCCCCTTTTGTCTGTAGCTAATGTAACTACTTTCAGAACTGCTTATATCTCCCTATCTTCCTCCACTTGATGTATATATACTCAACAACTCCAGTATGGCAGCCATGTTGAGATGTATCTTCAATTAGCCATGCTCCTAGTGGAACAGATATCATACCCCAGGACCTGGACTTACAATGGTCTAATAAATCTCTTCTTTTAAAGACTTATGTATATAAAAGTTAAAGTATTTTGTTTAATATCCTTAAACTGTTAAAAAATGCGAATGTTAATTCCATTACATTAATTATACTTACTGAGAACCCCATATTAATGTGAGAGTACAGTAAGGTACATAAAACAAAAGACACATCAATTCCTTCACTCATTAACAATATATGCAAGATCCATTTAGTAGATGTTCAAAATAATGGAAATATTTATATTTCTATATAGGTACATAGGTATGTATTTCTACATACATATTCATTGAAATGCTGTCTTTTAACTGTAACATTTTATCAGGATTTGGTGAAGGAGGCTACCGAGCTTCCTAAGTAGCATGTCATTTATATCATTGAAATTTATTATGTCTTTGTAACCAAATATAAAAAAACTGTTGGCTTTAGAAATATAATTCAAGAAGTAATTTGTCAAAACCACAGTAACAATTACCAAGCACATAATCATCAAAGAGTAAATTGCTTACTTTTTAAAGTGTAAATCATAAGTTTTCTTACCTATATAATTACAGAAATAATTAGTTCATAAAGTGAAACTGGCAAGAAAAGAATTTGTTGAAAACAGAGAATTCAATTTCAGCTATATATTTTAATGCTCAGAAAAGAAAACTATTGCTATATTGGAAGATACTTATAATAACATTTAAATTATATATATATATATATATGAGAAAACTATATATGTGGGAGATCTATCAGAAAATTGAATAATTTATTTTAGAAAATAGGTTATTTTGAATGAATTTAATAGTAAAAACTGCACTATTCCTTCTGAATTTCTCATTCCTGTTTAAGACATATTCACCCAGTCTCAAGATGTGCTACATCTTTTTAGTCTCTATACCTCTCTCATTCCATTAAGCATTGTCTTGCTGGTTATTTTTTAATTATTATTCAAATCACTGTCAATGTTATTTTGCATAGTAATTCCCTAGTTTAGACCCTCATCGGCATCTCTTCTTTCTAATGCAATAGCTTCTTAATTTGTCTCTCTGCCTTTGTCTTGCTACCCGTTAAATTTATCATCACACGGAGGTCAAAGTGATTACTCCAAAATGTAAATTTAACCATACTCTTTCCTTACTTATAAACTTCAGTCATTTTCAACTAATTTCAAGATCCCTAACTGGATATATATAGCTACACATAATCCCTTCATGCTACCCTATGCAAGACCCAATAGCTTTGACTTAATTATTCAACCAATATTTATTGAATTTACTATGTGCCAGTCATCGTTTCTGATGCTGAAAATAGAGTATGAGGATTATTTTTCTGCTTACAGTTTTCTTCTAACTCTAAGCTTTGGCTGGTGTTAGGACAGCCAACTAACAATAGGTCATCTGTGTCCCTGCAAGTTTTTGCTTGATATCACAAGAATACATAGCTCTGGCCATTCTTTAGTTGGGACATTTACCAGGCTGCTCTCACAGCAAGCAAATATGAACTATATAGTATAATGTCTTCACCTTGACAAAATAAAAGCTTTGCTTCTCTTTGCTATAATGCATTCAATTCCCTAAGTCAGTGTTTCTCTTCAGTAATACAACAAAATGGGTATATAGTTTTTATGTACTGAATGCTTACTTTACCTCAATATTCATATGTTCAAGTCCTAATCATTAATGTGAGGGCATTTGGAGGTGGAGCCTTTGGGAAGTAAATAGGTTATATTATGTCCTAAGAGTAAAACCCCCATGATAGGGTTTTACCTTTATAATAAGAAAGAAAAAAAACATCAGAGCTTTCTCTCTGTCTGCACAAGGAAAGGCATGTTAGCAAACAGTGAGATGGCAGCTATCTACAGCCTACAGAAAGGATTCCTCAACAAGAACTGAATCTGCAGTCACCTTGATCTAGATTTAACCTGCAGAACTGGGAGAAAATAAATGTCTTCTTTAAGCCATCCAATCTAGGGCATAGGAACCCAAACATAATAAGAGTCATCTATGATGGGCCTTGTGTTATTATGGGTGCATGAGGAAAAGCACATCACTGGGAAGCTCTGGCTACTGATGTTGATATGAAGTATACTATCTCTGACACAGCAGTCTCAAATTTTCTGTCAACATCTGTGAAACAGTAACAAACTAGCTTATTATGCTAGCATATTAGTTACAGGCCCTGTGCTGCCCTCGAGAGCAAGCTCTTCTTTATTCTTATGTTCTTCCTATGCTTGAAATAAAATAATATATACCTTGATCTTATTTCTGAAACATACAGGGTTGGGCAAAGGTAGACTTGCAGTTGTTGTAAATAAATTAATACAATAATCATAAATAATAATGCAAGAATAAACTTGGTTTCCTGTGCTAAAAATTGTTAACCTACTTCTGCCAACCCCTGTATTTGATCACATAAGTCATTTTTGACATCTACTTCTGTACTACATATTTCCAATACAATCTTTAAAAATATAAATACTATAAATTACCTGTAAGATAAATTATATTTGTAATCCTTATTTTACAGTAATTTATATTTTGTTCCTTGCAAAAAAAAATAGAAGCAATGTAAATGGAACCCAACTCTATCTGTATAGAAATGACAATAAACAAAACAATAAAGTGTGGACTAATAAGTTAAAATAAAAATAAATGTATTGATAAGGGAGAAATGAAAAATAATAAAAGTCCTGTTCTCAACCATCTTTATCCTAGTAAGAACAAATTCAAAATATAATCTCTAACATAAAGTAAAATTGTCTATGGACTACACACGTATGAGAGCTAGTGTTTTAAAAGCCAAAGATAGATTCTCTGTATACAGGCCCAATTAACTGCCTGACAGAGTTGATTATATTTGTTATTTTATATAATTTATTTCAGAGCATGATCCTCTTCTTAATAGTAGTCTGAATTATTTGCCACCTTTAAAAAATTAAGAATTATTTTCTTCTTTAGATAATAACTGTTAATGGATGCTTTCATATATTATGTTCCTTCCTAAGCATTTTACAAACATTTTCTCATTAAATCTTTGCAATAGCTATGGACATAAAATCAGCTATAATCTCCATGTATTAAATGAGGAAATTGAGGTTTGAAGAGCATACTCATTTGCCCATAGAGACAGAAGCTGGTGACAATAGAGCTGGGACTTGAGAACACAATCAAGTGGATTAAGATCATAGCTCCTCACCATACAAATTTATATTTATTTTTTCTTATATTATAAAAAATAAATAAATTGGCTCCCTTAACTAACCACTATACTGTATAACTGAAACTAATATGAAATATTATTATATGTAAACTATAATTGAAAAAATTAAAAAAACCCCACAAATGTAAATCACCAGTAAGCCATATATGTTATTATTTTTTTATCTTCACTGAAACTACACCAACGATGGGATAATATCCTTTTAGCTTATTTTCTCCATGAATATTGACATGATAAAACGTTACAGAAGATTTTGAATTACTTTGATGGACTGGTAATGTCTGAATATACAACTAAGCAATGGTTGACAGGCAAATAATACTTATGCCTTCCTATTGATTTTTGGCTGTTCTGTAGTTCACTTATTAAATTCTTCCTTTCTTGCTTTCTTTATGCATCAAAGATTTTCTTTAATGGCATGATCTGATCCCCTTCACTTTATCTTTTAAATATCTACTGTAAACTATTGCTTTGTAACTGTTTGATAAAGCTTACATAAAACAGCTTATAGTTATATTAGTGTATTTTAACTGATAACAACTTAACTTTGATAACATATTACAATTCTATATTTTTACTCCCTCTTTCCATGATGTAATGATTTTATTGTCATAATTTATACCTTTTGGCATGATATTTCCACTGACCAATTATTGTAGTTTTAGTTATTTTAAATTCTCTCTTTTTTGTTTTTGTGAGACAGAGACACAGGAAGAGAGAGAGAGAGAGATAGGGACAGACAGAAAGGGAGAGAGATGAGAAGCATCATTTCTTCATTGCTGCACCTTAGTCATTCATTGATTGCTTTCTCATACGTCCCTTGACCAGGGGCTATAGCAGAGCGAATGACCCCTTGCTCAAGCCAGCAACCTTGGGCTCAAGCCAGAGACCCTGGGGTCATGTCTATGATCCCACACTCAAGCCAGTGACCCCATGTTCAAGCTGGTGTGTCCGCTCTCAAGCCAGTTGAGCCTGTGCTCAAGCTGGCAACCTCAGGATTTTGAATCTGAGTCCTCTGCATTCCAGGCTAATGCTCTATCAGCTTAGTCAGACTAGTTATTTTTAATTTTTAAAATTGTATACTTACAAAGCCAGGTCAGGTGCTGATAGTGGTTTGTTTGTTTTTCCTACAGTAGACTGACTGTTCAAGCTTGGTTGGTTTTTCCAATCCTGTAGGCTTTTTGAATGTGCTTATTAGTTTGCTCTCACCACCATTGACATACATAGAGATCCATCTGGTCATTGAATGCAGATTGTGTGGGATGCCCATCTGCCAGTTTGGGAGATCCATAGACAAGTTGTTCTTAGTGATTTATGTTTCAGCTGCCTGTACGAGCTCTCGATGTGAAAGCAAGTTTCACTTCCCTGTGATTCATTTTATTCTGAGCTCTAGCTGCTGTTCTCCCAATCAATCACTTTTCCCAAGTACAACACAGGGTTCTGTATGAGGTAAGAAACAAGTAGGTCTCTTTGGCAATAGCTGGAGAAGCATTTTGGCCCCTTACATGCTTTTATTTATCCTCATAGAAGGAACTATAGGCTGAGTAGATCTCTTTTGGAGCTAAGTTCTGTTGCCTTGAGTAATGGTTATGCAGTTAAAGTTAAACTAGTCTTGTTATTCTCTTCAGTGTGTCTAATCTCAGATATTTTTGCTCACACAGAGTGCTGGAATGTCTCTGCTGGACTCTCAGAGTTCCGCAACTACCTACTCTACCATGGGTGATTTTTAAAATTAGTGTTCTTCAGGAAGAATATGGTAGGATACTCCTAAATGGTATGGACTTATATATAAATAATTGCAAGCTAAAAAAGCTTTTTAAAACCACCAGTGTGAAAAGTTGTTAATAGCATATCTTTTCAACCTTTTTGTAGACCATGCTATTACCAAAACTGTATCTTCATGAACCAGGTACAGAATCTTTGTTGATTAATATTAAGGAGCTATGAAGAAATGTTTTTTAAAATATGTTTACAAGCCTGACCTGTGGTGGTGCAGTGGATAAAGCGTTGACCTGGGAACACTGAGGTCGCCAGTTCAAAACACTGCACTGGTCTGGTCAAGGCACATATGGGAGTTGAGCTTCCAGCTCCTCCCCCCTTTCTCTCTCTATCTCTCTCTCTCTCTAAAATAAAATAAAATATGTTTACATATTTTGTCTCAAATTTTGTAGCCTGTGAGCCCAAATATGTTTTAGGGTCTATTACAAGTTTTAGTTACTAAATTTTGTCACCATCAGATCAGAATTTCTATTCTAGTTTTCAAGAGAACTTTGTGCTACTCATTCAATTGTATTCACAAACTACTTTGACTGAACTTGCTTTAGAAATCAAAACTTCTCAAAAATCTATGAAAATAACTTAGAATCCTGTATTCACTAAAATAGAAATCATCCATTAATTGATCACTTACTATGTGCTGTACAAGGTGGTATGGACTAAAGTTAGACATAAATAGACACAATCCCTGATCTCACATCATTAACAGAGTAATGAAAAATATAATTTATTTTTAAGTAATTATAGTAAAACAATTAGAGTTTTATACAAGCATTGTGAGAGTTAGGGGAGGACACAGCAGGATGACTAATATCTGACCCATGTTTTTTATGTCTATACATAAAGATGGAAATGGCAGATGAGCTAATTAGAGGTTGTTTCAAAATGTGTATGTGTGTTTCTGTGAGAATATGCGCATGTGAGTGTGATTGTGTGTATTTATGTGTGCCAGACTGTGTTAATTTTCTTTTGATAGGTATCATTTTATTTGGTTATGTTTATATTGTTGGCAAATGTATTTCTATGCCTTTTTATTTTATAATCAATTAATATAAGAAGTCAGATTTTGTGAAAATGTAGATAGTACTTAAAATATAAATACTATACAAAATAATATATAATGAGATTTTTATTAAGACAATATACTTTAAATAAATATATTCAAGTTGTAGCAAGTTTAAAATATCTTATGCAAACCACTGTGTTGATTTTCAGAATTTGTCTAAAAAAGATTGTGATAAATTATCAACATTTTATCATTAGTAAGTAAATGACTGTATAATTCGTTTATATAAATTTACTTTTGCCCTAGTTTATATGAGAGTATTTTATAGTTAGCTATAAAATTTGAATACTATTTTATTTTAATTAATTCTACAAGTTTCTTGCACACTTGCAAATATGTCTGAATGCTGATATGTATAAACGTATATACATATACAGAGTAGACATCTTTTCTACCTTTAAAATCATGTTTTAATATCTAGCTCTTAATAACACAATAAAAATATATTAAAATAGGATCTAGACTAATATAGACCACTCAATTCACATTGAAAAAATGATATACTAATTCATAATATATATATATATATATATATATATATATATATATATATATATATATATATATATTTAAAATTAAGTGAGAGGTGGGGAGGCAGAGACAGACTCCTGCATGTACCCTGACTGGGATCCACCTGGATACCTCCCTACCAGGCAATGCACTGCCCATCTGGGCTGCTGCTCCATAGGTGGGCAACCGAGCAATTTTAGCACCTGAGGCAAGGCTATGAAGTCATCCTTAGTGCCCAGGGCCAACTTTGCTCAAACCATTCAAGCCATGGCTGCGGGAGGGGAAAATCGAAACAGGGGGTGGAGTGGAGAGGCAGATCGAAACTTCTTCTGTGTGCCCTGACTGGGAATCAAACTTGAGAATTCTGCATGCTGGGCCAACAACGCTCTACCGCTGAGCCAACAGGACAAGGCTCATAATATAAGTTCTAAATATTATTTTTCTTAAATTTATATATAGCCTATTTTATTTCCAAGTATATACCTTCAGTTATATTTTTCAAATTCATATATAACACACTAAACATATAATTAATATTTTTCTTATTATTTAGCATTATGAAAATAAATCTTAATACTCCAGCATTTTTACCAACACTTCCAAAGAGAAAGTTACTACTACCTAGTTATCATCAATTAAGTTCCCACCAAAAAAACCCAGATACTTTATAAATGTGTTGTTACTTATGATGGAAATTAGATTTATATTTTGGGAAGTAAATAATAAACTAGGCATGAGACTTGTAGGGTACATATGACATAAATTAGCAACTAAATTGATATATCAATTTAACAAAAAAAAATTTCAACAAGGGTTAATATATGTGCAAAATAATTTATAGTATCATAAATTTACTTCACCCTATTCAAGCACTTAAGGCAGTGACATAAAAATCATCCCATACTCAGGGGATACGTTAATAATGCAAAGCATCATTAAGAAGTCAAGTACTCTAGGTATTGTATTTTCTACATAGTGGGAGACTACCTCTGAATTGGCATAATTGGTGAGAAATAAGCATTTTTTAATAAACATTTTTTTCTAATGCTGTACATAATTTTCTGACTTCTTTTAAAATATGAGACTGAAATGGGCCTTTTCTCGTTGACTACAGACAAAAACTCTCCCTCTAACCAAACCCTTGCCGGGTTCCTCCAAGCCCCCTTTCCAGCTAAACCTCATCCTGTTTCACCTCCCTTGATTTGGCCCCTGATCTGCTAAACCAGTTTTTGTAGAATTTCCTCCTCCTTTGCCCTCTGTGTCTAACCAAGCTTCTCTTAAAAGTTATTTTTTATCCACTTCCATACCCAGCTAATTGGCTGTAAATTCCCACTGTCTGGTTGTATTATTAGTAGTTGCTGTCAGTTTCTCTTCCTATCTCAGTAATTTTGATCCCTATTGAAATAGTCTTTACTGACTTCTTCCTGGACATTTTTAACAAGTGAAAGAATATTTTTTCTTTACCCATTAAACCATTATTAAAACCAAATATTATTAGTGGAATGCTACCTTCCCTGTCAATTTGTGTCTGTCACATACCTGTGGCTCAGAAGAGCCAGGTTGAGAGAACTTGCTCTGCATATTCCTTACAGTCTTTTCCCTTTGAATTTTTTTTCTTAATTTGTATATAAAGTAAGGAAAAAAGTCTAAGGAAAAAAGTAGAAATAAAGGATGTTCTAATGTTTAGGCTTTGTAACAGCGATTCTTAAAACCTTGAAGTCATTTTCTCCCTTTTAATATAAGATTATTAAGAAGGCTGTAGTGGCAGAAGCACTACGTATAAAAGAAGAAAATGTCATTGTAGTAAAAACAATTTATAAAACCACTGGGATTATAGTAGTTTATTTATCTTGGAGAAAAAGCTCGAAATGGTCAGCAAAGCTTAAGATGTAGTCTCTGTCTGCTAATGACCATTGTATATAAGCAAATAATCCTTTTTTTTTTTTTTTTTTTTGCCATTATGCCTTGCTTTTTTGCTGATATATTTGTCAACAGGTAAATGAAATACTTCAGGTTTTACCTAATGGCAGAATGGCTTCATCTCTACTTTGGGATTCTTTCCTTCATTTTAATTAAAGTCTTACTAAAGAGTAATGGTCAAAAAGGACCTCAGAACAATTATCTGATTCAGATGAGCCAACTATAGACTTCTGTTCGTGCTAAGGAAGGAAATTCCAGTGGATTTTATGTGGTCCCTCACTTTCATCCAACCATAATCTTTGAATCTTATTGTTTATCCCAGGGATTAGGTAATCAGATATAACTAAGACGGAATCTCTTTAGAAGATCCAAATGTGTGCAAAAGAAATGAGGTAGTATTTCATCCCAGCTCTGATGTTTCTTAAATACTGATCAGAGAATAAACTGACATTTATTAATTCACTTATTCAGACAAATTTATAAAATTCTGGTGTATGTTAGGCACTGTGCAAGAATGCATAAGGTGAGCCTGACCAGGTGGTGGTGCAGTGGATAGAGCATCAGACTAGGACGCAGAGGACACAGGTTTGAGACCCCGAGGTCGCCAGCTTGAGCGTGGGTTCATCGAGTTTGAGCAAGACTCACCACCTTGAACCCAAGGTCGCTGGCTTGAGCAAGGGGTCACTCAGTCTGCTGTGGCCCCCCAGTAAAGGCACATATGAGAAAGCAATCAATGAACAACTAAGGAGCTGCAACAAAGAATTGATGCTTCTCATCTCTCTCTCTTCTTGTTTGTCTGTCCCTATCTCTCTCTCTATCTGACTCTCTCTGTCTCTGTCACAAACAACAACAACAAATGCATAAGGTGAATTATAATCGCACCAATTTACTAGGAAAAAGTTACAAGTGACCACTAGTTCAATGTAGTGAGTTTCCTAATCTTAGTAAATGAAAAGTAACTAAATACATTTTAATAGAAACTAATCTCATTTTAGTTTTAAGGAATTAAAGGCCTTTTTAAATACAGTGCTTTCTATTTGAAAAGAGGAACAATAAAAAATATTAGATAATGCTTTATTTATATTTAAGTATATTAATATTTTTACATATATTGAGCTCAGTATTTGATATACAATTCTACTTCCTGGTTCAGCTTTTAATCTGTGTTGAAGCCTATCAGCACAGAGCTCAAAATGAATTCATAGTTATTTGCAAATCTCTGCTAAATTTCTGTATGTTGAACTTTATGCGTGGAGGAGGATTTTCATATCTACTAATGCAATGTGGTCACTCAAAGATCCCAACTTGAACTGTATCCTGGGACTTCTTTTCCTGAATAGCATATAATCCTAAAGCCCTAGTTCTTATAAACTGGCTATATATAAATGCTGTGGCAACATGGAACAGTATGTTTTTGGTATTTTTAATTAAATGATGACAATTTTCAGATCTACTACACATAGGACTTTTGCAAACCAAAGTATTTTTTATGTATAACCTAAGATATATTTAAGTACTAAATCTTTAGTCACTTTTTATCTCCTTTTGTTTCTTGACAATCACAGATAAAAATGTTAAAAATCTTTGAGATTTATATCTGATTTTTATTCAAAAAGATAAAAGTACTACATGTAAAATGATTGTGAAGTCTTCAGAAAAATCTGTGAAACATTTTGTGTTGGATGTACATTTAAGTTTTCCTATTGTATCATTTTAAGGTTTCTTATTGCAAAGTCCACACAAAGCCATGTCACTCATTTAAACAAACAAGCAAACACTACATAATATTGTGACAAAAATTCTTTAAACTGTTCAAAGTTTGTTTCTGGAGCGAATTGGTGGTTTATATTAAACAGCTAAAGTAATTCATGTAGACTCTGATACTACATTTGACACGATTACAGGAATTTATTCTGATGTTTAGACTTATTACCCATATCACTAAGAGGCATGTTCAAATATTAGATAGAAACTCCTTGAATATCTATAATGCAATTAGAATTCATTTGTTTTATAGGACAAAGTAATTAAGGAAGAATCCTAGACTATTAGAATTAAAAATATTTTATATAAATTATAATACAAATATCTCTTGCTGCATATGGAAATTTAATATCCAAGCAGATTAAGTGGAGAAAGAACCATTATTAGAAGTATATTTTTTTCATTTTTTAAATCCATTTTTACTTTACAGAAAGTTAGTAGGCTCATTTAGTGCTTGATGGAGACAAAAATCCCATCTTTCCAATTAGACATATAGATCAAGCATTACATTTATGGAGCAGAGAGAGAAAAATAAATTTTAGGTTTTTACTAGGATCACTAAGAACCACTCAGAACCTCAAATCAACAATATATTTCCCTGAGTAAAATTTACCAATTCTAAGTAGAGGAATGAATATGCAATTAATTAAAACATGAAAATACAAACAAATATTATAAAAGCATAGAATGACATGTAGGAGGTAATATTTAAGGATAAGCTCAACAAGAAACACACATATATAGAGAGGTATTATTCTAAAGTTATGCTATTATTGGCTTCTCTTGAACAGCCTAAAAAATGCCTATACTTATACTGATACCAATCATTCTGTCAAAAAATTTACCATACATGTGCGTTATTCACTGTTAGTTAAATGCTCTTGGAACATTTACTAAATAATTATAAGCTGCTGGAATGATCCTAGGACATGTAGAGCCTTCATATAATCTGTGGCCATGGATAATGTCATGCTTAGTCATCACTGATAGTTTAAGTTGTTATGATGTACTACTGTTAAGTGCAATTTAGAGGTATCAATAATATAGTTCTACTGCTTCTGATGATTTTTTTAAAGTAAGAACCTTACATTTTTACATATTTATTTATTTATTTATTTTGATAGATGCAAAGTCAGTGAGAGGGATAGTTAGGGACAGACAGAAAGGGAGAGACATGAGAAGCATCAATTTTTTCGTTGCGGCACTTTAGTTGTTTACTGATTGCTTTCTCAAATGTGCCTTGACCATGGGACTACAGCAGACTGAGTCACCACTTGCTCAAGCCAGCAACCTTGGGTCCAAGTTGGTGAGCTTTGCTCAAACCCTATGAACCCACACTCAAGCTGGCAACCTCGGGGTCTCAAACCTGGGTCCTCCGCATCCCAATCGGATGCTCTATCCACTGCGCCACTGCTCAGTCAGGCAAGAACCTTATTTTTTATTTCTGAAGTTTGAAGCAGAAGGCTCCTGCAGCACCAGACCGAGATCCACCCAGCATGCCCACCAGGGGTGATGCTCTGCCCATCTGGGGTATTACTCCGTTGCAGCTGGAGCCATTCTATCACCTGAGGCAGAGGTCATGGAGCTGTCTTCAGATCCCGGATCAACTTTGCTTCAGTTGAGCCTTGGCTGCAGGAGGGTAAGAGAGAGATAGAGAGAAAGGAGAAGAGAAAGGATGTAGAAGCAGATGGGTGCTTCTCCTGTGTGCCCTGACCGGGAATCAAATCCAGGACTTCCACATGCCGGGCTGACACTCTACCATTGAGTCAACCGGCCAGGGCAACCTTAAATATTTTTAACTAGGCCTTTTCCCCTTAGTTTGTTAGGTACTCTTATTTGCAAAATATATGTTTGTATTAGCAACCATTTTGATGGTCACTTGTAAAACCAGCCCTGAGTTACTTTTTTGTGGGTATCTTTGTAGTTGATACATTGAATCCAAGTATTTGTCTACCTTCATCAGCTAGTTCACCAATTGCTAACACTTATATTTTGGTATAATCATTATTTCTCCTGTGACTTGAATTGTCAGAGGTACAACAAGCTTTTTCTGTGAGGCTTCTTTCCAGAAAGTCAATAACTGCTAGACCTATTAAAACTTGCTAGGCAGCAACTGCTTTTTAGTATACTTGTGTTTGTTTTGTGTGTCTCCTATTGAATATTTTTTGAAGAATGGTACTTTCAGAGATGGTGACTGTTATTTGTATGGCATAATTTGCTTTTTTTATATAATGGAGTCCCCCAGCATCATCTGCCATCAAATTATGCCATTTATTATGTCACTGAATACAAAAGTAAATCATCCTCATAAATAATTCTGTATTTGAGGTGAAAACTTCTAAGTATCTTCCATCCAAGAGAATATATTTTCCATGGTTCTTATATTATTTAAGATATTAAAAAACTATGTCTTATTAATACTATCTGCTTGTATTTTCTCCCTTCATATGTCAAGATGTATGCCTCACTTGACTCTATGTTCCAAAGTTTTAATTCTGTAGTGAAATATGAGAGTTAATAGCCAAGCCCTCATGGCTAGCCTTCTCTCATTGTCTATGGTGCTGATTTGTAAAATGCCAGTAACAGTGTTTTGCAGAGATGAACCAACCACATTACCAGGGCTACTGCATTCATTTTTTTCAATCAACAAGTACCAATAACCCCTATAATGCAACCATTGTTCTGAGTATTAGCAACATAGCAATTAACCAATCGATAAAATTACTAGAATCATGAAGCTTGTGTTCAGCTCAGCTAAGATTTTTACATCAACTATTCTGTTCCTCTCAATTTGGAAACCTTATTATTGCACCTAACATATACATTTTACTCATTATGTTTTTGATACTATGGACATAGTAAGCACCAAGAAAAAAATTGCTTGATTGCATAGTACTTATTATTTTATGTGATATAATATTATATTGTTATATTATTTATATTATATTAATTATATTTATATTATGTTATATTATATTGTATTATATTATATTTATTATTATTTCAGCTTGGTAATCTTGATACTTGTAATTCTGGATTTTCTAATAATCAAACACATAATCTTTTGTTCTTTAGTTTTCTCATTTGCAGTTTGTGATTCCCTGAAATCTAAACAGTAAGGATAAAAAATAGTGTTTGATGTTGAAACTGAGGAAAGTTAAAAGAATTTAGTACTCTTAGAGAATTGGCAGGACTATTACAGGGGTGGATTTACAATCAAAGACTATCAATTTGGAAACAATTTGTAACAATCTAACTTTCTTTCATATGAAAGGGCTATTGTATTCTTTCAAGTCAATATAAAATTAATTATTTTGATAGATTACTTTATCTAATTCCAATGCCTTGTTTGGGACTAAATACATAGACACACTAACCATCCCTGTACCATTTTACACGTATAAGATAGTAGAGGAACAGCACCCAGACACACAATAATAATAACATTCTAGTTTAGATACTGATTCTGGTGCTCCTTAAAGTAGTATTAACATGAAATCAATTAGTTATGGTTTTGTCTCCATGATAATGTAAATTTTATTGACTATTTCCCACATGAATAACTGTACCTACTTTTAAACTTATCAAAAGTTTCTTTTGAATTTTTAAATTAAAGGAATGATATATTTTGGTCTGTATATTTATGCAGAGAAACAATTTTGTAAAAAAAAAAATAAGTGTTTAATCCTGTCAGTCCCCTATTTTTGTGTTTTAGGATGTCCCTGTTGTTCAGAATGAGTAGCTGGCATTTATAACATTTTGTGATAAGCTCCAACTTTCCAATTTGCTTCTCTTTTCATTTCATGTAAATTCAACCTTTGAAATGCTGCAGATACGCCACACTCTTTCAGAGCTCTGCATCCTTACACATTTGTGTTCTTTGCCGAGATATTATTTCTCCAGGCTTGACTTCATTTTAGCTGCTATTGTCTTCCTCATTCCCAAAACCTTTTGACTCTGGATTTATGTTTTGTCTGCAAACACACTGAACAATATCTTTTGGTCTACTGTATTAACCCTTTTGCATGGAACATTAAAAGAACTCATCTTTTTTTAAAAAAAAATATTGTTTTTATGAACATAAAATTCACCCAAACTAGCTTTGAATTGCTTTGCTTTTAACAAAACATTAATTTTCAGATTATTAATTTACAGAACATTGGATTCAACTGAGTACATTTGAAAGGTAGTTTAATTTCAATGAGACTGACAATATCAGTTTCCATTGTAACCAAAGGACCACTCATAAAAAATATATATAAGTAAGAAACTTGATTATTCTATCTATGCTGAAGTAGTAAGTCACCCTATGCATACATAAAAACATTAATTACTCTAGTCATAAGTTATTTCTCTATTATCTTTCTTTCTTAGAACATAAAATAATGTCTACCTCATTTTGCTTATATGGTATAGAACATTTACTGATTTGTGAAATCTGTGCCAATCTTGCATCTCCGAAATAATTCTCACTTGATCATGGTGTATGATCTTTGTAATGTAGTGCTGAATGGGGTTTGCTAATATTTAGTTAAGGATTTCAGTATTTATGTTCAAGAATATTGGCAAATAATTTTATTTCTTTGTAGTGTCCTTACCTGGCTTTGGAATTTAGATAATGATAGCCCTGTAAAATGAGCTTGGGAGTTTTCTCTCCTTTTGAATTTTTTGGAATAGATTGAGAAGCATAGATACTAGTTCTCCTTTGAATGTTTGGTAAAATTATATGTAAATTTACCAGGTCCAGGACTTTTGTTTTGGGGAGAATTTTTGAAAATCACTTCAATCTCATTATTTGTAATCTATCTATTTATATGCTCTGGTTCTTCCTGATTTAGTTTTGGAAGACTGTATAGTTCAATGAATTTATCCTTTTTGTCTTGATGAATTTATTGGCACAAAGTTGTTATACTATTTTCTTATACTCCTTTGTATTTCTTTGGTGCCAGTTGTTAGTTCTGCTCTTTCATTTCTAATTTTATGTATTTGGGTCCTTTCTTTTTTTTTTTTTTTTCTTGGTAAGTCTGGTAAAATGTTTGTCAATCTGGTTTCTTTATTCAAAGAACCACGTCTTGATTTCACTGATCTATTGTATTGCTTCTTTAGTCTCTATTTTGTTTATTTCTGCTCTGATATTTATTATTTCCTTTCTGCTACTCACTCTGAACTTTGATATTCTTTTCCATATTCTTTTAAGTTTCTTTAATTAAGATTGTTTATTTGCAATTTTTCTTGTTCCTGAGATATGCCTGAAATTTTTGGATTTCCCTTTTAGGGCTACTTTTGTCATGTCCTATAGATTTGGGGTTATTGTGTTCTCATTTTCATTTGTTTTGAGGTATCTTGATTTTTTTATCAATCTCATTGTCAACCCATTCATTGTTTAGTAGCATGTTATTTAGCCTCCATGTCTTTGTGTGTTTTTGTCTTTTTCTTGCAATTGATTTCTAGTTTTATACAATTATTGTCAGAAAAGATGTTTGATGTGATTTCAATCTTCTTAAATTCATTAAGACTTGTGATGTGTCTTAACATCCTAGATAATGTTCCATGTGCACTTAAAAAGTATGTATATTCTGCTGCTTCATGGTAAAATGTTCTTAAAATATCAACTAAATCCATCTGATCTAGTGTGTCATTTAGGCCACATTTCTTTGTTGATTATCTGTCTGAAAGATCTTATCTATTGATGTCAACACTGTGTTAAAATTTCTTACTGTCACTGTAGTACTGCCAGTCTCTCCCTTTATGTCTATCAAGATCAGCTTTATATATTTAAGTGTTCCTACATTAGGTACATAAAGGTTTACAAGGCTTATATTCTCTTGTTAGATTGCCCCCTTTGTCATTATGTCTTTCTTTGTCTCTTATATAGCCTTTGTTTTAAAGTCAACTTTGTCAGATATAAGTATTGCTACACCAGCTTTTTGTTTCCATTTGCATGAACTATTTTTTTATCCCTTTACTTTTAGTCTGTGTATATCTTTTATTCTAAGATGGGTTGCCTATAGTTAGCATATACATGGGTTTTGTTTTCTTATCCATTCTGCTACTCTATGTCTTTTGATTGGAGCATTTAACCATTTACATTGAAAGTGACTATTGTTACTTATTGTTATTTTTTTCTTTTAACTATGTTCTTTTCTTCTTTTTCTTTCTCCTCTTTCTCTTCCTCCTCCTCTTTCTTCTCCTTATTAAAGTAAGACCTTTAATATTTCTGTAATACTAGTTTGGTGGTGACAAATTTGTTTAGATTTTCTTGCCTGAGCAGCTCTTTATTTCTCTTTCAATTTTAAATGATACACTTTCTGCATAGTATAGTCTTGGTTGTAGGTTCCTGCTTTTCATTACTTCTTCTTTTAATTTTTAATTGAATTTATTAGGTTTACATTGGTTAGTAATATTATACAGGTTTTTGTGTACAATACTATAGTACATTATCTGTACACTGCATGTGTGTTCTCCACCTTAAGTCTCTCTCCATCACCACATATCCAATTTCTACCCTCCTCCACCTCTCCTCACACCTTTTTTTCCCTGAGATCCCCACACTGTTGTCTGTGTTTATAAGTTTTGTTTTGCTTTATATTACTTGGGGCATCTGTTTTCAAGATCAATGAGAATGAAATGAAAGATCTACTGTGTGTTGTGTCACTTTTATCGACCAATTGTTTTTAAAATAATAGTTATATTTACTTGCATTGGAACAGTGAAAGGTAATTTGTTAGTTATACACAGGGGCGTAATAGTGGGAAGTTTGGTTTCAGTTTCAATTTAAGAATTTATGAATCAAATAATATCTCACATTACAGTGTAGAAGGGATGGAAAAATGAGCTGAAGTCCCACAACAGAATGGAATAATCAATGAAAGCAATTAACAACAATCATTTCTGGCAATTTAAAATGTTACTTCATTTTCTGGGAGTAAAATGAAGTTTTCTATTCATTGCAACCTCTGGCCTACACTTACTTATGTTGATGAAATAGTATATAATAGTACATCTGAGATGGGCAAAGGTAACTTAAGCATCATAAATATACATAGTAAAATACTTAAATTATGAGATTAAAATCACAGTTTGATCAGTTATAGATCATATGCTTGTAAATATGAGTGAATTTAAAAATCTCTGAAAATAAGGAGGAATTTGGGCTCATATAGCCTAAAGACAGTATTAACAGTAACAGTAATAATAATAATAGTGATAAAAATAATTTGTAAAATTATCACATAATGGTTCCTAAATAAATATACAATTTAATTTTACCTTTGAAAAAATCTTACTGTTTTTAAAATTATATTTATGGATATATGTGTCACTTGAGCACCTTAAAAATATCCTTATTTTTCTTCTCTGGACTCCCACTCTTAATATATTATTTGTATTATTGGAAATGGGATGACAGGCTGAGCCTGTCTTCTTTTTGTGGCTGTGCAATCGGGACACCATGGAGATTGGTTATACCCTGGTGTTATTTCCAGATTTTGTCCAACTGTAGTTTCCAGCTAGTGTCTACAGCAATAGCAGGCATAAGAACTGCCTTAGCCACACTTGAGCTTGCTAGCTCACAGAGAGTAATTAGAAGTTTACAAGCGAAAGGGACATTTTAAGAGATAATGGTAGAATTCCTTTTTTAAGCTATATTTGCTGGAGTATTTCTAAAGGACATAACTTTTGGACATATTCATTCATTAACTACTTCACTTGAGCAGCATATAAATACTAGCTGCTTTTGATGTGCAATGTACATACTGTTGTTAACCCTGGGGATACAAAGAAGAACTGACAAGATTCCTTGATCTCCTGGAGCAGTTGAATGATGTGGGCACTGATATATAAACAGGTCATCATATTCAGCTACTTTGAATGACATTTAATAGGGAAAAATGTGATTTTTGTTTAAGTTGTTAGTGTATTCTCAATTGCATACAACAGAATTCATACTAGCTGGTTTAATTTTTTTTTTTTCTGAAAGACCATAGCTTGCTTACGGAATCACCCAAAATGCCAGAGAAACAGTTTAGTATGTAATTGTTTAACAAGACCAATAGAACTCTATGGAACTGCCTCCTGATTCAACTGCTTCCATATATACACAGTCCATACAGGGAAAGGATTCATACATACTTCATAGGGACTTTTACTCTTGCCTCCCCTAAATGCTTGAAGCCACTCTGACATACACCCTTTTTAGTGTATTTATTTGTTGAAAATTGTCTTTATTCATATGCATCTTTCCTGAATAAATCTTTAGCTACAGAGTCTGATAAGGAAAACCTGGATAATTTGTCTATCCCCAGTAACCACAGAAGATTTACATAAGTACAGCATATAAAACATCTTTCCATTTATATCAACATTTTTTCTACCACTCCATTGATTAACTGATTATATAAATTGGCAATAATCTATTCAATCTCTTTTATATTCCAGGTAATCTGTGACTTACTGACTTTATCACAAAATATAACCTCCGCATTATTACAGACCTGTAAGATATATCATAAGTTATTCAATTTAACTTACAAGTGAAGTCCATTTAATCATATGTCACTTATTGTATGAAAAGGCCTCTTATAAAAATTTATTTTCAAAATGTTCTCCAATTTTTTCAAACCTTCAGTCTTCACAAAGGCTCAAACTCTCACCTTAACAAACAAAATCAAGTACCTTGATCTGATTTTTCACCTAAGGCCCTGTAATCTATTGTCTGTTTTAAATAATTCAATAATTCAATGAGGTTATCCTCTTCAAAGGTTTTGCTAGACACTGGAACTAATGAAGTTTATATGGCCAGTAGTTGCTGCTGTCATGGCCATGCATATCCAGGTTCCCATTGGATTAGGGCTAACAGTAAAAAAAAACAAAAACAGTGGAGCCAAAAAATGGTGGGCCATTCCTCTTATAAAGTACACACCCGCCGACAAGAAACACACAGGAAAAACACTTCCCTTTCACTCAGAGCTCACAAAGCTACTGACACATTCTCCAGTTCCACAACCAGGAAAATCTTCAGTTTCTCCTAGAATCAAAGGCCCCACCAGTCTTAGTGGTGCTTGCAAAATCCCCTCATTTCTCACCTCTAGTTCCCCATCTGCCAACATGGCTTCTTATTTTGCAGAACAGGCTTCTCTCTCTTTCCCTTACATCTTGGCTTCTTTCTCTTCAGCACTCTGCCTTCTTTCTGCTCTCATTCTGCAAAAAAATGGTTTCTTCCTTCTCCCTCTCCTTCTTCTTCCTTTTAAAACTTTTCTGGCACCAAAACTTCTCCTCCAGTAAACATTAACCTAACAGTGGTCCTTCCCAAGCCCGGAGGTAATTAGCAATATCACAGATCACATACCTGGCACTACCTAGAGCCATTTTAAGAATAAAAGTGAGCAAACTCAAAAAACATAAATTTCACAAACTCATTTGTCTAATACAGCTCAAGGACAGTTAATTGTTCCTTGTATCAGAAATCTTATTTTCTCATACTAATGACTGCCTAACACAATGATTTTAATGAATCTTCCATTAGTTTTTACTCTTTTCATGATAAATTCCTCCTTTCTAAATTTTCTGTTTATTCATTCTCCTTTAATAATACAATACTGTATTGGGATTTCTTAATTTTCTTTTCTAAATTTCAAAATTGTTAAAATCCTTTTCTCAGCCTTATTTCCTTTCTTTTACATTTCTCCCTTGTCTGTTTCATCTTCTCATATAGATTTACCAAAATTTTTAGGTGATTAATTATAAATATATCTTTTGTCTCACCTTTTCTGTATTTATTAATAGTCATTAGGTATATGTAATTGCAGGTTCCATTTGAAACATAGCAGGTCAAAACTCAATGTATTGAGACTGTATTTTCCTTTCCTATACTATGTACTCTTCATCCCTTCAGACCATGTAATTCATCATTAAATCTTGTCGATGTCTTATATTTGCTGTTTCTCTCTAGATCTAAATTGAGTGTGGATAGAAGCAATTCATAGAAAATTATGTTTGAGCTGGTTATTGAATGCAAATAAGAATTTAGTAGTTGGCTATGTCGCTTGGTTGGGCAAGCTAGAATGAATTAACCTATAAACCTAGATATATAAAATGTCTCAGACACCAGAAGTGTTCTTCTCTCTTGTATTTGTATGTTACACCAGGTTCTGTAGGTGACACTTCTCCCTGGGTAAACCAGGCGCATTCCTCGGGTCCTTGCTGCCTGCATTTGACAACAGGCAGAAGAGGACGAACTAATTTCTTAAAAAGTCTTGAATCAGAAATAGCTTATATCACTTGCATTCCTGTTGCTGTGGCTGGAGCCAATGATGTGTCTAGATGCAATTGAAAAAATAAAGCTGGGAAATATAATCTTAAAAAATGAATTACAACTGTGAAGAGCCGCTAGCAGCCTGTCCCACACTGAAAATGAAAAATGGCATTATGAGGTAGAGTAAATGGTGTTCAAGTGGAAACAGAAAGTAGAGCATAGAAGGAAAATAAGAACATGTTCAGTGTGGTTAAATATTAATGGGTGGCTGTTGATTGAGAGAGATTCAGGGACCGAAATGGTACCATGGGTGATGGTGCTTTTATACTAAGAAAAGATGGACATAGTGAACCAGGGTTTTAGTTATTATGCTGTGGAGTGTAAACTAGCTTCTAAGTGATGAGAGTGTGCTAAAAATATTTCGGTGAAGAAGGAACATTGCTAGTTTTTGTTGTAGAAAGAAAATTATGTGGCATGTATGAAATGACCTCTTTTAGAAATAAAATTCTTGTTTATGGCAGTAATCCCCTCCCAAGTCTTATTTTGTATGTATTTTATCTTTATATGTAATATGAAACTTTATATTTAATATGTTATGAGTTGAATTTTGTTCACCTAAAATTAATGTGTTGAAGCTTTAAACCCCAGTACCTCAGAATGTGACTATATTTGGAGATTAGTCTTTTAAAGGGGTTATTCGTTTAAAATAGGATCCTTCCGGTGGGCCTTAATTCAATGTGACTGGTGTTTATGAGTAGAGAAGATGAAGACACTGACAATATAGACAGGATAAAGCACAGGAAGACAAAAGGAGAAGGTGGCCAACAGCAAGCAAAAGAGACAGAACTCAGAATGGACCTGTAGACAACTTGATCTCTGGCTTCTAGCCTCCAGAATTATGAGAAAAATAGGTTTCTGTTATTTAAGTCACCCAGTCTGTGGTATCATCTGTAATGGCAGCTCCAGCAAACTAATACAGTGAACATTCACTTCTTATGAATTCAATAAATATTTATTATAACTGTTTAACCTAAATCCAATCTGTGCTAACTAGTTTTCCCTTTGCTCTAATTCAAGGACTCTAAGTTTCCCAACTGATTAACAAATTGTTTCTCTCTCTCAATGTCAAATTGGTATTAGATTCCAAATCAGGTCAAATACAGAAAAAAAATTAATTAGTAGTTTAGGAAATTTGATTGTTGGTAATTAAGTGACTAGCACTTTGACTAATTATCTCTATAACCTTTCATCTGTTTCCTTTTTCAATATGATTCAATAAACACTGCAACAATCAAGTGTACTTAAGGAAATCAGGATGTATTCCAAAGCAGTGGTGTCACAGAGAGAATTTTGAACCAGTGTGTCCAGATTTTACTTAGCCTCTGTCACTGAATGGTTAAGTTTGAGAGCAATTTAGTTAACATTTTGGAGCATCTATTTCCTTTGAATAAATAAGATTACTTCACAGAGCTGTTATTATAATTAAATAAAACAAATCAATGTAACTTTCTAGCACAATGTCTAGTATATGAGATGCTTTCTGAGACATACCTTTTTCTCTCTAAATTGTATCAAACTGATTTTAAACATGTTTCAATGATTTGTCAAAAAGATATTTAGCAATAAAGTATAAGAGCAGTGCATCATATAAACATTAATGGTCAAATAATATGATTTTCTTTAAAAACAGGATTTATTCATTACTATAAATATGCTTCTCAGAAAATTTAATTGATATTTTAAAATAAATACTAAGCAATAAAATATTCCCTAATTTCTGTGAGCAGTGTATATCTGGAGTAATGAATACAGAAATTTATCATCAATAAAAAATATTATAGCATTTAGTGTTTCTCCATATAGTATTTACAGAGACAATACATTTCTTTTAAGTGAAAATATGATGTTATTATAAAAAATAAAATGAAAATATATCAAAATAGTTAAAAACCAGGAGAGAAAAAATTTAGTTACTTGACATGACTGCCATTGTGGAGTTAAAATTTGTCAATTTTATCTTCATTTCTGGCTCTCCTTCTGTTTAACTTTGGTTTTAAATACTCTGAATGAAAAGAAGTATATTATTTACTCCAATTATATTAAGAATTAAATATTGACTTGCTTCATCAAGGGATGTGATACGAATTAAATCTGGGTTACAGGGAAAGTGTTTTATACGTGAGGAGCCCAAAGTACATAGGTGTTTGGCAACCGCACTAGGCCACAAAATGGATAAATAGAGAAATTTACCAAGACACATGGGTAATCTCTCCTCAGCCTCACAGTCTTAGCATGGTACCCTCCTGGTTATAAACCAGTGTTTGAAGATGGCAGTCATGTATAGAATATGGATTCATAGACTGCAGTGCTGCATGACCATAACTTGTCTACTTAAGCCATCTGAAATTCAGTTTAATCATTTGTAAATGGCAATGATGTCATGTACCTCAGGTTATAAAAATGATATGCGTCAACAGGGGGTAAAGTGTTTAATTATACATTTGCTATATAAAAAGTGTCCCCCAAATTGAGTTTTTTATAATATGGCAGGGAGTAAGTACTAGTTTTCTTCATAGACCACAATTCATGTTATTCAATTTTGACCCAAATTATAAGTTTAAAAATTCCCAGTGTTCAGATATTACAACCAATTTATTACATAAGTTCTGTGTAGCCTTTCATTGCTAAAAACTAAAAACAGGTTTGTAAAAATAATTACAATTATTGTCTTTCTATCTATTTTTGTCCCCCACATAAGAATTAAAGACAAAGTTTTCAGTTTTCCAAAAAAAAATTGTGAGAAATAATAACAATGGCACTGATATTAATTTCTTTCAAAGAAATACTTGTCTCAAAACGTTAAATAGAAGTCCATTTGCAATGAGCTTTAAATATTACTATATTACTATATCACTTTACTAAGCACCTGCATACTACTGTTGTCATAATCATTCCACATATTAGCCTTTATTTATAATCATAGTAAAACACTTGATAAACAGTGTTACCTAAGGTCATATAATTTGCTATTTCCTTTCACTGCAATACTCAGAGAAATATCACAATCACTTGAAAAATATCTAATTACGTTAAAGTCTATGCAAAATGCAGCTCCTATTTGCTCTGTAGTAAGTAGTTCAATCTTTCTCTCTTCGGCACCTCATTCATGCTGGTACAAGAAAATAAGAGTCACATCTCCCTTTGTCTTCTGAGCATATTTATGAAAATTAGAAGAGATTTCAAAAACAGCGAAGAAAAGGGTCAAACAAGATAAAATTTCTGAAGTCACTCAGCTTATATTTGACTACAGATACGTATTACTTTATCATTTTTAGTAGAGGGTTCCATTGTTGATTTAATGATTAAATTGGCCTATTTAGTGATTTAGTAAATAAGTGCTTCTTGTATAATCTGTGCAAGGTAAATGCTGAATGGTTCATGTCTCTAAAGTGAGGAAATGCTCTTATTTTTCCCCTTTTTGTCTGCTTTTCTCTTTTCTCAAACTATAAGCAGCATGGCATCTTATTTAATCCACCTTCTCCCATTCTTAAATTAAGGGCTTCTCAGTAGGAGAGGAGTGGGAAGCAGAGTATAGCTTCTGCACCTTGCAGAGAGGCAGTCTTCTACAGAAATTCTGGATGGGAACCACAGTGAGTCCTATACTACAAAGGAGGATATCACAGTTTCCCTTGAGGAGAAAGATCGGGGAGAACACTCTCAGAAATGGAAAGTAGTGCTATCAGTGAGAGATGGAAGAGCGTTTGTGTTATTTTACACTCCCCTCTAGAACATCAATATTTTAAAGGCTTCTCCCTTGGGAAATGATAGAAGATTTTATCTCCACTAAGTAAAAATGTGTGCAGTTCCCTTTGAGGATTGCCTGTTACCATCTCGATGGCGAGGAAATTACTAATGCTTTCGCTTTTCAAGGAAATCTTTTCTTGTTACTTTTCCTTGCTTTAGTTTTCAAAGCATCTGAAAAACAATGCAAAAGCAAGACAGTAAACCAAGTCCTGAATAATTCATAATGTTTCTGTCCATTTATGCTCATATGTGTTTTGTATTATATGAGTTATGTATTAGATAAAAACACTGATAACTTTCTAATTAGAAAAATTGGTAGCTTTTATTTAATAAATTTAAAGCTAAAATAATCCAAAATATTGCATTGTTCATACAGTTTTATTCCTGGAAGATTAAGATTAGTCAACTAGTGTTAGTAGCTTTGAGTCATACTCTTGTTTACCCAACACCAAGCATTTCTTAAAAATTAAAATAAATATTTGTATACCTCCTAAAAATAATGGGTTAGTGATAACAATATGAAAAGAGCAATATAAAAGAAACAAGAGGAGGGAAATAAAAGAGAATTAACTGGAAGGAGGTTAGGTCTTATAATTATGGAAACAAACCATATTGAATAATAACATTCTTTGGCAATATAATGGCATAACATGACAGGAGGAATTCTTTATTTTAGAATTGCTAAAGGTTTATTTTATGGACTCAAAAATGTCTTCTTCAGGTCGTTTTTGGATTTTGCCTTGTCATACTTTCACACCACATATATGTCTAGTATAGGTTCTTTATGAAAAGGATATTTTACTATAGATAAAAATGGGAGGAAGTGAGATAACTTTATGTGTCCAAATTTATAAGAAATATTTTGAATTGTTTATTCTTCCACAATGAAAAGTCAAAATAAAACATTAAAAGATTTTATAGTTATAAAATATTAGACAAAATAACCCTACTTCTTTTTTAATGATATGGTATTCTCTGATCATCTGTAATATAATATGGCCAAAGTTTCATCATTTTTGAGTTAGTTGGAGCTGTCTTGAACAGTTTTTGAAATATAGAAAAAATTAAATATATGAAAATCTGTTTAGTATTCATAAAATATTTAAACTTATATTTCTAATAAATTTACTCTTTGAAAGATCTGTGTCTTTATCATTATGTAGATATTAAAAGATAAAGTTGTAATAGAACAAAAGAAGAATTTTTAAAATTTTCATTGTAGTACATTTTTCTTTTAACTTAGGCAATTTGAGATAGCCAAAACAAAAATATTTGGAACTGAGGGATAGTTTTAACAAGTAATATACCATCATGTTACTTATAAAGACAAATTCTTGCTTAATTTCAATATGAAGATTAAAAAGAAATTCAAAATAAAAAATCTTAATTTCTCTATAATCATACAGTTTTGTGATACTATTCTCCTACTTTTCTTCTATATTTTTCTGTTCTTAAAAGGAAGTCACCTGACCTGTTGTGGTGCTGTGAGTAAAGCAACCTAGAATGCTAAGGTCGCTGTGTTCAATACCCTGGGCTTGCCTGGTAAAGGCAAATATGGGAGCTGATGCTTCCCGCTCCTTCTTCCCACCCCAAGGAAATAAATAAGTTAATTAAAAAAAGAGAGAGAAAGTGATAAAGAAACCACTTTCTTGCCTGACCAGGTGCTGGCACAGTAGACAGAGCATCCAACTAGGATGCAGAGGACCCTGGTTTGAAACACAAGGTCGCCAGCTTGAGCACGGGTTCATCTGGTTTGAGCAAAGCTCACTATCTTGAGCCCAAGGTCACTGGCTTGAGTGAGGGGCACTTGTCTGCTCTAGCTCCATGGTCAAGGCACATATGAGAAAACAATCAATGAACAACTAAAGTGCTGCAACGAAGAATTGATGCTTTTTATCTGTCTCCCTTACTGTCTGTCTGTCCCTATCTATTCCTCTCTCTGACTCTCTGTCTCTGTCAAAACAAACAAACAAACAAAAAATACAGGTCAGTACCACAAAATAAATCAGTAATTTTTGAAATTGGTTCATCTGATTTCCATGATGAATAAACATGGGCTATCATCCAAAAAATACCATTTTTTCTTTTAGGTAGATTAGTTCTGTCATAACTAAAATTTGAAATTATTAATAACATCACTAATTTAAATATCTTTTTATACTGCTGTACACATTTCAGTCCCATCTCTGTAAACTACTTTTCAATGATATATATACCAAAAACTTAGTGCATAATATAGTTTACTCTTCCTGACATGTACCATGTATGTTTCTAATTGTTGCATTTTTTTTTCTCAAGATAGCTTTCCTTACCCTAATTCAACATACAAATTTAGATTGAATTTATTTTGCACCTTTTGAAAATTATTTAGACTTCAATTTTAAGCAATTATTACAATATCTTGTATTGTATACTCAGTTCTATATTTGTGAATTTGACCAAATAATCCAGGAAGGTTAATATGTATCAAAATATAAGTATATAATAAGTATTACTATAACTTTTCTTCATTTTATTACTTAAAAATGTCACGACAATTTGTTACCATAGATTCCTCATTTGAATTATCCTCTATCCTAGTTGTTGGTGCCATAGACTAATTTCATGATTTATATTTTTCAGACGATTATTGAGTTAATGTTTTTGTTTTTATTAAATGGGAGGCAAAAAGGCAGAGATACAGACTCCCACATGCACCCTGACAAGATCCATCCTGCAAACCCTCTAAAAATTGATGCTCTGCCATCTGAGTGTTGCTCTATTGATTGACATCTGAGCTATTTTAGGCCTGAGGCTGGGCCATGGAGCCATTCTCTGTGCTGGGGGACAACTTGCTTGAACCAGTTGAGCCTTGGCTGCAGGAGGGGAAGAGAGAATAAGATAGTGAGAGATACAGAAAGAAAGAGAGAGATGGGGGAGGGAGAAAGTTGAAGAACCAGATGGGTGCTTCTCTTCTGTGCCCTGACTGATGATCGAACCTGGGACTTCCACATGCTGGGCTGATGCTGTACTACTGAGCCAACTGGCCAGGCCTAGTTTAGTTTCTTTTTCAGTATTATTTGCAGTTGAATTAGGAACCCATAACTGGGCAAATCTTGTGCTTTTCACAGCATGGCTTACCTAAGAAATAGGCATAAATTATTTATACTTATTCATAGAAACTCAGGAGAGAGAGTCAAGTGCAAATACTCCTGTGGAGAAATTGGCAGAATTGGAATTTAGAATAATGTCCATTCTATAACCCATTACTCATATCAGTTCTTTTAAGAAAAAAAAATTACAAAGTATCAGTAGTCACTAAGTAAATATGTATAACACTCTAGTGAAAACAGAAAGTCCCAGAATTCTTTTTCATAGTTGAAAATTTTATTAATTATAGGTTCAATATAATGCATGATATTTGTTTTAATATAAAATACACTTTCTTGTTTCCAAATATTTCTTTTTGTTAAATAAACTTGCAAGATTATGTGCTGTTTATTCTAATTACCTTATATTACAAAATTTATTAACTTGATATAAATAGAAGAAAATTATAATTGTTTTTAGTTTTTGTATGAAAAAATTTATAATGACTTTTAAATTAGTTTTTTGGTTGAATATAAACTTAAATATTAAATGAAAATAACTAAAAACATATGCAGAGTTTTTAATGCTCTAGTTTTATAGTTGCTGTTGGGCAGATAAAATATATTATGCTCATTTTGTTAAAGATGGCGCTGCCCACATGGAAGTTCATTGATATTGTGTATTCTGGGACAGGCTGTGGGCAGGCCGGGTCATGATAGCCTAAGGCTTAATTTTAAGAGTAAGCTTTTCCCCACACCCTTGACTGATTGGATGATGTGGGGTGGTGCGCTCTCCTGAGAAATCCCATTATGCCTCAGATGGGTGACTTTGTATCACAGACTTTCTTGTTTGTAGATTGAATTAAGGGTTTGGATTTCTACACTATAAAGTGGGACAGACCAGTAGCTTGCTCTCCCTTGGTTCCTGAGGTATTAGAGAGGAGAGCAGATTAAGGCCACATGGAGGCCAGGAGAAGCAGCCAAGATGGTAGAGTGCTCAGGGAGAAGCCAGTTTGAGCAGAGTTTATGCAGGAGGAGATGGGAAACAGAGGTGAATAAGTCTGGTGAGCTACAAACCTTTGATTCTAGGAAACTCAGATAAGTCAGTAGCTTTGTGAGCACTAAATGAGTGGGTTTTGGAGCCCAGTGTGTGTTTTTGATTGCCCGCCGGGTGAAAGCTAGAGTTAAAGCTGATGGCTCACCAGTTCTTGGCTCCATTGTTTCAATACCGACTGTCCAAATCTAATGTGAACCTGCATGGGCCAGACAGCAGTGATGGTGGTCCTGGCTACTGGCTTTACAGTTGCTATACTTTAATCTACCAGTTAATGAGCAATTAATATTGTCTGAGCACTGTTCTAAGCAGTTTTACCACTATCTAATTTGATTACTCTAACAATTCAAAGTGATAGAATCTGTGCTAATTTTGACTATTTAGATCAGGGAAAGGATACTTTTTTTTTCTTTTGGTGACAGAAACAGAGAGACAGAGAGAGGGACAGACAGACAGGAAGAGAGATAGATGAGAAGCATTAATTCTTTGTTGTGGTACCTTATATGTTCACTGATTGCTTTCTCATATGTGCCTTGAGTGGCTATGAGCAGATCGTGTAACTCTTTGCTCAAGCCAGTGACCTTGGGCTCAAGCTGGTGAGCTTTGCTCAAAGCAGATGAACCCACACTCAAGATGATAACCTCTGGGTTTTAAATCTGGGACCTCTACATCGTAGTCCGATGCTCTATCCACTGCTCAACCTCCTGGTCAGGCAAGAAGAGGACACTTTGAAGAGCTAAATAATTTCATGAGACCACAGACCTGTGAGATTTATCCATAAAAACCCTCACTCTTAAAATCTCTGCATATTATTTCTAGTTTATCTTTCTATAAGAAGTCCGTCACCTATAACGTTAAAAGCAATATTGGTATTTGGTTTATTTGAAATTTTACAATAGAAGTTCTATATTTCTTTAAAGGAGAAATGATAGAAATTCTGCCAGAAGTTAGGAGGCAAATATGTATAAAATTAGTGGGTTTCTTGGGCATTTACTCAGAACTTACTTCATTGACTAATTAATATTTAAGAGTGACCTACAATTGAGATAATTTATACTTTAATGGTTTTAAGTTGCTATGAATCTTATACTGTATATGAGAATGTATGTATAAAGAGTACATTATAATACAATTGATTAGCCTTATCAAGCAATGGCACAGTGGGTAGAGCATTGGCCTGGGATGCTGAGAATGCAGGTTTAAAACCCTAAGGTCTCTAGCTTGGGCACAAGCTTACCCAGCTTGTATGATGTGTTGCTAGCTTGAGCATGGGATCAGAGACATGACCCCATGGTCACTGGCTTGAGTCCAAAGGTTGCTGGTTTGAAACCCAAGGTCGCCAGCTTGACCTAGCTGCAGCCTGCCAGTCAAGAAACATATGATAAAGCAATCAATGAACAAATGAGGTAACACAGCTATGAGTTGATGCTTCTCATTTCTTTCTCTTTCTCTATCTGTCCCTGTCTGTCCTCTCCCCCAGCCCTTGCTAAAAATAAATAAATAAATAATAAAAATAAACCATCTATTGTTTTCTTAACACATTTATTCTGTTAACAAATTTAATACATATTTATGAATGAATTAAAGAATTAAGTATGACAAAACATTGAAAAGGTAGAAAGAATAAAATAATGTAATAATTCTCAATTTTTTCAAGTTGCTGTTTATCAGATTCTTAAAATGCCTTGTCCTGTGAATGATAATAATACAGACAACTATTATAAATTTCTTACTCCTGCCAAGTAAGTTTTTGAATTATTAATGTGAATTATCTAATATGATTCCCACCAAAATTATGGTTTGGGTCTATTAATTTTGTGTCATTAAACATAAGAAAAGTGAGACCTAGAGAGGCCATGTAACATGGCAAGGTCACAGAGAAAGTGAGGTAGTTAAATCTGAAACAACAGTCTGAGTTTAAAGCAAACAAAGATCATCACCACTAAACTACATGGTCTAACATGTGATTCAAATTATTGTGTAGCACATGTATATGTTTTCCAAAAATCAATACAAAGAGAGAATTATTATCATTGTGATTTTATCCAATTTGGATTTTCATCTCTTTGGCATAAAGTCTATGCAAAACAAAATGTATTATTTGGAGGAAACTACTTGTAAACAGCAGTCTAGAACCATCTGTTGCATCAAATCAATTAAAAACAAAAACAAATTTAAAAAATAAACACTTCATTCTTTAGAGTATATAATACTATAATTCAAACTATTGGTAGTTACAGCTAAATTTCAAGCTAAATATGATGAATTGTATCAATTTCTCTTTTCATCAGTATAATATATTACACCATTTTAAAAGGAGCAGCTAAGTGTTAATAATTATAATATAAATAGCAAGTATCCATTTTGTGCTCCATTGACAGATTGCTGTACAATAAAAGCAACTAGTTAAATTTTTAAAATATTCATTCTATGTATTAATTTTTAAATTTTAGACATTATTTGTAAATACTTGTGGCAGAAGGTGATATTAGCTATTTTATATTAGCACTTTCCACTCCCATACCCTCCTCATAAATTTTTCATTAAAGCTATATTCAAGCCTGACCTATGGTGGCACAGTGGGTAAAGTGTAAGCCTGGAATGCTGAGATCACCAGTTTAAAACCCTGGTTTTGTCTTCCTGGTCAAGACAAATATGAGAGTTGATGATTCCTGTTCCTCCCTCCCTTCTGCCTCTCTATCTCTCTCTCTCCTCTCTAAAAATAAAAATAAATAATAAAATTACTATATTCAAGTTTTTAATTTACATGACTATATAAATATTTTCTATTCGTAAGACTTGTAGCATGTTATTATACTTTTTCCTTAGATTGTATTATCTCTTTTTTGTTCTTTAGTTAGTATTTGCCTTATATTATTTTCTTAATATTCTATTATTTTTTGTGCCAAGGTTAAGTTTCTACAGGATGTCTCAACAAAATCTTCTAGATAGTAAGATTTGTCAGATGATGTAGTCTGTCGTGTTCTCCAGATTGTCAGTCAAGGAGACACATCTTCAAATTTGCTTCCACATCCTGCTCCTTCCAGGTTGGACTGATGGATCTGCACACTGCACAGCATAGTGCTGGGATCCTTATTTACCAAGAATTCCCTCTGTTTTTTTCTTGTATATTTTCTAGTGCCTGAAACCCATGGTTTTCTTCATCTTGATTTACTCTCTCATTTTGATGGAGCAAGACTTATAATATTTTTCTTAAAAAAGATAAAGAGATAATTTGGAATTCTGTAGCTCTGAAAAAACTTTCTTCTTTTTTCACATTTACATCATAGTGTTTTACAGAAATGCATATAATGCATATGACCTTCCTATCTCAGATTTGTTAGATGAGAGCTATTTTTTTCTCAGAATTGCCTCTCACAATTTTGTTTCTAATCTACAGTGTGTCCATAAAGTCATGGTGCACTTTTGACTGGTCACCGGCCAAAAGTGCACTGTGACTTTACAGACACACTGTATATGTTTCTAAAGCCTCACAGTAACAAGTCTTGATGTCCTCAATCTTGGATAAATGTATTATTTTTTAAGAAATAGTATTTCATTTCTTTTTTGCCTTACTGCAACTCTTATTAATAAGACCTTTTTATAGTCCTCCTCAACTGGTCTTCAAAATATCTTGCCCATTGTAGTCTACATGTTTTGTTTCCAAATTTCTGAAAGTCTTAATGTCACAATCCAAAATGTTTACTGATTTTTTTTAATTTCTGTTATTTTTTATATGTAAACACAGTTCTTGGTTCTGTATTTTTTATAGCTTACAACTTTTATTTTATTGATGTTTTCTGTTTGTAGTAGTTATATTTGTTTAATTCTTTTTCTATTCTCTGTGTTGTTATTCTTTTTCTGCATTGCATTTTGTGTTATTATCTTGATTTTGGTCATTATCTTTCATTATAGAAATTTTCCACAATTATATGGTAATATTTGGCTATTTCAATTTAATAAAGACTTTCTAAAATACTTATTACAAGCTCTGATGTTATATATTCATGTGTGAGTGTGTGTATATATATATATATATATATATATATTTCGGGGAATGAAGGATAGTGTAGGTTGCTGAGCTCTTCTACAGGGTAACCAGTTGGCAAGCTGGCTTTTTGGATACTCCACTTAGCAGCACTTGTGGCCTTTCTTGGCATTTTAATTCCATATCAAAGGATGATTCAATTTCCCACCTACTGAGGTGGAAGTCCGGTTGTAGAATTTTCAGAGCCACACTGGAAAAGGGGGCTAGAGGTCCTATTGAATATTATTCAATATTAACATTATAAACTTCATTCAAATTTTCTGGGTTTTTTATTAGGAATATCATTGCTCCTTTATCTGTGCTTGATGTTTAATAGTCCAGAGATTCTCTCCTTTATCTCCTCTTCCTCTTCCAGAGACAGGAGGAGGAGTGCAGTGGCTTTGGTGAGGGTTTAAGGACCACTGCTTCTGTAAATTAACTTGCAAACCAGCACCTTTTTGTTTTACTTACACTTCCGACCAAACTCTTGCTATCAGCTATAGCAGGTGCCTAGTTCTTGGAGTTTCTAAAGGCTCTCTGTTGTGAATTGATAGTTACACAATTGCTTCTTCTACAGGCACAGAAGATTAAATTTCTACCATTGGCTTCCATTACCTTTTATAGCCCACCTGCTCTCCGGTGTTATATACTTTGATTGGAGGCTGTCAGGCATTATATGCATAATTTAAGTTATGAATACCTTCTATTATTACTAAAATAAATTGTACATTTTAAACATTGTCTTGTTTTGAAGTGAATACAAAGAAAATAGGACAATAATTTTATTCCTTGTTAAAACTAACTTCAGCTAAAGTCTAATCTGAATTTGGTTGAAAAACTACCAGGTATAATTCATTTGCATTCTGTTTTGTTGTATTCATTTCATTTTAGTATTTTAGTTTATTCTACTGCTTGAGCATCAGTTTGATATAATGAAACATTCACTTTCATTTGAAACCAATACACCAGTGGTTCTCAAAGTATGCACTAGGGAGCACTGGTGTGCCCTAGAAGATTTCCAGGTGTGCCTTGTGGTATTCCAGAGAAATATGTGCCTATTGGGGACCAAAAAAACCAACGGGGTTTTTGAAGTTTAGATTTTTGGGGGACAGAGGTGTGGGGAATTGTCTGTAAACTGACAGTCTGCCCAACCCCCACATCACTTGTCTGATTCGGTTGCAAAAGGCTATGAAGCTGTGGTGCTGAATTCTTTACACTACCCCCTACCATGCTCCCCAGAAATAATGGAGGAAAGTTCTTTTATCCTTTGTTTGGTGTAAAGTTAGATGATATGTATGGTGAAAGTTCTCGGCACTCAACACAATTAATAGTAAAAAGAAAGAAATTCTTGAATGTATTGATAAGGATATGAGAGTGTGTCTTTCAAACATATGCCCAAACATTCAAGAAATTACTAGGACACATCAAGCTCATGGTTCTTATAAACACAAGAACCAGGACCTGCCAAATTTACTAAATCTTACTAAGTATGCATCTATATATGTAAAAAGATAACATTATTTTCATTTTTTATTTTTAATCTCTTTTTTATGAATTCTAAAAAGCATAACTCAAAAAATATAACATAAAAATGTTTTTTAATGTCAGAATAAATTTAATTTTGCTGTATTTATTTTATTTAATTACCATAAAAGCATGCTTGAATTTCATTTTTTTTCTTTAATATTTGACTTAATTATTTTAACATATTTCTCAGAAATTTGTTTATAGTGTGCCTACAATTATTTGTAAGATTTTCAATGCGCCCCGACTTCAAAAAGTTTGAGAACCACCGCTACACTTATCTTTGAAACCCCCTTTAATATGTTACTCTCCAATTCTTTTTTCAAATAGAGTGTCCAATGCCTCCAGTAGTTTTTAAAAATGTTTAATCTTTATAAAGTGGTAATAGTTTACTACTACAACATGATAAATAAATTTAATGAAATAGCAGGATACAAAACAAATATCCATAAATTAGAAGTGTTTTTATACACTAATAATGAACTATGAGATAGAGAAACTAAGAAAACAATCTCTTTCACAATCACTTTAAAAAGAATAAAATACCTAGGAATAAATTTAACCAAGGATGAAAAGCATCTGTACTCAGAAAATTGTAAGGCACTGATGGAAGAAATTAAAAAAGATACAGATAAGTGGATATACTGTGTTAATAGATTTATTAACAAAAATTAAAAAAATATTACTATTAATGAAATGTTTATGTTATCAAAAGCAATCTATAGATTCAATGCAATTTCTGCCAATATACCAATGTTGTATTTCATGAACTAGAACAAATATTCTAAAAATTCATATGGAACCACAAATGTTCCATAAAAGCCACAGCAATCTTGATAAAGAAGAACGAATTTAGAGAAATCACACTACCTGATATCAAACTATACTTACAAGGACATAGTAATGAAAGCAGCATGGTACTAACATAAAAACATGCATACAGATGTAACAGAACAAGAGAGCCCAGAAATCAACCCATAACTATATGGTCAATTAATATTTGACAAAGGAGGCCAAAGCATTCAATAGGGTAAAGATAGTCTATTCAACAAATGGTGTTGGTAAAATTGGACAGATACATGCAAAAAAATTAGATTGGACCACCTTCTTATACCATACATAAGAGTACGCTCAAAATAGATTAAATACATTAATGTTAGACTAAAACCATAAAAATCCTAGAAGAAAATATAGGCAGTTAAATATCAAACATTTCTCATAGCAATATTTTTTTCTGATATATCTTCTTGGGCAAGGAAAACAGAAGAAAAAGATAAAGAAATGAGACTGCATCAAACTAAAAACATTTTGCACAGTAGAAGAAACCATCAACAAAATGGAAAAACAATCCACTGGATGAGGCAACATATTTGCCAATATCTCTGATAAGGGATTAATCTCCAAAATTTAAAAAGAACTTATAAAACTCAACACCAAAATACCAAACATCGCTATTTAAATATAGGCAATCAACCTGAATAGACACTTTTCTAAAGAGGACATACGATGGCCAATAGATATATTAAAAAATGCTCAACATCCTTAATCATTAGAGAGATGCAAATCAAAACCCCAATAAAGCATCACCTGTCAGAGAGGTTGTCATTAATGAATCAACAAACAAGTGTTGGCAACGATGTGGAGAAAAGGGAACCCTTGTGCATTATTAGTGAGAATGCAGATTGGTGCAGCCAGTGTGGAAAGCAGTATGGAGTTACCTCAAAAATTAAAAATAACACAGCAATTACAAAGAAACATGAAACACTAAATTGAAAGAACATATGCATCTGATGTTCATTGCAACATTATTTAAAATTGCAAAATTTGAAATCAGCCCAAATGTCCATCAGTAGATGAATGGATAAAGTATTCCATTTACACAATGGAATACTATCCAACCATAAAAAAGAAAGGTAATCTTATCTTTTGCAACAGAATGGATAGATCAGGAGAGCATTATTATAAGTGAAATAAGCCAGTTAGAGAAAGACAAGTACCATAAGATTTCACTCATATATGGAATTTAATGAACAAAATGAATTAAGCAAAATAGAGACAAACCGATACATAGAGAGTAGGCTGAAAGCTGTTTGTGAGGGTTTGGGGTGCGCAATGAAGGAATTGAGCAAAATAGGGCAAGAAAATAAAGAAAAGACTCAAGGACACAAACAACAGTGTGGTGATTGCTGGTGGGGGCATGTTCAAGAGGGTATAGGGAACCAAATGGTGATGGAGAAATACTTAACTTGGGAGAATAAACACATAATATGGTGTACAGAGATGTGTTGTAGAATTGGGCACCTGAAACCTGTATGTATAATTATGTTAACCAGTGTCACCAAAAAATCTTCAATTTTAAAAAGTTGAATACTTTATAATAATGTAAGAAAATATGTAAATATTAGGCTAGTGTTTCACAGAACTTCACCTCATATCTGGGGATATTTTGTATTTTATGTTTTTTTCAGTATTAGTCCTAAATAAAACTATTCTTATGGGAATGATTTTATTGTAGTTGACCAGACTGACTGGCATCCAAAAGACATGTCTCCATCCCTTTACCTATGCTTCCTTCCATTTTAAGAGTTTAAAATACAAAACCAAGCAAATTTTTTCTTTGCCTCTATTTCAGTGAAACATTCAAAAGTGTCCCCATTCAGATCAGTAGGATCTGTAGGAAGCTTCTGTGAAAGCAGTTCTTTGACTGATAGTGAAAGTGAGAGAAATTTGGCTACTCCTTCTCCTATTCCTTTTATGGTTATGGAGCATGAAGCTACATTAGTAGTCTGTGCCAATCAGATGACAGTGAGTGTATCAAAAGCAAAGAGTCTAACCTTGATACAACCCATGACTGGAAAAGCTTGAGTCCTGAATAGCAGTATTAAACAGCACAAGTTATCACAAAGTTTCTTGTTATGTAGGGGAAAAAATCACAATGATTTAGAAGACAGCATTGATGGATTTTCTGTTGCTTGTTAGAAAAGCATCTTAAAGGAAACAGCAAACATGCTTCATTGAAAAACATACACACAGAAAAATAAACATGAATTGTTAGAAAAGTATTTATAAGATAAATGTTAGGAGTTTAAAATTTCTGTTTTTATGAAGAGCAGATAGTAACCATAAATAATTATTAATGTATTTATTATGTATAGCAATAAAAGAATATTGTTTACTGACTCATTACTCTTAGCCAAAATGTCAAATGAGTAGCCATAGTTTTTAATTAATGCACACTAAGAGAGAAACAAGATTTTTACAAAATATGGAAAGATTATATTTTCTTGTAGAATGTTTAAATGACATAAGAGAAGAAATTTAAAATAATTTTAGTCTATGACTAACACTAAGACATAACACAAGAGATCTTAATTATATTTTGTGAAAATGTATCACTACAGTTAATATATTTTCTTAAAGAGTCATGTTGAAAATTCATGTTACAAGTATTTATCAAGAAATATTATATATTTTTTACAATAGAAGTTTCTTAGAAAATAAATAAAGCTTAAGTAGTCTATTGTTACTGTTCTAACATCTAAGTATTAACTATATAAAAGAACATAAAATTGAGATATGTTGTTTTCCACTGGTTGGATCATTGCTTATTTTTTAATTAACTATGGATATTTTATAAAGAGTAAGTCCTAAACTCTTCTCATATCTACTATTTGGATTTATTCTTCACAAAAGCAAGTACCAAATGTGTGTAAAGAGTTATGAGATGTTAGTCACCATTTGTTTCTTGTGAGGGCAGGTCAGCAAGTTGGTATACTGTATTAGTAACCAAAGCTACTTAAAAACATCTTCAAAAGTGTCTTGCTACAGTCACTGATTTTATTGCAACCACCACTGTCTATCTGTTAATGAAACAAATTACAGCCATTGGAAGTTAGAATTTCAAGCTGAGATAATCTGCTGTCTTGAATAATGTTTAGTATTATTCAAAGAGTATTAAAAAATCACAGGGCCTGACCAGGTGGTGGTGCAGTGGATAGTGTCGGATTGGGAAGCGGAGGAACCCAGTTTGAATACCTGAGGACGCCAGCATGAGCACAGGTTCATCTGTTTTGAGCAAGGCTCACCAGCTTGAGCCCAAGGTCGCTGGCTGTAGCAAGTGGTCACTCGTTCTGCTGTAGCCCCCAAGTCAAGGTACATATGAGAAAGCAATCAATGAACAACTAAGGTGCTGCAACAAAAAATTGATGCTTCTCATCTCTCTCCCTTCCTGTCTCTCTCTCCCTATCTTTCCCTCTCTCTGTCTCTCTCTTTCTCTGACACACACAAAAAATCACAGAAACCAAGTAAAGAGTGACAGTAACTACAGTTTTGGAGTAAAACAAAAACATATGGTAAAAGAAAATTTCTCATTTCAGAAAGATGTGTACTTTTTTTTCTAAATATCAGTATACAAATAAAGGGGTAAAAATTGTGAATTTAAAATATAAGTCATGGAGGTAGACTATGGCAAAATATATGTATATATACACACATATACATAAGTATGTATATAGATACATGTAAATACCCACATACACACAGTTAAGCTTAAGTGCATGTTACAATTTGTTAATATTAGTTGTACAATATATTGTTGAAATCTTCATTTGTAATGAGTAAATGCCTTGTGTTTTTGTAGGCTTAACAAGAAAAAGAAAGGCACCAAGATGTAACAACTCTCTAAATGTTTTACTCAGAATTTCTATATTAATCAATTAAAAATATATCCCATTGTGGTTTTAATTTGCATTTCTCTAATGATTAGAAATGATGAGCATTTTTTCATATGCCTATTGGCCATCTGTATGTCCTCTTTGGAGAAGTGTCTATTCATTTCTTTTGCCCATTTTTTGATTTGATTGTTTATCTTCCTGGTGTTGAGTTTTATACGTTCTTTATAAATTTTATTAACCCTTTATCAGACGTACAGTATTGTCGAATATATTCTCACATTGTGCAGTGTGTCTTTTTATTTTGTTCATATTGTCTTTAGTATGCAAAAGCTTTTTAGTTTGATATAGTCCCATTTGTTTATCCTGTTTTTAATTTCACTTGCCCGTGGAGATAAATCGGCAAATATATTGCTGTGAGAGATGTCGGTGAGCTTACTGCCTATGTTTTCTTCTAAGATGCTTATGGTTTCAAAGCTTACATTTAAGTCTTTTATCCATTTTGAGTTTATTTTTGTGAGTGGTGTAAATTGGTGGTCTAGTTTCATTTTTTGCAGGTGGCTGTCCAGTTTTCCCAACATAATGAGATATCACTTCACACCAGCCAGAATGGTACTCATCAACAAAACAACACAGAATAAGTGCTGGTGAGGATGTGAAGGTAAGGGAACCCTCCTGCACTGCTGGTGGGAATGCAGACTGCTGCAGCCACTGTGGAAAAACGGTATGGAGATTCTTCAAAACATTAAAAATCAAACTGCCTTTTGACCCAGCTATTCCACTTTGGGAATATATACCAAGGACATCATATTACTGTTTCAAAAGGAGAACTGCATGCACCCCTATGTTTATGGCGGCATTGTTCTCAATAGCAAAGGTCTGGAAACAGCCCAGGTGTCCATCAGTGGACAAGTGGATTAAAAGCAGTGGTACATATATACAATGGAATACTATGGGGCCATGATAAAGAAGGAAATATTACCTTTTCCTACAACATGTTTGGATTTGCAAACTATTATGTTAAGTGAAATAAGCCAGGCAGAAAAAGAAAAATATCATATGACCTTACTCATTTGAGGAATTCAATGAACAATGTGAACTGAGGAACGGCATTGAGACAGAGGAGAGATCAAAGGGATCAGAGGAAAAGAGGACAGAGGGAAAGGGGATGAAATAAACCTGAAGGGAAGTGAGTAGGACGCTATGGGAGGGGGATAAGGGAGATGTTGAGGGGAATATGGGGTAGGGGGGATGCATTTGTGGCAACACTAGAATCTATGCAAACACAATAAATTAAAATCAATAAAATAAAGAATATATCCCAATGTATTTACATGAAAATGTAGTTTTTAAAATTTATGCACATATGCATGTGTTTAACAGAATCCTTCTTGGACCAAATACATAAAACAAGGTTAATATAACCCAGGGGTTAAGCCAAACTCTCTCAGTTCAAATTAAACACTGTCATAATCTGGCAAAATTCTTACCTTTCCTGCATCCCCCCTTCTATAATATTTCTTTAAGAAGATGTAAAGCCAGTAGCCAGGGCCACCTTCACAGCCGCCTGGCCAGTGCAGGTTCTCATTAGATTTGGACAGTCGGTAATGAAACAACTAAGCAAAAAACTGGTGAGCCATCAGCTTTAATTCTAGCTTGCACCCGGCGAGCCAGCAAAACACACACTGCGCTCCAAAACCCACTCTTTCAGTGATCACAAAGCAACTGACTTATCCGAGTTTCCTAGAATCAAAAGCTTTCTAGCTCACCAGACTTATTCACCTCTGTTTCCCATCTCCTTCTCTCTACACAAACTCTGCACAAACTGACTTCTTCCTCAGCACACTATCATCTTGACTGCTTCTCTTCTACTTCATGTGGCCTTAATCTGCTCTCATCTTTAATATTAACCTCAGGAACAAAGAGAGAGCAAGCTCCCAGCCTGCCCCACTTTATACTGTAGAAATTCAAACTCTTAATCCAATCTACAAACAAGAAAGTCTCTGATACAAAGTCACTCATCTGAGGCACAATGGAATTCCTCATGAGAGTGCACCACCCTACATCGTCCAATCAGTCAAAGGTGTGGGGAAAAGCTTCCTCTTAAAACTAAGGCATATCTATAACAACCCGACCTGCCCACAGCCTGTCTCCCAAAACACATTAATATCAACGGGCTTGCATGTGGGCAGTTCCATCTTTAACAAAGTGAGCATATTATATTTTATCTGCCCAACAATCCACCCCTATGCTCACTTTACTACGCACAACCTACACCACTGGCATCCCTGTACAAGGAAATTAGGCACATTACACAAATTACAACAACAGCACAAATCCTACAGTTTCAAAAGTACACTTCACCAGTCTCTGAGCACTTTGCCAAAAGTGCAAAATGTCCTTGGCCTTCTCTCTTGCCATTTGAAAGTCTTTCCAAGGCAGGGGTAGGGCCTCCATCAATGCTGCCCCCCACTCCCATCAGGGTATTTCACATTGTCCAAAATCCATAAGTCTATTCAACAAAGGAGCCTGTGCCCATCCAGTCATAGTCCAGGAAATCAGTCCATGCACATGGGGTGTTAGCCTCCCCCCTCATTCCTGCCATCATGGCAGGTTTTACACTGTCTCAAAAAGGAACATTTGGCAATGGCAGTCAGCATTTCCATCTCTGCTCTGGGGAGCATGATGGCATCCACCCCTATGACTCAAAATGTCAGTGAGCCCTCCAGCAGGTTAGCAGACACATCCTGCCATTCCAGTGGCCAATCGGCTATGCATGCCTGGCTCCTGAGATATCCGTTTATTCTCCCTCTGCAGCTGCCAACGTTTACCTTCTGGAGTCTGCGAATCACACTCCAGTCCAATTCTCCTCATCCTCCAAAGAGGAACTGAAAACATCAGCTCCCGCAGCTGGGCTCGAGCCCCAGGCTGCCACCGCCCTCTGCTCAGCAGGGCTTGCAGCTCCAGTCTGAGCCTCAGCCTCATCCTTCCACTGCTGCTGGCTCTCCACAACGTCCAGGGCAATCTGCAACTCACAAACCTGTGATTCCTTCTCCAGCGTCTCCTCCAGTTCCAGGGTTGGCATCTGTTTTTCCCACGTTTCCTCCAGCTCCTTCCACTGCTTGGTTTGCAGGTCCCAGGCGGCATCCTCTCCCATAGAGCTCTCGGTTTCCTCATGCAGGGCTATAAAATAAAAGTCAACCAGCCAACAGTACCCCAAAAAACAGCCATAGGGAACCATAACAGCAGCCAGTCCTCTACACCACCATTCAAAGGTGGTGGTGGCTCCATACCGATCTATATCAAATTCTGCCACAAACTATGCCAAATGTAAAGCCAGTAGTCAGGGCCACCATCACAGCCGCGTGGCCCATGCAGGTTGTCATTAGATTCAGACAGTTGGTAATGAAACAACTGAGTCAAGAACTGGTAATTCTAGCTTGCACCCGGGGGCAAGCAAAAACACACACTGGGCTCCAAAACCCACTCTTTCAGTGCTCACAAAACTACTGACTTATCCGAGTTTCCTAGAATCAAAGGTTTCTAGCTCACCAGATTTATTCACCTCTGTTTCCCATCTCCTTCTCCAGCACAAACTCTGCTCAAACTGGCTTCTTCCTCAGCACACTATCATCTTGGCTGCTTCTCCTCTCCTCCATGTGACCTTTATCTGCTCTCCTCTCTAATACTTCAGGAACCAAGATAGAGCAAGCTCCCAGCCTGCCCCACTTTATACTGTAGAAATCCAAACCCTTAATCCAATCTCAAACAAGAAAGTCTCTGATAAAAAGTCACTCATCTGAGGTACAATGGGATTCCTCATGAGAGTGCACCACCCTACATCATCCAATCAGTCAAGGGTGTGGGGAAAAGCTTACTCTTAAAACTAAGGCGTAGGCTATAACGACCCAACCTGCCCACAGCCTGTCCCACAAAACACATTAATATCAACGGACTTGCATGTGGGCAGTTCCATCTTTAACAAAGTGAGCATAATATATTTTATCTGCCCAACAGAAGATAAGTGTTCTTATAGAGTTGTTGAGAACATTAAATAAGTTTATACATAAAAAGACCTTAGAGAGAGCCTATCATGTCCTCAGAACTACCTAAAGATCAGCTATGATTACTGTTATTCTGTACTTATAATTATCTAGGAGAATTAGAGCTTTATGTCTGTCTCTAAGTTGAAGACTCCTAGTATGTCCTTTGATAAATGTTTGGACCCTTTTAGTTACCTGCAGAAACATACTATGATTGGTCACATAAACAGTGTACCTTTATTTCATATAACTTTGGGGCAATAGAGGAATCTACCCTTACTTCTGTTACCTGTATCTTCAGCTTTTTTGGCCAGAGAAGTTTTCATAAAACAAAACAATCCGTACATTCTAGATTTTGTTAACTAAATTAGTACTTTCTTATGCTTGTCAGATATGAAATCAAAATGTGGCCTTAGCTGGTTCATTTAGTTCTGGAATACATTTTAATTCCAGTTTTCTAATGATAGAAATAGACTGTAAAATATCATATAACTATGTAATAGCATAAATATATATTAGTTTTATGGGTCACATATGCTATCTTTTCTGAACTAAACTTATTTTATTCCAAAGATCTACTAGTTACAATTTGCAAAAAGAGATTGACAATTTCAGGGGAATGCATATTTAGAAAACAATATTACCACTCTTGCCAAGAATATTTATGTCTGTAAACCACCTATTGTTATAATACTTACTTTGGAGACCAAACAGCTAAATTGTTAAGTATACATTATGGTTAAAAACTATCAGCAAATTACAGCCTTGAAAAAAATATGAAACAATTTTTTTTAACACATGTTTTACTTTTAGGCTGGCTGCTTAACTTTAAATTTAGGCTTTGCTATTGGAATTCATATGTTTGTCATTCACACAATTCTAAAGAACTCATTAAAGTTATGATCTGGAAGCTAACCTATATAATTCAATGTTTTTCTTCTCTTCTGTAAAGCTCTTTTCAGGTATAATTTTTCACTATGATGTATACATTATTAAAAAATATTAGTTTATTTTGTGACCCACCACCTCTATGCTAAATAACCTGAATCCTTTAGCTGGCCCTAGAATTATTTATTCATTTTTTGAGGCTGACCTCCAAATTATATTTAAGAATTTTTATGACTGAACATTGTGATAACATTACATTATAATAATTTAAATAATTTTATAACAAGACTCAGATGAGTACAAAATTTTTCATACTAATCATAATAAATATTTTCTCCATATGGCCTGCTATTATCTGTGCATTTTTAGGGCTGTATTTCCATTGAGACAGCCTATTTCTTGTATATAATTTAGTGGCTAAATATGTTACCAAAATCTGTGACTACTGAACTTTATTCTAATTTATACAACTTAAATAAAATCTTAATAACACTACCATTCTCTCAGACTAGTTTTCGTATGTGATTTGACCTTTCTGAATCTAAGAACTTTCTATTAATTTTTATGCCTTCTTTTCAATTTGATCTTTCTCTCCAACCTCATTATTAGATCATCTCTTTTCATTAGGTTTTTAAAATTTCAAAATTTTAAGATTTCCTAGAAGGAAGGGAAAATTAGGTAAGGGTTTCATTATCTGACAAGCTCATTTCTGTATTTAGAGATGGATCAGACCGAATTGTTTTCACCAGTCTGAATGACCAATTAATATTAATTTATGGATTTTAAATTCACTTTTTATGATGACATGATAATGTATATTCTTATAGAAGTTACTTTTGCACTTCAATAAGATCAAGTCCAGTTTTCTTTCCCATAAATGTTGACATAATATTAAAGGTTTCAGCATTCTACTATTTCAGTATATGTAAAGAAAACATTATTCATGGCTGTGTTCACTTTTTCGATTAATTGATCTTATTATTTTTCAATTATCGGTTTCACTATTTCTCTTTTTACTCAGCTTTTTGACTTCTTATTAAAATTACTTTCTGGTGATTACAAGAGAGAAAGAGGATAAAAAAGTGTCAAAGGGGGATAAATAAGAGGGAGAGAGACTTGACTTGGGATGGTGAACACAATACACAATATACAATATGCAGGTGGATTATAGAATTGTACACCTGAAACCTATATAATTTTATGAATCATTGTCATCCCAATAAATTCAATATATAAAAAATAAAATAATATTATTTTCTCTGCTAAAATTCATAGCAGGTTTTAGGAAAATACTTGACAAAATATATTTTTTTTAATAAATTTTAAATTGTCACTATAAGTGATGTTTCTCATTTGTGGCAACTTCAATAAAGGAGAGAAACAAGCTACTAAACTTTTATTCCCAAACTTATGATGATTGATTTCTTTAGGTTCCTAGGGGGCTTTTTTTGTCATTTTGGTTGATTCTTTCTCTTTTATAGAAATTATTTTCTTTATTATTCTTTGGAAACATAGCTTTTCTTGTTTATTTCTTTTCTATTGCTGTTATTTTATATTAGGCTGTATTATAACCATGACTGGGTGGAGGAGGCCATATGAGCAACAGGTTTTTTAGAAGCTATAAAACTCTTATCACTGTTGACTGAATTTTAAAATCACGGTCACAATAGCAGTTTTATTTTTTAAAAATCTCTAAATTCCAATGAAATATATATTGAATTTCAGGTTACTTTACTAAGGGTATGTGTTTGTGTGCATGTGTTTATTTAGAAAGGGTTAATATTTTTTAACATTCCATCCTTTTTTTATACAAAATAACACAGCATTATCAACAATATTTGGCATTTTTTCAGAAAGTAGGAGTACAAATACTTAAAAACACGTACAATGAGAGATAGTCTTACAACATGATTCCTAGATAGATAATGACATTCAACATTTTTCTTGTTCTAATTACTTTTTCTACATTTTTGAAACTTTACCTCTTAAAAATTAATTACTTTTTGAATATATTCCTCTTTTCATATGCTGTGTCATTGTGTGGAGTTTTAAATTATGTGTGTGATAAAATATTAATTTGTAAAATCTCCCAGAAACCATTTTAAGATATTGAGTGAGGTTTAGAAAATCAAAGAAATGAAACTTTCCCTTAGGAGTACATTTAGAAAACATATTTCATTGGAATTACTGCAGTGTGAATCAGATAATAGAAAATTGCATGTGAATATTAAGTAACTGAACAAAATGCTCATGACTGTCCAAACATTTGCTACTTCCTTATGCCCTTGTCCAAACTTTACAATATAAGTGACTTGCTTAATTATAGATGAAATATTGATATCAAGTACAAAATTAAATAGAGAGTTTCGCAACATGGATTAAATAAACCATTAGTATAAATTATTTATGAATCTTTTATTCTATTTAAAATTATCAAGTGAAAAATAACTCAGTACTGAGTGTAATAATTACAATAGGTGCTTACATTTGTAGCAGTACTTCTGTGGGTAGATAACATTTTCTTGTGGATATGTGTGTTTCTTGTATAGACAAATCTTATTCTCTGACTAAATTATCTTTTTCCTAGGAATTAACAAGTATTGATAGCCTACTATGAGTCCAGACTTGTTCAAGTGCCAGCAATAAAGACTTGAGCACAGGGATCCTTTTCAGTCCAGTAGGAAAGCAGACAATGAAAGAACTCACAAGAAGTTCATTACATGCAAACAGATTCTATAAAAAAATCAGGTGGAACTCTGGAATGATTAGTAAGGTTAGAATAGCAAATCCTTTCTGAGTAGATGACACATTATGGAGAGCTGAAATTCAGGAGGAGCCTGTGCAGCGTTTTGAAATTGTTTTTCTAGACCTATGAGATATGCACGCTGAGCCAGATTAGAAGGGTTAGGAGATCAAAACAGTAAGTGAGCATTTTGCCATGAGTAAAATGAGATGCAGTATAAGTTATAACTTTAAATATCACTCTGGCCAATATGTGAAACTGAACTTAATTGGTAAATTACTGAAAATTCACAGGCAGTTAGACTAGCAATAAAATAGTCCAATTGATAAATGATGAAAGTTTGGCTTTATTTCCTACAAGTGAAGAAAAAATTAGGAATAATAGAGATTTTCTAGATTGATCAGAACTAGATCAAAGACTGTGAGTGATCAAGAAAAAACAGAAAACAAAGTCTCAGTGACATAATTTGATCAACTGGGTATACATATGTATAAATTCTTTTTTAATTTTTATTAATTTTAGTGTATTGTGCTTACATAAATTCAAGTGTCCCACCGAATATAATCTCCCTCTTCCCCACCTCTGTATTCTCCTTGATACCCCCTTTGACACCTCCCCCCAAAGCCCTTCCCCCTTCCATTCAGGATTTGCTGTCCTGCTGTCTATAACACAGTGTTCTGTTTATATAATTTCACTAATCTCTTTCCCTTCTCTGATCCTATCATCTCCCCTTTTCATCTGACTGCTTTTGCTCTGGTTCCTTGGATCCCATCCATTGCCTCTATTCCGTTCCTCAGTTCACATTGTTTATTAAATTCCTCATATGAGTTAAGACATATGATATTTTTCTTTCTCTGCCTGGCTGATTTCACTTAGCAAAATAGTCTCCAGGTCCATCCATGTTGTCACAAAAGGTAAGATTTCCTTTTTCACAGCCACATAGTATTTCATTGTGAATATGAACCATTGCTTTTTAATCCACTCATCCACTGATGGACACTTGGGCTATTTCCAGATCTTGGCTATTGTAAAAAATGCTGAAATAAATGGGGGGAGGGTGCATTTCTTCTTTTGTTTCAGTGATTTGGTATTTTTTAGAATATATTTCTAAAAGTGGGATAGTTGGGTCAAAAGGCATTTCCATTTTTAATTTTTTGAGGAATCTCCATACTGTTTTTCACAGTGGCTGCACCAATTTGCATTCAAATCAGCAGTGCAGGAGGTTTCCCTTTTCTCCACACCCTCGCCAGCACTTATTATTCTTTTATTGTTAATGAGTGCCATTCTGATAGGTGTGAGGTGGTGTCTCATTGTGGTTTTAATTTGCATTTCTTTCATGATTAGTGATATTGAACATTTTTTTATATGCCTATTGGCCATCTGTATGTCCTCTTTGGAGAAGTGTCTATTCAGTTCTTTGGCCCATTTTTTGATTGGGTTGTTTACTTTTCTGATTTTGAGTTTTACAAGTTCTTTATAAATTTTGGTTATTAACCCCTTATCATACTTATTGTCAAATATGTTCTCCCATTGTGTGGCTTGTCTTTTTATTTTGTTCATATTGTCTTTAGCTGTGCCAAAACTTTTTAGCTTGATATAGTCCCATTTGATCATCCTATTTTTTATTTCACTTGTCCTTGGAGATAAATCAGCAAATATATTGGTGCGAGAGATGTCGGAGAGCTTACTGCTTATATTTTCTTCCAAGATTCTTATGGTTTCACAACTTACATTTAAATTTTTTCTCTATTTTGAGTTTATTTTTGTGTATGGTGTAAGTTGGTAGTCTAGTTTTATTTTCTTTCAAGTACCTTTCCAATTTTCCAAACTCATTTGTTAAAGAGACTGTCTTTATTTTATTGTATGCTTTTACCTCCTTTGTCAAATATTAATTGTCCATATAGGTGTGGGTTTATTTCTGAGTTCTCTGTTCTGTTCCATTGATCTATATGCCTGTTCTTAATCCAGTACCAAGTTGTTTTTAGTATAATGGCCTTGTAGTATATAACTTGATATCAGAAAGTGTGATACCACCCACTATATTCTTCATTTTTAAGATTGCAAATGCTATTCATATTCTTTTTTGGTTCCATATAAATTTTTGGAATATTTGTTCTATGTCTTTGAAGTATGCCATTGGTATTTTAAAAGAAATTGCATTTAATATATAGATTGCTTTTGGTAATATAGACATTTTAATGATGTTTATTCTTCCTATCCATAAACATGTTATATGCTTCCACTTGTTTGTGTCTTCTTTGATTTCTTTTATCAATCTTTTATAATTTCTCTAATACAAGTCTTTAACCTTCTTGATTAAATTTACTTCTGGGTACTTTATTTTGTTGTTGTTGCAATAGTGAAGGGGATTGTTTCCTTAATTTCTCTTTCAGAAAGATCATTGTTGGTGTACAAATATGCCACTAATTTCTAAATATTAATTTTATATCCTGCCACCTTGCTGAAAATTTATCAGGTTCAGTAGTTTTGTTTTTTTTTTTTTTTTTACTGAGTTTTTAAGCTTTTCTTTGTATAGTATCATGTCATCAGTAAATAATGATAGTTTTACTTTTTCTTTTCCAATTTTGATGCATTTTATTTATTGTTTTTGTGTGATTGCTGTGCTTAGGACTTCCCGAACTATGTTGAATAAGAGTGGTGAAAGGGGGCACCTGTGTCTTGCTCCTGATCTTAAGGGGACTGCTTTTAATTTTTGCCCATTGAGTATGATGTTGGTCGTGGGTTTGTCATATGGCTTTTATCTTGTTGAGGTATGTTCTCTGTATTCTCACTTTGATGAGCATTTTGATCATAAATGGGTGCTGGATTTTATCAAATGCTTTTTTGTGTCTATTAATATTATCATGTGATTTTTCTCTTTCCTTTTGTTAATTTGATAAATCACATTGATTGTTTTGTAAAATCTGTACTATCCTTGCCTCTCCAGAATAAATCCCACTTGAGTATGATTTATGATTTTTTTCATCTATTGCTGGATCTGGTTTGCTAATATTTTGTTGAGAATTTTAGCATCTTAGTTCATCAGGGATATTGGCTTATAGTTTTCTTTCTTTGTGGTGCCTTTGCCTGGTTTTGGAATGAGGATTACACTCACCTTATAAAAGGAGCTTGGACATGTTTCTTCCTCTTGAATTTTTTCAAATAGCTTAAGAAGAATAGGAGTTAGTTCTTCTTTGAATATTTGGTAAAATTCACCTGTGAAGCCATCTGACCCAGGACTTTTGTTTGTTGTAGTTTTTTTTATATAACTATTTCTATCTCATTTGTTGTAATCGGTCTATTTAGGTTTTCTGATTCTTCTAGATTGATTTTTGAAAGATTATATTTCAAGGAATTTGTCCATTTTGCCTAGGTTGTTTTATTTATTGGCATACTATTTTTAATAGTATTTTCTTAAAATCCTTTGTATTTCTACTGTGTCAGTTGTTCCTTCTACACTCTCATTTCTAATATTATTTATTTAAATTCTGTCTTTTTTTTTTTTCTTGATGAGTATGGATGAAGGTTCATCAATCTTGTTTACCTTTTTAAAGATCCTGCTCTTGGTTTTATTGATCTTTTATATTCTTTTTTTAGCCTCTATGTAATTTATTTCCACTCTGATCTTTATTATTTTCTTCCTTCTACTTCATCTGGGCTTTGTTTGTTGTTCTTTTTCTAGTTCTTTTATATGTATGGTTAGGTTGTTATTTTGGGCTTTATCTTGCTTCTCAAGGTCTGCCTATAATGCCATGAACTTCCCTTTCAGAACTGCTTTTGCTGTGTCCCAAAAATTTTGAGTTCTTGTATGTTCATTTTTATTTGTTGCAAGAAAAATTTTTATTTCTTTTTTGATGTCATTGTTAACCTATTCATTATTTAATAACATGCTGTTTATTCTCCCAGTAGTAGAATATTTTTCAGTTTTTCTATTGTAGTTGACTTTTAGTTTCATGCCATTGTGATCCGAGAAGATACTTGGCATGATTTCAGTATTCTTAAATGTATTGATTCTTATTTTGTGTCCTAGCATATGGTCTATCTTAGAGAATGTACCATGAGCACTTAAAAAGAATGTATATTATGCTGCTTTAGGGTGAAAGTTTCTGAAGATATTTATTAAATTTGGTTGATCTAGTGTGTCCTTAAGGCTGCTGTTTCTTTATTAATTCTCTTTCTTGGGATCTATCCATTGATGTTAGTGGGGTATTAAAATCCCCTGCTATTATAGTATTGCTGTTGATCTTGCCCTTTATGTTCATCAAAATCTGCTTTAAAAATTTTGGTGTTCCTATATTAGATGCATAGATGTTTATAATGGTTATATCTTTCTGTTGGATTTCTCCTTTTATTGTTATGCAGTGACCTTCTTTATCTCTTACTATAACCTTTGTTTTAAAGGCTATTTTGTCAGATATAAGTACTGCTACCCCGGCTTTTTTTTCATTTCCATTTGCATGAAATATTTTTTTCATTCATTCACTTTCAGTCTGTGTGTTTCTTTTGTTTTGAGGTGGGTCTCTTATAGACAGCATATGTATGGGTCTTATATTCTTATCCATTCAGCTACCCATTGTCTTTTGATTGGAGCATTTAATTCATTTATAATAAGGTAATTGTTGATATGTAGTTGTTTATTGCCATTTTATTCTTTAAATCTACATTCTTTTTTTTCTAAGTTTTTTCCCCCCTTTGTTCTGTTTACAACAGGCCCCATAACATTTCCTGCAGCATTGGTTTGGTTTTAATGAGTTCCTAGAGATTTTTTTCTTTTTTTTTTTTTTTGGTCTGGGAAACTTTTTATGTCCCTTTCAATATTTTTTTTTCTTTTCTTTCTTTCTTTTTTTTCTTTTTTTTTTTTTTTTTTTTTTTTTTACAGGGATAGAGAGAGAGTCAGAGAGAGGGATAAATAGGCATAGACAGACAGGAATAGAGAGAGATGAGAAGCATCAATTATTAGTTTTTTGTTGCCATTGCGATACATTAGTTATTCATTGATTGCTTTCTCACATGTGCCTTGACTGCGGGCCTTCAGTAGACTGAGCCACCCCTTGCTGGAGCCAGCAACCTTGGGTCCAAGCTGGCGAGCTTTTGCTCAAGCCTGATGGGCCAGCGCTCAAGCTGGAGACCTCGGGGTCTTGAACCTGGGTTTTTCGCATCCCAGTCTGATGCTCTATCCACTGTGCCACCACCTGGTCAGGCTCTCCTTCAATTTTTAATGATAAACTTGTTTTATAAAGAAGTCTTGGTTGTAAGCTCTTGTTTTGCATTACTTGGTTTCTAACCATTCCTTTTAGCCTCAAGAGTTTCTGTTCAGAAGTTAGATGTCATCCTTGTAGGGGTTCCTCTATAGGTAATGGACTGCTTTTCTTGTGCAGCTTTTACTACTTTATTTTATCTCTTAATATTGGTATTTTAATTATGATGTGTCTTAGTGCCGGCCTCTTTGGTTCCTCTTTAATGGGACTCTCTGTGCTTCTTGAACTTTTGTGACTTTTTCCTTCATCAATTTAGGGAAATTTCAGCTATGGTTTCTTCAATCAGGTTCTCTATTCCTTGTTCTTTCTTTTCTCCTTCAGAAAGCCCTATGATGCAGATGCTGTTTATCTTCATGTGTCATAGAGCTCTCTTAGAGTGTCCTCAGACTTTTTGAGCCTGTTTTGTTTTTGCTGCTCTGCTTCCGTGCTTTCATTTATTTTGTCCTCTAATTGCTGATTTTGCTTCATTCAGCCTACTTTTAATTCCTTATACTGTAGTCTTCATTTCTGATATTGTATTTTTCATTTCAGACTGGTTCATTTTTATGATTTCAATGTCCTTTTTGATGCTAGATATCTCTTTATTTATGTGCTCATTATGTCCATCCATTGTTGCTCTAAGATCTTTGAGCATTCTAATAATCATTATTTTGAACTCTCCATCTAGTAATTTGCTTTTTTCCATCTCATTCAGTTTTTATTCTGGGGATTTCTCTTGTTGATTCATTTGGATTGCATTTCTCTGTCTTCTCATTTTGTCTGTGTATAGACTCCTCCTTTGGGTGTGTTGTTTGTGTAGCTAGCTAAGTCTATGGTTGGTATTGTCTGCCTCCAATTTTCAGTGTGTTTTTTCTAGATCTTCTTGGGCTGGCATCACCTGTTGTTTATAATTCACTGTAAGCTACTTGTCTGCTGTCACTAACTGTTATTTGTGTCAGCGTTTTCTATATCTTAGCTGGGTCCAGTGTGAGGAGCCCATCCTTAAGATGCCACTCTAACAAGAGTTGTTTGGTCCTGAATACATGCTCTCCATATCAGGCCTCTTGTGTGCCTGCCCTGGACCTCCCTGGCTGGAACCTGATGCAGATCAGTTGGAGTCACTGCCTATGACTGGCCCTTATCATCCTTTTTGGAGCTACAGGTAATCCAGTTCTTGTGGTTACCTCTGTTGGGCCCAGGTGCCATTTTAAATATCACCTGCATTTCTAGAATAGCTTTTATCTACTCTTGGCCTGGGGGAAGTTTGTTTAAAAGTTCAAGTTTCTCTAAGATATGCTTTCTGCCACCTCTTATTGGTAGCTACTTGTTTGGCTCAGTACTGTAATTCAGAGATTAGGTATGATATTGGATATGGCTTGTCCCTTAGCCTCAGGTGTCATTCTGTCCAGACATTTTTTTTTTCTTTTTTATCCCTCAGAAGGGTGTGGCCACAGGAGTTCAGTACGTGTGACCTCTGTGTTCCTAATGTGTGGTCTGTCCACCAGCCCACCACCACCACTGCCGCCCGTCAGGTGTTCAGGCTCTGGTCCCACCACTGCAACCGCTGTGGCTTCTGCTGCTGTAGGTGGGCTTGTGCTCACTTATGAGTGCCATCCCACCACTGCCAGCCCACCTGTCCTTGGGCAAGTACTCAACAGTATGGGGGGCTAGTGTACCTCAGACCTCAGCACTCAAAACCTGTGTCCCTGATGCACCCCCTGCTTCTAAGTGTTTCTCTACACTAACTGAAACAGGAGAGCCTCTGGTTGGTGGGGTAATTTTTCCCTTTGCTGGTGTTGCTGCTTTTAGGAAAAATGGTCACTTTAGATTTGGGGAGTAACTCAACCCAGGGGTTAGGGTGGCTGTTTCTCAAAGTGTCTTTCTCTGTACCTCTGAGATTACAGTCTCTTCTGGCAACTCCAGTCTTCTCAGCACTCCCCACTCCTAGAGCCCTGGGTAAGTGGCTGTGAACAAGGTTTTTCTAAGGGATCTCTTTAAGATAGACCCTGGATCTGAGAGTTCTGTCTCCTTCTCGCAAACAGTATCCTGACTCTTTTCTCAGCTAAATACCATCTGTCCACCACTTCAAGTCTCTAGGCTGAGGCTCTGGTCCTGAGACTGAGGACTCAGAACTCTCTGGGCAACCCACCCTGCCATGAGATCCCTCCAGGCCACTGCTTGCTCCTGGGAGTGGGGCAGCCCTTTTCATGTCTCCGCCTTTCCTACCAGTCTCAGTGTGGTTTCTTTCCTTGGTTATAGAACCCTCTTAGTTTAGTCCAAAGTTGATTTTTCAAGCTGACTGTTCTTAAAATTAAGTTGTAATCACTTTGGTTCTCGGAGTTGGGAGTTGAAATGTCTGCCTACTCCATCCCCATCTTGCCGCTTGTATAAATTCTTTATAAAGTCTGAAATATTTATGTTTGCAAATGAACATTTAGAAATCATATTGAGGAGACAGAATAGCAATAAAGACCTATTTAACCACCCTAATATCATGCATAAATTTTGACTTAAGAAAAAATTTTCTTTGAAATGTATTAGTTATATAATTTGGGGGAATTTAGTCAAATTCTATAAGTTTTATATTCCTTGACTAAAATAAATATACCTAGCTTATAAATTTGTGAAATGAATTACATGACAAATGAATTATATACATGATATTCTTCATCTATTAATTATATTATTTTTTTACCATATTATATAAGCATAAATACAGAGGTTGGCAAAAGTAGGTTTATAGTTGTGAATATGCAAAAGAGTTTTTTCTTGTATGATTTGTTTATTATTGTATTCTTTATTTTGTATTATAACTGTAAACCTACTTTTGCCCACCCTGTGTATTTTACATCAGAAATCCCACTAAACAATTAGCATAATATTTGTTAAGACTTTATTCATTTTAGAGACAACAGAGAGAGAGAGAGAAAATAAAGATTGGGGAGAGCAGTAAGCATCTACTCCCACATGTGCATTGACCAGGCAAGCCCATGGTTTTGAACCGGTAACCTCAGCATTCCAGACCAATGCTTTATCTATTATACCACTACAATAGTTTTTTTTTAATAAATATCTCCAAAATATTATTTCAAGACAACAGTAGTAAACTGTGTGAAAAATTTTGAAAACATGTCTCATATAATTGTCCCCATTTTTTCCATAATTTTACTATCAATTTTTTTTTTGGAAAATGTAAGTAAATTCAAGAGATTCTTAACCCAAAACTAAGTTTGAATAAAGAATAAGAATTGTTGTCTGGATGGATGTAATGACTAAAAAAAGAAAGATAACCTCATTTTATCAGACTAAGTAATAAAATATTTGTTCAATTTTATGGTTTCTGTATCTTTACTTGATTTTAAAAAAATTATTGGGGTGACATTGACTAATAAGAGTATATATGTTTCAAATTTACAATTTTATGATCCATCATCTGTATATTGCATTGTATGTCCACAAAATCTAATGTTTTTCCACCATCTTTTATTTGACCCTTTTACCCTTTACTATTTCCCCACCCCTGTTTGCTCTGGTAACCACAATACTGTTGTCTGTGTTTATGAGTTTCTGTTCTTTTGTTTGTTCATTTGTCATTTGTTGCTTTCAGTTTTATATTCCACATATGAGTAAATCATATGGCTCTGTGACTTATTTTGGAAAGCATGATTTTCTCAAAATTCATTCATGTTGTCGCAAATGGAAGAATTTTATCTTTTCTTATGGCTGAGTAATATTCTATTTAATATATAAACCACATCTTTTTCATCTAATCATTTATGAAAGGATACTTTGGTTGTTTCATGCCTTTTCTTGTTTTAAAAAATTAGAGGTTTATAGGGAAGCTGTGTTGGTCAGTAAGAAGGACAAAGAGATTTGTTAGTTTTTACACCTTGACTATGATGAATCGACATAGCAATATTGTAGAAGTAGTTGGAGGTATAAGACTGGAGACCTGATTGAGTAGTGAAGTTTAAATTTGATATTTGGCTCACGGAATTGTTAAGAGTGTTGAGTAATTAAATCCCAGCTCTAATATTTGCTAAAATTTAGGTTACTTTCATTTCTTCCACCAAAAAAAAAAAAACCCTCTGTAAATCAGCTAGCAAACATATACAAATGACTTATTTTAAAACTTAACAATAGTTAATTTAATAAACAATTTAATTTTAGATTTACAACCATTACAAAAAAAAATCATTTACCTTATACCATAATGTGTTTATTTGCTGTCAACATATCCTGCCAGGCATTCCTAAAATTTTTTTTCCTGTATTTTGTTTTTAATTATTTTGCTCCTTGATCCTATTTACAAATAAGTCATTTCTTTATGGAATAGACAATGGTCATTAGTCTATCTCTCTGGACATGTTAGAATAAAAAATTTAGCCTTTTTTTAGGTAGTGGCCTCATCTGACTTATGCAAGAAAGTAAATCTAGCTCAATGGCTATCAGGTTGAAGTTGTTTGATACATATTTGCTGAATAAGTTGATGAATAAATGAATGAGTTTCATATATCTGGGTAAAATGAACCACCAAACACAGGTGACATTCTCTAGCTTTCTATCTTGCAATAACCTTTATATCTACTTTATTTCAGCGACTTTTGCTCTTGTCACATTTTTACAACTCGTTAAAATTTTAAATTTGTATGACATTACTGGTACTAAATCCAAAAGATTGAAACCTAATAGAAGTTAATGGAAAGCAGGATAAATAAATATACTTTCACATTAAATTCTGTATTTATATCTAAACAAAAAATAACATTTACTGGCTATTTTCATTAAGATCTATATTTTTAGAAACCAATATTTTCTTCTATAAGCCACTATAATATAAGAATTTCATTATGAATACATGTAATTTGATTAGGAATATTCTATAAGAACAGAAATAATGTTATATAAATTTATGAGGAAATTTTACATATGTAATGCATCTTTTTACAAAAATTGATGTTAATTTGTAAGTTTTTGGCAAATATTACTTACATGAACATGATCACCCTGTAGGTATAATACCTACACTGATATACACAAATAGGTAGATGAGTAGATATTATTACTTTATTTTAATTTTATTCATTTTAGGCTGTGGCCATTACTTAATTATTAAATATAAAATTAAACATCTCTCCTGATGTATGAGTATAAACTTGCATTAAATTACAGCATGTTGTGTATTTTCTGGGCAGGGTTTTTGTGTTACCTGTGTTTGAAGGAGGCCTTGTTTTATTAAAATTAGATAATTTTGCTTGACAGTTACTCTTTCTGAGGAGACAGTTACTTGTCTCAAATGAGAAAAACAATTTCAATCTTATGCACTATTTGAAAGGGTATAAGGATGAACAAAAAGCATGTAATTAAGGATATGTATTCAGAGCTCAAATATTAGGACCTATTTATACTATTAAACAGATCTATTATTTATTGAATGACTCTGAATGTTTTGTCCCATATTATTTCTATTTCTAACATCTACCCTCAACTAATCCCATTTTACAAAAAAAGAAATTAAGGGTCAGAGAGACTGAGGGACTTTTAGTGGCTGTATTAAGTAGTTTGATTTGAATCACAGAATTGTTATTTTTTCTCTGTAGTATATCTGCATATATTGTTTCACTTTTTTATTCTAGCTTGGGCTTGACTAATCCATTCCCACCACTTCCTCTAGTAATTTATTCCTTTTGCTCTTGTATTGCTGTTTTCTTTCTTTTCTTTTTTAATTTTTTTACAGGGACAGAGAGAGGGATAGACAGACAGGAATGGAGAGAGATGAGAAGCAGCAATCATCAGTTTTTCATTGTGACACCTTAGTTGTTCACTGATTGTTTTCTCATATGTGCCTTGACCACGGGCCTTCAGCAGGCCAAGTAACCCCTTGCTCAAGCGAGCCAGTGACCTTGGGTTCAAGCTGGTGAGCTTTCCGCTCAAGCTGATGACCTCAGAGTCTCAAACCTGGATCCTCTGCATCCCAGTCTGACACTCTATCCACTGTGCCACCGCCTGGTCAGGCTGTATTTCTGTTTACAACTTTCCTCCTTCTAAGTGTTTTCTTCTTTATGTAGACTTAAATTAATTTTATACTTTATCATCAATTTTGTATCGTTTGACAGGAAGTTATATTGAATTCAGAAAAAAAAAAAGCAGAAAAAATAATAAAAAGGCAAACAGAAATATTTTAATATTCATTTATTTAATTCTTAATTTTCTGTTTCTTTGATCTTTGCATTAGTTCTTCCTTCAAGCACAGAGATGCTGCATTGTTTGGGTGAAGTGGGCATGCTGTGATGAGTGAGTTTTCTGTGGTTTGCTTAATTGCTTTTTTATGCTAGCTGCCATGCTTTTCCCTTTTGTGAATCTGCTAATCTTACCTTTGACAATATAAGGCTCCCGGAAATGTTCTCTGCTTCTGTCACATAACAGTATGAAAATATAATCTCTTGTCTGTTGAATATGACCATTTGATAGACTGAATCTCTGAATAATATTTTATTAATAGAATTTAAACTAAATTATATCACAGATAATTTCATTAATCACTTAGAAATGACAACTATAGGTCTGCATATATTTTAAGAAATAATAAAAGGCTATGTGTTATCACAGGATTACTATTCTAGTTTATAGTAGATATTAATGCATTGCAGAAACTAACATTGTAGAAAGATCTTCATAAATTTAGAGATATTATATGTTTGGTTGTATTTTATTAAAAAGTATTAGTTATTGAACAAATAGACTCAAATTTCCTATGTTACCAAATTTAAATATGTACTGTCCAGTATGGCAATATATAGCATGGTAGTAGGCACATAATTGAAATGTGGCTAGTGCAACTGAGATACTGGATTAACTTTATTTAACTTAATTTAAAGTTTAATGTATAAACTGAGATATTAGAAAACATTTTTGTTAACGCAACTGTATTATTTTCCTAGGAACTTATTTCACCTTAGTGCTGAAAATTTAGTGTTTAAAATGGTATGTGTTATCAATTTAAAATGTACATAGATCTTGAATTCTTAGTATAAAAACCAAATGTAAAATATCTCATTAACAATTTTTATTTTGACCATATAGTAGAATGATAATGTTTTAAATATTGTTAAAATAAAATGTACACAGTATCCCAATTAATTTCATCTCTTTTACTTTTACGATGTGGCTACTAGAAAATTTAAAATGATAAATGTGGCTTCCATAATCTTCTATCTGATAGAAATTGTACCATCAGTGACATAAAGGAACAATTGATAAACTATCTCCCAACTTAACTTCAGTCAGAATTTTCAGGGTTACAAATGTACACAAAAAGTTAATCTGTGAAAATTATCTTTTGGCATCACTCTATGCTCAGAATTAACCCCCCAAATTAAAACTCTATAGTCAAACAAAAAGTAAACCTTAATAACCATTTTCCTCCGGAGTCTTTCCTGCTTTATATAGCTGAATAGTAATCCAAGCTTGATAAGCATGGGTTAAGCACACCATACTGGTGCCCAGATTTAGAAGCAAGTACAAGCACCCACCCCACAGATGTAGAGGTTGTTTGGCTTCTTCTTTTGTGACTGAAACAGAGAGAAGGACATATAAGGACAGACAGACAAGAAGGGAGAGAGATAAAAAGCATCAATTCTCCTTTGCGGTAATTTAGTTGTTCATCAATTGCTTTCTCTTATGTGTCTTGACCAGGGCAGGAAGGGGGGGCAGCTACAGCAAACCCAGTAACCCCTTGCTCAAGCTAGCAAACTTGAGATCAGGCTGTTGAGACTTGTTCAAACCAGATGAGCCCACTCTCAAGCTGACTACTTCAGGGTGTCGAAACTGGGTCTTCTGTGTCCCAGTCCAATGCGCTATCCACTGCGTCATTGCCTGGTCAGGTTCTTTAGCTTCTTAGTTGAAATAATGCATGAAAAAATTTAATTATTAATGGAAAAATAATTGTATTTAGATATTCACTGAAGTGTCAGAAATAAATTTGTATGTTTCATAACATATCTTTATCTAAATTTATTATAAAACTATAAGATATTGCAATAAATAAAAAGCAATATGTTATTCTCAAGTTGGAAATTATTTTAAAATATATGATGATGGCTTTATATTCATATTTTAAAAGAAAATTCAGTACATCTCAATTATGTTTAATGAATGGGTAAGGTAAGGTAATCTATTAGACTTTATCCACTTTAATAAGTTTGCGGATAAAATAATATGCACTTATGACAAATTTTTGATGAGATAGTAACCTTTATATTTTAATATCTTTATATTAATCAGCATTTTTATGATCCATTTCTTAACTATTAATTTCATTAAATAGATATCACTGAGACACACTAGAAAATAAGAATCATAGGCAAGGAGTGATTTTGGGTGTGGGCTTTATGAACATGACCATACTATCATTTCACCTTAAAGCATAAAAAACTTAATTTTTTTGCTATAAATGCTGCAAAACTAAACTTTAAATAGATTGTAACTTTAATATAACAAATGATATTTTATTTTGACCAGAGTTGCAATGTGTAAATCTAAACACTCTACTAAATTCTCAGGTTTAATAATTTGGTTACTTATGGTTACAATAAATCAACTTAGTTACTATATTAGGATATGAGTGAATTGAAATGAGCTGAGAAGAGGAAAGACAAAAATGCTCAGCCCACCTTGGGATAGAACATCCTTCAGTAGTAAAGACCTTCTGTTCACTTTTGCTATGTCACTGCACCTTGTTTTAGTCAATGTACATTCTTCTGAAGCATGCTATATAGTTTAATAAGTAAATTATTGAGCAGATAAAAATGGGGCATATCTAATTTACCTACTGAAAAAAGATTCAATTTTATTTTATGTTCAGTTAATTCTATTCGGGTGACATTGGTTAATATGATTATATAGATTTCAAGTGTACATTTCTATAATACATGATCTTTAATATTGCATTGTGTGCCCATCACCCAAATTTAATAAATATATAGAAGTGTACAGAATATAAGTTGTCAAATAATTACTAGGGTAAACTATCTCTATGCAATGTCACTAATAATTTTTGCCTATTTAGTTCCTTGATTATGTTAACACAAAATGGTGAGGCCCATTAGCTCTAATGTGCATATATGTGTGTTTGTATGTATGTTTAAGATTTCTATGACTACATGGATACTATTCTTGTTGGTGTTTATGATAAAAATATTCAATGTGATGCCTCTATATCTGTTGAGAATAATATATCAAATGGCAGGCATATGTTACTGGTATATTTAATATGTTACTGATAATTTAACTTGCTGTTGCAAGTAGAATGTGGTATCAAAGTAATTAGAAATCAGAAAAGTCCTGAGCCAACATTGACTAGGTTCACTAACTTATAATTGGAGTGGTTTGTTGTTACTTATTTTGTAAATGCAAATATGTTGTCATTATGAATTTTTTGCACCCTCCCTTTGAATAATGCAATCTATCATATCACTGTATTTTTCACTATAAATAAAGTCAGTGTGGTAGTTGAAAACAAGTACACTAGAATTAGACCCATGTTCAAGTCTGGCCTTCATCACTTATAAGACATATGTTCTTGGACATGTTACTTGATTTCTCATGACTTATAAAAAGAGAAAACAATATTTACTATCTCTTTATTTATATAAAGAATAATGAAGTGTGAGGAAATTTAGTTATAGCATTTAAATATACAAAAAAAATGAGTTCTCAAGCACATAAAACATAAAAGAAAATAAAAGTTCTTGATATTAAAGAAATAGAGACAAGCTATATTGTGAAATCATAAATAATCATTTCAATGTAAAAACTTTGTATTTTTAAATAAAATTCTTTTTGTTTAACATTGTTAAAATGTTCCAATCACCTGTTCTGAGAAGTCATAGTTTCCTTTTCTGCTTTCTTTAACTTTTTTCCCAACATATTTGATCAATCAATAAGTCAATAACTATTAATCTAATACCACCCTACCCATCACTGAGTTGTGTTGAGGAAGTGTACAAAAGGAGGAAATGAATACAAATTATAATTTCTGTATATTATGTGGTTATTTTCTGCTCTCAAGAGAATGTTATTTTTTCTGTAAAAATGTTTTGACAAATACAAATATTATATTTTTCTATAATAATATTTATTATGGTTTTGGAAATTAAATAGATAGGAGGTGGTTTAGATTATAGACTAGTGGCACTTTCATTTGGAGACTAAATATTTTAGATATTTGTTCATTACTATGATAACAATTAGTAGGTTTTGTTACTCTCTCTCCTTAAACATTGATATAGTTCTGCATTCTGCAACGGCGCAGAGATTTGAAAAGATAGTGGTTATAAATAAAACAATGTTTTTTGGAAACTGGTTATAAAAAATGGCTTCATAATGGAGAGTTTATAAATTCAACTTTCCTCCTTTTATAAGTTAGAAGAGAAAACCTAACAGAGAATTTCAGGGTTTTACTCATTGATGTGATAAACCAAACTGTAAAATTATTATTTGTGATGGATATAGATTTTCAATTAATCAATTTATTATTATTATTATTATTATTATTATTATTTTGTATTTTTCTGAAGTGAGAAGCTGGGAGGCTGAGAGACAGACTCCCGTATGTGCCCGACCTGGATCCACCTGGCAAGCCTAACAAGGGGCGATGCTCTGCCTATCTGGGGCATTGCTCCATTGCAAAAAGCCATTCTAGCTCCTGAGGTGGAGACCATGGAGCCATCCTCATCACTTGGGCCAATTTGCTCCAATGTAGCCTTGGCTGTGGAAGGGAAAGAGAGAGAGAGAGAGAGAGAGAGAGAGAGAGAGAGAGAGAGAAAGGAGAGGGAAGAAGCAGATGGACACTTCTCCAGTGTGGCCTGGCCAGGAATCAAACCCGGGACTTCCATAGCCGGGCTGATGCTCAACCACTAACCAGCCGGCCAGGGCCTGTGATGAATTTAAATGTGCTTATCCTCCTACTCAATTTTAAATAATGCAAATCTCTATAAGTTGATACAAATTGATTAAATTTATGAAATTAGGTAGTGAAAATTTAACAGCTCATTATATTTTATATTAAGATATTAAAGATGAAATATACATAATGATAATGACTAGAATAATATTAAGAGCTACATACACTTATAAAGCTCATTTGTGTGTCTGAACTATTTTAATTATATTATACATATTGACTCATTTTTTTCCTTATAATTCTATGATGTAGTAACTATTACTATTTCTATTTCTTAGATAAAACCATAAAGTAAATGCAGACAATCTGGCTTCAAAGTCTATTCTCTCAACTACCACATGATTCATAATCTGCCTATAGTATGCGAATGCCTTGATCATATGTGAGATAGAATCATACAGAAGATTATGGCAGAGCTAGCAAGATCTGCATAGGGGACGAAATCATCACATATCTTCTCATTTATGGTTATCACTGCCTATAATGACTACAACTAAAATGGTGTCCCACAAAGCCAAAATGGTTTACCTTCTGGTCCTTTACAGGAAAAATTAGCTGACTCTTGGATTGGAAGATTCAAAGCAGAAACAATTAAATGTCCAACTGATACAAAAAAGATATAAGACTTCTGAAATGCCAAAGCATTTATTGTATGAGTAAGGTTAATGAGTAAGTAGTAGTAGGCATACCCCAGAAAACATAATTTAGAATTTTTGTCTTCTCTATAAGTAAAGGAGCCTGACCAGGCAGTGGCACAGTAGATAGAGCATTGGACTGGGATGCGAAAGACCCAGGTTCGAGACCCCGAGGTTGCCAGCTTGAGCGCAGTCTCATCTGGTTCGAGCAAATATCAACAGCTTGAGTCCAAGGTCGCTGGCTCGAGCAAGGGGTCACTCAGTCTGCTGTAGCCCCCTGGTCAAGGCACATATGAGAAAACAATCAATGAATAACTAAGGTGCTGCAACGAAGAATTGATGCTTCTCATTTCTCTCCGTTCCTGTCTGTCTGTCCCTATCTGTCCCTCTGTCTGACTTTGTCTGTCACACAGACACACACACACACACACACACACACACACATATATGTAAAGGAAAATATTAGGGCAACTGAAGCTTTCTATAATGTGTAAAATGTCAAAGTGAAAGTCAGGATTCTTAAATAAGAATGTTCAGCAACTATATTATATACCATTTGTTTATAATGTCAAATTGTTGAAAACAAATCGAATGTTATATGTAGAAGATTAGTTATATGTAGTAGGTTATATACAAAAATGAGATCCAAGCTCTTCTACTCATTACCTATGTGGCCTTGGACATGTCATTTTAGCTCCTTGTGCTTTTGTTTTCTTCTGTATAAAGAGAGGTAAGTAGATATATTAATAACTTAATCATATGGCTTTTGTGATCCAAAAATAGTAATTCTCATGCTTTCTCTGATTGTGAACCATTTTCAAAACATACAAGTTAAAATTGAAGCCAAAATAACCTATTTATTTCTGACACAAGTGACAGTACAAAATGGGGTTAATTTCTGTAGTCCAATTCAGAGAGACTTGTCAATTATGTGGTAATTCTCAATAGTTTCTCAATGGGGGACAGTACACTCAACCCTAGACTGATGGTATAACTGATAAAAACAGAAAGATGCTCACTCCTGTCCAGCTAGCTCCAAGAAGAAAGAGGTAAGTATAGACCAACTTACACAGATAGATATATTACATCTCCTTTTGGGGGGATGAATGGATGATGAACAAAGGCAGTTCAAATAAAACTCTCTTGTCCTAAAAGGAAAATGATAGATTCAGACATACACATATGTGTATAATTTATTTTTTTAGGTTATATGTAAAAATAGTAATTATAAAATAAGTGAGATTTTTATTTTTTTCTATTTAATATTTTTCTGTATTTTTAACTAATAAAGTGTGTTATTTTTACAATTAAAAACAAAACTCAACTTTTTCTTTTGAAAAATTATTTGCACAGATTAGCATATATGATCTATGCATATATTTACAGTTTTTGTTACATTTCTATAATGTTACATTTTTGCAAAGTATTATAATGTCTTTGTTTCATGCTATGGGATAGAGTTGCATGTACACACGTACAGACACATATATCATAAAAAAGCTGGAGAGAGAAGAAAATAATCTCTGTTTTTCTAAAATATCCACTCTTAATCTTTTCAGTTATCGCTGGTTTGATCAGGTGATTGTTAGCAGGAATAACGTTTGAAAAACCCTGTGAGCCACAGAATTTTCCCATCTGTATTAGCAAAGAAAGTAGAAGCATGGATGATTATGCTGCTTCTTCTGCAAAGCCCAAGATCCTAGTTAGCCTCAAGATTGTCAAAAGCCTGCCAGCTTAGCCTAAAGAGGTTCCAGAATCCTCATGGTCACACAGTGCTTGTTATGAAGGTTTTAGAAATCATTCAACCGTAGTTTTTTGGACGAGGTGTGAGTTCTGAAGCTGAGAATTCTTAGATCAGGATTTTTCAGAACAACCAAGGAGGGTCCTAGATTTTTCTCAAGGGTCTTTGCATTTGTTCCCTCTATCAGGTTTGCTCATAACACTCTATGTGATTTCTTTAGTTTATAAATGACTATAGCATATAATATAGGAAATTTGGTGTTTTCTGCACTTTTGGATTCAATACAAAAAAAAGACCTTTATAGAAAAATATTAAATCACACATAACAAAGAATAATTTCATTTAATATGGTGAAAAAATAATATAAAAATGTATACAGCTTTTGACAGTTCTCTTCATAATAATAGGTTTCTTAGTTTTAAATAATTTTAATATTAAAAATATTGCTAAAAAATTTTAATCAAAGAATTTATTCCCCAGATAATTGCTATTTAAATTTTGTACTATTTTTTGCTTAAATTTTGCATTTATTATCTCATAGATGAGTCTTTCCAGATGTTAGTATTATCTGTCATCTATATATTGATTTCTGTAACATAATTCTTTTGATAATGATGTTATTTTTCTTACCCTATCTGATCATGAAAACTCATTACCCTTTCTACACAGTTGTTAAACATTGTCATACTATCTACTCTGCTCACAAGTGTATTTCTGTTATTACAAATTACATTCTGTAATTATGTGGCTTATCAACATATTTTCAATAACTTGTCACTTCTCATTGGTCTCTAGGAAAAAATACATTTAAAAGAGCATTGCAATACAATATGAAATTAAGCAAAACATTTATGTCAGTTGATCAACTAGAAACCATTCTTCATCCATGCAGAAACTAAAGGCACTTGGAAAATACAGGCAAAACAAAACAAAAGGCAAATGCTAGATATTTCATGTTTCAATAGTCTAGCAATTTCCAGGTGAAGCAGGGATTCTGTACCCTTTGAAAGCTCTGAGAAACATTCTTTTTTGTTTCTTTTTTTTTTTTTTTACAGGGACAGAGAGAGTCAGAAAGAGGGATAGATAGGGACAGACAGACAGAAACAAAGAGAGGTGAGAAGCATCAATCATTAGTTTTTCATTGCCATAGCGACACCATAGTTGTTCATTGATTGCTTTCTCACATGTGCCTTGACCGCGGGCCTTCAGCAGACCGAGCAACCCCTTGTTGGAGCCAGCGACCTTGGGTCCAAGCTTTTGCTCAAGCCAGATGGACCCGCACTCAAGCTGGCGAGCTCGGGGTCTCGAACCTGGGCCTTCCACATCCCAGTCTGATGCTCTATCCACTGCGCCACCACCTGGTCAGGCAAAACATTATTGAAATAAATGTTTCTTTGATGTACACTCAGGATATTTTTCAACATACGGACAGTTACAAATAATAGTTACACTTTGAATTTTAAAATACTTCATGGCTAATCTTTAGGTATTTGGTTTGAAAATTTTCTTGTCTAAATGGACTCAACATACTAAATCAGAGGGACCAAACAAAAATATCACAGGTCTAAAATATTTGCTATCTTCACACAATACTTAAAACCCAAGTTTACCTTAGAATATCAGCTATAATATAGAGAAGGATTAATACAACAAAATGTAGAAAACAAAATCATTAAATTAAAAATATCTGTGTGTTTTTGAAAAGGTATTTTTAGAAGCATAAAAATGATAACTTATCTGGAATAAAAGGTAGGACAAACACACCTCCCAATTTGCATAGGATAGCCCAGTATATATCTGACTGTCTAATATAATTATTCATGGAAATAGCTCTGTCTGAATGCAAATTAAATTGTCACAATAACATTGATTGCAAAAGATTGAATATCTTGTGTTGAAAACAGGAAAAGGACAGTCCAGGGTGCAGTTGACACACAAGGTCATAAACTCATGACTGGCATTTCATTTAAAGAAAAAAAAATTCTGTGCTATTTGAAGTGGTTTGCCCTTATTGCTTGATCTTGATATTATTCAAGGATATTGCTCTTATTGCTTCTTTCACATGTGCTCCTGATCTCACCCTTTAAGCTCAGGTCCTCCCATTCACTTTTCTGTGAGGATGATTTATTTTCTTATATATTTCCTCTGTACAAACTCTTCTTATCAGACAATGCTATTATGTTCATCTTCTTATAATGCATTGAAATTGGCATCCTTTAAATTAAATTCTACAATGATACCTACTCCGTACAGTGAAAGGTAGTGTCTTCCATGAATTGGACAATTACTCTCCAGCATTTTATACCACTATTCTCCAACAAATACCCCTTCAGTCCATCTGCTGAATTTATCCATGTCTATCCTCTCATATATGGCTTTGAACCAGGACATCTTCATCTTTGCTAGTGTCAAGAAAACCATAATTCTCACTTGTCTGATGAGACAACTGCTGAAATTTTAAATTGCCCAGAGATAGTTCTACATCATCTACTAATTGGCTAATTACTTGGTCAGGCACTAGCAGTTTTATGTTTACTATTTATTGTCTTCTTAACTAGATTAAATTCTGAGAATGAGTCATTAAATTCTGGGAATGCATAATATTTCATTTTAGCATAGCTTAGGTTTTCAAAATTAAAATGCATAGATGCAAAAAATTAACATAATTATTTCAATATATTTTTATTTCATTGTATTTTATATATCTGTTTTTAATTATTATAATACAAAATCTCTTATAAATTGTTTATATCAGAAAAAAAGTAATGGTTAAATTTATTTTTGCTATCTGAACAGTAAAAATGTTTTTCAAAATAATTTTTTACTTCAGGAGAAGACATTCGCTGTTACATCTGCTATTGATTCTATGTTGGTTCAATGGTAAAGGTCTCTTCCAAACTATACAGCTCATTCAATTGTTTTTTACTTTCAGGGCCACCCCTATAGTTGTCTCTTCTCTCTGAAAGTTTTTATTTATTCTTTCTTTTTTTTTCTTCCTTCCTTCCTTCCTTCTTTCCTTCCTTCCTTCCTTCCTTCCTTCCTTCCTTCCTTCCTTCCTTCCTTCCTTCCTTCCTTCCTTTCTTCCTTTCTTCCTCTCTTGCTTTTTTTATCTTCCATTGCATGCCAGCGTGCCATGGAACTATTCTAGAGGTTGAGCATATATCAATGGAAGGAAAATAGGCAGGTAAATCAGCTAACATTCAAGCCATTTTTGTTATTTAAGTTGTGGAAACAATAAAGATAAAAATAATTATATCATGCAATATGTTGTAAGATGATCAATGATTTGTAAAAGGTATAACAGAGAGAGGAGAATTGGGAGCATCATATAGGCAGGAGGGCTAAAATTTAAATTGGTTGATTCAATGAAACTTCCATCTTTACAGCTTCTATTTCTACCTCCTTCATGTCACATTTCTGTTCTTCCCAGTGCATACAGTTTCTGCCCTACCAGCCCCCACCTTCTTCTTTGTCTGATAATTTGGTATCAAGTGAATGGCTTGTGTATTAGTTTGCTTGGGATGCTATAAGAAAATACCATTGCCTTCTTGACTTAAATGATCAAAATAAGTTTCTCATATTTCTGGAGACTGGAAATCCAAGATCAAGAAGTCGGCCTGTTTTATTTCTTCTCTCTCTCTTCTTGGCTTGAAGATGGTCACTCTCTCAATGTCCTACCATGGTCTTACTTCTGTGGATGCAGATTTCTGGTATCTTTTGTGTGTCTACATTTTTATTGTTATGAGGACACCAGTCAGATTAAATTAAGACCCATCCTGAAAATCTCATTTTAACTTATCACCTCTTTAAAGGCCCTATATCCATATTCAGCTACTTTTTGAGGTACTATGTAGGTTATGGCTTAAACATAGTACTTCTGGCAGGTCACAATTCATCGCATAACAGGTCCCTTCAGTATGTGGTCAGTCATAGACAATTAATGTTGGCTGTGGAATAATCTCAAAGAGTCAATTATTTACAGGACAAGTGACATAATACCTCTGCCTTTTTTGAGCTAAATTATTATCTGTACATTTATTACATAATTTGTTTTATTTAAAATAATTTATCTTAGAGAGTGGATTGGTTTGTTTAGGCACCAGGAATTGGGGGAAGGATTAGAAATTTTCTATATAGACAAAATAAAAACAATGATTTTCTAAAAATATATCTGCCTTGCCTGACCTGTGGTAGCGCAGTGGATAAAGCGTCGACCTGGGAACACTGAGGTCGCCAGGTCAAAACCCTGTACTGGTCTGGTCAAGGCACATATGGGAGTTGATGCTTCCGGCTCCTCCCCCTTTCTCTCTTTCTCTCTCCCTCTCTCTCTTACTCTGTGTCTCTTCTCTAAAATGAATAAAATAAAAAATAAAATAAAAATATATCTGCCTTAATTTTCAATTAATCCATAACTATATATTGAGTATATCTAACTAACTCACTAAAGTTTCTCTTTTTGAGGTTGTTTTCATGCTTTGGGTAAAAAAGAAGCTAATATATAAGATTAAGTGGTAAACATTGTGATTCATAACACAAATTGGAATGCATTAAGATTTTACTTTGCCTCCAATGGTGAACTAATAAAAATATATATAAATATTTTTAATTTTCATAATAATAAGAAATATTTTTAAATCTATCATTTATCTGTGAAACAACACAATAAGATATATATTACTATTATAGTTTACACATAAAGGAAGTGAAGTATAAGATGTTTAAATACCTCCTGAAATCTCATAACTTTAGATTCTTGACAATAAATTTGAACCTGAATGTGTCTTACTTTAGAGTCTCAATACTTAAGTTTGTGGAAACAAGTTCAAAGATTAATTTCTAAAACAATTTTGATTCATCCATCAAAATGCTATTAAATTGACAAATATATTTTTAAGAGATGTTACATTTTAGATCCACTATTTTCTTTGTGTTATTTCTTTCCTCATTTTGCAATGATATCCACTCGGTGCCTTTAGACATCATTCATTAGAAGCTGCATACTATCTTTCACAGAAAGAAAACAGTAAAACACTTCAGATACTTTATGGAATTCAGATATTGGGACATTTTGCAATTGTACCACTATATTACCTTTTTTTTTTCAATATCCATCCAGGAGACCAATTTTGCTTCAGTAATTGTGGTCACCACCTAAGCCTGGCAGGTTCTCCCCTCTCTTTTTCTATCTTTTTTATCCATACTAATTCTTCCAAAGTTAGGTATAATTTATTTTTTATTTTTCGTATTTGTATAAATACTATTAGTAATCCAACATCAACATTTTTATTCACTCATCTTTAATGATTATGTGCAGAGTTTGTTCTTTAAAATAATAATCCTATATGCAAGTATGTAAATAATTTTATAAATTAAAATGATTCTATATTTATATATTTTATTATATATATATATTTATATACGGCATTAATTATATTTTATTTCCAATTAAATATAGACAACATATTTATTCATATTGTTGCTACATATATTTTTAGTGTATAAAAGTTTCTTAGTATCTAAGTTCTAGCTTTCCTGCAATACCTGTAATTAGAATGATTTTATAGCTTTTTGGTGTGTTCATAATATTCTGTTGTAGCCATATATATTTTAATGATGATACTGTAATAACTATTCAGCAGAAGCTAAAGTTGACATTTGTCACTATTAGGATTTATTCAGTTTAAAATTACCACAATAAAGGTCTATAACATATTTTCTATTACACAATAAAAATAAAGGTTATTTATGGTTATGGGATCTAGCAATATCGAAAGGAATCTATCTCTGACAACTATAACAAAAACTGTATAGTATAGGAGAACTAACACAGTTTTTGCTAGCATCCTTTATGATCAGATAATTTATATTTTATGGTTTTGTAGCTTTTATTTAATAAATCAACAGTGAATCCTTTTTGAACTAAGTCATTAGGCATGACTCCAGGTTAATAGCATTTAGTAACACATTTATGTAGACTTCCCCAAAATGTGGAATATGGTACCTAACAGTGTACCTCTTTGTCTAAATAAACTATTGTTGACATTCTGCCAAGTTGTAGTGTTACAGAGTCTTGTTTGGAAAGTTCTTAGTAAGGCAGTATTTCTAGACACTGTAAGTTGAGACAACTTTTCTATTTTTTTATATGTATAAGAAAGTTATCTCAACCCCTAATTGTTAAATTTTTACTAAGATGACCTAAGGCTCAATCAGACACCCAGAGACTGAGAGCAGAGCACTGTTCTTTTGCAGACTTGCACCAGGGCTAAGGTATGACTAACTTCCATGATGGCTGCAGGATTTCAGTTCAGTGTAAGTGCAGTGAAGACCTCACCATCAGATTATCACAGATGGGTTTCAGTGCTATTAATGTCAAAAAGTTTTGAAATTACACACCTCTATTTATTTCCAGTATACTTATGGCTTTGCAAACATTAATTGAACATTGCAAAATATGTTTTCTCATCTGTAAAATTGAAATAATTGTACAGAGCTTGATGAGGTCACTTTGAAAAAAAATGAGAAGCAGAGAATATGGTGCAAACTTCTAATTGTTCAATGGGATGCTGTGCAAATCGTCAGACTGATGAATTGCCTCATAAAACTAATTCAGTCTCAAAAAATCAAAAAGAGAAGATAATATATGTTAAATAGCACAATGCTATAGGTAGACAAATATTTTAAAATGTCACAATATGACAAGTACCTGCTACTTTCTTATAGAGCAAGCTCTGTTATATTAGGAGAAAATTTACCACTTCAAAAAAAGCCAAACTTTGAGTCTTTTTTTTTCGTAGCCTGACATTGTAAACATAGACACCAATGATATGAACAAACTCCTAAAAACACACAACCTGTGGTCTGTTTTAGAGCATCAGGGAAAGGTACACAAGTCCCCTCTTTATCCACGGTTCTGCCTTTCACTGTTTTAGTTACCCACTGTCAACTATGGTCAAAAAATATAAAATAAAAATTTCATCACACTTATCATGTAGATATGGTATCATCTCACAACATCACAAGAAGAAAAAACGATGAATACAGGATCTTGAGGTATTTTGAGAGTGAGAAGATGAGAGAGTAAGAGAGGTACCACATTTATGTAATTTTTTAAGAGTATATTACTATAATTGTTCTACTTTATTACATTATTGTTGATTTTTTTTCTTACCTAATTTATAAGTTAAACTTAAAATTTTATCTTAGGTATAGATACATAGGAAAAAATATAGTCTATATAAGGTTTTAGGCAAGTGTCTTGAATTGTATCCTGGGCAAACAAGGGGTAAACTAATGTAGTTATTTTTCTTTTTATTATTTCAGATGTAATAACATCAAATAATGCCCACCCCAAACAAACAAAACAGACATTTGCACAACAGGACCAAAATCTCAACTTTATTTTATTTTGAAACCAAAATTACCTATTAACTTTCATAAAACCACATCCCTGAATTAATTGTTTTTCAAACTAAAATAAGACAAAGTACTTTTTCCTTTTTTAATTGTTTCTTAGAGAGGAGACAGAGAGAGAGAGAGAGAGAGAGAGAGAGAGAGAGAGAGAGAGAGAGAGAGAAGGGGGGAGGAGCTAGAAGCATCAACTCCCATATGTGCCTTGACCAGAGTTTTGAAAGGGGGGAGGAGCTAGAAGCATCTACTCCCATATGTGCCTTGACCAGGGTTTTGAACTGGCGACCTCAGTGTTCCCAGGTCGACGCTTTATCCACTACGCCACCACAGGTCAGGCGAAAGTACTTTTTTTATATAAAAAATAAATTCTGTACTGAAAATTATATTGTACACTGCTCTATTTTTAATATTTATATTTTTGCTGTCATTTTATCTAAAATTACTAATAGATTTAGACATTAATGCTGTTTTATTCATGTCATATGTGGAGTTCTTAACTTTCATCTTCACAAGACAATGTTTCCTATTGCATTACAAATTTTGCCTCTCACTCTGGTTGGTTGGCTCAGTGGTAGAGCAATGTCCTGGTGTGTGGAAGTCCCGGGTTTGATTCCTGGTCAGGGCACACAGGAGAAGCACCCATCTGCTTCTCCACCTTTTCCCCACTTCTTCCTCTCTATCTCTCTCTTCCCCTCCCGCAGCCAAGGCTCCACTGGAGCAAAGTTGACATGTGCACTGAGGATGACTCCATGGCCTCTGCCTCAGGCATTAGAATTGCTCTGGCTGCTATGGAGCAACACTTCAGATGGGCAGAGCATTACCCCCTTGTTGGCATGCCAGGTGGATCCAGGTCAGGTGCATGCAGAAGTCTGTCTGACTGCCTCTCTGCTTCTAACTTCAGAAAAATACAAAATAATTAATAGTAATAATAATAAATAAGTAAATAAGTTTTGCCTCTCAGTCCTAATAAAATGTACATGTTTCTATTTATGATTTGGGGATTATACTAATAAACAACCTTCACAAGGTTTCTGGTCACTTCCTCATTAGTAACTTTTCTGCAATGTAAACTTTTTAAAATACATCTCAAAAATTGGCAAAAAATGAATATACAGAGTCAAATAAATATTTAAAAATGCTCTCACTAATATCCATGTTATTTACTTACACAAATCTCTAAATGTTTAGACTGGTTCAAAAGAAAAAATAATAAGAATAATTATTTTATGTTCAGCAGGGATGAAATTATGGTTTATGGACCAAAATACTAACAAGTAAGTTTGTGTGTTTGTCTATTTATTTATTTATTTATTTATTTATTTATTTATTTATTTATCTTACCTGTGGAAATTGATATGAGGAAGACTTAGGTGATTCTGTTTTAAAGAATGTTCACATATATACATAGATCAGGGCTCTGGAAACACTGTGATAGACTATTCTTGAGCTTTTGTCATCTCTAATATGTTGTGATTTTTATCCCACTATATAAGTAATGTGAGTCCAGGAGAGTAATGAAAGCCTAGAAATGCTTTAGCTTGTGACTATCAGTTGTCAGTTTTATTGCATGTCTCATCGCAACTCTGCTTTCCAAACAACGTAAGATTAATCCTGACAAACCTGCATGAGATAAACAAATGCAGGTTAAAAAAAAATTCTATTGTTTCTACTGCACTGGTTAGTGAACTGAAAAATAAAATGATTAAATGCATTTCATAATGTAAACAAATAAAGAATTGTATTAGATTATAAAGCCAGAATATCTGAGAAAAAGAAAATTCAGAAAAGCTAAGGAAGAGGGAAGATATGAATAATACTTATCTTTTTGACTGGTGATGCTACAACATGACACATTTGACTATACTCTCCACTATGGTAGGGACAAGCCTCAGATAATACTCAAGTTTAATTGGATTCAATTAAGAAAAATTAAAATTAAGTCCTGTAGCCACAGTAACCACATTGCATGTTTTCCATGCTAATATCAGGAAAGAAATTATAAATTATTATTAGTCTAAGAGGGTTACTTCAAAACTAATGTTACTCACAAAATTTACTCCATTTTAGGACATTTAATGAAATAAAAGAAATTGTGCATAAAGTTAATTTGGTTCTTATCTTAGATTAGCATTGTCATCAGTTTTGTTTTGGATAGATTTATAGTAATTGCTATTATTATTATTTCAATCATTTATGAAGGGACATTGAGAAGTAAAGTTTCCTCTTTCTCTTGATGTTTGGTTTATTTTTTCAATTTTGCAGCATTTAGATTGATGATTCTTGGTTTTCAAAAGCCTGGTTTATACTGCACTTGTATTCAGTGAACCTGCTGTAAAATAAGTAAGAAATATCAGTCACTGTGGTTTTTTATAAAAAGGTAGGGCTTCCTTAGATATAATTCAAGACCCATGGTGTCCTCTAACTCTCTTAGATAATGTGAGACCACAACCTATAATTGTTCCCCTCCTGGAATTCTGACTAATCATTTTATTCACTCACTAAATGTTTACCTCTTTCTAAAAACAACCTCTGAATAGTCTTCTTCAACACTGATGAGTTGCTGACATCTGCAGAATTAAGCCCAACTTGAGCCAGTTGAGGTCAGTAGCCAGGGGCACAGATTACTGACTCAGACAAATCTTGCTTTTGATGTAAAATATTCAAAAGTAGAAAAGGAATACTTGGTACAGTAAGGTAGTAGCATTGGGATCTGGAGATTTATAGGAGATTCCAAACTGGGGAGACAGCCTGTGAAAAAGAACTCGGGTGAAAAGATGTGAGACACAGCTAAGGACTAAAAGAAGGTTGTGTAAAAAGGGAGGGTGGAGAGTTAGGGCCTGTGAAGTAGACAAGGACCAGATGAGAATCTGATGGCTAACATGGGTTTTGATTCTGTCTTGATAGCAATAGGAAACCACTAAATCGTTTTAGTGATGGGTAAGATATGAGCAATGTAAATTTCTATAGTATAACTTTGGCTAAAGTGAGGAAATGGATTGGAGAATGACTAAAGTGGATGCAGAAAGAAAAATAATTATAAACTATGATGTTATTGATGGCAATGCTGTCTTTTATACTTGTATTTAAACCCTTCTTTTAAATATAATAATGGCCAAATGATAAAATTCTATATTTATGCCACTTTGAAGAAATAGGTTTAAAATATAAAATATCTTGCCTACAGCTTCCTAGACCCAGAGATGTCCAGATGATAGAGATCAGATATACTTTCAGAAATATTATCCTAGAAAAATAACAAAACAAAACACAGAGAAAATAAAAATTTATTATTGGCATAAACTCTGTTGAATAAACACTAAACACTGAGAAAAACAAACATGAGATAAACCTATATAATTTCACAGTTATATATACAAAAATTGGTGGTAATCAACTACATTTTCCAGAATGTTTATAAATAACATTTTAAACAATGTAAAAAATATGCATATAAATATACATGTATGTCTGAGTGTGTGTGTTGTGTGTGCATAATCACCCACAATTAAGTTAATTGTTAACTTCTCAATTAAAATTTCTGCCCTTACCAGCAGTCTTCATTTCTAAACATTATATGTAATTTTTTCATTTATACTTCTTTATTTCATTTATTGTTTTTAACTTAATTCATTGGGTGACACTGGTCAACAAAATTACACAAGTTTCAGGTGCACAATTCTACAACATATCATCTGTACACTGCATTGTGTATTCACCATCTCTAATCAAGTGTTATTCTTAAATCACTTTGTAACTTTTACTAAATCCAGAACTTTTCTCTTCCCACTAATAGCTTTATTTCAGGAGGCCATTTACTCAACAAGTAAGAACATAGACTAAAGTTGGACACTCAGAATATCCAGTCCTGTGATCTTGTAAAAATTATTTATCTTCTATATGCCTGTTTCTCACTGACAAACAGAAGTTATCAACATCACATTCCTTGTTTAAGAAGAAAATGGTTGTGAAGTCCATTCGAACATACCTAGTATATGCCAGGTGCTCACTAAACGTTGGTTATTAAATGCTAGCTGTTGAGAAAATAGAAGCTCTCTTCGTATTTTTATCACCTACACTCATATGCACCTCTTCCATCTATATCCTTCTCTTAGCCCAGACATGAATCCTTTCTTCTGTTAAATGCCATGTGTTAACTCAGTCCTCTGAACCCCATCACCTCTCTTTTCTTTCAAATCTCCCCTCCTTTAGGAATCTTCTGTGAACTGCACTTTCTCTCATCTACTCTACTGATCTCTTCATTAACATATGAGCATGCTTACTGTCTTCTCTCCTATTACAAGCAAGGCATACTACTGACATTCTCAAGTTAACTTTCTTATTTTTTGTTCCCCATCTTAGGCCAATTTTTAGAAAGGTTTCTTGGTATTCTCCATGCTCTTGAATCCTTGTCACAAATTGTGCCACTCTGATCAGGCTATTTATGACCACTTATCACAATATGCTCTTGCTATTTTTAATCTTGCCAGATTCAAAGTTTGCCTCCCATTGTTTTATATTCTGAAAACTAACAAATATGCATCTCAGCTTTACCTTTCTGGTATCCATGATCACCTATAAACTGTTTAATTGACATCACTACTTGGAAAGCTGTCTCAAACATATAAACCTTGAGAAACAGAGAATCGCTGATCCATAATCCACCTTTATCCTCTAACCCATAAATTGTTCTACCCACCACACAGGTGTTCAAGAAGGACCCTAGGCTTTAATCTGGATTCTATGTTTCTTATGACAGCTTCTAAACCTTCTACTACCTCTACACCTTTCAGAAAGAAATCTTTCCTGGCCTGACCTGTGGTGGTGCAGTGGATAAAGCATCGACCTGGAATGTTGAGGTTGCTGGTTCAAAACCCTGCACTTTTCTGGTCAAGGCACATATGGGAGTTGATGCTTACTGCTCCTCCCACCTTTCTCTCTCTCTCTCTCTCTCTCTCTCTCTCTCTCTCTCCTATCTAAAATGGATAAATAAAAAAATTAAAAAAAGAAAGCATTCCTTCCCTTCTACTCCCCCAAAATAAACCCCCTCTGCTCCTTTGATCACTACTTCTACCATCACTTAGGTGAGCATAATTTGTTGCATGGACTGAGACCATAATCTTCCAATTTATTAACACCTCTACTCTCATAGCTCTCCCAAAACATTCACTACAAACTTGAAAGACTGATCTTAAAATATACATCTGATCATGTCATACTCCTATATCTATAATAACAATGGTTTACTGCCCCTATATTCCATATGTGACTTTTCAATATACTCAACAACTGGTTGAGCATCTAGTACAAGTCATATTTTATGAGTTTATGAATAAATTATTTCAATTATTCTATTGTCACCACTAGAAGAAAGGTTATGGAGAATGGTCCCAGAATGCTTGATACAAATTCTAGCACTTCTACCTGCTAGTTCATTCAGGCCTATGGGCTTCTGTTTTCTTATCTCTAAGGCAGTGATTTTCAATCTTTTCATCCCATGGCACACATAAACTAATTTCAAAAATGCTGAGCACACCAAAAATATGTTTTATGCCAATCTAGTAAAACATAAGAACTGTTTTACTCACACCAGACAACTATTATTGTGTTGGCTGTTGTCATTTTTAAAATTTGACATGAAAGGGAAAAGAGGTCAGTGCTCCTGACTTAATAGGTATTGCATGTTTTAAAAATTCCTTTGGCTCATGAGTTGAAAATCACTGCTCTAAGGTAATAACAGTAACTATGGCAAGGATTGATAAAAAATTAATTGGCAAATTGATTAGAATAATATTTTTACATAGATAATGATGATGATGATGATGGTGGTGGTAGTGATGATTCACCAATTTATTTGCATTTAAATTTTTTATCCACTTTGTTTTAAACAAAGACAGTATTAATTACTCTACTTACTGAGGAACTCATTTAATCAGCTATATCTCCATAAATAAAAGGCATCATAAAAGCCAGAATTTCCATATGAAAAATATATTTTATTTTTTCCTTTATTGCTTTAAGGCAGTGGTTCTTAACCTGGGTTCTATCGAACCCTAGGGGTTCGATGAGTCTGTCTCAGGGGTTCTGAAAAGCCTCTGCTGCAGAGGCCAGAATAAAGTAATACTGTAATTTATTATGAGTTCATGTACTTTGTTGGTATTGTTCTTTGAGCAAGCTGATGTTTATGCATGGCTCATTTTGTGCACCAGTAAAAAAAAACATATACCTATGTCTTGAATTTGGGAAAAAAAACACATATTTTATTTATCACTAAAGAAGGGTTCGGTGAATGCGCATATGAAACTGGTTGGTTCAGTACCTCAAAAAAGGTTAAGAACCACTGCTCTAAGGCATTTACTTTCTTCTTGCTTCAAACATCAAATGATTTTCAAATCAGGGATAACCACCTGTTTTTTTTTTTAGAAACAGATAAGCACAGTACGGAAAGACCTCAGCAACATATGCATGGCAGAATGAGTACCGGGTGAGATACTTTCAAAATATACTGCTCACAAAAAGTAGGGATTTTTTTGAAATAAATATGAAGCTATAAAATATCCCCTAATTTTTGTGAGCAGTATAGAAACAAGCATTTTATTTGAATTCCCATCTCACTTCATAATATCTGTGCATTGGATTTCTTTTCACAGTAGAATAAAGGCACACACGTAGTGGTATTATCAGTCAGGAAAGATGACTCAATAACATCACATTTCACAGTAAGTGAAACAAATGAAGAAACTGAAATCTGACATTACACACTAGCATTTTCCAAGAAAAGAACAATTGTCCTTTTCCTTTTTATTGGGATAACATCTCTAAATTTTTGTTCTTTCTTTTGGCTTGTTGAAATTAGTGTAGAATATTCATAGTGACATTTGAGAGAGAAAAGTTGTCAGGTTATCTTTTTTTTTTTTTTACCTGTATATAATGAGCCAAAATAATTTGGATTTAATTCAATAGAGACTGCATCGTCCCTCCCTTTTTTTTAGTCATTTATACCTATGTTAAGATTTAAAAGACCTTCAGTAACTTTCCCCAGCCTCATTCAAGAGAGAAAAAAATCAATTTTCCAGGATTTCTATAGCTTTTTTGGTTTCTGTAGCAGTCAAGGGCAAGCTGAGAAGGAGAGAGAGAGACAGAAAAAAAAAAGGATTTATTTCCAACTCTAGCAAAAGCTGAATCCCAAGATAAAAGAAAAAGCCAAGCATAATGAGAAAAAGGGAAAGTAAAAGAAAGCAAACTCCTATAGATCCATACTGCATATGACCTCTGTTCTGAAAACTCAAAGAGTAATAAATTATAAGAGAACCTAGGACATCATCTATGTCATTGACTCTTTACCTATTGCTTGACCAGGGAACTGAGCGACAATGTACAGACGGAGGACGATGGATGGATGAAGGCGTGTGCCAGCTCCCAGGATAGGGCTTGAAATGTGCACTTGCTCTTGGCACCAGAATGGAGACTTTGCTCAAATGCCAGAACCGTATGCCCACTCTCTGCTTTTTGTGCCAAAGTTAGATGCTCTGATTTGAAAGCTAAAATTTATCAAGTTTTAGCACTGCTTCACCACCGCCAAATGATATTGGTATAAAAAAAAGGTACATTTTTCCTTCAATTTAAAAGTGAAACTGCCACATTAATATAAATTCACTCCCTTCCAAAAACTTAGCTAGGAAACATTTCCTGTCATTGAGTTCATGTAAAATATGCTAGGAAGTTTTTTCTGTCTGCTTCAGATTTTCATCAGGTCATATGGTCTTGTGCCCATTTTATCTGGCTTTTAGATGTAGATATATATTATTTTTCTCTATCCTAGACATTAGTAGTAGCCCTTGATCTTAAGAATAGCTTTAACATAAATAATTAGTCTTTCAAAGATATGAAAGTGACCATATTTAATAAAATAGTCTCTACCCATTTTTTTTTAAAACAATAAGGTTTTTTTTTTTTGTATGTTACAGCCTCAGTATTTCATTTTGTCCTGAGGGCACAGAATTATTTTTTCATGTTATAATACTGAAGCTCTTACACATGGATACATAATGCTTATAATATAAAATGCTATAGAAACAGAATAAAACGCTGTAGAATAAGAAATGCTTATAAAGTGCTCATGAGTTAAGTACCTGAAGTTGTTAAATTCTATGTCAACATCTCATTCCCTGTTGTAACATAGAATCATCTAAGGAACATGTGATGGCCCTGGTCCACCCCAGACCAATCAAATTAGAATCTCTGAAGGCAGTGCTTAGACCTACCTCATTGCTCTTTAGGCTAAACAGCTGATTCTAACGTACAAGTGGGGAAACTCTTGTATCTAAAGTCATGTTCTTTGCCCGTGTGAAAGCATAGCAAGGTTGTAAGAAGGAAGCACAGCCAAGAAAAGAGTAATTTGAAGTCAATGATCTTGAAAGTAAAATAATATACATCATCTTTTTATTTATTTGTTTCATGTTTATATTATTTTTGCTTTCTTATGTTTTATTTATTGAATTCATTAGTGAGGCATTGGTTAATAATATTACGTAGGTTTCAGGTTTATAATTTTAATTTACATTATCTGTATATTAAACTGGGAAACAAAATTTTTGTTGCATCCAAAAAAGTACTTGTTTGTACCGCATTCGAGTGTGTAGATCTCAAATATGACATTAGTTTTTCTTTGTAAGCTACAGTATTTTTGCAATTCAAGATTTTAGGTTTTCATCTTATTGTAAAATTTTCAACATTTAGTTTAACATAATGAGGTAGAATGTCTTCTTGGGCATCATCTTTGTGAAAATATAATAATTTATATAATTCAATAAATACACTAATACACTAAAAGATATGAATGCATCAGAATTAGTCTACAATTTCAAAATAGAACATATAAAAACACTTATTTTAATCATAAAATTTGGGCAAAGCTTATTTAAATTCTAGTCAAGCAAAGTTTTGTGTTTGTGTACTTTTTGAGGACAATCCCGTTTGATTCTCCAGCAGTAGTCTGCTCCTCATTAACAGCTCCAAGATTTTCAGAAAACTTATCAGGGTGACTGTTCAGGAATTGAATATTAACACTCATGTTACATCCAATGTCGTGGAAAGCCAACAGCATCCTTTGAACCAGAAGTTCATAGTTTTCTGCTTTTTGTTGCCAAGGAAGTTCTTTGTAACTGCCACAAAGGATTGCCATGCTGCATTCTTCTCCTTATTCATCTTTCTGGGAAATTCTTCATCACGTATGAGGGTTCAAATATGAGTTCAATCGAATACAACTGCTTTTATCTTTTCAAAAGACAAAGTGGGAAAAGGAGAAATATGTTGAAGGCATTCACTTTCTCTATTCAAAGTCTGAACAAACTGCTTCATTAAGCCAAGTTTGATGTGAAGTGGGGGAAAAATGATCCTGTCTCAATTAACTACAGGTTCATATACAGTATTTTTATTCCTACTTCCAGAGCTTCACGTTTTGGCCACGTCTCCTGTGTCCAGTGTTTCTCCCGAGCTCGGCTGTCCCACAAACACAGAACGCAAGGATAATTCATGAAACCTCTCTGTTATCCTAGCAGAAAATTTGCCATTTTGAGATTCACATAAATGATCCAGTTATGCCCCTCATACTTCAGAAAGTCGAGGACAATTTTTATGTCATTATAATCTTCTCGCAGATGAGTTGAATAACCAATTGGAACCACTTCATAAACATTACTGTTGTGTAGGAGAACACATTTCATCCTCCATTTAGATCTGTCAAGAAATAGCCGTGATTCTGTTGAACTGTTAGTGGTAACAACTAGCTGGCTGAGAAGACTACTGATATCATAACAGTAAACAAAGTGTTTGTCTTTGGAAAAAAAGTCTACAACAAGTTGTTCACGTTTCCTGAAATGGGATACTTTAGCTGACCAGTGAATTAGATTCTTTTCTTGAAGCCTGGAGGCTAATAACTCAGCTGCTTTCTTTGATAGGCCCAAATCTCTTACTAAGTCATTTAATTCGGATTGGCTAAACTGCTGAGGGCTTAATGACTGCTTGGCATCAGAAGAAGATCCTTCAGATTCTACAACCATTTCCTCATGCATCTTATCAAAATATCTTGATCATCATATTCACTTTCTTCATCCTTAAAGAAATAAAACCATTAAAAACTAGAACCGGGAGTGTCTCAGAGTGTGGGATAGGTCGTATTGCTGAAGGAATTTTAGGATATGCGATCATATGCCATTTTTTCTTGCCGATGCCCTTTTTATGGATCAGACAGAAATAACAGTCACTGCTGTTGTCCTTAGGTTCACGACGAACCATGGGAATACCAAAAAGCATTCATTTGCATTTTCCTTTTGTCCACTCACAAAGTGGCACACAATATGACACACAATTATGACACACAGTAGGAGGAGTCCAATTATTGTCTTGATCGCCAAGGGGAACTTGAAAACAGGCAATATATGCATGTGTCACAAATGATGAAATACTGTACCTTTGACGTTGATGAGTCTAACAGCGACATATATAACAGAAGGTGTCAGGACTATTCTTACCTTTACACCTACTCAAAGAAGCCATGATTCAAATTAAAACAAAATAAGAGGGTGTTTTTATCAGCTAATAATTTTTACATTTAAAAACAACTACAATTATGTAAAAATGATGTTTGTAAAATATGAATTGCCTTGTGGTTATTTTCAATCCAAGATCGTTGCCCTTTAACTCCAATTTAAAACCAATACATGCCATTAACGGTAACAAAAAGAGATTTAAATTGTATAAAAACTAGAGCATGCATCAAAAAACAGATTTCAGGTTTGGAATCAGCGATGCAGACATATATAGAAAACATTCTAAAACCTCATGCAACAGAAAATGAAAAAAAATTGTTTCCCAGTGTTAATTTTTGTGTTCTCTACACAAAGTCAAGTTTCCTTCTATCACCAGTTATCCCCTGCCCCCTCTTTCCCTCTGGTAATCACCATACTGCTGTCTGTGTCTTTAGGTTTTGTTTTCTGCTTAACCCCTTCACTTCTTCACTCAGCCCCCTAATCCTCTCCCCTCAGACAGCTCTATAATCTGTGAATCTGTTTCTATTTTGCTTGTTTATTTTGTTCATTAGAATCCATATATAAGTGAAATATTTTGGTACTTGTCTTTCTCTGACTGGCTTATTTCACATAGCATAATATTCTCCAGGTCCATCCATGCTGTCACAAAGGGTAAGATTTCCTTGTTATTTTTTGTATTTTTGTTATTTTTTGTGGCTGAGTACTATTCCAGTGTGAAAATGTGCCACAGCATTTTTTCCACTCATCTGTTGGTGGATGATTGAGCTGCTTCCAAATCTTGACTATTATAAATGACACTGCAATGAACCCAGGGGTGCATATATATTCTTTCAGATTAGTGATTCAGGTATAACTGGATATAATCACAGAAGCGGAATTGCTTGGCCATAAGGCTGTTCCATTTTTAATTTTTTGAGGTAACTTCATGCTGTTTGCACAGTGACTATACCAGTCTGCTTTCCTACAAACAGAGCATGAAGGTTTCCTTTCCTTTACATTCTTGGCAGCATTTATTTATTCATTGATTTACTAAAAATGACCATCCTCACAGATGTGAGTTGTTATTTTATTGATGTTTTATTTTGCGTTTCTCTGATAAAAACTGATGTTGAAAATTATTTCATCAATTAGCCATCTGTATGCTCTCTTTAAGGCAATATCTATGTAGATCCTTTGCCTATTTTTATTTTTTCATTTTAATGTTTTGAGAGAGAGAGACAGAGACAGACAGAGACAGACAGACAGGAAAGGAGAATGAGAAACATGAACTTGTTGCGACACTATTTGTTCATTGATTGCCTTCTCATATGTGCTTTGACTGAGGGGTTTCCAGCTGAGCCAGTGACCCCTTGCTCACTCAGTGACCTTGGGCTTCAAACCAGTGACCTTTGGGCTCAAGCCAGTGACCATGGGGTCATGTCTATGATCCCACACTTAAGTGAGCCACCCTATGCTCAAGTTGGTGGGCTTGCACTCAAGCCAGATGAGCCAATGCTCAAGCCAGTGACCTTGGGGTTTCGAAACTGGGTCCTCTGCATGCCAAGCCAATTGAAATTAAAGCATGAAGAGCTTTAATTTCAAACAGAGCATAAAGGTTTTTGAAATGTTTGTTTTGGAGGGTTAAGCTTTATACATTATCAAATGTACCATTGCCTAATATGCTCTCCCAATTTGGTGGGTTGTCTTTTCATTTTTTTTGATGGTTTCTTTTACTGTAAAATTTTTTTTTTAGCTTGATGTAGTACCATTTGTTTATTTTTGCCTTTGTTTTTATTTCCTGAGGAGAGATATTAAAAAGATATTGCTATGACAAATATCTAACACTTTACTACTTATGTTTTCTTTTATGACTTCTATGGCTTTGAGTTTAACATCTAAGTCTTTAATCCATTTGGAATTTATTTCTGTGTATGGTATCAGTAGGTGGTCTAGTTTTCTTTTCCTTTTTTTGTTTTTTTTGCATATATCGGTCCAATTTTCCCAATACCATTTATTCAATAGACTATCTTTACTCCATTATATGCTCTTGTTCCTTTGTCAAGTATTAATTGATTATAAAGGTACTTACTTGTTTTTATGCAGTTACCATTTTGATTATTATGGCCTTGTAATATAGTTGTTCTCAGCAAGTATAATTTCTCCAAATTTGTTTTATTTTCTCAAGATTGCTATTGCTATTCTGAGTCTTTTGGGGTTCCATATAAATGTTTTAAATATTTATTCAATTTCTGTGAAGTATAAAAGACATCTAAATTAGAAAAAAAAGAGGTAAAACTGTCATTATTTGCAGATGACGTGATACTGTTTATAGAGAACCTTAATCAACAAAAAAACCTAGTAGAACTGATAAATGAATTCAGTAGTGGCATGATACAAAATAAATATCTAGACCCTGAAAGGTTTGCTCAGTGGTAGACCATTGGCTCAGCATGTAAGTATCCTGGGCTCAATTCCTGGTCAGGGCACACAGAAGCAACCATTGGCTTCTGCCCCCCCCCTTTTCCTCCTGCAGCCATAGCTCCATTGGTTTCAGCAAGTTGGCCTTGAATCCTGAGGATGGCTCCATGGCCTCTGGCTTAGGTGCTAAAAAGAGAGGCTCTGTTGCTGAGTAACAGAGCAATGACCACTGATGGGCAGAGCATTGCCCCTTGGTGGGTTTGCTGGGTGGATCCTAGTTGAGGTGCCTGTGAGAGTCTGTCTTTCTGTCTCCCTCCTCTCACTAAAAAGTAAAAATAAATAAATAAACATCCAGAAATCAGATGCATTTTTTTGTTTTGTTTTGTTTGTTTTTCCGAAGTGAGAAGCGGTGAGGCAATCAGACAGACTCCCACATGCACCCTACCGGGATCCACCCAGCATGTCCACCATGGGGTGATGCTTTACTCATTTGTGCCATTGCACCGTTGAGGCCAGAGCCATTCTAACACTAAGGCAGAGGCCATGGAACCATCCTGAGTGCCCGGAGCCTGCTATGCTCCAATGGAGTCTTGGTTGTGAAAGGGAAAGAGAGAGATAGAAATGAAGGAGAGAGGTAAGGGTAAAGAAGCAGACAGGTGTTTCTCCTGTGTGCCCTGACCAAGATTCAACCCTGGGACTTTCACACACTGGGCCAACACTCTACTGCTGAACCAACCAGCCAGGCCTTCATATGCATTTCTATACACAACAATAAACTATCAGAAAGGGAAACTAATAAACAAACTCATTTACAATTGCATCTAAAAATAGCTAGTATAAATTTAGCCAATGATGTAAAAGACCTGTACTAAGAAAATTATAAAACATTGAAGAAAGAAACTGAAGAATATACTACTAAATGAAAGCATATACAGTATTTTGAGTAGGAATAATTAACATATTAAAATATCCAAATTACCCAAACAATCTGTAGAATCAACACAATTCCTCTCAAGTACATTACCTTTTTAGTCACATGCCAATATTTAGCAACATAAGAATTATGAATATTTTAAATAATCACCAGATTTTCTTGTGGTTACTTCATGTGTATTTTTCATTGAAAAATTAACATATGAAGAATCTAACAGTGTAAGAGCTACTTGTATGTGGAAACGGAACATGCATATGTGAGTATTGACTTACAAACTCTGTACCCAGTAAACTTGCTACCGGAAAATGGAATGTAAGATACCTTCTCTGCCTGTTGTGCTAACAAGGGTAAATGTGAAACGACATTCACTGGGATGCTACACCATTCACAGGGGAAACTCAGCAATAGTGTTCATGTGTGTTACCATTGCCCATTATAGGACAACATGCAGAGTTTGCACACGGGCATTTCAGACAGTAAGGAAGTTGACTGCTCTTGAGCTATAGGAATCTTATACTGCACAATTAAGTAAGTGTAGACCTTTTTTCTGGTATGATCAAGGCTATGACATGAAAACATGGGAGAAGCTTGGCTCTAACACAATCCTGACATCCAGTATTAGAAGTTGAATAAAAACAAATCATTACTTTGAAATAATCATACACTGGGATCCAATACTTGTGGTCCCAATTATGTAATATAGTAAAGTAATGGTAGTGTTTGCTATGCCAGACCTCAAGATGGGGGAAGCCCTAGCTTCTCCTCTGGTGATATAGGGCCTCGGATCCTTGATGTTTGGATAAGATTGATCATTTTAAACTCAAGGCCATTGCAAGTTTTGTCCAAGGGCTTTATTAAATGCCAACTCTTTTTTTCCTTGGAGGCTAATCAGTAGAAGATCAATCTTGAACAAGCTAACACTGTCTTTCAATCTACTCCTCTCATTCAAAGAGAATATCTTGTCTAATGTGTTAGTAATCTTTACATTTTAGCTCTTGAGGGCTGTCAGGCTAATCATCAGAATCCCAGAAGACACTAGAAGATGTTTATAAGTGGCTGAGTATCACCATGATGATATAGAACATACATACTTGAAGCTAATAGAGAAGGCTAATATTTTAAGAAAAGCCATGCATAGTCTAGTCTTGAAAGTATTACAGAGGTGTCTTTCTAGGCATATCTGTACCTACAGCTAGCTGTGTTGCAAGTGTCCTGCTATTCTCAGGAGTTCCAAATATGCTGCAGGAAGAAAGAATCATCTTAGAATTCATATTTAGTCATAGGTACTATGATTCCACATCTAATTAAAACACATAGACTCAATAAAATGATATTAGCCGATATGACTTAATATGAGTCAAGAACCTTTCTATGTGTTTTAATTTAATGGCTCATTATTTCTTATTACAACCCTATCTAAGAGTTGTTATTATTTTATTGTTAAAGGAGGAAAATTCAGGCATTTGGTTGCTAGCTGAGATTATGAAGCAATTAAGTATCAGAGGTTGATTTTAAAGGCTGGATTCAAACTCTTCACCACTGTTGGTTACAGGCATGAATAAACCCCACTTTATGGACAATGAATTATTGAAGGATACTAGTGACAGTGGGAAAACTAGTTAGTATGTTGTTGCAGTAGTTAATGTGATTTAAATGAAGATACATCATTGGAACAAGAAAAAGTTGAGCAGATTCAAAAGATATTAGATGGTTGAATCAGCAGGACTTGGGGATTGAGTGGTTATGGTGGATAAGCAAGAAATATGTATCAATCACTTTTCTCAGTTTTCTATCTTGTGAAATGAGATATGGTGCACTGAGATGTAGGAATTGCATACTTGAAAGTTCATGAGTTCAGTTTTGGACATGATAAATTTGAGGGGCTTATATTTCAATTGGAGTAATCAATAGGTCACTGTGTGTATTATTTATATTTCTTCTGATGATCAGAGAAGTTGCTGTGGCTGGATGGGTGAATAGATATTCCAATAAAGCTGAGGCAGGCAAACAGAATACAGAAAAAGAAAATAGAAAAAGTGTGTTCAGAGTGCATCCTATATCACTTATTGTTTTGGAACCCAGGAAATAAAAAGGCAACCCACACTTTATACTGACAAGAATGGTCTAGAGAAGTGACACCAAAATGACACTTAGAATTATGGAATCTCAAGTATAAATGAGCTGGAACCAAGGCAGAAATACATTTTAAATAATACAGAGAAATAAAAAAAGTTTAATAATTGGCAGGACTGTAATAATGCATCAATACAGGAAGCAAAGATATCTACATGATATATAGTCTAGATGTTATAGAAAACTTCATTGAATAGATTGTGACATTTTTAAGCTGTGGAGTTGAATTAATTTTAACCTAATTACTGGAATCATTTAATTTTGCTTTTATTTTTTTTTTAAAAAGAAACAATCAATTACTAACAATTTATATATATATATATATATATATATATATATATATATATATATATATATATATATATATATATCAGGAACTATGGAAATACAAATTTTGGCAGCTAAACATATCTATGGTCTTATAATTTTTACATATTTAAAGCTCAGATTTGGAAAATTTAGATATTTGGATGCATGACAGTAATGTTGAATTGTTCAGAACTTTTCACAGAAAATCAGGCATTAAGTTATCTTAAGTACCAATCAAAACTGATTAGGTCACTGCAGATTTTATTGAATAAATTTTACAAACTTTGTTTTATTTTAGGAAAACACTTATCTAAATGTTTGTCTAGTAGACTATCCTCAGAAAAGTTCCCCAGATTTTCTCAGTCGTAAAATACTTGCTACCTTATTTTTTTTGTCAGTCATTTAATGTTCTAGTTTTATATAATACACATCTTTTTTTTTTTTTTTTTATAGGGACAGAGAGAGTGAGAGTCACAGAGAGGGATAGATAGGGGTCCACAGACAGAAATGCAGAGAGGTGAGAAGCATCAATCATTAGTTTTTTGTTGCTGTTGCGACACCTTAGCTGTTCATTGACTGCTTTCTCACATGTGCCTTGACCGCAGGTCTTCAGCAGACTGAGCAACCGCTTGCTGGAGCCAGCAACCTTGGGTCCAGGCTGGCGAGATTTTGCTCAAGCTATATGGGCCTGCGCTCAAGCTGGCGACCTTGGGGTCTGGAATCTAGGTCTTCCGCATCCCAGTCCAACGCTCTATCCACTGCGCCACCGCCTGGTCAGGCTAGACATCTTCTTAAGCATCATTTTACTTGTGCATTTGTATTGCTAACATTATTATAAAATTACTTTTACAAAAAGTTAGAGAAATAAAATTTAGATAAATTCATATGGGTATAGTTGGAATTCAGATAGAATATGTATATATGATCATTGTCCAATATTTAGTATTTAAAAGGCATTGATTTGAGACTCTGAAGACATATATTCTATGTCTAGACTGTTGTTTTTAAGTCCCTTAAGGGAAACAACTGTCTTTTCTTTATTTTCTATTTCTTTACAAACAGACCATATTAGTACTAAAGTTGCTTAAAAATTCTCTCAAATACTGTATATATTCCCACATATAAATGATATATCCTTATACAATGTCTTCTTTTTAAATTATCTTTAAAGGTAAATAGTTGAACTAAATGATCTATAGAAAACTTTTAGGCCTAATTATTGTTTTCTTTCTTTCTTTTTTAATTTTAGTGTGTGTGTGCATGTATTCACACAGCCATATAAGCTGGGTGCTTATTTATTGTCCCACTATGATTAGATTATTTCAGAAATTATTTATTGAGGTCACAAAATGGGTTCATTTGTGTCTTATAAAAATATTAAAAAGATAAAAATATTTCTTGAGTTCAATGGTATCTACCTCTTTATTATGAAAGAACAGAAGAATGGAATCTTAGAAAAGATGGCTAAAACGAGAATCTGCTTTTAGTACTATGAAATATGAAATGTATTACCTTTGTAAAGTTACTTATCTACAAACTGTACAAGGTAATGCCTAACTCAGGAGCTATTTGAGATTATTCTTTAGCTGCTATGCCCAATAGCTAGCACAAAGCAGTAACTCAATCCTGTTTACTATCACATTACAAATCATGATCACACAGAGTGATACATGGCGTGATGTAGATACTTAGCCAGTGCTTCAGAAACTGACAAAGGGAAACACTTTTTTCTGACTAGGATGAGGAAGAATCTGTCTTGAATTGGTCAGAGTCAGGCAGGCAGACAATGGAAGGATGACTTTTTAGGCAGAGACAGAATCCTGTCCCTGTGGTATTCGGCAGTATGAAAGGTCGGGAAGCAGGAGGTACAGAAAGAGCAGGGGATGGTATTTGTAAATTTGTAATGTTCATTTGTTAGGTGAGAGACACAATGCATGCAGACTTTTTAGCAGGACAGTTACTTAATTTGATTGCATTTGAAATAATTTTCACAGTGGCACTGAGACTAACTGGAAGTGTTGAAGTAGAAATCAAGTGAAATAATCTAGAGTAGGGAGAATTTTAGCCTAAATCGTAAGGATAGCATTGAATTTAATAAAAGGTAGTAGAGGCCGACATACTTAGAACCCAAAAAATAAAGCCTACTATTATAATTACTCTTCCCATAGCACTCTAAACTCCTGTCCTACCCAGTTCTTTTGACTTGAGAACCCTACTTAAGTTCAAACATAATTAATTCTAGCAATTTGTTTTTCAATTCTACAGTATATGGAGAATGTAAGATATATATAAATATATTTGTATTCAATGGAAAATTTTAGACTAAAGATAAGATTTACAATACTCAATATATAGTTAGCAGTTGGCTAGAAGCGGAAAAATATCCTTCTTCAGCTGTAGATTTCTCTTTTGGATCTGCATTTATAATCTCTTTATAGGAATTACTATTGCAATGTGCATAAAAAGAAAGTCATTATCATCTCTCTCAATACTTTCTTTATTCTTTACCAAGGATGTATTCATCTACCCAATTTGACAACAGTGTTGTGATAATCAACATATAAGTTTCAAATTTAATTTGATTGCCCTATTAAGATAAGCCCATAGGGCCCGGGCCAGTTGCTTGATGAATATAGCATTGGCCCAGTTTGTGAATGTCCTGGATTTGATTCCCAATCAGGGTACACAGGAGAAGTAGCTATCTATTTCTCCCATTCTCACCGCCCCCCCTTTTCTCCCTCTTTCTCTCCTGTAGTGAGTGGCTTGATTGAGTCAAACATGGCCCCAAGGGCTAAGGATAGCTCCATTGGAGCATATGAGCCTCAGGCACTAAGAATAGCTCAGTACTGGAGCATCGGGTCTTAAACAGAATTGCTGGGTGGATCCTGGTTGGGGTGCATGCAGGAGTCTGCCTTAATATTTCATTTTCTCTCATCTAAAAAAATGATAAAGCCATAGAACAAGAAATGACAAAAACCTGCTATTTGGGGTAGCTTAAGTAAGAGGAAGGGAAAGAACAATATTTTGTAGCTGAGCATTTATTTTAGATGCTTTTCTCCTAGTGTATCAACAATATGTTTGAGTAATCTTTCCTCATATTGTTTCTCATCTACAAGCTCTTTTCATTGTCTTTAATCCCATTTAACATTAGAAATCATGCCACAATGTACTATGTATTCTATGTTTGTATAGGCATGTGTTTTTCTGTAAGTATAGTGAATATTATGAGCTATATATAACTTTCTAAAGGCAATTGTCTTTAGACCAAGTAAGAAAATTAATATAAATAAGTTAATATAAATGTTTATTATTTTATCTAATTTATTTGCATTTCTTGATATGTATATATTTATATATCATATATATTCTTGATATATATGATATATATTGCTAATATACCTTTGGAAAAGAGTACATAGGTATAGTTCCCCCATTTATTAGATTATAAAATATACATTATTGGCTTTGGCATAAATGCAAATAGTAATTTATGTCTCTCATAAAAAATTATCTTTCAGCTATATCTATATTAAATGTTTTGATAGTATTTCTTATTATTCTAATTTATTCATTCTAGTAATGTTTATTGAGTATATACTCTAAGCTATATTTATGCTTTTAAATTTAAACTACTTGATTTCAATGTAAATAACCTATAGTAATATACTTTAAATAATTTGAAAAGGCTTGGTTAGATTAAAAATACTCATACTGATAATATTAATAATAAACTAGAAGATACAGATTCAATATTTAAAGCAAAAATACACCAATTTAAATCTTTGTTTTCAATATATTTGCTTTTCCAACTAGCTAGTTTTATGATGCTAATATAAAATCAAGGTGATTTAGTCATCTGTTCTCAGTAAAAAAGGCAAGATTTTTAAAAATTAAACCAAGAATCATTATTCTCAACATATTTATTTATGGTTTTCATGTTTTAAATAAGGATATATGTGAAATCTATAAACAATTAGCTTAATATCTTATCAAGAAGTTGTAATAGCAATCTACTTAGGGACATTAAATTTTGCCATTAATATTCAATGTAAGACGGCTTTGCATACCATGTTCTTTTGATTCAAAAATGACTTCTTCTTTATAATGTGCTCTTTCATAATTAATTACTATATTAATTTTTTTGCTTTTGAGCTAGAAGACATATACATTATTTTTCTCTCTGTTTATGCTAGCACAAAACACTTTTGGAATGAGTTTTTCAATTGCTTACTAAAGTTTTCTTTTTTGAATTGATAGTATCAACAACTTTGAAATATGTTTTATAAAAGCATGAATGAATAAATGAACAATTTGTATTCTGTTATACTGATGATGAGAAATGCAAAACTAAAATTTGATGTAATTATTTTATTCTCTTCTATTAGTACTGACTTCCAGACCTTAAAATACATGTTCTATCTATGTGTGAACTTCATGTTTCTTAGTGTTTTATTGTGTGCTAATGTAGTAAAATTAATTATAATTAAATGGTCTTATAGGATTTAAAAACATGTCTGTGAATGTGTATTATAGATTTAAAATTGTTGTGGGTGGCAGGGAAAATGATATCTCTGTGGTTCCTGCTGTGTCTTTCCTAATTTAAGAAAGTTCTACACAGGTCTCCATACAATTTTTAGTGATATAAAATGTAAACTAATAACAATGGCAATAATAATAACGTAAATTGCAAAGCTGTTATCTCTAAAATGGAAAAGAAAGGGAGACTTGGCTGACAAAAAAATATAATGTTATCATATTTAATCTGCTAATTGTGTCATCTTGAACACATGCCTAAGTATTGTGACGAAGAAAGAAAACTAAACAAAACAGGCTTTATGCTATTGTTTGGCTTCAGTTATAAAGGGTATTACATCCAGAGTAAGGATGCATTATATACACTGTCTTATTTAAAATCTTGCCATTTGGCACCTAAAGACTGAGGCAGAATTCCAGCCAAATTGTAAGAAGAAATGATGCCAACCTAACAGATGATCAGAGGTTCTAAAGCCAAGAGTCCATGTTCACATATCAAATGTGTTTACCTAGGGTAATATTCCCAGCTATAAATCCTCAAAGAAGGTCAGAAAAACTGTGCCAGCATGAAGAGGGTGTTCCTTCTTTAAATCACCCAGAACAAGAATTAACCATGAATTTATTTTAGAGATTCAATTTAGCCACAAAAGTCTGTTATCCTTTTAAGTTGGTGAAAGACTAGGTAGTTTTGGAATTTATGCTTTTAATTGCTCAATCCTTACTGTATTATTTATCTAGTGGTTTATTTTTACAATAATTTAAAAGCCATTAATCCGAAATTTTGTATTAATTGTAGTCATATTAACATATTGTTTATCAATGATAAAGCAGCATAACATATTGGGCTCTTTTGCAAAAAAAATCAAATTTTCTAAATATTCCCACAATATTTACCTACAGCTGTAAGTATAGCTTTAAATTGTAACATACAATTGACATTTACAAGAGACTAAAAATTAACATGTCACCGGGTTGTTTTATTCATAAATGACTAGTGATGAAAAAGTATGAATGAAAAGTGTTGCAAATATTTACTTGATAGATTCAGAATTGTGATTCTTAAAAGATTTGAACTATATTTTTTTGAACATGTAACTAGAAAATGTTTTAGAGAGAACTATTGGACCAGTACTGTGTTTGCTAAAATAGACTAATTTATACTCTTAGTTGAAGTTTAATGGATGTATACTAAAGCCTGCTGAGACCGAGCTTGACTCAGAAAGAAAATTAAAACAAATTATAATATCTAGACTGTTTTACTAGATTTCCACAACATAAGATACAATTCATATGAAAGCCCTTATGATCTTATAAAATAAGCAAAGTATTTTAATTATAGGAATATTAGAAAATATTAAAGAAAAAAGTAATGAAGGCTTATAAGAAGGTTCCTTCCCATTAGAATTCATAATGAGAGCTAATTTTCTTTAGTGTTATCCAAATTTATAAATTTCAACTTATTATAACAAGAAAATATTTAATATGCACAACTGAAGCTCCTGGTCATATGTGTAAGAGACCTTATGGTATATTGTCATGGCAACCAAATCATTTGACACCCTCTGTTTGTCCTTCCAATCCTGATGCTGCAACCACTAAATTTCTTCTATGCATAATTTCTGATTATTTGCTGAAGGATCAATTAAAAAGCACAGGAGTCAAGTGAGAATGAATACGTGATGTTATATGACTAGAGTCCATGCACAGTGTGAATAATTGATATCTAATTTGAATAAATTTAACATATATGTTTAAAATATATTCCAAGTAGGAAGGATCCCTTCCATTTAAATCAGTTTAATGTTAAATTTAAAAGTAAAAGCTTTTTTATGTAATTGGGTAGCAAAGTGCCACTAACCATTTTTATTCTACATTTTAAAGTATTATTTATACTGTTTTATTCTTTATCAAGGACTTAAAACGATATCAACAAAGTAATTTTGTAAGCTCTGTGTCAGAGTAGATGAGCTACTTTAACTGCTGATTAAAATAATGTAGTTACACTTTCTTTTAAATAAAAATTCAACGTTATAGCTCAAGAAAGCAGGATGATAAGTTTGTTTCTTCTGAAAAGAATATATACTGCTCCCCAAAAGTAGGGAATATTCAAAATGAATATGAAGCAATAAAGCAATAAAATATCCCTAATTTTTGTGAGCACTATATATAAAAAAATTTATATAAAGAAAATAATGTATATTTATATATGCATAATATTTTAATATGTATAAATATATATAAATAAGTATATATAAATGTATAAATATATATATAAAGCAAATTGAGCAAGAAACACAGAAGAACTAGTGCATTCTAATCATGATGGCCAAGGGACCCCCAGCTAGTTTCTGTTCCCATTCTTCAGCCCTGTGGGAGAAGAGACGTAAGAATGCAGGACTCAAATGCAGCTGATGCAAAGTGCCAGAAAAGACAAATTATAGCTTTAAAGAGCTGGGAAATAGTCACGCAAGTTAGTCACCCTTGCTAAGGTGATAAAGGCTGATAGCTGTGTTATAAGCAAGTCCAGAGACTTTGTTGCTGTGAGCCTGAAGGTTGGAACAAAACATTTGGACTCCTTCTGACTAACGGCCTGAATTCCAGGTGAGTCAGAAGAGAACATTCTCATAAAAGACTATTTTTAGAATTAAGGTGAAGTAGAATGACAAATTAAATAATATCAAAAATTAATGCACTGCACATATATTGTTATTTCCTATGACCTTGTTCTAGGGGGGTTATAGTCTCTTTTTATTACTTTTTAATGTACTTTATTATATATTTTAATTAAAACACAAAAAATTGGTTCTCTACATCCTAAGGTTAAATATCTGACTTATTAAAAAGCAATCCCTTAAAAGACTCATGCTACTGACAAGCACATGTTTGCAAAGTGGAATCTTGAACACACATAATTGTGCACTTAGAGAAAAGCTGCCAAAAGAAAAAGAGAAATGTCCAATAGAAATTATCACTAGAGAGAACGTTATGTCTGAGTCATGTCTGAGGTCAAGATGTATGTATCCCAGTGAAGACATACAAGGCTTAGATAAATCACATGATTTTTTATGACCTTGTTTTAATGATTACGATAAAAGAAAATTAATTGAAGAAAAAAATGAACTTATTACTATTTGTTGTACGGTATATTTAAAGAAAAAAGCCACGATGGCTTATAATAAGTTTCCTTACCATTAGCATTCATAACTAGAGCTAATTTTATTTAGTGTTACCCAAATTTGTAAATGTTGGCTTATTATAACAAGATAATCAACAAGAAAATAATGTCTGAACAGTATAAAAGTATAAATTGCATCAATGGCATTAATATAAATAATTTTAGGCTCCTACTTATATGGAGAAAATGATAATATTAAGATAAATGTATAAATTTATTCACTTGAATAAATGACTAATGAAGATTTTAATTGCATATTTTTTGGTAACTGAATGCATTAGAATACTGTGGAAAGGGCATGGGTGTTGCAGTGACATCAATGTGGAGTTAAGTTTTCTATGTGCTGAGTATTCACTATCTGGATTTTGTTAAAACTCTCTGGCTCTCTAACTAAGCTTCAAATGCCTATCTATGCAACATGAGTAATGATAACATTATTATAAAAATAGGGGGGAAATTGGTGTCAACTGTTGAAGACATCAGCAGTCATGTAGTATTTATCCAATATTGTTTCTCTCTCTGTTGCTGAATAAGATCAGGTGTCACTTTATAAGCTTATTTTAAAGTCACTGTCAGGTCGATTTAAGGTCTAAGCTTCCACTTTGTGAAAGAGGTGAGGAGTTCTCACTTCCTCTCATTGCCTGTTTAGCTTCTTTAGGAGAATTTATTTCTGGGAACTTGCTAGATTCCACACTTTCCAGTTCTGCATAAATTTGAAATATCATTGCAAAATGACATAAATATATATATATATATTTATATTTATATATTGTCTTACTACTAGCCATTTAGTAGCAGCAGAACTAAATGGCAGACCACAGTTTTCATGCTGGACTTTCATATCATGACCATTATATGTTGGGACTTCTGAATATTATCTTTCATTTGTCAAAACTGAATTTTTATGTATCAGGCGCTCAGAAAATATTTTGAGCTATTGCATAGTGATATCATTTAGCTAACACAGGACTCCTAGATTTTGTAATAATGTAAACAAAGAATATACGAGGTACTAATCAGGTGTGTTGAAGCCAAATCCTCAGTCTAAGTCACATGGTTGGTGCTTCCATTTCTTCAAGCCCTTCAAACCCAAATTATCTTCCCCCAAAAAAACAGATATTGTATCAATTATACAGGCAGTTTTAAGAAAATCTCAGAATATTTTTTAGATGAAGAATCTGACTTTGTAAATTCATTTTAACCCTTACATAAACAATAGGCTGCTGTTAATGTTGCTAATACTGCAAATAAAATATTTGCTAAGAAATCATTTTATGTGATTTTATTAATTTATTCAGCAAAGATTTATTGGATGTGTCCTATGTTCTAAGCATAAATGTAAGCACTTGACACATCAGTAAACGTTGTTCATGAGATCTCTGCCCATACAAAGTTCACATTCTTATAGATAAAAAATAAGCATAAATAACACACACACACTAACATGCATGCACACACGTACTATAATATATAAACCTTACACAATATATTAGAAAGAGATACTGTCAAAAAATAAAGAAATATAGTTAGAGTAAAAAATTGTGTTGAGAGGTGCAATTTTAAGTAGAATGGTCAGGACAAGTCTTACTCAGAAGTGAATATTTGAGCAAAGACTTGATGTAATGAGTTTGAAACTCCATTTTTTCTTTTCCAAAATGAGAAGATTTAGAAGTCCTTTGAGACAGTGTAAATTTTCTCATATTCTTTTATTCTCTTTCATTATATAGAAGCTTTAATTTTGCAGAGAAGAATACTTCTGAGCCAAATAATGTTTTGAGTGGCATAGGTAAATAGTTTAATCTTAAAAACTATTAATTCTTTCTCTTCTGTTTTTCCCCCAAATTCTAAGATATTTTCTCAAATATTATTTTTTTGTGAGTTTTGAAATGTTTGCCTTCACCGGGTCCATGGATAATATATATTCTGATAGTGATATTGTATATCTAAAGCCATAATAGTTAAAAAATTTGGCAATGTCAATTAATGCATGAAGAATATCCATGGTATGAACGCCTATAAGAAAATTTACCCATGATTGTTTTGTATATATTGGTAAGCTGGGGATGATATTTTAACAAAATATTAGCACTTTTATGAAGTCATATAATAGATATTTATTTTTTGGCATCGATAATTACAAAGTAGAATATATTTTACATAGAGAAGTAGAATATTTTGTGTGTGTGTGTGTGTGACAGACAGAAAGGAAGGGAGAGAGATGAGAATCATCAACTCACAGATGTGACATCTTAGTTGCTCATTAATTGCTTCTCATATGTGCTTTGACCTGGGGGCTTCAGCTAACCTAATGACACCTTGCTCCAGTCAACAACCTTGGGCTCACTCCAGGAACATTGGGCTTCAAGCCAATGACCTTTAGATTTAAGGCAGTGTCCATGAGGTCATGCCTATGATGTCACACTCAAGCTGGCAACCCTGAACTCAAGCTGGTGAGGCCATGCTCAAGCTAGATGAGCCTGTACTCAAGCCAGAAACTTCACGGTTTCAAACCTGGGTTCTCAGTTTCCCAGGCCAAAGCTCTATGAAAAATAGAATTTTTTATTTCTATTATTTTCTAAAAATAATATTGTTGTAAATACAAATATCTGGGACTTTGATTTACCTTAATTAAATGAAATGAATCAGAGAAATTATATATATATGTATATTAATATCACTAATTCTTATTTTGTATTAGCTTTTTATTTGTTTGTTTTTAAATTGGGTATACTAAAAAAGTTGGGTGGCTTTAACATATAACTAGTAAAATATATTATAATAAGATAAACTTTTTAACTGAAAAATAAATTATTTACACAAATAATAATCAACATTAGGAAGGTCAGTAAACAAGGACACCGCTTTATGTTTTTTTGTCTTACCTTTTGAAAACGGCTTATTTAAGTATAAAAACTCAGTGTAAGTGCTAATTTTTAAACTTAGAGCCAGACTTCACTATTTATTGTTCTGGGCTGGTTGAACCAAATGGAAGAGTGCATCAGGTTTTCTTTTGCAACCTTGGCCAACTGTAGTACCATAAAATGGCTGTGCATGATGCTATATGTAAAAATTTAAGAACAGAATTTTATATATCACATTTTATGCTTTATTATATTGCTTTTAACTCATTTCTTTGTAAAAAAAGATCTGCTATTGGGTTGAAAACATGCTACATACATTGTTTTATCTATGTTAATAGTCATATAATTTGATTTTGTAGCTTTGAGACAATGTATTATGAATTATCTTTTGAAAATTAGACATCTGCAACAGAGTGTTGCATATGAAAGAATAACATCCATTACATTTATAGATAAGCAGCTAAAACATTGTATCTTGTAATCTTTGTATATTCCTGATGCTTGATATACAGATATGACATCCTTTTCATGTCTTTACTGACTATGAATAAACAGCCTAAGATCTTCTTTGCAATAGCCTGCTTTTTTATCTTTTATCTAATGCCTGCTGAATCAAACACATTTTTTCATCAGTAAGATGAAAAGATTTTCCATGTATTATGCCCAATTAAAAAAAAAACAGTTTATTCAGGAAATTAGAGGCTAAAGGCAGATATACCAGAGTAGTGAATGAGTTCTGCATATTTATTAGGGTGCATATTGCATATTAGCTGGAATCACATTACACTAAAATTTTATGTTTTTTCTTGAGAAAAACAAATAGTATGTAAAAATACTTATCACCAAGGTAGTATTGATTAGTGAGATGCCTAAATTTCCATGATAATATAGAAGTGAAAGAAACTAAAAATGACTTTTAGAAATTATTTTTGTTTTTTAAGACACAACCAAACCCTTCTGTTTTTTTACTAGGTATAAAATCATAGTATATAAAAATAGCAACTTTTAAGTTTTTCCTTTTCATTTTTGATAATTACATGATAGTTACTTTTAGTGACTTAGGTTTTCCTTTAGATCTCCAAAACAGAATTTAACATTAGTAGAGCTCAAATATCTTCTGATAACAAATCTATTCATTTATAATAAAATATATGTGGTTTCTAGACATTCTATCAGTAAAATGGTAATCATTTAAGGGGGTGTATAGGTGGTGAGTTTCTGTTTGTTTTTGAAGATAAAGAGCCAAGAACAATGGTTGCTATGCTCTCTGGAAACCTGTAATGAGGGCCTACAAAATTATGTCACATTTAATGTTCCCTAAATCTTACTTACATCTGGAGGCTAGGAATATCTCATCGCTTTTGTTTCTTCCTCCCATGGTCCTACCCACTTTGTGTTGTCTTGTATTCCACTGTGAATACTTACCCCTTTAAAGCTGTGTTTTGAATATAGTAAAGAGTCCCTGATTTCTTCCATTACACTCCGGTCACCTGATCAAAATTTCTTCTTGGAGTTGATTTTATGCCAGGGTTTTTTCCTATATTTCTCACAGCAAAAATGCTCTCTCCCACACTTATACTCTGCCAAGCAGTCTTACTCCTAACAACCAATATAAACTGATGAAGGAAAAAAGTATTTTGCTTTGCTGCTCAGTAACACTAAGACTTCAGTGATTTTGTATTAATTGGTTTGACATTTTTATTCTAATGTCTTCTTACCAATCTATATTTTGCATCATTATTTTCTCTTACATTATAATTGTGTACAAGGCAAAGATTAGCCTACATTTGTCTTTACATATTGCAATTAAATAGTTAATAGATGTCTTTTGTTGATGAATTTTTTGCTCCGTATAATGTGATTTTATTTTAAATTCAAACATGCTTGAGAGGGAGGTTAGGTTTCAATAAATGTTACCCACAATCACTCATTTATTAGTTTATATAGTCCAGATGAAGTGAGGGTCTTTTTCTTGTCATATAACTACAATAGGTTTTTGTTCAATGAAACAGATGATAATACATAAGTATATTCATTATGCTCACTATTATTTTAATATTATATTGATATTATTTTTGCTCTAAAAGGCTCCTATACCTAATACAGACTATATAGGCATTGTGCTTCAGCTTTCTCATTTCTAAGATGAGGATGTGTTAAAAATAAACATATGCCTGACCTGTGGTGGCGCAGTGGATAAAAGCGTCGACCTGGAAACACTGAGGTCCCCAGTTCAAAACCCTGCACTGGTCAGGTCAAGGCACATATGGGAGTTGATGCTTCCAGCTCCTACCCTCTTTCTCTCTTTCTCTCTCTCTCTCACACACACACTCTGTGTCTCCTCTCTAAAATGAATAAAATAAAAAGAAATTTAAAAAATAAATAAATAAATAAATAAACATAATCACTTTTTAAAAATATTTTATATTATAATATAATATAGGCATGAAAAGTGATGTTCACATTTTTTAAAGTATTTTAATTGTTTTCTACATAAGTTTTAGTTACTTGGCAACACATTATAATTCTCACTTATTTGCTGAACAAATATTTACTGATATTCTATTATGTTTCAGTATAGCTGCTCAAGATATAGCAGTGAACAACATGAATAAAAATTCCTGTCTACTCTAATGGTAAAATTTCAAAAAAAAAAAAATTAAAACATAAACTGAAGCCTATATCAGATGATAAGAGAAATAAAGAAAAATAAAGTGGCTGTGAGGCTTAGAGAGTGTGAGGGCAGAGAAAATTCTCAATTTTTAATGAGCAGAAGTCAAAGAGGAACAGAAAAGCATCAAAAAGACCAGTTAGGAAGCCATCACCTGTTGGCCATGTGAAAAGGAATGATGGCGTTGACCAAAATGTCAGCTGTGTCAGTGAGAAAGGCTGATCTGAAATGTGTTTTGAAGACAGAGGTGACAGTGTGTGCTGCTGGGTTTAATGTTAGTGAGAGAAAGACAGGAGCCTGGAATACCTATAAGGCTTTAGGTTTGAAAAAATGGAAGAATGGAGTTGCTCATTATTATGATAGAGAAGAGCCATTTTCATGGGTGTGTCATGATAGTGATGAGTACATGCATTGTGAGGTGGGAGAGAATTAGTAGAGTTTCTTTTAATAATTATTTCAATCAAATTATAAGGCATCAAAATCTAAAATCTTCACTACTATCCTCCTTTACCCAATAAATAGTGAAGTGTCAGGTTCATTTTTGTGTGTGTGACAGAGAAAGAGAGAGACAGAGAGAGGAACAGACAGGGACAAACTGGCAGGAAGGGAGAAAGATGAGAAGCATCAGTTCTTCATTGCGACATCTTAGTTGTTCATTGATTGCTTTCTCTTATGTTCCTTGACCAAGAGACTAAAGCAGACCAAGTGACCCCTTGTTCAAACCAGTGACCTTGGGCTCAAGCTGGTGAGCCTTGCTCAAACTAGATGAGCCCACATTCAAGCTGACGATCTCGGGGACTCGAACCTGGGTCCTTTGCAACCCTGTTTGACTTCCATCCTCTGCGCTTTCCAGCCTGGTCAGGCTGTCAGGTTCTTTTGATTCTATACTTGGCATCTCTCTGAAAAAATTTCTCCTTATTTTCACTGACTGATCTTACTTTTTCATCTTTATTATCTGGATTATTAAAACAGCCTCTAATTCATCTCTGCTTCTCATCATTGCTCTACCCAGTGCCTTTTAAGCACTGAAGCCAGATTAATACTTTTTGAAATACAGTAGTGATTGTGTCACTATTTCTCCCCAAGATACCCAAAGATTATTCTTCATTTTCCCCAATTATTTTATCTCTTTGAACTCGATATAGTCTAGAATCTGATCCAAACTCTCATCTTTTAATTGATTTGATATCCTTGTTCATTGGAAATTACAACTCTTTAAATTGAAGTGTTCTTCACCACAGGAATGATCAACAACAACCTTATCTTTCAATCCATATTTATTTTACAATACCCCTTTTTATTCAAGATATAATTCTAATTTTCTCCATTTGAAGACATTCTCAATACCTCTACCAATGTGAAATAATTAATCATGCCAGACATGTTGTGGCACAATGGATAAAGTGTCAACCTGGAACGCTGAGGTCCACAGTACAAAATTCTCAGGCTTGCATGGTCAAGGCAAATGTGGGAGTTGATGCTTCCTGCTCCTCCCCAAACCCTTCTCTCTCTCTCTCTCTCTCTCTCTCTCTCTTTTTCTCTCTCTCCCCCACCACCTCACTAAAAATGAATAAATAATAATTTTTAAAAAGAAATAATTAATCACTCATTTTTTTTCATTCTAACGAGTTATACCCATAAGTTTTAAATTGTATCCTTTCTACAAAGTGATTGTTCCAGACAGAATCATGCTTATTTAGGAAAGATAATCCTCACAGATACAGATGGACCCTTTATGGTCAAGGTGTACAAATTGCTGCATGACACTACAGCAGATACTAACTCTTAAAGCTATTGCAATCATACCAGTGCATTCAATGCCAATTAAATTTGCAAAATACTAACTCATTTGTCTTTTTTTTTTTTTTTTTATTTTTCTGAAGTGAGAAGTGGGAAGGCAGAGACAGACTCTTGCATGTGCCTGACCAGGATCCACCTGGCATGCCCACTAGGGGGTGATGCTCTGCCCATCTAGGGCATTGCTCTGTTTCAACCATAGCCATTCTAGTATCTGAGACAGAGGCCATGGAGCCATCCTCAGCACCCGAGACAACTTTGCTCCAATGGAACCTTGGCTACAGAAGGGGATGAGAGAGATAGAGAGAAAGGAGAAGGGAAAGAGTGGAGAAGCAGATGGGTAGTTCTCCTGTGTATCCTGACTGGGAATCAAACCCAGGGCTCCACACATTGGGCTGATGCTCTACTACTGAGCCAACCGGCCAGGGCCTGAAACCAGGACTTCCACACACCCAGCCGATGCTATACCACTGAGCTAAGGGGCCAGGGTCATGATTCATTTGTCTTTTCATCCCCCTTGCCTCATTTGACTTAAAGAGACAATATTGTACAGAATATGAATAATACAATAGTATCTTTCAAAATGAAATAAGATATCTTGATCACATAACCATGTATGCATACTCACACAACATTATATTCTTTATCAGTGTTGTTATGGTTATATGTCTTGAAACAGATTCTTATACCACCTATGTATACAGAGGTATAACCTATTTTTGTACTGATTTACTTAATAAGCCTCATGGCCAAAGGAAAGCACAGACCTAAGTGTTTTTCCAGAAACAATCTTTTATTACAAGTATTATTTAAAATATCTATTCTTATCATCAAAGACCTAGTCTAAAAAGAGTAAAAATCAATAACCCATTTAGGGACAGTGAAAAGACAAAGGAGATAATACAGTTGGAGCAGTTGTGGAAGATGGAAAGAGACTGTGTTATTCTGAGGTTAAAAAAAAATATCAAATGTTCTGTACTTTTAAATGTTACTAGGACCAAACTTGAAGTATATGTCCTTTGAACAAAATTCCAAGTTAAGATTCTAACTTTAAAATATTATAGTTCTAAGGATGATTGATATCACATTTGTTGAACAGAAATAAAATATATAACCATGTTTAGAAATAAACACAGATGATAAGAATGCCATCTTAAATGTTTGACTAGCCTGATGAGACAGTTGCACAGCAGATAGAGTATCAGACTGGGATGCAGAGGACCCAGATTTGAAACTGCTAGGTGCCAACTTGAGCATGGGCTGACTGGCTTGAGTGTGAGATCATAGACATAACCCAGTGGTCACTGGCTTGAAGTCCAAGGTTGCTGGATTGAGCCCAAGTTTGCTGACTTGAGCAAAGGTTTACTAGCTCTGCTATAGCACCTGGTCAAGGATCATGTGGGAAGGCAATTAATAAACAACTAAGGTGTTGCAATGAATAATTGATGCTTTTCATCTCTATCCCTTCCTATGTGTTTATCTCTATTAGCCCCTCTTCTATCATTGTCTCTGTCACAAAAAAAGAAAAAAAAAAGTTTGACTAGACAAAAGCAAAGCTATTCATTGCAGACTAGAATGTGTGAGTGTAGAGCTTGCAGATACCCACAAATCCTCATTTTCTGGAGTCTAGACCAATGTGGAAGTGCACACTTGAGCAGAGAGGCCTTTCCCATTTTGTCCCAGTTTATGGGAAAATTTGAGAATGTTCTTAGGAGTAAAAATACTGTGAATTTAGGCACCGAATAACCTGAACTGTGGTATCAAATCTTCAAGTGAATTAATTGCAGAGGGTATCGGATGCATAGACCTTGCAACTGAGGGAGAGTGGGCTCAGTTGCAGTTTCTCCAGTAGGAGGAAGGGAGAGCCCCCAGTTTCAATTGTCAGGAAATTACCTCTGGAGTCATTCTGGACAATCTTGGCATCTATCTGCTAAGTAGCCTGATGAAATGTCAAAGTTAATGACTTGTTATCATGCCAAGCTGCAAAATAAAGGAGAAAAGCATCAGTGTTACAGAATGTTGTATCTGCATTAGACCTTTTAAAAAAAATCTATTTCACACCTTTATTGACTGAAATAGGTAAGATGGCTTGAAAATGGTCACTTGGTGTTCATATCAAGAGCTTTGGAAAGAAGTGATATCTTTTTTTTTGTTTTTCTATAAAAGATAATTTGGGAAAGATAGATAGATAATAAAAGACAGAGAGTAGAAGGGCAATTTACAGGTAGCTGGGGAAGAGCAGAGCATACATGGCACTCAAATTTCTGCTAGATGATGCAGAGATGATGGGACACAGGGAGTAATCTAGTTAACAGGCCCTTGCTTGGAGCCTTCTTGTTTTGATGCTAAAGTGAATAAGCTAGGTCTTTCCATCTGAATCTCTCTGGCAGAAAAGGAGGAGAATCAAATGTTCTTTCTAAGTCTTTTGTTTCTTAATAACCTGCGTAAAATCAATATCCCAAAAGAACAGATTTTTTTGGGTGGCAAAATGTTGGCCCCCTTCAGTACTCTATTTTAGTAAATTATATATAACAAGAGGACTATTCAAATTCTAAAAATCCAGATTTTATTCTGCTATGTCTAAATTTCCCAGAGTATATAAATATAATAGGAAAATACTTTGTATCCTTAATTTTTTTTCCTTAACTTTATTCTTAGTTTTAGCCCAAAGTTTTTATTGCTGGGCCAGAATTTTCCAAACTATACTTTGTAAAATGTGAGCTTTATGATATACCAATATTAATAATACTATCTCATGAAACACACTGTGAAAAGCTCTGTAGGAAACTAATATTTTACTTATTAGTTGACTGCCCAATTCTACTTTTATAACATATTGAGAATCCTCCAAAGCTTACCTTTTGATTATTTAACAGTACAATTCAAGACACTTACTTCAACAACAGGTATTGATTGGAAAATTCTGATAAAGTAATCAATCATTAAAAACATAGTTTTACTTATATAGAGGTAATAAAATTCTGATAAATTACAACAAAACAAACTTCCTTTAACAAAGATCCAATTATAACTTCATTTTACATTCTTTTCTATGGGGAGGTTTCTAAAATAAAACTTGTTTATTATTTGAATCAAATTTAGCTGTAATTTTTTATTTATAATAAATGATATATATCTTAGCAAATGTTACTGTACTAAAATATACAGAATCTAGCCTCAATGGCATGTGCTGTCTCAAACACACACACACACACACACACACACACATTAACTTTACAAAGTGCCGTTAACTACTTCTCTGAAAAAATTATAGTAAAAAGAAGACTAAAATTCAAGACTTACTTTTCTGTCAGCAGTTTTTTTCCCAGAGATTACTAGGCAAAACATTTAAGAAAATATTTGTTTTATTCAGTATCATTTGTTTGTTTTAAGGCTCCCTGTATATTTTGGACATACATGAAATTTGATCAAACAGAAACTTTTATAAGTTGAAAGTTTTAAAATGCAGATGTTGGAACTACCTAAAATTCTGTGTGACTTCAAAAGGAATAGATCAGTAATGATCTGTTATTTGTGTGCCTTTGTTCACCCACTTTGTTTCTGACATGAAACCTTCTGTATGCACTGTCTCTGATATGCATTATTTAAGACACACTGCATTTGCAAGTCTTCAGTGAAGACTATAGAAAAATTTTTAGCTATCAGATCCTACAATTTTCAGCTATCAGAGGGTAGGGGTGGCTATCGAATCAGTTTGTATTTGTAGAGGTTAGAGGAAAAAGCTCATAGTGTTAATTTTTGATAGCTATACAATTTGTTCAATATAACTTATCTTTACCAAAAATAAAGCATACAATACATGTTAATAACTCTGAATTTTAATTTATAAGGTAACTAAACTATGTATCTGCAAAAATAATATAATATTACTCACATTATATGAGTTTGTAATCCACTTGACCTAGTGTTTTCAATATGGGTTAAATTATAATAACTCATCAGTTGTACCAATATTTATATATAGATAGCAGTAGTTAATTTGATTATACAATGTTTTCTAACATACTTTTATATTTAATATGAAAACCCAAATAATAAAAATGTGTTTTTACTCTATAAAGGTAATTATTTGCATTGTGAAATGATTCAAAATGAGATCTCTGTATAAGACATCTAAATTAGAAAGTAAAAAGGATTTAGGAATGTGTTTGGGAATTTAAAACATAGGTGAAGATGAATGAACAAACACTGAAGACTAAGAAGTTTCCAGTGAGGAGGGAGCAAACCCTTGAAAATAGTATTCAGGAACCAAAAGAGGAAGTGTTTTCAGCAGGACTAAATGCTGCCGAGAAACCCATTAAAATGAGGGTATTATACATGTATGTACACACATACACACATATATACAATGAAATGTTACATAGCAATAAAAAATAATGAAATTTTGCCATTTGTGACATGTGGATGGACCTAGAGTGTATTATGCTAAGTGAGATAAGTCAAACAGAGAAAGACAAAAAATGCTGTCTAGTTTTATATATGAAACCTAAAAAAATCAGACCTACAAATGAAACAAAACAGACTCATAGAAACAGAAGTCAAAAAGATGGTTGTCATCGCGGTGTGGGTGTGGAGATAGATGGAAACGGTGAAGAGGAATATAGACAGTAATAGTGTGATGAGTTCACATGGCGACAGAGTATTAGTAGACTTAGTGAGGTGATCACATTGTACGTGTCAAATTAGTTTCAGGTAGTACCCACTGAAACAAATATAAGGTTGTGTACCAACTAAACTTAATTAAAAACAATACAATGAATAAACAATAAAATTAAACAAAATAAGTGGCAACATAAAACTTATACATGGTTTTGGAATAACTGTATTGTTGGGATGAAAACCAGATTGCAAAGGATGTAAAAGGTGTTTAATAGCAAATATGGACAATAATAAAGTAGATTGGTTGTAATGAGGAGAAAGACATGGTAGTCAGCAGAGGAAGTAGAGTTGAATCTTAAAAAAAGGAGATTTTTGTCTTTAAGATGGAAGAGAGAAGAATATTTAAGTGTTGATGTAAGTGATCTTCTGGATTAAAGACAAAAGAGAAGGTAGGAAAATTTGATCATATAAATACTCCTAAGAAAGCACAGAAGCATGTGGTTTCAATGGATAAAGGTGAAAGTGGAAAACTGTTAGTTTTGTTCTGATTATTATTTGTTACTGTTTTATTTATTGAATATCTAAGACATGATAGCTTACAAATAGACTCTGAAACAAATGAAAAGTGAGACATTGTTGTCTGTTTATCTTCAAATTGATATAATATACTGGAAAATACAGATACCTGGACAAGTTATTATGACATGATAGATGTTATTAAATACCTTGGAAATAGAAGGATTCAATTTTAGGAGATATGTAAAATGGTTACACAGAGGAAACATCCTAAAGACTAGATTAATTGAGAAAAAAATCAAATAAGGACATTCATTAGAAAAAACAAAAACAGTAATAACTATTCTGAGTACCTAGTCACTGTCAACAGAGAATTAGGAACTTTACCTCTACCTTATAAGCATTCAGTTATTTGAACACTGTCAGGTAGCTATTATTATTTATAAGTTACAGAGAGGGAGCCTGACCTGTGGTGGTGCAGTGGATAAAGTGTCGACCTGGGAACACTGAGGTTGCCAGTTCAAAACCCTGCACTGGTCTGGTCAAGGCATATATGGGAGTTGATGCTTCTAGCTCCTCCCCCCTTTCTCTCTCTCTTTCTCTCTCTCTCTTTCTCTCTCTCACTCTGTGTCTCCTCTCTAAAATAAAAAAATAAAAAAATAACATAAGTTACAGAGAGGAATCTCATGGTCAGAGATGGTAGTTGTTAAAGAATATAGTTTTTAAAGGCAAAATGCTAATTCTCGCACAAACATAAATAACTACAATGTGATTTAACTTCACTCATTAATGAGGGAACTGATGTTATAACCAGTTCAAAGATAATTCAGTCTTACACACCCATATATAAAGAAAGTTGAAAAAATGTATTCATAGATGCTACATTGCTTTTATTTGCATTTTTATTTCTTTGCTTTGTTTTAACTAAATTCACATTTTTTGGTGGCAGAATGATTATATCTCTGCCAAATAGAATATGTACATTTTTGGACTGTGAACAGCATAGAATCTTCTATTTTGACCCCTCCCCCGCCACCAGAATCAGATCATTAGAAGAATGTGCTAAACATTGATTAATTTTCCTTTGTAGACCTCCAGTAACATTTTGATTCATTTAGAATTCTGTCACTTTTTCTTCTATAAGTAAATTGCTCAGGCTTCAGGGAGGATTTGAAAATGTCTCCTAACAATGTAAAATCCACCAATTCACACTGGGACTTGAACTGATCCTCTTTCTTATCATTAAAGGGTGATGGGTTTGTTTTTTCTTTTAAAATTAATGTAATATATAGGACATTTGATGTTGGCAAAACAAATAGGGCTGAAGAAGAACCAATGCTATCATCTTATTTTGTTAGCATGTTGCTCTAAAGGCTCTAATTAATCTACGTTTCATGAGCTTAGCTATATGTGGGGTAGACAAAATATATTATGCTCACTTTGTTAAAGATTGTGCTGCCCACATGGGAGCTTGTTGCCCAGGTGATTATATTAGTTACCCTTCTTGCTTGGGATGGGTGTGATTATGTTAATGTGTGTTGGGGAAAGGCTTTCATGCCAAAAGGTTTAAAAAGGAGAGATCACGTTGTTCTGGGGGAAGAGGGATTACATTCTAGGAGGAGAGCAGAGAGGAGATCAGGTAAAGGCCTCATGGAGGAGAGAAGTAGCCAAGATGGCAGAATGCTGAAGGAGAAGCCAGTTTGTGCAGAGAGAATGAGATGGGGAACAGAGGTGAATAAGCTTAGTGAGCTAGAAACCTTTGATTCTAGAAAACTCAGATCAGTCAGTAGCTTTGTGAGCACTAAATGAGTGGGTTTTGGAGCCCAGTGTGTGTTTTTACTTGCCTGCTAGGTGCAAGCTAGGATTAAAGGTAATGGCCCACCAGTTCGTGGCTCCGTTGTTTCATTACCGTCTGTCTGAATCTAATGAGAACCTGCATGGGCCAGGCAGCTGTGATGATGTCCGTGTCTACTGGCTTTAGATTATGTAAGCATTTTTAGTATAGAAGGGTCTGTTACATTGAAGTGGATTAAAATATCAAGCACCACAATTGCAGATCTTGTAAAAGAAAAATGAATTCTTATATCTATGTTAACATTTCCTATAGAGTCTCAGTGCTTGCAAATAATTACAACAAAATTGTTTAGAACAGCAATTGCTTACTCTGGTGCTTAGAGAAAAATATAGGAGACATTTCTAATACATAAATGCAAAAGATCTAAGTCTCTTACTATAATATCTACTGGATATTAAAAAGAAGGATTTTTCTCTGCATATTATTACCAAAAAGCCAAAGGATGAGAATGTGGTAAATTGGGTATGATCTTTTTTTTTTCTTTAATTTAAATTAAGTTGGATAACATCTTATTTTCTGGGTACTGTAATGAATTTCAAGTACATAAAATAAACACAACACTATTCTTGGTAAAAAGCAGCCTATGCACTTTTTTAATGCCAAGTACACTCACATTTGCTTTTTAAAATGTATAGTATTTTCGCTTAAGGCTAATACTCTGTCATTTATGTAAAATATAAATGAAGTACAAACTGAAAAATTTAAAAAAAAATTAAATTGCACTCACAAACAGCACACTCTCACAAATTCTTAAGTCTACAAACCAGGGACTCATCTAATATTAGTACAAATGTACTACACACTGTATAGCTAAAGTATTATTCCAGTGAACAATGCAGGATTTAAGATATGTCATCTGAGTGGTTACAGCTAATCCTAAAACACATTAATTTTCTCCATGCTGAGTTTGTTTTCTGGTGTCTGATCCTTTTCATTCATCACACGATTTACCTATAAGTACTGATGCACGTCGGAAATCAAGTACAGACTCAACAACAAAGGTGTTCTGTGCCGCAGCATTTCAATCTGCTTTTCTTTTGAACTATTCCATCACTAACATTTTTCTTGTTGCACCAAAAATATTCTAGCTACATTTTTTATTAATTAAAATAAAGATTTACTTTTACTGTTTTGACAGGCATGTTATAGAAGGAATAACAGTCATGGGCAAATGTCTTGCTAATTGTCTCCATAATTTCATTTACTTTAAATAGTTAGCAAAACACATTTTTTTTTTTTATGGAGACCATGATTTCAAAGTGTCACTATGAAAACCAAAACAGAGCAGTTAGAATTGCTTTGTCAAGCTACATTTTGTTAATTCATTTTGTTCTTTGAATGATTATTTTGCTTATGTCTCAGTGGAATATCAAATTAATTGATTTAATTTTTACAACAGAGTCTTGTTTAAAATAGTTGAACTTCATTGAGCATACTAGGGAAAGGCATGGCCTAGCATTTCAAATAAGCAATTCTGTTTAATCCTGCTACAGTGTCATTTATCATCCCAATACCCCAAGGTTGTGGGCTCAATCCCCAGTCAGGGCACATACAAGAATCAACCAATAAAGATATAAATAACCAACTGAACCGCCTGAACAGGGCCTTTACTTAACTATTGAAGCTTCAATTTCTCCCTCCTCAGAGTTCATGTTTTTTTTTTCTATAGCAATAAAGGCCTTTTTAAATTTGAGATGGCAGTTCCATCTGAGGGAACATTTTTCTTCTCCCAGAATTTCTTCTTGGCCTTTTTTTTTCCATTTGTCCCAAGATGAAAGGGAGTTCCATGTAGAGTTGCAGAGGAGTAGACAATGACAAGGGACCAAAAAGACTTCGAGCCTGGAGAAGGAGGAATTTTGGGAACAGTGGTTCAGAAGCCACAGTTCCCTCTGCCTTTCTTTCCCCAGATGAAAAAGGCTACAGGGAAAATCTTGCTTTGACAATAAATGTGAATCTGTATACAAAAAATTAACAACCACTTGCTGACTATACTCAGCTATAGAACCTGGAGAATATGCTTGATATTTCAGGGCAAAAGTCAAAGCCAGGGGGAGAAAGGGGATAATGAAAAGAGACAAAATACCAGTAAGGACTTCTATGGAATATGAGCCAAAAATCACTGAGTTTTGATGGGCTGCAAGTCAGCCACAGCTTGCTTGTCATGTGTCACCCTAAGCAGCACTAAGAGGCTTCTGGGGGGAATGAATTCTCCTCCATAGTGATGAGGAGCCTGCTGCAGGCTGCTGAATGAGGTGACATTGTTTTACATAGGATCATTGGATTTGGGGGGCTAAAAAAACTACTTTTTCTCCAATAGTAGAAGCTGGGCTAATAATCAATTAACAGAGATAGATGAACAGGAGAAAATGAAGAAAGTCTACTATATAAATGCACATTCAAGGTGCTCTATTACAATGAAACCCAGAATACATTGGACAGTTGAGGTTTATATGTCATTATGAAAAAATTAAAAATGGAGTAGGGTACAGGGTCTAATATTTCATATAGATAATTAACAGGTAGTTGAGGAAGAGCAGAGTGATCTAGTTAACAGAACCCCGCCTGAAGCTTTTCTATCTACCATAGTAAGGTGAATATGCTAAGATTCCCTTCCTAGAGCAGGTCTTTTACTCTGAATCTTTTAGGCAGGAGAGAGGGAAGATCAAACATTCTTCCTGAGTCTTTTGTTTCTCAATAACCAACTTAAAATCAATATCCAAAATGGAAGTTTTAGGATGACAGACCTCTAAACCCCTTCAGGATCATGGGATCAGAGGTGCCAAATCTGTGCAGCAGGAGGACAGGGGATACAGCCTGAGACAGAACTGGGTGTGGCTCCTCCTCTGCTGACTACAAACATGTTGGAGAGCAAAAGACTCTGGAGAACTAGAGGAATCTCAGGAAGATATCTGTGGACAGTGATTAGATAAAAATACTTTATCTTAGTTGACTAAATTATTACCTAATTGAAATTGTTTTAAGATGAGAATGATTAGAATCTTATAAAAACAATATTAAGGTTTTCTCTACCAAAAGAAATGGACTCCAAAACAAAAATTAGTATCCTATGAGAAATAGAGTTATAGGTTTCACACTTTTTGTTTTCCACTGTGAATTCATTTTTGTTACATTTACACATTGCCATTTTTTTAGGCTTACTTCAGCAATGTACAGTATAGTCTTTTCTGTGTGAAAATGCAAAAACTGTCTTGTTTGTTGACTTAGAGAAAAGCTATACTTTGGTTTAATTTGCTTATAGATCTCCAAAAAGAAAATAGTTGAATATTGGTAAAACATGGAGGGTTCTATGTGTCAAGTTAAGATATGAACATTTCATCTGGTAAAATGGAAATAATTAATGAATCCCTTGTAAAGCAATGAAATAAAGAGTGGAGTAAATGAGATAGCTAGAATCAGAGAAACTTGGCAGGATTATAAGAAAGAGATAAAACAGAGCTACTGAGTTTTCATGACATGACCCAATGAAGAGGGATATAGAATGTGCAGTGCTATTCTAAGCAAAGCAGCTTCAAACATGAGAGAATATCACAAGAGCCACTTGGCTGTGTGTGGAGAGGGAAACCTGGAAAAAATAGGAAGAAAATCTGATGTGGAAAAGTACTTTAAATAAAACTGCTTTCCATTCTAGTCTGGGACACTTGGACTATATATGGTCTTCTTTATACAGATGTGTATGAATAAGTGCCAGTGATTTTGATGAGAGTTTGTAAATATGTTTTCATTTTAGGAAGTAAAACAGAAAAGGAAAAAACTTAAAAAAATAAATAAAACCCTTACAAATTATTTTTCTTATGATGTCCTCTTTTGTGCTTGGTAAGCTTGAATTTTCCACTTTCTTATTGCAAGTTAGATCAGTATTTTCCAGAGATCAACTAGCATCACGAGGAACTGGTAGGCATTACAATAGGATATAAACCAAGCAAAATAATAAGTATAATATTGATAGTGCTTTCTGGTCAATAGTTATAAATATTGAGGGTTCAACACTAAATAGTTTCCATTATTGCTTTACTTTTAATGCATTTAATAAATGAGTTTTCATTTTAAGTTTCAAGCACAGAATATATAGTGCTGCATTTTCTGAAATTATTTGAACACAAATATTATTTTCTTATATTGTGAAATAGAACATTGAATGGGTTTAGAACAATTTCAGAACATTTTCTAAAATACCAGATTGGAAACCTGCTGCCATTTGTATCTCCCTTACTGGAATATATTTATATATGTAAATAAAAATGTGCTATCAATGACAAAATTCAGAATATTCTATATGATCTACCTAATATACAATATTTTATTAGTTTGCTGTCAACTATCTTTTTGATATACAAATAATATATATTGAACTTAATTTTTTAAGTTCAGTTAGTTTTGTTACTTGAAGCATATGATATTTCAATTAGAAAAATGTTTATGTAAAATAATAAATATATCATTTTGCCCCCATAATTATTTGTAATAATAAAAGTGTAAGAGTTAATATGTATTTAGTGAATGTATAATCTTAAATTGTACTCTTTTAAAAGTAAAAAAATATAAATAACAATATGTCCTTTATTTTTATTTTATTTTTTGCATTTTTCTGAAGTAAGAAGCAAGGAGTCAGAAAGACAGACTCCTGCATGTGCCTGACTGGGATCCAGCTGGCAAGCCCACTAGGGGATGATCCAGGGTCATCCAGGGTGTTGCTCCATTACAACCAGAGCCATTCTAGCATCTGAGGCTGAGGCCATGGATCCATCCTTAATGCCGGGGCCAACTTTTCTCCAGTGGAGCCTTGGCTGTTGGAGGGAGGAGAGATCTGGAGAGAAAGGAGAGGGGGAAGGGTGGAGAAGTAGATGGCACTTCTCCTGTGTGCCCTGACTGGGAGTCAAACCCGGGACTTCCACATGCTTGGCCGGTGCTCTACCATTGAGCAAACTAGCCAGAGCCTAAGAATATGTCTTTATAAGATAGAAAAACAAACAAAATATTATCCTTCTATTTAAAAACAAAACTTTAAATAGAAGTGTCTTAATTTTGGAATAATAACAATTGGGCTTCCAAGAAAAGAGATATGAAATTGTATTTAAATAAATGTTTTTTTACACAATTGTGAACAAAGACTTAAGCTTTATATAAAACTTATTCTCTGACATTTGATGAAATTTAAAGATGTGCATAAAAATTTATTTATGATTATAGCTTCTCTGAAAAAAGATAAAAATTTAAAAACAAAAATAAAACATCATAATTGATTTATGATAGTATAGCTCAGACAAATACAGGTTAAAAATTATTGTTTTGCACTGTTAATAGAAAGTTAATTTTGCTGCCTAAACATTGGTTTTATTTATTTTTATTAAATATGTGCCTATATTCTGATTTCTCCTATAGGTTATTTTTGTCTTTGTAAAACTCTAACATTCATAAAAAGAAAATTTCCTAGAAACAGTTAATAAGAAAAAATACTTAGTACACAAATATACAACAATGGAAATATATAATAGCATATAATTTTTAATGTTCTCTTCAAGGCAAACACAACTATACAAACTGAAATGCTAAAAATTATAACTTTAAAATAAATGAAATGCTATCCATGCTTTATTCTTTCTATTATCTCTTTCTTTCTCTCTTCCTCTATTTGCTACCATATTTTTCTTCTATTATCTCCTTTCTCTTCTCTTATCTCCAAAGTCAAAGACATGTAAATTTTCAAATTAAATGTTGGGCTTGTTTAATGCCTTATCGCTTTACAAAGTCAATAAATATCCAATTAATTCAAATTTAATAAACTTGACAGCTTCTATTCAGAGGAAAACTGCCTTATATTACTACCATGTTATTTCATTAACTTTAAGTAATTACCTATATTGTACAGAATAAAGCTGTTTTTCTTTCTAAAGAGATAACACTAGTCAGCACTGGAATAATCTTAATACGGTGATATTACAATATTTACTTATAATCAGTGTCAAAGTTATTTAGCTTAATGTGATAAGAGAACTAAAATTACTGTTTTTAGCTGTTTCTTAACGTCATCATTTCCCAAACTTTTAGTCCCTTTGTACATGATAGTGTATTTAATAAAGTTGGGAGAGGGTTATGTAAGCAAGTAGGGTAAAGCAGAAACTGAGAATTAAATTTTCTTTATTAATCTGTGTATTTTTCTATCAATACTAAAATAATTCTTTATATGCACAGTGATATAGTTTCTGACAAATTAAAAAAGATGGCTTTAATGAACAAATTGGCTATTTTTGCAGGTGAATTATGTTCTATAATTAATGTTAGTTTGTGAGAAGACATTATTCGTTAAGAACACCATTGTGAAAAATGATTAGTTTTTTTAAATACATTTTTCAATATTTTTATATAACTTATTTTAGAATTAATTATTAGATGACTGCTGTGTGAATGTGTTTATTAGTTTATATATTCAACCTAATATGCCAGAGATGATGTTAAAGAGGATTAGCATATATTTCTTGATAGTTCCATCTATCTTAAAAGCTCAATCTCTGTGGAAATGAGTAGTATACTAAAAAATAAAAACCAAAAGCAACATTAAAAAATGGAATCAGTATCAATAACTCTTATAAAGCACAATATCACAGAATATTTATCAAGATAGACACACATAATGATATCCCAAAGTTGGCAGTTCTTTAATTCACTTATATTAAATATATTAGAGAATTTATAGCTACAATAGAAACTTTGTACTAAAGTTATGTAGTGTATTCTGATCATGTATATTTAGACAAACTAAGACATAGAGAACCCAAGACCATATTTATTATTATTACCAGATCTAAGACAGAAAGCCAAGTTACTAGAATCCTACAATTCTAATTATAAAATTATTGTTTTTTAAATATATTTTTAGATAAATAAATCATACAGGTTTTATATGTAACATTGATGGTTGAGCTACATAGTATCCAGAAATTCTGTGATTTATATTTGAAAGTTTATTCAGATGTTTTGAAAAAGATTCACATGTTTCATCATATTGTCAAATGTATTCATTACACTAAGTAAGTTAAGAATTACTAAAGACAAAAGTAAGATCTAGATACATAACTCATATTTTGGCAGTATAAAGGGGTAGCCTCCTTTGAATAGTTAGTATTATCTAAGAAAATGTGAAAGATAATTGCACATATGTATGTATACACATATAATATTTGTCCATATATTTTTACATATAATTATCTATATTTTTATAATATATGTTTATATTACACAAATATTTTTATATATACACACATATAGATATATGAACATATAGTGTTACTGGATACATGTTTACATATCTATGTGTATAATATATATGTATAACCCATATATTACATATATATTCAGATATGTACACATATTTATGTTACACAGAATCAGAAATAATAAAACATATTTTAAACCTGTGCACTGTTTCTCACTTTATCCATTAGGAAGAGTCACTCAAATAAGAGCCATCTTTCTAAAAACTTTTCCTAGCCTGACCAGGCAGTGGCGCAGTGGATAGAGCATCAGACTAGGATGAGGAAGACCCAGGTTTGAGACCCTGAGGTCACCAGCTTGAGTGCTGGCTCATCTGGTTTGAGCAAAAAGTTCACCAGCTTGGACCAAAGGTCGCTGGCTTGAGCAAGGGCTTACTCGGTCTGCTGTAGACCCACCGTCAAGGCACATATGAGAAAGCAATCAATGAACAACTAAACTACCACAATGAAAAACTGATGATTAATGCTTCTCATATCTCTCTTTTCCTTTCTCTCCTTATCTATTCCTCTCTCTGACGCTCTCTCTGTCTCTTAAAAAATAAAATAAAAAAAAAAATTAAAACTTTTCTCAGAATCCTCTTTTGGGAGGTTTTACACCATTTTCCTGAAAAGTTTAAGCAAGCTCTTTTCTGTGCAATAAATAATTTTAACACAAATGTAATTTTTAATACAATTCAGGAACACCAGATAAATATATGATGATTGAGGAAGAGCATGTACAAACTAAGATTAAGTAACTTTAGAAAAGAAATGAATGTAAAACTTATTTTAAACTAATCAAAGTCAAATAAAAAAAATTCTATTATCTATTTAACATTAGTTTTAGAGTAGAAAAGAGAGGACAACCTGAAAAAGTGATGGCCCAAATGAAAACTACTTTGTACAAAAATAAAACCCTTCGTTCAGTAAAACAACATGTCTATGTTAAATGAGTTAATAAAGTTAATACACAGCAATGTTATACTCAATTTAAACTCTTTAGTATCTGATAAATGTATTGATTACATAACTTATATTATAAATATTTAAATAGAAAGCTTCTATCATGAGGTTGAAGTTAAGCAAGGCATTGTTTTATCAACACATAATTATTGAACAAAAATGTCAATGTAATAATCTCCTAAAACATGGGATAGATTTGCTTCTTTTTTCAATGATGTTTTAAGCACCTGCTGTGTATAAGGCACTGCTGTAGCATTACAGATTATAATTAGCTTGCCTATGATTGGTGAGATCACAGTTTTACATTGGAGAAATAAGGAATTAATTCAAAGAGAGTTAAAAATAAAATGAAAGATAGCTCATACTTAGAAAAAAAAAAGATGGTGAATAACCCTCAGATTTGGGAACAGCATGAAAAAAATTTACAAGATGAGAATGTGGTTTTTCAGGGTCATCTAAACCATTTTTCTTACTGTAATGGGGATTATGAGTTGGGTAGTCAAATGATATAAATTTCTACTGGATCATTAAAGGATCAAGAACTACACAGAGAGAAAACTTTGACCTTGACCTGGCAGACTTTAGAGAGATCTGGAAATTTTCTGAGAAAGGGCTAATATGGAGTATGAAAGTATGACAGCATTAGGGAAAGAAAGATTAAAACATACAAATGATCAAATGCTGAATGGCTCAGGCATGTCTGAACATGTGAATAAGTCATTATTTCTTTATCCAAATGTCAAGGATCAAATAATTAGTAAATACACAGGGTCAAGTGTTAATTCATCTGAGTGTATATCTACTCTCAGTATGTTTTTCTTTTTTTTTTTAACATTAAAAAAATAATGATAAGAAATAATGTGACTCCATCTGGCCAGGTCGCTCAGTTTGTTAGAGTGCTACCCTGATATGCTAAGATTCTGGTAATATTTTTATATGAATATTATTTGTCATATGTTCATTTTGTTTACTGAAAATTTAATCCCTATCTTTGGCTATTACCTAAGCTAAAGACACATGTGCACCTTGTACTGTGTCAGTTACTGAAACAGAGGGAAGGAGAATACTGATGATTAAGTATGTATCTCATCTACTTAAAACTCAAGGGACATAACTAGTTGCATGGCTGCATCCACACACAAGGGATCGGGAAAGTATAGTTTTACCATGTGTTCAATAAACAAGAAGCTGAAAATATTTCCTAGGTTTCTAAAATGAGATAGATAAATTTCCCTGAAAGAAATATTACAGATAAAAGTAGTTTATAATTTCCAAGGTACAAGAACATATAAACTATTGATTTTGATGTCTGATAAATTTAGCAACTCTTATAAAAAAATTAAAAGATGATGTTTTTATTAATATATAGTTATAAAGGGACTGATATAAATAAATGGTTGTCATTGAATATAATTTATAGATGAAGTTACAAAATGGGAATTTACTGAAGTCATAAGCATCTGGAGAGGCCAGCAGGAAATCAAGGACAGATTGTCATTGGCAATGTTACGGAATGAGGTGGAGGAATTTTAGCTAGAGAAAGAATAGAAGAAATGAGCAATGAATTCAAGTGTATTGTAAATTAAATTAAGAGTTTCAAAGAATAGTTGTCAGAGTGTCAAATACTGATAATGAAATAAGATGAAAGAGAAAATGTTATGGGAATTGGCACAATTATAATAATAACTAATATTAACTCATCTCATTTTATTTTTTATTTTTTGTTGAAATAATTGGGGTGACTTTGGTTAACAAAATTATACAGGTTTCAAGTGCACAATTCTACAATATAACATCTATACACTGTATTGTGTGTTCATCACTCCAAATCAAGTCTCTATCACTATTTATCCCTTCTATACCCTCCTCCAATTCTCCCCCCACACCTAGCAATCACCACATTATTGCCCATGTTCATGAGTTTTTCTCCTTTTTTTTTTTTTTTTGCTCAATTCCTCCACCCAACCCTCTTCTCCTCACCAATAGCTGTCATCTTGCTCTTTATGTCTCTGTTTTAATTATTTGTTCATTATGTCTCACAGATGAGTGAAATCATATTCACAAGTCTTTTTCTGACTGGTTTATTTAACTTAGCGTAGCGCTCTCCAGATCTATTGATGCTGTTGCAAATGGTTAAGATTTCCTGCTCTTTTAACAGAATTACATTATATAAAATGTTCCACAGCATTTTTAGCCACTCATCTACTGATGGACCCTTACTAGATGCAAATGAAAACAACAATGAGATATACTTCTCACCTATCAGAATAGCTATCAAATCAACAAACATGTTTAGGATGTGGAACAAAGGGAACCCTCTGCACTGTGGGTGAGACTGCAGATTGGTGTAGCCACTGGGAAAAGCAATAATATGGAGTTAATTGGAAAAATTAAAAATGGAACTGCCTTGTGACCCAGTGATAGCACTCTGAGAATTTATCTGAAGAAACCTAAAATACTAATTTGAAAGAATATATGCACCGCTATTTCATTGCAGTGTTATTAACTCTTCTCATTTTAAAACTCTTTAAGACAGATAATGTACAGTGAATAAGGTTTAAAAAAAATTCTAATAAGGCTTTATGTCACATGACCAATAAATTTCAGAGACAAGATTTGAGCCGGCATTCAGGTTGCAAAACCTTGTATTGCTCTTGAAGCAGTGATTTATATACTCTAATGTTGGTTGCTAGGCATTATTATTCTTTCTTCTTTTTTCTTTACAAAAAAGCAAAAGTATAAAGACTGGATTACAAACCAGTAATAATGGTAAATGAGGCAGGGACACAGCAAGTACACTCTATGTGCTTCAGGAGTTTAAAGATGAAAGGCCACAGGAACATTTTATAATATTCAATGGAGGTTATGGTAAGGTAATATTGAGCTTTCTTTTTCTTTCTTTTTTTCTTTGCCTAGTCTGTTTGTAGAAAAGAAAGTACCTAAACACAATTACCAAAAAGAAAAGATATCATTTAGTTAAAATTTGCAGAATATCCATTATTTGTAGTATACTTCATTGAAAATTTTACATGTGTTCTCTTATTCAATTTGTTAAAGATTTAGGCATCTTCCTCAATTCACAGGGTAATTAATCACAATTCACACTGAATTCCTTTGGCTTTTGAGCATATATATATATATATATATATATATATATATATATATATTAGAGGACACTGGGAGAAAACAAAAAACTATAGAGAATGGACACATAATGTGTAAAATAAAGAAACAGAAGATAAAATATTAAAATTCAATATAATAAAATAATTATTTTCAATTTTTTCTGAAACTGAAAGAAATGATATCAAGATTATGGCACTACTAATATGCTGAAATAGCAATGGTTCTATATGAGGATGCAAGCTAAATTATAGTAATAAAATAAATACTGGCCACATATTATGAAATCAACGCAAGCTATTTTGGTTTCCCTAAATATTTTTAATAAAATTCCTATCAAGAAATGAAAGGAGACATTTTTGTTTTGCTTAAGTTTGTCACATATCACATATGCAATGATGGGTTAATTTTTTTTTACTCTTTTATACTTCAATCTGAGCAGTAATATTACTGTTTTCAATTCTTGCCCAATAGAAAATATATATATATATATATTTCTAAGAATTATCTTAAAAATTAGATTACCAAATCAGATGTGAGTTTTAATGTTTTGTATTTTTCTTAATATTTTTAAAATGTATATATTTTTTTGTTGTTAATATCAAGAACACCAATTTAATGTTTTGAGTCTTTGTAAATATCATTTCAATGGACAACACATCACAGGAACTAGGGCATAAGTATTTCTTGCCTATTTAGATAGTATTCTGACCTTTGGTTGCATAAAGAAGAGGAGCAGAAATGAGGGTATGAGAGAGGATATCTCTTTGTCCAATGAGAGACCTAACATGCCCATTTTGGTTCCTTCTCTACTTCAACACTAAGACAATTTCTTTTACAAGTTGTATAAGACAGAACATCATTAAACAAGTCAACATGCCAGTACAATCTTTACCTCAAGAGGTGTTGTCCTCAGCAGCACTTTGTGTGTGTATGTAATGTGTTTAAGTTTCTTATGAATGTCTAACATTCTGTGTCAAACTCAATATATTTTAAGCTTAGTACACAGCTTGCTATAAAATACAGTTTGAAAATCAGGCAACAAAAGCAGAAGCCTTCAAAGATCTAAGTAAACAACTCTAGGAATTTATAATGTTTATTGGTTTAAAAGAAAATAACAAGTTTTATTTTCATTTTAATATGCAATTTTCAAATACTCAATTTAGAAAAAGGCAATAAAAATATATTACTTGAAAATTAAATAAATCTGACTTTGCATTAATGTTTACATGTGTAAAAACATGAATATTTGAGGTTAACATAAAATTGAAACTGATCATAGTAAAAATAATATTAATGATAAGATAATATTTTGTATTAGGGAAAGTTTGGAATAACCATCATCCTTTATCTATCTTTTGTTATGGCTTGGGATATCCATTGCTTAAGGTAAAAATAAATAAATATTAAGGCAAAGGAAATATTGTTTAGATTTTTTTTGGTTTCTATTTCAAATGTTTTACCTTTCAATTTCTAGACAATGTGTGTAAATGAAATACAATGCATGCACTTAAGATCTCTTAACGCACTACTACTTTCTTACCTTTAACATGTGTGAATTAGATAATGTCCCTTTTGGGCTATTCTACCTTTAATTTGTGTGACTGTTTTAGAATTTTGTTTTCTTTGAGTTGGGAGAAAATCTGCAAAGATTACTTTGCATGCTGGATGAATCTCATTGAGCAATTACCTGCCACCAGGCTATTGTCATATCTTCCCTAAATTACTCAATGGGCTACTAAAAGATCTCTTCCACCTCTCTGTTCCTTGAGATCTATTCTCAACACTTTCAGATCCAAAAGATTACTTTAAACATTAATTGCTTGATACCACTCTCTTGATTAAATCTCCACAATGGATTATTCCCTTGCTCTTGGGATAAGAGTCTTCATGTCATACTCTCAGGCTCTCCTTAAACTAGTCCTTCAGCCACACTGGCTTCCTTCTTTTTTATCTTTTTAAGTTGCCATGAACCTCCTATTTTAGAGTTAATGATAGTGTTGATTTAATGTAATTGTTTTTCTTCTTTTTTAAGTGAGAGGAGAGAAGATAGAGAGATAGAGTAGGATCCACCTGAAACCTTCCATCTGGGGCCGATGCTCTGCCCATCTGGCGCCCTGTTTGCAAATAAGCAATCTTAAGCACCTGAGGTGAAGGCTCCACAGAGCCATTCTCAATGCCTGGGGAGATGCACTCAAACCAATCAAGCCATGTCTATGGGAGGCAAAGAAAGAGAAAGAGAAGGGGGAGAAAGAAGGGTGGAGAAGCAGACAGTTGCTTATCCTTTGTGCCCAGACCAGGAATAGAACCCCAGAGACCCACACATGGGCTAATGCTCTACTACTGAGTCAACCGGCCAGAGCTAATGTAATTTAAGGGAATTTATTTCTAACTCAAACATTAGAATTGGACTTACTCTTACATGTTTTCAACGCAACTTGAATTTTCCTTAAAACAATAAAAATTGGTAGATCCATTGTTGGATGATGATTTGAGTCATTTGTTTGCTAAGATTACCAGACTGTAAATTCAGAAATGGTAAGCACCTTATTGCTTTCCTAATATGGGCTAACAGGATACATTAATTAACTCTTGAGGCTTAATCATGTACAAAATAAAAAATATAATTTTTTGAGTGGTTATTTTTATATTTGCTTATTTATTAGACAAAATAGCCATTATGAGTAGATAAAAGGATCAATAATAAGCATTGAAGTGCATTTTTAATTATTTTATAATCAAAAATATTTATGTAAAAGATAAAAATATGTAAACATTTGACTCTAAAGCAATGGATATTTGCTGACTCAAAGTGTGATAAACTGTCTATGCTCCCTTTTAATAATATTAATTCATTAAATATACTTACTTGGGGCCTATCAGATTCTAATTAATTAGAAGAAAGTAGAACAGAAATATTCAAACGTGTACATTACTATACCTATGTAATTAGTCATGTTAATTAAATTGAATCCAATCCCAGAGACCATTAACCAACCATAGTAACTTATATCCTATTTATAATGATTTGAGATTTTGATGTTTCAATTGATTCGTAGAGAGTCAGCTTCAGATGTATAATATACTATTTCATAACATAAAAATCATCAAAAGCATTTTTATATAATTTTTTAAAAAATCTCAGTCACGCTAAAAAGAAATATTTTACTACCACTTAAATTAATTTACTTGCCCTGGCTGGTTGGTTCAGTGGATGGTGTGTTGGCCCAGTCAGCGCACACATGAAATGTGACCATCTGGTTCTCTTTCCTCCCTCTCCTCCTTCTATCTTTCTTCCCCTCCTGCAGCCAAAGATAATTATACCACAATTGGTGCAAGTGTCAGCCAAAGGCACGGAAGATAGCTCAGCTGATCTGAGCATTTGCCCCAAGAGTGGAGGATAGTTTGCTTAATTCAAGCATCGACCCCAGATGGATAGTCTGTCTATCTCCCCTTCCTTCACTTAAAGAAAAATTACTTAAAATACCTCAACTTATTTTTTAAAAAATTTAGTGATGCAATTGTATATGAAATTTTACTTATTACTCTATTTTTCTCATTGAATAAAATAATATATGAAAATTCTTTTGCCATGGAAAAATAATTTTTAAATAAGCAAAAGAAAACATAATTATACTGATTCCTGTTATAAACTGCTTTTGTACATGAGGCAATTTCTTTCTTCATTATCTATTAACATTTTATTAGTCTCCTTTCATCTTCACTCAGCATATATCTCTTCTTCATTAACACATTGGTGTGTTTCTTTAGCTCCTCTCTATCATTGTCTCTTTTTTTATACTTTGTACCCTCCCAGCCACCAGCCTTCACAGCTCCAACTCAGCCACCACAGCTGGTATAAGCTGAGTCCTCCAAAACATATGTTGAAGTCTTAACTCCCAGTATCTTTGAATGTGACCTTATTTGGAAATGGGGTCTTTGCTGATGTAATCAACAGAAGATGAGGTGATAAGGTGTGCCCTAATTCAATATGACTGTATCCTCATAAAAAGAGGAGATGTAGAAATAGATGTACCCAGAGGGAAGATGATAAAAAGAACATACAGGGGAATGACATTTATTACAGAAATAGCTCTACAAGGTAAAGACGTTTAGGGATTGCCAGAAATGCCAGGTGCTAAGAAAACGTCAAGGAATAGATTCTGCCCTGGTAGAAAACTCATATAACTCGCACCGGCCTTCTCAACATGTACAATCATAATATAGAGCCCTGTCAAAGCAGTAGCAAAGGAAATAAAAGATAATTATACCACAAATTTAGAAAGGCAATCTGAATACTTGGTGATCATTTTCTCCATTTTTTAAAATTGATTTTAGAGAGAAAGGGAGAGAGAGAAACATAGACTTTTTGTTTCACTTATTGTGCATTCATTGGTTGATTCTTTTAAGTGCCCTGATCAAGGATCAAACCCACAACCTTGCCGTATTAAAAGGATGATCTAACTAACTAATCTACTTGGCCAGGACCAATCTCTCCATCTTTGACTACAGCCATTTCTCTACTTCAGCAATCTCCTCGGTTCCAATTCCAATTAATAGCAGCAATGTTTTCCACTCTCTGATTTTGAAACATCTAATGAGAATTTACTGCCTCAGTTTGTCCACATTCATTCTTACTTCCCATCCTCACAACTAATTGCAAGAAAAAAACAAACAAACAAACTTTACTTTTCTGACAGAAGCAAATGCCTTCATCAAGTTTTTATCTAATGTCTCCATCCAATTTAGTATCATATTCTGACCTTTGTAGAAGGTTCTGTGCTGGCCTCAGCATGCTTCCACTGAGGAGGGAATCTGTGGTCTTATGAGAATTCCTGAATCAAAGTGTTTTTTAAAATCAGCTATGATGGCAACACAAAGAAGAAGCTATTAAAGAAATCACAGGAGAATGAAGGTCAGATTACTGAAGTGAATCAGCCTAAACTACAGAACTAGAAAAGCCAGTATGGCCAGAGATGTTCTCAATTTAAGAATTTTCTCTAGGGTAAAATAAATAAAATAAAGGGTGCTTGGGAGCATTTAGCACATTGACAAATTGCCTTGGAGTTCTTTGCTTTGGGGACATACTATCATGAAAAACCAACTCTTGCTGCTTTGATTGTTTGCTTTATATCTTTAATTATTTCCTCTTTCTGGAAACTGAATATGTTTTCATTCTGCTAGGTCTTTTTGAAAAAGAGCAAAGTTATTTGCAATTCCCCCATCCTTTAAATAATAAATCATAATGAGCATTCCCTGAAAAAAAATAAAACTAAGACAAATCCATGTTCTTTCTGGATTATTCAGACACATTGTTTCTTTCTTTTTATCCATCAGACTTTTGAAACATTTCTCCAACTTCCTCTGATCTGCTGATATATTCTTTTTCTGATTCTTCAATTGCCTCTATATTGTGCAACTCAATAATAAGGTTTTGGTTCTTTTTAAAAATTTACATGATCTTTCTATACTTCGCTATACATCATCACTCTCAAGACTTTCCCTCATTTACTTTAAATACATTCCCTTCCTCTTCTTTTCCCAGTCTTACTCTCTTAGTCTTCTTTTCTGTAAATCACCCTGAGAACTGGCATCAATTCTAGGATTAGCTATCACATTTTGCTTATGACTCTCATGTTAATATTTCTATTAACATGAGAAGTTTCCTCTGAATTAAAATTCTTTTTTTAATTAATTGATTTCAGAGAGACAAAGAGAGAAAGAGGAAGAGAGAGAGTATTTATTTATATTTCCGCTTAGTTGTGCATTTGTCCGTTGCTTCCTCTACGTGCCCTAACCTGGGATAGAAGCCATACCTTTGGCGTTTAGTAATGATGATCTTACCAACAGCAAACTGGCTCGGACTTAAAATTCTTTAATTCACTATTTCCCAAGCAACATCAAACTTGGCATATTTCAAACTAAATGTGTTTTCTCTCAATAATACATCTTTTTTTTTCTTTTCTATTTTGTTTTTAATACTTTCATTGGTTGAAAGAGAGAGAGAGAGAGAAAGGGCAAATGAGAGAGAGAGAGAGAAAGAGAAGGGACGAGAGCCAGAGAAGTATCAGCTCAAAGTTCTACTTAGTTGCTCGATTTAGTTGTATACTCATTGATTGCTTTTTAATGTGCCTTAACTGGAATTCAAACCAGTGACTTGGTGTACCAGGACAATACTTTCTTTACTGAGCCACCCAACCAGGTCCTAGTCTTTTCTTATACTGCAAAATGTATTCATGACATAAGTAAGTATCTCTGAGAATCACCCTTTCTTCTTCAACCTTATCACTAGTCTCATAGTTTAGGACCAAGTTTTTATTTTGCTTATCTCATTCAAATCATCTTTGCTAATCATGACCTAATTTATCCTACATTCTCCTTCTAAAAGAAGAATCTTATCAGGTTTCACCTTCTTGAATTTTTTTGGTGACTCTCATAAGCAGCACAAAATACAGTTTGGTTCCTTGGGGTGGAATACAGTGTGGCACTATGCTGACTCAGTCTACATCACCAGTTCCTTCCTCATAACTTGTGTATCTGCTATGGAGTATTTGGCTACTGGACTACTACTGTCATTTTGACAAATTAGTTATATTTCCTTAAGCAGTCCTGGCTTTATATATGTTACCACTGCTTGGGCTGGATTTCCAATCAGCATTGCTCATTAGATTATCACCCCAAACTGGCATGCTTGTTAAAATGCTGCTCAAATACCACCTTCTTGGGAATTATTCATTCCTCTTTTTTGGGAACCTGCATAAGTTATGCAAAGGCAGAGCCTGGATTTTATTCACTTTTGTGACCTCAGCACTCAACTCCGGTTCAAGTCTATTCAAGTCTAGAACAGGCTTTTAAATATTTATTGAGTAAAAAAGGCCGTCTCTGCTCTTCCTACCTTAGATCTACATACACACATCAGGCTGCAGAGCTACATTAGCACTATAGATATGTTTCTTATCTTACCGCACAACACATGCTGTTTCTTTGATGTCAGATCTGTGTGTTGACAGGGATTCTGAAACGTTCATGTGTATATGAATTGCCTAGAGAGCTTGTTAACACAGTGAACTTAGACTCCTCCTCGGAGGTTTCGATTCGGTAAGTTGAGATGGGGCACACGCTCACAGGGGTTTCTGCTATCAGTTGTAACAGTGTCTCTAAGAACCACTGGTGTAGAATACATTGAGGGGTAAGAAAGAGGTTTCCCCCTGCCTTTGGGGAACTGCCAAGCAGTAGATCTGAGGTGCCTTTGTGCAATTATGTTACTATTTGTCATCATTAAAATCCCAGAATTAGATTTATTTATTCCAATAACTTTATGGCTATAGTACTGATATTAACAACAGGGTTCAGTGATGATATAAAAATATAAACAGTTATGTAAGTATTCCCTTCTGTAGGTTTTCATCTACCTATTCTTTTTAAATGCATTGTAATTTTTTCTCCTCTATGATAGATCTTTATTGAACCTATAGGTTGCCTGACCAGGCGGTGGCACAGTGGATAGAGGATCAGACTGGGATGCAGAAGACCCAGGTTCGAGACCCCAAGGTCACCAGCTTGAGTGCGGGTCCCATCTGGCTTGAGCGAAAGCTCGCCAGCTTGGACCCAAGGTCACTGGCTCCAGCAAGGGGTTGCTCGGTCTGCTGAAGGCCCGCGGTCAAGGCACGTGTGAGAAAGCAATCAATGAACAACTAAGATGTCATAATGGCAACGAAAAACTAGTGATTGATGCTTCTTATCTCTCTCCGTTCCTGTCTGTCTGTCCCTATCTATCCCTCTCTCTGACTCTCTGTCCCTGTAAAAAAAAATAAGAACCTTTACGTTAATGTGTATCTAATCTATAGTGTCTGTCTTGTTGTTGTTGTTGTACTGCCACTACAATTTTAAATTTAAGTATAAATTTAAAAACTGTAAATTTTAAAGTATGTTTTTAAAAATATATTTTCTTTTAGATATCTTTTGTTGTTACTACACACAGGATTAACAAGTTTGACTTTTTTATGATCATTTCAGAAATGAGGATACTGAGATCCATAGGGCATATATGCTGACTGTGGTACTCTGGTTAGAAAGTTTCAAAGTTAGCACTAAGTTAGTAGATGTCACCTAGTATACTGAGATTTTTAAGTACACCACCCACCAGACATAATGCATATTCATGAACAATTATGTAAATCAGAGTAGCCACAGCTCAGGCTGACATTGATACCTTTTGTGACAATATTTCTAAGTGTGGAGAACAGAGCTTTTATAGCTAGACTTTGACAACTCAGATTTTAGCTCAACAAATTACTATTAACTCTATGTTATTAGGACAGTGAGTTTACATCTCATAAGTAGCTCATGACTACCATCTCATAATTATCATTTGTAAAATAAAAATGAGGGCTTTCATAAATATTAAATTAAGTACTATATACATATATTTTTCTTAGAACATATGCTTTGGAGCAGAAGAGAGATTAGCCAAAAATGAGTAACTGTGACTAAGAAGGAGGCCAATTAATGAGGCCTGGATCTGCTGCACTGTTTAGATAGAATGTTGAGAAGATACAGGTATCATGAAAAGATCCACAGTAAATATCTTACAACATTGCTAAAAATAACATCACAATTTAAAAGAACAGGTAAAATGAAATACAAGACATGGTTAATGACTAGGGAAGTAAAATTGAGTTTAAGAAATGTGAAGAATCATTATTTTAAAAAGTATCTTAGCCTGACCTGTGGTGGCGCAGTGGATACAGCGTCGACCTGGGAACACTGAGGTCGCCAGTTCAAAACCCTGCACTGGTCTGGTCAAGGCACATATGGGAGTTGATGCTTCCAGCTCCTCCCCCCTTTCTCTCTTTCTCTCTCTCTCTCTCACTCTGTGTCTCCTCTCTAAAATGAATAAAATAAAAATTTAAAAAAATATTTTAAAAAGTATCTTATAGTTATATCTGCATATAAAAATTACACAAAATTTACTCTGCTGAAGTACAATCCATATTGTTTGCTTTGTAAGTGTAAATAGATATGCCATCTGCATGTATGTAGGGTATGTGCATGTGTACATGTGTGTCACGCTAATGTATTGCTTAAGACAAATTATTTGTTTACCCTCTTACAGCCCTTTGCTTATTTGTATTTTATATATTTAAATCTCTCATTCTTGATAGCCAAATTATTTTGATTTCATATACACAAACCTATATGCCATGAAATTAAGATGGGGTTATACTACATTTAACATAAAATAACAAAACTTCTTATTAGAAGGGAAAAGAAAAAACTGGCCCAGTGCCCATTATTCTGCCTCCCTAGGCACATTATTCTTACTCTGAATTTAGCAGAAAAATACTGGTCTTTTATGAAGGAGCTGATTTCAACTAAATCTTCACTGTATTTTTACCTTGTACATGTACTTTTACAGACGCAAATCCTTATGAATGATTTCTATTAGATTTAAAGATTTCTGCTGTCTGAGAAGATGCAGTGCAGTGAGATTCTGCTTCTGAATTGGTACAGCTCATTTCTTTTATATTGCAAAGTATATTCTTACAGACATGAAATTCATGCCATCATTTTCTATGTAGGTTGCATGGCATGTAAGCCAGAGTGGCAGAAAAAAAAATGATTACAGAATACCTGCAGTATATTTTACTGAATGTTAACAGCAGGTTCAGTTGTGTTTCATTTCTGACCTTGTGAAATGCCTCCTTGCTTATGCACTGCTTTATTCATCAAATACACAAACTGCTACGAGGGCTTCAGCTGCTTGCACCAGGATATATGTCTGAAAACAAATGTTGCTCAGGTCAGTTTCACAAATGCCAGCTTTCTTTTATTATTCCATGGCATGACAAATGCATGATGTAGATTTTTATATTTTCAATATGATCCAGAGAAGTCATAACACTCATTTGTTTCATGCGACTGCTTCTTGTTTTATAGTATTAAAAATATCTACCAGCTATCAAGTCAGCTATCATATCTAGTCAGAGTTACTGAATATTGTTGATTATTATCTGTTTAGCATAATTCAATACGTGTGTATGATTCTGTGTCTGAGTATGTGTGTGTGTTAATGGTATAGTATTTGCATTGAAACATTTAAGTATCTGCACATTGTAAACCTCAGCAAAATTCTGAGGCTATGAGCTTTTAGAATTTGTATATGTTTATGATGTTTGCATAGTTATTAGAGAAATTATTTAAGATGCTAATAGAAGCAAAAGAGTTTTAATTTATTTTTGAAACTTATAATATACTAAAGCAATAAAATATTAGAATCAGATACACCTGTGGAAAATAAGGCAGTTTTATTCTTCAATTCAAATTTGAGTATATTTTTTTTAGATTTTCTGTATGTCCAACTTTCTAAAGTGTGTGTGACTCAGACACTAATCAATTGCAATATGGTGATGATAGATTACAGATAGTAAGAATTTATATTGAAGTATTATTCCAGAGTTAGTGGAACTTTCTACAAATTGAAGAAAAAAAAAACACCTCTAGTTGCATGATTTTGCCTAAGACAGATATTAATGCACTTAGGCAGAGAAACACAATTTATACACCATAACTCTCAGGCAATTTTCCAGGATGAAAATATACTCCATAGTTTCAAAGAAATGTCAGGAATGGGTTTTGCTCATTTAATTTTAAAAGGAACATATTCAACTTACGCAGAGAAAAAAAATCTCAGAAGCAACTATTGCCTAGCCTGTAAAAACTATGAAAAATTAATGCAGACTGTAACTTTGTGATAAGCACTCTGGTGCAGGTGAATGGGTTTTATTTTATCTGATGAGCATCCTATGTACACAGCCACTGCCATATGTGTTTAGGGAATACCCAATATTCTCCTAACAGTTTCAATAAACTGAATCATGAACTTGGTCACCGGAGATAAAGGTAGGACATAAAGTAATATTGTGCATGCTGGTGTGCTGAGTCACTTTACCTTCTGGGATTCAAAGACAGTCATTGATGTTTTGAAGAAAATGCCATATCTAGAAAATTATATTAAACAGGGCATATTGGGAAATAGTTAATACACACCAAGACTTTGTATATTATTCCAAATAAACATCTCCAAGAAAGTAAATATAACTTTTAGTAACATAAGGTACACCCCAATAACAAGGTATATATTTTGTGTATCATCTTTTTTCATATGTTCTTTTCATAATTGGAATATATGATATAATAATTTAGAGTACTAGCATCTTTGTACTTTTTTTTCTCACCATAGAAATTGTGTTTCCTATTTAGCATATGTATCAACTAATTAGTAGAATTTAGCTATTATTGTAAATAACAGCTAAAAGATGTATACCTTATTAAAAGCATCTACTGTTATATGTTACAAATTACCTAGTTAAATGTTGAGGTATCTTCATTAATATTAAGGTTTTAATTTTAAAATACTCACTTTATTGACAATAGTGGTGTACACAATTTAAAGATATCACCCCCCCAAAAAAATATTTATTTTTTATTATAGAACTATAGACATTGCTTGTAACTGCTTGATCAAGTATCTGTTTCTTTTATTAGACTTTGGACTCTCTGAGTCCAAAAATGATATATGACTAATATCTATATTTTTAACATTATATAATATGTGCAATGTAATAGGTAATAAAAACTAAATGTACTTGTCAAATTAGCAAACATAAATGTATAGGGGAATTGAAATAAACATATTAATATAATTTCATATACTATTAAAAGCTATACCATTAAGTCTACTGATTCAGTTGCAGAGTTAAAAGCCAAAACAAATTTTCTTTATCTTAATGACATTATTTAGTCTTCAGAAAATTCAATTCTCTAGATAAAGTGGGTAATCAAAAGTGTTTTGTTATCATTGAGATTCAAGCAAATTAATTATAGTAGAGTCTGCAAATTATATTTTATTTGTGCAGTAACTACCACCAGAAATCCAAATGAAAGCAAAAGTGCTCTTTCTCTCTGAGAAGGTCTGGCAGTAATAAAACTGCAAAATGCAGAAAGACCTTTCCTAGAAAGAAGGACTTCTATGATAAATTGGCTCTCGAATATAAAATAAAATATAGCAATATTTATGCTTTTTTCTGTATGAGTTTCTCAAATAACTCATAAATTGAGTTCTAGTCTGACATTACAAACCATGTACTATCCTTGAGAATTAACTTTGTACACTATGGCTACAAAACAGAATATAATTCACTGGTTATAAATGCAACTTGACTTCTAATTCTTATCTGGCTCTGTAAGAGCCTATAATAATTAGTCTTTGATAATTGAAGTCATGAAGGTGTTAGTTAGAATGGTTACTTAAAAAAAGAGAACTCCCTGGTTAGATGAACAGGGTCTCAGAGAAAGTCATTAGTCAATAATGTCAAGTCAGTTTGTAGTCTGGTGCTAAGTGTTGTAAGTTCAGGACAAAATTGTGTTTTTCCTATAGATCATAAGATAATTAGTCTTAAGGGAGTGACTGATATAACTCACAAGGACAATAAGGTCAAACACAAATGCCAATCCTTCCTGAGATTTCAATGGGAAAATAATAACTCAAAAGAGGACCATGATATGCATGTTGATTAATCAGTATGTTTTCTGTTACTTAGAAAATCTATTAGAATAAACCCAAAGTTAGACTTAACGATTCTTTTTTTTTTTTTTTTTTTTTTTGTATTTTTCTGAAGTAAGAAGCAGGGTGGAGTGGGGTAAAGTCAGAAGACAGACTTCTGCATGCACCTGACCAGGCTGCACCCAGTACAGTATGCCCACCAGGGGCCAATGCCCTGCCCATCTGAGGCATTACTCCATTGCCGCCAGAGCCATTCTAGCACTTGAGGTGGATGCCATGGAGCCATCCTCAGCACCCAGACCAACTTTGCTCCAATGAAGCCTTGGCTGTGGGAGGGAAAGAGAGAGATAGAGAGAAATGAGAAATGAGAGGGGAAAGGGTGGAGAAGCAGATGGGCACTTCTTCTGTGTGCCCTGGCCAGGAATCAAACCCTGGACTTACACATGCCAGGCCAATGCTCTACTGCTGAGCCAACAGGCCAGGGCCTTAATGATTCTTAATGGACATAAAACATGAAAATTACCTGAATTATCTGAACAAAAGTTTCATTAAAAAGTCTTTTTTTGTTATGATCAAATGAAAAATATACATTCTTAGGGTCAACCATCATTTCTTCTCAGGCGTTGTTTGGAAAAGCTAACTTTTAAAAAATATCTCTAGAATTTTCTTTTGTTCAGACTCCATATGGTTTACTACCTATTAAAAAACCCAGTGTTCTTTAGATATTCTAACATTAATAGAGTTATATTGGTGTCTTCCAAATTGTGTTCCTCAGAACACTGTAGGGGAAATAACAATTTGGCAATCCTATTTAAGAATCACAATCCAATGGAGCCAATTAAATGTTCAACCTTGCATTTAAAAAGAAATGAACAAACATAAAATTTAACATTGTTTAATGAAGTGTTTCCGAATATTTTTCTATAAAGTGTGGAACAGTTGTTCCAAGGACACGTGATAACATTCGGACTGCAATGTTTTTTAAAATAGTGTTCTTGTAAGTCACTGAAGCAACATAATATAAACTGCTTATATTTAAAGTTTTTATTTTCTTTTTATTATTATCAAGTGAGAGGCAGTGAGGCAGAGAAAGACTTCCACATGCGCCCCAACCAGTATCCACTCAGCAAGCCCTCTATTAGGCATAATCTGCCCATCTGGCACCGTGGCTCTTTATCTTGGCAACCAAACCAATTTTGGCACCTGAAGCTAAGCCATGGAGCCATCCTCAGTGCACAAGGCCAACTTGCTCAAACATTTGAGCCATGGCTGCAGGAGGGAAAGAGAAAGAGAGAAGGAGAAGGGGGAGAGGTGAAGCAGATGGCCACTTCTCCTGTGTGCCCTTACCAACAATACAGCCCAGGACATTCAAACACCAGGCTGATGCTTTACTACTGAGCCAACCAGCCAGGGCAAAGTTTTCAATTTAATACTTTTTGTGATTTGTACACCTCTTTAAAACTATTATCATAATTCATATAATGAATATATCTATCACTTCCAAAAATATCTATGTACCTCTTTGTAGTCCCTAATTCTGACCCAGGAAAACCCTGGTCAGATTTCAGTCTCTATGCATTTGATGGACTTCTAATATATATATTGTTTAGAGGAGGGGATTCTGGTTTATTTCAATCATTATAATATTTTTGAAATTCAAGCATGCTGTTTATTTGTTTTCATTGTTAGTTTATATTTCATTGTATGTATAGATGTACCACAGTTTCTGTATTCATTCATCTGTTCATGGCCATATGTTTGGTTGGTTTTTCGTGTGTTAGGCTATTACCAATAGAATTCTATCAACATTTGCTTACAAGTCTTTGTTTAGACATATGCTTTCTTTCTCTTGGATTAATGCCTAGGAGTAGAATTTTGAATCATAACTGTAGATGTATGTTACACTTTTTAAGAAACTATCAGAATGTTTTACAATATGTTCTCACTATTCCACTTTCTTAAAGCTGCATATCTTCACCAACACATGCCAGAGCACAACTTTTTAATTTAAACCATCTTTTATATGTGTAGTTACAGCTAACTAATCATGATTTTAATTTGCATTTTACTAAAGATAGATGCTGCTGCTCATCTTTGTATGTACTTTTTTTCATTTGTGTAGCTGGTTTTGTAAAGTGTTTATTCAAATCATGTGACCATATTTTTGTCCATAATTTTTTTTCATTTTAAAATAAATTTTGTACATTTTAATATAATTGAGTACAAATCCTTTTTTATGTTTATGTTATGCAATATTCTCTACAAGTATATGGTTTGGTTTTTTTGTACTCTTAAGAATATATTTTAAAGAAAATAAATTTGTAATTTGATAAAATTTTATGGATTGTTCTGTTGGTGTTGTACTAATGACACATGCATAGAGAAATACCTCACCAAAGATCGAGAAAGAATTTTACTATGTTTTCTTCCAGATATGTTATACTTTTAGCTTTTACCTGTAGGTGTATAGCCACCTACAGTTAATTTCTATATATGTTGCAAGATATGAATTGACATTCTTTGAATACTTAAATTTTCCAGTTCCATAGTTTAAGAGATTACCCTTTTCCCACTAAACTGCCTTTGCACCTTTGTTGAAAGTCAGTCTCCCTTAAATGCATACCTATTTCTATACTCTGTTTCATTATGAAGATCTATTTGGCTTTCCAACCTAAATACCACATTGTCTTGATTATTGTAGATGTATAACAACCTTTTGTTAAGATAGTATTCATATTCCAAATGTGTTCTTTTTCAAAGATATTTGCTAATTGCGGTCCTTGTACTTTCATATGAATTTTAAAATTATTTTTTCAATTTCTGCCAAAAAAAAGCCTACTGAAAATTTAATTGAAGTTCAATCTATAACTAGTTTAAAGAAAGTTGATATCTTACAAATTATGAATCTTTTTCCACATCAACATAGTATTACTATTTATTAGAAATTTAATTTCTCACAGCAATATTTGTAGTTTTTATCATAAAGATTGTTCACATCTTTGTCATACTTTTCACTAAGTATTTCACATTTAATATTGTAGTTAATGGTATTGTGATATTTTGATTTTCATTTGTTCACAGGTAGTGTATATAAATATGATTGATTTTATATGTTTCTTATTTTGTTTATGTATTAATTTTAGAGGTAACAAGAGAGAAAGAGAGAGAGAAAAACATTGACTAGTTGTTCCAGTTTATTATGCATTCATTTGTTGATTGTTGTATGTGCCTTGACTAGGGGTCAAGGTTAAACCCGTGAAAAATCTGGATGACACTATAAACAACTAAGCTACCTGACCAGGGCTTTGATTTTTATATGCTGATTTTATGTAAAGACTTTCTAAACTATCCATTTTTGTAAATATTCAGCATTTGTTCTCCATAGAAAAGCATGCCATTTGCAAATAAAAATAATTCTGGTTGTTTTTTCATATATATGATTTTTAAACTATTTTCTTGATGTATTTTATTACCTATAATGTATAATGCCACATTGAATAAAAGTCTGTCCTTCCCGTGATTTCAATAAGAGGGCATTCAGTCTTCCACCATGTTGTTTTATTGATATTTTTCTTTATTATTCTTATCCCAAATGTACACATCAAATGTTCTGGATAAGAAATAAATGTACTAATATCCTGCCTCTTCCATAATAAAGTACCATAAACATGGTGGCTTAGACAGAAGAAAATTATTCTCTCACAGTTCTAAAAGCTAGAAGTTCAAAATCAAAAATACAAGCAGGACTATTCTCTCTCTGAAGACTCTAGGGAAAAATAAGCTTTATGATATTTTCTTAGTTTCTGGAGTTGCTTACAATGCTTCATGCCCCTTGACTTATAGATTCACCACTAAAAATCACTGCTTCCTTAGTCTAGTCACATGATGTTATGGATATGTATATCCATCTTGGTCTCTTTCTTCTTTTATTTATTTATTTTTTATTTATTTTAGTGGGATAGCATTGGTTCACAAAAGCAACATGTTTCAAATACACAACTTAATAAACCACCATCCACACTCCACAATGCATAATCTCTGCTCTTAGCAATATATTTTTCTGTTCCCATTTTCCACCCTTTGTTCACCTCCACCTAGCTCCCACCCCCTTTTCCCTCTGGCTATCACCTCACTTTTGTCTGTGTCTATGTGTTATATATATGCACATACACTATACACTTTGGGGCTCATACCCCCACCTTCTTTTATTCAGTCCTCCCACCCCTCCCTTATGTTTCATGTGTCTATGCCTCTGTTACTATTCTGTTGATCACTTTATATTGCTCATTAAATTACACATATAAGTGAGATCATAGGGCATTTGTCTTTCTCTGGTTAGCTTATTTGACTTAGCATAATAATCTCTAAATTTCTTTATGCTGTCACAGAAAGTAAGTTGTTCTTTCTGTTTTTTACAGCTGTGTAGTATTCCATTGCGTAAATGTACAACAGCTTTTTTATCCACTCATCTACTGTTGGGCACTTCAGCTCTTTCTAGAATTTGGCTATTATAAACAACACTGTGATGAACCTGGGAATGCATATATGCTTTCAAATTAGTGTTCTAGAATATTTAGGATTCTTAAGATCAAAATTGCTGGTCAAAAGTCAGTTTTATTTCTAATTGTTTGAGGAAATTCCATACTATTGTATTCAGTGGCTGCACCAGTTTGCATTACCACCAACAAGGTATGATGGCAATACCTGACATTAAACTATGCTACATGGTCATTTAAATTAAAAAAAAAAAAACACCTGGTACTGGAATAAAAACAGGCATATAGATAAATGGAACAGACCAGAGAGGAAGAAATAAATGAATGCCTTTGTTGTCAATTAATATTTGACAGACTAGAGCATATAATGGAGTAAAGACAGTCTCTTCAATAAATAGTGATAGGAAAACTGAACAGGTACATGCAAAAAAATAAATAAAATGATATTAGACCTCAGACTTACATGATAGACAAAAAATAGACTCAAAATGGATAAAATACTTAAATATAAGTCTCAAAATCATAAAAGTCCTAAAGGGAAACAGGCAGTAAAATCTCAAACATTTCTCATAGCCATATTTCTGCCAATATATCCTCTCTGGCAATGGAAACCAAAAATAAACAAATAAACAAATGAGAATACATCAACTAAATAGCTTTTGCACAGCAAAAGAAACTGTCAACAAAGTGAAAAGCAACCATCCTGGCTGGATAGTTCAGTTGACTAGAGCATCGTCCAGATACACAAAGTTTGCTGGTTTGATCCCTGGTCAGAGCATATACAGGAACAGATCAGTGTTTCTATCCATCTATTTTTTCCTTTCTCTCTCTCTATAAATCAATAATAAATTAAAATTAAAATAAAAGAACAATCTACTGAATGGGAAAATATATATATTCACTGATACATCTGATAAGGTGTCTATATTCAAAATTTATAAACAATTTATATAAATTACAATCAGGAGGACAGCCAATCCTATTAAAAATGGCAAAAGGACTTGAATGGACTTTTCCAAAGAGGACATACAGCTCTCTCTCTTTTTATCTTTTTTAGGACACGAGACATATTGAATTAGAAACCTAGTTTATAAATTCATCTTAACTTGGTTACATCTTTAAAGATCTTATCTCCAAGTAAGTTTATATTTAGAGGTTTCTAGATGTTAGAATTTCAACATATTTTTTAAAAGACCAACTTTATCTTATAACAACTGACTTCTACAGGCACTTAATTTAATCCACTTAATATGTAATGCCCCTGTAAATAAATTTGAAGTTTCTACTATTTTCATGTTGATAGTTTTTGTGGTAGTGACCTATTTACTGACAGCAATAATAATAGACAACTGACATCACAAATGGATAAGCTAATGAATACTAAAATGTATTTGTAATAAATATGAAATATGTATTTTATTAAACTTATATGGTGACTTTTTAACTTTAAGTATTTGTCAAGATATGATAATTCATAAACATCATATATAAAAGTAGTTGTCACATTAAATTTGAAATATCAATGAATGGGCAATAGTGGTTCTTTATAATAGGTTTCCCTGCTACCTGTAAGTAGAGCATTCCTATGAAATCTTTCATAGGAATGGTGTAAAACAAAAAGCAGTCATCTTAGGACATATCTTGCTAACAGGTGTACAAAACAACTCAAGATAAAAAATAGATGCTCACAGACATTGCAAAGTGATGGTAGATGGATGCTGAGATGCTGAGTATAGTTTCATTTCCAGGGAAGAAGCTTGGCCCGGCCTTCCTGATGCTTGGGGTACTCTCAGCCTCTAAATAAATTATGCAGAACAAACACCAAATGCTGTTTTATTTTTTAACCTCTTTTTGTGAAAGCAAAAATCTTCAGATTTCTTTATGTTAGCAAAAACAGGAACTGATGTGTTGTTAAAAGTGAAATGGCACAAAGAAAACTTTTTTCTTTATTTTTTCCATTGATTTGATAAAAGAAGAGAGAGAGAGAAAGAGAGAAAGAGAGAGAAGGAAAAAGAGAAAAGATCAACCCATTGTTCCACTTGTTTGTTCCATTTAGGTGTGCAATCATTGATTGCTTCCCCTACATTTCCTGTCCTGGGGTGAACCCACAACGTCAGTGTATTGGGAGGTCACTTTATGCACCCAGCCACCCTGTCAGGGAGCCACAGCAAACTTTTGAAAAACATGGGATACATGTACCTCATTACATATATCAATAGAAAGTAGTGAAGACTAGTACATTCAGTCAGTAATCTAGTCTCTAATTCACTATTTTCTCAATTTACTTATTGTGCTTCTTAAACTAAATACACTTCATTTCCCCATGTTATCTGCCTCAGTGCTAATGCACACTTAATCCTAGGCTGTATTAGATCCTGAGCTATTTAAATATCAGTACAACTGTGTAGAATCAGTATAATAAGCCCATGAAGACAACAGGTTTTAAATCAAAAAAAGATTATGTTATATTATCTTTATAAACAGCATATTGTCTAACAGAGGATCTGGTATTTGTATGTTGATGGGCGGTATCTTTTTTATAAACACATCATTTCCTATTTATAAATGAATAAAGCATTGAGCTGAAGTATCTTACATCTTAATACCTTGTAATTAACAAGCCCACATTACTCGAGAGCAGTTCAAATATAATAACAGAGATGCGGGTTTTCATTTCATTTGAATAGTTGTTTTCTAATTGTACTATTATATGATCCTAAATGATTACAATGGGGAACATGTTTTTTCTTTTATGTTGCAGGAGGTTTTAGAACTGATTCTATATATATCTGCATTACTGATTACAACTCTAAAACCTGTTTTGGGGTGCATGCTCTAGTTTTAATGCAGTTTTAATTTCTTTTTGTTACAGTTAATGGCATGCACTGGTTTTTAAATTGAAGATAAAGGGCAACGACACTTGGATTGAATATAACCACAAGGCAATTAATGTTTTACAAGCATTGCTTTTACATAATAGTAGTTGTTTATAAATGTAAAAAATAATTATCTAATAAGAACACACTCATTTGGTTTTAAGATTGAATCATGGCTTCTTCGAATAGGCATAAATGTAACAATAGTCTTGACAACTTCTGTTATATATGTGGCTATTACACATTTCAACATCAAAGGCACACTATTTTATCATTTGTGACACGTGCATATATCGCCTATTTTCAAGTTTTCTTGGCCATCAAGACAAGAATTGGGTTTCTCATATGGTGTGTCATAATTGTGAGAAAATGCTTCATGACTGCACAAAAGGAAAACACAAAGGAATGCCTTTTGGTATTTCCATGGTTTGTCGTGAACCTATGGACCACAGCAGTGACTGTTATTTCTGTCTGATCCATACAAAGGGCATCAGCAAGAAAAAACGGCATATGATTGCATATTCTAATATTTCTTCAGCAATACGACCTATATCACACTCTGAGACACTCCCAGTTTTAGTTTTCAATTGTTTTATTTCTTCTAAGGACAAAGAAAGTGAACGTGGTGATCAAGTGTATTTTGGTAAGATGCATGAGAAAATGGTTGTAGAATCTGAAGGGTCTTCTTCTGATGCCAAGCAGTCATTAACCATTCCGCAGTTTAACCAACCCAAATTGAATGACTTAGTAAGAAATTTGGGCCTATCAAAGAAAGCAGCTGAGTTATTAGCCTCCAGGCTTCAGAAAAGAATGTACTTCACTGGTCAGCTAAAGTATCCCATTTCAGGAAGAGTGAACAAATTTTTGTGTACATTTCTTCCAAAGACAAAACTTTGCTTACTGTCATAATATCAATAGTCTTCTCAGCCAGATAGGTGTTACCATTTACAGTCAAACAGAGTGGCGGCTATTTCTTGACAGCTATAAATGAAGTCTGAAATGTGTTCTCCTACACAACGGTAATGTTTATGCAGCAGTTCCAATTGGTTATTCAACTTATCTGCGGGAAGATAATAATGACATAAAAATTGTTTTTGACTTTCTGAAGTATGAAAGCATCACTGAATCATTTGTGTGGATCTTAAAATGGTAAATTTCCTGCTAGGACAACAGAGAAGTTTAACGAAGTATCCTTGCTTCCTGTGTTTGTGGGACAACCAAGTTTAGGAGAAACACTGGACACTGAAGGAGTGGCCAAAACATGTAGCTTTGGAAGTATAAATGCAAAATATTGTGAATGAACCTGAAGCTAATCGAGACAGGATCATTTTCCCTCCACTTCACATCCAATTTGGTTTAATGAAGCAGTTTGTTCAGGCTATGAATAAAGAAAGTGAATGGTTTCAACATATTATTTCTGCTTTTTTCTACCTTGTCTTTCGAGAAGATAAAAGCAGTATTATTCGATGGATGTCAAATTCAAACCTTTTTATGTGATGAAGAATTTGCCAGGAAGATGATTAAGGAGGAGAAAGCAGCATGGCAGTCTTTTGTGGCAGTTACAAAGAACTTCCTTGGCAACAAAAAAGCAGAAAACTATGAACTTCTGGTTCAAAGAATGCTGTTGGCTTTTCATGACATTGGATGGAACATGAGCATTAAGATTCATCCTGAACCATCACTTTGATAAGTTTTCTGAAAATCTTGGAGCTGTTAGTGATGAAACAGACTACTGCTGGAGCATCAAACGAGATTGTCCTCAACAAGTACACAAACACAAGAGTTACTAATGCAAATTTTTGCCTGAAAAAAATTTAAATAAGTTTTGCACAAATTTTATGATTAAAATAAGTGTTTTAATATGTTCTATTTTGAAATTGTAGACAAATTCTGATGCAATCATATTTTTTAGTGTATTAATGTATCTACTGCATTATATAATTTTTTATATTTTCACAAAGATGATGCCCAAAAAGACATTCTACTTCATTATGTTAAACTAAATGTTGAAAATCTTACAATAAGATGAAAACCTAAAATCTTGAATTGCAAAAAAAAACTGTAGCTTCCAGAGAAAAACTAATGTCAGATTTGAGATCAGTACACTCGAATTAGGTAAGAACAAGTATTTTTGTGGATACAACCAAAATTTTATTCCCCAGTGTTATCAGTATATAGCCAATTATTTGAATTCATATAGATAAATACATTCATTAGTTTATTATTGGGTTTGTCTAGGTACATTTACTTTATTGCATTTTTAGTAGAATTTAGCTTTCACATAGAAAAAATTTGACATCAGTTTAAAAACAATAGTGTTTATGACAAGGCATAATAGTGGCCATTCATAATTTTTAGAAAATTTTTGCCATATTTACTGCAGCACAATTATTGTATTTACTTTAATTGTTGCTTACTTCCTATAACCTGATTAGTGTTTTATGTAGGGTATAGAATATGCAGTGGTAGAATGATGCAATGAAAAAATGTTGAGCTTTGAAAAAAATTAGACCAAGTACTGTTTTCTAGTATATTACCTTAATAGAATTATTTTACCTTTGGCTTCTTTTATCTTCTTTATAAAAAATAATGTTATATGTTTTTTATTATTATTGTAGTATTCCATTTGATTCTATTCCAACAAACAGAGTTTGATGCCCTAGTGAATTTCTCTTTCTTCTCTAATTTCATCCCATCATTCTGCACTATTTCCTTAAAGTATATACAATGTTTTCTCTCTCATATAAAAAAATAAAGTTTAAAAACATTATCCATACCATCTAGATAACAGTGTTAAAACATTTTCAATCAAAACCATTCTATTAAAAAAAAAAAAAAAGCAAACAAACAAAAAGTTTGCCATTGTGTTTGTCCATTCGGGTTGCTATCCATAATAATGTATCTTAAAAACAACAGAAATTTAATTGCCACAGTTCTGGAGGCTGAGTTTCTTAGCAACTTTCAAGTTATATAAAGTATTATAAATTATAATCACCATATTGTATATTAGATCCCCCCAACGTACTCATCTTAAAATTGGAAGTGTGTGCCCTTCCATTTTCTCCATCTCCTAACCCCTGATGACTACCACTGTTCTCTCTAAGAGGTCAGCTTTTACAAATTCCACATATAAGTACTAATGATATCACACAGTATTACTTTTTCTGTCTGACTTACTTTGTTTCACATAATGCCCTCAAATTTCATACATTGAGTCCCAAGTGGTAGGATATTCTTTCTTTTTTTTTTCATGGCTGGCTGATATCCCGCGCTGTATGTATATAAAGACCACATCTTCTCTATCCCTTGATGAATACTTTGGTTCTTTCTATATCTATTGCAAGTAATACTGCAGTGAACATGAGGTATGGATAACTCTTCCAGAATCTGTGTTTATTTAATTTCACTGTATATTCACCAATGGGATTTTTGGGTCATATAATAATTTATTTTTAATTTTTAGAGGAACTTCTATAATGTTTTTCAATTGTGACAATACAATTTTATATTCCCAAATATCTTGTGCAAGAATTCCCTTTCCTTGATATCTTTCCCAGCATTTATATCTTGTCTTTTTTATAATAGCTATTCTGATAGGTTTGAGGCACTATTTTGTTGTTGTTCTTGTTCTGATTTTCCTGATGATTAGTGATGTTGAGCACCTTTCATGTACGTGTTAAATATTTGTGTGTTTTCTTTGGGAAAAAAAAGTCTATTCACTTCTTCTGTTCATCTTTCAATCAGATTGTTTGGTTATGTGCTATTGAGTTAAATGAGTTCTTTATGTATTTAATATTAGCCCATTGTCAAATATACAACATACAAGTATCTTCTTTTTTATTGGTTGCCTTTTTATTTAGTTGATTATTTCTTTTGCTGTGCAGAATCTTTTGAAACTGAGGAGGCAGCCCTGATGATCTCTGAATCACCTTTGGGGTTCTTCTTCCCTTGTGTTGAAGAATAGCACAAATTTGCAGCCATATAATTCTGGTTCCTTCCTGCAAAACCTAAGAAGAGGAACAACATTGGTCTTTCCTCCTTGTACTCAAATTGGCTATCTGCTAAAGTGGCAGATTAAGTCTATGTTTACACCTAAACTAAACTCTTTATGAAATGGACACTTAGCCAAACCCTTAGTGTCCTCTTTCTAACATGTTTTTTGTTTTTACAATGTGAATAGGCTGAGAATATTCCAAAATTTTAAGCTATACTCACTTTCAGATTAACAATTGCATCTTTAAGCCATTGCTCTCTTCTGGAATTTTACAAAAGATTTCAAGAGAAGCCAAACCACACCTTCAATACTACTTAGATATTTTCTCAGCCAAATATCTAATTCTATCACTCAGAAGTTATCTTTCCCACAAAGCACTAGGAGATGAACACAATTCAATTAAGTTCTCTGCCACTATATAACAATGATGCCTTTTCCTCTATTGTCCAAAAACAGTCCTTCATCTGATACCTGATTAGAATGGCCTTCACTGTCCATATTTCTTCCATCATTCTGTTCATGAGAGAACAGAATTCTCTGAAGAGACTGAAGTTCTCTCCACAGCTATCCTCTTTCCTTTCTGGGCCTTCCCCAGGTTTGCCTTTACAGTGCGTTCACAGTAGTGTAGGGTTTTTATACAATGTACTTCCAGATTCATCCAGCCTGTTCCCATTACTCAGTTCCCAAGCTCCTGTCACACTTCAGATCTTTGCTGTAACAGCACCCCTATTTCTAGGTACCAATTTTCTATCTCAGTACATTTGCATTGGTAGTTTAAAAATTAATATATTATGATTTCCCCCCAACTCTTAATCATGTTTTCTCATTTCCTTCTGTGATTTTCCAAAAAAAAAAAAAAAAAGATTTTCCTTTACTTAGTTAGATCAGACATAAATCTGAAAAGTAGTGATTAGAAGTCTTCAGCTTATACCCTTTTGTATTACTTTACTTAATCTCATATATTATACATCTAAATATGGCTCAAATATATCGCCCCTCTTCCTTCCCACTGTAAATTTAAGCCATATCATTTTTTTTTCAGTACTATGACCATAGTCTGAGTGTCTTGTCTTCGTTTCTTTTTCCCTAAAATTCAAATCATTACCAAAAGAAAATGTTTAGGCTGTAAACTTTAGCTTGTTACTTTGTAAAAAACATTCGTTAGGGTTTTTGCTTCCAATAACATTGACATTCAAGGAGAGTTTTTGTGCTCTGATAGTTACTCATGTCAATCTATTGATAAAATAATAAAATCCAACAGTATGTTTTTTTCTGTTTTAAATTTTTATTAATTATAGTGCATACATATAATAGAAATTTAACCAACTTTCTACTTCAAAACAAAAAAGAAATTACAAAAGTTTTGACTCCATCCTGCCTCCAACAATGTTGGGTTAACTTCATATATTTTTGCATCCCCCTGTACCTTATTTCAAAACAAACTGGTATTTTTCATTCTGAATGCTTTTCTATCAAACAGAAATAGTATATGTCTGGTTCATTACCAAATTGCATACCTATTCTTAAAGATATATTTTTCTAAAGAGTCTTTGGTTTGTTTTTGTTTTGTTTTATTTTTCACACAAAAGGCAAAACATGACTACCATTTAAAGAGGGCAAAAAATAAATTTCTTCTATTTTCCTTGCACATTTTTCTCTTGACTTAATATATCCTGATATTAATTTTACTTTCTTCATATCTTTCTTCTTATCACTAGGAAATCATTCTCAGGAGAACTAGACATCCCAATAGATTTGTCAATGACTGAAATGGAGAATTCAGACTCTGCCTGATGAATATCTCAGCCCACATCCAGGCTGAGCATACAAATATACTCCTGCTGTCAAGAAGGCACTTGGCATGTGTCACTGTAAAGTTACACATTTTTAATATCAAATATTTTCAATTTTAAAAATATAAGACCTAGAACAAATAGTTCATTGTTAATTACTTAATATTGTCATTCAGAAAATGCTAGATAACTAACAAGAGCTCCCTATGTTATTATTTTTATTGATTTTGTATCTTTATATATGTTATATAGACAATAGGCATATTATATCAATTACCAGGCTTAAGTGATTTAAGGGAGATGAACATCTTTTTCTCAATATTAACATTACAAAAGGTAGTGATAATTTTGCTATTATACTGATACATGTACTGTTAAATATCTTCATATTTAATTAATATTTGCATTTCTCTTTAAAGAGTATTATTTGCAACTAAAAATTATTTGCTGAAGTGGCCGTGTAATAATTGTGTTAATATTTACAATTTTTAATCCTTGTAGTACTTTTAAAGCACTTTTGATTAAGAACCTCTAAGGACTTAATGTGTAAACTAAAAAAATAAATCAAGGAAATCAGTATCATCACTGGCAACATTCATTATTTCATTGAATGTTTGTTGATGGTTTGGTTGTAGCATTTAATCTTGAGGATTATTACCTTTGTAATTAGCATTAAGTTGTTTAAATAGCCCAGGCAAAAAAATTATATTACATTAATTTAAAATAATAGTGAGTATTTTATAAAGCATTATTTTAATTGATTGCATTTTGAGCAATTTGCTTTGCTATTAATTCTTTTAAAAATATTTATATTAAAAAAGACATTTCAGTGACTTGATTCTGAATCAGTTGTATTAATATACAATTGATTTTACATAGTTATATGTATATATATTTTATAATTAAGTTATATGTTTATATTTTTATAATTAAGTGAAGAAAATTAAAAGAACACTGATCTTTTCCTCAGCCTGTACTAAGCAATAAAAGAACTCTAATTGGATGAAAATTACAAAGTCCCCTTCTTCAGCATAGGGACAAGCAGATGAATGGTTTTTGATCCAATAGAAACATGAAAAATATCCAGAGAAATATTAGTAACATTTGTAGTAAAAATATGATTAAATTTCAAATATACCATTATATTTATCAAATAACTGAGTGAATAGGAGGAATAACTAAGGGAATACAGCATACTTATAGCACATGAAAAATTAATAACAGAAAAAATTTTCTTGAAAATTAAATTTTTAATAATAGAGATTACATCTTTATATTATGTAATTAATAGAACAAGAAAAATCACATGAATTCTTTTCTTTGAGATCATTTTATTCTGGGAGTATAACTTTTATACATGAGTTCTTATAGTCTGAATGTCAGTGAAAAATATGTGAATATTGCTTAAATGTGACTGAAGAAGAGAAATTTAATGGAGTATACTCATAATGCCTTTATGTCCTTCACTTATGACTCACACAGAAAGAAATTTTGGACTTTTAAAAGTTACTTCTGCCAACATTACTAATGTATTTTTCTACCTACTGGCATAAAAGTTTTTCTTATTTTTCCCAGTTTTAAAATTCATTATCTCCATTACCTTATCTCTCTACTGAAAAGTGAGAGTCAGTTTTGCTGAAATGTTTTGGAATTAAAAAAGTTATACAATCTGAGGAAATTTCCCCGGAGAACAATGTGAACTCATTTTGTATATACTTATGCTATCCTCTTTGAACAATGCAATTTTAAAACATTACCTCATTTTGTTTAGTATTAGATAGAATTTTACCTTTATAAGTTATAAAAATTTAGACCAAAAATAAGTGGAGGGGGATAGAAGAAAAAGAAAGCTATCGGCTATACTTTTTTTCCCATGTAGAAAATAGAATCTACAAAGTGTTCCCTGCTAAGCAAAGAACATGCAGATCTGGAGATGATGAACAGTAGACGATTACACTCTATGACACCTTGTTATCACTTCTGTGGCATCTTATACTCATAGTAAGAGTATAAGAGAACTGCCTGTGAGTCATGTTTAAAATCTTTAGACATTATTTATGCAGAACAGACATATACATAATTAAACCTGATCATTTATTCACTCCTATATCAACTTTTAAATAAAATATTTAATACCTAGTAATGAACACTTTTTAAAAGTGCAATGGATAAAGAACAAAAAAATGATCAATTTCTTTATCCACTCAGCTGCTGAATTTCTACAGGTTCCTATCCAATTTCATTCTCCTTTCTCTTCAACAGAGTAATCAGTAAGCTAAATTTTGTGTCAAAAATGACTTTGTTATCAAGGTACATCCATTTTGTTATAAATGATCCGATGTCATCGTTTCTTATGGCTGCGTAGTATTCCATAGTATATATGTACCATAGCTTTTTAATCCACTCGTCTTCTGACGGACACTTGGGCTGTTTCCAGATCTTCGCTATTGTGAACAATGCTGCCACGAACATGGGGGCGCATTTCTTCTTTTCGAACAGTGCTATGGTGTTCTTAGGGTATATTCCTAAAAGTGGGATAGCTGGGTCAAAAGGCAGTTTGATTTTTAATTTTCGGAGTGAAATAAGTAAATCAGAAAAAAAGAAAAACTGAGAACAGCACGATTACATACATAGGTGGGACATGAAAGTGAGGGTATGAGACATGGACAAGAGAGTGGTGGTTATGGGATGGGGGGAGGGAGGGAAGAATGGGATAGGGAGGAGGGGAGGGACGCAGGGAAAACCAGATTGAAGGTGACAGAGGACAATTTGACTTTTGGTGATGGGTATGCAACACAGTTGAATGATAAGATAACCTGGAGATGTTTTCATTGTACATATGTACCCTGATTTATTGATGTCACCCCATTAGAATTAATAATAATAAAATTTATAAAAAAAAAATGACTTTGCTATTCTCTATAGGTTTATACAAGCTAGAATCTGGAATGTATATGTATTTTAAATTAACATAAGTAACTTTATATACTATATTTTCTTTATTAGCTCTTCTGCCTGATATTATTATGGTTGATGTATGTAGCAATATTTTATTCATTTTTGCTGCTCTATATTTTTGCATTGTATGACTCTGCCACATTAAAAATTACAATGCATAGCTTGACTATATGGGAGGCCTCCAACCAACCACCTCCTGTTCTTTTTCTTCCATGATGGACTTGTAGGAGTCTCTCTGAAATAAATTCTAAAGTGAACGTTTCAAGTAATACAATTTTCCTAAGGTAAAAGTAGAGAAATTCACACCTATCAATAAAAATAGGCTGTTTTCCACCTATTTGCTAAGTTTTCATGTCACTGTTTTCTGTTTGTATTGGGTGTCAAGTTGAGCTATTTAGTCACAAATGAGGGTTAGCATTTACAATATTTTTATGGAATTATTTCCCTCTACAATCTGCTTGCTCAATTTATTTTTGTTTTAAATTCTATAGTCAGAGCTGTTTTAGGTGTTTTTTAAATTCTTGTATTTAATGCCAAGTGATCTATTATAGCTAATTGTGTTAAAAATATCATTATGATATCAAGTAATTTGATAACCAGTGACCACACTGTAAGAAGTATAGTCTTAATAAAATTTGCTTTATCACATTATCAGAACCTTAAATTGTATTCAAATATATCATAAAAATTAGACATACCATAGACAAATATTTTAATGAATAATATTATACATAACATAATTATGACTCTCAGTAATTATGTCTCTTTCAACATTGTGAAAACACATAGAAGGAAACTACCCTGGTCATTGCTTGGTGAACCCTTTTAGGCCAGGAGTAATAAATCACTGTCATTTAAGAACATAATCAGCACATCTCTTTAGCTAATGATGATAATGCCCATTAAAATTATTTTCCAATTTATGATTTGCCCTTTATCACAATTTAACAACAATGTTCTTTCAGGGTAATTACAAAATTGGCTTATAAGTGACCCTTATATTAATGAACAAGAAGCAACTCTCTCAATGAGCAAAAAATTATTATTTGTTTATTGCACTAATAATTATATCATACAGTGAGGTTCTATTGCTAATAACTTTCCAATGTGACTCAGTTACAGAGGAGAGGCAGTGAGAGAGGGAGAGAGAGAGAGGGAGATAGAGAGAGAGAGAGAGAGAAAGGGGGGAGGAAGAGGAAGCATCAACACCCATATGTGCCTTGATCAGACAAGTGCAGGATTTTGAACCAGCGACCTCAGCATTCCAGGTTGACACTTTATCCACTGCACTACCACAGGTCAGGCTAGTTGAAATGTTTTTTAAACATTATTATGTTGCAAGTACAAAGCCAACCCACACAGATTATTACTATTTTTTTTTAGCAATTCTTATTTATGAAAATCAATTTCTACATTTTAAGTATTAAAAGAACAATTATAATTTTTAAAGCAAATAGACCAAAAAAAACCATTTTATAAGAAATATAATCTTATTTATAAATTTAAATGCTCTATATGTTCAAGCTTCTTATTTTGTTTTTTCTAAAAGTTCATTGTTTCTGGTTTTTTATTTTTTAGTATGAAACATTTAAGGCTAGCTCCGTTGGTTAGCACATTGTCCCAGAATGCCAAGGTTAGTTTGGTCCCCAGTCAGGACATATATAGAAGTCAACCAATGAATGAATAAGTAAGTAGAACAACAAATGGAAGATTTTTTCCTCTCTTTCACCTTCTCTCTTTCTCTAACCCCCTTCCTCTCACTCTAAAAAATATTTAAAAATATCTGAAATTAAAAATCAGTTCTACTGATAGCTATTACCATTCTTAAAAGGATAACACAGAAGGAAAAAGATATTTCTAATTAGTTGAGATAAATGCATGTAGATTTAATAATATAAATCAAATAAGCTGAGTTAGAAATTCACTGATTTCTAACATTATTTTGAGAATGCTTTTATCAGCTTTTCATTGCTGTATAACAAATTACTACAAACTTTGTAGATTAAAACATCTATTTGTTGTCTCATAGTTTCCATGAACTGGGGGTTCAGGCCTGGGTTAGGTGGCTCTCAGAAGGGTGAGAGCTGTGATCACATCTTTGACACAGCATCTTCTAAGCTTATTCTTTTTTGGCAGAATTTAGTTACATGAAATTATAAAAATGAAAGTTTAACCTTCTTGCTGGTTGTCAGTCAAGCATCTCTCTCAGCCTCTAAATGTGATCTTGATGTTCTAACAAGACATGGTGAGGAGAATAAAGTTGGACATAACAGAGTATGCCTTTTTGAGATATTGATTATTTTAAGCTGGTTATTTTTAAGAAGCAAAAATTAAAAAGACCCTTTTAGCTTCCCCTTAGCTGCCTGAAGAAATTTAAATAGAAAACCTACTTAAGAAAAGAATTTACCATCTTAGCATATTATGAACTAAGTATAGGAAAGTGAAAGGAACCAGCAAAATTTCTATGTTAGACTCCTGTAAAGCCAGTAACCACTGCCACCATCACAGCCACCTGGCACATGAAGGTTCGCATTTGATTCAGACAGACAGTGATGAAACAATGAAGCAAAAAACTGGTGGGTCATTACCTTTAATCCTAGCTCGTACTCAGCCTGTGAGAAATACACACAGTGAGAAAACACTTACCTTTCCATTCAGGGCTTCCAAAGCCACTGACTTATCCAAATTTTCCTGGAATTAAAGACCCCAGCAGCCTTATTCACCTCTGTTTCTTATCTCCTTCTCATTGCACTAAATCTGTACAGACTGGCTTCTCTTTCAGCACTTTGCCATCTTGGCTGCCTCTCCTCTGCAATGCTGATGGCAAGAACCAAGCAAACAAGAGCCCCTTGTCTGCTTCATTTTAGAATGTAGAAAATTAAAGCCTTTAAGCCAATATACAAATAAGGAAGTCTCTGATACAAAGTGGCTTATCAGAGGCATAAATGGGATTTCTCATAAGAGTACTCCACCCCACATCATGCAACAGATAATGTATGGGAAAAAGCTTAGTTTTGAGAAGATCTTAGTATTAAAAGGATATTGAAAAGATCTTAGTATTAAAAGGGTAGAATAGGCTTAGTCATAAAACTAAGCCCCATGCTTTGAGGAACTTGCCAGCTTACAACCTGTCTCCCACACCCAATGCAAACATTAAGAGAGCAAACATATATATCATATTTACAAACTTAAACCATATTTGACTTACAACTCCCCTCTGTGATCCGTTGCTTTTGGGTGGCCCTGTGATAATTTTCTTTATGACTTGTTTGCTCTTTCTTATCTATTTGTAAATTTTCTACTTTATTCCTTTTTTAGCTTTTTATTATTATTATTAATTTTAATGGGGTGACACCAATAAATCAGGGTACATAGGTATAATGAAAACATCTCCAGGTTATTTTATCATTCAATTGTGTTGCATACCCGTCACCCAAAGTCAAATTGCCCTCTGTCACCTTCTATCTGATTTTCCCTGTGTCCCTCCCCTACTCCCTATCTCACCCTTCCCTCCCTCCCCCCACCCCGTAACCACCACTCTCTTGTCCATGTCTCATAGTCTCACTTTTATGTTCCATCTATGTATGAAATCATGCTGTTCTCAGTTTTTCTTTTTTTCTGATTTACTTATTTCACTCCGTATAATGTTATCAAGGACCATCCATTTTGTTATAAATGATCCGATGTCATCATTTCTTATGGCTGAGTAGTATTCCATAGTATATATGTACCATAGCTTTTTAATCCACTCATCTTCTGATTGACACTTGGGCTGTTTCCAGATCTTCGCTATTGTGAACAATGCTGCCACGAACATGGGGGCGCATTTCTTCTTTTCGAACAGTGCTATAGTGTTATTAGGGTATATTCCTATAAATAGGATAGCTGGGTCAAAGGGCAGTTCAATTTTTAATTTTTTGAGAAATCTCCAAACTGCTTTCCATAGTGGCTGCACCAGTCTGCATTCCCACCAGCAGTGCAGGAGGGTTCCCTTTACTCCGCATCCTTGCCAGCACTTATTCTGTGTTGTTTTGCTGATGAGTGCCATTCTGACTGGTGTGAGGTATATCTCCTTGTGGTTTTAATTTACATTTCTCTAATGATTAGTGATGTTGAGCATTTTTTCAGATGGCTATTGGCCATATTTATGTCCTCTTTGGAGAAATTTCTATTCATTTCTTTTGCCCATTTTTTGATTGGATTGTTTGTCTTCCTGTTGTTGAGTTTTATAAGTTCTTTATAAATTTTAGTTATTAACCCTTTATCAGATGTGCTGTCGAATATGTTTTTCCATTGTGTAATTTGTCTTTTTATTCTGTTCTTATTGTCTTTAGCTGTGCAAAAAAATTTTAGTTTGATAAAGTCCCAATTGTTTATCTTCCCCTTTATTTTATTTGCCCGTGGAGATAAATTGGCAAATATATTGCTGCTACAGATGTCGGAGAACTTGCTGCCTACGTTTTCTTCTAAGATGCTTATGGTTTCACGGATTATGTTTAAGCCTTTTATCCATTTTGAGTTTGTTTTTGTGAATGGTGTAAGTTGATGCTCTAGTTTCATTTTTTTGTCCAATTTTCCCAACACCATTTGTTAAAGAGGCTGTCTTTACTCCATTGTATGTTCTTTCCTCCTTTGTCAAATATCAGTTGTCCATAAAGCTGTGGGTTTATTTCTGGGTCCTCTGTTCTGTTCCATTGATCTATGTGCCTGTTCTTATGCCAGTACCAGGCTGTCTTGAGTATAATGGCCTTATAGTAAACCTTGATATCTGGAAGAGTAATACCTCCTGCTTTATTTTTTCTTTTTAAGATTGCTGAGGCTATTCATGTTCTTTTTGGGTTCCATATAAATTTTTGGAATATGTGTTCTAAATCTTTGAAGTATGTCATTAGTATTTTAATTGGTATTGCATTGAATTTATAAATTGCTTTGGGTAATATAGAAATTTTAATGATGTTTATTCTTCCTAGCCATGAGCACGGTATATGATTCCACTTGTTTGTATCTTCCTTGATTTCTTTTATTAATGGTTTATAATTTTCCGAGTACAAGTCCTTAACTTCCTTGATTAAATTTACTCCTAGGTACTTTATTTTTTTGGCTGCAATAGTGAAGGGGATTGTTTCCTTAATTTCTTTTGCTGACTGTTCATTGTTGGTATATAGAAATGCCTCTGATTTCTGAGTATTAATTTTATATCCTGCCACCTTGCTGAATTCATTTATAAGGTCCAGTAGTTTTTTAACTGAGACTTTAGGGTTTTCAATATACAATATCATATCATCTGCAAATAGTGACAGTTTTACTTCTTCTTTTCCAATTTGGATGCCTTTCATTTCTTCTTCTTGTCTGATTGCTGTAGATAGGACTTCCAGGACTATGTTGAATAAGAGTGGTGAAAGGGGGCACCCCTGCCTGGTTCCTGATCTTAAGGCGATTGCTTTTAATTTTTGTCGGTTTAGTATGATGTTTGCTCTGGGTTTGTCGTAGATGGCCTTTATCATGTTAAGGAATGATCCCTGTATTCCCACTTTACTGAGAGTTTTGAGCATGAATGGGTGCTGGATTTTATCAAATGCCTTTTCTGCATCTATTGAAATTATCATGTGATTTTTGTCCTTCCTTTTGTTTATGTGATGAATGACATTGATTGATTTGCAAATATTGAACCAGCCTTGCCTCTCCAGAATAAATCCCACTTGATCATGGTGTATGATTTTTTCCATATATTGCCTGATCCGGTTGGCTAATATTTTGTTGAGAATTTTAGCGTCTAAATTTATCAGGTATATAGGTCTATAATTTTCTTTCTTTGTGTTGTGTTTGCCCGGTTTTGGGATCAGAATTATGCTCGCCTCATAAAAGGAGTTTGGAAGTCTTCCTTCCTCTTGAATTTTTTGAAATAGCTTGAGGAGGATAGGAGTTAGTTCTTTCTTGAGTTTTTGATAGAATTCACTTGTGAAGCCATCAGGCCCAGGACTTTTCTTTTTTGGGAGTTTTTTGATAACTGTTTCAATATCATTTGTTTTAATTGGTCTGTTTAGGTGTTCTGATTCTTCCAGATTGAGTTTTGTAACGTTATATGATTGCAGAAATTTGTCCATTTCACCAAGATTGTCTAATTTTTTGGCATATAGTTCTTCATAGTATTTTCTTACAATGCTTTGTATTTCTGTTGTGTCAGTTGTGTTTTTCTTGGTGAGTCTAGTTAAAGGTTCATCAATCTTGTTTACCTTTTCAAATAACCAGCTCCTGGTTTCATTGATCCTCTGTATTGTTTCCTTAGCCTCTATGTCATTTATTTCTGCTCTGATCTTTATTATTTCCTTTCTTCTACTTTTCCTGCATTTTATTTGCTGTTGTTTTTCTAGTTCTTTTAGATGCAGGGTCAGGTTGCTTATTTGAGCTTTTTCTAGCTTCTTATGATATGCCTGTAGTGCAATAAACTTCCCTCTCAGAACTGCTTTTGCTGTGTCCCATAAATTTTGAGTTGATGTATGCTCATTATCATTTATTTCTTATTTGATTTCATTGTTAATCCATTCATTATTTAATATCATGCTATTTAGTTTCCAAGTGTTTGAGTATTTTTCAGTTTTTCTTTTGTGGTAAATTTCTAGTTTCATGGCATTGTGATCAGAGAAAATGCTTGTAGACAGCATATGTATGGGTCCTGTTTTTTTATCCACGCAGCTACCCTATGTCTTTTGCTTGGATCATTTAATCCATTTACATTTAAGATTATTATTGATATGTAGTTGTTTATTGCCATTTTATTATTTAAAGATGTATTCTTCTTTTGCTCTATTCTTTCCTCCCTTTAAATTGTTCACAACAGGTCCCTTAGTATCTATTGCAGAATTGGTTAGGTTTTTATGAATTCCTTCAGGCTTTCTTTTTCTGGGAAGCTCTTTATTTCTCCTTCAATTTTAAACGTTAGCCTTGCTGCATAAAGTAGTCTTGGTTGTAGGTTCTTGTTCTGCATTACTTTGATTATATCTTGCCATTCCCTTCTGGCCTCAAGTGTTTCTGTTGAGAAGTCCGATGTCATCCTTATGGGGGCTCCTTTTTAGGTGATAGTCTTTTTTTTCCCAGCAGCTTTTAAAATTTTTTCTTTATCATTTAGCTTTGGTATTTTAACTATGATGTGTCTTGGTGTAGATCTTTTTGGGTTTCTCTTTAATGGAGTTCTGTGTGCTTCTTGATCATGTGGAGTGTTTCCCAGCCTTAATTTAGTAAAATTTTCTGCTATGATTTGATCGAACAAAGTTTCCATTTTCTGTCCTCTCTCCTCTTCTTCAGGCACCCCTATAATACGAATGTTGTTTCTCTTCTGGTTGTCACAAAGCTCCCTTAGAGTTTCCTCACATTTTTTGAGTCTCTTTTTCTTTTTCTTCTCTGCTTCTGTGCCTTTGTTTATTGTGTCTTCTAACTCGCTTATTCGATCCTCAGCGTGATTCATCCTGCTTTTAATTCCTTCCATTGTGGTCTTCAGTTCTGATACTGTATTTGTCATTTCTGTCGGACTCTTTTTTATTATTTGAACTTTGTTTTTTATACTTGTTATGTCTTTATTTAGGTGTTCATAATGACTATCCATTGTTGCTCTAATTTCTTTGAACATCCTAACTATCATTATTCTAAATTCTGGTTCTGGTAGTTTGGTTATATCTGGTTCATTCAGGTCCTTCTCTGGGGATTTCTCTTGATTCATTTGTTTTGCATTCCTCTGCCTGCCCATTTTGTCTGTGTATAAGCAAGTTGTGGCCACTGGAGTCCAGTAGGTGTTGCCTTTGTGTTCTCTAGGTGTGGTCTGTCTTCAGGCCCGCCATCCCCTCTGCCGCTGCCTAGGGTGGTTGGGTATGGGCGTTGCCAGCGCTGACCCACTGTGACTTTTGCTGTGATTTCTGCCTCTCCTCCGTGGGAGGGGCTGTCACTCAAGCCACACTCCTCAGCACCAAGGGTAGAGGTGAGCACCTTTGTTCAGCTGCGGACCCAGCCCTTTTCCGGGCTCCCGCCCAGCCCCCCGTGGTCAGAGCCTGCTTGCCACAGTTTCTCGAATTGGATGGGGCTGCTGACTTGCTCTCAACTGTGAGCCTTTGCCCGTCCAGAGCTTTAGCCCCACCCTCGAGGCCAGGGCCCTTCTGCGCAGGGTTGCAAACCAAGTTTATTAGGCCGGGCATCTTTGCTGGCTTCCACTCATCTGCGAACTTCTTCTCGTCCCTGGACTTTACCCCGCCTCTGCGCTCGGAGCCCGCTTGTGCACGTAGGATGGCAAATCGCGGTTTTTCCGGCCGGGTGGGGATAGTAGCATGAGCTCAGCTGCGAGCTTCCACTTGTCTCAGGGTCTACCCCGTCCCCGCGCTCAGAAATCGCTCGCGCACGTAGAATGGCAAACCACGGTTTCTCCAGCCGGGCGGGGCTGGTAGCGTGAGCTCAGTCGTGATCTCCCGCCCATTCTTGGTCCTAGCCCGGTCCCCGCGGTCAGGGCCGGCTTGTGCAAGGTCGCAGAGCAGATTTCTGCACGTTCCTGGCCTCCCACTTTGTCCCCGTAGGTGGGATTACAGGCGGGCCCGCAGCTTCCGGACCGCTTTCGCGCATCCCCTCTGCCCCTGCTGGGCTAGACTGAGCTCACACTGGCTTGGCCTTTGCTGACAGAACCGTGTTTCAGTGTCCTGCCGCCACCATACCATTCAGCAACCCTCAGCAGAGTAGGAAGGGACCTAATACTCCACACTGTAGGCCTGGGAGCTCCCTCACTTGTTTCACAGCTCAAAACTGTCTAAACACCTCTTCTAGGCTCTGGGACTGCAGGCTGGGGCTTGGTTCCTGAGACCCAGGTCCCTTCCTCTCCGCCAAACTCTCCTCCTGCCACGCGGGTCTCTCTGGGCTGCCATTTGCTCCGGGGAGCTGGGCAGCCCTCTTTGCGTTTTCGCTATTCCTACCAGTCTCAATGTGGCTTCTTCTGTGTTCCTTGGTTGAAGAGTCCACTTGGTTTAGTTTAAAGTTAGTTTATCCAGATGATGATTCTTAAGATTGAGTTATAATCCACTTTGGTTCTGGGAGTTGGAAGTTGGTACATCCGCCTACTTCATTGCCATCTTGCTCCTCCAGAGCTTACTGTCCACTCCCACGTCTGCTCGTCCTTTCTCAGTCTGCTGAGCGCGGGCTCTCACACAAAGTCACGTGTCCTCCGTAGGGAGCTCCCCCAACTCCCAGGGTACTGGACAAATGCCATAATGCCACATGAATTCTCATTGATCTCTACTTTACTTTTGAAGTCCTACACTCCTATTACCCTGCCCTTAGTCCAGAAAGACATATAATAACTCAACTACCCAATTTGTTCCTTGTTCCATATTCTTTCTGAACCTTTGTATGTACATACATAATAAATTCAGTTATTTTCTCCTGTTAATGTGTCTCATGTCAACTTGATTACTAGATCAACCAGAAGAACTTAGAAAGGTAGAAAGAAAATTATTTTTCCTCCTGTTGGGCAGATAAAATATATTATGCTCACTTTGTTAAAGATGGCGCCGCCCACATGGAAGTTCATTGATATTAATGTGTGTTCTGGAACAGGCTGTGGGAAGGCCGGGTCGTTATAGCCTAAGGCTTAGTTTAAGAGTAAGCTCTTCCCCACACCCTTGACTGATTGGATGATGTAGGGTGGTGAACTCTTCTGAGGAATCCCATTATGCCTCAGATGGGTGGCTTTGTATCAGAGACTTTCTTGTATGTATAATTGGATTAAAGGTTTGGATTTTCTAGGCTATAAACTGGGGCAGTCTGGGAGCTTGATCTCTCTCTCTCTTGGTTCCTGAGTTCCTGAGGTTGGTATTAGAGAGGAGAGCAGATTAAGGCCACGTGAAGGCCAGGAGAAGCAGCCGAGATGGCAGAGTGCTGAGGAAGAAGCCAGTTTGTTACAAGTTTGTGCAGGAGGAGATGGGAAACAGAGCTGAATAAGTCTGGTGAGCTAGAAACCTTTGATTCTAGGAAACTCGGATAAGTCAGTAGCTTTGTGAGCACTGAATGTGTGGGTTTTGGAGCCCAGTGTGTATTTTTGCTTGCCCGCCGGGTGCAAGCTAGAATTAAAGCTGATGGCTCACCAGTTTTTGGCTCTGGTGTTTCATTGCCATCTGTCCGAATCCAATGCGAACCTGCGTGGGTCAGGCGGCTGTGTTCCTGACCCTGACTATTGGCTTTACACCTCCCCTAGAAAGGCATTTACTTCTACAAAACCAGAAGGTAAATCAGCTTGCTATAAAGACTTATATAGCATAACATAGTCACAGACTGACTACCAACAGACATCTCAGATATTTAAGTACTTATAACTCTCTGTTTCTAATAGTTACGATGTTGGGCATGAATATGATAATTATAATAATCACCATCATTCACATTAGGGACTGGGCATGCATTGAAATGTAATTAAAAGTTACTATAACAATGATTACCACAGTTAATTTGTTTATGAATTACTTAGTGGATTATTGCAAATTCAATATAATATCTGAATTATTCATTTTAAAGTTAAACAGAGCATTAAAATATTCACGTTTATGTGCAGTTTTAACATAACAAACACAACTTTTCACATGGTAGCTTTGCCGAGTCAGTTATTTAAACAACTGAAGTGCTGACTGAAACCACTGTGGTGCAGTGAAGATAGTTAACAAATTAAAAGAGTGAATTACTAATGAGGAAGTAGTTTTATCTTTATCTGCTTCTCCATTGAAAATAACATAGATAACAAGAGAGTTTCTCTTGTATGTGTCCTTTTTTGTCATGAAAATTTCTCACCCACCTGATAAATTTCCATGTTAGGGAAAACACTGACCTGAGGTATTCTGTAACATTTCTTCCTCTACCAGTTAACATCTTGCACTTTGTAGTTTGCCCTCTCTCACCATTACACTGTGATATGCTTGAGGATGATACTGTATTGTCTTCCTAATCCATCCAGGGAAAGTCATCATGTCTGGTACATATTAAGTTAACCATAAATATTTATTGAATAGACATGTGAATTAACTAAAATATATTAAAATGAATCATTCTTAATGTTTAGAATTTACTGTAGTGATAAAAAAACAGGGTGCTATAAATCTAGGGTAGCTTGTGAGCTTCTTGAATTCTCAAACGGACTGCTTACTTTGACTCTCAGATTTTCTTTCCTAGAGATAAACGTGTTTATTTTATTCTCAGATATACCACTCTACCTTCTGCTATTTTTAAAAGGGAATTCCACTGAAGAAAATGTTCTCAACCTTTGTTCTTATTCTTTCAGATTTTTCACCAATTTCTACAGCTGTATTATTATTTTTAATTTGATTTACTTTTATATTTATACCTAAATCAACATCTATCAATGCCCTAGTTCCACCTGTTGTTTGATAGTAATATTTTTGTTTTAAAATATTCATTTTTACTCCCTCTGCTCTATCTCTGTATACTCACATACATACACACAAAACTCATTCATTTTGCTTTTAATTCTCTTCTCTCACTAATAAACTGCTTTATTTCATAAAATTACCAGTTTTTCAATTTTCAAACTTCTTTGCCTAATAATTAACCATGTGATAGAGAACCTTTATTAACAGTGATTCTTATTCATCCTTCCGTCATCGTGTCATTGCTACCGCAACAATTAACATACCATTTGTTCTTACATCTGCAATAGTAATGTACATAAATAGCTTTTTTCCCCTAACCCTTTCTGCTCCTTCTTCCTTCCTGTGCATACTATGTGCCCCCTTGCCATTGATACTTATAATATCTGGTCTTTAATTTATCAAAATATTTTACCTCTGAACTAAATTTATTGAGCAGAAACAGAATACAATTTATAAACTATTCTTATATATAATTAAGCACTAAGAAGGTATAAGAACATTTTAATCTGGAAAACAAATAAAAAAAACTTTCAGAAAAAATAAAAGAGTGCTCTGGTTTTAGAATATAGAAAAGTTTTTTATAACATTGCTGTTTTCCAATGTTAGTTACCATTTCTCCTTTATGGGATGCTTCATCCATTCTTTTCTCTGACATTTTGGAGCATTTTCCTCCTTCTGTAAATATGTATTACTTAAAGAGTGCCAATTAATACTTGTTAAAATTATCTCTAAAAAATTCTAGCATTTAAAAATATCAGGCACACAGAAATAGTTGTAGAGACAAGCTAGTGTGACTTAATGTGAAAGTTATTGACTGAATTGTTCCCATATATTAGAATTTATGTATGAAACACAGAAGAAAGTTGTTACTCCTCGGTGATATCTCCTTGTTTGATGTAATAGTTTGCAATATTTCAAGAACAATTATAAATTAATTATTTTTTAAACAGTTACATTAAGAATGTATTTCACACTTAGGGTTAGGTGAGTATTAGGCCACACACCTGGAACAAAATGCTGCTTTTTCTTTTTTTACAATGAAGAAGAAAGAAAATGATTATTCATATGCTATTGACCTTGTTTCCTATAAGCCTGTGTTAACCTTAGCAGAATATGTAAGCTGCACATAAACAGGTCCCCTTCCACTCACATGAGTTTCCCTGTAGTAGAATATACAAATTACTCAACTCTGAAGAATTACCTTAGAACCCCTTGCTGCTCCTCAGCTCCAATCATGCACATGATTTGCAGGGGTGCTGGCATCATGCTCTATGAATGAGTGATTCTAGTTTCTATAGCAGAACAACTGAGCACCCTATCAGCACTATTTCTATAATCAAACTCAGAATACAGTTGTATTGGGATCTGTTTACCTCTTACGTTAGAAAAGGCTGTATTGAAAGGTCAGACTTCCAAATACAACCATGACAGAATAGTCATGTAGGCAGCCTAGGAAACCAGAAGCTCCTGAGTAGTGTGTGTTCTAAAGGAGTCTGAGATCTTTTGCTTGCATGGATAGATGATAGATAAATAGATGATAGATAGATAGATAATAGATATAAATAAATAAATAAATAAATAAATAAATAAATGAATGAAACTGAGATCTCCAAACTATTTCACCTCTTTCTCTTCACATTTCTTCCAGAACATCATACCATCTATTACCAGTTTTACTATCTCGATAATTTTTCATCTCATACCCCTGATCTTAAAAGGCTTAGTCTTTAACTTTCATTTCTGTTAATACCCCATCCTTAGGTAGTCATTTCCAGCTCACAGTACATTATCAAATGTTTTTCTTCAGCTCCAATTTTCATCTTAGATAATGACATGTACCTTGATATTTCTTCTTGGATAAATATAAATAATTCTGTTATTATTTTCACAGAACTTATGATGATATAAAATACACTCACCCATTTAGGTGTTTATTTTTTCCTGTCCACTCTTATGACCCTACACAATGTAAGCACCACATAGGCAGGTGCTTTAATTTTTTGTTCAAAGCTCTCTTCCAACGGCAAATAATAATTGGGTGTATAATAGGTGCTCAATAAATAATTGTTAAAAGAATAATCTATTTCTGTAAGTTTCCTAAAGTATTTGAGGTATCTATTTATAAATGTCATTTTCATCCACTTTAAGAAATTGTCAGTAAGGACTTGTTAAGGTGATTTTATCTAAGAATAAGAATAAATTTTATGTTATTTGCTTTTAGGTTCTGAAAAGCCTTCATTGTCCTCTAAAATCAATTAGTTATTTTTTTTATTTTACTTCTTTTAATAGTCTTTTCAATGCTGAAACTTCAATACAACTGCAATTATGTTGTTCACATTATAAAATATTAAAATTTTTAATTAATTTACTCAAATATTTAAATTGTCCCAATTCTAGAACAATATACTTGTTAATAATAAATTTTAATATTTTTTATTTTTATTTAAACTTACTACTAATACTTTATTTTAATATTAACTATGTGTGAGTCAAATACTAAATGTTTCAGGTGGATTTGAATACTTAGACCTCTATCAAGGACATATTATATTTCTTAGTCAGTTGAAGTAATTGGTTCAGAAAACAAAACTAAATTGTCTTAAATTGCACAGCTGAAAACTCAAAGAATTGAGATTCCAATTGAGCTTTTTATCTCAAAAAACAATGCCCTAAAACAAAAATCTGACAGTTCAAGCTGTTCAATATTTTCCTCTTTGAAAAGTATATTTGCTATTTATCTTCTATTATGTTTTCACAAGTTGGATTCTTGAGTGCTATGGAAAAATTTCTAATAACTATGTTTTATAGTATTTGTAAATATGCATAGATTTATATGATATAAGTATTAAAACTGGTTTTATATATTTTTTCTCTCCTTCAGAATCCAATTTCAACTATTTGCAAGAAGAAAATGTATCGCCAATCACAAAGTGAATTATAAGATAATTTTTTCTGTGTAATTTTGGTTATATTAAAAATGCTATGCTATATATTAAATATTGTTTATTATTATATAACAATATAAACATATATGTTGTTTATTATAAATTATGCTCATATGATTTTTCTTAAAATTTTATAGCTATACTGTGATATTTAGTGGATTAGCTGATCAATTTTTTTCTGTGTTTTAAAATCACTTTTTTAGAAATATCACTCTCCCTTTATTTTCTGTTACATTTTGGAGGTCTTTCTTATAGGTTCACTTTTCAAATATCTGAGAACCAGCTAAGGGGTGTTGATATTAGACTGATTTTTATAGTTGTTTCTAAATTTTCTTTTGAAAAAAGTAAAAGCACAAGAAAGAAATACTTATATAGAACCAGTTCCTCTCAATAAATGTTACACTCCTGTCATTCAATGTTTTATAAATATTTCTAAAATGTAATTTTGTATATGTGTGTGCTTGTAATATATATATATAGAGAGAGAAAATGAGATTACATATGTTTTAATCTCCTTTTTTTGGCTAATGTAGATCTCATTCTTAATGAGTATTCATTTTGTTTTATAACATATATTTAAATTTTAGACTCTAGAGATATATCTTTTCCTGGCTATTAATTATTATTTTTCTATGTAAACCTATTTACAGATAAAAATCATTAAAACAATGATACCTATATTTGAATAATAGATATAATAGGTGTAGATATTTTGAAAGTTGAGGTATAGATAAAAATGCAATTTGGTGAGTGATTAACACCATCTGATATAAAAGTTGGCTTGCATCATAAGAAAAATCTTTTGAATACTTGATTTTCTTATGAAGATGAAAAAAAAAGGATACAAACTATTCAAGCAAAATTACTATTTTAATTTACTTTGTATAAGTGGCACATCATTATACATAAAATTGTCTAATATTTTAGGTAAGTATAAATATTTCTTATTATATTCAGTTCATTTATATCAATGGAAACAATAAAAAATGTTAATATTTCAACACATTCAATATTTTCAAAATCAAATCCATTATTTTATATAATGGGCTTGCTACTATTTTAGAAAGACAACTCAATATGGATGTGTTCTTAGAAAAATATATGTAAAAAGAAAGCAAACAAAATCTAAATCAAATTGTGTTTCATTCAATTCAAGGACAAGAGATACACAGTTTTCAAGAGTAGGTTTCCTGCCTCCTCTCCACCACATCCCCATCACCTGCATGTGTCCACTACAACCTTGATTATGTTGAAAATTTTGAGCCAGGATGAGTTTTCTTATTACATAAATTCAGAATTTATTTGTATTGAAAAGGAATTTTGTTCAGAATGCCTTTTTGGATGGAAAAATTAGTGGAAGTTTATACTGATTGCCTTTGTTAGTTAAACCTTAACCATGTGTTCACATGGACATTATATTAAATCTTACTTAAACTTTGACCTTTATAGTCATATTAAAATTCTGTTATAAAATTCCATTTATCCATTCTACTAGAAAATTCTAGTATTATATAACATTTGTGGACTTAAATATCAAGACAATATCTATATATAATGAATGAAGACAGATCTGGAATTACTCTCCTTGAGAAAGGACATTTTTGCTACTACATTTATTAGTATGTTAATAATTTCCTTCTCTCTAAAATCGATATTTATTTTAACCTCTTGTTTATAACCAGCAGTGTCCTATGTAAAGGATGTAGGCTTACTGTCAGATGACTGCCTATAGTACAATTATCTTCTATTACTTATAACTTTATTCAAACCTTTCTTAGAAAGATAATTTTTAGAAAATCCCATAATATTTAATTATCCTTACAATAGAATTCAGAATATTTCTGTTGAATGTTTAATGGAGTAGAACTATGAACTGCATTCTAACTTATAAAATAGTCAATAGCTATTTCATAATTTAAAAAAATTATCTTAAGTTTGGTAGATAGTCCAATAAACAATATTTATTCTTTTAAATGAAATGTGAGTAAATGATACACAGACATTCAAAATTTGTCTCATATCATTTTCATCAAATTTTATTTTTACAATTATGAAAAAATCACATAATTTATGTTTATTTAAGTTATTTAATATTTACCCTTCTTCTTGTCTCAAAAATATGGGTACTGATATATTTCTATTTTATAAATTTCTATAAATGACATTTTATATAGTTTTTATTAGGAAAAAATATAATCTATCTGCTGTACTTACCCAATAATATTTTACAGTTTTTTGTCTGATTTTGTATGTTTTTCTTAGTCCAATTAGTCATCTTTATATGATTACATAAAGAAACCAAGTGCATTGTATAACTTTCTGCATGGCAGTATGTAATAGACTGTATAATTCTGTAGTTATTAATGTGACTACACAATATGTAGACTAATATTGAATGCATCTACTAATATTGAATTCATCCAATAATTAATGGGTGCTTGTCAACTCATTTACTCTTCAAAATTACCTTGTGATATAGATATGATTATTACTTTCCAGAAGAACTGTGGGTAAAATAAAACTGTCATGATTTTTATAGGACTTTTGACAGGTGTTTTAAAATATCAACTAAAACAAAATAAAAAATGATTATATTAAATTCAAGATTTGCTTAATCTTGTATTCTTGAGTACAGAGAAGTAAAATTTACCATCAAAAAATGTCCAACAATCACCACCTTTACGTGTAGTAGGTTACACGGGATTAAGTGTCTGGTTTAAACTGGTATAAACTATTTTCTAGTTGCAGTTGTTAAAATGTATGTATTTTTGTTTGAGAAGAAGGAATTCTAGAACGGAACATTAGGGACTACCCTGTTAGAGAAAAAAAGTGACTTTAAACTTTTCAGAGATTGTGCTTATTTCTGCAAAATGAATTTTTTCTGTTGCCACGCAGCCATAGTAAATGTTCGAGCACTTTTCTCGTGGGGGACATAATCATGTTGACAGTGTATGAGGAAGAATGGGATTATGCATTTTTAAGTTTCTTTTACATTTGTTGATAAACAACATTATTCATGTGACTTAAAGTAAATTGTTTATCCCTATTGCTTACTCAATAGTGTCACTTAAAAAAAAGTTTCACCTGACCAGGAGGTGGCGTAGTGAATAGACATCAGACAGGGACACAGAGCACCCAGATTTGAAACCCCTGCAGTCACTGCCTCCAGCGGGGGCTCATCTGGTTTGAGCAAAGCTCAACTCAGCATCTTGAGCCCAAGGTTGCTGTCTTGAGCAAGGGGTCACTCAGTCTGCTGTAGCCCCCCATTCAAGGCACATATGAGAAATCAATGAACAACTAAGGTGCCACAACAAAGATTAATGCTTCTCATCTCTCTCCTTCCTGTCTGTCTATCTGTCTGTCTCTCTCTTTCTGTTACAAAGAGAGACTCATTGAAATAAAAACTTTCTTTCTGTCTGCATTAAATCTATCACTTTAATATTTCAAATTGCACCAACATCTTCAACTTAAAAAAATAACCTTATAAGTAAGATTTTTAATTAAGTGATCACACACATAAAGTTTAATTTATATAAATCTAAGAAAAATACTTAATGTATATGTATAAAAAACTATATTTTCTTGAAAGATGAAAAAATGAAAGAATTATTTTTAAAAAATTAATGAATCTTTTGAAATATAATGTCTTCTTTGAGTTAAGAGCAAATTTCCTTAAACATTTGTTTCTAGATATTCTTTCCTTTTTAATTAATTTTCCCTTTTATAATTATCTACACTGTAACTGAAACTACTGGAATATTTTCCCCAAAAAATACATATTTGAATCACCTCTTATAAATGCCAAATCCCTCTTACCAAGTCTGTTATTTACAGAACCATACTTAAATAATTGAGGAGAGTGCCCTTAGCATACTTATTTATATTCTACCTTTCTGCCTCTGGACTAAGTAAAACACATTAAATACTTGGCATAAAATAGGTGGCTAAATGTTAATTGAACTGAACTAAAGGATTAAAGTGTTAAAGAGCTAGTTTGATAGCATATGCCTCCTAAAAGGCACAAAGTAATCTCATAGAGCAGAGATTGCTGTTAGGTGAGGGAGAAACACCTTGACTTTTGATTCATTAGCATTAACTAGTTTATTGGATTAACAAATTGTGAGGCTGGGTGTTGGGAAGCAATTGACTGTGAAGGAGTGAACTTTAATTGACATGGTTTTACAGGATAGAGGATAAAGGGAATACAAGAAGGATGTCAGGGGATGCTGACCTGTACTCCAGAAAGAGCTGAGCTTTCATGTATCAGATGGCTGGTTAACCCACCATGTGTATTTCCTTAAGTAAAGACAAGTTCCCAAATGCTGAATATTTTCTTTTCTCTTTTGTTTCTTTTTTTTTTTTTATTTTTACAGAGACAGAGTCAGAGAGAGGGATAGATAGGGACAGACAGACAGGAACGGAGAGAGATGAGAAGCATCAATCATTAATTTTCATTGCCATTGCAACACCATAGTTGTTCATTGCTTTCTCACATGTGCCTTGACCGTGGGCCTTCAGCAGACCGAGCCACCACCTGCTGGAACCAGCGACCTTGGGTCCAAGCTGGAGAGCTTTTGCTCAAGCTAGATGGGCCCACACTCAAGCTGGTGAGCTCGGGGTCTCAAACCTGGGTCTTCTGCATCCCAGTTCGACACTCTATCCACTGCGCCACCGCCTGGTCAGGCTGGATATTTTCAATTTATGCGTATATATTATTTGGTATCCACTCTACACCAGAAATTAAATAATTGAAATACAATTTTATTTAATATTTTGAATGATCTAATTCTATTTTTTTTCTATTTTATTGATGAGAAAGATAAACCTGGATAGATTGTTAGTGCTCCTGGCACAAACACTTTACTCTTAACCATCAGGAATGTAGGAATATACATAACTTTAATCATTATACATGTACCATCATCAAGGCTCTCTTGGGTTTAGAATCATTGTCTTATCCTAATTCTGGATTCATGATTATCTTCACACTTTTACTCCCTGCCTTCCTCCAAGTAAAAAACTAGAACTTCTCTTTCAAATCTCTTCAGAATACATGCCAATTTTTTTTTTGCATTTTTATGCCTAGAATCTGCATACCTTTCATGAAATTTTCAATAGATCTGTGACTAAAAAGGGTTTTATGCAAAAAGAAAACAACAAAGGGGTAGAAAAAAATCACACTGAAGTATGGATCAGTTGGAAAATATATCTGCATTTTTAAGTGTTTTCCTAATTACAGTTTTCAATAATTCATATACACAAATAATAGTCACCAAAATAAAGTTTGTAACATTTAAGAGGGGATTATTATAACAGTTTCAGAAAAACATGATATCACCAATATACACATTTTCTGACTTAATTACTATGTGTTTAGTTATATATTTTATAAAATAAACTCAAGGCCAAACTGTGTAAGCATCTGTAGGGGAAATACCACCTTTGCATTTAGCACCACTTTTATGAATATATGGGCATTTTCAAACTTCCATATACTGCTGCTCAACCTTCCCAAAATTTTGAGTTATTCTTTAGTTTATTACTCACATCCCAACACATCACATAATTTTAATATCACTATTTTTTTAATGAATTTATTTGGGCAACATCGGTTAATCAAATTACACAGGTTTCAGGTGTACCAGTCTCTCATACATCACCTGTACACTGCACTGCACTATCACCACCCCAAGTCAAGTCTCCTTCATCACCGTTTGTCCCCACTTTTCCCTCTGTCCTCTTTCCTTAAGACCCAACTATCTGTGAACCAAAACAGTGATAACATTAGCTATTGGTATATTAGCAATTACTGTGTTCTGAAATTTAATTCTGTACTACTGTAAAGATTCAGAACTCTCTAAAAGTGCTTGCCAAGAAACTACTCAAATACTGAAAAACTCTTCTGCAACACCTGTAAAAGCTTTTATTGCGCTTTATATGTGTATTTTTTATGTGCCATGTGGTATATTTAAAGAGGGTTCTGTGCCTGACCTGTGGTGGTGCAGTGGGTAAAACGTGGACCTGGAACACTGAGATTGCTGGTTCAAAACCCTGGGCTTGCCTGGTCAAGGCACATATGGGAGTTGATGCTTTCTGCTCCTCACCTTCTTCTCTAGCTCTATCTCCTCTCTCTAAAATAAATACATAAAATCTAAAAATATAAAAAATAAATAAAAGTACCTGAGACCCTTGAAGAAAAATAGAGGGGCCTGAGAACTATTTCAAATCATGTTATTCAACCTCATGAGTTCTTTATGTGTGATTATGTCACAACCTGTGATGAGCACTGCAGTGTAGTTAGTTATCTCTCTGAATGTTCATCGTAATCTAATAAGGTAGATATCAATATCCCCATTTTTTCAGAGCAAAACTTATTAAACAACTCAATTTAGAGCAAATGGGCATTCACATGATAATTTAGGAACTTCCTCTTGTACTGCCACTGGCCCTGTTTGGAGCCTATTCTTTTTACTTTCTTCCCCCATGGCTGTGATCTCTAATTTATCTCAGAAAAAAAAAATGGTTTTAGTCACATTTATTTTGAGATTCAAATACAGCCATATTTATGTCGATGCAAAAATGTTCTAGAACCTATTTTTTTTACCTTTTTAAAAAAAAATTTATTTTCAATGTATTGTGTTGACATGGTTACAAGTGTCCCACCAAATATACACACCACATCGTGTCCCCACATGCCCATCTACAGTCTCTTTCCATTCCCATTTCTCCCCTTTGCCCTCTCCCTCCACCTACACTCACCTCCACCCCTCTTTCCCTCCGGCTATTGCTACCCTGTCGTCTGTATCAATGTGACATGTACATATGTTTTTTGCCTAATCTCTTTACCATCTTCAACCAAGTCTTCTCTTCCCACTGTTCTCTGACAGTTATCCATGATGCCCATCTGTTTCTTTGAACTGCCTTTATTTCTATTTGTTCTTCAAGTTAGTGTGTGCATTCGATCCCACACTTCAGTGAGATCACATAGCATTTGTCTTTATCTGTCTGGCTGATAGCTTCATTTATTTTAAACTATACTATACTGAAACATAATGCCATCTACTTCAACATTATTACAGAAAGGGTGTATCCAGGTTGTTTGCAAAAAGGTAAAATAAAGTTTGGGCCAATTTTGACATGAGTTCTAATTTATTTATTGAGCCTGCTCTGAAAGGACAACAAAAGCCATTGCACAGAGCTAAAGACACATCTACTAATAAATGGCCATTTAGTTCCAATTTAATGTCATTCCTGGGCACCAGTAAATCACTTAGTGAGATACAAAAACAAAACATGAGATTTTTAAGTTCTGAGGTTTCTTGTCAAAATGTTACTTCACACAGACTCAGACATTAAATCTGTTGCTTAAAGGCTGATTAAATTAAAGATATAAAAGTTGAGATCTTTCCTTTTTTTGCTTTCATTTTGGAGATTAGTTATATTATTCATTTATCCTACCAGTATATGATTTTCAAAGTTGATTGCAGAGAAAATAGCATTACTAGTGAAAAAATTTATTTGAAAATAAGATAAGCATAGTGTAAATCATGACAATTCAGCTAAATTTAGTTAAATTCATTTTATTGCAGGAGTTTTGAAAACCATAAGGTGTATAACATTTGCATCTATTTATCTGCAAGACACATTTTTATGTTTATTTTTTGCCAGCACATATCATAAAATTCTTTCAATTTCTTATGCTTAAATTAATTTCTTGAATCTTTTTTAAAATACCAAAAATAAATATTTTATTATTATTGTGGAAGTAAGCCAATTAGTTGAAAGTCTTTTGTTTGTTCTTTTCCACTGTTGAAATGATGATGCTGGTTCAATACAGGTAGATGAAGCCAACTGCATTGTGTGCAGATAACAAGTCTAATAGACTCTCAGTAGAATTCATTATCATGTTAGAAATTAATTTTGAACAGAAAAATATTTAGTGCATTCCTATGTTCAATGCTTTGATTGACAATCTGATTCTTAAAACACCAGTTATTAGAATAATGCAAAATAAAGTGTCAAACATAAGATGTAGTCCCCCTCAACAGAAGATATTAGGTACTTTGCAGCTGGTAATTTATGGTAAATTACATCTCTTTGCTTTTTGTCTATCATATGTTGAAAATGACATATTTGAAAAATATTTATATGCTGAACAAATTACCTAATTACTACATAATGCTCAATATTTCAATTGCTTGTCATACATTTTCTACTGAATACTGTTCTTTATCAGCTGAGAGTCCAGTGGTGCAAGCAGTACTGACAGCTCTTCTTTTCTTTTCTTTCTTTTTCTTTTTTTTTGATCCTTATAAGCAGTGTGACCTTGAGTAATAAATATACCTTTTCTGCCCTCAAGGTGATTGTTTGATCATTACACTGGAAACAATTTTTTTTTCATCTTCTGCGGTATGAGGTTTTAGAACTTTTTCTATGTATTTCTGCACCGCTGATTCCAAATCTGAAATTCGTTTTTTGGTCCATGCTCTAGGTTTTATGCAATTTTAATTTATATTTATTACAGTTAATAGCATGCATTGGTTTTTAAATTGGAGTTAAAGGGCAATGACTCTTGGATTGAACATAAACACAAAGCAAATAATGTTTTACAAACATCACTTTTACATCATTGTAGTTGTTTTTAAATGTAAAAAATTATTATCTGATAAAAACTCCCTCTTATTTTAAGATTGAATCATGGTTTCTTTGAGTAGGCATAACTGTAAGAATAGTCTTGACACCTTCTGTTATATATGTGGTCATTACACACTTCAATGTCAAAGGTACAATATTTTCTCATTTAGGAAATGTGCATATATTGCCTATTTTCAAGTTCCCCTTAGCAATCAAGACAGGAATTGTGCTCCTCATATTGTGTGTCATAATTGTAAAGAAATGCTTCATGACTGGACTAAAGGAAAATGCAAATGAACGACTTTTGGTATTCCATGGTTTGGCGTGAACCTAAGGACCACAGCAGTGACTGTTATTTCTGTCTGATCCATATAAAGTGCATCGGCAAAAAAAATGGCATATCCTAATATTCCTTCAGAAATACAACCTATCCCACACTCTGAAACACTCCTGGTTCCAGTTTTTAATGGTTTTATTTCTTCTAGGGATGAAAAAAATGAACATGGTGACCAAGTATATTTTGATAAGATGCATGAGAAAATGGTTGTAGAATCTGACGGGTCTTCTTCTGATGCCAAGCAGTCATTAATCCCTCAGCAGTTTAGCGAACCTGAATTGAATGACTTAGTAAGAGATTTGGGCCTATCAAGAAAGCAGCTGATTTATTAGCCTCCAGGCTTCAAGAAAAGAATGTACTTCACAGGTCAGCTAAAGTATCCCATATCAGGAAGCATGAACAAATTTTTGTGGACTTTTTTTCCAAGACAAACACTTTGTTTACTGTCATGATATCAGTAGTCTTCTCAGCCAGCTAGGTGTTAACACTTACAGTCCAACAGAATCGCGGCTATTTCTTGACAGCTCTAAACAAAGTCTGAAATGTGTTCTCCTACACAACGGTAATGATTATGCAGAAGTTCCAATTGGTTATTCAACTCATCTGCGAAAAGATTATAATGACATAAATATTGTCCTTGACTTACTGACGTATGAGGAGCATAACTGGATCATTTGTGTGAATCTTAAAATGGCAAATTTCCTGCTAGGGTAACAGAGAGGTTTCGCAAAATATCCTTGCTTTCTGTGTTTCCAGGACAGCTGAGCTGGGAAGAAACATTGGACACAGAAGGAGTGGCCAAAATGTGAAGCTCTGGAAATAGGGATGCCAAATATTGTGAATGAACCTGTAGTTAATTGAGACGAATCATTTTTCCCTCACTTCACATCAAACTTGGCTTAATGAAGCAGTTTGTTCAGGCTTTGAATGGAGAAAGTGAATGCTTTCAACGTATTATTTCTGCTTTCCCTACCTTGTCTTTTGAGATGATAAAAGCAGGTGTATTCCATGGACCTCAAATTTGAACCCTCATATGTGACAAAAATTTTGCCAGGAAGATAAATAAGGAGGAGAAAGCAGCATGGCAGTCTTTTGTGTCAGTTACAAAGAACTTCCTTGGCAACAAAAAAGCAGAAAACTATGAACTTTTGGTTAAAAGGATGCTGTTATCTTTCCGTGACATTGGATGTAACATGAGCATTAAGATTCACTTCCTGAACAGTCATCTTGATAAGTATCCCGAAAATCTTGAAGCTGTTAGTGATTAACAGACTACTGCTGGAGAATCAAACAAGATTTTCCTCAACAAGTACACAAACGCAAGAGCTACAAACGCAAATATTTTTTCTGAGTAGAATTTTAAAAAGTTTTGCACAAATTTTATGATTAAAATAAGTGTTTTAATATGTTCTTTTTTGAAATTGTAGATTAATTCTGATGCAATCATATCATTTAGTGTACTTACTGCATTATATACATTATTATATTTTCACAAAGATGATGCCCAAGAAGACATTCTACTTCATTATGTTTAACTAAATGTTGAAAATTTTAAAATAAGATGAAAACTTAAAATCTTAAATTGCAAAGAAATTGTATCTTTTATAGAAAAACTAATGTCAGATTTGGGATCAGCACACTCTAATTAGGTAAGAAAAAGTGTTTTTCTGGATGCAGCAAATTTTTTTCCCAGTGTTATTGGTGGAGTAATGTGGAGGTTCCCTGGTGCCAATCCTTAATCCAGGCCTTTTCATTATAAAGTTTCACGGTCCAGTTTACAGTAATAAGCATAATTATTAAGTTAATTTTAATAGTATATTTATTACATTTAAGAGTTCTGCTTTATTTATTTAATATTAAATTATATTTTGTAAAGGTTTTGGCCATAGCTGGTAGAGCTTCATCCCCACCTGTGGATCTCCTGGATTTGATTACTGGTCAGGGCACACAGGAAAAGTGATCATCTGCATCACTATCCCTCCCCTCCCTTTTTCTCTCTCTTTCTCTCTCTTCTCCTCTACAGCCATAGCTCTATTGCTTCAAGTGAATCAGCCCAGGTGCTGAGGAAGGCTCCGTGGAGCCTCTGCCTCAGATGCTAAAAATACCTCAGTTGTGAACATGGCCCCAGTTGGGCAGATAATCAGCCCCAGATGGAGGTTGGCAGATGGATCCCAATCGGAGTACCTGAGGGAGTCTGTCTCTCTCTCCTCTCTTCTTACTTACAAAGGAAAGGGGAAAAAGTTTTAGAGACTAACTCAATTAAGTTCAATTTTGGAACTTGGTATTCTGTTTTGAACAACGAAAATGTAAAAAGATATATAGAGATAGGTATATCTTACTTCGACAGTGTTAAATAATAAAGAATGACTAACAAGGTATTATCTATAATCATGGTAGCAAACTTACACTTGTAAGAAATAATTTTACTTTTTAGAAGTTTATGCTAAATCAGTTAATGGAAAATTTCATTGTATATGAAATTTGTTGTAAAATAGATTATCAATAAATGTGTGTGAAGCATATAGGCCGAAATAATCATAATTGTTTGATCTGGATTGTGGATTTTTATCAGTATTCCTTAGTAAAGTTTTAATACTAGGAATTGGCCCCAAGACAGGGACTAAACATTTATGTACCTTTGCAGTCAAGGATTGCACTGACACAAAGTTCTAGCATAGAAAATATATCCTATGTATACCCATGAGTACAGATCTACTTTTTATTACACCAACTTCTTGCTGATTAATTTTTCAAAAATCAGATTTGAGTAACAAAAATTTATTGTGAGTTACCTAGTGCCTTTAAAAAAAACCAAGATTTATCTATTTTCAAATATGAAAACTTGTCTCTGTGGAGCTAGAAATGATAGTTTTAATGGAGGTAGAACCTCATTTTTGCCATCAGAACTGCTCTAAGGTTTCATTCCTAATGTCTCTCTTAGCCAGTCAGATAAGCACATAAAGCATATACTCATACCATGATCAGACCTCCATCAAGCTTCTTTAGGACATCAAGCTTCTTTTTCCTTTAGGACAAACATAATGCAAAATATATATATGCTTGAATACGGGCTTTGTTATCAGAGAGAACTGAAACCTGGGTTCAAATCTCAGTTCTGGCATTTGTTAGCTAAAGGTTATAATCTACAAAAACAGACAAAACACCCAATCACAACAAGAGAATGTTTGTATTGAGAAGTAATAAGATGTTAATAATAGATACCTGACACAAATATCTTTATATAGAGATCTCTTTTTAACATTTTTATAATCACCTGTTACCAAAGGTAGAGTACAAATGTAAAAGTATCTTTCTTTCAGATTAAAAGAATATATAAATAAAAATATAAAAATTGTTCTGTGGTTGACAATGAATGTACATAAAGAGAAAAAAATGAAAAACCTAATGGTTTCCAATCTCACTGATTTAACCTGTAAATATATCTAGAATTTTTCACTTTAAGCTTTGTATTATTTTCCATATTTTTAGTCTTTACCAGAATAGTTTTCTACTCTTAAGATAATATGAAGTAGTTTCTCTCCCAAAACAAACAAAACAAAATAGAAGTCAGAATTTGGGACTAAAACATTAACTTACTGTGCCTTTAATAGAATATAAATCCTCACTCCTGACAGAGTAATGCCTATAGAAATGGAAGACAGTAAGGATTCAATGGAGCTTTAGAGATGGTACAATGAATACAGCACAAATTAGTATAATTAGAAACTATTACAATTTTGCTTTAGAACTTATCACATTTTAAATTGCATCTGAACTTGTAAAAAAAATTCAAAGATTGATACGCACTTAGGCAATCCTCAAGCAATCAATTTAAACATATAAGGAAGTTATCAAATTTTTCAGATTTACTTAATTATCAAGTTCAGTCAATAATTATTTTTAAACACCAATGTGTGAAGCACTCCACAATCAGTACAGAAAATAATTTCTTCTATGAACATTGTTTTCATTGTATAAATAACTTCCATATATATTTTTTAATTAAATCGTACACATACTTTGAAAGAAAAAAATATGTTAAGAGCCATTTTCTCACTGCCAAATAATTTTTAAAATTTTAAATTTACTGCTCATTTTAGTTTTTAATGGTAAAATTAAAGCATAAAGCTCTGTCCTAAAAACCTAACAAATTAAATCTATATACTAACTGCTCTCTTTTTTCTTTAGTATGAGCAATTATATTATTTTTGTCTTTTTTTTCCTTTATGTGCTCAAATCATATTAAAAATACTAAAAATATTCCTGTTCTTTGAGTACATTCTCACTTAATTGTAAATAATTTAACTTCATTATTAAAGTATACTTAACATATAAAAACTACCTATTAGAATATAATGCAATCTAAAATAAAAATATACTGTGAAGTCATTATCATAATCAAGGTAGTCACCATGAACAGTTACACTCAGATTTACTACATAGATGATCATCTCATTTGGGAATAACTAAGCTTATACTGCTTCCTTTCCAACATGCTTGCTTTTAATTCTTTTTCTTCCCTTATTTCACCAATGAGAAGTTCCTGTACAATATTGAATGAATTGATAAAAGTAAATACCTTGCATTTTTTTTGTATTTTTCCAAAGTGAGAAATGGTGGTGGGGTGGGGCAGATAGACTTCTGCATGCGCCCAACCAGGATCCACCCAGCATGTACACCATGCGGTGATGCTTGGCCAATCTAAGGCATTGCTTCACTGCAACCAGAGCCATTCTAGTGCCTGAGGCAGAGGCCATGGAGCCATCCTCAGTGCCCAGGTCAATTTTGCTCCCATGGACCCTTTATGCGGAAGGGGAAGAGAGAGATAGAGAGAAAGAAGAGGGGAAAGGGTGGAGAAGCAGATGGTTGCTTCTCCTGTGTGCCCTGGCTGGGAATCGAACCTGAAACTTCCACACGCTAGGCCGATGCTTTACCACTGAGATGACCGGCTAGGGTCTTCTTGCATTTTTCTTGACTATGGGTGGAAGAAAAAACATCTTGTCTTTCAGTGTTAAGTCCAATGTTGACTGTTAGTGCTTTTTAGATGCCCTTTGTCAGTATGACAATTTTTTCTTTTATCCCTGATTTCCTGAGAAGATCAAAGTCTTTTCTTACTATTTAGAGATATAATAGTTTATTTATATATAATACAAACTTTTTAAATTTTATTTAGACAATTAATTTTAATGGGGTGACATTGATCAATTATAGCACATAGATTCAGAGAAAACATCTCCAGATCATTTTGACATTTGATTATGTTGTATACCCATCACCCAAAGTCAAATTGTCCTCTGTCACCTTTTATTTGGTTTTCTTTATGTCCCTCCTCTCCCCCCACCACCTTTCTCTCCTCCCTTCCCATCCTCCTGGTTACCACCACATTCTTGTCCATGTCCATGAGTCTCAATTTTGTGTCCCACCTATGTATAAAATCATACAGTTCTTAGGTTTTTTTTATTTACTTATTTCACTCATTATAATGTTATCAAGGTCCATCCATGTTGTTGTAAATGATCCAATATCATCATGTCTTATGTATAATATACTATATGTAGTATATATGTACCACATCTTTTTTATCCAATCATCTATTGAACGGGTTTTTGGTTGTTTCCATGTCTTAGCCACTGTGAACAATGCTGCAATGAACATCTGCATGTGTCTTTACATACCAATGTTTTTGAGATTTAGGAGTATATACCCAGTAGAGAGATTGCTGGGCCATATGTTAGTTCTACTCTTAATTTTTTGAGGAACCACCATACTTTCTTCCATAGTGGTTGTACTACTTTACATTCCTACCAACAGGGGATGAGGGTTCCTTTTTCTCCACAGCCTCTCCAACACTTGTTATTACCTGTATTGTTGATAATAGCTAATCTAATGGGCATGAGGTGCTATCTCATTATTTTGATTTGCATTTCTCTAATAGCTAGTGAAGATGAGCATCTTTTCATATATCTATTGGCTATTTATATTTCTTCCTGAGAGAAGTATCTTTTCATGTCCTCTTCCAATTTTTTTATTGGATTGTTTGCTGTTGAGTTTTGTGGGTTCTTTGTATATTTTGGATTTTGGCCCTTATCTGAGCTGTGGTTTGAAAATATCTCTCATACTTTTGATTATTTCTTTATGTTAAAACAAACATAAATTCTTTTAATAAATTCCATTGGTCACAATATATTATCATTTTATTTTCCTTTGTATAATTTATAAGATTTGATTTGCTAACATGTTTAGAATTTTTTTTAACTATGTTATGTCTATTTTTTGTTTCAAGGTTCTGCTAGGTTCACATAGTGAAATGGGAAGTGGTCCTTTTTCAATTTTGTAAGAGTTTGTGAGAAATTAGTTTGATTTTCTTCTCCAAGTGTTTAGAATAATTTACTAGAGAAAACATCTAAGTCTAGATGTGCTTTTCACAGTTTTTAAATACTAATTCAATTTTTTAATCGATATTGGGCTATTAAGTTTCTCAATTTCCTCTTGAATGAGCTGTGGCAGTTTTTATATTTCAGAGAATTAGTCCAATTTTTCCAAGTTGTCAAATATGTTGACTTAAAAGGTTTGTAAAATATCTTTATTATCCTTTTAAAAACTTTAGTGATCTCACTTCTCTCATTCATGGTGTTGGTAATTTTTGACTTGTCTCTTGTTCTTTTTACCAGTATAACTGTATGTATCAAGAAAATCTTGTTTTAGCTTTAAACTTCAAAAATAATTTTTCAAGGAATTATTTGAATTCTCAGTTGACTATTTTTGTTACATTTAGTACTTTAAAGTTCTTCCATCTTTTGGGAAATATTGGAAAGTTCCTGATAATTTTTTTTCAGTCTTTTCTTTGTTCCTCTGTACCTACTTGTCTGTTTTACTTAACTGCTTTTAATATGTTCTGTTTTTCACATGTTTTCTAAATTGATTGTCTAATTCTTCTATGCTTACTCTGGATTGCCCTCTGAAATGTAGTGCAGACTGGAACCCATCCTAAGTTGTTTATTTCATATTTCTTTTGTGCGGTGTATGTTGATATACTGCATCTGTGATTTCATAGTGTTCCTCAGATTAGGAAGATTTTTGCCTTTTGTCTTCAAATATTATTTCCCTATTCTTTGGTAACCTAAATTACATGTATAGTACAATGTTTAAAGTTGTTCTACAGATGCTGTTTAAGAAAATAAAAAGGTTTCTTTCTGTGTTTAGGATAGTTTTTTTCACTGTATCCTGAATTTACATCCTTAGTTCCCTGGTTTTAGCACTATGGCTTAGATTTTGCCATTCTGGGTTCATTATTATTTTACTTTTATTTTTTGTTTGTTTTTTTTTAGGGGATTTTGGGTTGTTTTTGTTTTAGTTTGATAATGTTGAGTTTGCTTAAAGAATAATGAAAATCACTTGAAGTAATATTTTATTAAACATAGCTTACATGGGACTTTATAATCAAGAACAAAGGTACAATAAATTACACAGAATATATAATTTAGAGACAAAGTAATGGACAGTTTAAAAAACTGGTTAAGAATAGAGAACTGGATAAATATGTATATATTATAATGAATAGGAGTGCCAAAGATGGTATTAGAAAAAATGTGAGAAAAAACATTCAAAAAGAAAATGAATAAGGGTTTAATATAGGTGTTTAAGAGAGATAATCTTACTTACTAGAGTCTGGATTGTCTTACTTGAACTGAGCTCATCTATCCAAGTGTGATTAGTTGATGGGTTGGCTGGGAGCTGGCTGGTGTAAAATTGCCTCAGCTATGACTCATGTCTGCTCCATATTTTCTTTTATCTCGTTGTTGAATGTCAGACTCATTCTCATGGTGTATACATACATACAAAAGGGAAAGAGAAAGAGAGAAGGAGGGAGAGATATATGCTTAAAGATTTTTAATGCCTAGTTCAAATCTGAAATGATATTACTTCTATCATATTCCATAGATTGAAGACATTCTAACATAGATCTGATTTAAGCAGAGGTAAAAGTATATGTCCTGTTTTGATAGGAAACACTAAAATATTGCACTCTGATGATAAGGATTCAGGGGTAAATGAGAATTAATTTTACAATTTTCACCACTAAAATTTTTATAACAGCAGAAAAAAACCCTGAAAAAATTTCACAAGACCAAACTTATAGAATATTAAACATGACTAGAATAAAGAAAAATAATCTATTTCTAAATTTATTTTGTAAAACTATATCAAAAAATAGACAATAAATAAGTTATTTAAAACAAGCAGAAAATAAAGTCACTACATATAAAGAATGATAAATTTCTCATTAGAATAAAGTGAAAACAAGATAATAGATAGTGATTTAATATTCTGATGGACAATATCTGTTAATGTAGAATATCTACCAGCTAAAATACCATTAAAATGATAGAAATACAATTTTAAACAAATACAAAATTTTCTGTGTATAATTGCTAAAAAAAATATTTAAAAAATTGGAACAGAGCAAAGCACTACAACATGCAAGGAGATTAATCTAGCATACTTGAGAATAAGCATAGCTTATAAAATTATCATACATATAAGTATATTTGACCAATATATAGTAAATGTATATTACTCTTAAGTGTTTGTGTGTATACAAAGTATTATAAACACACTGATGAGTAAAATATACCGAGTTCAAATATTAGATGATAATAATGTGAAGAACTTATGTTTTATCTTGACCTGTCAGAACAAACTACCATAGACAGAGTAGCTTAAACAACAGAAATATATTTTTTCACAGTTTTAAAGTTTAAAAGTTCAAGATCAAGACACTTCTATGGTTAGTTTCTGGTGAAGCCTCTCTTACTAACTTTAAGATGTCACCTCCTGCTGTGTTCTCACAGACAGAAAGAAGGAGAGAGAGCACACTCTCCAATATCACTTATAGGACACTAATCTTACCTTCAGTTTTCTACCTTATTTACCTCATTTAAATGTAACTACTTCCCAGGAGACAGCAAGATGGTGATGGAGTAGGCGGATGTACCAATTTCCAACACCTGGAACCAAAGTGGATTATAACTTAATTTTAAGAACCATAACCTGGATAAACCAACTTTGAACTAAACTAAGTGGACTCTTCAACCAAGCAACACTAAAGAAGCCACACTGAGACTGGTAGAGAAAGCAAAAATGTAGAAAGGGCTGCCTAGCTCCCTGGAGCGAAAGGCAGCCTGGAGAGACTCGTGTGGTGGGAAGAGAGGCTAGTGGAAGGGTAGGGACCCGGGTCCCAGGAACAAAGCTCCAGCCTACAGCCCCAGAGCCTAGAGGAGGCATATGGACAGAATTTAGCTGTGAAACAAGTTAGGATACTTTTTGCGAGAAAGAGAAAGTTTTCACAAATCCAGGATTCTTCTTAAAGGGACGGCGCAGAAAACCTCTCTCACAACCACTCACCCAGGGCTCTGGGGGATGGGGAGAGAAGAGAGGACCAGAGCAGCGAGAAGAGAGTGTGGTCTGGAAGGCACAGGGAGAAACACTCTGAGGGACAGCCACCCTAAACCCTGGGCTGAATTACTTCCCAAATCTGAAACAAATATTTCACCTGGAACAAGCAATACCAGCAAAGGGAGACAAGACACCAGCCAAACAAGCTCTCCCGCCGCACTTAGAGCACTGTGGCTTAGAAGGAGGGAGTTTTCAGGACTACAGTATGGAGTGTTAGGTTCTGAGCTGCAGCACCCCCACCCACACTGCTGAGGGCTGACTGGAGCGACTGGGACAGTGGGACAGAGAAACACGGTTCTGTTGGTGGAGGTGGAGGCCGGGCCAGCAGGCTGTGAGCTTGTTCTACCCCAGCAGGGGCGGAGGGGATGTGCAAAAGTGGTCCCACCAGCAGCCCCACCTGTGGGGGGAAAAGCTGGAGCCCAGAAACGGGCAGAGATCTGCTGCGGAGCAGGGGCATGTGGGTGCGCAGCCTTGCCTGGCCTTTGAGGTTTGCGACCTTGTGCGAGCCAGCCCTGACCACTGCAGGGGTGGGCTGAAAGCCCAGGACAGGCAGAGGTTCGCAGCTGAGCTCGCACCAGTAGCTCCGGAGGTTTGCAATCCTGCGCAAGCCGGCCCTGACTGCAGAGGTGGGGCGGACACCCATGTGTGAGCAGGGGCTGGGCAGAGGCTCGGGAACATGCTGGGACTGCAGCTGAGCCAAGGTGTTCACACCTGCTCTTGGTACCGAGGATTGTGGCTCGAGTGTGGTGCGTAACCCCAATGTGCGGGTGGAGTGAAGGCCAAGACAAGCTGAGGCTTGTAGAGCCAGCATGAGAACATGCCCCTCCTGTGGAGGAGAGGTGGAAACTGCAGCAACAGTTGCAATAGGCCAGCACCTGCTAAGCCCATGCCCAACAGCCTTAGGCAGTGGCAGAGTGCATGGCGGGCCTGCAGACAGACCACACCTAGGGAACACAGAGGCAACACCCATTGGACAACAGTGGCCACACCCATCTTATACACAGACAAAATGGGCAGGCAGAGTAAAGCAACCCAAATGAATCAAGAGAAATCCCCAGAGAACGACCTGAATGAACCAAATATAACCAAACTGCTGAGTTTAAAATAATAATAGTTAGGATATTGAAAGAGCTTAGAGCAACAATGGATAGTCATTACAAACACCTAAATAAAGAGATAACAAGTATAAAAAAGGAAACTGAAATAATAAAAAAGAATAAGACAGAAATGACAAATACAATATCAGAATTGAAGACCACAGTGGAAGGAATTAAAAGCAGGATGGATAAAGCTGGAAATGGAATCAGCAAGTTAGAAGACAGAATAAACAAAGGAACAGAAGCAGAGCAGAAAAAAGAAAAGAGATTCAAAAACTCAGAGAAAACTCTTAGAGAGCTCTGTGACAACATGAAGAGAAATAACATCCGCTTCATAGGGTTCCCTGAAGAAGAAGACAAAGAAAAAAGGAAAGAAACTTTGTTTAATCAAATAATAGCTAAAAACTCCCCTAAATTGAGTCAGGAAAACGTCTCACATGTTCAAGAAGCACAGAGAACTCCATTAAAAAAAAAAGGCAAAGTAATCTACACCAAGACACATCATAATTAAAATACCAAAGCTAAGTGATAAAGAGAAAATATGAAGGTGCTAGAGAAAAAAAGGCTAGCACCTACAAAGGAGCCCACAGAAGGATGGCATCTGACTTCTAAACAGAAACACTTGAGGCCAGAAGGGAATGGCAAAACATATTCAAAGAAATGCAGGACAAAAACCTACAACCAAGACTACACTATCCAGCAAGGCTAACATTTAAAATTGAAGGAGAAATAAAAAGCTTCCCAGACAAAAAAAAAAAAAAAAAAATCTCAAGAAATTTATTAAAACCAAGCCAATTCTGCAAGAGATGCTAAGGGGCCTGTTGTAAACAGTTCAAAGGGGAAAAATAATATAGCAAAAGAAGAATACAGCTTTAAAAAATAAAATGGCAATAAACAACTATATATAATTAATAACCTTAAATGTAAATGGATTAAATGATCCAATGAAAATACATAGTGTAGCTGCATGGGTAAGAAAAACGGACCCATACATATGCTGTCTACAAGAGACACACCTTAAAACAAAAGATGCACATAGACTGAAGTTAAAAGGATGAAGAAAAATATTTCATGCAAATATAAATGAATAAAAAGCTGGAGTAGCAATACAATATCTGACATAATGGACTTTAAAACAAAGGCTGTAGTAAGAGATAAAGAAGGACACTACTAATGATGAAGGGAACAATTCAACAGGAAGATATAACCATTATAAATACATACATGTCCAACATAGAAGCTCAGAAATACATAAAGCAGACTTTGATGGATATAAAGGCCAAGATCAACAGCAAAACTATAATAGTAGGGGATTTCAGTACCCCACTAACAGAACTGAATAGATCCTCAAGAAAGAATATTAACAAAGAAACAGCAGATTTAAATGATTCACTAGATCAACTTGATTTAATAGATACCTTCAGAACTTTTTACCCTAAAGCAGCAGAATATACATTCTTTTTAAGTGCTCATGGTACATTCTCTAGGATAGACCACATGTTAGGACACAAAAGAGGTCTCAACAAATTTAAAAAGATTGAAATCATATTAAGCATTTTCTCTGATCACAATGGCATGAAACTAGAAATTAACCACAAAAGAAAAACTGAAAAATACTCAAACACTTGGAAACCAAATAGCATGTTATTAAATAATGAATGGATTAACAATGAGATCAAAGAAAAAATAAAATGTTCCTAGAAACGAATGAAAATGAGCATACATCAACTCAAAATTTATGGAACACAGCAAAAGCAGTACTGAGAGGGAAGTTCATTGCTCTACAGGCATACTATGAGAAGCTAGAAAAAGCTCAAATAAGCAACTTGACCCTGCATTTGAGAGAACTAGAAAAAGAACAACAGGTAAAGCCCAAGGGTAGTAGAAGGAAAGAAATAATAAAGATCAGAGCAGAAATAAATGACATAGAGACTAAAGAAATGATAGAGGATCATTGAAACCAGGAGCTGGTTCTTTGAAAAGGTAAACTAGATAGATGAACCTTTAACTAGACTCACCAAGAAAAAAAGAAGGACTCCAATAAATAAAATTAGAAAGGAGAGTGGAGAAATAACAACTGACACAACAGAAATACAAAATATTGTAAGAAAATACTATGAAGAATTGTATGCCAAAAAACTAGACAACCTATATGAAATGGATAAATTTCTTGAAACAGAATCTTCCAAGAATCAATCTGGAAGAATCAGAAACGTTAAACAGACCGATTACAACAAATGAGATTTTAAAAAATTACCAAAAAACTCCCAACAAAGAAAAGTCCTGGGCCTGATGGCTTCACAAGTGAATTCTACGAAAAATTCAAAGAAGTATTAACTCCTATCCTTCTCAACCTATTTCAAAAAATTCCAGAGGAAGGAATACTTCCAAGCTCCTTTTATGAGGCAAGCATAATTCTGATTTTAAAACCAGGCAAAGACAATATAAAGAAATAAAATTATAGACTAATATCCCTGATGAATTTAGATGCTAAAATTCTCAACAAACTATTAGCAAACCCGATCCAGCAATATATGAAAAAAATCATACACCATGATCAAATGGGATTTATTCTGGGAAGGCAAGACTGGTACAATATTCGCAAATCAATCAATGTGATTCATCACATTAACAAAAGGAAGGACAAAAATGACATAATAATTTCAATAGATGCAGAAAAGGCATTTGATAAAATCCAGCATCCATTCATGATCAAAACTCTCAGTAAAGTGGCAATACAGGGAACATACCTTAACATTATAAAGGCCATCTATGACAAACCCACAGCCAACATCATACTCAATGGGTAAAAATGAAAAGCAATCCCTTTAAGATCAGGAACCAGGCAGGGGTGCCCCCTTTCACCACTCTTATTCAACATAGTTCTGGAAGTCCTAGCTACAGCAATCAGACAACAAGAAGAAATAAAAGGCATCCAAATTGAAAAAGAAGAAGTAAAACTATCATTATTTGGAGATGATATGATATTGTATATAGAAAACTCTAAAGTCTCAGTCAAAAAACTACTGGACCTGATAAATGAATTCAGCAAGGTGGCAGGATATAAAATTAATACTCAGAAATCAGAGGCATTTTTATATACCAACAATGAACTGTCAGCAAAAGAAATTAAGGAAACAATCCCCTTCACTATTGCAACCAAAACAATAAAGTACCTAGGAGTAAATTTAACCAAGGAGATTAAAGACTTGTACTCAGAAAATTATAAAACATTTACAAAAGAAATCAAGGTGTCACCCCATTAAAATGAAAATTAATTAAAAATAAAAAATAAACCCAACTAAACTACCTCCCAAAGATTCTGTTTCCAAAATAACATGACATTGTGGGTTAGTGCTCCTATATCTGAATTTTGAGAGAATGAAATTCAGTTCATAATCATTAGTAAGGATGATCCAGGTAAATGTTTTATGACTTAGAAAGAATAGAGATATTGATGACATTTATAATTTTTTAAAGTCAAGTTGACTAACTTGATTTCAATATGTTATATTTTTTACCATTTTTATAAGATATATATTTATTTTTACTGAAGAATCAGGTTGGTTATTGATCACCTGTAAAATATGACCTTCTTAAGTTAAAATACAAGTCCCTTTCAAAGTTAAAATTATAAACTTAGTAGCCTCATATGCCCAAACCAAAGTCTTTTATTTTCCTCAGAGTGTATGATTTATTTAATATAGCACAGGTAGCTGAAGATTACTGTTCAGTTACACAAATAAAGGGTGAAAATAATGGTTTTATTTTTCCTATCTTTTCTTCATAAAAATTTTACTTTCCATATCCCTATAAAATATATCAGTGTGGTGTGTCTTTGTCTCAACATAGCTCTTATAAACAATACAAAAGCAAAATACATTCCATTAGGTAAAAAAATTGTTATAAATGGAAATAGAGTCTTGATGGTAAAAACAAAAATGGGCTCATAACTGTTGAAATTGCATAAAATATAGACAACTTCAAAATAATTATGGGCACACATCTAAATTAATAAAAATAACAATGACATTTTAACAAAACTTATAACTATAGTTTAAATTTAACTAAACATTGACTTTGTTCTTTTATTTTAATATATCATAATTACATCTGTAACATATTTATTTCAAATATGAAGGTTTAACTTATTCTCTTTAATAATGTATTTTATAAGAATTTAAGTTCATAAACTAATGAAACCTATAGCTCATTTTGATAGAAAAATTATTAAATTCAATCTTCATGTTACCTTCTTAGTCTAGGTTCAGTATGCAAGCAAAGAGCACCAACAAAAACTTATTTTTTTCAAAAAAATGAGACATGACTCAAGTATTTTTAAAAAATCTATTGAAATTGCTCTGTTTTGCAATTTAGCCTTAATAACAATGGCTTTCTTTTGTTCATGTTTGACAAAACAAACTTTTAGGAGAGTTAGTGTTGTTTTTATGAAGCTGAAACTGTTATTTTACTCTGTCCATTGTAGTGCCCATTGTTTTATAGCATTAGATATCTACTAATGTGGTTTAAAAATTACTGATATTCCTGTTATTGTTTCTATAATATAGTCATAAATATATTAATATTAGAAAACTGATAATGTCCTATTGACTTAATCTTAAATAAACAAAAAATCAAGATATTTTAATAAGCATTATTTGGAAACCAGAAAATTTCTCATTGTTATAATGCAACTGTTTACTCTTCTTATAATGGCCCTAAGGCTTGTTTCAAAATGTGTAAGTTGATGTGACCATTAAGTGATTTCTAAGGTATATTGAACCTTTAATTGAGCCCTTCAAGAATTTCTTTGAAATTTGATTGGTTACCAGTAGGGGGAACTATATCTCCTAAAGTTCAATTTATAAAGTTACTTGATTTAAAATTCATCACTTACTATACAATCATACCATTTTGATTTTAAGTTTTATATACAGGTTATAGTTTATATATAAAGATATTTCAACAAATTACATGAAGGAATAAAACTCATTATTATACCTACCAATGCCAAGAAACAACCAGTGTACAAACCCTAATCACTTGTTAGGCCCTGTGCTATGAATCTCTTACTAAGTGCATTGAAGAATTATTCCACATGATTGACTGTGTTTTAACACCCATATATTTCCTATTCTCCCTTTTCCTTCTCTGTGTATATTTTTATCACATTTGTAACATCAAGATAATTTTCCAACAATTTAGGCTGGTAATACTCTCTAATTATATATATATATATATATATATATATATATATATATATATATATATATATATATATACATATTTATATTTAATGAGATAATTGAGATAAATTGAGAAAAACTTTGCTATACTAGTTTACTGATCAGCAGTGTTTAAAAGAAAATAGGACTACCAATCCCAAAACTTTGAATGATCAAAATCAAGTTATTAAATTGAATAAATCTGGAGTCAGGTTTAATACAGTTAAAATATAGTATCAAAACTATAATAATAACAACTCATTCATATGAAATGAAAGCATATATAGGATATGTGATCTTACCAAGAAAGAGTAGTGATTGCTAAGTAGATACTAGATTTAACAAGATGATCATCAGTCATCAGTGGAAACTTAGAGTTTATTTTTGATTATAACCAACCAGATGATTTAGACAGCAATAAATTCATATATCATAGAGCCCAGTCTCTCTAGTCTCTAAAATAGAAATAGCAGATCATTTTGGGGTTCAATGTCAAAGGAATAGAGAACATTTGATTTAGAGAATCTATTTTAAATTATTACTAGTAACTTATAGACCCAGACTCTTCAAATCAATTTCTCTCTTAAGTTCTTCAGTACCTTAATTATAATGTACAACCATGTATTTGATGCCCTGATTCCTAGTATAGTGGATCCTCAAAAGGCTTTCTCTTATGCACAGTTAGCAAAGATGTAAATGGAAAGTAATATTACTAATGTATGAACTATCATACAAACTAGATCATAAAAGTCTTCCTTGGCTAATGAATTTATAAAAACTCACCAGTTCTGGGCCTGACCTGTGGTGGCGCAGTGGATAAAACGACGACCTGGGAACACTGAGATCGCCAGTTCAAAACCCTGCACTGGTCTGGTCAAGGCACATATGGGAGTTGATGCCTCCAGCTCCTCCCCCCTTTCTCTCTTTCTCTCTCTCTCTCTCTCTCTCTCTCTCTCTCCCCCCCCCCCCCCGTGTCTCCTATCTAAAATGAATAAAAAAAAAAAATTAAAAAAAAAAACAAACAAAAACTCACCAGTTCTATTTTACATTCCTAAAAGACATAATGGGTATAATTAACATATTAAGGAAAAAAATAGTTGCTTATAACCTGCAATGTCTGGAAACTAATAAAACTCTAGTTTTTTTTTAGCTAGGTTCTATGAATAATATAGCTAAATGTGCTGGATTCTATAGAAAATAAATAATGGCAGTAACACTGTGATCATATTGTTAATTTACATTGTTTCTCTCAAAATGAAATTTGTGACATGGTACAAGAAACAAATAAAAATTATGTCAATCTGTGTTCCTTGCGTATAAACACAACCATGCCAAATAATAATAATAATAATAGATAACTAATGGGAGAAAACAAATTAGTACAAAGAAAAGACAGCTGGAGAGAAAAAAATTTATAGAATTAAAAATGAAAATGCTTTCATTATAACTGTTGATAAGTATGATGACTCCATCAAATTTACTAAAGGTTTTGTATATTATTGATAAAAAAATAAGATATGGCCACTGAAATAGAGAAATAGCTATTTTAATGATAAAGACTATTTCCAAGAAAATCCATTAAGTGACCAAAATGAAGATTTTTTAATGGTACCAAAATATATCAATAATGGAGAAATCATTGTTTGAGTTCCTGACCTTGTTTTCTAGCTAAAATAACCCCTGGTCTTAAATGCAAAAGCTTAGTGGGCAGATTTCCCAATGTACTTATTCTAATCAGTGCATATTTTTAAGGTTATAGGACTTTGTGGTGATTGAGAATATTCAATGAGACAGATTATTAAATTACCTTCGTAAGGTTTACGTGAAGTCTGCAATCCAATAAGAACAACTTTTTTCTCACTTAATGTGATTCTAAACTCTGGGCAAACTTTTTAACTAGCCATATGATTTTATCTACTTGTAAATAAAATTAAAACATCAGAGTCTTGGCACCCTTTCAATATGTTCCAGGTTTCTTTTCTCCCATAGTTCATTGTCATATGCAAAATAAAATGAGATGACAAAGGCATCCATAAATGGAAACAAAAATGTATTGATCAACTGTCAATTAGATAAGTTATCAGTGTATGCTAGAAACCCTACATACTTACGAACTGACCTAACTGAAGCTACCCCTAAGTACATTACATGTCCTTCTTTAGAAACTGTGCAGCTGATAAAAAAGAAAAGTGTTCATCCTGCTATTGTCAGAAAAAATGTTTTGAAAGCAGCCAAAACCATTAAACTCACTGCTAACCAGAATATATTTCTCTTCTATTTTGAAGACAAAATTTTCTAGCCCAAAGATATATTCTTCAAGAAGGAGATAGGTGGTACTATATTGCAACAATTGGAGAAAAGGTTAGCAAAAAGATAAATTCAAGATATCAGAAAGAATCACCAAAAGGTAGAAGAAAAACTAATCAGAACACAGCTATTGATATTGAAGCCAAGGCCTAATTATTTCAGAACAGAAAGTATCGTCAATACTGTTAACAACTGTAGAAAATTGAGAAAGACGTGTCTTGATACATACTGGATTTAACAAAGAAAAAGTACTTGATTTTAGAAAAGCAGTATCAGCTGAAGATGAAGATATTTTATCAGACTGTCGTGGGTTGACAAGTGAACCAGAAGTGAAATATAAAGAGTGCTGTCCATGCAGAGAAAAATATGATTAAGACAATTTTCTGTTTGCTTATATGTTAGACACAAGAGATTTGAATATGTATAAAGATTAAGAGGAAAAAGCTAGTGGAAGAGGGGTTGGACTCATAGTAAAGAAAGAAAATAATTGCTCTTTAAAAGATTTCTGAGATGTAAATGAAAAAGACTCAAAATGGTTATGAAGATATGGTGTGGAGAAAACAAAGGTTATGCTAGACACCATTGGGTGAGGATTGATTTCTGGAACCTAATGACTTAATGTACTTACGAAATGGGAACTTGGCCACAGAATGATCATCTGTGAGTGTATGATAGATTCAGACATTTGTAGAGAAAAGAAATCTGCTGAAATAAACCTTGAGAACAATTAGTTAGATTGCGTTCTAGGAAAATAGAAGATTTCAGCACAGTTTTAAAATCAAAATTAACATTGAAAAATATACATTTTTAAATATACCCTCTGATATTGTATGACATGAATTATAATAGAATGCTCAGATGTGTAGACACTATTTAAATAAAATGTTGATTATATCAAGTGTCATGAAAGAAAAGAGAAGAACAAAATAAAACCAATATGTTGATGATATTGACAAGAGTGGGTTTGGATCTCAATAATTATGGTATATGCTTTGGATAAGGGAGAACTGATATATATGGGAGAAATTAATTGAGCCTAGAGATTAGGAAATTAATGAATAGGAATAGAGTTGCACTGGAATGAGCAGAATGAGTGAGATTTTGACTGTTGCTGATGTCTAGCCAGTGATTTTCATATAATAGTTTAAGGCACTTAGAGGAGTTTAATAAAGATAGTGTATTTGTGTGTATATATAGAGAAGTATAATAAAGGTAAATTAGAAGAGTGACTGAAAGTGGATGTATCACAGAATATTGAAAAGCAATGAATCCACGTAGGAGGCAATTTGGAGACATCGAGGTTTAAAGTGCCAGGTGAATGATGTCAGTAGTAAATTTATATAGAAAAATTTCAATGGTTCTGGGGTAGTAAATTCAGTATTATAATTATGTGTTATATAAATAATATATATAAAATACTCTTTGGGAAGAAAATATAGATTGTACAGAATAAGAAATAATTCTATTTTATGAATTTACTTATTTTTATGAATTTACCTGGAAAGTCTCAGTTTCCAGGGAACCCATCAAACTGTAAGTGATGAAGAAGGTTGAATATTTAGAGAAGAGATAGTATGAATGGTTAGGCAAGATAGTCAAGAATCGTGACCAGAAGCATATCAGTGGAAAGAGTGGCATTTAAAGGAGAGGTAGACTTCTAAGGTCTCAAGGTCAAAGGCATAATTTTACTATGATGGAAATATTTGCACTATCTTTTTATACAGTGTATTCACAAATATAACTATCCTACTCTTTGAACTTCAAATAATTTAATATGGTATCATTTGTGTTGTATATATATTTTAAATTAGTAAACAAATAACTTGTCTGACCACTAATAGTATAAGTTTGTTGGGGAAGCCTTTCAGAATGAGTTAAAAATTGTGTAAAATACTAACTTGATATTTCAGTACCTTTACATATTAGTTATTTAATAAATATTTCTAGATTGATTCAGTATCACAAATGAACATTAAACATGCATAGGTGAAGGGATTAGCTAACAAACACACACACACACACACACACACACACACACACACACACGTATATGTATAAAACACGGAAACAGACATCAGTGTAGCAACAACCTGAGGGAGAGGGTGGGTGACATTAGGGGAAGAAGGCAGAATGGGGGAAATGGCAGCAAAAAGAGACTTTGCCTAGGGCAAAGGGTGCACAATTAACCGTGTAGATGGTATTATATTGAGGTGTACCCTTGAAACGTATGGTTTGAGGGATTATATCACCCAAACTAATTAAAAATAAACTTAAAATAAGTATGATATGTGTTTTATATAATTGTATTTTCATAAATAATGCAAATAAATTTTAAACATTCATATTTTCTTGATAAATTTAAATTTGGGCTCATAGCATATAAAAAATTAATTTTAAAATAAAAATATTTATATTCACCATGTGATTTTATTAATAAAATAATTGCCTTAGACCTAACGTCAAACTTATGAATTCTGTGATGATTCTACATTCTTCTTTCCATCTATAGAAGTAGAGTTTACTAAAAATCATTATAAAGTAGATGAAAAAAATTAAAGACAGATAGGAATTCATATTAAGAAAGATCATTTTTGAGTAATTAAAAGTTACTAAATATATTTCATCACAAATTCTTTATATATTCTAGAAGAAAAAACATGCTTATCCAACTCTATAGCTCTATATTGTATAAAACTCATATCTAAAGTTTGTCTTTTCTACTGACATACCATATTAATTTATATAAGTTTAACAGCTTGAGTCTATTTTTAGAATATAATAGTAAATAATTCTAAAATTGTAACAAATCATGGTTTGCTATAGTTATATAAAGAGATATAAATAATTATATGTTTGATATTCTTAGTTTACTAAAGAGTCTAGATTAAACAATGAGAAAAGATCTAATATTTCTAAGTAACTTTAGGTTTAATTGTAGAGCTTTATTTTTTTCTCTTTTTAAACTGATAATAAAAAGTGATTTAAGGTTTAATTTTAGAGCTTTATTGTTTCTGTTTTTAAACTGACAATTTTCTTTAAAATGATAATGACTTCACAGTTGAAATGTCTTCCATCAGCTCTATCAAAAACTAAATGTTACAATTGCATTACAACTAAATAGTATATCTTTGGTATAAGTTACATCAGTATAAACGTGATTTATTTGATCAAACAACATATTACTGAGTTTAACATACTCTTCATTTCCTTTTAATTATAATAATCACCAAAGATCACTTTATAGCTAAAACTTAAATTATCAAATAGAATTTGATTCTTATTCATGACAGTGAAAGCTAATTTCAATTGCTGCTTAATACACTTTCACTTAAAATAGTTTATGTAGGAGTGTGTATAAATCTAAAACCATACTCTTAAGAATCAGATTTTTGCTTTCTTGTTTTATTTTTATTATTTCCCTTTATACTGGATGATTGCAGTGACACTGGTTTACAAAACTATACAGGTCTCAGGTGTACAATTCTAGAACACATCATCTGTACACTGTATTTTAGGTTCGCCCCCAAGTCAAATCTCTGTCTATCACCTTTTATCACCTCATACCCTTCTATAACTCTTCAATCCCCTTTCCCCCAGCATTTGCAACATTGTTGTCCAAGTTCATGAGATTTTTCTTTTTTTCTCTTATTTGTTCAATACCTTTAAGGCCATTGCGTATATATAAGTAGGTCTTGCTGTTTTCTTTAACATTTACTTTTATTGGCTTTTTAAAAAAAAATTAGACTCAAATATTTTTGATGCAAGATACATAACATACACATAAATAATGTTTATTGAACATGTCCAAACTAGGATATCTCAATGCCTTTATTTTTCTTCAGAATTATTTCATACCAGAGATGCGCCCCCCCAACAGGACCATGAACAGATCTCATGGCTTCTTTCACAATTAAAGTATTTCTTTATGACAATAACAACTTAGTTTTAGATATTTCCAAGTGCACTAGACTCCAACTTAAAATAGTCAATTTTCTATCTAATTCAGAGACTCTTCCATGTTGAGCAAATTCTTTCCAAGGTGGTTCAGGCCATTCCATGTATTTCACATCCATTTTGCTAATAGGAACTTCATTCATTCTTTCCATAACATGAGCCACTGCTTCCTTGCTACTCAATATCATAGGCAACTCAAATAAACACCTACCACCTTCAGCATTCTTCATGGGTCAAGCAAGCACTCAACTTCAGTCTATCTGCTCACCATTCTTTAAGCTCTTTCCAACATCTGTGTTCTCCACTGTTAGGTAATGGAGTGAGTCTATGAGTTCCTTCAGCTCAGAAAGTACTCCATGCGTGTCTATTTGTGTGTTTTGAAACTGTGTGTTGTAGGTTGTGATGAAGATGTTAGTTGGCTATAGCTGAGATAATATGTATATCTTATTTCTTTTATCTACTATTTTCCCATACAGAAAGCAGGTTATTCACCCATGCATTTTTACTCACCAAATGTGTATTAAAAGTATACTGTACTCCAAACATCCTTTCTAGGCATGGGAATACAACAGTGGACAGACCAATGTTAATATTGTTCTCCTTCAGTGAAGATATTCTTCTAGTTGTCAAAAACAATTAAGTCAGAGGTGATTATATAAGTTGTGAGTGAAAAACAACATAAAGCGAGAAGGTAAACAGTGACTTCATGGGCACATATTTTAGTAATATTTTCAAGGATGATTCCTCTGATGAAGTGCCATTTGAACAATGATCAGAAGGAAGTAAGAGATGAAGCTATCCAAATAGGAAAGGATTTTTTATTTGTATAAAGAGATTACTTCTTAATAAGGAGACTATATTTTGCATGTTTAAGAAGTAGCTAGAAAAATATTGTGAAGCTGAATGAATGCAGGTAGCAAGGAGGAGAGTGATAGAATGAAATCATAGGGGACAGAATACATATGAATGTCTGTTTATATAGTAGAGTGAATGTTTGTGACACAACAGAATATTCAAAAAACATTGCCATTTTTCTCAGTAAATGCTGTATAATCATTTCAAAACATACTCATGCAAATTAGAAAAAATAAACTTACAATGGAAAATGTTTGGCAAGCTTTTATAACGTAATTTGAAGCATTCATCAAATCAGTAAAAAGAGAAACATTGTTTATTCCTTAATTAAAGAGAATACATTTCATTATATCAGCAAAGTTTTAACCAAAAGTCGTGCATAGAATATGTGTAGCGTAAAGTAGCAAATCAATATTAATGATAGCTTATACAGTAAAAAAATTGACTTAGTAATAAATAAAAGCTTAAAATAAAAAAGGGAAAAGCTTAGTTGTGCAGGCTCCGATAAAAATTAACAACATATTCAGGTTATAAAATTGATTAAAATATAAAAATAAACAATGCAGATATTCAGACATGAGTCCCTCCCCCATCAAGAGTTCAAATTTTCTAAATAGAATAACATTTCACAATTATTTAAACTAGAAATAATGTAACCTGCTCTACTACAAAATAACCCTAAGGTTTTCTATTATCATGAAAAATATAAGCCTGTTGAATACCTGAGGTTGTTTGATGATTAAACACTTGACCTATATTTCTAGAAACAAGATGAGGCAAATATCTGCCAAAGTAATTTTATTTATTCAAACTCAGAACTAGATTTTAGAGAATTTAAAAGTCATAAGGGCCTAGTTAAAAAGACACCTCAATTTATCTCCTCTGAGAGTGCATTTCTGCAATTTTGAAACAGAAGCGTTATGGAAAATATGCATTGTTTTAGAAATGCTCACTATGTAAAGACAATTTGCTCCTTCTCTCGAATAATGATTTTTATCATTTAAAAAAATTGGTTAACTCTATAACTTTCTCTTTGAGGAGTCACAAGAAAGAGATATCTAATATATAACATTTAGGCTGGATTAAATGACAGTAAATGAGTCTGATTAAAACTTTTGTTCAGATGAATTATTTAGATAACAGAATAAATAAGTAGAGAATGTTTATTATTATTATTATTTGTGGAATGCTTCTATGTGATACTTTAGTTCCTTTTATGTAATTTTATTTTACCTGTGATATTTTTTTTTGTGAGTGTATGTTTTTTTGTTTGTTTGTTTGTTTTTTTTAACAGAGACAGAGAGAGTGTGTCAGAGAGAGGGATACATAGGGATAGACAGACAGGAAAGGAAATGAGAAGCATCAATCATCAGTTTTTTGTTGTGACACCTTAGTTGTTCATTGATTGCTTTCTCATATGTGCCTTCACTATGGGCCTTCAGACCGAGTAACCCCTTGCTCGAGCCAGCGACCTTGGGTCCAAGCTGGTGAGCTTTTTTGCTCAAACCAGATGAGCCCGCACTAAAGCTGGCGGCATCGGAGTCTTAAACCTGGGTCCTTCCGCATCCCAGTCTGATGCTCTGTCCACTGTGCCACTGCCTGGTCAGGCGACCTGTGAGATTTTTAAAAGGCTAAATTTAAAAGTACACAACTATAAGGAAATCAACTTGCTGACAGAGGTGTCAGGAAAATGCACAAGTCTAGTTACTTCTGGGTCACATCATGAAAAGAATAAACCTGGAGGCAGTCATTTTCTTTTCTTCAAATCACACTCTTAAGTGTATAGCTGGAAAACACATTATTTAAAAGGCTGCCAGAATGCTCAGAAACTGAAATAGCCAAGTTAATCTCAGTTTTAGAAAATGTGATATTTTGTACTCTTTCCCTTATTGTGAGCTTGTTTCTTTTTCTTATGTTTGTCCTGCTACTGTATGCTTCTGCTCAGTAAAGAAACAGAGGTCTCCTTTTCCATTTTTCCGTCTTATTTCTAGCAACCATATTGCCTAAATGGAAAGTCAAGCTCTGACACACACATGGCATACACAGGGTAGGGCAAAAATAAGTTTATAGCTGTTTGTATGAAAAATAATACTCTAACTAATAAATAATAACATAGGAATAAAGTGTTTTGAATACTCACTACTGTGAACCTTTTTTTGTCCCACCTTTTTGCCTTGGACATATTTTTATAAAACGTTGCTTTCAGTTTCTTCTGTACAACAAAGGTAATATGTGCCTATAGCACAAAAATGTTGAGAGTATTGAACTTGTTTATGTAGACATTGTAATAATATTTCTTATCTAATTATTTTCCTTGGTGAGATGTATTTAAAATTTTTATTCAAACAAAGTTCTTTGACCTCCTCTTTAGCAAATTCATTGGACTTGGGTTTACCTTCATTCTCTCTATTGTCCTGGAAGTGTTTATGTGGTCTAGATGTATGAAATAGAACCTGTTGCACATACTGCTTTAACTTTATGGATCCCTTATCCTAAGAGAGGTCTGCCCTGCATAGGGCGGGAGTAGGTCCCTCAAAGCAGTGGCTCAAGGGCAGGGCTACTCTTGCCCAGGTATAAGGCTGGGACAGGTGAAGGTGGCTTTAACGAAGTATTGGCGAGGAAAAGAGAGACAGTGAAGAATTAGTGAACAGTGTGAATGGAAGAACAACTGTAGCTGGCATGTGCCAGGAAGAAAAAATACTTTGATTGTATTTTAGTTTGAGCTCCACATATAGAAGAATATGGATAAAGTGCTAGTAGGTATGTTGGGACAAAACTGAAATAAAACTATGGATGTTTCTTGGGTTTTTTTATTATTATTACTGTTATGATTCTGCTATTATGGTTGTTTTATCTGATGGCAGAAGGGGGAGGTAGCTTTGAGAATTTTTGTTGGGAGAAACAGGAAGTTTAGAAAATTATTTTTAAATATCATGGACAATCATTTTAAGGACATACATTTGGATGGTCACAATACAAATGGAGAGAAGAAAAATAATGGGAAAATTTTATATATATCATGATGAATAAGAATCAATTTTCTGAAATCTATCCTGGATCCTGGGATTGACTGTTAATCCTAAACTCCTTATTTTTAATTATATACATCAATTGAGGTAGTCTCATTGATCTTATAGCATTTTTTTTTTAGTTTTTCATATATATTTAATCCATAACATATGTTATAAAAATACAATTCTAGATGATAAATAAATGTCTATTTATTACATGTATTTTTATTATTAATATAGGTATGTGTGTTAGAGTTGACACAAAAATTAAATAAATCAGATAGTAATGTGTAATATTGTATAACAAGAGAATTAATAACTAAATGTGACAGCAATAATATTGAAACTGGTCTCAGGAAAGTGCAAAAATAATCTTAAAGGCAGGAACATAAAGTTCATTAAAGAAAATGTACATGCCTAACCAGGTGGTAGAGCAGTGGATAGAGCATCACATTGGGATGCAGAAGACCCAGGTTTGAAACCCTGAGGCTTCTGGCTTGAGTGCACGCTCATTCGGCTTGAGAATGGGGTCATTGGCTTGAGTGTAGGATCATGGATATGACCCCATGGTCACTGGCTTAAAACCCAACGTTGCTTGCTTGAGCCCAAGGTCACTGGCTTGAGCAAGGGGTCACTCACTCTGCTGTAGCCCCCGTCAAGGCACATATGAGAAAGCAATCAATGAACAACTAAGGAGCCATAACAAAAATTTGATGCTTCTTATTTCTCTTCCTTCCTGTCGGTCTGTCCCTATCTGTTCCTCTCTGACTCTCTCTCTTTGTCTCTGGCACACATACACAAAAAAGTAGAGAATGTTCTTTCCTTGGATGGATTGTTTTTTTCTCAGTTTTTGCAGTCAAAAACAACTAAAAAAAACCCAAAGGGTTTGGAATTGTTTTATACTGGTGCAACATAAAAATAAAAAATGGTTTTATAATGAGCATAATCTAGAAGATAAGGAAGATATTAAGAAGCATATAAAATTGTAGGAGCTATAGATCAAGAAGTGAAATTACATTATTTATATTAATTAATATGCTGGAGATTTTCAAATGATTTTGGTTCATGGCAATGTAAGTGTTTCAGTTTTTCATCAAATCCCCTCAGCCAAAAAACTTAATCGTTTTGTTTATTAAAGAAATGGGTCTGAACATCCTAAGAAGAGTAGACTTGGGTTTCTTACAGATGTCCCTGTGCTTCTCTTGAAATTTAAAAAATATCTGCAGATTCACTGTAGAGTGTCAGGAAAGCTCAGCCCTCAGTGTGCAGGCGTATGTTATCACTAGAATCCTGGAGAACTACATTAATGCAGTAGCCTCCTCGTTGTACTTTCTGTCCTTGAGTTTTAACTTCTGGTCCACACATGTAGCCAGTGCCCTCAAAACTGTTTCTGCATCATATTACTGTCTCATAGTAGTATCTCTAATGACTTCCCAAGTGCTTCTGAATTCCAGTGTAAACTTTTTTTTCCATTTCGTTCGATTGCCTCTAACCTGCCTGAATGTATTTCCAATGCTTATTTTTAAATTCTACCTATGAGTCAGGCCAACACCTTAATTTTCCCTGAAACACTTTATTTTTGACTCTGCACTTTTCCTTTTTAACAAAATGTTCTCCTCTATATGTTCTTCCTAGTAAAATTGTAGCAAATCTGAAGTCAAGGTCAAGTTCTATCTGACCTGTTCTATTATTTACTCTCTCTAATAGAAAAATAATATTCTAACTTTAATTAACGTATAATATATTTCTTTTTAAATTTTATAATTTCTATTTAAAATTAATTTTGTAAGTAGCTATATTATACCTTGTGAACCAAAGTGTAAGTATAGTCATATGCATGTACAGAGTACTAAATACACAGTGAATTGGTTAAAATTTAAAAAAAAAAAACTTTTAATCTCTTCATTAAATATGATTTAGCCCAAATGCATCTGGAAGCTTGTCCTGAATTCATTAGTGTTAAAGATTTAGCTGTGTCCAGCAAAAGGTGTGCTGATGTCTTAAGCCCTTTACTGATTGTGACATCAGTAAAATAGGATCTTGGCAGATGTAATCAAATTAAGATGAGGTCGTTAAAGTGGATCCTAATCCAATATCACTGGTGTCTTATAAGAAGAGAACAAACTATGAGAGGACAGAGACGGCCCTGTAATGGTGAATGCAGAGCATGTGGTGAGTCACCTACAAATCCAGGAACGCCAGGATTGCAGGCGAGCATCAGACGCAAGAAGAGGCAAGGGAAGACTCACACCTGCAGGTTTCAGAGAGATTGTTGCTCTGCTGGGATTTTGATTTCAAACTTCTAACCTCCAGAACTGTGAGGCAATAAATTTTTGTTTTAAGCCTCCCAGTTGGTGGTCCTTTGTTTCAGCAGCCCTGGGAAACTAATACAGTTAAGATAGAGGTAAACAGTGAAAATAAATATACTCCCTTTCAAATCATGAGGATTTGAATGGCTTTATACTTTAATGAGGCCTTTCAATGAGTATGGTTTTCTTTTTGACTTAAAACACCACAAAGGAATAACAATAATCACCTGATTCTGTAGAGCACTTACTAGTTTACAAAGCACATTCAATTATCGTATTTTCTGAGGTGCTGAATATTACATAATATGTCACGTACAGCAAGTATTATCATATCCTTTGGTATGTGAGCAAAGTCCTGGGGAAATTTTAATATTAAGGCACATATACATATATTCAGGCCACTTATTCTTTCTGAAACTCTTTGTTTGTAAGCAAAAGAGCCAGCAATTCTATTCTGGCTGCTGATTCAAAGTTTGATGTTTAAACCACTGTGCCTCAGAATCTGATATTTTCTGATGATATGTTTTTGTTTTTTTTTAAATTATTTGTAGATTTTTAGAGAAAGAGGAAGGGAGACAAAAAGAGAGAGAAACACTGATTTGTTGTTCTACTTATTTACGCTGTCATTGGTTGATTCTTGTATGTGGCCTGACCTGGGATCAAACCTGCAACTTTGACATGTTGGGATCAAAAGAGCTAGTAGCTACTTTGGGCAGAGTCTCTAATGATACATTTCATCTCTTTCATTCCTGTCGTTAATTTAAAACAGGACCAAAAAAATGTGTTTACGTAACTATATTCAAGAAGGTCTGTGTGTCTGAAGAAATTTTCTGATTTAATGAAATGTTTATCATGTTTAAAAAAAGAAAATGTAGTTTTATCATTAGAATATTTGAATTAGTCATCTGGTCCTGGTGCTGCATTTCTAATTTTGCATTTAAATGTCCCTTTTACACATTTATCTTACACCTAATACATTTTGCTTTCTAAGTAGTCATACTGTTTTCTGGCTTTAATATTTGACAGAACTATATATCATGCCAACATTTTAGGACTCAGCAATAGCATATAGCAAGATTGGCTAGATGCCCTAGAACAAAAGCATGATCATGGCCACTGTGAGTGGCATTTGTGCAAAGAAATTTTCTGTGTCTTCCAACTACAATTTCTAGAGCTTATTAATTTTCATGTCAAAGGTATTTAGGAAGGTTGAGCTACTTACGAATATTTGTATAACACACTTTAAAGTTGTGGAAATTTTATTTCCTATTTAGACAGATAATTATTTCCTTCAGATATTTTGATTTATTGCCTAAAAAGTTGTATTCTTTTACTGAGAATTCTAGATATAAAAAGGCCATACAATCAGGGGGAAGTACCAAGGGGAGATGAGAATCTCTGTGCTGTTATACCATCATCTCCCCACACCAACACTGCTCACATCAAAATAACAGAGATGTGTGCTGCAGACCTCTCTGGCTTTATGAAATTCATGTGACAGAAAGAACTTCAGGTGGCTGTACAAGCACTGCAATTCAGGGGATTTATGGATAAAGTCCCCATGAATTGAGTAAACAATAATCATGGTTTAGATCATGAAACATGTAGGATTCAAACTATCTATATTTATGTTCTGTTAAAGAGTTCAGTACATATTTCACTGAAAATTTTCTTATAGAAATATTGTCTTCTGTTCAAATCTTTTTCATATGAATTGAAATATAAATATAGAATCTTGAAACTCAATTATTTATATGTTGCTATTGGTAAGTTTATAAAATTAGATTGAAACAATAAACTTAATTTTTCCAGGACTGCACATTTACTATTCATGGTGAAACAGAGCTGTGTAATGTTGAGAGCAGAGATCTCAGAATCCCATTACCCACATTTAATTTCTGGATCTTCCTCTTATTAACTGTGTAATCTTGGACAAAACTACACATCTCTGTACCTCAGCTTTTGTTTGTAAAATAGGAATAAGAACAGTTGCTGTCTAATAATGATTTGTGATAATAAATGTGAACTTAATGTATATAAAGAATACTGAATATTATAGGGTAAATTAGCACTGTAAATATGACTATTAGAAAAATATATTTTTGAATTTATCAAAAGAAATATTGAACTGAATGTCAGAAAAGACCAAACACAAACAACCAAAAGAAATTCTGGAAACAACACCTAGCTTATCAGTCTCTTTTTATGCAAACAGATATCTATCTTTTCCTCTTTTACTCCCTGATTTAGAAGATGAACAGAAGTCCATATTTTCCTGGAAGAAAGCTAAATTTTCATGCTGTCCCTAGTGGTTAAATATGAATTACATACTGTTTCACACATTTCAAATCATCTGACTTTAACCTTGAAAAATTATTGGAAATGTGAGATTAATATTTTTAGTTTCAGGAATCTGCTAAACCCTTTTTAAATAGTTAAGTAGGAGGGATTCAATATTTACACAATTCCCATGATTACTTATAAATTAAGTGTTAAAAGATAAAACCTGTGTACGAACCCTTTGAGTATATGTCCTATTTAACTTGTCAGTTAAAATTATGCATATTTATTTCAGTTATCTTCCATCAGAATTTAAAAACATGTAACATTTTGATATTTTGTGATTCTTAAATTAATCGAGGAAGAAAAATTTTCTTCAAGATAGCATATTTATATTTGACTAAAATATACTTAAATATTTCAATATACTCAACCACAGATATTACAGGAAATCTATTGCTACAGTAAAAAAATTTGGCCCTCATCATGATTTTATATATTTATTTCTGCTGGCACTAAATATATTTAATCAATTTTGCTTCCAAAGGATATAATGTATATTTCCACAGGTTATGTAAAGCCAGTAGCCGGGGTCTGGATCACAGCCGCCCGACCCGTGCAGGTTCACATTAGATTCGAACAGTCGGTGATAAACACTGGAGCCAAGAACTGGTGAGCCATCAGCTTTAATTCTAGCTTGCACCCGGCGGGCAAGCAAAAATACACACTGGGCTCCAAAACCCACACATTCAGTGCTCACAAAGCTACTGACTTATCCGAGTTTCCTAGAATCAAAGGTTTCCAGCTCACCAGACTTATTCACTTCTGTTTCCCATCTCCTCCTGCACAAACTCTTAACAAACTGGCTTCTTCCTCAGCACTCTGCCATCTTTGCTGCTTCTCCTGGCCTTCACGTGGCCTTAATCTGCTCTCCTCTCTAATATTAATCTCAGGAACCCAGGAACCGAGAGAGAGAGCAAGCTCCTGGACTGCCCCAGTTTATAGCATAGAAAATCCAAACCCTTAATCCAATCTACAGACAAGAAAGTCTCTGATACAAAGCCACCCATCTGAGGCATAATGGGATTCCTCAGAAGAGTTCACCACCCTACATCATCCAATCAGTCAAGGGTGTGGAGAAGAGCTTACTCTTAAACTAAGCCTTAGGCTATAATGACCCGTCCTGCTTATATTACAGCCTTTCCCCCACACCCATTCCAAGCATAAGGGCAAATAATATCACCTGGGTGACTGGCTTCCATGTGGGCAGCGCCATCTTTGACAAAGTGAGCATATTATATTTTATCTGCCGAACAGGTTATTTCCTTAAATTTATATCATTAATGAAATGCTAAAACATGCGGTAATCAATTACTCTGAAATGAAAGTCATCACTGAGGAAAAAAAATAATATTTTTATAAGCTGGGTACTGATACCATAGAGATATAATGTGAACAAGTGTTGATACTATAAATGCATTCAAATAGGGAAAAAATTTATGTATTCAAAAATTCCCTTTTATAATAAGGGTAAACAGTAGATGTTTTCAACTACTATATTTTTTGGTTCACTGAATACTAGGTTGTGTTTAAAATACAATGCTCAGGATATAATGATAATTGTGTAGCCATAAAACTGGCTGCTCCTGCATAAGAAGTAGGCATCTGGAGGTGTCTGTGTATTTGTCATTTCAGACTTTTCTTTTGGTATTGCAGTTATACTTTTGGGTCTCTCTATTTTCCATTATAATATAGTAGTTTAACATCACAAGTATTAAATTTATTAACCACATCAACTACATAGTTTGAAAGCAGCATGACAAAAATAAAAAGTTGAAACCAAATCTGACAATCTTAAGTAATGATAACAAACCTAGAGGAAAATAATTAAATGAGGCTTAAAGTTATGGTGATGAAATGCAAATCTGAGATTGCCTTTGGTCTCTTAGGAGGACAAATCCAGGTATGGTGATAAGGGAGAAAGAAAATTTCCTCCTAGCAACCCAGATCAGCTGAATCAATGCTAGTGTTCAGCGAGGTGTGAGGTTTCACAGAACTTACATCTAAGATGATCAAGAAGCAAACTTCATTTTCTTTAATTTTGTTTCAAAGTTTAGAATGGCATAGAGTTCAAATGAAAAATCTTACCAAATGGGAAAAGTAATTGGTCCCATTGATAGTTTTTGTACACTCAATCTTCTGTATCTCAGCCCACTAAGATTCATAATGCAATGTATCAATTCAAGGCCTCTGTCTCTATAACCAATGCACAATTCAATATACAGATGATGTATTGCAGAATTGTACCTCTGAAACCTATATAATTTTACTAATCATTGCCACCTCAATAAATTGAATTTAAAAAAATAAGAAAACAACAACAAATCCCCAAAATAAATAAATATGCATCAAAAAACTTTATGCTGCAGATCAAGAGTAGTCAATGATAATTTTGGCTTCATTACTTTTTTTTTCATTTAGCAGTATAGAAGTTAGTGTGAAGCATATTTCTATGTTATATGAGCATAGTGGTTAGGGGATCTCCAGTTAGAAGATTTATATAATCTAGAGGATTAATCAAAAATAATAAACTGAAGCAGCAACTGGAAAAATTAGAGGGTGGGACAACTGAGGAGATATCAATCTGGTACAGTTGATGGGACTTGATTGATATACTTAGGGGGACAGCAAGAATGAGGGTGACCCTGAGGCTGTACCGCTATTAGGTTATCTGTCAGGGTTCAGTTAGGAAAACAGAAACATACTAAGTATTTCAAGCCAAAGAAAATTGATGCTGACCATGGGTTACTTAGATTTTTAGGCCATAAAAGTAAAAAGAATACAATGAAGTAACTTAGTAATGAATACCTGCAGGGGACAGCTTTCACCTCAATAGTTGAAGAGTAAAATAATCAGGTCCTAGGATTTTAAGGACAAGCCTAAAGGGCTGGTGTTCATTCTTTAGGGCAGAGCTTAGCATATTTAAAATCGGAACTCTTAGGTGTCACTCCCCCCTCCACTGATTGTCACTGGTCCTTCTGAGGGGGTTTAGGTAGTCTAATGCAGAAAGTGTTTCAAGACCATAAGTTTACTCTCTGCTATGTTGAAGTGATGCCAATAGACACACTAAAAGAAGAAGCCTCTTCTCCCCATCTAACACATTTCATTCACACTCTATGCTTCCACTTGGCAAAACCTAACAAAATGCAGAGAATAAAAAAGAACAAGAAATTCAATCTCTAAAGGCCCAGCCACAGCAACAAAGAACTGTAAATAGAGGGCAAGAGTGAAGCTAAGAGACAACAAATACATAACTGGACTTGGAAATTCAAGAAAAACAAAGCACTGAGGTAAATATGAGTTCAGTTTTGAAATGGCTGATTTAAGGTAAAGGAGTGTGGCAGAAATTAGGCTTAGAAACAGATAATCTTTGTTTTTGTTTGTTTTATTTAGTTTATAGTCATCTTTGACTCTACTCCTAACTAGTGTTTGCCTTTAGTCAATAACTTATTCTATGACTTGGATTTCTCATTTACAATATGGAGATAATAATAGCTCCATCATATAAACTATAAATTTATACAGGAAAATTAACTTTGCTTTCTGAATGGAAGCATTATAAAGGATTTTAAAAGCTATGAGAATAGATGATAGGTTCATGTAGGGCATGGAGAAAATGAACAGAAGGCCACATTGTCTACTGATTCTTGAACTGCTGATCTAAAAGAAAAAATGAATTATTAAATATCAGAAAAACAAAAGGTAATTTATTGAGGGAAGTAAAGAAGAACACACTGAGAGAAGGGGAATGATTAAGCTCCAGTTACCAAGTATAGTAATATGACATTCCAAAAACAGTCCATGTGACATGAAAATTAGAAATTATTTATATTTTTTGGAAGCTCTATAGATGGAATAGAGAAAAAAAGTATTTGCAATTTGCTTAATGAGAAATTCTGGCAGTGAGATGTTACTCAGGAAACTTACCTTTCTCAGAAGGACCCCAGTGGAAAGCAAGCAGCTGACAACATAGAAATGGAGTCAAGTGAAGTGATTACCCAAGGAGATTAGAAGAAGTTAATGACAAACTCACTTGGAAAGGTTAGCTTTTCAAAGTTAAAAGCACATATACTGCAGGAACATTGGATGGGTCTAGCATAGAAAGAAAAGAAGTTGAGGCTTTTTTTTTTTTTGGTGCCAAAATAATAAAAGCAGAAAAATAAAATGGCTGCAATTGCCTAGGTTGTAAATTGGTTTTGTACAAAAAAAATGAGTAAATGGAAGTTTCTAAGGAAGACAGACATTGTAATAAATCAGTGATAACTGGATATGAAACATCTCTTCTACTATTTACCATCTGCCTAATTTTAAACAAGCTATTTAAGCTCTCCATGACAGTAAAAAATAAAGGTCAATTTTTTTTCTCATATGAGTATATAAAGTACTTAGTGCAGTATTTAACACATAGTAAATTGTTCATTTTGAAAGGATGATAAAGATGACAATGATGATGCTGCTGCTGAAAAATTGATGATTAAAAAATTAAAATGTCAACCATGGTATGAGTATGACTAGGGAGTGTGATAAAGTACCAAAGAACTGTAAAACTTAGTATTGGCAATGCCATTTTAAAGAGGAAAAGTCAGGCTTCTTGCCCCCTCCTTTCGTTAGAGAATGGAGGGAGAAGGATGTGGGAGCTTCCTAGCTTACAAGGACGACTAGGTCATTTAGTTTAACTATAGTTCTCTGAAAGAATAAAGGTTATCTGAAGAACTTCCTTTCCCTTTCAATAAGAGAAAATATTTACATATCCTACACTGATGTTAACTCTTCCTCCCTTCCTGGAATCCTGAGAGTAACATATACCTCTAGACAAAGGGATGGGAGGTAGACACTAAAAGATTTGTTAATGTCTTTGATATGTAAAACAACATCACTATTGTGTTACCTTATAAGTTTTAATATGTAGGAATGGTTTTTATAGATCCTATAGACAAATGTTGTAAGCTTATTGTGTCATGCCCCCCCTCCTTTTTCCCCAACCTATATTTGATCAAGTCTATATAACTAGCTTCAGGGCTATTTTGCACACACACGATTTGGGTTAGCTATACCCCGTGTAAGTCATATGCAGACAGCTTATTAATAAATCTCCTCCGAAATATTCTTTTGTATCCTGCCTTGGTGTCTCTACATAAACCCATGGAAGTAAGGTACGCTACTTTACAACAGGATAATGTAGATATGGAGTGAAAATAATTAACCCAAATAAGGGGGAGTGGTCAATGGAATGAAGACATTTCTAATGTGAGGAGTTATTCTCTAACATTTAATTAGATGGTAGAATATGTGTCAGATGTTTCTGTCTTCTGAACCACATTGGATCTCTGTGGCTTTCAAGTGGGGTTTCTTACTTCATTACCACACCAACATAACTATAATATTTAATTAATTGGATCTTTTATAAAATGTTTATGAAGGCATAATAAGAAGGAAACTATAAAAATATCAGGTGCTGCATAATGATGTTTCAGTTGATGATGAACCACATGTATAATGTTGGTCCCATTGGAGTATAATAGAACTGAAAAGTTCCTATTGCCCAGTGACACTGTAGCTGACCTCATGTATTACAATGCTGTTGGGCAGATAAAATATATTATGCTCACTTTGTTAAAAATGGCGCTGCACACATGCAAGTTTTAAAAGTGAGTTTTTCCCCACAACCTTGACGGATTGCATGATGTGGGGTGGTGCACTCTCATGAGGAATCCTCCCATTATGACTCAGATGGGTGACTTTGTATCAGAGACTTCCTTGTTTGTAGATTGGATTAAGGGTTTGGATTTCTACACTATAAAGTGGGACAGACCCGGAGCTTGCTCTCTTGGTTCCTGAGGTTAGTATTAGAAAGGAGAGCAGATTAAGGCCACGTGGAGGAGAGGAGGCAGATAAGATGGCAGAATGCTGAGAAAGAAGCCAGTTTGTGCAGAGTTTGTGTAGAGAGAAGGAGATGGGAAACAGAGGTGAATAAGTCTGGTGAGCTAGAAACCATTTGATTCTAGTAAACTCGAATAAGTCAGTAGCTTTGTGAGCACTGAATGAGTGGGTTTTGGAGCCCAGTGTGTGTATTTGCTTGCTGCTGGGTGCAAGGTAGAATTAAAGCTGATGGACACCAGTTCTTGACTCCATTGTTTCATTACCGACTGTCAGAATCAAATGCAAACCTGCATTGGCCAGGCAGCTGTGATGGTGGCCGTGGCAACTGGCTTTACAAATGCATTACTCAAAAATGTGTGGTGATGCTAGTGTGAGCAAGCCTATTGCACAGTCATATAAACATATAGCAATAGAATGATGTATAGCATATAATACTTGCTATAAATAACTATGTTACTGGTTTATGGGTTTGCTATACTGTACTTTAATTATTTTTAAATGCACTTACTCTTTCTATTTCTATGCACAAAATGAAAGATTTCTCTAAAGCAGTGTGCCATGTTACACTGACAACGGCATCATATATCTGATCACTGCATCTCTTGATTGCATCATTTTCTCTTGTGCTTTCTCTCATGCTATTTTGTACTGTAATATGACATAGGTTTGTAGTCTAGAAATAATAGGCTATATACTATAGCCCAGATATTGTTAAATTGTACCATTTAAGTTTGTGCAAGTGCACTCTATGATGTTCATACACTGAAAAAAATCACCTAGTGATGTATTTTTCAGGACATATCTATGTTATTAAACAGCTCATGACTCTATACAAAATTTAATATTATAGATTTTTTACTTACTTCATTATGTAAAATTTCTTAATTTTAATGGTTTACAGAGAATTTGTACTTTGCATATCCACATTCTTTATTCAGTTGGCAATTTTTAGATCATAAAAATTCTATGTTCTAATTCTAGTTTCAATAAACTTTGGAATATTAGTTATTTTTAGTAAGTGCATTGCTTTTATATGTTTTTATTTATAAGAAAAATTCTTTACATCAGAGGCCAAATGTATTTTATTATAAACAAATTGATTATAAAACAATCTTAATTTTCTCTATTTTGCTGTTAATAGAAAAAAGCACAATAATCTCAAGTTTCAACTTTCAGACTCTTGATTAGGGTCAAATTAAAGAAAAGATAATATTTTTATATTACTTTAAATAAGCTGGCATGCATTAGATAACTACAAAAAAGAAGCTTTATTTTTTTTTCCTTTACTTTCTGTTTCTTTCAAATAAGAAGAAGAATTATCATCATGGAATTTATAACCAAAGTACATATTATAGGTTGGAATCAGACTTTCATAACTTATATGTGTAATCTTGGGAATATTGTGTCTCTGCTTTTGTCTTTCAGGTTTAGCCATGTTGTAGCATGTGTCAGAATTCATCTACTTTTTAAAGCTAAGTTAAAATTTTTGTATGTATTTACCATGTTTTGTTTATCTATATTTTCATTGATAGACACTTGGAATCCTTCTACCTTTTGGCTTTGTCAATAATACTGCTAAAACATGGGCTTACAAATACCTATTTGAATCCCTGCTTTCATTTGTTTTGTGTATATAACTAGAAGAGGAATTGCTGAATCAGTAATTCTATGTTAAATATTTTGAGGAATCACTATATATGTTTTTCCCTAATGATTGTATCACTTACACACCCAGGAGAAAGACACAAGGATTCCAGATTGTCCACATCCTTGCCAACACTTGTTATTTTCTGTTTTCTTTTAATAATTTTTTTTTTTTATTGATTTTAGCGAGAGAAGAGAAAGTAGAGGAATAGAAATATAGATCTTTTCTTGTATCTGCCCTGACCAGGTATTGAAACAGCAACCTCTGTGCTTCAGGATGGTGCTTTAACCAACTGAGATATCCAGTTGGGGTTCTTTTCTGTTTCTTAAAGTCATATTAATGGGTGTAATGTTGTATTTCTTTGTGGTTTTGATTTGCATTTTCCTAATGATTAGTGATGTTGAACAACTTTTCATGTAATATTTGGACATCTGTGTATCTTCTTTGTAGAAATAATTATTCAAGTCCTTTCCTCATTTTTTGCTTGCTTTTGGGATTGATTTTTATATTTAATTCTTAAAACTTTTTTCTTTTAAAAAATTGTCATTAATTTTAATTTATTGTGTTAACATGGATTCAAGTGTCCCACTAAATATAACGCCCTCATACCCTCCCATGTGCCCCATTTCACCCTATTTGCTCTCCTCCTAACTCCCTCTTTCTTTCCTTCTGTGAATTGCTTTCCTGTTATCTGTATCTATGTGTTATGCATGTATATTTTTTCACTAATCTTTTCACCTTCTATGATCCCCTCTTCTCATCCCCCTTCCGTCTGACAGCTGCCCCTCTCCTCCTTGTGACCCTGCCTATGCTTCTACTTTATTCCTCTTGTTCATTTTCTTCATTAGATTCCACATGTAAGTGAGATCATATGATATTTTTATTTCTCCACCTGGTTTATTTCACTTTGCATAATAATCTCTAGGTCAGATTTCCTTCTTTTTCATATGTGCATAGTATTTCATTGTATATACATACCACAGCTTTTTGATCCACTCATCTACTGATGTACACTTGGACTGTTTCCATATCTTGGCTATTGTAAACAATGCTGCAGTAAACATGGGGTGCATGTCTTCTTTTGAATCAGTGATTTGGTATTCTTAGGATATATTCATAAAAGTGAGATAACTGGACCAAAAGGCACTTTCATTTTTAAATTTTTGAGGAAAGGCTATACTACTTTTCAGTGTGATACCTCCCACTTTATTTTTCATTTTCAAGATTGCTGAGGTTATTTGTGTTTTTTATTTTGGTTCCATATACATTTTTGGAATATTTCTTCTATATCTTTGAAGTATGCCATTGGTATTTTAATAGGGGTTGCATTAAATTTATAGATTGCTTTGGTCAGGATAGACATTTTAATGATGTTTATTCTTTCTATCCATGATCATAGTATATGCTTTCACTCAGAGGAAGATTTAATGTTGGTTGCACTGGGTGCATGCTCTGGGCCCTGACTTCTGACGGGCTCTGCAAAACCCCAACTTTACACTTTTTTTTAAATGACACCAAGTTTGGTTTCATATGTGCAATTTTAACATTAATAGTACATAATATTTTTTATTAAAAGTATGGTTAATATGCATTTTTATTTTACCTGTCTCTCTTTTTTTAAGGGGCCCAATAATTTCTTCTGCACCCAGATCCTCAACTGACCTTAATCTACCTCTGCTTCCACTTGTTTGTATCTTCCTTGATTTTTTCTTTCAATGTCTTAAAAATTTCAGAGTACAAGTCTTTTACCTCCTCGGTTAAATTTACTCCTAGGTACTTTATTTTGCTGTTCTTGTTGCAATAGTAAAGGGGGTTGTTTCCTTAATTTCTCTTTCTGACAATTTATTGTTGGTGTATAAAAATGCCACTGAGTTCTGAATGTCAATTTTATATCCTGCCACCTTACCAAATTTATTTATCAGGTTTAGTAGTTTATTGACTGAGAGTTTAGGGTTTTCTATGTACAGTACCATGTCATCAGCAAATAATGATAGTTTTACTTCTTCTTTTCCAATTTGGATGCCTTTTATTTCTTTTTGTCTGATTGCTGTGGCTAGAACTTCCAGTCTATATTAAATAAGAGTGGTGAAAGGGAGCACCCTTGCCTTGTTCCTGATCTTAATAGGATTGCTCTTAATTTTTGTCCATTGAGTATACTGTTTGCTTTTGGTTTGATGGCCAAATGAAGTTGGACCAATAATTTACACCATTCACATACAGGGGTATGTTCCCTGTATTCCCACTTAATGAGAGTTTTAATCATAAATGGGTACTGGATTTTATCAAATGCTTTTTCTGCATCTATTAATAAAATCACATGATATTTATCTTTGCTTTTGTTTATGTGGTGAATTACATTTATTGATTTGAGAATGTTTTACCAGCCTTGCTTCCCTGGAATAAATACACGTGATCATGATGTATAATTTTTTTAATGTGTTGCTGGATTCGGTATACTCATACTTTGTTAAGAATTTTAGCATCTATGTTTATCAGGGATATTGGCCTATAGTTTTCTTTCTTTGTAGTGTCTTTACCTGGTTTTGGAATAGAATAATGCTTCCTCATAAAAGGAGTTTGGAAGTCTTCCCTTCTCTTGAATTGTTTGAAATAGCTTGAGAATGATAGGTGTTAGTTATTTGAATATTTGGTAAAATTTGCCTGTAAAGCCAGCCATTCAGTCCAGGACTTTTGTTTGCTGGGAGTTTTTGATAACTGTTTCAATTTCATTTGTTCTTATCAATCCATTTATGTTTTCTGATTCTTAAAGATTGAGGTTTGGAAAATTTGATGTTTCTAAAAATTTATCCATTTTGCCTATGTTGATCAATTTTTTTACATATAGATCTTCATAGTATCTTCTTACAATCTTTTGTATTTCTGCTGTGTCAGTTGTTACTTTTCTTCTTTTATTTAAAATTTTATTTATTTGGATCCTTCTTTATTTTCTTGATGAATCTGGTTAAAGGTTCCTCAGTCTTCTATATTTTTTCAAAGAACCAGCTCTTGGTTTCATTGATCTTTGTATTCTCTTTTAGCCTCTATGTCATTTATTTCCACTTAGATCTTTATTATTTCCTTCCTTCTACTTTTTCTGGGTTTTACTTGTTGTTCTTTTCCTAGTTCTTTTAGGTTCAGGGATAAGTGGTTTTACTGAGCTTTTTCTTGCTTCTTAAGGTATGCCTGTAATGCTTTGAGCTTCCCTCTCAGTACTGCTTTTGCAGTGTCCCATAAATTTTGAGTTGATGTATGCTCATTTTCATTTCTTTTAATTTTTTTTATTTCTTTCTTGATCTCATTGTTAACCAATTCATTATTTAATATCATGCTATTTAGCCTGCAAGTGTTTGAATGTTTTTTAGTTTTTCTATTGTAGTTGATTTCTAGTTTTATGCCATTGATCAAGATGCTTGATATAATTTTAGTCTTCTTAACTTTATTGAGCCTTGTTTTGTGTTCTAACATGTGCTCTATCCTAGAGAATGTACCATGAGCACTTGAAAAAAATGTATATTCTGCTGCTTTGGGGTGAAATGTTCTAAAGATATTTATTGAATCCAGTTGATCTAGTGTGTCTTTTAAAGCTGCTGTTTCTTTGTTAATTTTCTGTCTGGAGGATCTATCCATTGATGTTAGTGGGGTATTAAAACACCCTATTATTATAGTATTGCTGTAGATCTCACCCAGATGTCCATCAGAATCTGCTTTATATAGTCACATACTTCTATATTAGGTGCTTAAATATTTACAATGGTTATATCATCCTGTTGGATTGCTCCATTTATCACTGTGTAGTGACCCTCTTTACCCCTTACTACTGCTTTTTATTTAAAGGTTATTTTGTCAGATATAAGTATTGCTACCCCAGCTTTTCTTTTCATTTCCATTTGCATGAAATATATTTTCCATCTCTTCACTTTCAGTCTATATGTATCTTTTGTTCTGAGATGAGTCTCTTGTAGACAGCATATGCATGAGTTCTGTTTTTTTATTCATGCAGCTACACTATCTTTTTTTTTTTATTTGAGCATTTAGTCCACTTACATTTAAGGTTATTATTATTATTATTTTGTGTGACAGAGACAAACAGAGGGACTGCTAGGGACAGGAAGACAGGAAGAAAGAGAGATGAGAAACATTAATTATTTGTTGCAGCACTTTAACTGTTCGTTGATTGCTTTCTCATATGTGCCTTGACTGAGGTTAGAGTTACAGCATACCAAGTGACCCCTTACTCAAGCCAGCAAGTTTGAGCTGAAGCTGGGAAACCTTGCACAAACCAGAGGATCTCATGCTCAAGCTGGCAATCTCAAGGTTTTAAACCTGGGTCCTCCATGACCCAGTCTGATGCTCTATCCACTGTGCCACCACCTGGTCAGGCTAAGGTTATTATTGCTGTGTGCTTATTTATTGCCATTTTATTCCTTATATCTACAATCCTCTTTCTCTTGATGTTTTTTTCTTTGCTTTGCTTTTTTATACAGCAGCCCCCTTAATATTTCTTGAAGTATTGGTTTGGTTGTAATGAATTTATTAAGTCATTTTTGTCTGAGAAACATTTTGTCTCCCCTTCAATTTTAAATGATAGCCTTGCTGGTGAAGTTATCTTGGTTGTATGTTCTTGTTTTGGATCACTTTGAATATTTCTTGCCAATCCATTATGACCTCAAGTGTTTCTGTTGAAAAGTCAGATGTCATTTAGGGGGACTCCTCTGTAGGTAATTAACTACTTTTCTCTTGCAGCTTTTAGTATTCTTTGTCTCTTTACTTTGACATTTTAATTATAATGTGTCTTGCTATAGGCCTCCTTGGGTTCCTCGTTAATAGGACTCTCTGTACTTCTTGAACTGTGTAACTTTTTTTCTTCATCAATTTAGAAATATTTTTAGCTATGATTTCTTCAGACAGGTTCTCTATCCCTTGTTCATTCTCTTCTCCTTCAGAAACCACTATGATGTGGATGTTTTTTCTCTGCATGCTGTCACAAAGCTCTCTTACAGTTTCCTCAGACTTTTTGAGCCTCTTTTTACTGCTCTGCTTCTGTCCTTTTATCTATCTTCTTCTCTAAATTGCTGCTTTGACCCTCTGCCTCATCCAGTCTACTGTTGATTCCTTCTAGTGAATTTGTCATTTCTGACTGGTTCCTTTATATGATCTCAACATCCCTTTTGATGCTTACTGTCTGTTTATTTAGGTATTCATTATAACTATCTGTTGTTGCTGTAAGGTCCTTGAGCATCCTAAAAATCATTATTTTAAACTCTGTGTCTTGTAGTTTTGTTACTTCCATTTCATTTAGTTCTTTTTCTTGGGATTTCTCTTGTTATTCATTTGGGTCATATTTGTTTGTCTGCGTATTAGGTAGCACTGTCCGACTTTGAAATTTGTTGTGGTGTCTTTATGAGGAAGATACACTTGATGATACCAATGTACAGGCCATCTGTTTTTCTTTCTCTATGAATGATTCTTGAGGCTAGTATTTTCCATCCTGTTGTATGTGAGTATTAAATGCAATTGGTCCTTTCATGGGTGTGGTTAACTGTTCAGACTGACTGGCTGGCTCTAAGGTCAACATTGATCACATGTATTAGATGCTGTGCAGTGTCTGCCCTGATAGGTGTATTTATTCTCCACAATGTTGGTGCCTGCTAAACTCTTTTGTGTATGCTGATCATGTAGTTAGCTGAATCTAGGGTTGGTGCTGTGTGTCACTCACTACTGGTTGTATTGATTCTTGGTCTTCTTGGTTGGTATCAGCCATTGTTTGTAACCTGCTGTGTGCTAGTCTGGAGTTACTGCACTGTTCCCTATTTGTGTCAGAATTTCTTGTGCTTGGGCAGTGCAGGAAAGGCCAACCTGTGTAGAAGAATCAACTTTCTTCTGCACTGATATGATAGCAGCTCTGTAAAAGCCCCAAGGTTCGTAACATTTGCCTCTACTTTTAAGCTTCTCAACCTTCTCTTGTAGCTGCCTGGTATTTCCACAGAGTCTTCTGTAGAAAGACTGTAGTGTGGGCTCAGACTGGCTTCACCCTATCAATCCTGTGACAGGTTGCAAACTTGTGAGTTAGTGCAGCCGAGGTTGGGAAAACAACATTTGTGAGACCCCTCTACATGAGGGGCCTCTTGATCCAGAGCTCAGTATGGGGAAAGTGGCCCCTTTTCCAGAGCCTAATTCCTCAGCCACTGCTGGGTACTTGTTGAATTTGTGTTATTTGGTTTTGCTCACTTTTATTGTTAAAAATGGCTGCTGACTACATGATTGCATTTGCCCAGGTGATACTTTTAATTACCTTCATAATTACATTATGCTAATGTGTACTGGAGGAGGGGCTTTCACACTGAAAAATTTTAAAAGAGAAGCTAGAAGGCCATTTTTGCAGAGGCCACATTGTTCCAGAGGAGGCAGGCAGCCAAGATGGCGTGGAGCTGAAGGCAGAGGTGAGGCCTTTGATTCTAGAAAAACCAGGAGGAAGTCAGTGGCTTTGGGAGCCTTGAATGGAAAGGGAAGTGTTTTCTTGCTGTGTGTTTACTCACCCACCACTGCGAGGCTAGAATTAAAGATGTCTTACATGTTTTGGGCTCCATTTTTTCAATACCATTTATCTGAATATAATGAGAACCTGCACCTCCCTGGTGGCTGGGAGGGAGGCTGTGACTACCGGGCCTACAGTACTCAAATCTTATTTCTCACCAGCAAGGTGAGCAGCAGAGGCCAACAGTGCCCTCTGCAGAAGTTCTTCCAGCTGGAAGGAAGATTGAAAGAGTCCTATCGTGGGGTTGACTCTGCTCCTCCAGAAAGTGGCTAAGCCCCTTGATCAGACTCAGCAATAGACTCACAGGGACCCACACTTTTAATATCCATGCTCCAAACCTCTCTCCCTTCCCCCTGTGGAATATAGTCTAGCAGGACAGAATATCCAGTGCCCAGGCTGGCTAACTGTGAAGCTCCACCCTATCCAATGCACATAAGCCACTGTGCCAGTGCTGATTACAGAAAGTGAAACTTGCCTCAGCTGGCCAGGTGTGAGGAGCCTTTCCTTAGGTTACCACTCTAGAAAGGTTGTTAAGTCCTGAAGCGATGCTTTCCACAGCTGGCCACTAGATGTGCCAACCCTGGAACTCCTGTAAGGAACCTAGTGCAGACCAGTGGGAGACACTGCCCATGACTAGTCCTCAGCAACCTTCTTGAGCTACAAGCAATCCAGAGTTTGTAGCTGCCTCTGCTGGGCCCTGGTGTACATGGAAATACCAAGCTGAACTCCTAGGCTGGCTTTTACCCACATTGGTCTGGGGTAAGTCCACTTAAAAGGTCAAGGTTCCCTGAGTCCCATCTCCTGCAACCTCTGCTGGCTGCTTATTACGTTTGGCCACTGAAAAACCTCTGCTAGAGTCTAGCACCTGCAGCAATTTAAGGATTAGGAAGAGTGGTAGGTTTGGGTCCATGCCTTTGTCCTAGGTGTCAGTCTGTCCAGACTTATTTCACAGATTTCAGTAGACTTTGGCCCCCAGAGTCTGGTGGGTGTAGCCTCTGAAATTTATACTGAGGCTAGACAATTTATACTGAGGCTCCTGTGAGGTGGAATTATCAGTCCTTGACTCAGGAGCATGTGAGGGATAAAAGCTCTGGCCTCAACAGCAGAAAACTTACTCACTGATGTGCCCCTCCATTATAGCCTCTCAGAACGACCAGTCACCATGACTGGGCTAGGAGAGACTCCCAAGGGCAGAGCAGCTACCTTTTTCTCAGGCTGATGCTACTCAGAGGGGATGTTCCACTCAAGAAAGCTATCTACTGCAGTATTGGAGAATGACTGCGCATAAGGGTTTTAGTGGCTATCCCCTACAGTGTATCTCCCTGGGCCTCCAACTTTACACTTTTCTCACACAACTCCAGTCCTCTCAATTCACCCTCTACCAGAGTCCCTGGGTAAGTGGCCGTGAACAAGATTTTTTTGCATGGGCCCTTGAAGACTGAGCCTGCATCTTTGAGAGCTGTGTCTCTTTCTGGCAGACAAAAACCTGGTTCTTTTCACCATGAAATACTGTCTGGGCTCCTCTTCTAGGCTCTGGGGCTCTAGGCTGGGGTTGAACACCCACATCTCTCAGGGTGACCCTCCCCACAGTGAGAGTTCTTCCAGATGTGGGAGCAGGGCAGCCCTTTCTACATCTCTGCCCTTCCTTCCAGTCTCACTGTGGCTTCTTCTGTGACTCTTGGTTATAGTTTCTCTTTGATTAGTCCAAAGTTGGTTTTTCAAGATAATTTTTCTTAAGGTAATTTGTAATCCAATTTGGTGCTGGGAGATGGCAGTTGGAATGTCAGCTTACTCTGTTGCCATATTGGAATCATTCTTTTCTCATCTTTTAAATTCATCTATCTGGGTTTCTTTGTTGTTGTTCTTATTGAGTTAGGAGAAACCATTGTGTTCTAGATACAAATTCTTTGTCAGAGGTGTGATTTGGCAATATTTGAACCCATTATGTGAGTTATCTTTTCACTATGTTGATAGTACAATTTTTTTAATGACACACAAAGTCCTTAATTTTGATCAAGTCGAACATTAACTTTTTCATGCATTGCTTATATTTTTGGTGTCATATCCAGGAAATCATTGCCAAATCCAATGTCATAATATTTTAGCCTTATGTTTTCTTCTAAGATTTTTAAGTTTTAGCTCTTATGTTTACCTGATCAAATTTTAGTTAATATTTATGTATGTAATAAGGTAAGGGTTTAGCCATATATTTTTGCATGTGGATATCTAGCTTTCCAATACCATTTGATATACAGATTTTCAATAAAGGTATCGTACTTATCTCCATTCTGTTTCTTTTCTATTTTCATTTTTGTTTACCTCTCACTATTTTCTCTTCTTGACACTTTATTTATACTTTCAAGAAGATGTTTTTTAAATAAATGCCAACTAGATATCAGGCATATTTTAGTTATTGTGTATAAAATATACCAAAACAGATAAATTTACTCCTAGCAAAGTACTTAGAATCTAGTGAAGGAAGGAATCTCCAACAGAAAATGTGTGTGTGTGTGTGTGTGTGTGTGTGTGTGTGTGTGTGTGTGTATATATATGTAATATGTAAAATGTATAGTATATAAGAATGATAAGGATTTGTCTAATTTATATGAAATGGTAAGAGGCATATTGTCATATTAAGTAATATTTGAGCAGAGACCTTAAGTAAGTGAAAAATGAGCTCTGGGGGTATCCACAAGAGGTACTGCAAAAAATAAAGGTCCTCAAACAAGCATGTGGCATTTGGAAGACCAGCAGGGGCCCAGTGCTAAAATGGAGTGAACATGATGAGGAAGAATGCTATAAAATAAGGTCAAAGAACTAAAGGAATCTAAGATGTACAGTACTTTATAGTCATGGTTTGGACTTTGGATTTCATTCTCAGTAATAGGAAATCAATAGAGTACACTGAGAAGAAAAGTAGCATAATATTTATTTTTCAAAATATCGTTAAGATCGCTATGTTGTGAATATACTAGGAGGGAGCAAGAGTGGGTATAAAGTAATTTTTTAGAATTGTATGGGACATTGGTAAGATATAATCTGAGTCAGTTCCTATGGAATTGAATATGGAGTGGAAAATTGAGAGGGGAATCAAGAGTAAAACAAAGGAAAACAGCAAGATGGCAACAGAGTAGGTGGATGTAGCAACTTCGAACTCTCAGAATCAAAGTGAATTACAACTTAATTTTAAAAACAATCATATGGAAAAACCAACTTTGAACTAAACTAAGGACTCTTCAACCAAGGAGCACTGAAGAAGCCTGAGAGTGGTAGGAAAAGCAGAAATGTGGAGAGGGCTGCCCAGCTCCCCAGAGCATACGGCAACCCTGAGAGACTTGTGTGGTGGGAAGAGAGTTTAGCGGAGAGGGAAGGGACCTGAGCCCCAGGGGAAAAAAAAAAAACAAAACAGCCTGCAGCCCCAGAGACTAGAAGAAGCATATGGACAGTATTTAGCTCCAAAACAAGTCAGGATACTATTTGTGAGAAAGAGATAATTTTCTCAGACCCAGGAATTTTCTTAAATGGATGGCGCAGAAAAACTCATTCACAACCACCTGCTCATGGCTCCAGGGAATGGGAAGAGAAGAGAGGACCGGAGCAGTGGGAAGAGAGTATAATCTAGAGGGCACAGGGAGCAACACTTTGAGGGACAGCCACCCTAACCCCTGGGCTGAGACAATCTCCAAATCTGAAGTGAATATTTCTTTTGGAAACAGCAATAAAAGCAAAGGGAAGCAGGACACCAGCCAAAGAAGCTCTCCTGTGGCACTCAGAGCAAAGTTGCTTAGAAGGAGGGAGCTTTCAGGACTATAATATGGAGTGTTAGGGTCTGACCTGCAGCACCCCCACCCAAACTGCTGAAAGCCTACTGGTAGGTGGGAGGTGGCAGGAAGTGGAAACGTGGTTCCGTCAGTGGGGGCAGAAGCTGGGCCAGGCTGGCCCGGCGTAAGTTCAGTCTAGCCAGGTGGGGGCAGTGGGACTGGCAAAAGCGGTCCGGCAGGGCTGCAACTGTGCCAGTAACCCCATCTGTGGAAGAATGGCAGGAGCCTGGGAAAAGGTGGAGATCCTCCACTAAGCAAAGGCGCAGGCATTCACCCTTTCCCATCCTTGAAGGCTTGTGGCCCTACGTGCAGCCTAACGCAAAAGCCGGCTCTGACTGTGGGGCAGGGTGAAAGCCCGAGGGCAGGATGAAAGCCAGGGAACAGTGCCACAGCTTGTGGCCCATGTGCTGTGTGCAAACCCAATGGTAGGGGAAGGGGTGAAGGCTGAGACCGGCTGAGGCTTGTAGAGCCGCCCGAGAACACATCCCTTCCAGTAGAGAGAGACAGAAACAGCAGTGACAGCCAGCAACACTCATACCCAAACACCCTACGCAGCAACAGAGCGGGTAGTGGGCCTGCAGACAGACGACACCTAGGAAACACAGAGGCAACACCCATTGAACTCCACAGGCCAAACCCTTCTTATACACAGACAAAATGGGCAAAGAAGTTCAAATCAAATTAATCTAGAAAAATCCTCAGAAAAGAAACTGAATATGTCAGATATAACCAAATTACTGGATGCAGAGTTTAAAATAATGATTGTTAGGATGTTCAAAGAGCTTAGAATGACAATAGATGGTCATTACAAACATCTGAATAAAGAGATAGAAAATATAAAAAAGGATATTGAAATAATAAAAAAGAATCAGTCAGAAATAACAAATACAATATCAGAATAGAAGACTGAAATAAAAGGAATTAAAAGTGGGATGGATAAAGCTGAGGATTGAATCAGCGAGTTAAAGGACAAGATAAACAAAGGCACTGAAGCAGAGCAGAAAAAAAGAGACTCAGAATGTCGGAGGAAACTCTTAGAGAGCTCTATGACAACATGTAGAGAAATAGCATCCACATCATAGGGGTTCCTGAAGAAGAGAAAGAACAAAGGAAAGAAACTTTGTTCAATCAAATCATAGCTAAAAACTTCCCTAAATTGAGCCAGGAAAACGTCTCCCATATTCAAGAAGCACAGAGAACTCCATTAAAAAAAAAAAAAAAAAAAAAAACAGAAAATAATCTACCATATCATAATTAAAATACCAAAGCTAAGTGATAGAGAAAAATATGTTATCACCTACAAAGGAGCCCCATAAGGATGACATCCGACTTCTCAACAGAAACACTACAACCAAGACTACTTTATACAGCAAGGCTATCGTTTAAAATTGGAAGAGAAATAAAAAGCTTCCCATAAAAAAAAAAAACAAAAAACCTCAAGGAATTCACTACAACCAAACCAATGCTACAAGAAATGCTAAGGGGCCTGTTGTAAACAGATCAAAGGGGGAAAAAGATAAAGCAAAAATAATAGTAATAATAATAATACAGCTTTAAAGAAAAAAATGGCAATAAACAACTACATATCAATAATAACCTTAAATGCAAAAGGAATAAAGTATCCAATCAAAAGACATAGGGTAGCTTCGTGGATAAGAAAACAGTACCCATACATATGCTGTCTACAAGAGACACACCTTAAAACAAAAGATGCACATAGACTGAAGGTAAAAGGATGGAAAAAATATTTCATGCAAATGGAAATGAAAAATAGCTGGGGTAGCGGTACTTATATTAAATAAAATGGACTTTAAAACAAAGGCTATATAGTAAGAGATAAAAAAGGACACTACATAATGATAAAGGGAACAATCCAACAGGAATATATAACCATTATAAATATCTACGCACCTAATATAGGAGCACCTAAATATATAAAGCAGACTTTGATGGATATAAAAAGCGAAATCAACAGCAATACTATAATAGTTGGGGATTTCAATACCCCACTAACATTACTAGATAGATTCTCAAGAAAGAAAATTACCAAAGAAACAGCAGCCTTAAAGGATACACTAGATCAACTCGATTTAATAGGTATCTTCAGAACCTTTCACCTTGAAGCAGCAACATATACATTCTCTTCAAGTGCTTATGGTACATTCTCTAGGATAGACCGCATATTAGGACACAAAAGAGGTCTCGACAAATTTAAGATTGAAATTATATCAAGCATTTTCTCTGATCACAATGGCATGAAACTAAAAATAAACCAAAACAGAAAAACTAAAAAATACTCAAAAACTTGGAAACAAAAGAGCATGTTATTAAATAACAAATGGGTTAACAATGAGATCAGAGGAGAAAATATTCCTAGAAACGAATAATAATGAGCATACATTAACTCAAAAATTTTTTTTTAATTTTTAATTTCTTTTTATTTATTCATTTTAGAGAGGAGTCACAGAGTGAGAGAGAGAGAGAGAGAGAGAGAGAGAGAGAGAGAAAGAGAGAAAGGGGGGAGGAGCTGGAAGCATCAACTCCCATATGTGCCTTGACCAGACCAGTGCAGGGTTTTGAATTGGCGACCTCAGTGTTCCCAGATCAATGCTTTATCCACTGCACCACCGCAGGTCTGGTGATCAACTCAAAATTTAGGGAACACAGCAAAAGCAGTACTGATAGGGAAGTTCATAGCATTACAGGCATACCTTAAGAAGCTAGAGGAAGCCTGACCAGGCAGTGGCGCAGTGGATCGAGCTTCAGGTTGAGATGCAGATGACCCAGGGTCGAGACCCTGAGGTCAACAGCTTGAGCGTGGGCCCATTTAGCTTGAGCAAAGCTCACCAGCTTGGACCCAAGGTCGCTGGCTTCAGCAAGGGGTGGCTCATCTGCTGAAAACCCGAAGTCAAGGCACATGTGAGAAAACAATCAATGAACAACTATGGTGTCGCAACAGCAACGAAATCTAATGATTGATGCTTCTCATCTCTCTCTGTTTCTGTCTGTCTCTATCTATCTCTCTCTCTCTGACTCTTTCTTGCTGTCCCAGTAAAAAAAAAAAAAAAAAAAGAAGAAGAAGCTCAAATAACCAACCTGACCCTGCAGGTAAAAGAACTAGAAAAACAACAGCAAATAAAACCCAGGACAAGTAGAAGGAAGGAAATAATAAAGATCAGAGCAGAAATAAATGACACAGAGGCTAAAGAAACAATACGGAGGATCTATGAAACCAGGAGCTGGTTCTTTGAAAAGGTAAACAAGATCGATGAACCTTTAACTAGACTCACCAAGAAAAAAAGAGAAAGGACTCAAATAAATAAAATTAGAAAGGAGAGTGGAATTATAAAACATTGATAAAAATAATCAAGGAAGATACAAACAAATTAAAGCATATATTGTGCTCATGGTTAGGAAGAATAAACATCATTAAAATGTCTATATTACCCAAAGCAATTTATAAATTCAATGCAATACCAATTAAAATACCAATGACATACTTCAAAGATATAGAACACATATTCCAAAAATTTATATGGAACCAAAAAAGAACACGAATAGCCTCAGCAATCTTGAAAAAATAAATAAATAAAGTGGGAGGTATCACATTTCCTGATATGAAGTTATACTACAAGGCCATTGTACTCAAAAAAGCCTGGTACTGGCATAGGAGCAGGCATATAGATCAATAGAACAGAACAGAGAACCCAGAAATAAACCCACACCTTTATGGACAACTGATATTTGACAAAGGAGGTAAGAGCATACAATAGAGTAAAGACAGCCTCTTTAACAAATGGTGTTGAGAAAATCGGACATTTATTTGCAAAAAAATGAAACTAGACCACCAACTTATACCATTCACAAAAATAAACTCAAAATAGATAGAAGACTTAAATGTAAGTTGTCAAACCATAAGCATCTTAGCAGAAAACATAGGCAGTAAGCTCTCTGACATCTCTCGCAACAATTTGTTTGCCTACATATCTCCGTGGGCAAGTGAAATTAAAGACAGGATAAACAAATGGGACTATATCAAACTAAAAAGTTTTTGCACAGCTAAAGACAATAAGAACAGAATAAAAAGACAAACTACACAATGGGAGAACATATCCGACAGTACGTCAGATAAGGGGTTAATAACCAAAATTTATAAAGAACTTGTAAAACTCAACATCAGAAAGACAAACAGTCCAATCAAAAAATGAGCAAAAGAAATGAATAGACACTTCTCCAAAGAGGACATACAGATGGCCAAGAGGCATATGAAAAAATGCTAAACATCACTAATTATTAGAGAAATGTAAATTAAAACCACAATGAGATATCACCTCACACTAGTCAGAATGGTGCTTATCAACAAAACAACACAGAGAAAGTGCTGGCAAGGATGTGGAGAAAAGGAAACCCTCCTGCACTGTTGGTAGAAATGCAGACTGGTGCAGCCACTGTGGAAAAGAGTATTGAGATTTCTCTAAAAAATTAAATTCAAACTGCCTTTTGACCCAGCTATCCCACTTTTAAGAATATACCCTAAGAACACCATAGCACTGTTCCAAAATGAGAAATGCACCCCCATGTTTATGGCAGCATTGTTCACAATAGAGAAGATCTGGAAGCAGCACAAGTGTCAGTCAGAGGACGAGTGGATTAAAAAGTTTTGGTACATATATACTATGGAATACTACTCAGCCATAAGAAATGATGACATCAGATCATTTACAACAACATAGATGACCTTGATAACATTATACTGAATGAAATAAGTAAGTCAGAAAAAACTATATGATTCCATACATAGATGGGACATAAAATGAGACTCAGAGACATGGACAAGAGTGTGCTGGTTACCAGGAGGAGGGGTGGGAGGAGTGGGAGGGGGTGGGAGGAGGGGTGGGGCACAACAAACCAGATAGAAGGTGACAGAAGACAATTTGACTTTAGGTGATGGGTATGCAACATAATCAAATGTTAAAATAACCTGGAGATATTTTCTCTGAACATATGTACCCTGATTTATCAATGTCACCACATTAAAATTATTTTAAAAAAAAGAATAAAACCAAGGATTTGGGCCAGAGATATTGATGAAATGAGTTGATATTTATTGAGACTTTTTCTTGAGTATCTCTTGGGAAATCAATCTGAAGGAGGAATACAATAAATATATGAATAAAGGATAAAATTATTATTAGTCTTGTTGTTTTCAACTCCACTAATAAAATTTAAATTAATTGAATTTGAATTTTGCAGTTTTAAGATCTAGTTCTTTGTTCTCAAGCAAGAAAGGCATATCTAAAAAAGAGAGCTAAGTACCAGAAAGTTTAAGAAAGTTGCACAAGTTCACACACCAGTTGAGAATGGAGAATTCCTGATCAAGGCAGTGTTTCTGCCACTGGGAAACAAGGTGGGTCCCTTTTTCTAATTTAAATCACATTTATATTCTGATATTGTGATTTGTAAAGAAAAATTATTTTGCCAAGTGAATTTAACAATGGAAAAGAGAAAATTTAAAACATCTTCATTAGACCAACTAATTATTAAGATGGAAAATGTCTTCAAGATTTTGCTATATATTTAATCAACATTCAATTCTAGCAAAATCCATGATGAGCTATGTGTTGTTCTGAGAATTACAAAAATTCATACATATAATCTTAGACTCATTTTTATTATTATCACACTATCATATTATTTCTGATATGCATAGGTGGTTTTAGCTGCCTTAAAAATATGTTAGAGAACAGATTTTTTTAAAATTGTTGAAAAAAAATACAAAAGTAAAACAAAGCAGGAGAGAAGATTTACAGAGTTGCTTATATATTACTGATGTAAATGTGTTCTTGCAGTGTCCCGAGAAAGGAATTTCAAAGGACACATGCATGGGAGAAGTTTAAGTTAGCGACAAGATTTATTATGGTGAAAGAAAATAAAATGCCTTCAGGGAGTAGAGAGAAAAATGTTTCTCCTATCAACTTCTTAGAAGTCCTTGATAATCCTCCCCATATTTTCTTTGGGGAAATAAGCGGGTTTGTCATTTGAACAATCTAACTACTTCCAAGTTTTTTCCCAGGCTTGTGCTGGGCCCTCCTTAGCCAATCCTCTTATGGATCTTCCAGCGTGCTGTGCCTTTATCCAAGATTTTCCCAAACTAGACTCTGCCCCATATGTCACCATTTTGGCTCCTACTGTGCATACCTCAAAGTTTTGCTGCATCATTTGGTTTCTATGGCGCATGAATTTAATTCCCCCTGAGTCATCTTGGTTTGTGCTGTGTATTTGCATAGGAAAGGAATTTTCCCTGCTGTTTTATTCCTCCTCCTCTATTATCCACCTCCCCCCCCCCACACACACACACATCTCCCCACCCGGGGTGATTGAAAAGCCTGTTCTACCTGCCTGCTTGGGGATTATGTTCCCTCAGTGGAGGACACAGCTGTCTCCTGGGGAGAGTTTAGATAACTGGTCCATGGTCACAGGACTAATGCTCTTTATAGGGCTAAAAAAAAAAAAAAAAAGATTCATTACTTCTTATAATTCTATGGATTGTCTGCATTATTCCACTCCTCGTATTATTAGCTGTGGTCACTTGTATGTCTGCATCTAGCTGGGAAATCAGCTGAGCACATTGCTTCTTCTCCTTGAGACCTCTCATTCTACAAAGTGTCTCATCTGCCAAGGCCGCTCAATATGCCCCCTCTCCATCCAGAGAACTGTCTTGGGATTTCTCATAACCTGGGCACTGACACCAAGATTTTTTTTTCCAGAGGACAAGCTACAATATACAAATGCTTATTGAGTTTCAGTGTCTTTGCTGGCTGACGTACATTGACTGAAGCAAATCTCATAGTCAAGATAAGAGAGTGTAGAAAGAAATAAACTAAGTGATCATTTGGATGCCACTAATGTAATGGCCTAGTACAGTTTTGAATATTGTGGATTTTATATGGTTTTAGCCTTGTAAGCTGGAGACACTCTCTAGAATGCCTACAGTTATTTTAGGAGATTTGTTCCCTTGTGAAATTATAAATGTACCCATAGAGATGCCCTCCTTCATCTTGGATAACTGTCCCCAGTGATCAGTAACTGATGAATAGAGTAGAGGTATAGCATAAATGAAGAAGGGGGTGACATGACAATTGATAAGCTCAAGTGCTTCACAAAAAGCATTAGTGAGAAATCACTTGACTAGAAAAATAGGTATGTCAGTGTTCTGCCCATATTCTTTTTTTTTTTTAAGATTCTTTTTATTACCTGACCAGGTGGTGGCACAGTGGATAGAGCATCAGACTGGGATGCTGAAGCCCCAGGTTCGAGACCCCGAGCTCGCCAGCTTGAGCGCGGGTCCATCTGGCTTGAGCAAAAGCTTGCCAGCTTGAACCCCAGGTCCCTGGCTCCAGCAAGGGGTTGCTCGGTCTGCTAAAGGCCTGCGGTCAAGGCACATGTGAGAAAGCAATCAATGAACATCTAAGGTGTCGCAACGGCAACAAAAAACTAATGATTGATGCTTCTCATCTCTCTCCGTTCCTTCCTGTCTGTCCCTATCTATCCCTCTCTTTGACTCTCTCTCTGTCCCTGTAAAAAAAATAAAAATAAATAAAATAAAAATAAAGTTGTTAAAATTAAAAAAAAAGATTCTTTTTATTTATTCATTTTAGAAAGGAGACACAGTGAGAGAGAGAGAGAGAGAGAGAGAGAGAGAAAGGGAGAAAGGGGGAGGAACTGGAAGCATCAACTCCCATATGTGCCTTGACCAGACCAGTGCAGGGTTTTGAAGTGGCGACCTCAGTGTTCCCATGTCGATGCTTTATCCACTGCGCCACCACAGGTCAGGCATGCCCATATTCTTACAGTAATTTTTTCCACATTCATTACATCAGCAAATGGCTTCTGATGACTTTTTCCACCATCATCAGCACCTGCATCTAATTTTCAGAGAGCTGTCCTCAGACAGCCACAACCATTGAAGCCTTTAATCTAGAACTGGAGCCCCCTCTGCTTGTCCACCTGTTTCTTTAACCCAAGAATGGGGGCACAAGTTGCCTAACCAGTGGCAGCACAATAAAAAAAAAAAGAGCATTGACCTGAAACACTAAAGTCCACAGGTCAAAACCCCAAGGCTTCAGGCACTAAGTGTGGGCTTGTCAGTGTGAGGTCATTGGCTTGATCAGGAGAATCATCCACACAGTCTCAAAGCTTACCAGCTTGAGCCCAGGGATCGCTGACATAAAAAGCCCAAGGTTGCCGGCTTGAGCAAGGGGACATTGGCTCAGTCTTGGTCCAGACAGGTATGAAAAACAATCAGTGAACTCAAGTGAAAGCAACCATGAGTTGATGCTCTCACCCTCTCTCTCTCTCTCTTCCTGTCTCTCTCTTACCCTCTTTCTCTCTCACACACAGAAAAAGAATGAGAGCACAGGGTTATAAATAGTCTCCAATGAAGAATATTGAGATATGAATAACATTTTCTCTAAAGCTCCACTATCAGATAAAGCCAACAAGCTTTGGTGAGACAGTGCTTGAGTTTCTCAGTTTCTTCCTCTCCTAATCACACTTCCCATCTCCCCAACCAATTTTAAGCCTCTAGGAATTTTTCCTAGCAAATAAACTTTTACATGAGTTTATGTACGAAGGTCTATTTATGGAGAATAAAATTTAAAACAACTAGTTACTGTAGAACATAATTTAGTCCCTGCTTTTTAATTTCTAAGCTCTAAATCAGGGGTCCCCAAACTACGGCCCGTGGGCCGCATCCAGCTCCCTGAGGCCATTTAACTGGCCCCCGCCACACTTCCTTCTGGAAGGGGCACCTCTTTCATTGGTGGTCAGTGAGAGGAGCACAGGATGCATCAGCACCCATAGTTCCCATTGAAATACTGGTCAGTTTGTTGATTTAAATTTACTTGTTCTTTATTTTAAATATTGTATTTGTTCCCGTTTTGTTTTATTACTTTAAAATAAGATATGTTCAGTTTGCATAGGGATTTGTTCATAGTTTTTTTATAGTCTGGCCCTCCAATGGTCTGAGGGACAGTGAACTGGTCCCCTGTGTAAAAAGTTTGGGGACCACTGCTATAAATATTACATGTGTAACAGTGAGAAAATAAACTAAATACTTTGCAATCTATTTAATAATTTCAAACTTCTTCAAAAAGTTTGCTGATTTGTTCTATCTCTACTTTAGGAATACTCCCTGGTTTTGGCATAACATATTCTTGATGTCACATTCTTTGGAGAGATTATTTAATCTCTCATTCTCAGTGTTATCATCTATGTTAAAATGAGGTAATGACACATTTGTTGCCAAATCATTTTTAGAACTAGCAAATGTTACTGGAAGCTTCTTCAGATTTTGCATGTGTTCAGTAAATGTAGGCTTTTGTTACCACAGTTGTTAATATTATTATTTTTTATATACTTTTTGAAACTCCCTTTCTTTTAGAAGATATGCAATTACGTTCCTCTTTTTATGACCTACAACTCGCCCTGCTATATATACATTTTCATGCAGCTATTAGTTTCTCTAAGTCTGTCATCCCTCTTGCTTTTTGGAGCAGAAATTTACTAGGTCTTATTTGTCCTTTCTCTTTGTAGTGACTGTCAACTCCCTCTTGAAAGATATAATTAATGCAGCTCTGTCCACAAGCCGAATCATTGAATTGTAAGAGCACTTGATTTATTGTCAGTAGACCCAGCTTGAAAATTTAGTCCTGTCACTTACTTCTTCTTTTCAATGCCTCTATTCTCTCATCTGTAAAACATAAAAATATCTACTCTCCCTCCTCCAGTTATTTTGTACGATTTGTGTCATTTAAGTCTATGTGGAAATGCTTTGAGAACTACAAATTACAATGCAGGGGAAGAAATTATTATTGTCTCCACACTCCTACTGTTTTTAAATATTTTTCACTCACAATTTTCCCCCTGGTATGTGAGAAAGGTGGAACGCTTATTTCTTAGGAACAAAAGAAAAAGAGAGAAAAATGCTACTTACACTAATTACTGAGAAACGTTTACTCTCACACCTTCTCTAGGTAATTCATGATTTTTTTTTCTTAATTAGAACTTTAAAAAGCTACTTCATTTATCTTCAATTAGATAACAGAGAAAAAGAAAATGAGAAAGATTGTTATATTGGGCAGGTTTCTCCAGTGAATCTGAAAGAACAGGAAGCACAGAGGTTGCCAGTTCGATCCTGTCAGGGCACATATAGAAACAGATTAATGTTCCTCCATTTCTCTCTCTCTCGCTTTCTCTCTTTCTCTCTCTCAATCCCTCCCTCCTCCTTCCTCTCTATCTAAAATCAATAAAGTAAACATTAAAATCTTTAGCTCTTTTAAAAAGTTAAAAAGTAACTTTAAAAAAATAATTAGATTTACATAAGATTCAGAAACTTAACATGTATTATTTCCATTAAAAAATAAACCCAAACTATGCACTCCTTAGATGCAAGGATGATCAAAAATATAATTTGCTTGGTTAATAAAAAAAAAGAAAGCATTGGTTAATTTATATCTTATACTGTTAAAGGATTTCTTTTAATTAAATACTGGAAATATACAAATGATTTGAAAATTGCTTTACTGGTCAGGGTAACATTCTTAATTATTCTAATTATTTAGCAGATAGATTCTTAAAACTCAGTGCCTTAGCCACTTGGTCTATCCCTGAAAAATGTAGTAAAATCAGCAGGAAGGATTACCTTTATGGAGTCATTCAAAAATGTATGTTAAGCTTTATCCATACTGTGGCTCTTCTGTATCACCAGACTTTAAGATAAGTCCTGCAGCAGATGATAATGCTGATAATGATGATAGCATGTCGTCTTTTAAATTGACCCAGAAAGAAATTTATATATAATTTCTCCTCACATTCCATTGATGAGAAATAGTCATTGGGCCCTACAAGGCTGACATAAGGGTTGGGAAATAGAGTCGTGTAGCTGTAAACCCAGGAAAGTCTTTAGGGAGGCAGTCGCTAGCCTATCTTCACAATATAGATAAACCACTTTGAAAAGGATGCTTATTCAAGTATAACAATAAGATGCATGTGCTTTTTTGGTACTGATTAAGCTATGATACAGATCTAAACTAGAAAGAAAAGTAAGAAAATAAGCAACTGTACTTGACACTTAACTCTAACAAGAATAACGGGAGCGTGATGGTTGGGTTTATTAGTCACACTTCTAGTGGCAGACTATTGAGTTTGTGACTAGAATACATAAGCTTGAGCAGGTCTTATGTGGTATCCTCTCCCTCTTCCTCTACCTTCCTCTCTCCCCTTCTCTTCCTCCTCTTTCTCTGAACAATAATAACATTTTAAGCCAACTTAAATCAGAATTATAAAAGATCAAAATTAGATGATTTTTGAAAAAAGATATTAAAACAAAAGTCAATGAACTCAGTTAAGATTTAGAATAAAGATTTAAAAATTCATATAAAGACATCCCTAAAGAAAATAAAAAACATAAGTGAAATAGAACAAATAATAAAATTATAGTCAATAATAATTTCCTGAAATTTAAATAAACAAAGAATAAGACAAAACTACAAATGAAAAAGTACTATTAGTTCCTTGTAAGTAAAAGAAAAAAGAATTTCAACACTAGGACATAATTTAGTGAAATAAATAGACATTAAAGTAAAAGAAGACCTTGAGCATATCCAAAATAGGGTATGAAATGTTTTTATTTATAATTAAAACTAAGACAGTATTAGAGTAACAAAGAAAAAGAACATATATGTTTCAATCAGAGAAATGATATGAACCTGACTGTATATGTAATATTAGAGAAAATTATACCTGTTTTATTTTTTGGAATGGGGAGAAAGATAAGGTTCTAAATGTAGTTATTATTGAAAGTGGGTAGTCTTATTATTTAGAGATACATACTGAAATATTCACAAATGAATCAATATAATATTGCCATAAACTTAAGCTTGCCTCCAACGCTGATGAAAAGTAAGTGATGTACAGATAAAAGAAGATTGGACATGGTTTGAAAATTATTGAAGCTGAGTAATATGTCCATGGGAATTCATTGCACTTTTTCTCTTGCAAATATTTTAGGATATTTTATATAAAATATTTTTTCTAATTTTTTTTTTTTTTTACAGGGACAGAGAGAGAGTCAGAGAGAGGGATAGATAGGGACAGACAGGAACTGAGAGAGGTGAGAAGCATCAATCATTAGTTTTTCGTTGCCGTTGTGACACCGTAGTTGTTCATTGATTGCTTTCTCACATGTGCCTTGACCGTGGGTCTTCAGCAGACCGAGCCACCCTTTGCTGGAGCCAGCGACCTTGGGTCCAAGCTGGCGAGCTTTCGCTGAAGCCAGATGGGCCCCACACTCAAGCTGGCGAGCACGGGGTTCGAACCTGGGTCTTCCGCATCCCAGTCCGACGTTCTATCTACTACGCCACAGCCTGGTCAGGCTAAAATGTTTTTTAAAACTAATTGTTTTTCTTTTCTACTTTAACATAAATGCTTTTCCCCTATGTTATACTTTGATTTATTTCTCCGAATATAGTAAACTTCCCCACATAATGAATTACCTTTATATATTTAATAATGTGGTGACGGTCATTCATTATTGCACTTAAGTTCTCAAAGATTTTAGCCACTACTACATAAATTAATATGCTTGAAAAATTATTATTTTCTTCAGGTTCAAATTATTTAAAATGGGTGAAAATGTTATTAAAATAGATCTGAATAGACAATCCCATTTCTCTTAGTGAGGAAAACATACATTATTTTTAATTGATTACACACTTTAATGATAAGAAACCAGAATTTATTTTTTGTCTACATCCCCATACTTTAATTACAGTTATTCATAATAATGGTAGATTCCCATACTCTAATTACAGTCATTCATAATAATGCATCACCTTTGCTCAAGCTATAAACATATACTCATCCTCAGGGTTCTGATCTCTACACTCTAATCAGTGATACTTCAAAATGCAAATCCCTCAGCTTCTTGCTGGAAACCCTTTTAAGGCTTCCAGTTTGCTTGCTGTAAAGACAGGGGTTTGTAACCTTCTCCATCCTGTTCAGACCTCTTCAGACTCCTCTTTTATACTTTGTAGTTTCAAGCTTTAAATCCAGGTTGATCTCCTTCTTTGGCAACTTGGGGCCCTCTGCATGGACTGCTCCTTCCAAATCTCCATTTAGTTCATTCTCACACATTGATCACAGCATTGTGTTGATATCACTTCTGAGAAAAATGATTTCTGAAATTTGTTTGGGAGCTTCCTTGGTTTATACACTTATACCATTCTGTGATTTTGGTTTAGAGCAAATATCAGTTTGTTACTATTTACAAATGTCTGTCACTTGGTGATAAACTCCATGAAGACAATAGCCATGATGGTTTTATAGTTTAATAGTTGCCTACTTTCTAAGAAAATGGTAATATTAGCCACATGCAGATTTTTTAAATTTAATTTAATTTTAAATTGAATTTATTCAGGTGACATTGGTTAATAAAATTACATCGGTTTCTGGTGTACCACTTCATGATATATCATCTGTACAGTACACCACTCATTCAGCATCCCAAATCAGGTCTCTTTCCATCACCATTTATCACCCCTTTACCTTCTTCTACTTACTCCCAACCTTTTCCCTCCTGTAATCACCCCACTGTTGTCTGTGTCTATGAGCATTTTTTTTCTTTGCTTACTTCCTTCACCATGAGAATACCAGATGTTTGTATTTAGTACTTTCATCAGATAGCAAATGTTTAAGATAAATCATTGATATTCCTGACCTATATTCTGCTTTCAAAGAGAGGATAAATGGTGATGGAAGGAAATTTGACTTGAGGTGGTAAACACAACATGCAATATACAGATAATGTATTATAAAATTGTACACCTAAAACCTCTATAATTTTATTAATCAAAGTCACCTCAATGAATTCAATTAAATTTATTTTGATTACTGCTTTTATGTAGTTCTTATAACTACTGACTGTTGCCCAACATTTCTCTTAGGAAACAGTGGCAAGTTAAGTAGAAATTACCAAATGACTGAGTTCACAAGAAAACTTCTGTAGTCTCATATGTCATACTGAAAATTCTGTCATTTGAACTAAATGGATCCCAAGACAGTCTAGAAACACAGTCTCAAAGACATTTCAAAATTTCAACCTGTAAACTCTACAACTGATTTTTTTAAAGGAATAATGTAAAAACACACATGGAAACAAACAAGAATAGCTTAAAAATAATGGTGAAATAAGATAAAGGCAAGCTATACTAAAAATCTTAGACTTTTTGGTTCTTTTTTATTTAAGACTTTATTCATTTTAGAGAGGAGAGAGAGAGAGAATGGGGAGGAGCAGGAAGCATCAACTCCCATATGTGCCTTGACCAGGCAAGCCCAGGGTTTCAAACCAGCGACCTCAGCATTCCAGGTTGATGTTTTATCCACTGCGCCACCACAGGTCAGGTAAAATGCTTGGGTCTTAACAACAGAGAGGAGATATGTATACAATGCTATTGATGTAATAGTTTCTACAACTTTATTGGCCTTAGGCTGAACGAGCATGTGATTATTCCAATAATATTATATAAAGAGGAAACCCTAATTAAAATTAGAATGTTTGGAAAAGTATGAAGGTCTATATGTCTTAATTTTATCAAGCCAAGATATTTTCATTGCATGCATGATAATATTTTCTACTAAATTTTAATGTGCTATTGAAATGCAATTTTATGCATCTACCTTTATTTATTTAATATTTAAGTTACCTGAGTAGTTTAACTTGACCAAGATAAACTTAATTACAATATATATATATATATATATATATATATATATATAAATGTTTAGTCAGAAATTGATTAAAATAGAACACAAAAATAATTTACTCTTAAAATGCTTATTGTTTAATATGCAAATTATCAAAATGTTGAATAAAAGCAGCAGAGATTAAAGAATATGCTCTTCAATTCTTGTGGATATAAAAAATACTCACCAATCTTATTTTATTCATTACATAATTTTTCCCTAATTAAAACATTAATACACTTGTAAGTAGATATTGTACCAACATATTACTGAGTTTGTTATGTCTAAATGACCTGTATAGTATTTAATAACAGGGATGATTATTTCTAGAATAAGTAAAGTGCATGAGACCAAAGAAGCTTTGAGAAGGTTCATAAGCTAAATTAATTAAAAATATTCTGAGAAATGTTGAGAACATAAAGGATCACTAAGAAAAACTTAGTCCCTTTTTTTCCCCTATTTTTCTAAAGTGAGAAGCAGGGAGGCAGAGAGACAGACTCTGGCAGGCTCCTGACCGAGATTCACATGGCATGCTCACTAGGGACAATGATCTGCCTATCTGAGCAGTTGCTCCATTATAACTGGAGCCATTCTAGCACCTGAGGCAGAGGTCATGTAACCATCCTCAGTGCCCGTGCCAACTTTGTTTCAATGGAGCCTTGGCTGTTTGAGGGAAAGAGAGAGAGAGGAAGGAGGCAGGGAAAGGTGGAGAAGCACACCGGCGCTTCTCTGTGTGCCCTGGCCCGGAATCAAACAGGAGACTTCCACATGCCGGGCTGACTCTCTACCACTGAGCCAGCCAGCCAGGGCGAAAACCTTTGGATTTTTAGAGTTGAAAGAATGTATCCCTAATGGTAGATCTAAAAAACACTTAGTATTATATAGCTGTTCAAGAAACTACTTTCCTAACATTAAACTTTATTTTTATTTAAGACTTTATTATTGCCTGACCAGGCGGTGGTGCAGTGGATAGAGCGTCGGACTGGGATGCAGAAGACCCAGGTTCGAGACCCCGAACTCGCCAGCTTGAGCGCAGGCCCATCTGGCTTGAGAATAAAGCTTGTCAGCTTGGACTCAAGGTCGCTGGCTCCAGCAAGGGGTTGCTTGGTCTGCTGAAGGCCCGCTGTCAACTACATGTGAGAAAGCAATCAATGAACAACTATGGTGTCGAAAGGGCAATGAAAAACTAATGATTGATGCTTCTTACCTCTCTTTGTTTCTGTCTGTCTATTCCTCTCTCTGACTCTCTCTCTCTGTTCCTGTAAAAAAAAAAAAAGTCTTTATTATTTAAGACTGCATATAATTTTTTGAAAAATTTTGATGCATTCCACAAAACATAATTCAAATAAAATTAATGTTTTCTACTTAGTTTTGGAATCTATTGTAAAAACTTTAAAATTTTTTACCTCTACTACAGCAAGTTAAAAATACAATACATCCTTATGTTTTATTTAGCACTTATGTCATTTAAAATTAAATTAGAATATTCTTCTAGAAAGTAAGGTAAAGAAAGACAAGTATTATCATCACTCTACTATATATTGTAATAATCCATTTTTACGTAGGCTATTATTGCTTCACCCTAGATTCCATATCTTGAAATAGCATCTTCTGCAGGCTTTAATAATACACATTTAATTTATTCAATGATATCTGCCTCTCACAAATATATGACTATATTTATCTGAAGGCATAATTATATAGATTTAAAAATTTTGCATCATATTCAATAATAATGATTAATTATTTTTATATCACATTAATTTACAAGTAAACATTTATTTCCTTGATTGTTTCATTTTAGGCTTTGTTAAGTTATGGTTATAATTAGCTACATATTAAAGTGTGCTATACTTCAGCAAGTAAGACCAACATTGACAGGCCTGGCATAAACAAATTACTAAAATTTTATAAAATGTTTGAAAAATACATCATTGAATTTTAATTTTGGAAGTCACATTGTTCATTGTTTAGCATACCTAAAAATATCTCTAATTAATGTTGCTATGATAAAGCTTCTTTCTTTGTAAAGCAATTTTACTATTATTATCATAAAACAGCATGTGAACAATCTCACCAGTCAAGGGAATTGAAAAAGAATTATGAAATAGCTTAAGAGACTTTCTGAAAAGTACAAAATAAGTTAGAGATATTCTTTAATAAAATTATATATATTATATATACATATATGTATATATCATTTATACTTTATAAAACATACATATAAAATTATATATATCATATTATACACATATGTACAATTATATATTTGAAGAAAATAATATATATTCATAAAAAATTAACACTAAATTTAAATTTAAAATTTTATTACTTTAAAATGTTTATATATGTAGTTAAAATTCCACTATGAAAAATATTTAGTACAATAATATTTTATATAAACAAAAGATATTTAATGTATTTATTTACCTTGAAAAAAAATTACTAGCTTTTCCAACAATATGTGGTAACAAATCCTCTATAAACAAATGCAAACTTATCTTTTAGTATTCATAATTATTCATCAATTAAACTATTCTTAAATATTCTGAGCTAAGTATTTGTTTTAGCCCCTCCAGATTCACACCACACATTTTTAAACATAGTATCCTGGCTCATTAAGCTTGTCTGTATGGACTACAGTCTTGCTCTGCTTCATTTGGACTCAGTAGGTTGATACCAAAGAGATATCAAGGAGAGTCTAATGGAAGGGCAGAGTGTTTCTGTTCTCCACTCCATGAGCTTGCGTCTTTGTAGCTTGTGTCTCTTTACTGTTTTACCCACCACCACTCAAAGGAGACTTCCTTATATAACTTGGTCTATGTTGGGTTTTTTGAACCTAGGAGTGACGGCAGCCCATTTATTGAACAACCACATGTCTCTTTGTAGTAAGTGCTCTGTAAATAAAATTGATTAAATAATCCCAATTTTTAGTTTCTACTGTACATTCAATATAACTCTTGGTATAAAAAAAGTTTTCTTTTGTTTATTTAGTATGTATTTATTATTTATTAATTCATTCATTGTTTATTTTAAATTTTATTTAATTTTTTTATTTTATTCATTTTAGAGAGGAGACACAGAGTGTGTGTGTGAGAGAGACAGAGAGAGAGAGAGAGAGAGAGAGAGAGAGAAGGGGGGGAAGAGCTGGAAGCATCAACTCCCATATGTGCTTTGACCAGACTAGTGCAGGGTTTTGAACTGGTGACCTCAGTGTTCCCAGGTCGACACTTTATCCACTGAGCCACCACAGGTCAGGCCTATTTTAAATTTTAGATGAATCAAAGACTCTCAGTATTTTTCTTGCATCTTTAAATAAAACTTATTCTCAAGGTCTCAAATCACACTAGTCATCTCAATCATTCAAAATTCCAGTCTGAAAAAGGAAACCAGAGTAAGATCCTAGAACTTGTGAATTGAAAAAGCAATAAAATATTCTGTGACAACAATCTTGCTGTGTGAGGACAGAGTATGTATTTTGTATATAAACTTAATAGAGAAATGTAAAATGTCTTCCCTCATTATCCACTGTTCAGATGTTTGTGACTGAAAGTGTTTTTGAAATGTAATCATTCTAGCCATAATTTTCTAGTAATTAAATAATTGGAGTAACCAACAGAGATTGTTAAAATAGATTTTTGTGTTTATACTCTGTGTACTAAATAATTATAGCATATACAAAGAAAATCTTCTTTTAAACCATTAATAAAAACATTATAGTTCCAGCTCATTATTCTTTCAAAATTATTGTTATATAATTATTTTAAAGGCAATTATATAATACTTTCTGGGTTAAGAATTAAAACATTTAAAAATATTTAAATATTAAATGACTCAAAAATATTTTAAAATTTGAATATAGCCTGACCAGGCGGTGACACAGTGGATAGAGCATCAGACTGGGGTGCAGAAGACCCAGGTTCGAGACCCCGAGCTTGCTAGCTTGAGCATGGGCCCTTTGACTTGAGCAAAAGCTCGCCAGCTTGGACCCAAGGTTACTGGCTCCAACAAAGGGTTGCTCAGTCTGCTGAAGGTCCACAGTCAAGGCACATATAAGAAAGCAATCAATGAACACCTAAGGTGTCACAACGAAAAACTGATGATTGATGCTTCTTATGTCTCTCCATTTCTGTCTGTCTGTACCTATCTATCCCTCTCTCTGACTTCTCTGTCCCTGGAAGAAAAACATTTTGAATATAAAGTCTAGGTTTGCTATTTATTAATCATTATTAAATATTTATCTAAGTTATTTTCCTCTTTTTCTTAAATTAAATTTATGGGGTAACATTGGTTAGTGGGATCATATAGGTTTCCAGTGTGCAGTTCTATGATTCATGATCTGTATATTGTACTACATACCCACAACCCAAAGTCAAAGCATTCCTTTTTACCATATATTTGGCCCTATACTCACCACTACCCCCCACCCTTTTCTTCTGGTAACCACCATATTATTACCTGTGTCTACGAGTTTCAGTTTTATATTTCACACATGAGTGAAATCATATAGTTCTTATATTTTTTCTGACTAATTTATTTTGCTTAGTATAATATTCTCAAGGTCCATCCATGTCACAAATGTCATATTATTTATGGCTGAATTGTATTCCATAGTATATATGTACACATTTTTTAAAATTTATTCACTTATTGATTTAGAAGGGGAAAAAGAGAAATAGAGAGACATTAATCTGTTTTTGTATGTGTCCTAATCAGGGATCAAACTGGTAACTGTTGCACATTGGGACAATGTTCTAATTAACCAAACTAGTGGGTCAGGGAAAGTACCACATCTACTTTATCCAATCCTCTATCAAAAGACATTTTGTTTTTCTCCATGTCTTGGCCACCATGAATAAGCTGCAATGAAAATAAAAGTTCCTATATGTTGTGCATAGATAATTTTGAGTTTTTCAGGTAGATACCCAGAGGAGAAATTGCTGGGTTATATCAAAACTCTATTCTTATTTTCTTGAGAATCCACTAGTATAGAAAACATTCTATACTGGCTGTACCAGTCTACAATGCACCATCAGTGAATGAGGGTTCCCTTTTCTCCACCTCCTCTCCAACACCTGTTATTACTTGTCTTGTTGACAATGGCCCTTAAACTGTTTGGGCAGTGGTATCTCCTAGCTTTGATTTGCATTTCCTTAATAGCTAGTGAATTCTTATTGAGGTTTGCCTTGCTCTAAATGGTACCTTTATTATTCAACTGTCCTTTTGGGGTTTCTCCATCTTTCTGGATAGAATTATCAAAGATGTTAATCACTAATTAATCAATCAATTTCTCTCCCTTTTTCTTTCTTTCTATTTATATCTTGTATAGTATGAATTTAAATTACTTGTCATAAACAATTCCTCAAATCAGCAATGAGATGCAAAGGTATAAAAACAGTTAAATTATCAGAAAATGGGTTACTGTATTCCATTTTTCTTCATCTACTCACTGGGAAAGAAATCAGGAGGAAGAAAGGCAGCTGCAAAGGAGAGAATAGAACACATAAAGCTTATGCTGTATTCATAACTTTAACAACAAAATAAGACAGTATATGAAGAACAAGGTTTTTATTCTTTTGTTAAATATGAAATAAAACTTTTAAATAAAATTAGTTAATGGTCTATACCAGTGGTTCCAGAAGTGTGTTCCCTAGAAGATTTCCAGGTGCACCCTTTCGTATTCCAGATAAATACGTGCCTTTTGAAGACAAAAAAAAAACCAACAGGGTTTTTGGAGTTTAGATTTTTGGGGGATAGAGGTGTGGGAAATTGGCTGTAAACTAACAGTCTGCCCAACCCCCCACCTCACTTACCTGATTAGGTTGCAAAAGGCTGCTAAACTGTGGTGCTGGGTTGTTTACACTACCCCCCCCCCATATTACCTGGAAAGAGTGGAGGCAAGTTCCTTTTATCCTTTGTTTGGTGTAAAGTTAAGATGATATGTGTGGTGGGGTTTTCTGCCCTCAACACAATTAATAGTAAAAAGAGAGGAATCCTTCAATGTATTGATGAGGAAATAAGAGTTTGCCTTTCAAACATATGCTCAAACATTGAAGAAAACTCTAGAAGACATCAGGCTTATGTTTCTCATACACACAGGAATGAAAAAACAAAACATTCGTGCCAGGAACTGCTGAATTTACTAAATCTTACTAAGAATGTATCTATATACAGTGTGTCCTTAAAGTCATGGTGCACTTTTGACCGATCACAGGAAAGCAGCAAAAGAGGATAAAAATGTGAAATCTGTACCAAATAAAAGGAAAACTCTCCCAGTTTCATACCTATTCAGTGCATTTCAACGTGGGCTCCATATGTTGCCATACACACATCCAAACAATAGTGAAGTTCTTGTTACACATGGGTAAGGACATCTGGTGTAACAGAGTGAATAAAATCTGTGATTCTCTGTTTTCAATGATTAATGTTGATACATTCAATGTACACATGTTGCTTCATATAACCCCAAAATTAAAAGTCTAAGGGCATCAGATCCAGGGATCGTGGTGGCCATGGCTTGACAGAACCCTATCCTATCCACCGCCAGGGGAATGTTCTATCCAGAAACTCACGAACAATGATGGCATAGTATGGAGGTGCATCGTTCTGTTGAAAGATGACACCTTCTAGAAATTGTGGCACTGCATACAATTCCAACATGTCAAGATAGGTGTTTGCCATCACAGACTGTTCTATGAAAAATAATGGGCCTATCACCTTATCATGTATCAGGCCACACCACATGTTCACTTTAGGGTTGTTACGTTTGTACTCAATATAGGCATGAGGATGTTCAGCAGCAGCCCATATTTGGACGTTATGGTGATGAACATGTCCACAGATATGAAAGGTCGCCCCATTGCTAAACACAATCTTCTGCAAAAATCTTGCATCATTGTTGATCTCATGAAGCATATCTGTAGCAAATGCGCATTGTGTGGGTCTATCCACTGGTTTGATAGCGTCCATAACAGCCGCACTTTTTACCCTGAAAACAGAGATGTTTCTTTAACACCTTATGAACTGTATGTAGTCTTGCTTAGGTGTAATTGTCGAGCACACGCATGCACAGATTTTTTAGGGCTCCTTAGGTAGCTATCCCGTATAGTCTCTACAGACTCATCACTGACTGATGGCCTACCAGAACGGGGTTTCTCCACCCAACTGTCGGTTTCCTTCAACTGCTTATCCCACCAAGTAATGTTATTCCTATGTGGTGGCGCTTCATTATAAATACGCAGATATTATTGTTGCACTTTGGTCAGATTCGAATTTAGCGAGCCATAGAACACACTGAACTTTCCTCTCTACCGTCCACATCTCAACTGGCATGGCCGTGGGCTGCTCCACTGTATACATGATGTTATGTCATCATCTGCGCATGTGCACATGCTGCCACATCATCCTACAGAAACTAGGAGGGTTTTCCTTTTATTTGGTGCAGATTTCACATTTTCATCGTCTTTTGTTGCTTTCCTGTGACCGGTCAAAAGTGCACCATGACTCTACGGACACACTGTATATAAAAAGATAACTTTTTGTCGTTTTTTTATTTTTAAACCCTTTTTTCTTACTAATTGTAAAAAGCATAACTCAAAAGATGTAATATAAAAATGTTTATTAATGTCAGAATAAATTTAATTTTGTCATATTTATTTTGTTTAATTACCATAAAAGCACGCTTGGACTTTTTTTCTTTAATATTTGACTTAATTATTATATTTCTCAGAAATTTGTATATAGTGTGCCTACAAATTATTTATAGAATTTTAAATGTTCCCCGGCTTCAAAAAGTTTGAGAACCACTTGTCTAGACTCTTCTTAGTTTAATAATTACCCTTAATGTTAATGAAGAATGTTACCTAAATAATAATTCTTCTGCATTATTTTTGCACTCTAAGAATAGTTCTGCTGCTTGGCTAGTTTACTCAAATCATGCCAGTGTATTTTTTCTGCCAGAATGCAGAAATAATATCAAAAGAAGTAAAACACTTAACTACTTAACTTTATTAATTACTTAAGAATCATTGGGTATATTAGAAAAATATTTTTTGAAATTAGCCTTATTCTTACATAAGGAATATATCTGTTTTATATTGCAAGAAATTATTAGTATATTTTTAAATAAAATGTTTCTGTAAGGTAAATAATATGGTCCTCAAAAAGTAGTAAAGATATTCTTTCTAAAATCCAGCCAGAGTTTAAATGTTATCTCTACTACTCAATACCTGTGTTAAACCAGGTATATATTTATTAACATTTTGGACTATAATATAGAGAAAATAATTGCTATATTGTTGGATTACTGATTGATGTATGTGAATCTATTAGTAGTTTTCAATAAATAATGGCTATGATTACTTCTATCTTCATCAGACTAAGTATTATGCATATAATAAACTGTTTTTATAAATAGTACACATAAATTAACCAATACCAATGCTTCCCATTTAAGTAAGTTGGTATATTACACACAAAGCTCTATAGAGAAAAAGGTAGAGCTTTGAGAATTTTTAGAGAATACCACAATTGTTATATAAAAATTTACATATAAACTTATTTTATGGTTTATTACATGTTTGCACAGAAATATATGTAATTAGAAAATTTTGTATAGTTTTAAACTTTGTAATCTTTGGCCTTGTTACTCACTTGATGCTCTTCCCTCATTATTAGTTTACTCTAATCAGGTAACTACTGATCAGCCTCCATACAAATGTTCATTTGTTGCTGAGAAGTCAAGCAATCTAGAGATGTCCATTGAATTGGCAAAATGTGGTCTATGATGATTTCCAGATAAACAGATATGGGTAAAGCGAAAAGCTGGATTGAAGTTGCTTAAAAGGGCATGAACAACGATATTAATATTTTTTATAAAAATAAATAATCTACGTTCAAAATGACAAAGGAATAAAACAGATGATTAAGGCAGTTCTAGATTTAAAGAGATGTAAGAGACATACAGCACATGCAATTGTGAACATTAATTCTGAGTGGAATGACCTATAAAAGTTGTTTTGAGTTAAAGGGGGAACAGGAACACAATATTACATTTTAGAAAGTAGTTAATTTCATTATTGTTGGGTGTGGTAATGGCATTGTCATGAGACAAGGAAAGCTACATATGTTTACAAAGTGCTTATAGAAATATATAAGGTAAACTGATATAAACAGATTTTCTTGAAAATATGTACTTCAAAATCTGGAATAAATGAAGCAATCAATGTTTTAAAATCTTCATAATAGTTGAACTAAAAATAATTTCTTCTTTTATGTTATTTTTAAAAATTTAATCACATTTAGTGTGAAATCATTTTTTAAAGTAACTTTGCTATTTTCAGCACAAGGCTGGAATACAGATCATGACAACGCTCCATTTGAAAAGTACTAAAAACTGTGTAAAATCAAAACAGAAAACCAACTTTGTGATTGTACCCAAGAGCTGGTAAGAAAGCAAAAAATTCTAGGACCAAACATTATTTTAAGGCAAGAAAGAAAAGACATAAATGGCTTTTTACCAGAACCAGCTTCTTGCTCTGGGGGCGATTTCTTTGTTTTTTATATATTCAGGGGACTGTTTCAAGGTGGTCTGCCTCTTAGTGAAATATCTAGACGTTTGAAACTTCAAATGACTATCACTTCAGTGTAAGTGCACTAACTAAAAGGCCTTTCTCTTTCATTCCATGCTAGATTAAAAGAAAAAAAAGTCGGCCTCAAAATGAAAAGCAACATAGAACGAAAAAATATCCCATGAAAATAAATAATGATACGCTAAATTTAACAATTATTAATTCTGAATTCACTTGATCTGGTTTGTTAAAAACTAAAGTAAACACAAATCACTCTGAAGGAATTCTACATGCTCAAAAGTTGGGTAAAGTTCCATGGAAAATGATTTCATAGTTACAAGTCATAAAATATGCAAAGATATAGGAAAAGTGAGAAAAAGTAGAAACAATTGATCAAGTAGAAAACTAAAGTTGAATTTTTAAAAATATGCATAAATAAATTATGTATTCTTAGTATATATAAAGAAACAAAAAGGGTAATTAAATTACAGGTAAATAAAGTATTACAGAAAACTCTCACACTACTTGTATTACAGGAGACTCTCACACTACTTGCCAGAAGGACCATACCTCCCAGTATTCAGTCTTTGTGTATTATCTCCCAGATTGACTCTGGACTTGGCAATTTTTGCTGCTTTGACCAATAAAAGACTTGTGAGTGCATGCAGGTGTATATACAGTAAGCACTTGTACCCTGTAGTATGCTTTCTAGGAATAGTTCCCTTTAAAAATCAGCCTCCAACCAAGCCAGGTGGTGGCACAGTGTATAGAGCTCCAGACTACGATGCAGAGGAACCAGTTTTGAAACCCCAGGGTCACTGGCTTGAATGTAGGCTCATCCGGCTTGAGCTCTGGGTCACTGGCTTGAGTGTGGGATCATAGACATAATCCCATGGTCACTGGCTTGAACCCAAGGTCTCTGGCTTGAGCAAGGGGCCACTGGCTCAGCTGCAGCTTTCCCCTTACCTCCCCCTTCTTCCCATTAAGGCACATTAGAGAAAGCAGTCAATGAACAGGTATGGTGCTGCAATAAAGAATTGATTCTTGTCATTTCTCTTTCTTCCTGTCTGTCCCTATCTGTCCCTTCTTTTATCTCTCTCTCTCTGAATCTGTCTCTCTCCCTAAAACAAACAAAAAGAAATCAGCCTCCATGCTACAAAAGGCTTAGGAAATACAACTGAATTATGAAAGAAAACAGAGAAGTTATCATGGATGTTCCAGCATTAGCCAAGTCTCTACCTGTGTGTAACCATGTAGATGATCTCCACTATATGGCATGTGTCAAACCATAGAATCACAGAATTTAATAAATCAATATTATTTTAAACCACTGCTATGCTAACTTTGTAAGAAGTCATATATAAAATATTTGCAGTTTTGTGAGTCATATACTCTTTGTTCCAACTACTCAATTCTCTCCTACAACACACAACAGTAATAAGCAATATATAAACAAATGAACATGGCTGTGCTTCAATAAAAATTCATTAACAGACACAGGAATTTTAATTTGATATAATTTTCACATGTCACAAAATATACAATTCCACCATTTCAAAAATATAAACATCTTTCTTGGCTCACAAGTGGACCAAACCAGGTGTTGCACTTAATTTGATTCCTGTTAAAAGTGACTAAATTTTACATCAGTTCTTTACATATCAGTAGATAACCAAAACAATAGTTTCTGCATTTGGGACATACTTTTCTTGTTATATCTCAGGCCATTAGTTTTTTTATTCTAATGTCACTTTTTTGAGGCCTTTTTCTCATTTCTATAGAGTTCATAATTTTGTCTTCCAAAAGTGAAAACTAAATTTGGTTAAATATTATTTTTTGAGTAATGGAAAAAAGACAAATAAAATTCTTTTACCTAGTATTTGTAAGTTAAAATTTCATGTTTGTGTAGAGCATTTTATGTAAAAGAGAGCCTGCTAGGTTTATAAAGCAAAGCATGATCTTGTACACAAGTACAAAAATAAATAGTTAAACATTTTGTGAAAGCTATCTGAATCTATATATTACTCATTTGGGTTCAATTCTCACTCTTGGGAAGAATGTGTTTTTAGCTTAGTTGCAGAATTATAGACTAAGAATCAGATAAATACTATGTCACACTCTTGGTGGTAGCCATCAAAATACAACCTTTTTTCTCTGAGCTTAGGATTTGAACAGGTCATTTCTTAGAAATAGCCAATTACATACATTTTTTAGTATGTAATTAAACAGTAATTAAATATTTGTGTTTGAATTACATAGTTCTTATTTTAATAACTGATATGAAGTGGTTTTTTTTTTTCCTTTTGATATAGCAATTGAATAAAATATATCTGGGATTGGTTTGTTGAGAAGACTTTTCAAAATCTTGTGTCAGTCAGATCTTAAATAGCAGAGCTTCTTTTGTTTCTGGTGTCTTTCCTATAGTAGGATCTACATAATAATGAACCCCTACTCAAGTGTCTTCAGTTTTAAGTTATTTTCATCTGTTAATACAATGAATACAGTTTATAGATTGATCTCTAGAGTTTTCCTTACATTTTTTCATTGAGTTTAAATGTGGCTCCTTAGCTTAAACTGTAAGAAGATTGCTTCAGTTGAAGGAAATTCATATATATATATATATATATATATATATATATATATATATATTAAATATATATTAAAGTGTTTCTTTAATCAATTGTAATATAAAGACTTGTTAGCAAGTGTAAAAGAGAGGTCAAAGTTATTTATGTTGCTATTTTTAAGTTTTCTATTAAACACAAGTTTAGGGTTATGTCAATAAAACATGTACATTTATTATTTCTATGTATTTCTTTACAGTGTTTTACAGTTTTTTATGGAACTAGCATAAATAATTATATTTGGTTATACCAGTGAGTGACTATGCTTTTATACAAGTGCTAAGTGAAATAAGATTACTGATGAGAAGTCAGATATAGATTGTACTGTAGTTGCTTTATACATCTTAAGCAGAAAATAGTTTATTGGAGTTATAAATAGGTTTGCCTTGACCATGCCCAAATTTTAGGAAGAAGCAGCAAAGGAAAGTCAAAGTTGTCAGAATATAACAAAACAACCCACCAATTATACAATAAGGTATGTGCTAAAAGTTCATTAAACCTGTCTCTATTGCCCAATGCCCTTCAGTATGCTTAGGTAAAATTAAATTCTTCTACTACCTTAGATGTCAGAAAACAACACTCCTGAGAAATTTTGTCTTGGCTAATGAAGAAGTTAGCTTCATGATAATCACCCTTGGGTTATAACTCAAGACAAGGAGACAATAAAATCACTAGCAATTACTGTTAACTGATTCAACATGGGCAGAATCTAGGAAAAGGTAGTTCTTTCCATTAACTTAAATTCCATTTTTTAATTCTTCAATCTTCAAATTAGAGTGAGTATATTGGATTGGCCCATATATATAGTCCAACTTTTCCCCTGATTCCTAATGCATAGAAATTGTCTTCCCAGAGTTTTCTTCTCAGAGGGTAACTTTTCTTCTTATTGGTACCAAACCTTATTGTTCTTAAATCCAATCTTTTACCTCCCTTACAGGTCCTCAGACATTTTCAATCCTTTATTATCCCCCATTCTCCTGCCTTAGTCTTTATGCGTTTCTTCAGTCTTACTAATACCAGTCACTTCATTCTATCCAGGTTCACAGTTTCAAAACAGCAGTAAACCAGTGACTAAAAGAGAAGGGAAAGATATTTTATAAATTTCCTAATACCAAGTAACTCTAACACAATCCAAATTTTACATATTCGAGACTGATTATATCTTAGCAAATTTTTTTATGAAAGACATTTCTATTATTTCATTTGCTTTGAACTGTGACACCAAAAGTTATTCCCAATATGTTATATATATAATATTTGGCCAACCTTGGGCCCTAAATGAGGGAACAACATGTTATGTCTTGTAATTAATTATATAAAGAGTGAAAGTACAAAAAATATCAGCCTTTAGAATAAATTCATTTTTTTTTTTTACTTCAGGATTCAAAAGAATCATTTAGTTGATTTGAAATGGACATTTTGTGCAGGCATACTTGCATATAGGATTTTCAGAACTTATTAGTTGATAAACTATTTTTAATAAAAAACTTTATGCTGTTATTTCTATATAGTCAACTTTAGCTGACTAAGAAAACTTTCACTTAGTTAATAACTCTGATTTTAGTTTTATATTTTTTAAAAATTCCTAATTTTTACAAAATTAGGAATATTTTATTTTCTTCCCATACCTCCTATCTAAAATGTAAAATGTCAAATATTAATATAAGTATTCTTTATCAATATTTCTATTCTATTCACTTTAATTCTTTTCTCTTATATACTATATAACTAAAATTTTGCAAATTACAAGTTATAGTTATACAATCTTACATGTCATTTAAAATGTATAAATGATAAAGAACATGTCAACAAAAATACTCCTTAAAAATTCAATTCTACATCCACACAAAAAAACAACCATTATTATCAAATAAGACCTTAAGTTTTATTTAACTAATTTTTACCTACATTACATATTAAGCATTAACAGAGCAAATAATCTGAAATACAAAATATTGGTACTAAACCAAAATATACATTTAAATGATATTCATTATCACTGAATTCCCCATTAGCCATTCATATCCCATTGGACATTGTAATAATAAGAAAATATTATTTAAAATTTTCAGATCAATGTTTTCATTCTCCAAATGCTTTTATTCAATTAATATTGGTATATAAATTAGATTTATTGACATTTTGAGTATTTAGTCATGTTTCTCTATAAATTGTACCTAAAACTTATGTTTTATTGCTTGTTTTTAATAGGTTATATTTAAATTGGCATACTATATAACACTTATGATGGGAAACAAAAGACATTTTAAAGTAGGTTAATGGTACTTTAAACAACATATTGACTTTACACATAAAACAAAATGGAAAGTCAATGCATAAATATCAACTTAATGTAAATTTATCTCTAGATAATGGAAGTTCTCATTTTAGATATTTAGTATTTTACATGGAGCAAATTAGAGCATGTGATCTTAAATAGCACTCAAATAATATAAACGATTAAGAACAAGTAAGCAAAATTTTTCTTGTATAAATCAATTATTTCATGGACAAGGACTATTAGTGAATGATAGCTTTTAAACAGAAACCTGAAAAAAATTTAAGTTTCTAGCCAAGTAGAAATTTGGTGAGAAAAATTATAAGAAGTGGGACCACAAAATGAAATATCTGGGAGTTATTTACAGAATAGCTAGAAGACCATGATGCCTGTATGGAGTCAACAAAGGACAATGAAACAGGCTGAGGTCAAAGCAGTAGTGAGGCCACATCATAACACACACACAAATTTGACTTTTAATATGAAAATAAAAGAAAACTCTTGTGGCATTCTTAGAAAGATGTAACATGTTTGGTCTTAATTTTAACAAGAGAATTCTTGAAGATGAATTAAAAGAAGACAAGAGCTGAATCAAAAGACCTTTTTTGGAGGTTGTTGCATTAATCACAGAGAAATGTACAGAGGCATAGACAGGTGGTAGAAATAGAGGTAGTTAGAAGTGATGAATTACAAATATATTTTCAAGGTTGAACCAAATATGTTTTTAGACAGGTCAAATGACACTGAGAATTTGTTTTGTTTGTTTCCAAAAACAATAGGATGGGGGAAATGAGAAGAAATTTAGTTTGCAAGCAGACTGTCAGGTTCTTGAATAAAAGAAAGAATATTAAATCTTCATATTTTCTCCACAGTTGACTGTGCTAAAAATACATATAATTGGTTTAGATTTAGACACACTTGTGCTAAAATGTTGATAAATCATTTAAATTAAAAAGGCAAAAATGTTATTGAAGGATATAAAAAGAAGATAATTTACATAGAAGGTAAGATTTTGGCAATCAACTTTAGCTGATCAATAAAACAAATATTGCTGAGCCTCTATTAAATACCAGAGACTCTTTCAGGCACATAGTATTCAACCATAGAGCAAATACAGACTTGCTTCAAGGTGGAAAGTACTAACAACAGTGGTTTTCAGCCCTGGCCAGTGGCTCAGTGGATAGAACATCAGCCTTGCATATGGCCGTCCTGGGTTTGATTCAGTCAGGGCCCACAAGGGAAGCTACTGTCTGCTTCTCCCCTTTCCCCTATATTCTCTCTCCTCCCCTCCTACAGTCAGTAGCTCAGTTGGTTCGAGCATGGCCCCAGGCACTGAGGATAGCTCAGCTGAGCTGAGAGTGTCAGCCTCAGGCACTAAAAAATAGCTAGGTACTGGAGCATCAACAACAGACGGGGTTGCCAGGTGAATCCAGGTTGGAATGCATATGGGAGTCTGCCTCACTATAGCCCCTCCTATCACCCAAAATAGGAAAGAAAAAACAGTATTTGTCCTTCACAGTAAATGTACTGATCTATCATTGGAAGAGGTAGAAAGAAAATGGTAAAATAGTGATTATAGTCTTAATTCTTCTGTGTTTCAGTTTGAGAGATAGGTACAGTGTGTGTATGTGTGTGTGTGTGTGTGTGTGTGTGTGTGTGTGTGTGTATGTGTGTGTTTGAGGCATCTGATGATATATGGAAAGAAGCTGTTATGGATTATATTGTGACCCTATACCAAATACATATGTTGAAGCCTTAACAGCCAACATTACTATATATATATAGTAAGAGAAAGCTTTTATGTTGGTAAATAAGATGAGGTCAATAGGGTGAACCATAATATTAAAAGATCTGTGCTTTTGATGTAGAAAATGAGACAAGAAACCCCTCTCTCTTTCTCTGCACATGCAGAAAAAAGACTATGTGAGAACACAGAAAAGGCAGGCTTCTGCAAGCCAGAAAAAGATGTCTCACCATCAATGAGCCCCACAGGCTCCTTCATCTTAGACTTACAGCTTCCAGAACTATGAAAAATTAAAATTATGTTATTTAAATCTTCTAGGCTGTGGTATTCTGTTTTGGCAGCCTGTGCAGACAAAGATACAGCCTCCACATTTTCTATTACGCTATCACTAGCTTATTTTCTTCTGCATCTAGGTAATTTGTATTAACCAGTATTTGATGCAGATAATAGAAAGTAAACTGGTAAATTTAGTGAATGTGAAGCTAAGGCACAGATTTAGATACTTAAGTAATGAGGCAGAGAGACTCTAGGCTGACCTGTGTGAATACTCTTTTCTAGCACCTAGAGTTGTTCTGCCAGGGGTGCTGCTATCATGAATCATTTAGGCATCCAGAGAGACTGGAAACCAGTAGTTCACAAGAGCTATCTCAGTTGCTGGCTTCAACGTGACTCTTTCTTAGTGACTATAATCTAGATACATAAATGTTCAGATCTCCTATTTAATTGTATTAACTCCAGAACTGATGCAACCCCTAATATTCTTAGTAGCAATTTTGAGACCAAGAACCATCTTTTTCTTCTTAAGATCTGAATCCAGGGCTCATATTAACTTTTCTGATGGTCAAAAGTACCGAGAACCTGTATTGTAATGAGGTCATATAAACCTGAGATGGAAGAAGGGCAGACACCGCAGTTGTCCATGAGAGAAAAGCTGAAAGTTGAAGTAGAACTTGGTGTGCCATTCTATCATACCTACCTATTAATTAGCAAAATGAAGTTTGATTATGAAATAAAGATCACTATGAAAAATTAATAGTTAATGATCTGATAGAAATTTTTGGTAGATGACACAAGCAAACAAGTTAAGGTTTAGATAACAAAGCAAATTGCTGACAGGTCATTATTAAAAATGCTCCTAATATTGATATTAAATACTCTCATAAGTTAAGCAGCAGGTAGGTAAGGATGTAGCTCTTTGTGAGAATATGTGGGGAATTCAAGTCACTGTCTTGATTTTCTACTGTTTTAAAAGTATTTTTTTTATTAAAATATGTTCAAGTGTTAAAGCCTAAGGAAAATTTTAAATTAAATAAATCAAGCTGAATACATCATCACCTAGTGTACCTTTTCAATTGATTTCCAAAAAAGTGTTATAACTCCCCAATAACCTTTGTGATATTTTTTAAATAAATAATATGAATTGATTTGCCCTTTTCTATACAAGAAAATAAACTACTGCAAACTTAACATAATATATGTTCTAAATTTGTTATATTTGTTTTCTCTATTGAGTTGGGTTATTTTCGAGTATTTTTATTCTGAATTTTAAACTGCAGACAGCCTATGAATGGACTACACAGTTATGTGGATGAGGTGAAATGTATGCCTTATTTAGTATAAGTTAATTTTCTAGAAAGAGAACTACAACACTTGTCAGATCATAATTTGACATCTATAATCCCAAAGTAATTAAAAATCAGTTATTTATACTAATCTCCTAAATCATTTCAACTATCGTTTGCAACATAATTTTGCAACTGTTGGTTATACAGAAGTCAGTTAAGAGGAAACAACTTCCCTCTAAGCAAAAGTAATTAGTCCTTAGGGAACTACAACTGTGTATGAACTTAGCCCCACAAATGGCATTCTCCAACTGAGATAACGAGAGCATCATGGTTATCTCAATTCAGTACTAATCTCTGCAGAACCATTTTATATTTATTAAGTGCATTTTTACATTTAATTTAATTTACATAAGAATTTCAGTAGAGTAATATCTTTTTTTTCAGAGTCCCAGAATTAGCCCTCAGCGAGAAGGTAATTTTATATCTTCTTTTAACAAGCTTTTTATTTTTTGTGGGAATTGAGATGGGGCAATAGATTATAAGGATTAACCAGCTGAAAATGCAATACTCACTCTGCAGCAATAAGAGAGCAATTTAATCTTTAAGTCTACAAGAAAAGTACTCCAGAACTCAACACAATTTACTTTATTTCTAATATCATTCTCTGTAAACAAATCTGCAATATAATACAGACAGCAAAGAAGTTCAAGGGATACCTAGTTGAGAATAAAATATCTTAAAGAATTTATCTGTTCATAGTGTCTTAATTTGCTCTGAAGCCAATATATAAAGCTTATCTCTTAAAAGGGTCTTTAGTCCTAATGTTTGTTTGACTCTAATCTCTCAATTCTAGTTCTGTACTCTCAGTAACATTTTAAAAATAATATCCTAAGGGTAAATATAATTTAATTACTAGTCTAAATATGTCTCCTAGAGTCAATGGTTACTGTAAGGTTGTTAATTGCTGGCATATGTAAAAAATATCTACTACTGGTATTGAATTTACATAGTATATTTTCAGTGATGGTTCTAGAGACAATTGCCTGTATTAGATTGTAAATGTTAATAACAAAGTATTATATCTTTATTCATATATTTATCAACTATTAAAAGCATGGAGAAATTTTATAGATTTTTTTGAATAGAACATCTAAACTTTGAAGAGAGAATGGAGTCATCAATACAAAAAATTGTATGTAGAAAAATAAAATTTAAAAAACCACAACCTCACCAGAGCTAAAAGCATAATTGAATTACAGTATGTTTATGTTTCTTCCTTTAGTCAATATGATTATGTCAAATATATTGCAATTTTAGAAAAGCAGCCAGACTGTAAAGATTTAAGTATGCATTTTGATTATCAATGTCACAGTTTTTCATTTAGATGTTTTCTTAGGGATGCATGAAGGAATCTCTTTACTGCAGCTTTTACCAATAGCCACTCAGTCTTTATATAAATATTGTAATATTCACACATTGACCTAAAGGACATATAAAACTTAAAGAATTTTTATAGATAAAATACAAAATGGTTACCCTTGTAACTACTACCTAGGTTAAAAATAAATTATGGCAGACAATGTCAAAGCTGTTTCACATGTCCCATCCCAACCATAGCCTCTCTCAAATGTAAATACTTCCTTAATTATTATTACTTAGTTTTGTTTTCCTATGTCCACCCAATATATTGTAGTTTAAATATACCTTTATTTTTTAAAATAACTGTCATAAATGTTTTGTACACCTGCTATTAAAAGTCTCTTATTATAAGTTCAAATGTAGTTTTGCATTACTGCTAAGATTTGCTTTAGTGTCACAATAAAGCTATTATATTTTCCAAAACACAGATTTTGAGAGGTATCATAATGTTCCAATAATTTTCTTCTGCAGATTAAAATATAATTTTTAACTCAGTTCTTCTCGAATTAGTCCCCAAACCATTGTCATGAAAATCACCCACAGAACTCATTAAAAATATCTATTTTTAGACCTTTTCCCAAATCCACTGAATAAAAAACTCTAAGGTAGAGTATAGTCATCATCCTTTTTTAACCTGCTTCCTGGTTAGTTACATATTCATTTCTTTTAACAAACTTTAAGTAGGCAACTCTGAATTATATTAAAGAGAAGTGATGAACAGAAAAATCTATTTAAGAATGTATCTTCTTTTCATCTTAATCTTTTATTCCTCTAATTATCTTTTCTAACCTTTCTTTCTCCTTTCTTTGATTTTTACAATAGTTAAAGACAAAGTTTTTTAGATGACAAAGAAATACCGAAGAAAATGTGAATGGCTTAGATGACATTACCGTGGTTAAAGTTTGCAGAACAGACTTTTGAAATAGAAAAGATCATTCTTCCAGTTTCCCCAACTCGTTAATAAGTACCCATCAAAAATTTGTCTTTTTCACCAAGTACTCAACAAAGGAGATGACAGCTTTCTTGGGGGAATATGTGTAGACTGATATTGAAATGGCATGAATAGATAACTTTTGCTCCATTTTTCATACTTATTTCTAGACATTCCTTTCCTTGGAGAAGTGACTAACCATTGACACAGTATCAGTCATACCACCTGTCACTTAGGTGGACATCTGCTCTCCTTACCTAACATTCTACTCAGGGACAGTCAGATGAGAAGACATAAAGCCCTCAAAGTATAGTGTTAAACAAAATGAATATGGGGAGTGTTTTTAAAGGAAAACTGCAGTTTCAAATACTGCTGAAAAAGATACAAAAGTCTATTGGCTTTATTGACATGGTCATTACAAATGTCCCATCAAAATATGTATGCTGTTTGGAACCACCAAAGAAAACAAGCTTTCCCAGTTGATGGGATTTTTAAATTTTCTCTGTTAATTAGCAGGTGAGAGTTTCTTAAAGTGAGAAAATAGTTATAGAAAAGATGGATATAGAGGAGATTGAAGAAGGTCTGAAATGGTTGTTGTAGTGGATGACATCTTCAGACTTTATTTGGAACAAAGTTGAAATTAGTAAATTTATGATCGGTAATCTGTTCTGTTGTACGATTATTTTATGATAGCTTAACTATAAAGAAAGGGACTATGTGACTTATAAATGTTTATGGACTGAATAAACCACAAAATAATAAAAATTATAAAATATTAAGCAAGCAAATTTATGTAAATGTGTATTATTATTTTTTATTACTATTATTGGAATAATTAACTGCAAGAGGATTTAAACAAACATGCTGAAAAGATACTAGATTATGGGTAGAAATGAAATGATTTACTTAGTAATTTTTCAGGTAAAATTATTTTTGCTGCAATACATATTTAATAAAGTAAAAGATAAGGTTTCTTAAATTGAGTTTGTCAAAGAAATCTGTGTTCAAGATGTTGGGTAGGTCAACCATAACTACTTCAAAAGTTATGGTAGGAAGTAAAATTGAAAGTAAGAAGAAAAGTCTTTAGAAAGTGAAGGGGACATAAAATAAATTTGGGAAGAAAAAAAAATATATAGTCAAGTGGTAAGTTTTTTTTTAAAAAAAGAAAAGTTGTTTTTCAATTTTTTAGTTTATTATTTGCTCACTCATTAATTCATTGCTTTTGCTTTATTCCTTATTCATTTATTGTTTTACATGTATATAAAAAACAACAACACAGCTTTGAAATGGTAATTGTCTTAAAACAAGAATGAGCAATATGAACAAAGACTTACCTCTTAATTTTATGGTATGAGCGTTGAGAGGATTTAAAATTTATCTGTAGATCTCTGGCTGGATAGCTTAGTTAGAGCATTGTCCCAATACGGAAAACTTGTAGGTTTAATCTCCAGTCAGGGCACATAAAAAAAAAAAAAAAAATAGATGTTTCTGTTTCTCTCTCTTTTTCTCCCTCCCCTTTGTCTAAATCAATATAGAAAAATATTTTAAAAATAGCCTGACCTGTGGTGGCGCAGTGGATAAAGCGTCGACCTGGGAACACTGAGGTCGCCAGTTCAAAACCCTGCACTGGTCTGGTCAAGGCACATATGGGAGTTGATGCTTCCAGCTCCTCCCCCCTTTCTCTCTCTGTCTCTCTCTCTCTCACTCTGTGTCTCCTCTCTAAAATTAAAAAAATTAAAAAAAAAAGAAAAATATTTTAAAAATAAAATAATTAAGTTACATTTATCTAAAGAGAGGGTCAAAGAGAAATAGTGTCTTCAGAGTACGTTTTAATTCAGTTGAAGCAAGGACATGGAGAGTAGCCTCTAAGAATGTGATTATCTACCAATATTCCTTAGTGGCTTTTTAATGCAGAGCATTTCGCTTCACAAACAGGGCCTAGATTACTAGGTACCTTTGTAATAAATGATTGCACTGAGGCAAAGTCCTCACAATGGAACATGAGTGAGAGTGATGTCTCCTTCCAAAACCAGCCCATGACACCTTTTATGTTTACTTTTCCATGCCATTTCACCTTCTGGATGGAGCGGAGACACTACCAAGGAAGATGTTAGAATCCATACACAGACTATAACAAAGCTTTTGTCAGACTGAGTCCTTGAATCACTTCATGAAGGAGGACTACCACACTTCCCTATTCATTTACCAATATGTTAAGTTGGCAACAATTAAACACTAAGTGTATTATAGCTGTAATAAGATTTAGAGTTAATTTTGCTAACAGCTAACTTTATCATAGATGATAAAAGAGCTTTTTTGTGTGTTTACTTGTTTGTTTATTTGGTTGGTTGGCTGGTTGCTTAATTTGAAGAGTTGACTTAAAATAACAGAGCAGAATGATTTAGGTATCAGGGAGGAGTGAAGGACCAGGTCAGATCTAAGAAAGTACTTATCATTAAAATAATTAGTTTTGTAAAGTCTAATTTTTTGGCTGCTGGACTTATACCTTTTTTATTGATTAATCTCAATAAAAGTAAAGCAATAGTTATATTAAAAAACTCAAATTGTATAAGCTTAGTGAACACAGGATACTGTGTTTATGTATTTAGGTTTTATAATCTGAGTACACATCACTTAGTAGGTACAAGGACCCAAACCCAGTAGATTATCCAGGGAAGCTGATGTCCCAGGAACTGTAAATAATTGCATATTTTAAATTGACTAGTTTGTAATTTGAAAATCAAAATAATTTTACTTTTCTATGTAATTATGAGCTTTATTTTAATTAAAAAGGCAATTTTTTGCTTAAGCAAGACAAAGTTGAAAGAAAAATCCAACAAGTTTTGAAAAATATTTGTGTGTGCGTGTGCACACACACACACACACAAACATACACACATGCTATTCAAATAAACGTATTGCTACTTATTTGGCTCCTTTAGCCTGAACTATTTCAACTTCTAAAACTGGGTGTTGTTCTAAGGGCCATAAAATCTCCTTTGCAACCTTATACAGGCAGTTAAATATTTACATTAGCAAGCTGGATTTTGTTTTTTATTTTTTTGCCTCTTCTTTGTTATCGGTCTTTGGTAACAATAGCAAAGACAAATGCAGATTCTTCACTCTAATATCTAGTTACATATATTTGTCGAAAAACCTTCTGGACCTTGTTCTAAGTGGATAAGGAAAGTTCTAAGAGTAAATGATAATAATAGTTTCTACTCCAGGCCCAAATGAAAAATAAGGTTGATATAAGTAAGGGAAGAGAAAAATTAGAACATTAATGAAGAAAAGCCAAAATCTATAAAACATATGGTTTTGAAATTTATACATTGCTAAAATTTATCAAAAAGTAAACTTTATACTAAAATTTATATATTGTTATTACAACTAGATTATTTCCAATTTTAGGCTACTATGTAATACAGATGAAAGAAAAATGATGATGTTCAGAGATTAAAGAGTTTTGTAGTTTTTAAATTTCCTCTTAGTCCATGTTTGTTTTTTTTTAAATTCATGAACCAATTTATCTTTAACACTGCAGTCTAGTACTTTGGCTGAGCTGGAGGGTACAAAAATGCAATCAGTTTATTTCTGCATAATAACTGTTGCAATGCCTTGGTGTAAACATTGCTTATATTTGTTTGTATACTATGTTAAAAATTCTAAGCAGAAAATAAGAAATCTTTGTACAACCAAATCCCTAAGTACTATTTTTTTCAATCAGCCTTATTAAATATACAACATATGCAAATTAAATCCAAACAATAAGAATTTATAATAGAATGTAGTCATTTATATATCTTAAAATTGAAAACGAGTCAAAGGAATTCTTTCTTTGGTACTGTTTCCAAAGTCATTCTCTCTCTCTCTTTTACTTTCAGATTCTTTAAATATTGTTACAAACCTCATAATAAGTGCTTCTTACAAGCAAGGCTTAAAAAAAATGTGTGAACTCTTTTAGAACTAACTAAATAAATAAAACAACAGCTTTTACTTTTCAACTTTTTCTCAAAGAGGTCAAGCACAGTAATAATAAATACTTAAGTAGTAATAAGATTTAGAAATAAGAGTCTATCTATACCAAAAGTTTGAAAAATTATTGTTCCTGACTATACTATTTTTAAAGAAACATTATCTATCACTTGCTTAAATTAAATTATTAAAAAAGAAACTGCTTTTAGAATATGGTATGATTAGTGAAAACATTTAATTGACTATGATTTAAGTAACTAACCTTTTTATTTCTTACCATTTACTAAAAGTTTTTATACATATTATTTAAATGTTAGTCTTACTAAAGTGTGCTAAAAAAAACAATTTTATTTGACTGCAATAAAAGTATTTATTTTTACTACAGACATCCATTCATTTGTTCACAGGATTTTTTACTGAATACATATGTTTTAAGCACTACTTTTTAAAAATTATCATTATTTGTTTTAATTTTTATTGAGTTTATTAGGGTGACATTGGTTAATAAAATTACATCGATTTTAGCTGTACAATTCTATGTCAACTGTATATTGTATTGTGTGTGCAACACCCCAAGTTGAATTTTCTTCCATTACCATTTATCTTCACTTTACCCTTTTCTACCTCCCCCATGACCCCTTTACTATAATAATTAAGTACTATTTAAAGTGTTAGAGATTCAATAAGCCTTTGTCTTCAGTGTTAACTTCTAATTATATGCATGAAAGTGAGTAAACAAATAACTACTGTCCTGTGTCACATAACGATATTTTGGTCAATGATAATTACATATTTGAAGGTGGTCCCATAAGATTATAATGGAGTTTTATTTTCTATATAAAAATAGAAAGAAGTGTGTTTCAGGAGGATTTTTTTTCTTTGCTCTGCCAGTAGCAATATCTTGCGACTTGGCAATAGATATCTTCCCACTCACAGTACCTCAGTTTTGAGTGCACAGGTTTCATCTCAATCAATCAGCCACTGACTTTCATCACAGAGGTGCCTGCCCCAAGGAATACATATTTAAAGGGCATGTTAGTCCACCCAAATGTATCTTGGTGGTCTTCAGAGTACCATACATTGCTGTAAATTCTTTCTGGAGGACTCGAGATTCTATAAGAGGATACAGATTCACTGGAGCTACTTTAATACATATACATATGTGACACTGCCACGTTAGTAAAAGCTGTCTCTGGTATTGTGGAGCCATCTGGCCCTGTTCTTTGGAAGTATTTTTCTGATTTCAATGATGTAAAAATAGATAGGTTTTATTTCTTCCATCAACTCAATGCCAAGGACAGCCTATTTTTGCCAGATAGGGTTAATGGACCAAAAACAATTTTCTAAAGTCATAACATTGAGTCCTCACTTTTATACCTTTTTATATTAAATATGCTCCTATTTTTTAATGAATATTATAAAGGATTTTTAATCTTATTGCTCCAAAATTCAGTAGCCAAAACCACATTGCCACAACAATCTCCTATGTTCCTTTATCTCTACATCTTGATTTCTTTTTTTTTTTTCTTCTTTTAATGTAAGAGAGAAAAAAAGAAACATAAGAAGGGAGAGAGATAAGAAGCATCATCTTGCAGTTGCATCACTTTTAGTTGTTCATTGATTGCTTCTGGTATGTGCCTTGATGAGGAGGGGCTCCAGCCGAGAAAATTACCTCTTGCTCAAGCCAACAACCTTGGGATCAAGCCAGCAACTTTTGGGCTCAAGCCAGAGGTCATGGGATCACTTTCATGATCCTAAACTCAAGCCAGTGATCCTATATTCAAGCTGGTGAGCTTGTGCTTAAGTGTGATGAGTACATGCTCAAGCTGATGACCTAGGGTTTTGAATGTGGGACCTCATCATCCCATTTGACACTCTGTCCACTACACCACTAAGAGTCAGGCTTCATCTTGGTTCCTTATTCCTGTGGATCTCCAGGCCACTTTTCACTCCCTCCTGAAGTCACTATTATGGTGACCAGCCATTTTCTCCTCAATATTTCCAAGCAATCCAGCCCACATCTCTAATAGTAGAGCAGCACTGGCAGTTTTAGTGTTCTATTTCTGATGCTGTTTGAAGGTAGCAGGGGTTGGGGAGTAGACTTCTGGGATAATATTTATAATGTCTGCAGTAGTGTACAGTAATGTACTATATATTCACATTCATTCACCACTCCCTCACTGACTCATGAAGAGCAACTTTCAGTTCTGAAGCTCCATTTATGGTTAGTGTCCTATACAGGACTACCACTTTTTATCTCTTATACCTTATTTTTTACTGTACCTTTTCTATGTTAAATATCTTAGAGACACAAACATTTACTACTGTGTTAAAACTGCCTAGAGTATTCAATATGGTCCCATGCTGCACAGTTTGTTGCTCGAGAGCAATAGAGTATACCCTACAGCCTCGGTTGTTATAGGCTCCGCCATAGAGATTTGCGTAACTACACTCTATGATGTTTCTTACACTAGGAACTTTTATGTGATTTCTAAAATAAACATATTAGTTTGTTATTTTTGTATAATTTGCTTTTTCTCTAAAATTATGTAAAACTATAAACTGGAGAAATATACAATCTATTATTATACTGCATGATTTATTGTAATTTTGTCTTACTTTCTTTTTTAAAAAATGGTTTTAGTTTGCAGAATTTACTTTTCTCGTGGTCTCCATAGATAAAAACTACCTTAATGCTATATCCTTTCAGATATATCCAGTTATACAGTGTCAGTAGGCATTAACAACCATTCAATAATAATATATAAAATCAATACGTAAGGTTCATTAGTTGTGTCTGTGACTATGGATGGCAATAAGGAACAATGTAAAACTAAACCAATATTTAAATAATCATATGAAATTCAAAGCTAGGTGGTAAAAATGGGGTTTATAGCTCTCTATTCTCATTATAGTAAAACCAGTAATTGTTTCAAAAATTAATATCTCTACTTTAAATGCACTTTAATAATGAAAATACTAGAAAGTAAGATGTTAACAAATTCTTTAAAAATGTTGAATGCTGAAATGAAATCAAACCGAATCAAATAGATAAGAAAGCCCTCTTTATCCCCATAAACCACATTTTCAATATGACACGGTTAGTTATGTTTTCACCGCAATAAATGAATGGTAATTGTGTGACTTAGTAGAAATATTAGCTGGCATTAAGGTAGTAGTCAATTACAGTATATAAGCTTATCAAATCAACACTTGCACAACTTAAACTTACAATATATTATGTCAATTATCTTTCAATAAAGCTGGGTGGAAAAGTTACTTATTGTTAGTGCTAGTAGTCAAATGGGTAAAGACCAGTTCTGAAAGAAGCTCAGAGCTATCTTCATTACTAAGCATAGCAAAGTAAATAAAACAAAACAAAATGTCTTCAACACCAATGTTCTTGAGATGTAATACTGTTTCTCATGAAAAATATCAGATTGTGAGCAGCCAGCAGACAGAGGCTGCAGGAGGCCGGACTCAGGGAAACTTGGCCATTTAAGAGGACCTTTTCTTAGAACCAGTGTGGGTAAAAGTCAGCCTAAGGGGGAAGCGGCTAGATGGCGAAGGAGTAAGCAGATGTTCCAACTTCCACCTCCCAGAACCAAAGTGGATTACAACTTAATTTTAAAAACAATAATCTGGAAAAACCAACTTTGGGCTAAACCAAGAGGATTCTATAACCAAAGATCACCAAAGAAGTCACACTGATACTGGTAGAAAAAGTGGAAACATAGAGAGGGCTGCCCAGCTCCTCAGAATGAGCAGCGGCCCAGAGGAACTCACATGGTCCTGGGGTTTTACTGGAGAGGGGAATGTTCTGGGCCCCAGGACCGAAGCCCCAGCCTGCAGCCCTGGAGCCTAGAAGAGGCATATGGACAGTATATATATGCAAATCAATTCAGGATACTGTTTGTAAGAAAGAGATAGATTTCTCAGACCCAGGATTCATCTTAAAGGGACTGCACAGAAAACCTCTTTCACAGCCACTCACCCAGGGATCCAGGGGTTGGGAAAAGAGGAGAGAACCAAAGTAGCAGGAAGAGAGTGTAAACTAGGAGGCATAGGAAGAAACACTTTGAGGGACAGCACCATAACCACTGGGCTGAGTCAATAACCAACACTAAAGGGAACATTTTTTCTAGAGCCAGCCATACAAGAAAAGGGAAGCAGGTAACCAGCCAAACAGAAGCTCTTTGCTACAGTCAGAGCAGAGCCAATTAGAAGCAGGGATTCCACCAGGGATACAGTACTGAGTGCTGAGGTGTGAGCTACAGCGCCACCCCCACACTGCTGAGTGCTCGCAGGAGGATGGGTGGTGTTAGGAGGCAGGAGTGTGATCCTTTCCACAGGGGTGGAAGCTGGGAGCCGGCTGCAGCTGAAGCCCAAGCAAGTGAATGCAGTCCTGACCGCAGGGGTGGGGTAAAGCCAGGGAACCTGCCTGGGCTGGCAGCCCCGGCTGCGCCAAAGCTGTCCTACCCATGGGGGCATAGCAGGGGTCGGTCGGCCAAGGCTTGCAGTTCTGATGTGGGAATGCAGTCCAATCTTTAGGGGTGGGGCAGTGGCCAGGGGCCAGCTAAGGCTTGTAGCTACAATGTGCGAAAGCAGTCCCGACCACAGGGGAGGGGTAAAAGCTAGAGAATTGGCCCAGGCTTGACGCCCAGGCACGCAAATACATTCTTGCCCATGGGGTAGGGCAGAGGCCTGGCGGTCACGCACATGCAGTCCTACCTGTGGAGGCAAGGTGGAAGCCACAACAACTGACCGCAGTGGCAGACTAGCCCCGGCACAACCATGCTTGAATGCCTGAGGCAGCAGCAGAGGTGGTGGCTGTCTTTGGATAGACCACAACTGGGGAACACAAAGGCCATACTCATTGGACTCTTGTGGCCACACCCTTCTGAGTTCTGAAAAAAAAGCAAAATATAAAATAAAAGAAAAAGAAAGGGTGGATAGATAGAACAATACCTGAGGCTAAGGAGCAAGCCACATTCAATACCATACCTTACGCCTGATTTATAGAACTGAGCCAAAAAGTGGCCACCAATAAGAGGCAACACAAAGCAGATATCAGAGGAACCTGAACATTTAAATGAACATCCTCCAGGCCAAAAGTTTATAAAAGCCAGCCTAAGTTGATATTAACAACATCACCTGGGCTCAACAGAGGCAGCCACAGGATCTGGATCACCTATTGCTCCCAAAAGATAGATAAAGGTCAGTCATAGGCAGCAGCCCCCACTGGTTTGACCAGATTCTACCCAAGAAGGTCCAGAGAGGGCACATCTGGAAGGCAGATATGGAGAGCATCTGTTCAGGACCTAACAACCTTGTTAGAGTGACATCTTAAGGAAGGACTCCTCATACCTGACTCAGATAATATATAAAAAGTGGTAAAGCAGCTCTACTAGTTAAGGAGACCACAACTCAAACAAGCCTGCAAACCACAAACAGAAATAGTGGGAAGACAGAGAAACATAAGCCATGTGAATCAACAGAAAAAATCTCCAGAAAATGATCTGGATGAAACGGAAGTAATCAAATTATCAGATGTAGAGTTTAAAATAATAATTGTTAGGATGCTTAAGGGTCTCAAAGCTACAATGGATGGACTTAATGAGCACCTAAAGAAATTGTAAGCATCAAAAAGAAAGTAAAATTATAAAAAAAACCAGACAGAAATGGCAAAGACAATATCAGAAATGAAGACAGCACTAGAAGAAATGAAAAGCAAGCTAGATGAAGCAGAGAATAAAATCAGCAACTTAGAGGACAAGATAAGAAAAAGCATGGAAGCAGAACAACAAAAAGAAAAAAAGAATCAAAATATCTAAGGAAACTTAAGAGAGCTCTGTGAAAACATGAAGAGAAAATAATATCTGCTTAATAGGGGTTCCTGAAGGAGAAGAGAAAGAACAAGCGATAGAGAATCTGATTGAAGAAATTATAGCTCAAAAGGTTCTTAAATTTATGCAGGAGTCATATAGGATCAAGAAGCAGAGAGAACCCCATTTAAAAAGAACCCAAAAAACCTACTCCAAGACACATAATAATCAAAATACCAAAGCTAAGAGATAAAGAAAGAATACTAAAAGCTGCAAGGGAAAAGCAGTCAATCACCTAAAAATGATCGCCAATAAGGATGATATCTGACTTTTCAACAGAAACACTTGAGACCAGAAGGGAATGGCAAGAAATATTTAAGTAATGCAAAACAAGAACCTACTACCAATAATTCTTTATCCAGCAAGGCTATCATTTAAAATAAAAGAAGAAATAACAAGTTTCCCAGACAAAAAGAAAAAAAGGAATGTATCACAATCAAACCAATGCTGCAAGAAATGTCAAAGGGCCTGCTGTAGACAAAACTAAGCGAGAAAAAAAACCTAGCAAAAGAGAAATGTAGAATTAAAGAAAATAATGACAATAAGCAACTACATATCAATAATAACTTCAAATGCAAATGGATTAAATGATTCAATATAAAGATATAGGGTAGCTGAATGGATAAGAAAACAGAAACCATATATATGCCATCTACAAGAGACCCACCTCAAAACAAAACATACACATAGAATGAAAGTAAAAGGATGGAAAAAATATTTTATACAAATAGAAATGAAAAAAAAAAGCTGGTATAGCAATACTTATATCTGACAAAATAGATTTTAAAACAAAGACTATAGTAAGGGATAAAGAAGGTCACTACATAATGATAAAATGAACAATCCAACAGGAAGAGATAAACAGTATAAATATCTATGCACCTAAATATATAAATCAGACTTTGATGTACATAAAGGGTGAGATCAATAGCAATACTCTAATAGCAGGAAATTTCAATTCCACACTAACATCACTGGATAGATCCTCAAAGAAGAAAATAAATAAAGAAAAAGCAGAATTAAGGGACACACTAGATCAACTGGATTTAATAGATATCTTCAGAACCTTTCACACTAAAACAGCAGAATATATATTCTCTTCAAGTGTTCATGGTACATTCTCAAGAATATACCACATGTTAGGGCATAAACGAGTCTCAACAAATTTAAGAAGATTGAAATCATATCAAGCATCTTTGATCACAATTGCATGAAACTAGAAATCAAGTACAATATAAAAACTAAAAAAACACTCAAACACTTGGAAACTAAACAGCATGTTATTAAATAAAGAAAGGGTCAACAATGAGATCTAGGAAGAAATAAATAATTTCCTTGAAACAAATGAAAATGAGCATACAACAACCAAAATTTATGGGGCACAATAAAAGCAATCCTGAGAGCATTACTGGCATACCTTAAGAAGCTAGAAAAAGCTCAAATAAAAAATTTAACCCTGCAACTAAAAGAACTAGAGAAAGAACAGCAAGTAAAGCCCAGAGGAATTAGAAGAAAAGAAATAAGCAGAAATAAAGACATAGAAGCTAAAAAAAAAAAAAAAATACAGAGAATCAATGAAACCAAGAGCTGGTTGTTTAAAACGGTAAACAAGATAGATGAACCCTGAACCAAACTCACCAAAAAAAAAAAAAAGAGAGAGGACTTAAATACATATAATTGGAAATGAGAGTGGAGAAGTAACAACTGACATAGCAGAAATATAAAGGATTAAAAGAAAATACTATGAAGAACTGTATGCCAACAATTTAAACAACCTACGTCAAATGGACAAATTCTTTGAAAAATATAATCTCTCAAAAATCAATCTGGAAGAGTCAGAAAACCTAAATAGACCCATTACAGCAAATGAGATAAAACAGTTATCAAAAGCCCATCAACAAACTTCACAGGAAAATTCTACTGAACATTCAAAGATGAACTAACTCCTATTTTTCTCAAGCTATTTCAAAAAATTCATGAGGAGGGATGACTTCCAATCTCCCTTTATGAGGTGAGCATAATCCTCATTCCAAAACCAGGCAAAGACAATACAAATAAAGAAAACTATAGGCCAATATCCTTGATGAATTTAGATGCTAAAATTCTCAACAAAATATTAGTAAACTAGATCCAGCAAAACATGAAAAGAATGATATATCATGATCAAGTAGGAATTATTCTGGGGAGGCAAAGCTGGTACAATATTCACAAATCAATCAATATAATTAATCACATAAACAAAAGGAAGGACAAAAACCACATGATATTATCAATAGATGCAGACAAGCATTTGATAAAATCCAGCACCCATTTATGATAAAAATTCTCAGCAAAGTGGGAATACAGGGAACATACCTCAACATAATAAAGGACATCTATGACAGACCCATAACCAACATCATACTCAATGGACAAAAGTTAAAAGCAATCCCCTTAGGATCAGGAACCAGGCAGGGGTGCCCCCTTTCACCACTCTTATTCAACATAGTTCTGGAAGTCCTAGCCAGAGCAATCAGACAAGAAGAAGAAATATAAGGCATCAAAATAGAAAAAGAAGTAAAACTATCATTATTTGCTGATGACATGATACTGTACATAGAAAACTCTAAAGTCTCAGTCAAAAAACTACTAGATCTGATAAATGAATTCAGCAAGGTTGCAGAATATAAAATTAATATTCAGAAATCAGTGGCATTCTTATACACCAACAATAATCTGTAAGAAAAATTTAAAAAGCAATCCACTTCATTATTGCAACAACAACAACAAAAAAATAAAGTCCCTAGGAGAAAATTTAACCAAGGAGTTTAAAGACTTGTACTCGGAAATTATAAAGCATTGATAAAAGAAATCAAGGAAGATACAAACAAGTGCAAGCATATTGTGTGTTCATGGTTAGCAAGAATAAACACCATTGAAATGTCTATATTACCCAAAGCAATTTATAAATTCAATGCAATTCATATTAAAATACCAATGACATACTTCATAGATATAGAACAAGTATTTCAAAATTTCATATGGAACCAAGAAAATTCCACAAATAGCCTCAACAATCTTGAAAAAGAAGAATAAATTGGGTGTTATCACACTTGCTGATATCAAGTTATACTAAAAGGCCATTGTACTCAAAACAGCTTGGTACTGGCATAAGAACAGGCATATAGATCAATGGAACAGAACAGAGAACCCAGAAATAAACCCGCACCTTTATGGACAATTGATATTTTATAAGGGAGATAATAGCATACAATGGAGAAAATACAATCTCTTTAATGAATGATGTTAGGAAAATTAGACAGCTACACGCAAAAAATAAAACTAGACAAAAATAAAATTAAAAATGGATAAAATACTTAAATGTAAGTCGTGAAACCATAAGCATCCTAGAAGAAAACATAGGCAATAAGCTATCTGATATCACTTGCAGCAATATATTCGCTGGTTTATCTCCACGGGAAAGGAAAATAAAGGACAGGATAAACAAATGGGACTATAACACACTAAAAAGCTTTTGCACAGCTAAAGACAATAAGAACAGAATAATAAGACAAACCACACAATGGGAGAACATATTTGACAATATGTCTGATAAAAGGGGTTAATAACCATAATTTATAAAGAACTTGTAAAACTCAACATCAGAAAGATAAACAATCCAATCAAATAATGGGCAAAAGAAACGAATAGACACTTTTCCAAAGAGGACATACAGATGGCCAATTGGCATATGAAAAAATGCTCAACATCACTAATCATTAGAGAAATGAAATTTAAAACAACAATGAGATATCACCCCACACCAGTCAGAATGGCGCTCATCAACAAAACAACACAGAATAAATGCTGGCAAGGATGTGGATGTACGGGAACCCTCTTGCATTGCTGCTGGGAATGCAGACTTGTGCAGCCACTGTGGAAAACAGTATGGAGATTCCTTAAAAATTAATAATGGAACTACCTTTTGACCCAGCCATCCCATTTTTAGGAATATATCCCCAGAACACCACATCAATGATTCAAAAGAAGAAATGCACCCCCATGTTTATGGCAGCATTGTTTACTATAGCCAAGATCTGGAAATAGCTCAATAGCCCATCTGTGGACGAGTGAATTAAAAAGCCAATATATACCCAATGTATTATTATGGGGCCATGAAAAAAAGGAAATCTTACCTTTTGCGACAACATGGATGGACCTGAAAACTATTATGTTAAGTGAAATAAGCCAGGTACAGAAGGAAAAATTTCATTGACCTCACTCATTTGAGGAATCCAATGAACAATATGAACTGAGAAACAGAATAGAGACAGAGGCGGGATCAATGGGTCCAGAGGGAATGGGGACAGAAGAAAAGAGGATGATAAGAAGAAATTAGAAATGGGAAAGAGATTGGTGAAATTATACACACATAACGTTATAGAGAGCAGAAAAGCTAATCCTGGAGGGAAAGAGGGAGTGCATTGCAGGGAGGGAGGAAAGGGGAATGTTTTGAGAAACACGAGAGAATAGATATAATTGGGGGGTACTAGAATCTATGTAAACACAATAAGTTAAAATTTAAAAAATGAGATTGCAAAACTTCAACAAAATATAACTTTAGAAACAGTATTTACTATTAACAAAAGAGAATATGTATCACTTGAATATGCATAAATGTTTAATTCAATAATGTTAATAAGTTATTTTTATATGTAGTTCTGAGACATTCACATTTTACACATCAAAAAACACCTTTTATTGAAAAGATAGATGCTAATAAAACTTTATTATGTACTGCAGGAATTTATAACTATCTCAGATATATCAAAATCAACTAATATAAACTCAATTTAATTATTAAATAAATATGTACACATTTCAGTATTTCTTTTTAATTCTTGAAGAAAAACCAATATTTTTACTGTTTTGTTTTTTCATATGCCATTATATTGATTGGGTAGGCTGGCTATAACAAAGTACCTATAAACTCAGTGGCTTAAACAATAGAAGTATGTCATCTTACCGTTCAAGAGAGTGGAAATCCAAGGTCAAGATACTGGCAGGCTCTTCTGGAAGGCTGGATGAGAGGAATTGCTCCAGGCCTCTTCCATAGCCTCATTGCTTGTTCTCTTTAGTGTATTTTGTCTTGTACACCGTCAAACTAATCTCTGTCTTCAGGCTTACATTGCATTATCCATTTGTACGGTTTGTGTCCAAGTTTCCACCTTTTATAGGAACATCAGTCATACCGAAATAAAGTGTATCCTAATGACCTTATTTTAACTGGATTACCTCTATAAAGAAGCTAAAATCATATAAGGTTATATTCTGAGTACGAAGATTAAAACTTCAACATAATAAATTTGGGGGGAGGGACATAATTTAACCCATAACAATCTGCCTTCTGGCCTTGCCAAATTCATGGCTTCACATGAAATATATCTCTAATCAGCCCCAGTTGTCTTAAGTTATTTTAGTATTAACTTTAACTTTAAAGTTTCTTTTAAATTTTATCTAAATTAGATTTAGGTGAGATTTGAGGTATATGATGCATTCTGAGACACAATTATTATCCACCTGTGAATCTGTGAAATCAGATAAAAAGTTATATGCTTCCAATATACAGTTAAGATACAAGCATAAGAAGAATAGTATAAAGAGTCTCATTTTTAAAGAGTAATCAGAAGGAAAAACAAGACGCATAAGTCTCAAGCAAATCTAAAATTTGATAGGTCAAGTTCCATTAGATTTTTTAAAATTGATTTTATTGCTGTGACACTGGTTAACACAATTATACAGGTTTCAGATGCCCAATTGTACAATACATCTATGTGCACCATATTGTGTGTTCATTCCTCCATGTCAAGTCTTTGCCCATCACCATTTATCCACCTATGCCCTTCTCCACTCGCACATCAGCAATCACCACACTATTGTTCATGTCTGTGATTTTTTTTTTGTCTTTTTTTGCTCAATCCGTTTTTGTGACAGCATGGATGGACATGGAGAGCATTATGCTAAGTGAAATAAGCTATGAGATTTTAAGGGTTGAGAATAATTCTCTTTAGCTTGATGATGCCCTGCTTTCTGGCCTCACTGGGAAAGCAGTCTAGCCTTCAAAGACCTGGACTGTGCTTCACTCTGCCCCTCCCATTTTCTGTTTGGATTATGGCTTTGTTTTCTATACCCTGGATAGCAAGCTTTCCTCTGAAACCCCAAGGAGATGGTGTTGCTTTTTATGGCTCTATCCTCACAGTAATCTATTTTCTTTAATGGTTCTGTACTCAATTTCATTTTTCCTGCTTTATATCCTATCTTTGTCTCAATGGTCCAAATTTGCAGTGCTTCAGCTCTTGTAAAATTCTCAAAAACCTTGTTAACCTCCCATACAATTCACAGAGTTCCAAGACAGCCTACATGTGAATCCTCCACAGATATTTTGTAAATGACTATATCTATATATCTGGTTTCTGTTGAGATGGTTGATGGAATCATGCATCACATACCTAATCTCCTTAGCAAATGATTGTCCATAAACGAGACTCTGTTTCAAGAACACACTATCTGAATAAACTGAAATCTTCTGAAACAAATCTCTGTTTTCATTTGGCTACGGAGTTTCTTTTTCAATTTATTTCTCTCATCTTGAATTTTATTATAAGCAAAAATGACATTTCACTCCATGCCTTCAACACTTACTTATTAATCTCCTCAATTATATACACAAATTCATTCCTTACTGATTCTACTGTTTATTCAACAGAACACAATTTATGTAACTCCTCTGAAACTCTTTAACTAGTGCATCTTTTCTCCTGTTTCCAGTAAACACCATGTTGCTCATTTCTATCTGAGATCTACCAGAATCTTTAATATTCTTGATTCTAGCAATAGTCTTTTCATAATGATATATGTATTTTTTAAGTTGATAAAAACATTTTCAAAAGATCTGTTCTTTTTTTTTTTTTCTGAACTCTCACCAGAATCATCGTTAACATTCATATTTTTACCAAGTCTCTTTAAGGCAATCTACATCTTTCCCACTCACACACCTCAGAACTCTTCCATCCTCTACTTATTATCCAATTTCTAAAATACTTCCACATTTTTAAGTATTTGTTAAAACAACAATGCCCACTTGGTATCAAAATTCACATTAGTTTGCTAGCGCTTCCTTGACAAATTACTATAAGCTGGATGTCATAATTAATAGAAGTATACTGTGTCACACTGAGAGGCTAAAAGTCCAAGATCAAGGTGTCAGTATTGTGGGTTTCTCCTGAGAGCTATGACAGTCAGTTCCATGTCTGTTACCTAGCTTTTTTCTGGTGGTTTTCTGTCAGTCTTCAGCATTTCTTGATTCATAAAGCAACAAGTTCAATCTATGTGTCAAAGATCACATGACATTCTACCTCTGTGTATCTCTATGTCCAAAATTCCCCCTTTTCCCTTTCTATAACTATATTGTCATATGGTATTGGAGCCCAACGTGACAACCTAATTTTGACTAGATTATCTAACTTTAACTGTATTATAATTTAATCCACTTAAATAATAATTAATGTCACATCCATGAGATTAAAACAGATAACTAAATTAAAAAAAAATAACATTATGTTTGTACAAATTTTCTTGTTTTTCTGTATCATTAGATAATTTAATGGTCAAACAATCCCCAGTAACTAACTGAACTAATCTGTTTTCTTATATTGAGGCCCCAATCATTTTCTGTCTTTTATTCCATCTGAACAGAAAGTAATTTTGAAAGACATTCACCTTTCATATGTATATTTATCGATTCTACATATTTCTACCTGTTTTGTCTACTGCAATATGATTCTTTCATATAAGATTTCCAATTACTCCCCAAATTTGGTTTTCACATTTTTCTGGAATTAATATATTTATTAACATTCCTTTCTTACAGTATTCTGCTTTAGTGACTTTAATGACATTCTATCTTTACATTCTTTCTAAATTTTTGCCTTTCAATTCACTCTATACATCTCAGATGTTGTCTATTATTTTTATTATTTCCTCTCTACCATATCATGTTCCCCATATAATTTGGATCAAGTAAACCCTTTGTTCTGATTACCTACTAAACCTTAATCTATATTTTGATCTTCAGGCTCCTATAATTAAAAAAAAACAGACTGGATCTTTTCATAGGATGACCTCAAATTTATCATCAGTCACAATCCAAACTTTCACATATCACAATTTTTCCTCCTGAGTTTACTTTACTATTGATGTCAGTTTCTCAACATTGTCATGCATACTCTTCTATTTATCTTACTTCATAATGTTTATGCCATCAAAAACAATTAGTTATTTTTCATGTGGTATGTCAAGTTTCAACCCCATTTCTATATTCATGAATAAAATGCTAGAATAAGGGCCTGTTACTTGGGTATTTAAATATTCTCCCTATTTTTTTTCTTTTCCTGTAGTGTCATTGAACCTCAGTTCCTCCTTGCAAGCCCATCAATTCAATTAAATTAAACTTCATAGTCTGATATATCATTATGTCTGTTGGATACACCAATCCAATTTTCTATCCTGAGAAACAAATTTCAGTTGGGTGATAGATTCATAAAATAGCTATAATATTAACTATATGTACTAAAATAGAAATATGAATACTTAGATTATAAATACAGACAATTAATAATTTCTTCCTGAAGATTCAGGTTACATTACATGATAGAGCTAAAAATAAAATTTAAGGGGGTGTAAAGCTACTGGATAAACACATTCTAATATTAAAAAAGTCAAGTGCAAATGCCTTGTGGCATCCAAGTATGTGGAGATTTTAGTGAACAGCAGGTCGTTGTCAGTGTTAGAAACAGAGTCTGATTTGAAAAATATTCTAAGTTATCCATAAATTTAATGAAAATGTATATTATAATGAAGGGACATGAATAGAGTGAGGGCTGAAGGTAACAAAATTAATTTAAGGCATTCCAAAAAAAAAAAAAATCTAGCTTCATCTATGACATAGAAGGATGTAAAAATTTGTCAGCCCCACTTTTACAAAAAGAAAAAGCTGAACAAACTTAATTTCAATAATATTTGTTAGACTCATTCAAGAACTAAGGTCATAGAGACTTATTAACCAATATCCAGAGAGCCAGGCACATTCAGAAAGATGCTGATGAGGCCCATGAATTTTGACCAGAAGCTGCTAGATCTATTAACTAGTTGTATTTAAATGGCAATATATTTCAATTTTTGGAGGTTTAATTTGAACTATCATGAAAGTTAGAAACACCTTGGGGCTCTTGATTTAGGAAAATGCACATTCTCATGACATTTACCCTTAAAGAACTTCAACCAGTTTTCATGGTGAAGATGAAAGAACAAAACTCTAGAAGATCTCTGGTAGACAGTGTAGAGCTAGAGTAATCATTGTGTAAGCATTCACCAGAACAATGGCATACTCTCTAGAACAGTGGTTCTCAAAGTGTGCGCCAGGGTGCACTGGTGAATCCCCAAAAATTTCCAGGTGTGCCCTATGGTATTCCAGAGAAATATGTGCCTGTTGGGGACCAAAAAAACCAACAGGGTTTTTAGAGTTTAGATTTTTTGGGGACAGAGTTGTGAGGAATTGGCTTTAAGCTGACAGTCAGCCCAACCCCCCACCTCACTTGCCAGATTAGGTTGCAAAAGGCTATTAAATTGTGGCACTTGATTGTTTACACTACCCCCATGTTCCCAGAAAAGACTAGAGGCAAGTTTCTTCTATCCTTTGTTTGGTGTAAAGTTAAGATGATATGTATTATGGGCGTTTTCTGCACTCAACACAATTAAGAGTAAAAAGAGAGGAATTCTTCAATGTATTGATGAAAAAATGAACATTTGCCTTTCAAACATATGCCTAAACATTGAAGAAATCGATAGGCCACATCAGGCTCATGTTTCTCATAAACACAAGAATGAAAAAACTTAACTCATTCACTCCGGGATCTGCCAAATTTACAAAATCTTACTAAGAATGTATCTATATATATAAAATATAACATTTTTGTCATTGTTTTATTTTTAACCCCTGTTTTTATAAATTCTAAAAAACATAACTCAAAAAAATATAACATAAAATGTTTTTTAATGTCAGAATAAATTTAATTTTATCATATTTTGTTTAATTACCATAAAAGCACGCTTGGACTTCTTTTTCTTTAATATTTACTTAATTATTATAACATATTTCTCAGTTATTTGTATATAGTGCGCCTACAACTATTTGTATGATTTTAAATGTGCCCTGGCTTCAAAAAGTTTGAGAACCACTGCTCTAGGTTAAAATATTTTACCCGAACTTTATACTTTCAGAGGTAAGGGATTTTCTCTCAACTCAGCCCATTTCTCCTTCCTGTTTCTCCCATAAGGGAGAAAAATTCACATAATCACCATGGGCCTTGGTTATAAGAAAATGGAAGGAAAATATTTCATCACTGAAGGCAGTAAAAAACAAGGGGAGAAAGAGTGAAGCCATAAAAGGAACCCTAAAGCAAGAAAGAATTCCAAGACTCAGGCCTGGCAAATGACTAAGATTTAAATGCAAGATTATAAATTACTCTTGTCCCCACAGCTAGCTACCATACTATATGGCCCTACTGTAAAGGCAAGGAATTATGGTGAAGACTAGAAAGTTACAGAACCAAAGAGGAGGGAGACTAAAGAAAGCCCAAAGTTAAGAGGGACATTAAATAAGGACAATATATTTTAAACTTTATGCATCTATATTTAAAAAGCAAACTTCAACAAAAATTTACCAGATATGTCAAAAGTCAAGAAAAACATGTCAAAAGTTTAAGTCAATAAAGTACTCATATGAAATGAATTCAAATACAAAACTGATTTTAGAATCATGAAATCCACTATTTTAAAAATAATGATTAATAAATTAAAGTCCCTAATGGAGAAAATTTAAAAGAGGCAAGAACAGATGGGTAAAATAGCAAGAAAATAAAAATTCTAACAATGAATCATAAAGAAAATAATATAGATTTAAACCATTGTGACAGAAATTAAATAAAACTGTCACTAATCAGTAGACAGAACATGGCCAAATAAACACCATTATGGAAAAAAGTATGGTGGTACTTCAAAAAACTAAAAATAGAACTACCTTATGACCCAGCAATCCCTCTACTGGGTATATACCCCCAAAACTCAAAAACACTGGTATGTAAAGACACATACAGCCCCATGCTCAGTGCAGCATTATTCACAGTGGCCAAGACATGGAAACAACCAAAAAGCCCTTCAATAGATGACTGGATAAAGAAGATGTGGTACATATATACTATGGAATACTACTCAGCCATAAGAAATGATGACATCGGATCATTTACAACAACATAGATGGATCTTGATAACATTATACTGAGTGAAATAAGTAAATCAAAAAAAAAAAAAGAACTGTATTATTACATATTTAGAAGGAAAATAAAAATGAAACTAAGAGACATTTATAAGAGTGTGGTGGTTGGGGGGGGGGAGAGGGAGGCTGGGAGGGCCACAAAGAAAACCAGATATAAGGTGACAAAAGACAATCTGACTTAGAGTGATGGGTATGCAACATAATTAAATGTCGAAAAAACCTGGAGATGTTTTCTCTGAACATATGTACCCTGATTTATTAATGTCACCCCATTAAAATTAAAAATAAAAAAAAATTAAAAAAGGAAGCATGAAGATATGTCAGCAGAAACTTTTTAACTAAAATGTAAATGAAAAATAATAAGAATGGAAATTTTTAAAATGTATTGTTCTATTTCATTTGCTAGCAATTTGTTTAGGATTTTTGCTTCTATGTTCATTAGAAATATTTGCTTGTACGTTTTTTGGGGTTTTTTTGGCTTATTCTTGTCAGATTTTGGTATCAGGATTATCTGGGTTTGGGGAAAAAGGTGGAAGGATTAAGGAAAAGACAAATAACAAACAAACAAACAAAGAAACCATAAACACAAGCAATAGTATGGTGATTATCAGATGGGAGAAAGGTGGGGAGAGTTAGAAGAGCATAAAATGGGGATACATGGTGATGGAAGAAGAATCTGCTTGGAATGCTGAATGCACAGTACAATAGACAGATGATGTATTATGGAATTATATACCTGAAACTTATATAAACTTATTAACCAATGTCACCCAAATAAATTCAGTTAAAAAAGAATATGAGAATATTGTGAACATCAATTTGTTTTAAAAAGGTATAAAATATAATTTACACTGAGGTAAGATTGGTTAAGAAAGAAGAAATGGAGATAAATAAATATAAGTGAACCTCTTTACTACAAATTTCTTGGTATTCAGCAGTTGATTATCCTTCCTGAATCTGTGATCATGGGCCTTACCACTATAAATGTTCAATGACTCTCAAATATTAAATTAACTGGACATATAGCCCACCTTGCATGCTATGGTTAATATCATTGGTCAAATTGGCCAAAAACATGTGTTTAGATGAGATTAACATTTATATTAGTAGACTTTGAGTAAAGCATATTAACCTCCATAATGTTGCTGGGACTATTCTAATCAGTTGAAACCTTAAGAGAAAAAATAAAAAGTTTAGGTTATCTAAAGAAGAGAGCATTTTACCTGCAGACTGCCTTTGTTTGAACTGTTGCTAGAACAGCAGCTCTTCCCTTGGTCTGCATCTTGCTGGCCTGCCCTGAAGATTTCAAGCTTGCCAGCCCTACTATTCCATGAGGCAATACTTATTTTTCCTTTTTTTTTTATTAATTTTAATGGGGTGACATTAATAAATCAGGGTACATATGTTCAAAGAAAACATCTCCAGTTTATCTTATCATTAAATTATGTTGCATACCCATCACCCAAAGTTAAATTTTCCTCTGTCACCTTCTATCTGGTTTTCTTTGTGCCCCTCACCTCCCCCCTCTCCCACCCTCTCTTTCCTCCCCCAACCCCATAACCACCACACTCTTGTCCATGTCTCATAGTCTCACTTTTATGTCCCACCTATATATGAAATCATGCTCTTCTCAGTTTTTTTTTCCTGTTTTACTTATTTCATTCCATATAATGTTATCAAGGTCCATCCATTTTGTTGTAAACGATTCGATGTCATCATTTCTTATGGCTGAGTAGTATTCCATAGTATATATGTACCATAGCTTTTTAATCCACTTGTCCTCTGATGGACATTGGGCTGTTTCCAGATCTTTGCTATTGTGAACAATGCTGTCACGAACATGGGGGCGCATTTCTTCTTTTTGAACAGTACTATGGTGTTCTTAGGGTATATTCCTAAAAGTGTGATAGCTGGGTCAAAAGACAGTTTGATTTTTAATTTTTTGAGGAATCTCCATACTGTTTTCCACAGTGTCTGCACCAGTCTGCATTCCCACCAGCAGTGCAGAAGGGTTCCCTTTTCTCCACATCCTTGCTAGCACTTGTTCTGTGTTGTTTTGCTGATGAGTGCCATTCTGACTGGTGTGAGGTGATATCTCATTGTGGTTTTAATTTGCATTTCTCTAAAGATTAGTGATGTTGAGCATTTTTTTATGAGACAATACTTTAAAATGAATACTCTTTCTCTCTCTCTCGTAGCTCTGTCCCTGCCATGTTTTCTATTCTTTTATCCACATAATAAATCAATACTATATAACAGCTCTTTCACTTTTATATCAAGTTTGCTTCAAGACACATGCAGAGTATTTTTGAATCCTAAATTTAGACATTCAGGTTTTTAGGACCCAGGATCTTACTCTTTTAGCCTTTCTCAACAGTTTACTCTTAGTCCAAACAAGTATGACCAGATTATTGTTTCTCAACATGACTGCTAGACTTCTTCCCTTGTAGAAGGTCCATTATGAAAAAAAGATTTAATGGTCATAAGTTGCCCAGAGCGTGAAAACTGTCTAATACATTTTCATTGAATATGGTGGTCTAGAAGAAAATATTGCTATTTCCCAGAAATCTTTAAAATAGTCTTCACATTTATTTTCTAAGATTTTATGCTTTTCTTAAAATTTCTGTAAGTCAATACAATAAATATACCAGCAATTAATAAGAAAACTATAATATTTTTTTCTGATGAATTACTACTTGTAAACTCATATTTTGTTTTTACAGGTTACTAAGGGAATAAACTGACTAACTCAGTTTTTCTTTAAGCAGATCGTTTTGATTCACATTAGGGGTAGAGAAGAGCATGGACAGTGAAGTTTCCTTTTAGGTGTTTGACAAGATATAATTCATCAATATATGATCCTCTGTACATTGACTTATATTCCAAGCATACATGTTAGAACCATTGTAAAAATAAGCTCACTAGTAGCCCAAACATAGGGGGTTTAATCCTGTAGTATTTTACATATCACAGAGAAACTCTATTTTAAGCTTTCACCCTGTATATGTTATTTCTGATGAAAAAATTCTTTTCTAGTTCAGAGATATTTCAACTAGGTTTTCTTAAAAATAATAGCACTGCATCTTTATATAGTCTTCAAAGACCTTTTTCTCATATTTTCTTTTCTTTTGATTTATTGTTACCCTATCTTTGTGAGATGAATTTTAGCATTATTATTATTACAGATAAAGGAATTTGAGACTCAGAAAGATGAAAGTCTGTTTAGGGACAGATTTATAAGTGTCATTACTCAAAGGAGATTTTTACTGAGTAAATGAGGTGATGTTGAAATGTATTTCTAAGAACACCTATTGAGGAGAATAAAATGAGTTGATATTGATCTAGAAGTAGCTTGTTGCAGATCATGATCATATGGAGTAGACCAGGGCAATTCCTTCTTTCCAGGAGAAGACTAACTCTCCATAAATCAATTTAGGGACATAGTGGCAATATCAGAGCAGATATAGCCATAGTCACTATACAGAAGTCTTGGGAACTGGAGAAAATAAACTTGATTGACTGGAGTGGTTTTGTAGAGTGAATCCAGTACAATGATCACTGAAAAGTCCCTGGCCCAACAACACCAAAGAAAAGTTTGACCTGGCGAATTTTACCTGTGTTCTATTCATGGCATGTGTGTTCATGCAGTGATCTTTCTCATCTATAGAAAGGGCCATATCTAAATTGTAAGTGAAAATATGCTATAAGTAATTACAGAATAAAACAAATGTATGATGCCTCACCAGGTGGTGGCTCAGTGGATAGAGCATTGAACTGGGACACGGAGAACCAATGTTCAAGACTCCGAGGTCACCAGCTTAAGTACAGGTTCATCTGGTTCAAGCAAGGCTCACCAGCTTAGGCCCAAGGTCGCTGGCCTGAGCAAGGTGTCACTCAGTCTGCTGTAGCCCCCCAGTCAAGGCACATATGAGAAAGCAATCAATGAACAACTATGGTGCCACAATGAAGAATTGATGCTTCTCATTTCTCTCCCTTCCTGTCTGTCTATCCCTATCTGACCCTCTCTCTTACTGTTTCTATCACAAAAAATAAAAAGAAATTAAAAGCATTAGAAAACAAAACAAAACAAAAAAACCCAGAGATATGGTATGAGAATGCATTATTTTTCCTCCAAATAAAATATGAGTATGTAAAATTCAAATTGTGAAAAGAGCAACCAAAACTCCACTCAACATATATTCTCCCTCTATGTATATATACATATGCATATGAAATATGAATATATGATAGTGTTAATATCATAGCATATAAATAAAACATAATGTAGAAAATAGAAAATTGCCTAGACAACTTCACAAAAAGTGTTGACACAATTTTAAGAAAACTCCATCTATATACACACAGAGTTGTAGAACTGTGCCAGTACTTCATTTTTAGTTACATTTACTCTTAGATTTTTTCTTGAACAAAACATTTCCCTTTTCATAGCAAGCCATTTTTTAAAACTATCTATATACTCTTGCATTATATGCAGGTGTATTAGTGGAGAGATGGGATTCCTGTTTATTTTGTGTGTATGGAAATACTACTAATATTCTACAGTTGACCAGAACATTTTCAGTAACATATACTGTTGAATAACACATATTTTGTGCTGTATGCACTATGAACTGTATTCTAACAATAGAATAAGCAAGAGAAAAATATTTTAATAAAATAATAAGGAATATAAAATACATTTATTATATTTCATAAAACAATTTGTATATATGTGAACCTGTGCAATTCAAACCATGTTATTCAAGGGTCACGATAAACTCATACTTGCAAACATTGAATTTTATGATACTTCTATTACTAGAGTATAGATGATGGACAATAGATTACACTCCATCTTCCTCTTTTAAATCCAATCTCTAACAAGTTTTTATGTTGAATCCTCCCAGAAATTACATAAATATAATTATGTAGGCTCCTAGTATTTATTCAGAGACCATTACAAATAGAATTTTATCACTAATATCCAAATCTAATAAACCTTTTTTCTTAAGTCATGTACTATATATTGCTAGGTGATTGGTAATTATCAGCTAAATTCTTTTGCTCTTTGTTTTTCTATTAATTTAATATATATTTGTTGAGCACTATCCATGCAGCAGGCACTATTCTAGATCCTTGGGATACCTTAGAAAACAAAAGTGGAACAAATGCCTGTCTTCACAGATCTTAAATGCTATCATATTTTCATCAAAATACAACTTGAGTTCACACTTCTTACCATATGAATCTACTTTCAATGCATCTTTTGTAGATATAACTAGGCAAAGAACAAAATGTATGGGTAGATCTGAGCCCTAAAAGAGGCCAAGAATTTATCTGATTATGATATTTTTTAAATCTCGACAGTAATTGTATTTTACACTGAGGAAACTGGTATTCGTGTTGTTTTGAGCAGCTTTTATTATATGTAACTGAATTCTTGTCCTTGTTTTTTTACTTCAAATCTGTTTTCCCCAGATGTTAAGACATGCTGTTGTTTTAGCACAATTCTATCTCTTTGATCATAAAGGAGCACCTCAAAGATATTGATCTTTTTTTCTGTATCAATTTAAAAATACCCCTTCTTAAATATCTGCTATGGGATATATATATATATATATATATATATATATATATATATATATATATATATATATATATATATTTTCCCTTTCAGCAAATAAAATTCTTTATCATGACTAGATTTAGCATGCTAACTTTCTATCATGAACATGAAAATAAATGGGAGCACTAAATATATCTTCAACAACTTACTTTTAGATAATTCTTCCAACCACATCTCTGTTAGTCTAGATCCCTAACAAGGAGACAACAATATGAAACTAGACATGCAATATATTTCTGGGGGAGATGCCTGGAAGGGATATGGAGAGCCAAACTGGAGGTGCATGGAAGAGCCATCAGTCTAGGTCACAGATTGAAACCTTGTGTAACAAAAAGGGAAGGAAAGTCATAAATTCTAAGTTTTAGGCAGATTGTCAGAAAGCCAGAGCTTTCCTCATAACAGGCATGTCTCAGTACTCAGGCTGTCCTCAAGAATTGCTGGAAGCATACCAAGGAAAATATGTTCTCCAGCATTGTCATGGCATGAATCTCAGAGTGCAGCATCTAGGCTGTGGTCAATTGTAATCCTAAGAGTAGGAGATCTGGGAGACACTTGTCCAGATATGCATGATCTGTGGAGCATCTACCATGCTTAACCATATACTGTATGTTCCTTATATGTGATTCTATATTTCTTATATACATGTATTACATGTATAGTTCTGACACCTATTTTTTGGCATTAAAATAGACTTTTGGCTCCACATATTTTGTAAAAAAAAAATGTAATTATGTGCTTCTATAAAAACAAATATGAGTCCTGCCTGGTTGGCTCAGCAGTAAAACATCGGCCTGGTATGTGGAAGTCCCGGGTTCGATTCCCGGCCAGGGCACATAGGAAAAGCACCCATCTGCTTCTCTACCCTTTCTCCTCTCTTTTCTCTCTCTCTCATCCCCTCCCACAGCTAAGGCTCGCTTGGAGCAAAGTTGGCCCAGGCCCTGAGGACAGCTCTATGCCCTCTGTCTCAGGTGCTAAAATGGCTCCAGTGCAAGGGAGCAATGGCACTGATGGGCAGAGCGTTGCACCCTGGTAAGCACGCTGGGTGGATCCCAGACCTGCGCATGTGGGAGTCTGTCTGACTGCCTCCCAGCTTCTAACTTCGGAAAAATACAAAAAATAAATGTGAATGAAAAATGTAATTTCTATATTTATATAAACACAGATATAACTATTATTAAATTTAACTACAGTTAAATAACAATAACTCGTAATTTTAAAATATTAAAAATAATATAAAGTGCTTTATCATAATTAGAGATTAGTGTATGTAATAATTCTCTCAAAGAAATACTTTATGGTATAGAAATAAATTCCTTTAGACATGTTATAGGAAATAAACACCTTCTACTCATGTAGAATTAGAAAAATGTTTTGTAATTTTCACAAAGCATATTGTGATTTTAATATAGCCTAACATTTATACCTGTCCTGCCCCCAAATAAAAGAGCCTAACATTTATATTTGGTATATACTTTATATGTGATATCATTTGATAGTTTCAGGGAATCACCTAAAACAGTACTAATAGTGGCAGGAAATTTATTTAGTTACATGAATTTATTATAAATTGAGGCATTTAATAAAAATTATTGATTAAATAACAAATCAATATTAAGCAGCCATCTAAAGGAGAAGTGATGAGCGTCAGATAATCTGAAAAGCAAATATTCTTTTGCTATTTAGAAATTATTATTTCTCTACATTTTAGATAAAGTATCTGTTTTCTTTGTTACTAACTACCTGATAACATACCATGAAATGATATTTCCATACCATTACTAAAGACTCTATATTTCCAGGAATAGCATTCATGTATTATTCCCAAAATTCCTCACAAAGAGCCACAGAGAAACAGCAAGGCAGGCTAAAGAAAAGTGATTCCTTGAACTTTCAAAGGCATTCATCTAACGACTCAGTTTAAACCAGCAGAGTGTAGGTGTCATATTTGCTGGTGACAAAGCTGCATATTTGTGGATCGTGTTCCCTGAAGCTATAAAACCAGGAACATGTAGAACAGAACTGCTTGAGATTCTTATACAACATGGAGAAAAAAATCAAGAAATTATTTTACCCTTTCTTCTTTTGCTTTTTTTCTAATGAAATTTCTTTCTCTGCATGCTTAGCAATAGGTAGGATGAGGGATAAAACAGTGCTATTTCTAAGCTTTCTGATGACAGTGCAGTTACAGTAATGACTGCAGACCTTATTTAGAGCTTGCATTTAGGATTTTAAAAAGTACAGTATACACCATTATACTGATCTTAGAAAAACATTTTGAACCTTTAGTTTTGTTGTTTTATGTTAATTTTTTAGAGCTAATTCACTTTCAAGAAACTTCCACAATGTCTTACTAATAGGAATCAAGCAGAAATTCAGCCTTACTTTTCAGCATGAACTTTTCCATGACTGAGTTTTCTGTATGGTCATCACAATTTCTCCCCCATAGCTGGAGACACGCTGAGATGTGTTTTTAAGTGCAGCAATGCACTACTAGCCTCCTGTAGCAGGAATAAAAAACTGTAGCTTTTCATGTTTTTAAAATTTTATTTCTAGGATGCTGATTGCAGGCTAACGAGTGATCATTTCCATCTGGTGGTGTCTCGCACCTGCTTTACTCTCCCATTCTCATTTTCCTCTTTGAGGAGGAAAGTTTTTGCTGTTTCTTACAAGAATGCTTAATATGTATATACTGTACAAATACAAATAATAACAAACATTGTGGCCCATAACATTTTCAACAAAAGCAAGCTTTTATTACAAAACACTGGAGTTATAAATCTATACTTTAAACAAAATACAGTGTATTTAAACTAATACGAAGAAACCCTGTGAGTTATTTCTATTTTATTTAATTCTTTCTAAAGCATTACACCCTTGGAACTCTTGAGAAGGTTTTCACTATAAATCACAAATGAAATCAAATTAGAGTTAATTTTCTTGCAAATAAATGCTTTTGGAAGCATTATAGAAACACCTGGGAGAATAATACAAAATCTTGCAAATAAATAATTTTCCCTATTGTATGCACAACATGCTATGCACAAATAAAACATTAAAAATTTTCAGTTGATCTTGCATATTACAGTAAATTAGGTTGTGGAGGTGGTGGAGGGTACTTTCAGATTCCCATTCATGAATGCACAAACATTACTATTTAGACAAATCTTGTGATGATATATCAACCACCTCTTTGTTTGACGGGCAGTGACACTCAACGGAAATTCATATTTGTCAAATTTTATATAAAAATCTGAATTGCTATATGAATGGCAATTTAGAAGAACAGTGACTATTGTGAGGATCATTTGAATATTGATGGTGAAATCCAAGGAAAACCAGTATTGCAAAGGTGTTTCAATTGGAATATCTATTTGCTTATAATTAGCTAGAATTGATCTAATTATTTTCAGGAAAAAAAAATTAAGATTCATGAATGCCATTCACACTATTTTCTCTTATGTGAAATATTCAGAAAACACATAGACCCTACCCGGGAGGACCTGAGTGTATTGTATTGATAGTGCTACACTTAGACACTATTCTGCTGTAGTAACGAACAACATGATTAACATTACTAGCTACTTATCACATGTATAATTATATGATCATAAAGGTATTTTCTTATATTACATGAGATTTTCCTATGCTTTATTTTTAGCATTTAGCTCAGTTTCATAGTATTTGTGAGATAAATATTTAATGAAAAGAATAGAAGTACACTTAAAATGCACCCCTTGGCTTACTTTAAGTTATCCTAAGTTTACAGATAGACCATCTGTATTAATATATTTTATCCTAGAAAAGTCAAGATACACTCTTCTGCTCTTAGCAATTACTGTACATTTTTTTCTGTGTTTTTTTACCCCTTCATTTCTTTATTCACTCATTTATTTATTCATTGGTTGTTTCAAGAAAAAAAGGTAGATTGTATATAGGTGATAGATATATGATGGATAGATAGAAAGATGATAGATAAATGATAAATGATAGATAGATAGATAGATAGATGATAGATAGATAGATAGATAGGTGATAGATTTGATAATTGAGTAACTAAACTTGTGGAGCATTTCTATGGAAACATGAACGAGCCCAAACTCAAGTTAGGCAGATAAGACATGTAATCAGATGTTAATACTGTGGTTAGTGTTCAAATAGGTTGAATAAATTGATAATGGGGTGATAAATTCAGTTGTTGAGTGCAAAGACAATTTACAAGAAAACCTGCCACCTAAACTGTGGTGGCGCAGTGGATAAAATGTTGACCTGGAATGCTGAGGGTGCAGGTTCAAAACCTGGGCCTTCCTGGTCAGAGCAGATAAAACAACTATTATGAGTTGATAACTTCCCACTTCTCCTCCCACCCTCACCTTTATCTAAAAATCAATAAAATAAAATAAGAAGAAAATAAAAACCTGACACAGATATGTTTAGGGTATGTTTATGAAGGTCCGAGATCTATATAAAGGAGAGAGCTGAGTGTTGAAGAAATCATTGGGTCAGTTTTGGTTCCACAGGAAAGTAGGGACAAAAGAGAGTTTTTTCAGCAGAGACATTGTTCTTCAAAACAACTAGGTTGGTCCAACAATACAAGCCAGTATTTTAGGTTTTCACAGACTCTGCCAGAAAATTTACAGCACCAAAATTGGGAGGTCACATACATTGATGCTTTAGAATGAAGGTAGGTGGATTCAGTCCTCTCTGATCTCAATTTGAGACACTGAGATCCTGTTTAGTAGAGCATAGTAGTTAGAAACACTCTTGTGGAATATGTTACATTCCTCTACTGATCATTTATTGATTGATATGTTCTTTCAATAAATATTACACAATAAGTATTACACATTTAGTATGTGAAAGGGGAAAATTGTTATTAACTATTATCACAACAAAATAATTGTCAATGCACTGTATATATTTTTTCTTTTTTTCTTTTTTTATTATTAATTTTAATGGGGTGACACCAATAAATCAGGGTACATATGTTAAAAGAAAACATTTCCAGGTTATCTAATCATTCAATTATGTAGCATACCCATCACCCAAAGTCAAATTGTCCTCTGTCACCTTCTATCTGGTTTTCCCAGTGCTCCTCCACTCCTCCGTATCCCACCCTCTCCTCCCACCCCCACCCTGTAACCACCACACTCTTGTCCATGTCTCATAGTCCCAATTTTAAGTCCAACCTATGTATGAAATCATGCTGTTCTCAGTTTTTTTCTGATTTAATTATTTCACTCCTTATAATGTTATCAAGGTCCATCCATTTTGATGTAAATGATCCAATGTCATCATTTCTTATGGCTGAGTAGTATTCCATAGTATATATGTACCAAAGCTTTTTAATTCACTCGTCCTCTGACGAACACTTGGGCTGTTTCCAGATCTTCGCTATTGTGAACAATGCTGCCATGAACGTGGGGGCACATTTCTTCTTTTCGAACAGTGCTATGGTGTTCTTAGGGTATATTCCTATAAGTGGGGTAGCTGGGTCAAAGGCAGTTCGATTTTTAATATTTTGAGGAATCTCCATACTGTTTTCCACAGTGGCTGCACCAGTCTGCATTCCCACCAGCAGTGCAGGAGGTTCCCTTTTCTCCAGATCCTCACCAGCATTTACTCTGTGTTGTTTTGCTGATGAGGGCCATTCTGACTGGTGTGAGGTGATATCTCATTGTGGTTTTAATTTGCATTTCTCTAATGATTAGTGATGTTGAGCATTTTTACATATGCCTGTTGGCCATTTGTATGTCCTCTTTGGAGAAATTTCTATTCATTTCTTTTGCCCATTTTTTGATTGGATTGTCTGTCTTCCTGGTGTTGAGTTTTATAAGTCCTTTATAAATTTTGGTTATTAACCCCTTATCAAACATGCTGTCAAATACGTTCTCCCATTTTGTGGTTTGTCTTTTTATTCTGTTCTTAATGTCTTTAGCTGTGCAAAAGCTTTTTAGTTTGAGATAGTCTCATTTGTTTATCTTTTCTTTTATTTCATTTGCCTGTGGAGATAAATCGGCAAATATATTGCTGCTACAGATGTCAGAGAGCTTGCTGCCTAAGTTTTCTTCTAAGATGCTTATGGTTTCACGGCTTACGTTTAAGTCTTTTATCCATTTTGAGTTTGTTTTTGTGAATGGTGTAAGTTGATGGTCTAGTTTCATTTTTTTGCAGGTAGATGTCCAATTTTCCCAACACCATTTGTTAAAGAGGCTGTCTTTACTCCATTGTATATTCTTTCCTCCTGTGTTAAATATCAGTTGTCCATAAAGCTGTGGGTTTATTTCTGGGTTCTCTGTTCTGTTCCATTGATCTATGTGCCTGTTCTTATACCAGTACCAGGCTGTCTTGAGTATAATGTCCTTGTAGTAAACCTTAATATCTGGAAGAGTGATACTTCTATCTTTATTTTTTTCTTTTTAAGATTGCTGAGGTTATTCATGTTTTTTCTTGGATCCATATAAATTTTTGGAATATGTTTTCTATATCTTTGAAGTATGTCATTGGTATTTTAATTGGTATAGCATTGAATTTATAAATTGTTTTGGGTAATATAGACATTTTAATGATGTTTATTCTTCCTAGTCATGAGCACGGTATATGTTTCCACTTATTTGTATCATCCTTGATTTCTTTTATCAATGTTTTATAATTTTCCGAGTACAAGTCCTGAACCTCCTTGGTTAAATTTACTACTAGGTACATTATGTTTTGGGCTGCAATAGTAAAGGGGATTGTTTCCTTAATTTCTTTTGCTGACAGTTCATTGTTGTTATATAAAAATGCCTTTGATTTCTGAATATTAGTTTTTTATCCTGCCACCTTGCTGAATTCATTTATAAGGTCCAGTAGTTTTTTGACTGAGACTTTAGGGTTTTCTATATACAATATCATATCATCTGCAAATTATGACTGTTTTACTTCTTCTTTTTCAATTTGGATGCCTTTTATTTCTTCTTCTTGTCTAATTGCTATAGCTAGGACTTCCAGAACTATGTTGAATAAAAGTAGTGAAAGGGGGCACCCCTGCCTGGTTTCTGACCTTAAGGGGATTGCTTGTAATTTTTGTCCATTTAGTATGATGTTTGCTGTGGGTTTGTCGTACATGGCCTTTATCATGTTATGAATGTTCCCTGTATTCCCACTTTACTGAGAGTTTTTAGCATGAATGGGTGCTGGATTTTATCAAATGCCTTTTCTGCATCTATTGAAATTATCACGTGATTTTTGTCCTTCCTTTTGTTTATGTGATGAATCACAGTAATGAATTTGCGAATATTGAACCAGCCTTGCCTCTCCAGAATAAATCCCACTTGATCATGGTGTATGATTTTTTTTATATCTTGCTGGATTCGGTTGGCTAATATTTTGTTTAGAATTTTAGCGTCTAAATTCATCAGGGATATAGGCCTATAATATTCTCTCTTTGTGTTGTCTTTGCCAGGTTTTGGGATTAGAATTATGCTTGCCTCGTAAAAGGAGATTGAAAGTCTTCCTTCCTCCTGAATTTTTTGAAATAGCTTGAGGAGGATAGGAGTTAGTTCTTCTTTGAATTTTTGATAGAATTCACTTGTGAAGCCATCAGGCCCACGACTTTTCTTTTTTGGGAGTTTTATGATAACTGTTTCGATCTCATTTGTTGTAATTGGTCTGTTTAGGTTTTCTGATTCTTCCAGATTGATTTTTGGAAGATTATATGATTCAAGAAATTTGTCCATTTCACCTAGGTTGTCTAATTTTTTGTCATAGAGTTCTTCATAGTATTTTCTTACAATATTTTGTATTTCTGTTGTGTCAATTGTTATTTCTCCACTGTCATTTCTAATTTTATTTATTTGAGTCCTCTCTCTTTTTTCTTGGTGAGTCTAGTTAAAGGTTCATCAACCTTGTTTACCTTTTCAAAGAATGAGCTCCTGGTTTCATTGATCCTCTGTATTGTTTCCTTTGCCTCTAGGTCATTTATTACTTCTCTGATCTTTATTATATTCTTTCTTCTATTGCTCCTGGGCTTTATTTGCTGGGGTTTTTTTACTATTTCTTTTAATTGCAGTGTCAGGTTGCTTATTTGAGCTTATTCTAGCTTCTTATGATATGCCTGTAGTGCAATGAATTTCCCTCTCATTATTACTTTTGCAGTGTCCCATAAATTTTGAGTTCACATATGCTCATTATCATTGGTTTCTAGAAACATTTTTATTTCTTCTTTGATCTCATTGTTAATTCATTTATTATTGAATAACATGCTATTTAGTTTCCAAGTGTTTGAGTATTTTTCAGTTTTTCTTTTGTGGTTAATTTCTAGTTTCATGACATTGTGATCAGAGAAAATGCTTGATATGATTTCAATCTTCGTAAATTTATTGAGACCATTTTTGTGTCCTAACATGTGGTCTCTCCTGGAAAATGTACTATGAGCGCTTGAGAAGAGTGTATATTCTACTGCTTTAGGGTAAAAAGTTCTAAAGATATCTATTAAATCGAGTTGATCTAGTGTATCCTTTATGTCTGCTGTTTCTTTATTAATTTTCTTTCTTGAGGATCTATCCAGTGTTGTTAGAGGGGTATTGAAATCCCCTACTATGATAGTATTGCTGTTAATCTCGCCCTTTATATCCATCAAAGTCTGCTTTATGTATGTCGGGGCTCCTATATTGGGTGCATAGATATTTATAATAGTTATATCTTCCTGTTGAATTGTTCCCTTTATCATTATGTAGTGTCCTTCTTTATTTCTTACAGCCTTTGTTTTAAAGTCCATTTTGTCAGATATAAGTACTGCTACCCCAGCTTTTTTATCATTTCTATTTGTATGAAATATTTTTTTTCATTTTTTTACCTTCAGTCTATGTGCATCTTTTGTTTTAAGGTGTGTCTCTTGTAGACCGCATATGTATGGGTCCTGTTTCTTTTTCCATGCAGCTACCCTATGTCTTTTGATTGGATCATTTAAACCATTTACATTTAAGGTTATTTTTGATATGTCGTTGTTTATTGCCATTTTATTCTTTAAAGCTGTATTCTTCTTTTGCTATATTCTTTTCTCCATTTGAACTGTTCACAACAGGCCCCTTAGTATCTCTTACAGAATTGGTTTGGTTTTAATAAATTTCTTGAGACTTTCCTTGTCTGGGAGCTCTTTATTTCTCCTTCAATTTTAAACATTATCCTTGCTGGATAGAGTAGTCTTGGTTGTAGGTTCTTGTTCTGCATTACTTTGAATATATCTTGCCATTCCCTTCAGGCCTCAAGTGTTTTTTGTTGAGAAGTCTGATGTGATCTTTATGGGGCCTCCATGGTAGGGGATAGCCTTTATTTCTCTAGCAGCTTTTAAAATTTTTTCTTTATTCCTTAGCTTTGGTATTTTAACTATGATGTGTCTTGGTCTAGATTTTTTTTAAATTTTTTTATTTTTATTTTATTCATTTTAGAGAGGAGACACAGAGTGAGAGAAAGAGAGAGAGAGAGAAAGGGGGAAGGAGCTGGAAGCATCAACTCCCATATGTGCCTTGACCAGACCAGTGCAGGGTTTTGAACTGGCGACCTCAGTGTTCCCAGGTCGACGCTTTTATCCACTGCGCCACCACAGGTCAGGCTCTTTGTGTAGATTTTTTTGGGTTTCTCTTTAATGGAGTTCTGTGTGCTTCTTGAACATGTAGAATGTTTCCCAGCCTTAATTTAGGGAAGTTTTCTGCTATGATTTGATTGAACAAAGTTTCTATATCTTGTTCTTTTTCCTCTTTTTCAGGAACCCCTATGATGCGAGTGTTGTTTCTCTCAGGTTGTCACAGAGCTCCCTTAGAGTTTCCTCACATTTTTTGAGTCTCTTTCTTTTTCTTAACTGCTTCTGTGCCTTTGTTTATTGTGTCCTCTAACTCGCTGATTTGATCCTCAGTGTCATTCAATCTGTTTTTAATGCCTTCCATTGTGGTCTTCAGTTCTGATACTGTATTTGTCATTTCTGTCTGATTCTTTTTTATTACTTCAATTTTGTCTTTTATACTTGTTATCTCTTTATTTAGGTGTTCATAGTGATTATACATTGTTGCTCTAATTTCTTTGAACATCCTAACTATCATTATTCTAAATTATGCTTCTGGTAGTTTGGTTATATCTGGTTCATTCAGGTCCTTCTCTGGGGATTTCTCTTGGTTGATTTGGTTTGCATTCCTCTGCCTGCCCATTTTGTCTGTGTATAAGCAAGTTGTGGCCACTGGAGTCCAGTAGGTGTTGCCTTTGTGTTCTCTAGGTGTGGTCTGTCTGCAGACCCACCACCCCCTCTGCTGCTGCCTAAGGCGGTTGGGTATGGGCGTTGCCAGCGCCGGCCCACTGCGGCTGTTGCTGTGATTTCCCCCTGTCCTTTGTGGGAGGGGCTGTCACTCAAGCCACAAGCGTCAGCACCAAGGGTAGAGGTGAGCACCTTTGTTCAGCTGTGGACCCAGCCTGTTTTCGGGCTTCACCCAGCACCTGTGGTCAGAGCTAGTTCGCCACAGTTTTGTCGGTTGACGGGGCTGCTGACGTGCTCTCAGCTGTGAGCCTTTGCCCGTCGGAGCTTTAGCCCTGCCCTTAAGATCATGGCCCTCCTACACAGGGTCGCAAATTGTGGTTTATTGGGCTGGGCATGGCCGCGGGTGTGCGCTCATCTGCGAACTTTAGCCCTGCCCCTGCGTTCAGAGCCAACTCACGCACGCAGGATAACAAACTATGGTTTCTCCGCTGGTTGGGGCTGCTGGCGTGCACTCAGCTGTGAGCTTCCACTCATGTGGGCTCTACCTCGCCTCTGTGTTCAGAGCCAACTCGTGCACATAGGATGGCAAACTGCAGTTTCTTCGGTCGGGCGGGGCTGCTGTTGTGAGCTCAGTCATGAGCCTCCGCTTATCCCTGGTCCTAGCCACGTCACCGCAGTCAGAGCTGGCTTCCGCTGGGTCACAGAACAGATCTCTGCCTGTTTCTGGCCTCCCACTTTTCCCCCGCAGGTGGGGTTACAGGTGGGCCCACAGCTTCCAGACCGCTTTTGCGCATCCCTTCCTCCCCTGATGGGCTAGACTGAGCTCACACCGGCTGGGCCTCCGCTCCTGCCACCAGAACCATGTTTCAGCATCCTGCCACCACCATCCCTCCAGCAACCCTCAGCAGAGTAGGAAAGGGCCCCACAGTTCAGACCCTAATACTCCATACTGTAGACCTGGGAGCTCCCTACCTCTAAGCAGCTCTGCTCTAGTTGCCATTGGAGAGCTTAATTGGCTGGTGTTCTGTCTCCCTTTGCTGGACTTGCTAGTTCCAGGGGAAATATTTGTTTTTGATTAGGGAAGTGACTTAGCCCAGAGGTTAAGGTGGCTGTCCCTCAGAGTGTTTGTCCCTGTGCCTTCAGTCCACATTCTCTTCTCACTGCTCTGTTCCTCTCCTATGTCCCCATTCCCCAGAGCCCCGGGTGCGTGGTTGTGAGAGTGGTTTTCTGCGCTGTTCCTTTAAAAAGAATCTTGAGTCTGAGAAAACTGTCTCTTTCTCACAAACAGTATCCTCACTTGTTTCACAGCTCAATACTGTCCAAACACCTCTTCTAGACTCTGCGACTGCAGGCTGGGGCTTGGTTCCTGGGACCCAGGTCCCTCCCTCTCCGCCAAACTTTCCTCCTGCCACGTGGGTCTCTTCGGGCTGCCGTTCACTCCAAAGAGCTTGGCAGCCCTCTTCACATTTTCGCTATTCCTACCAGTCTCAATGTGGCTTCTTCTGTGTTCCTTGGTTGAAGAGTCCCCTTAGTTTAGTTCAAAGTTGGTTTATCCAGATGATGGTTCTTAAAATTGAGTTATAATCCACTTTGGTTCTGGGAGTTGGAAGTTGGTACGTCCGCCTATTTTTTATTTATTCATTTTAAAGAGCGGAAGAGAGAAAGAGAGAGAGAAAGAGAGAGAGAAAGCGAAAGGAGCAGGAAGCATCATCTCCTATATGTGCCTTGAGCAGGCAAGCTCAGGGTTTTGAACTAGCAACCTCAGTGTTACTGGTCGATGCTTTATCCACTGCGTCAGCATAGGTCAGACCTTTAGATTTATATTTTTAAACTATACCTTAATCAACATGATGGTACTGCTTGCAAATTGTGGAAGTCTGGAGAGGTATACAACGTCCTTGAGTGATATACCAAATTATTTAGATTATACCCTAAAACTGACATGGAGTTAGTTCAGGGTTACCAAATGTACTTAAAATTCTATTATCATAGCAGGCATATTTAGTAAATATTTCAAAGCAACTATTTTTAAAAACTGCGAATGTAATGTCCCAAAAATAATATTCCTATAATCATTGTTTTTGTTTACAATTTGTGATGAACACAAATAAAGCTATTTGAAGAATAACTGTTAACAGATCCTTCTATAGTCCTTGATGTGAATGAACCCTTCTGTTCATAGTTTTAAAAAGTTACCTCAAACAAATATCCGAATACCATCACATAATCACTTTAGTATCTTAACATTATTTTTTAAAAACATTTTACAACTAAGTTTAAAAATAATCTTGTAAAAGTTTCCTATGATTCTATTCTTAATATAGTGTATTTTTCAACTTGTTGACATATCACTCTATACAGGTGACATTCATTTTTCTAATTCTTAATAAATTTATTTATTCTGGGAGTTATTTGCATAATATAATGAAGTAGGATTACAGAGTAATTAGCAGCAGTGCTATTAGCATACCCCTGCAAACATACACAAAGCACCTCCTGTGTCCTCATGCTTGGCATCAGAAGAGTAACATTTATTTTTCTTTACTTATAATAGCAAATTAATAATCAAAAACAGCAGATGAAAAATGGTGATTGGTCCAGTAATTTCTTAAAGAAATTGAAATATCTGTGACTTAAATATTTTTATATATTAAACCAAAAACATCCTAATGTATTGCATGAAATGCCTTACAATTGTTATATTTGTCTTCTGGAGCCTAATAACCAGTTAATCAAAAGTTATTAGAAATATTTTAAAACTCTTAATAGCATTACATCTTATAATTCTGTTCATTTCATTTCTGAAATCTCTCCCATTTTAATTTGCATTCACTTTTAAGTCAACATGTTTTGATCTTGTGGTAAATGTTGTTTATAACCTGAAGGTGATTATAAAACTACATCCTACTTATTGCTTAATAGATCTTCAATTTAGAATAAGCCCACTCAATTTTTCTCTACTATATTTAATCAAATACTGTATTATAAAGTTCAGATCTTACTGGCATAAGTGAAGAAATAACCTTAATAAAATCTCATTAAGAAGAAATATTTTTTTCACTTTCAGCTTTTTAGTAAAATTGTTTTTCAGAAATAATTGAAGAGAAAATAGTCATATATTATTTTGCTTGGTATGTTTTGTTTATTAATGCACAACGATTTGTGTAGAATAAAACTCAGATTAGCACTTTTTATGTATAACATATGCATATATGTATATGCTTTTAATTTGCAAGCCTATTTTTAAATGGAAATAGGAACTAATGGTTCTTAAGTTATATTGAGTATAAAAGAGTTAATTATGGTTAAATATTATAACCATAAAGTTAAATCTAAAACACATTTGCTCAGATGATTAAGAAATCATATGGAAAAACTCAGTATAGTTAATCCATGTGAAGAAACCAGCCACTACTTCCTTTTTCCTTCAAGTGAAAATATTTCTGTACAATCTAAGTATGTTTAAAAGGTTTTATTTTCAGGTACAAAAATATAATGATGTCAAACATAGTTTTCTCTCTCTCTCTCTCTCTCTCTCCCTCTCTCTTTTGCATTTTTACAAACATGTATAACTCTTTTTTTTTGGAAAGGTTGCCTGACTTACCAAATGAAGTTTTTCAGATCTATAATGAAAAGCTATCCCTGCTATTAAATTCTGATTTCTCTCTGTGGCCTTCGCAGAACTGCAGAGATCATCGTATCTCCTTCCATTTGTCAGGTCATGATGAATGAATAGTTTCTTTGTCTGCTACTTTTCTGCTAAGTTTTAGGTAACCACTAATTTCCTGGAATATTAGAGAAGTAATTTAGAAAAATACAATTAAAATTGGTGAATTATGCTGTTATTACATTTAAAGTGTTTTTCTTTTTTGGGGATTTTAGTACCATAATTCTGTTTAAAAATAACAGTTTAACTGTGGCTCAGAAAGGCGTGGGAGATGAGGACTTCTGTACTAGTCACCAGAGCAAAGTGCACATCCTGAAATTTCTGGAAGAATTGAGTGGGTGTGTTAAAAATAATTCATGTCCTTAGGGTTGTCCAAAATATATAAAAATAAATCAATAGTAATCTTTGAAGCAGAATCCAGCATTTATTTCTGTAGAACAGAAAGAATACTTCTTTTTAGAATCAGCGCTAAGAGAGGATACAAAGAATGGGAGAATTTCCCCCCACAGACTTCTAGAACCCATCTCTTATCTCCTCCTAAAGAATCTAGTAGGGAATGAGCAGTGTTTGGTCATGATATGAATAGGACTCAATCATTCAATCACTTAATTTAGCACCATTATTTTTCCCCATATTTTCTGGACCAACATAAGCATCAATGGAGATTTAAAAAGAGTACAGTCTCAACCTTTGCATCATTGTACATTGTGTAACATAAGAATGATTACTTGATTCTTTGACTTTTCAGTGCTCCTTCTGTCCTTTCTTGTCTCACATTCTGTACCGTTCTCTTCTCTAGGGACCTACCCCTTCCCCAATATGCAACACAGCCTTGCCCTTCTCAGCTTCAAATTTTTCACTTAACAAACCTTAAGAGTTTTTTTTTATATTTTTAGGTTCCAGCAGATTTTATGGTTGGGGAGGACCCTGATGCTCCATGTGTGCAACAGGAGGAAGAGAAGGGGGCTGTGAAGCTGCTGGATCCCAGTTCTTTGTCCAAGTGAAAACTGCTGGTTTACTGCCAAACTCGATAAAGGCCGATATCACTAAGGCTGCGATATATATTTGCTTTCATAAAACTTAGAATTCTCTCTCACATGGGAATAAACTTTGATTGTTTGTATGATTTTTTTTCTATTTCCATACTAAATCCATAGTGTTAAAAAACCTTTCTTACATTCCTGGAGAAATAATAGTTGTGTCATCTTTCTGGAGTTTCCTATGCTTCTAGGACATAACTCACTCTTGGTCTCCTCGGTTACACTAGTAATTTCTTCTCAGTCCTTTCTGGTAATTCTTTCTCTCATTTTCTCTACTGTGAACAAGATATGTCAGAGTTCAGGATTCTGAATGTGTCTTAATCTGTCACTTTTTCATTGATCTCGTGCAGACTTTTGAAGAGTTATATACCATTGTTGTGCTGATAACTACCACCAGATTTTCTTTACAAAACTAGACTCATGTAACATCCACGAAGCTGCTCTAATATGGTGTCTCATAAGTATTTCAAATGTAAACTGATTGCCCTGTTCAAATGTGAACACACACATATCACACCAAGCCCATGGAACTTGCTTCTCTTTCAGTTTTTACTTCTTTCTCACTTAGTAGCAATGGCTTCATCCCTATTATTTATGCCAAAAAGCCTGGTATTATGGGTGAATCATCTCTCTCTCTCTATCTCATACACACACTCTCTTGACCAACCCATCAGCAAATGCTGTAGGCTCTAAAATCAAAATATGTGCCAACATTAAGGATCTTTGTTCTTATTGTTGAATTTAAATGGTAACTGAATACATTTTTATTAAAAAGACCTTTGTTTTTCAGTGAAAATTTTTCTGACTTGATCTTTGTCTAAACCTCTAATTGCAAAAGGATTTTGCAATGATCTTTTAGTGGTTTCTCTATGTTTTTCAAATTATGTATATTGTGATACTAGATGAAGGTAAGGGTGGGGCGAGAAAGGGTTGCTTCATGCTGCCACAGAATATTATATCACTGAAGGTACAAATTTGGATGATATTCTCTTTTTCTAAAAGTACTTCCAGACTATTTTTTTAGGTACAGATTATGTGTCAGAATGACTGCTGCAAATTCCACTCCCATTGATTTAAAAAGTGTGTTGACTATCTTGAAAATGACTAGATCATCATGAGCCAAGAGCCCTCCTGTTAGAGACAAGAACAAAACACAAATGCCTCTAAAATTATTTTAAAAAGCAAAAGTCAAACAACAGCAAACCGGAATGAAACAATACAATTTCAAGTAGCCATAAAGAATACTATAAATCGCCTGAAACTCAGGCGGTGGCACAGTGGATAGAGCGTTGGACTGGGGTGCGGAAGACCCAGGTTTGAGACCCCAAGCTTGCCAGCTTGAGCGTGGGCCCATCTGGCTTGAGCAAAAAGCTCACCAACTTGGACCCAAGGTCGCTGGCTCCAGCAAGGTGTTGCTCAGTCTGCTGAAGGCCCGCGGTCAAGGCACATGTGAGAAAGCAATCAATGAACAACTATAGTATCACAATGGCAATGAAAAACTAATGATTGATGCTTCTCACCTCTCTCCGTTCCTGTCTGTCTGTCCCTGTCTATCTCTCTCTCTCTGACTCTCTCTCTGTCCCTGTAAAAAGAATAAAAAAATAAAATAAAAAAGAATTTTTTTAAAAAAAAGAATACTATAAATCTTAGCCAAATATTTCTAGGGAAAAAAATACAGAGATTAAATCACAAAACATATAGGAAAATTTTCAGAAAACCCTTTTTAGAAGATCTCTTTTTCCTAAAAACTCTTCTCATTAACTCTGTTTCCCATTAATATCTCCCTGCTTCCCTGCATCTCTCTACATGTTCTCAACTTCTCTGTGGACAGACTGGCTATTCTAGTTTCCTCTTGTCAACATTACCCTCAAAATCAATGTTACGATTGTTGACATTTTTACTTAAGTTCTGACCTCTCTTACTATTTTTATAAGAAACCTTCAGGAAAACTTTCACATTGACCTTATTATTGTCTAGCTAACCCATGAGGTTGGCATTGCTAATAACAGTTTTGAAATGCCTTTTATTGAAATTCTCTGATCAAGAGCTACATAGGAAAACCATTATCATTACTTTAATGCCATGCCTTTTGTATCACAGCTAAATTCTGAATTCAGACTCTTGTCATCAATCAGAATGCAATCAGTCTGCCAGAGACAGGATTGTGAAGTGCTTTGTTGTTTTTGTTTTGTGCCAGGAGAGAAATATTGCATGTTTTGAATACAAAATACTTTAAATAAAGTTGCAAGGGAAAAGTACAGTTTCCTTAGAAAGAGCACAAGAAGAAAAATACTAAGGACTCGTGTGTTGACTGAGAATTAGAGGGGTCTAGAGTGGGAAAAATGCATATACTTCCTCTTGCAATAAATGGGAACACCGGCATTTCAACCACTGAAAACAGATGTCAGCAGTTTATCTTCTAAATGTTCCAATATGGTGAATTTTGACTCAGTATTTCTCAGAATAAAAATCTTTGAAAAAATACTACTAGTTACTAAAATGAAGTATTTGTGAAAATATCATTAACAGCCTGACCAGGCGGTGGCATAGTGGATAGAGAGTCAGCCTGTAATTCAGAAGACCCAGGTTCGAAACCCTGAGGTCACTTGCTTGAGCTAAGAATCACTGGCTTCAGTGTGGAATCATAGATAGGACTTAAGCACAAAAGTCACTGGCTTGAAGCCCCACAGTCACTGGCTCAAGCCCAAGGTCACTGGCTTGAGCAAGGGGTCACTCACTTGTCTGGAACCCCCTAGTCAAGGCACATATGAGAAAGCAATCAATTAACAACTAAGGTGTGATGTTACCCATCTCTCTCTCATTCTGTCTGTCTGTGCCTCTGTCTTTCTCTCTCTGTCTCTCTCACAAAATAAATAAAATACAATACTAACATATTAGGAACATTTGTGTTTACCTTTGCTGTCAGAACAAAAGAATATGTTCTCCAAAAACAGAGGAGAAACAAATCTCTAGTGATTGTTTTCTGTCTTATTTTAAGCCAAAGCAGCATGATTTTCATAAAAACTTTATTTTAAAAAACCAATAGAAAAATTCTAATCACATTGGAATCTCAGTCTCAGAGAAAACATTCTAATTAAGCTAAGTATAAAGTTTTCAATATCTGATCCACAATTAACTTTGATATTCTCCTCCGAATACAATTTTACCTTATTAAAACTTTAACCAGCCACAAAAGGTATACATGAATATGTATGTATTGGCACATAGAACATATGAATCATTTATATTATTAAAAATGATTATATTGTTTTCAGTATTAACTAACAATATTATTAAATTATGCATATTTATTGACCAATTCTTATAGTCATGCTGTCAGTAAAGCAAAATTCTTCATACATTTGACTAATTATATGACAATGTTTGACGACATACTACTGTGTCAATGAATAGTATCATGTCTTAAGTGAAAACATGGAAAATTATACCAAATATGAAATATAAAAGGTTGTAAAGTTTGCACATCTATTAAAAATTTAATTTTACATTTCATGTAAAATATATTTCCTTAGATAAAATGATTTTTGTGACCTTAATGTATATCTGCAATCCTAGCTTGAAAGATCAAAAACTCAGTTAATAACTCTTCAATCAACCCAAAATAATGTTCTCTGATTTTACACTGGAATTTAAAAAATAAGCATGTTATTCTACTATTTATGAACTCTACTACTAATAAAAATCAAGAAACAGAATCCTGTCTTATAAACTACTACTTATTTATAATGCCTGCATTGTCTTTTTTTTTTTTTTCAGCAAGAGACATTATATAATTTCAGGTTCAGACATTACATTGCTATTTCTGTACGATTGGTAATTATAGTTATTGCCATGTGTGAATATAAAATTCTTTAAAAACTGGCTGGCCCAGAGCAGGTGCTTTATTAGTTAGACAAATTCTTCCTAGCTATTAAAAAGTAAATTCTTATCCTGGACATATAGCTTAGTTGGTTAGAGCATCATCTCAAAGTGCAGAAGTTACTGGTTTTATCCCCAGTCAAGGCACATATAAGAACAGATCAGTCATTTTGTCTCTTTCTCTCTCTCTCTCTCTCTCTCTCTCCCATCCTCTGTCTCTAAAATTAATAAAATAAACATTGAAAAAATAGAAAGTAAATCACCACACCTCCATGACTTCATCAGTTTTAAATGTACTACTTCCTCATTTTTGATGGTGGTGTACATAACCTGCCTTTTTAAGCAGCTCTTCTTCAAGGGATGATTCACACTTCCAGGCTTCTTTCATTGGTTAGTTTCACCATCTTGAATTTTGCTTTTAGCATGTGAATAGAGACAGAATGCACAAAATTATTGTAAGGGTCAGGATTAGAGGAATGTATGTCTCTTCTATTCACATTGCTTTGATTGGTCCCACCCTAATTGCAAAGGGGCTTGCAAACATAATTTTTCTATGATCTTGAGAAAAGCAAATTAGACTGCATCTACCTAATTTCATCCAAAATAAAAGAAAAAAAATCTTGTTAGATGAATGAATCTTTCTACTCAGCCTGTTTCTATACAAAATGCCCATATATTAGATAGGAGTTCCTCTGAGCCTTCAACTCAAGGCAGAAGTAGCACTCAGAAGGAGAAAGGAAAATGTTATACACAAAGGTAAGATATCAGTGTTACTTGTTTCCTTCCTTTCTTCAAAAAGGGAAGATTGTATTTATGGGTTAGTATAATTGAGGAAATATTTAAAAATAACTATTACGGAAACTATAATATTGTAGTAATATTCTTACTTGAAAATTAACCATTGTCCTAGTATTTGAGCAGTTGAAAGCAAGGACCAAATAATAACAGTAAACAAAGTAATTTAATTTCTAATTAATATAAATAAGAATATTTATCCTTAATTATGAGACATTGTCAGGTAGGGAAATATTTCTACCTACCCCTCATGGTTCTTTTGGCAGACCCAATAAATAATTTGAACATAAGACAAATGAACAGATGAAAGCACACTTTAATTTTGTATGTACAGGAGCCCATAGAAATATGAGACTCTCCAAAGCGATTAAAGCAGGTAGCTTTAATATAATTGAGACAAAGAAATAGTACAGTTTTGAAAAACTGACAAGACAAAGAAACTCAGGCATGGTTACTAATTAGTGAAGGAACTAAGTAGGGTTTGTTTATATAGCCCTGTCTTCCCTAAATTTCCTATCTCTGGCAGTAAGGATGTCTCTGTAGCTCATGGTTCAGAGAGGTTACTTTTCACATGAAAGATTTATTTCTTGCTTTCAGGGTGATGGAGAGGAGGGTCAGAGTGCCCTCCTTGCACAAGCTGTTTCTCAAGTAACTTTAATACAAAATACTTAATATGCCAAAGTGTCACATCTTTTGGTGGCCTGCCCAGAACTCCATCAGCATCAAAGTACTAAAAAAAAAAAAAAAAATTAGAAGACAAATGAGCATGTAATTTAGGCTTTTATGGCAAGGAACATAATTTTCTTTAAACACCTTTTTTAGCTCCGCTATGAGTAAACAGGTTTCATTTCCTTAGAGAAAATTACAAATGCATTTTCTGTGTTCCAGATTTTGAGTTTCTTTTTATTATCCCACCACTACCTTGGATGTAAAGTTGATATACATATTAGTGAACATAAGGGATTTATGTTTTATATTCCATACACAAAAGCCTAAGTTTAAGGATCATTAATGTAATCCATGAAAAATATTTGGTGTTTTCAAAAGTGTCACTAAAATGGAGTCATCATGAAGTCATAAACTGATTAATTAAAAACACACATTCTTATAATTTGGTAGATTTTGTTAAGTGGAATCTCTGATTAAACTGTATATTTTTAGGTGACCCAATGTTAACAACAACAAAAAAAGCACACATTAAATTTTGTTCCTTATATACTTTGGTAGACAAGTATTTGAATGTGGTTTCATGGAGGAGATGGCCTGGAAGTTCTCAGCCTCAGCGCTAAGAAATACAATTTCTTCATATTTTCAAATGTGTCTATATGTCAACCTCAGATGGAAGAAATCTGAATGCTGAGAGGTAACATAAATGCTTCTTGTCATAATCTCACCCTCCCCCCATTTCTCTCTATCTCTCTCTTTCTACATAATATAATAATATTAAGAAATTTTGGGGAGGAAAAATAACTTTATTTTACCTTTCTAGGATCTTAGCTGAGACTCCCTTGTGGTAAAAGACAGATTAGCAGGAAAAAGCAAACAAAAAGAAGTTTAATAACATATATACCTCCAGCATACATGGGAGATACCCAGGAAAATTAAGTAACTCGCTGAAACGGTAGAAGTTTCAGAGAGGGGAAGGCATGGGATTATTGCTTATTGGGTACAGGGTTTCTGTTTGGGATGATAAAAATGTTGTAGAGAGGGATGTTAGTAATGGTTAGGCAACATGGCAAATGTGCTTAATGCCACTGAAGTGTACACTTAAAAATGGTTAAATGGTCAATTTTATAGTATGTAAAATACCACAATTAAAAAAAATCTGCCCTCAAAAAATTTACTTCAAATGGAAAAGCAGATTTGAAAACCCATTAGATGGAGAACAATCCTTAGGAAATTTGATAGAACAGTGAATTTTATAGAAAGTGCGCTTGTGTGTGTGTATGTGTGCATGTGTGCACAGGGGTGTCAGAGGGGGGATAAAACTTTAGTAGAATACCCAGGTAAGTCATTCAGAGAATTTATGTTACCTGTAGTACCCAACCTCGGGAATTCTCTGGGTCAATTCAAAACTGACCCTTCACACAGATGGGAAGGAGAGATGGAGGTAAGAGGTTAGCAATCTCAGATTGGCAATAGTAGTTTTGGTAAAAAGGGTACTTGCATATGAGGCTTGTCTTAGGCAGCTGCAAGATGAGTAGATGTCTGCACTCACCCACCAGAATCTTAGTAGATTATATGCAGGCCTTAAAGGGTTTCAGTCACATGTATTTTCTAGGTGATCTCAATAACATACAGCTCTCTTGAGGCTGTGTCCTTGAGGTGGCTCCCATACTGGCAATGCTGGGCAGCACACATTTCCTGGACAGGAAAGTAGGGTGAGGAGCCTCTGATTTCTGGGGTCCAGCTAAGGGATCAAGTTGGGTCGCACCCTCTCAATTACCTCTAACAACTGAGAAGAATTTATCCCAGGCATTGGAGCAGCTTCTTAATGGCTCTGAGAACAGAAAGGGACTGTCCACTGCGGAGTGAAGAAGAGAGGAGGCAAAGTTATAAATACAACAGGGACCTGGAACAATGGGACCTTTAGGAAATTTTAAAGATATATGTTGTTCTTTTGTTTTGTTTTGTTTTGTTTTACTCTGAAACAAATGAGAAGTTACTGGTTTATTTTGGCCAGAGTCATATTTTAAGAGAAAACAATTGGAAACCTACCTTACTTGACAAATGTTTCAATCATGGTCTAGAGATGCTAATGTGTCCTGATAAAGCTTTTAACAGAGCAGGGGTTAGCACCTATGGTTTCTGGGTCCTGCTTACATGGTATACCTCATATTATTATTCCACTTCATTACATCAGTCAGAGGAATTTGTGCATAGCAGTTGTTTGATAGAAGTAAATTTTAATTAATTAGGACTATGCCACTCAGTTAATGTAATTTAGTTTCGCTTGTGAAAAAAAGCATGATTTTAAATATACCTATATATCTAAGTCCTATATCTATGTCTATTTCTACCCATCTATAATCATTTTGTGGGTGCCTATGTATATATATATAATCCATATATACGTAATATGTGCATACATTGTAAGTTCATACTTTGTATACATATATACATATTTGTATATATAGGCAAATTTTAAATATATATAAAATATTAAGAGATATATAATATAAAATATTAATTAACACCATATTGACATGTATATGTATGTGTTTTATACTTAGACACCTTCATGTATGTACATGCACATATGAATATTTTCTAAGACTGGGATCTGAGTGTTTCCTATTTAAATTGAGCCAAATTGTCCTAATTTTCCCCATGACTAATAAATATTTACCTGGGAGAAAAAAAAGAATAATAATGGCCATGGGCTTTGGAAATCAAAACAAAGATAGCTGTATACAACTTGATTATCAGTCTCCAAAGAAATGTTTAATTATGCTAACATTTATTTGTCTAAGTTTTCTTTCTTTTGACTCATATGTACATAGTTGTCATAATAATTTCTTCATTAAAATGTGACAAACATTTTTCACTTCCTATTTAATTTTTTTTCCTTTCTAAATGCAGTTACAAATGTTGCTTTTATAAATATTTAGGCCAGTGATATGTGAATCTGAATTACTTTTCAAGAGGATATCTGAAAATGTTTCTGGCAAATTGTCAGTTTTGAGGAGTGCTGCAATCTACTGCACAAACAGAGAAGAATGAAAATATAGACTTGTTTCAATACATTACTTAAAAATCAACAATTTGACAATGGCTGTTACAAAGACTATTGTCTGTACTGAGTAGACACATGACACACCAACACAGAACTGAAATTTTTTCAAAAGGCATTTTCTACGACATTGAGTTCCTAGAATGCTCAGTCTGGTTTTTAGAATTTACCAAAAATATTACTTTGTACAGTTAGTGAGATAGTTTTTAGGTACTCCCAGGATTTTATTCTTTTGTGCTGTGCCCTACTTCACAACACTGTAAGAACTACAATAACAAAAAAAAAAAATGTATTATTTAAGAACAAATAAACTAGTGCTTTTTGTTGGAAGCTGTATGTAATCTTCCCTTTTAATATTATTTTAGTCATAGGTGTTTTATAACATAATTCCTTGTCAAGTGATTTAAAAATTTTTGACTTCCGTGATTGTCCACAAATATTTCCTATTTTTACTGCTTTCTCAAAGGCCCTTCCTTCTATCTTTCCTTTGTCTATGTTTTATTTTTCTCGTTTCTGAAAATCCACAAATTTGTGTATGTGGAGAGTCTAAAGGGAGTGCACTTAGGTTGTTAATCAAGACAAATGGAAGAGGCGGTCTAACCCCAGTTCATCAAGGTTCTGAGCATTTGCTGCTGACCCAAATCTCAAACTGTCCTGTTTCTGCATGAGTGTGACATGAGGTTCTCACTTGTGCACCTTCTGCTCCTCAGGCCCTCAGCTCGACACATCATCATCTAACCCACAGAACACACTACATTTGCTTTTTCTGGAGTCCAGAAATGATGACTTCATAACCGCTGCTGAGGCATCCATTGATTTTTCTGAAAAGCATCTTAGTTGGGAAAGAAGGTAAGGTCTTGAGAACGAGATTATGGGGGCTTCAAGGGGAAACAGAGTGTATATTCAGTGTTTGAAGTTATTGCCAGTGTGCACACACACACACACTACAGATAGGAAAGTTCAGAAATAACAGAAGTAAAACCAATGATTCACCAAAGTAGTAATGAGTAAAAGTTTATTGTGCATCCACCAAAAAGATGGCTTGCAAACCAGGAACACTCAAACCAAAACAGGAAATGAGGATCATGAGTAAATCGTTTTAAAGCACATTATATACTGAGGAGGCAGTGACTGTTTGTTCTTCACCATAATTGGTTATAATATTAGAATTTTCTTAAATTATAGAGAACTGGTTAGAAGTTTCTGCAAATCAATTCTGGGAAGCAATTTTAGTTTCTCTTATGATATCCGGAGGCATAAACAAGAAATAACCCGGGTCAAGTTAGTCTTGCAAAACAAGCTAAATTAAGCTTTGCTTGTATGACTAAACTGGTTTTCTGTGCACAGGGAATTTTTAAGCCTATTCTATGTTTGCTTTTTATTTTACTTCCTTCTAATTCATTCAAACAATTGATGTAAAATTTTATCAATACAAAATGGAAGGTTACCTGTTTTGTTGATAATCCTTCTCTTCTCTCAGCATATTGATTCATTGTCTGTCTTTCCTTGATGCTAATTTGTGTCTTAAATTGGAACCAACTCTGCTTTTCTTTTTCTGTTTAGCTACTGTTCTATGAACTGGATAAACTTCTTAGTTTTATTTTTAATGATTAAAATTTTACACTCAGTCATTATGACCTAGATTTTCATGGTTTCAGCTTATGATTTATCTAGTTGATGCTTTATGGATCCTAACAACAGTGGAAATTAGCATGGTTTTATATGCCTTGTTCAAGTTACCTTGTGGCAGGTGCCTGAAATACTGGTAGGTTTCTTTTTTTAAAAATTTTAATTTATTGGTCCTCTGGAAGGTTTTTAAACTACTACCAGGTTTACTAAATAAGAGTATCTTAACATTACACAATGAAATATCTGAGTCTTTCCTGAATCACCTTGTCAATAATTTCTAATGGTTGCTAACATTTGGAATGTTATTTTATTATTTTATTTTATTTGTGATGGAGACACAGAGAGAGAGAGAGAGAGAGAGAGAGAGAGAGAGAGAGAGACAGGAAAGAAAAGAGATGAGAAGCATCAATTCATTGTTGAGGCACCTTAGTTCTTCATTGATTGCTTTTTCATATGTGCCCTGATGGGAGGGGACTCCAGCAGATCGAATGAACCCTTATTTAAGCCAGTGGCCTTGGGCTTCAAACTAGAGACCTTTGGACTCAAGCCAGCCACCCCGCACTCAAACCGGATGAGCCCGCACTCATACCAGGGACCTTATAATTTCAAAAGTGGCTCCTTCACATCACAGTCTAACACTATACACTGTGCCCCTGCCTGGTCAGGCTGGAATTTTATTTTTTATTGATACCAACCATATAACAGGAAGAACAATTTGCAGGTTTATATAAACAGCCAGAATCATATAAATATTATTTATATTTACTCAATTCTTATTATAATTAAATAAATAACTATTTCTAAATGCATTAAAATGTAGAATAAAATTTATACTAACAATAAGTGACAGATATCCACACATATTACTTTTTCTCTGTGCAAATATTTGTGATGGTATGAAGGAGGCTTGAAGCATATTACTATATTAAGTACTTTTGGAAGCTGAAGAGTCAATAGCAACTGGGAAAAAGGGATCAGAAAACAGAGGCCAGATGTAAAGAACCTAGAGCTAATTTTAGATTCTATGAAGTTATGCTCTTACAAAACACCTAAGCAACTCGTCATGCATCATATAAGAAAACACTGTGTACTAAAATCAGTATACACATTATTGACAAATAATAAACTCCCAGAAGGAAAAATATCTTGTAAAAATAGTTAATCAGGTGTAAGAAAAAGAAATTAAAATAAATATTGATCTGACTCTATTTACCTATTTTATTTTTCTATGGGTCATAATTTTTCCTGATATTAGAAAAATGTTGTTAAAACAAGGTTAATAGTACTTCTGTATAGATATACAATTTACATGAATGGAAAAATATAAATGGTTGATAATAAAGCTTTCCTGAAAATAATTTAAAATTAATGTTAAAAGAATACCATTTTATGAGGAGTATTAGAGCCATAAATAGAGCATTGTCTTTATTTTGGGCATATCAAAATTACTACAGCAGCAGGTCCAACTGCTAAAACTCTTGTCATCTAATTCAGACTTTGTTAAAATGGTATAGACATTAAAATGACTGGTGAATATATAGTAGTAGTCTGTTCTTAAAATCCAGGATTGTTAATCTCTACAATCATCCAACCTGTAATTATATTCTCTCTTTAAAGAGTTGAGAATCAGAAGAAAAATAACATTTTGCTGTAATTGAGATTATGTTTATTCATAGAATGTTTTGTTTTATTATGTTCCATCAGACATCTGGATGAAGATGGAAATTTTTAACAAAATATTAACATCTTTCCAAGTGTCTGTTGATTGTATTTTATGTTTCACTCTAAATATTTGAGATAAATTTAGTTTTAGCTACAAAATATATATCTGTTGCCCCATTATTTTTGAAGTTATTTTTTACTTGCACATTAAAGTTAGAATATTGTGTATTTGGGGAAGAGAGAGATAATATAAAATGAAAATTTAGAATTGGAAGAAACTAAAATATTTTGGCCAACATTAATAGTTGTGACTAATAATTTTAAGAATAAAAAAGTTTATTTATATAAATCATATATGATATATATGAACAAATATAAAGAGGACTTATGCCATTTGCAATAAATGCCCTTTCATTTTTTCTCAATATAACACTCCTAAACTCTAAGATCATTAAAATTAAAAAAAAAAGAAAATTTACATGAGAGTTCCTGTTAACTTCTTTACTAGGTAGCACATTCTTTGAAGTTCTACTAATTAGAGTAATAAAATAAAATAAATTGCTAAATGTGAACATTTCAAAATTAGAGAAAATGTTATATTGTGCTGATGATATGATTATCATGCACATCCAATAAAACACTTTTGAAACTATAGAAAATTTTAATGAGTAAGCTGTATAAAATATTTTTTCTCTGTTCTTAGTTTACTTAAAAATAAAAATTCATTCGTTTAGTGTAGAAATAAAGTAAAATAAAATTATAGTTAACAATTGGCACAGAATTTATGTAAATAAATTATATAATTTAATAGAAAATTTTTAAAAACTTTATCAGATAAGTGAAAAATAACTGCAATATCAAGAAATATAAATCTATTTTCAACTTAAAAATAACCCAAATACATTTTTCAATAAAATTAAAACAGTAACTTTTGCCTTTAAATAAAATGATCTTAAGAAAATGTTTAATGATAGGCATTTTAAAAAACAACCCAGAAAACATAAAATAAAATAGCAATTGGGAGTATTGTTTCATTTGGCACTGAAACATTCTACAAGTCCATCTTAATGACATAGGTATTATATTGGCAAAAAACACACAAAACAGTGAAACAGAATAGAATATCCCAAAATTTATTATAATGCACATGATTACACTGAAAAACAAATTTTTTGCTTGCATACACAAAAACACTTGTTACCTAACTTCTGTGTGTTGATCTCAAATCTGACATTAGTTTTTCTCTGTAACTTATAATTTTTTTGTAATTCTAGATCTTAGGTTTTCATCTTATTATACAATTTTCAACATTTAGTTTAACATAATGAAGTAGAATGTCTTCATGGGCATCATCTTTGAAAAATTATAATAATTTATATAATGCAGTAAATACATTAAAATATATGTTTGTATTAGAATTTGTCTACAATTTTGAAATAGAACATATTAAAACACTTATTTTAGTCATAAAATTTGTGCAAAACTTATTTAAATTATATTCAGGCAAAAATTTGCGTTTGTAGCTCTTGCGTATGTGTACTTGTTGAGGAGATTGTCATTCGAGGCTCCAGCAGTCTGCTCATCACTAACAGCTCCAAGATTTTCGGAAAACTTATCAAGGTGACTGTTCAGGAAGTGGATCTTAATGCTCATGTTACATCCAATGTCACGGAAAGCCAACAGCATCTTTTGAACCAGAAGTTCATAGTTTTCTTCTTTTTTGTTGCCAAAGAAGCTCTTTGTAACTGCCACAAAAGACTGCCATGCTGCTTTTTCCTCCTTATTTATCTTTCTGACAAATTCTTCATCACATATGATGGTTCAAATTTGAGGTCCATCGAATACACTTGCTTTTATCTTCTCAAAAGACAAAGCAGGAAATGCAGAAATAATAAGTTAAAAGCATTCACTTTCTTCATTCAAAACCTGAACAAACTGCTTCATTAAGCCAAGTTGGATGTGAAGTGGGGAAATAAATGAATCTTCTCAATTAACTACAGGTTCATTCACAATATTTGGCATCCCTACTTCCAGAGCTTCACTTTTTGGCCACTCCTTCTGTGTCCAATATTTCTCCCCAGCTCAGCTGTCCCACAAACACAGAAAGCAAGGATACTTTGGGAAACCTCTCTGTTACCCTAGCAGGAAATTTACCATTTTAAGATCCACACAAATGATACAGCTATGCTCCTCATACTTCAGAAAGTCAAGGACAATTCTTATGTCATTATAATATTCTCGCAGATGAGTAGAATATTCAATTGGAACCGCTGCATAAACATTACCGTTGTGTAGGAGAACACATTTCAGATTCTGTTTAGAGCTGTAATGAAATAGTCGCTATTCTCTTGGACTGTTGGTGGTAACACCTAGCGGGCTGAGAAGACTACTTATATCATGACAGTAAACAAAGTGTTTGTCTTTGGAAAAAAAGTCCACAACAATTTGTTCACGCTTCCTGAAATGGAATACTTAGCTGACTGGTGAAGTACATTCTTTCCTTGAAGCTTGGAGGCTAATAACTCAGCTGCTTTCTTTGATAGGCCCAAATCTCCTAATAAGTCATTCGATTTGGGTTGGCTAAATTGCTGAGGGGTAATGACAGCTTGGCATCAGAAGACTCTTTAAATTCTACAACCGTTTCCTCATGCGTCTTATCAAAATACACTTGATTGCCATGTTCACTTTCTTCGTCCTTAGAAGAAATAAAACTATTGAAAACTGGACCCTGGAGTGTCTCAAGGTGTGGGATAGGTCGTATTGCTGATGGAATATTAGGATATGCCATCATATTTTGTATTTTTTTTTGTCTATGCCCTTTGTATGGATCACACAGAAATAACAGTCACTGCTGTGGTCCTTAGGTAAGGGGTGCTCAATATGTCCATTGCAATCTACTCAATATGTCAATCGTGAAGGAAGTGTGGGTAGATCGCATAACATTAAAATGACATTTGTATTTTGATTGGCATACAGTGTAGCCAATCTGACATCTGAACTTTTGACACCCTACGCATGCACATTAAACCACATTAACTTGTTCAGTTACATTGCTGCGTAGTGAGCCTTCAATTTATTTAAACTAAATACAACAAAGGGTATAAAAATGAGTGCCATAGCTGGTCCTAGTAAGAAGCCTAAAACCTACCACTTTCATACAGAATGGGAGGGGATTTTTTTCACTATGTTATATTCTAAGTGCGCTTGCCTCATCTCTCTGTGTGTCATTGCTATTCCAAAGAAGGGAAATGTGGAGTGGCTTTTTCAGACTGTTCATAAAAACTATGACATTGACTTTCCTCCGAAAAGAGAGCTGAGATGGAGAAAGGTGAAAGAATACACAAAATTAAATAGTAATAATAGTAACTTAAATAATGATAATATAGAAGAAATAAATTTATGTTTTGCATTTTTATTGTAGGTAGATCATTTTGACTTGGTCATCTTATAAGTAGCTAGCAAGCTAAAAAAGTGTGGGCAACCCTGCTTTAGGTTCACGCCAAATCACGGGAATACCAAAAGGCATTCCTTTGCGTTTTCCTTTTGTTCAGTCATAAAGCATTTTCTCAGTTATGACACACAAAATAAGGATCCCAATTCTTGTCTTGATTGCCAAGGGGAACTTGAAAATAAGCAATATATGCACGTGTCATAAATAATGAAATATTGCACCTTTGATGTTGAAGTGTGTAACAGCCACATATATAACAAAAGGGGTCAGGACTATTCTTACATTTATGCCTACTCGAAGAAGCCATGATTCAATCTTTAAACAAAATAAGAGGTTTTTTTTTTATCAGATAATATTCTTTTTTTACATTTAAAAACAACTACAATTATGTAAAAGTGATGTTTGTAAAACATTAATTTTCTTGTGGTTATGTTCAATCCAAGAGTCGTTGCCCTTTAACTCCAATTTAAAAACATGCCATTAAGTGTAACAAAAGAAAATTAAAATTGCATAAAAACTAGAGCATGCACCAAAAAACGGATTTTAGATTTGGAATCAGCAATGCAGAAATATTTAGAAAAAGTTCTAAAACCTCATGCATCCAAAAATGAAAAAAAAATTGTTCCCCAGTGTTATATATAAGTTAAAACTCATATTTAATTCAGTAAAATAAATGAGTTGTACAATAAAACTTTAAAATGAACTGTCCATCTACAAGTCTGGAGACTTATATACAAAGATTAACACAAAATTGTTGCTAGAAAATCTAAGAGAAAGAGTTTATACTCAGTAAAAAGGTAGGTATATTTTGAAAATATAGTACTAAAGAACCAAGATCTCACCAACATTTGTTTTTTGTTTATTTATTGGTTATAACCATTCTGATAGATCAGTTGGTTTTAGTTTGCATTTATCTGATGATTTGAAACATTGAACATCTTTTCATATGTCTATTGTGCATCTATATGTCCTCTTTAAAGAAGTGTCTGTGAAAGTTTTTTGATTAATTTTTAAATGAACTGGTGGATTTTGGTGTTTTTTTGATTGGAACATTTAAGTCATTTTTATTTAAAGTGATTATTGATAGGTACATATATATTACTATTTTATTATTTTAGCTATGTTGCACTGTTGTTTTACTTTGTCTTCTCCATCTTTTCCTTCTCCTTCTCCATCTTTTCCTTCTCTTTCTCCTTTTTAAAGAAAATCCTTTAAAATGTCTTATAATTCTGGTTTCATAATAATGAACTCTTGTCAAGGAAATTCTATTTCTTCTTGAAATTAATAAAAAATATATTGATTTTAAAGAGAGAGAGAAAGAGAGAGACCAGAATATAGGTATGTTCCTGTATGTGCCCTGACTAGGGATCAAACTAGTAACCTCTGTGCTTTGGCGTAAAGCTCTAATCGACCAAACTATCTGGCCAGGGCATTCTCCCTCAATTTGATATGATAGTTTTGCTGGTAAAAGTAGTCATGGCTATAGGTTAATGTGCAGGAATCTTGATCACCTTCCATTCTATAATATATCACACTGATTCATTTCATTGATGACATTATCTTGATAACCTTATATATTTTTCTATTGATCTATTTTCATAGTTTTTTATTCTGTTTATTTCTAATCTGCCATCAAGTAATCAATTATTTCTTAATGTGGATTACATTGTTTTTTAGTCTTAGAATATCCATTTAGTTTATTTGTATAAATTATAGTTATTTGGTAAAATTCTACATTCTTTCAATAATTTTAAACATTTTATGTAAGTCATTAATACTACTTCCTTCTAGTGAATATTTACTACCTTCTTCCTTCTAATAGCTAAACTGAACACATGTTATTTAATCCAATCTGGTACTGACTAAACTGATTCCAAGTTAGGTTATAATTCTTATTATACTTAATTTATATTTTTGTTTGTTTATTTCAAGTCTGTAAACCTCTCAGAGTCTCATCTGAGAACACTGAGTATTTATTAAGTTACTACCTAAAACTTCACAGGAAAACAGGATTGTTTTGTCAGATTTAAGAGGGAGCATAGTGTTATGTATATTTTACCATAATAAGAAAATACTGATTTAAGTCAAGAAATTAAATTTAAAGTTATATATTTTTTGCATACTTAGAACTAAATCTTATTTAAGTATTCTCCCACTGTGAAAATGCAATCTCAATCAGGTTTAACACCTATGAACATATTTCATTAATCATTCTTTCCATTTCAGTGTCATAAATATTAATTTACTTCATACACATATTTGGGCTCAGGTATAAAAAAATGTTATGTGATGTTATAAAAAGACCAAATATAAGTTAAATTAAATATTATTTGCCAAATATAATAAAATAAATAAGAATAAAATAACTTATTTTAAATAGTGGAGAGAAATTACCTGTGGAAGAGGTCATAGGTGAGATGATCTTTGAAAGAAAAGAAATTTTTTTATAATAATTCTAATTTTTAATACAGAGAAAATGGTTTACTTTCAATAATGGTATAAAATATTTTAATCATTTTTTAAGTGTTCAAACATTTAAAAAAATGTATTTAGAGCTTATTTATTTATAGACAATTTCAAAATTAAAAAAATATATATGTATATATATTGTATTTTTCTGAAGTGAGGAATGGGGAGACAGAGAGACAGACTTCTGTATGCGCCCGACTGGGATCCACCTAGCATGCTCACTAGGGGCATTGCTCTGTTGCTCCATTGCAACTGGAATCATTCTAGCACCTGAGGTGATGGCCATGGACCCCAGCGCCTGGGCCAACTTTTCTCCAATGGAGCCTTGGCTGCAGGAGGGGAAGATAGAGAGAAAAAAGAGATGGGGAAGAGTAGAGAAGCAGAAAGGCGCTTCCCCTGTGTGCCCTGACCGAAAATCGAATCCAGGGCTTCCATACACCAGGCCAATGCTCTACTGCTGAGACTACTGGACAGGGCCAAAATATTTTTGTTTTAGGCCATTTTAGTTAATTCACAACATTAGCTAAAATGTAAGTTTCTCCTTCATTTATTTTTTAATGATAATGCCTTTTGTTCTATTTTTCTTGTTCAGCAAAATACAAATTCCAAAATCTGTAATACTACATGAGAACCATTTTTATGTCAAGTTCGAGGGGAGCATTTTTCTTTCCACCATAGGAGAAAGCTTATTTTGTATCCAGTGGAGTCATGTAGTATGACAATCTGCAATACAAGGGCAGATGGGTAATATGTTTTTCAGGTATCTGAACATTGCTTGATTCCTTTTGACCTTGCTGACAACTTCCTGGGGTATTTTAAATAAATGCAGCACCTTGCACTGACAGAAAAACACAACCACCTTAATAATGAAATACTTTAACAGTAATTCATTCAAGTATTGTAGGAGAAAGGATCAATATTTTTCTTTAACTATAGTTCCAAAATTACATGGTGAACCAACAAAGTAAAAGCTCTTGATTTGATTATATATTTTTCTATGACTATTGAAACTTCAGTTTCGGCTATGCCTAATTTGAGAGTCTTGTTGCTTAAAGTCATCAAGGTACTATGATATTCTATTGAACAGTGTTTGTTTTTGTTTTTAAAGAATCACTTCCAGTCTTTATTTAAGTAAAAATATTGTTTAAGTCTTACACAAAAATATAAAATATGGGGTTGTTACTGATTCGCATGATAATCTTTGTAAGATAAATTTAACAAAACATAGAACTACCATATTTTAATACATGAATAAAGAAGTCACTAGTAGTCTAATAGTTCAAGTAAATGAGCAATTATAACAAATAGGAGATCCAGAATAAAGAGAAAAAAAGAAAAGAAAAAAACTCCAAGAGGGTATTGCCTATGTAGTAGTGATTTTAAACAGTTACAGTTAAGTCTTACTTTACATGCTTTCTGCATGTAATTATAATCATTGTGCCTTCACCTTTGTATTCACATGATTGCTGAATTATTAAAGGGCATAAATATCTTCTAGTTCTCTATTTTAAAGTGCTTCCATGGCAAAGATTCATAAGTTTGAAAGGGACTTCATAAGATTGAAAGTTCATTCATTTTTTTTTGAAAGTTCATTCATTTTTGGTCTACATATATCTCTTTACAATTGCTCTCCTGAATCAATCTCAAATACACATGTGTTTCAGTCCACTGACAATTTCTCAGAGTAACACTTTTACTATTTGTTATATTTACTAAAGGTTGGTATCTCTACTCTCCAAAGACAATCATTTAATAAACACAAATAGTTTTTTTCCATAGATCTAAATAAAGTCTACAGGGAGCAAGATGGCGATGGAGTGGGTGGACGTACCAACTTCCAACTCCCAGAACCAAAGTGAATTATAACTCAATTTTAAGAACCATCATCTGGATAAACCAACTTTGAACTAAATTAAGCAGACTCTTCAACCAAGGAACACAGAAGAAGCCACATTGAGACTGGTAGGAATAGCGAGAACGCAAAGAGGGCTGCCCAGCTCCCCGGAGCAAATGGCAGCCCGGAGAGACCCACGTGGCGGGAGGAGAGTTTGGTAGAGAGGGAGGGACCTGGGTCCCAGGAACAAAGCCCCAGCCTGCAGTTGCAGAGCCTAGAAGAGGTGTTTAGACAGTATTGAGCTGTGAAACAAGTGAGGATACTGTTTGTGAGAAAGAGATAGTTCTCTCAGACCCAAGATTCTTTTCTTTTTAAAGGGACAGTGCAGCCTGACCTGTGGTGGCGCAGTGGATAAAGCATTGACCTGGGAACACTGAGGTTGCCAGTTCAAAACCCTGCACTGGTCCGGTCAAGGCACGTATGGGAGTTGATGCTTCCAGCTCCTCCCCCCTTTCTCTCTTTCTCTCTCTCTCTCTCACTCTGTGTCTCCTCTCTAAAATGAATAAAATAAAAATAAAATAAATTTTAAAGGGACAGTGCAGAAAACCTCTCTCACAACCAAGTACCCAGGGCTCTGGGGAACGGGGACAGAGGAGAAGGACAGAGCAGTGGGAAGAGAGTGTGGACTGAAGGCAGAGAGACAAATACTCTGAGGGACAGCCACCCTAACCACTGGACTAACTCACTTCCCTAATTAAGAACGAATATTTTCCCTTGAACTAGCAATACCAGCAAAGGGAGACAGGATACCAGCTGTTGGGCAGATAAAATATAATATGCTCACTTTGTTAAAGATGGCGCTGCCCACATGGAAGTTCTTTGATATTAATGTGTGTTCTGGAACAGGATTGGGCAGGCCAGGTCGTTATAGCCTAAGGCTTAGTTTAAGAGTAAGCTCTTCCCCACACCCTTGACTGATTGGATGATTTAGGGTGGTGCACTCTCCTGAGGAATCCCATTATACAGAGACTTCCTTGTTTGTATAATTGGATTAAAGGTTTTGAGTCTATGCTATAAAGTGGGAGAGACCAGTAGCGTGCTCTCTCTAGGTTCCTGGGTTCCTGAGATTAGTATTAGAGAGGAGAGCAGAGTAAGGCCACATGGAGGAGAGGAAGCAGCCAAGATGGCAGAGTGCTGAGGAACAGTTTGTGCATGAGGAGATGGGAAACAGAAGTGAATAAGTCTGGTGAACTGGAAAACTTTGATGCTAGGAAACTCGGATAAGTCAGTAGCTTTGTGAGCACTGAATGTGTGGGTTTTGGAGCCCAGTGTGTGTTTTTGCTTGCCCACCAGGTGCAAGCTAGAATTAAAGCTGATGGCTCACCAGTTCTTGGCTTCTGTGTTTCATTGCCATCTGTCGGAATCCAATGAGAACCTGCACTGGCCAGGCGGATGTGATTGTGGCCGTGACTACTAGCTTTACACCAGCCAAACAAGCTCTCCCATGGCAATTAGAGCAGAGCTGCTTAGAGGGAGGAAGCTCCCAGTCCTACAGTATAAAGAGTTATGGCACCTTCTACTCTGCTGAGGATTGCTGAAGGGATGGTGGAGGTAGAACTCTGAAATGCCATTCTGTCGAAGGGGGCGGAGGCCCAGCCAGTGTGAGCTCAGTCTAGCCCAGAAAGGGTGGAGGGGATGTGCAAAAGCGGTCCTGAAGCTTCAGGCCTGCCTGTAACCCCACCAACAGAGAAAAAGTGGGAGCCCAGGAACGAACAGAGATCTGCTCTGCGACCCTGCACAAGCTGGCCCTGAGCGTGAGGATGGGGCTAGAACCAGGGACGGGAGGGGGCTCACGACTGAGCTCACACCAGCAGGCCCAACCAGCTGGAGAAACCTCGGTTTGCATCCTGCTTGCACAAGTTGGCCCTGAACCGGGGGCGGGGTAGAGCCCGGGACTAGCAGAAGTCGCAGCTGAGTGCACGCCAGCAAACATGCCCGGCCCAATAAACATTGGTTTGAGACCCTGCGCAGAAGAACCCAGGACTCGAGGGCGGGACTAAAGGTCCAGACGGGCAAATGCTCACAGCTGAGAGCACGTCAAAAGCCCTGCCAATCCGTAAAACTGTGGCGAGCAGGCTTTAACCGCAGGTGCTGGGCGGAAGCCCAGAAATAGGCTGGGTCTGCAGCTGAGCAAAGGTGCTCACCTCTACCCTAAGAGCTGAGGCTTGTGGCTTGAGTGACAGCCCCTCCCACGGAGGAGAGGCGGAAATCACAGCAACACCTACAGAAGGCCAGCGCTGGCAACGCCCATTCCCAAATGCCCTAGGCAGCGGCAGAGGCAGGGGCGGGCCTGCAAACAAACCAGACCTAGAGATCACAAAGGCAACACCTAATGGACTCCCCTGGCCACCACTTGCTTATACACAGACAAATGAGCAGGCAGAGATATGCAAACCAAATGAATCAAGAGAAATCCCCAGAGAAGGACCTGAATGAACTAGATATAACCAAATTACCAAAGCAGAATTTAGAATAATGATAGTTAGGATGTTCAAAGAAATTAGTGCAACAATGGATAATCACTATGAACACCTAAATAAAAAGATAACAAGTAAAAAAACAAAATTGAAATAATAAAAAAGAATAAGACAGATGACAAATACACTATCAGAACTGAAGACCACAATGGAAGGAACTAAAAGCAGGAGGAATCACGCTGAGGACCAAATCAGCGAGTTAGAGGGCACAATGAAAAAAGGCACAGAAGCAGAGAAGAAAAAGGAAAAGAGACTCAAAAAATGTGAGGAAACACTAAGGGAGCTCTGTGACAACATAAAGAGAAACAACATTTGCATCATAGGGGTTTCCGAAAAAGAGGAGAGAGAACAGGAAATAAAAACATTGTTCAATCAAATCATAGCAGAAAACTTTTCTAAATTAAGGCTGGGAAACACTCCACACGTTCAAGAAGCACACACAACTTCATTAAAGAGAAATCCAAAAAAGTCTACACCAAGACATATCATAGTTAAAATACCAAAGCTAAGGGATAAAGAAAAAATCTTAAAAGCATCTAGAGAAAAAAGGCTATCACCTACAAAGGAGCCCCCATAACGATGACATCTGACTTCTCAACAGAAACACTTGAGGCCAGAAGGAAATGACAAGATTTAATCAAAGTAATACAGAACAAGAACCTACAACCAAGACTACTCTATTCAGCAAGGCTAAGGTTTAAAATTGAAGAAGAAATAAAGAGCTTCCCAGACAAAGAAAGCCTCAAGGTATTCATTAAAACCAAACAAATTCTGCAAGAGATACTAAGGGACCTGTTATGAATAGTTCAAAGGGAGGAAAGAATATAGTGAAAGAAGAATACAGCTTTAAAGAATAAAATGGCAATAAACAACTACATTTCAATAATAACCTTAAATGTAAATAGATTAAATGATCCAATTAAGACATAGAGTAGCTGCGTGGATAAAGAAACAGGACCCATACATATATTGTCCACAAGAGACACACCTTAAAACAAAAGATGCACATAGACTGAAGGTAAAAAAAATGGAAAATAATATTTCATGCAAAAAGAAATGAAAAAAAAGCCAGTGTAGCAGTACTTATAACTGACAATATGGACTTTAAAACAAAGGCTGCAGTAAGAAATAAAGAAGGACACTACACAATGATAAAGGAAACAATTCAACAGAAAGATATAACTAATATAAATATCTAAACACCAAATATAGGAGCACCAACAAACTAAAGCAGACTTGGATGGATATAAAGGGCGAGATTAACAGCAATACTGTAATAGTAGGGAATTTCAATACCCCACTAACAACACTGGATAGATCCTCAAGAAAGAAAATTTATAAAGAAATAGCAGACTTAAATGAGACACTAGACCAACTTGATTTAAAAGATATCTTCAGAACTTTTCACCCTAAAGAAGTAGAATATACATTCTTCTCAAGCGCTCATGGTACATTTTCCAGGATAGACCACATGTCAGGACACAAAAATGGTCTCAATAAATTTAAGAAGATTGAAATCATATCAAGCATTTTCTCTGATCACAATGCCATGAAACTAGAAATTAACCACAAAAGAAAAACTGAAAAATACTCAAACACTTGGAAACTAAATAGCATGATATTAAATAGTGAATGATTTAACAATGAAATCAAAAAAGAAATAAAAACATTTCTAGAAACGACTGATAATGAGCATACATCAACTCAAAATTTATGAGACACAGCAAAAGCAGTACAGAGAGGGAAGTTCATCGCACTACAGGCATATCATAAGAAGCTAGAAAAAGCTCAAATAAGCAACCTGACCCTGCGTCTAAAAGAACTAGAAAGACAACAGCAAATAAAACCCAGGACCAGAGGAAGGAAGGAAATGATAAGATCAGAGCAGAAATAAATGACATAGAGGCTAAGAAAACATTACAAAGGATCAGTGAAACCAGAAGCTGGTTCTTTGATAATATAAACAAGATTGATGAAGCTTTAACTAGACTCATCAAGAAAAAAAGAGAGAGGACTTTAATATAGAAAATTAGAAAGGACAGTGGAGAAATAACAACTGACACAACAAAAATACAGGGCATTCTAAGAAAATACTATGAAGAACTGTATGCCAAAAAATTAGACAACCTAGGTGAAATGGACAAATTTTTTGAATCATGATCTTCCAAAAATCAATCTGGAAGAATCAGAACACTAAAAAAGACCAATTACAACAAATGAGATCGAAACAGTTATCAAAAAACTCCCAAAAAAGAAAAGTCCTAGGACTGATGACTTCACAAGTGAATTTTATCAAAAATTCAAAGAAGAACTAACTACTATACTTCGCAAGCTATTTCAAAAAATTCGGGAGGAAGGAAGACTTCCAAACTCGTTTTATGAGGCGAGCATCATTCTAATCCCAAAACCGGGCAAAGACAATACAAAGAAAGAATATAATAGGCCTATATCCCTGACATATTCAGATGCTAAAATTCTCAACAAAATATTAGCCAACCGAATCCAGCAAGATATGAAAATAATCATACACCATGATCAAGTGGGATTTATTCTGGAGGCAATACTGGTTCAATATTTGCAAATCAATCAATGTGATTCATCACATTAACAAAAGGAAGGACAAAAATCACATGATAATTTAAGAAAAGGCATTTGATAAAATGCAGCATCCATTCATGCTCAAAACTCTAAGTAAAGTGGGAATACAGGGAACATTACTTAGCATGATAAAGGCCATGTACGACAAACCCACAGCAAACATCATACTAAATGGACAAAAATTAAAAGCAATCCCCTTAAGATCAGGAACCAGACATGGGTGCCCCCTTTCACCACTTTTATTCAACATAGTTCTGGAAGTTCTAGCTACAGCAATCAGACAAGAAGAAGAAATAAAAGGCATCCAAATTGGAAAAGAAGAAGTAAAACTGTCATTATTTGCAGATGATAAGATATTGTATATAGAAAACCCTAAAGTCTCAGTCAAAAAACTACTGGACCTTATAAATGAATTCAGCAAGGTGGCAGGATGTAAAATTAATACTCAGAAATCAGAAGCATTTCTGTATACCAAGAATGAACTGTCAGCAAAAGAAATTAAAAAAACAATATCCTTCACTATTGCAGCCAAAAAAATAAAGTACATAGGAGTAAATTTAACCAAGGAGGTTAAGGACTTGTACTCAGAAAATTATAAAACATTGATAAAAGAAATCAAGGACGATACAAACAAGTGGAAGCATATACCGTGCTCATGGCTAGGAAGAATAAACATTATTAAAATGTCTATATTAAACAAAGCAATTTATAAATTCTATGCAATACCTTTTAAAATACCTATGACCTACTTGAAAGATATAGAACACAATTTTCAAAAATTTATATGGAACTAAAAAAAAACACAAATAGCCTCAGCAATCTTAAAAAGAAAAAAATAAAGCAGGAGGTATCACACTTCCGGATATCAAGGTTTACTACAAGGCCATTGTACTCAAGACAGCCTGGTACTGGCATAAGAACAGGCACATAGATCAATTGAACAGAACAGAGAACCCAGGAATAAACTCACAGTTTTATGGACAACTGATATTTGACAAAGGAGGAAAGAACATACAATGGAATAAAGACAGCCCATTTAACAAATGGTGTTGGGAAAATGGGACATCTACCTAAAAAAGAATGAAACTAGACCATCAACTTACACCATTCACAAAAACAAACTCAAAATGGATAAAAGCCTTAAACGTAAGCCGTGAAACCATAAGCATCTTAGAAGAAAACATAGGCAGCAAGCTCTCCGACATCTGTAGCAGCAATATATTTGCCAATTTATCTCCACGGGCAAATGAAATAAAAGGCAAGTAAACAAATGGGTTTAAATCAAACTAAAAGGTTTTTGCATAGCTAAAGACAATAAGGACAGAATAAAAAGACAAACTACATAATGGGAGAACATATTCGACAACACGTCTGATAAGTGGTTAATAACCAAAATTTATAAAGAACTTATAAAACTCAACACCAGGAAGACCAACAACCCAATCAAAAAATGGGCAAAAGAAATAAATAGAAATTTCTCTAAAGAGGACATACAGATGGCCAATAGGCATATGAAAAATGCTCAACATCACTAATCATTAGAGAAATGCATATTAAAACCACAATGAGATATCACTCACACAAGGCAGAATGGCGCTCAGCAAAACAGTACAGAATAAGTGCTGGCGAGGATGTGGTGAAAAGGGAACCCTCCTGCACTGCTGGTGGGAATGCAGACTGGTGCAGCCACTGTGGAAAACAGTATGGAGATTTCTCAAAAAATTAAAAATAGAACTGCCTTTTGACCCAGCTATCCCACTTTTAAGAATATACCCTAAGAACACCATAACACTGTTCGAAAAGAAGTAATGCTCCCCCATGTTCGTGGCAGCATTGTGCACAATAGTGAAGATCTGGAGACAGTCCAATTGTCCGTCAGAGGACAAGTGGATTAAAAAGCTTGGTACGTATATACTATGGAATACTACTCAGCCATAAGAAATAATGACATCGGATCATTTACAACAAAATGGATGTACCTTGATAACATTATACGGAGTGAAATAAGTAAAACAGAACTAAACTGAGAACAGCATGATTTCATACATAGGTGGGACATAAAAGTGAGACTATGAGACATGGACAAGAGAGTTGTGGTTCTGGGTGGGGGAAGGGAGGGGAGGGTGACATAAGGAAGAGGGGAGGGGAACAGGGAAAACCAGAAAGAAGGTGACAGAGGACAATTTGACTTTGGGTGATGGGTATGCAACATAATTGAATGATAAGATAACCTGGAGATGTTTTCTTTGAACATATGTACCCTAATTTCTTAATGTCACCCCATTAAAATTATTAAAAAAAAACTATGGTAAATAAAGTCTAAATTTTTTGTGTCTTTTTATTACAGATTCTTATTATTTATTTATTTATTTATTTATTTATTTATTTATTTATTTTGTGACAGAGATAGACAAAGAGAAGGACAAATAGGAACAAACAGAGAGGAAGGAAAAGAGATGAGAAGCATCAATTCTTGGTTCCAGCACCCTGGCCGTTCATTGATTGCTCTCTCATATGTTCCTTGACCAAGAGACTACAGCAGACTGAGTGACCCCTTGCTCAAGTCAGCGACCATGGCGTTAAGCTGGTGAGCTGTGCTCAAATAAATAGATGAGCTCGAATTCAAGCCGGTGACCTCTGGATTTCGAATCTATGTCCTCCGCATTCCAGTCTGATGCTCAATTGAGTGCGCCTCCACCTGGTCAGGCTCACTGAGTCTTTTTAATATTTTTTTATCATTCCTGGTTTTAATTATAGAACTTTTCAAATTACCACACTCATTTAGGATTGCCAATGAGTATGGTTGTGTCTAAAGACTATACTTAAGCACTAATTAATCTTTTGATTATTCAGATGTTTTAAGTATATATTTCACAGAATTATTATTCCCTGGGTATAAAAGCTTTACATTATCAAGGTTACATTGTCTAAATATTAAAAGGGGCAATAAAATACATTTTTTTAAAGTAAGAGGAGGGGAGACAGAGAGGCAGATTCCCACATGCACCCTCATGGGACCCACCCTGGTAAGCCTTTACTGGTGAAGCTCTGCCCATCTAGGGCTGCTGCTCCACAACCAAGCTATTTTTAGCCCCTGAGGTGAGGCTCCATGGAGCCTTCCTCAGTTCCCAGGGCCAATTTCCTTGACCCAATGAGCCATAACTATAGGAAGGGAAGAGAGGGGGGTGAAGAAAGGAGTGGAGAAGCAAATGGTTTCTTCTCCTATGTGCCCTGATGGGGTACTTGGGACATCCATACACAGGTCCAATGCTCTACCATTGAGCCCATTGGCCAGGGCTGGAAAAAATAATATTTCTTAATGAGTATATGTTAAATGCCAAGTCATGATGAAATTAGCAAGACTAATGTGGCAAACTAAAGTAATTTCTTTATGATAATAAAATAAAGTATTTTTATGCAGCAAAGTTTTATTGCCCCAAGTACTTTAGATCAAACTAAGCTATTTGGCCACTGCTCTGTTCAAGTGAAGTTTTATAATAACAATAATATTGCCATAAAATAATATAATAGCAGACAAAGTGATAGCTGTCTGTATTGCTTGTGCCAAGTTCATGATAATTCTAAGTAAAAGTAAGAACCAGATTGAAATGAGCTACTCCTCTGGGGTTTTCATTTTTAACACTTTTCTATGTAAATAGCGCTCATCCCAAATGAAAATTGCCATGAAATGTTTAAACAAATGCAACATTTGCAAACTAAAATGCATTAATTTTCTTGGCATTTGATTTGTTGATCTATATAAAAATCTAGAAATATTTATATAGACTTACTGCAACTATTAACATATAGGTTAATATAGCAGAAATATTTAGGCCCTGACTAGTGAATAAAGCATTGACCCGATGCACCAGTTGTCACTGTTCAACCCCTGGAGTTAATGTTTCTCTCTCTCTCTCTCTCTTTCTCTCTCTCTCTCTCTTTTTCCTTTAATCCCCTCTCAAAATTAATGGGAGGTTTTTTTAATATGTTTATTACAACTACTATGATAAAAAACAGACCAAGAAGAAAATATGTGAGGTAATTTTCCAAGTTTTTCTTCCACAAATAGACTAAAAATTTTTGCCATATGTCATTAGACAATATGGTTAACATATAGTTTTACAAAAATATGAAAAGCTTTAGTAATCTACAAAGAATTATCTACAAAGGTAACTCAAATGTTATTTGAACATGGTACCATGTTGTATTTTACACTAGAATTTTTTTTTGGAAATCTACTGTTGTGTTTGTTTTACTTGGTTTATTCACACATACACAAAAATGGTTGCTTAAAAATATTCTATATTAAATCATGGCTGTAAAATGTACGAACTAAAAAAATAATGACAGTGGGTTATGCCTTCTTTTTCAAAACATCTCAATACTTCTTAGAAATATGTAATAGTTTTTTATTTCTTCTATGTTCTTATCCTACAAGGTTACCAGAAATGCCAGCAAACTAGGTTTTTGTCACAAAATTATTACTAAAAAGCCAAGAGGGACACTGAATCGTAATAAATCTAAACTTTTGAGTGTTGGATCAAACTTCTTTTAGATCTTTTAAGAAAGAAATGAAGAATAAATAGTGAGCCTTTCAAGGATAAGATTAAAGAGAGTAGACCAGTTTCTAGCATTTTGATCATGGCCGTCGTCACTCATCTGAATTTGCTTTGTGAAATGGTTCTATTTGTTAGTATGCTTTCAGATGCAAGTTAAAGCCAGCTGAAGAAAGTTTTAACAATAAAGTACTTTATTAGCTCACAGAAGTGGAAGTTTTGGGATACTGCAGACTCTTAGTCCAAGCCAGTCTGCATTCTGCCCTGTTTGTCTCCTATTGTGTGTGTGCGTGTTCTTCCACACATGGGTAGTATCACTCACACTGGCTTTCTTCATGAACAAAAGTTTCCAGTGAGAAAACTGCCAGACCAAATGCTTCCTTAGGCACATCCAGCAGGAAAGAAAAAAATCTGTGTTATTCTGGATTTTCTCTTTAAGGTTGAAAAAGTATAATTTAGGAAATCTCTAGAAACACTATCTTTGGCAATTATTGACCAGTACTGGGTTACATAACCATTCTGGAACCAGTTGCTGGAAGGGACAATAACACTATTCTATCTGTCATACCTATTCCATTGTCAGTTCCAAATTAATGTCAGGGAGTCCATACTTGAAATAATTATCAAATATTGTAATAGCATTTATAATTTATTAAGTTTAGTGCATGACATGAAACAGATGTTCGATACATTTGATGTTGCTAGGTCTGAGAATAGTAATGTTTGCAGTGTCTATTCAATAATTGTCAAAATATATTTTTCAACTAATCTCTGGAATGTTGGTTGCAAACCTTCACTTCTTTTTCGTCATATTTATTTTCTTGCGCATATATTAGAATACTCTAGTTGTGACATCTGTAACTTTGCCAAATGTCAGGTTCATTGTAATATTGTGGCAGATTATATACGTATACTCTTTGCTCCACATGATTATATTTAGAACACCTTAACTCTGTGAACTTTAATGAAAAGGTCCACTATAGTGCTTTCAGGAGTCTGTTCTTCATTCTAAGACATTCGTGACCTAGAAGGGCTATACTCTCCAACCTAAGCTTAAATAACCCTCATACATATTCTTGTTTTCCCTTCTCAGTAGCTCTGTTCTTTCCTTAAATTGCCACACAACCCTGCTGTAGCCTCCAATTGGACCATTTCAACTCTAAGTGCTTATTAAACAGCCACTCTAAATCCTTATTTAAATAATGTGTACCATGCCTGTTATGTTGTACATTAATTGCTCTATAATTGTATCGATTTGTTAGGAACTTACAATGTGTTTTACAAAGCAATTCAAGTTATTTACCAAATCCTGAAACTATTTTAATAACTGACAATATGTTTATTTTAATCTTTTACCTTTTTAACCCTTCTACCTGGCAACTATCAATTTGCTTTTTGAATCTATTAGAGTTTTTTTTTTTTTAAGAGCAGGTTTAGGTTTACGCAAAAATGAACAGAAGTTATAGAGATTTCTCATCACTCCCTCTTCTAACACATGTATAGATTCCCCTATTATCAACCACTCCTACCAGAATTGTACGTTTGTCACAACTGATGAATCCATATTCCTTAATCATCATTATTGCCCCCAATCCGTAGTTTACATTAGGTAAACTACATTAGGTAAATTATACTGGGTGATGCACATTCTATGGATTTGGACAAATTTACATGGTATGTTAACCATTATCACAAAGAAGAATTTCATGCTTTAAAAAAATTCTCTGTGTTCTGCCTATTCATAACTCCTACCCCCAAATATATCTTTTTTGAGGAATATAATTCAATTTATAACAGGGGACAGGTATTTAATTCAAAGGATCAAAAATGTGAAGAACTACTGAAATTGAACTATTTTATATTATCTCACAGGATAGATTTATGCAATTATAGGTAATAACATATAAGTTACTAGCTTTAAAATTAGAAAAAATATTAGAAACAGCTACCTGTATTCTTTATTAAGTGAGTCTCTATCCTTGAGAAATCAGCTCCAAAAGTATTTTAATATCTGATTTAATGTTTCATATAAATTGTAGAATATTATTTAGTAATTTTAAATGAAAGCCTATCTTTATACTAAACATTAATAACACAGGTTGGTTGATTTTCTTTGTTGAATGCATAAATAACAGAAAACTGTTTTTCAAAAGCATTGTAACGTGTGTGTGTGCACGTGCACCATAGTATGACATGAATTGTTAACATTTCTTGGTTTTGGCAAAACATGTCCATAAATGGTCCACCAATTGATTAAATTCAACATAAGTTTCCAATATGCTTTTTGAGTCAAGTTGCTCTAATAAAATAACTTTAGTCTAAGTGACAGGACTTGAAATATATCTTTTTAAACAAACAAAAATATACACCCCAAAATAAACTTTAATAGTATTAAAGGTTGTGTAAACCACTGATATTACTTTTAAGTAAAAAACATAGTAAAACTATGTGGCAATAAATGTAAGTTAAGATACAAATTACTGATTTATTCTTAGAAAAGAAATAACATGTTTATCTAATCTGTCAATTATTTAATCATTTAACAAGTACATATTTAATAACCATTTTTGTAGCAAACAGAGTGCTTTCTACCAGTAATTAAGTAGGATATACCTCTTAAGAAACTCCAATTCGCCTGACCATACAGTGGCGCAGCAGATAGAGCATCAGATTGGGATGCGGAGCACCCAGGTTTGATACCCTGAGGTTACCAGCTTGAGCATGGGCTCATCTGGTTTGAGCAAAGCTCACCAGATTGGAACCAAAGTCGCTGGCTCGAGCAAGGGGTTACTCTGTCTGTTGAAGGCCCACAGTCAAGGCACATATGAGAAAGCAATAAACGAACAACTAAGGTTTCACAACAAAAAACTGATGATGATGCTTCTCATCTCTCTCAGTGCCTGTCTGTTCCTATCTATCCCTCTCTCTGACTCTCTCCATGTCTCTGTAAAAAAATATATAAATAAATGAAAAATAAAAAAATCCTCCAATTCTATCATGAGGGAATAACATAAAAATATCTTAAATGCAATGTAATCAGTGCAATATTAAGGGGGTTAACATGGTTGCATCGTAACATAGAGAAGAATTCTGATTTCCCTTAACTAATTCAGGGAATATTTTACAATTCTGGTTATTAATTTAAATTATAATGTTTCTGTTACTTTACTATCATTCATTTATATAAAAATGGTGTGTGGACCTTGAGGATATCATGCTAAGCAAAATAAGTTAGGCGGAAAAAGCTAAGTAAGATCATATGATTTCGCTCATATGTGGATATAAAACTGAAAGTAACAAATGAACAAACAAGAAAAATAAACAAAATCTCATAGACATGGACATAGTATGGTGGTAATTAGAGAGAAGGGGCCAGGGAGTAAGTAATAAATTGTAAAGGGGGCAAAATATACGGTGTTGGAAGGTGATTTGATTTTGGGTGGTGGGCACACATGCAATATACAGATCATCCCTCATAGAAATGTACACTTGAAACCTATAATCTTATTAACCAATGAATTTAATTAAAAATATAAATAGTAACACATGTCTTTATTATTTTGATTCCTTTTTTACCTTTTCTTCTTCTCTCTCTCTTCTTATTTTCTTTTTATGACATCTCAAAGATAGTAATCTTATTTTTAAAAAAACTGATATACTACTGATATTATTCCTAAATGCATATATGAATATTTTGTTTTATTTATTGCTTTAAAAAAGATCTTAGCCTGACCAGGCGGTGGCGCAGTGGATAGAGCATCGGACTGGGATGCGGAGACCCAGGTTCAAGACCCCGAGGTTGCCAGCCTGAGCACGGGCCCATCTGGCTTGAGCAAAAGCTTGCCATATTGGACCCAAGGTCGCTGGCTGTGGCAAGAGGTGACTCAGTCTTCTGAGGGCCCGCGGTCAAGGCACATGTGAGAAAGCAATCAATCAATGAACAACTATCGTGTCTCAACGGCAACGAAAATTAATGATTGATGCTTCTCACCTCTTTCTGTTCCTGTCTGTCTGTCCCTATCTATCCCTCTCTCTGACTCTCTCTCTGTCCCTGTAAATAAATAAAAAAAAGAAGACCTTAATGCTTTATTGATAACTTGAACTAAAGAGATTGCATTGGGATCACTGCACTCTGCTTGTCTTGAGCAGCCCCTTCACAACTTTTGAACATATGGTGTTCCCCTAGTCATGCAACTCAGTCAATTGTATTTGTGTAACCTCCAGAGTGATGCCAGTGTTCTGTTTCTAATGACTTACCTTAATGGAATTCTGCAGGCTCCTACCAAATCATATTGCTTCGTAGTTAATCACAGGATGCTTTGATGATTTAAGAAAAACTATGTTGAATGCACTTTCAACTTCGCCATTTCAAAAAATAGAAATAATAAAGAAAACCTAAGTGGCCTAAAGTCTGAATGTTAGTAATTACATGCATAGTGAAATAGAATAAAGGCCATAATTTAGAGGAGGGTTTGAAGTCTGTGTGTGATTATATAGCAACTATGTGTGTTTGTGCTTTTGTGTGTGTGTGTGTGTGTGTGTATTTATGCTTATGAGTATGTGTGTTTATATATGTATATATACATTCGCATATATTATATATATTTTATATTAATATGTTTTATATATATATATATCCTTTTGGTAAAGGTATACACACATACACACAGTGTGTGTTAACAGCTTGTTGGATAACACTATAAAAGGTCTGACAATTCAGACTAGGGTTTCTTCTCAAATTGATAGGCTCCTTTCCCCCTAAAAGCCCTTCATATATGGACACCTAAAGCACACAGTACGCAACCTCACAGCACTATCACACTACTAAGTTATAGGAGCATGGATCCATCAGGCTGCTGTATTCTTACTGATTTTCTTCCATCATCTCCTGCTCCCTCACCTTCCACAAAGGAGCGAGATAATTTAACTGAGTAGGAGTGCTGATATTAGGTCAATCTTTCCAGTTCTTCAAATGTTTGACAAAAAACAAAGAAGTAGAAAATCTTAAGTTTTTAACCCCTAAAAAATATATCCCCAAATATGTAAATTACTATAAATGTTCCTGCATAGGGCAACGTTTAATGACCAGGAATAAAATTTCAACCTAACAAAGCCTACTATTCTTAGACTATTGAAGCAATTTATATCCCATATAAAAAATAAATAATTGAAGACAACAGCATAGGCAAAGTGCTTTATTGTTTTTATTTCTTGTGTGTTTATAAGGGGAATAAAGTATTTATATATTTGAAGACTATTGATTAAAAAATAACTAACGATCTTGAGAAGTATGTTGATAAAATGTAGCATTACTAATTAAATTACAAATTAAAATACATTTTCATTTAATAAGAACTTCTGTAAGCAAAACTTTAAACTTTGTACATTGAAAAGGCTGTCATAGTTCTATTTTTTCTTCCAAATTTTAAAGACAACTCACCCTTCCCATCAATCAGTAGTCACATAAACTAAATTTGGAAGAAAGGTTTTTGTTTTTAGACACACTCTTGCATGTTTGGTATTTCACAGACTGTAAATCAAAATCATTGAAGGACCACTGCCATTCCAGCCCAGGAAACTGATTTGGAGTGGCCAGAAGTTCAATGAAGGCCTATATTCTCCTAAACTCCACATTGGCCATTTGCTGTGTCATCAATCTTGTTCAGCTGAACAATTTGTCAGGATAACGCCAAATAAAGGTTAGCAAAAGGTTACTGTTAGGTTATGAAGTTTTTCTGACAAGTGCAACATGCCAAGGTTTATGTAAGTATAAAACAAACTTTAAACTCAAGAACTGCTTTGTAAGAGAGACTCCTACTTTTGTTTTACAGAGAAATTTTGAACTCTGAATTTATATACTCCAAGTTTCAGGGATGCAAGCCAAACCACAGCAGTTCCCTCCATAATCTCTTTTAGAAGATACTCTCATATCATTTTAATGGACTAGGTGGTGCAAGAGAGTGTTGATACCAATCTTAGTGTCAAGGGCAAAGGAACATGGTTCCATTATTCTTAATAGTAAAGACCTAGCATAATTCAAACCAATTGGAGCAGTGGTCCCCAAACTTTTTACACAGGAGGCAAGTTCACTGTCCCTCAGACCGTTGGAGGGCCAGACTATAAAAAAACTATAAACTAATCTCTACGTACACTGCACATATCTTATTTTAAAGTAAAAAAAACAAAACAGGAACAAATACAATATTTAAAATAAAGAACAAGTAAATTTAAATCAACAAACTGACCAGTATTTCAATGGGAACTATGGGTGCGGATGCATCCTGTGCTCCTCTCACTGATCACCAATGAAAGAGGTGCCCCTTTCAGAAGTGCAGCAGGGGCCAGATAAATGGCCTCAGGGGGCTGCATGTGGCCCGTGGGCCATAGTTTGGGGATCCCTGAATTAGATTATCATGTTTAGCATTCTTTGCTAATCAATACAAATGACTTACAAAGAGGTGTAACATATTTTTCAAGTGGATGATGGAAATTATGTTGAAAAACTATCAATCCATACATTTTGTTGTTTTTGATACTCATATTAGCCAAAAAAAAAAATTAGTTAATTCTCACAAAATAAGTTGATATTGAAAAGTTCATAGAGTCTTAGTACCTTCACTCTATACTTTTGATATATAAGTATTTTAAACATTCTCCTAAAACATATACCTTTTTTGGAAGTTATGTAGAGCACGAAATGCAAACTTGAGAGATTTATTAAAAAATATTGGGAAAAAATACTCATGTATGTAGTTTAAAATGCCTGAAACTATACACAATGTCATATGTATTACTTATCTTTAATTAATCATGGTACTTATTTATTGTGCTTGCTATTACAACTTGGTCCTGTTCATTTATTTTGGAATCTATAACAATATTAATTTATTTTATTGCCTACTAATGTATTCTTTATGGCACATTATATAAAAGGGTAAAATTTTAATGTAAAAATTAATAGATTTTTCTATTATGATATCACCTGAATTGTCATTAACAGAGGGAAATTTTGCATTAGAAAGATTGCAGACTTTGGATATAAAAATAGAACAAAAAAAAATAGAAAAACTTTGTTCTATTTTTCTATCCAATAAAGTTCTATTTTGGCTGTCCCGCCTTGAATTTGAGCCTTCTGTTAAGGTTAAAATTAGAAGGTTGAAAATTGCATTCTAATGTTCTTTTACTTTTTTAATTTCTGTCCTGTCCTAAAATATTAAGGCCCTATCTCATGGCCAGATGCTATTATTACAGTTACAGTACTCTCCAGGGTTTAATGTCATTTCCATTCAAAGAGGTCCAGGACCCATGGAATTAAGGTGAAATCTGTCATATGTGACCTTTCTTGGCTTGGCCCACAAAATTCTAGTCCTGATCAAGACAGGCCTAGAGAATGAAAAATCGGTGGTATGCACACTGTATCAGCTATAGCAATGATTTACCTCTTCAGCCTATCTTCTGCCCTTCGATTTTTTATCCCAGGGGATACAAATATGCACAGGTTCAGGATTCTCTTTTTAAATAAGTAAAAATAAAAATCAACATATTGTTTTATTAATAATGGGAATAATTACAGACAGTGATATAGCTATTTTCTCTTCCCCCCTTAAATTATTTATATGGTTAACTTGTATTAAAATAGTACATTTTCTAAGAAACTTACATATATAAAAAGTATGGCTGCACTATTTCAATGTTGAAGTAACCATAACCTTCAGAGTATTTCTTTGTAAAGGTTGCACATAAAAATAATAAAAAAATTAACAATCTTATTGATGCAAAAATATGGCATTAAAAAACATTAAAACATTCTCATATGTTGGTGTACATTGCCTATTCTAATTGTAGGGTCATTCATATTCCTCCCTAATTTGGAAAGCATAAATATATTCATCATTTATTATCCAAAGAGAAATGAGAGTGTGTATCTTTGTTGATTCTTACTTTGCAGTCCTCCCTGTCATTTAATTGCAAATATGTTATAAATTGTAACTGTTAATTTGGAATGTTACTTCATTATTTGACTTATTTGTTTCAAGGAGTACTTAGACATTTTATTTAGCTATTTTATCCCAGAAGCCCAAAACAATTAGTGGCAAATCGATTCAGATGACATTATTTCCAGAAGTAGTCTTTAGTGAGTCAACAGTTTTCAACCTATGTTGTGTATATGTGATACACTCAGCTATTAAACATAAATGTGAAAGCACTAAAAAATAAATGCAAGAGACAGAAGAGACAGGACATATAATAATTGTGCACTTGTAGAAACATATATATATATATATATATATATATATATATATATATATATATATATATATATATTACAGTAGCAGAGAAAGGCAAATGTGTAATCCATATTCCCAGCTGTATATCTAGGAATATATAAATAATTTCCATCATAATTATTATATTTAAATCATTAATAGAAGAGAGGGTATGATCATCTTACAGCTGACTCTCATCTCTATTTTAATACAATTTATACAAACTGAAAAAAGCTGTAGTATATGACACAGAATTTATATGTCAGGACATCTCTGATTTCTTAAAAGGGAATTCAGCCCAACATTAATGGTCAAACCAGAAAATAGATTCTTCAAAATGATGTCCCTACTAAAAGTAAACAATTGATTTTACTTGAAAGGATATATTTGCAGTATAAATTGTAAGATTACCCAGCATCAACTGAATCTCAGAATAAATATCATTTCAGTAGTCATATAGATAAGCCTGAAAGTAATGAGAAAAGCAAATATATTAATATTATTATTTTTTCTTAACATCTTTTTATTTTTTTTCCTCATTCTTTTTGTATCTATTTTCTGTTTGCAACACATGTATGCTGGAGCTGTTGTTTCTCTGATACAAGTGTTTCTGTCTCAAATATAGCTATTTTACACTAACCTATGCTGGCTTCTCACCCTTATTTTGGACATTTCTAAATCTTATATTTCATCAAGGAAAATTATATAAACACTCTATTGCTAAGCATGTTCCCTATGACTCAGTAACGTAAAGATTTTTCCTTTATTATTATTATTTCTAATTTGCTTCATAATGCAGTTAAAGTTTGCATTGATAATACCTTCAATTGTCCTAAAAGAGGCAATACATGTAAAATTAAAGCTCCATGAGGATGTTTTTTGGTATGAAGAGTTGGGTATGGTACTGCATACCTCCTCCCACTTGAATAAAAGGGGACAGAATAAAGAGAAAGATAAAAACTTTTCAGAAAAATGAATGTGAACTATTAGATCAGATCACAAAATATGTTTGCAATTAGCAAAATTTCTAAATGTTACTTTCAATTAAAGGCATTTCGCTCAAATTTTAGTTGATTATGAATATAAATTTGATGCTAGGATGGTTTTAAGAACAGTCTCAACAGAGATTTCAAAAGGAGGAGATATCAAAATTGTTCACTACAAATGCAAATGCATAAACATGGAATTCTATGTTTTCAGTAGTGCCAGAACCTGCAGCAGAAAAATTATATATGTTATAAATTAGTAAACATTGGCATTTGGATCTGGTGCCATCTAAGAATTCTTTATATATATATATTATTAATTCTAATGGGGTGACACCAATAAATCAGGGTACATATGTACAATGAAAACATCTCCAGGTTATCTTATCATTCAATTGTGTTGCATACCCGTCACCAGAAGTCAAATTGTCCTCTGTCACCTTCTATCTGGTTTTCCCTGTGTCCCTCCCCTCCTCCCTATCCCACTCTTCCCTCCCTCCCCCCATCCCGTAACCACCACTCTCTTGTCCATGTCTCATACTCTCACTTTTATGTCCCAACTATGTATGAAATCATGCTGTTCTCAGTTTTTCTTTTTTTCTGATTTACTTATTTCACTCCGTATAATGTTATCAAGGTACATCCATTTTGTTATAAATGATCCGATGTCATCATTTCTTATGGCTGAGTAGTATTCCATAGTATATATATATACCACAGCTTTTTAATGCAATCGTCTTCTGACGGACACTTGGGCTGTGTCCAGATCTTCGCTATTGTGAACAATGCTGCCATGAACAGGAGGGCGCATTTCTTCTTTTCGAACAGTGCTATAGTGTTCTTAGGGTATATTTCTATAAGTGGGATAGCTGGGTCAAAGGCAGTTCGATTTTTAATTTTCTGAGAAATCTCCAAATTGTTTTCCACAGTGGCTGCACCAGTCTGCATGCCCACCAGCAGTGCAGAAGGGTTCCCTTTTCTCCACATCCTCGCCAGCACTTATTCTGTGTTGTTATGCTGATGAGTGCCATTCTGACTGGTGTGAGGTGATATCTCATTGTGGTTTTAATTTGCATTTCTCTAATGAATAGTGATGTTGAGCATTTTTTCATATGCCTATTGGCCATCTGTATGTCCTCTTTGGAGAAATTTCTATTCATTTCTTTTGCCCATTTTTTGATTGGGTTGTTTGTCTTCCTGGTGTTGAGTTTTATAAGTTCTTTATAAATTTTAGTTATTAACCCCTTATCAGATGTGCTGTCGAATATGTTCTCCCATTGTGTGGTTTGTCTTTTTATTCTGTTCCTATTGTCTTTAGCTGTGCAAAAACTTTTTAGTTTGATATAGTCCCATTTGTTTATCTTGCCTTTTATTTCATTTGCCCGTGGAGATAAATCGGCAAATATATTGCTGCTATAGATGTTGGAGAGCTTGCTGCCTATGTTTTCTTCTAAGATGCTTATGGTTCCACAGCTTACATTTAAGTCTTTTATCCATTTTGAGTTTGTTTTTGTGAATGGTGTAAGTCGATGGTCTAGTTTCATTTTTTTGCAGGTAGATGTCCAATTTTCCCAGCACCATTTGTTAAAGAGGCTGTCTTTATTCCATTGTATATTCTTTCCTCCTTTGTCAAATATCAGTTGTCCATAAAGCTGTGGGTTTATTTCTGGGTCCTCTGTTCTGTTCCATTGATCTATGTGCCTGTTCTTATGCCAGTACCAGGCTGTCTTGAGTATAATGGCCTTATAGTAAACCTTGATATCTGGAAGAGTGATACCTCCTGCTTTATTTTTTTTCTTTTTAAGATTGCTGAGGCTATTCGTGTTCATTTTGGTTCCATATAAATTTTTGGAATATGTGTTCTATATCTTTGAAGTATGTCATTGGTATTTTAATTGGTATTGCATTGAATTTATAAATTGCTTTGGGTAATATAGACATTTTAATGATGTTTATTCTTCCTAGCCATGAGCATGGTATATGCTTCCACTTGTTTGTATCTTCCTTGATTTCTCTTATCAATGTTCTATAATTTTCCGAGTACAAGTCCTTAACCTCCTTGGTTAAATTTACTCCTAGGTACTTTATTTTTTTGGCTGCAATAGTGAAGGATATTGTTTCCTTAATTTCTTTTGCTGACAGTTCATTGTTGGTATATAGAAATTCCTCTGATTTCTGAGTATTAATTTTATATTCTGCCACCTTGCTGAATTCATTTATAAGGTCCAGTTGTTTTTTACTGAGACTTTAGGGTTTTCAATATACAATATCATATCATCTGCAAATAGTGACAGTTTTACTTCTTCTTTTCCAATTTGGATGCCTTTTATTTCTTCTTCTTGTCTGATTGCTGTAGCTAGAACTTCCAGAACTATGTTGAATAAGAGTGGTGAAAGGGGGCATCCCTGCCTGGTTCCTGATCTTAAGGGGATTGCTTTTAATTTTTGTCCATTTAGTATGATGTTTGCTGTGGGTTTGTCGTACATGGCCTTTATCATGTTAAGGAATGATTCCTGTATTCCCACTTTTCTGAGAGTTTTGAGTATAAATGGGTGTTGGATTTTATCAAATGCCTTTTGTGCATCTATTGAAATTATCATGTGATTTTTGTCCTTCCTTTTGTTTATGTGATGAATCACATTGATTGATTTGCGAGTATTGAACCAGCCTTGCCTCTCCAGAATAAATCCCACTTGATCATGATGTATGATTTATTTCATATATTGCTGGATTCAGTTGGCTAATATTTTGTTGAGAATTTTAGCGTCTAAATTCATCAGGGATATAGGCCTATAATTTTCTTTCTTTGTGTTTTCTTTGCCCAGTTTTGGGATCAGAATTATGCTCACCTCATAAAAGGGGTTTGGAAGTCTTCCTTCCTCTTAAATTTTTTGAAGTAACTTGAGGAGGATATAAATTACTTCTTCTTTGAATTTTTGATAGAATTCACTTGTGAAGCCCTCAGGCCCAGGACTTTTCCTTTTTGGGAGTTTTTTGATAACTGTTTTGATCGCATTTGTTGTATTGGTCTGTTTAGGTGTTCTGATTCTTCCAGATTGAATTTTGGAAGGTTATATGATTGAAGAAATTTGTCCATTTCACCAAGATGGTCTAATTTATTGGCATAGAGTTCTTCATAGTATTTTGATACAATGCTTTGTATTTCTGTTGTGTCAGTTGTTATTACTCCACTATTGTTTCTAATTTTATTTATTTGAGTCCTCTCTCTTTTTTTCTTGGTGAGTCTAGTTAAAGGTTTATCAATCTTGTTTACCTTTTCAAAGAACCAGCTTCTGGTTTCATTGATCCTCTGTATTGTTTCCTTAGCCTCTATGTCATTTATTTCTGCTCTGATCTTTATTATTTTTTTCCTTCTACTTGTCTTGGGGTTTATTTGTTGTTGTTTTTCTAGTTCTTTTAGATGCAGGCTCAGGTTGCTTATTTGAGCTTTTTCTAGCTTCTTATGATATGCCTGTAGTGCAATAAACTTTCCTCTCAGAACTGCTTTTGCAGTGTCCCATAAATTTTGAGTTGATGTATGCTCATTATCATTTGTTTCTAGAAACATTTTTATTTCTTCTTTGATCTATTGTTAATCCATTCATTATTGAATAACATGCTATTTAGTTTCCAAGTGTTTGAATATTTTTCAGTTTTTCTTTTATGGTTAATTTCTAGTTTCATGGCATTGTGATCAGAGAAAATGCTTGATATGATTTCAATCTTTTTAAATTTATTGAGACCATTTTTGTGTCCTAACATGTGGTCTATCCTAGAAAACTTACCATGAGTGCTTGAGAAGAATGTATATTTTACTGCTTTAGGGTGAAAAGTTCTGAAGATATCTATTAAATCAAGTTGATCTAGTGTCTCCTTTAAGTCTGCTATTTCTTTATTAATTTTCTTTCTTGATGATCTATCCAGTGTTGTTAGAGGGGTATTGAAATCCCCTACTATGATAGTATTGCTGTTAATCTTGCCCTTTATATCCATCAAAGTTTGCTTTATGTATGTCGGGGCTCCCATATTTGGTGCATAGATATTTATAATAGTTATATCTTCCTGTTGAATTGTTCCCTTTATCATTATGTAGTGTCCTTCTTTATCTCTTACTACAGCCTTTGTTTTAAAGTCCATTTAGTCAGATATAAGTATTGCTACCCCTGCTTTTCTTTCATTTCCATTTGCATGAAATATTATTTTTCATCCTTTTACCTTCAGTCTATGTGCATCTTTTGTTTTAAGGTGTGTCTCTTGTAGACATCATATGTATGGGTCCTGTTTCTTTATCCATGCAGCTACCCTATGTCTTTTAATTGGATCATTTAATCCATTTATATTTAAGGTTATTATAGATATGTAGTTGTTTATTGCCATTTTATTCTTTAAAGCTGTTTTCTTCTTTTTGCTATATTCTTTCCTCCCTTTAAACTGTTCACAAGAGGCCCCTTAGTATCTCTTGCAGTATTGGTTTGGTTTTTATGAATTCCTTCAGGCTTTCTTTTTCTGGGAAGCTCTTTATTTCTCCTTCAATTTTAAACGTTAGCCTTGCTGGATAGAGTAGTCTTGGTTGTAGGTTCTTGTTCTGCATTACTTTGATTATATCTTGCCATTCCCTTCTGGCCTCAAGTGTTTCTGTTGAGAAGTCTGATGTCATCCTTATGGGGGCTCCTTTGTAGGTGATAGCCTTTTATTCTCCAGCAGCTTTTAAAATTTTTTCTTTATCCATTAGCTTTGGTATTTTAACTATGATGTGTCTTGGTTTAGATCTTTTTGGGTTTCTCTTTAATGGAGTTCTGTGTGCTTCTTGAATGTGTGGAGTGTTTCCCAGCCTTAATTTAGGAAAGTTTTATGCTATGATTTGATTGAACAAAGTTTCCATTTCCTGTCCTCTCTACTCTTCTTCAGGCACCCCTATGATGTGAATGTTGTTTCTCTTTATGTTGTCACAGAGCTCCCTTAGAGTTTCCTCACATTTTTTGAGTCTCTTTTCCTTTTTCTTCTCTGCTTCTGTGCCTTTGTTTATTGTGTCCTCTAACTCGCTTATTTGATCCTCAGCGTGATTCCTCCTGCTTTTAATTCCTTCCATTGTGGTCTTCAGGTCTGATACTGTTTTTCTCATTTCTGTCTGATTCTTTTTTATTATCAATTTCATTTTTTATACTTGTTATCTCTTTATTTAGGTGTTCATAATGACTATCCATTGTTGCTCTAATTTCTTTGAGCATCCTAACTATCATTATTCTAAATTTTGCTTCTGGTAATTTGGTTATATCTGGTTCATTCAGGTCCTTCTCTGGGGTATTCTCTTGATTCATTTGTTTTGCATTCCTCTGCCTGCCCATTTTGTCTGTGCATAAGCGAGTTGTGGCCACTGGAGTCCAGTAGGTGTTGCCTTTGTGTTCTCTGGGTTGGTCTGTCTGCTGGCCCTCCACCCCCTCTTCCGCTGTCTAGGGTGGTTGGGTATGGACGTTGCCAGCGCCAGCCCACTGTGGCTTTTGCTGTGATTTCTGCCTCTCCTCCACAGGAGGGGCTGTCACTCAAGCCACAAGCCTCAGCATCAAGGTTAGAGGTGAGCACCTTTGCTCAGCTGCAGACCCAGCCTGTTTCTGGACTTCTGCCCAGAACCTACAGCCAGAGCCTGCTGGCCACAGTTTGCAGGTTGCGTGGGGCTTTTGACATGCTCTCTGCTGTGAGCCTTTGCTCCTCCGGAGCTTTAGTCCCGCCGTCGAGGCTAGGGCCCTTCTGCGCAGTGTCGCAAACCCTTGTTTATTGTGCCGGTCATGTTTGCTGCCTTCCGCTCTACTGCGTACTTCCACTCGTCCTGGACTTTACCCCGCCCCCTGCATTCGCAGCCCGCTCGTGCACGTAGGATGGCAATCCGCGGTTACTCCGGCCGGGCCGGGATAGTCGCATGGGCTCAGCTGCGAGCTTCCACTTGTCTCGTGGTCTATCCTGTTCCCGCGCTCGGATACCGCTTGCACACGTATAATGGCAAACCTTGGTTTTCCGGCCGGGCAGGGCTTGTAGCGTGAGCTCAGCCACGAGCCCCCGCCCATCCCTGGTCCTATCCCGGTCCCCGTGGTCAGGGCTGGCTTGTGCAGGGTCTCAGAGCAGCTTTCTGCCCGTTCCTGGCCTCCAGCTTCATCCCTGTAGGTGGCATTACAGGCGGGTCCACAGCTTCCGGAGCGCTTTCGCGCGTCCCCTCCGACCCTGCTGGGCTAGACCGAGCTCACACCGGCTTGGCCTCTGCCCACGCCAACAGAACCGCGTTTCAGCATCCTGCCATCCCAAACCCTTCAGCAACCCTCAGCAGAGTAGGAAGGGACCTAATACTCCACACTGTAGGCCTGGGAGCTCCCTCACTTGAACTGTTCAAACACCTCTTCTAGGCTCTGGGACTGCAGGCTGGAGCTTGGTTTCTGGGACCCAGGTCCCTCCCTCTCCGCCAAACTTTCCTCCCGCCACGCGGGTCTCTCTGGGCTGCCGTTTGCTCTCTTCACGTTTTCGCTATTCCTACCAGTCTCAATGTGGCTTCTTCTGTGTTCCTTGGTTGAAGAGTCCACTTAGTTTAGTTCAAAGTTGGTTTATCCAGATGAAGGTTCTTAAAATTGAGTTATAATCCACTTTGGTTCTGGGAGTTGGAAGTTGGTACGTCCGCCTACTCCGTTGCCATCTTGCTTCTCCCCTAAGAATTCTTAATTTGCATAATGATTTTGGTAGTTGTTCTTAATTTTCAGAGCATTCTGAAGTTGCAAACTGTAGATTTGAAAGTCTTTTGATGTATATCTTTTCCAAAAGCCTCAATAATGAGAAAAATATTGAAAACATATGTTTAAGAGCTAATGACCAATTTCTATCATCCTCACATTCACAAAAGTATAAACATCATTTCCTGATTTATCGTCAATAAAACAAGCATTCAAATGATTTCTAATGCTCTTTCAGCCATAAAAGGCTATAGATATATGAAAATAATTTAAGTCCATTCTACCATCATTTTATGGAAATATGTATTTCAGTCAGTATACTAAATCATATCAATTTTTTAATAATCAGAATAATTTGCCAACTTCCCAATTTGCTGCAAGCAATGATAGTTTAAAATATAAAAATATGTTGAATTCTTTGGATTACAGATCTTTTCCAAACAGTTGGGAACTGTTAACATAGCACATGCATTTGATCCTCTTCATCAAATTTGTGAGGGTTGTTTCGTTTTGGTTAAAGATCATTGGTTTGTATTAAATTACCCTTTCTCTACGATCATAGCATTCTCTCTTTGTTTCTAAATGTTTCTGAGACCTTTGTGTTCTTAAAACTTTATTTTAGTTTTGACCACAGTTAGCATAGTCTCATAGAGTATTTCAAAGGTGTGAATATTTCATCTTCCACTCTACTAAAAGTTTCATGCAGTTACCTTGGTAACTGCACGTATCTTTTACTGTAACAAGCCGAGGTTCGAGTTGCCTGTCGCTGCCAGTCAATCACAGAGATGGATCCAAGTGATATAAGGGTGTTTTTAATTCAGATTGCCAGCAAACTGAGAAGGCAAGGGAGGCCTGTCCAAAAGAACTGCCTTAGCACTTTTCTGGTCCTGACTATTTTTATAGGGTTTAGGGGCTGTTAATAATAGTGTAAGGGGCAAAAAATTTCATGCAGTTAGTCATGGAACAGTATGCAGCAGGTGGGGGGTTCAGTTGCAAGAATGTCTCCTCTGCAAGTTCTCCTGATGAAGCACAGGTTCAATCAGCATGGTCTTATCTGGTGTCTTTGGTAAATCTTTAAGACAGCTGGTGTCAGGTGTCTCCCAAGAACAGCCTGGCTTGGTGCATCTGGGACCATCTGCCTAAGAGAATTATCTGGGAAAAGATTACATTTTCTTAGGATACAAAGTAAAGATTTAAGATTGGTAAACTAAATTTCATATAATTTATAGGCCTTAACTTTTCACAGTACATCCTGTGGCTAGGCTCTTACATCGCCACTAAGAAGTTAGACTTAAAATAAAAATTGACTTTCTTTAGCAAACAGAAAGGAGAAAACTATATGAATTCTGAGTTGGTGAAATGAAGACCTTATAATCTTAGAAGTATGTTTCAAAAAAATCATGTGATACTTAAAAAAATTTCTGTGTATGAGAGAAATATTTCAAAGGAATGTATGTCAGGTTCATGCAAGTTACAAATCAGTTTATAACACTCAAATTGTCCAGATAATCATTAAAGATTACAAGAATACGGTAGCCTATTTTATTCTCTTGCAGTTTAACTACTAAAAGTTGTCAGACATTCCAATTTCTAAGTGTAAAGCCAGTAGCCACGATCACCATCGCAGCAGCCTGGCCCATGCAGGTTCGCACTAGAATCGGGCAGACGGTAATGAAACAACAGAGCCAAGAACTGGTGAGCCATCAGTTTTAATTCTAGCTTGCACCTAGTGAGCAAGTAAAAACACACAATGGGCTCCAAAACCCTCTCATTCAGTGCTCACAAAGCTACTGACTTATCCGAGTTTCCTAGAATCAAAGGTGTCTGCCTCACCAGCCTTATTCACTTCTGTCCCCATCTCCTTCTCCCTGCACAAACTATACACAAACTGGCTTCTCCCTCAGCACTCTACCATCTTGGCCGCTTCTGGCCTCCTCCATGTGGCCTTTCTCTGCTCTCCTCTCTACTGCTAATCCCAGGAATCAAGAGAAAGCAAGCTCCCGTTCTGCCCCACATTATAGTGTAGATTCAAAACCCTTAATCCAATATACAACCAAGGAAGTCTCTGATGCAAAGTCACTCATCTGAGGCATAATGGGATTCCTCATAAGAGTGTACTGCCCTAAATCATAAAGGATGGGAAAGGCTTAGTCTTAAAACTAACCCTTGGGCTATAAAGACTCTGCCTGCTTACAGCCTGTCCCCCATACACATTAATATAATCATGCCCATCCCAAGTAAGAAGGGCAACCAATATCATCACCTGGGTGATGGACTTCCAGGTAGGCTGCACCATCTTTAACAAAGCGAGCGTAATATATTTTATCTGCCCAACACTAAGCTAGTATTAATATTTTAGAAAATACATTTTTGTTGTATATCATAGATATGCTAATAATAACAGGGAAAGTGGCAATTAGTTAGATATCTATTGCTTGAGATTTAAAGAATTTCAGGTCTTAAATAAATAAATCAGGTGGCTGTTAATATTTTCCAGTGCTACATTAACATATCCTAAATCCTGGGCTGACTTAAGAAATTGAGAAGGGGCCCAAATGTAACCTTTTCTCAGTACCATTTGTCTATATAATTTTACTCTTTCTCTTACTAGTTTGGGAGAATTTATAATGTTCTTAACCACCCTAGGAAAGGATACAGAGCAACGTTTAGTTAATATTTTTAATATTACTCTTTTTAATATTATTTTAATAGCAAAAAAAGAACATACACTACATGATGGTGTTTTGTTGTGTGTATGTAAATGGATGATCATTTACAAGGGCCAGGCTTATCTACAATGCAGTATTTATCAGCTCTTATCTTCAACACACCAGTTTCCCACACAAGTTAACTACAGGCCTTTCTGGAGACATTAGGGTTTGCACCTTTTAAGGGTACAGGTGGCAAGCTTAACATGATAAATGAGAAGTATTTTTTTTTTTTGCTGTTGTTTTTAACAAGAATAGAAGATGATTGATTGTGGATGTACAGTATAGGTTTTATTCTGAAAACTCACTGTTTTTGCTTATATCTTCCATTAAGTTATAGATCTGTTCATCATTCATTCATCTACTCACTCTTCAACAATATAAATTATTAATTGAATTTTCACCAATTTTTTCTTGAAACTTACAGTTGATGCAATAATTTTTTCTTTTATTTATAAACCTTCATTAACTCCACTCCCTTTATTTTTTGACTTTTTCATAATTAGGACCAAATTAAAGCAAATTTTAAATGTGTTCAAACGATTATTGGCATCTTCCCACCTTGTTTTATGAACCCTCTGTTTTCTGACACTTGCTTTTCCTTTCCAACCTTGCTCTGAAGCCACCAGTACTAACAATGTTTTGTTCAAAACTTTACTACTTATTAGAAGAAAAACAACAACAACATAGAAGTCAATATAAATGTATCAATGATTTCTATGCCCTTAACTTTTCAGAAGCATTGGCATTATAAAAAGAGAAGGTATAACAAATAGATTTTATTTGTTGAAAAATAAAGTGAATGACAATAACTTTTTCTCTAACATTTAAATATTTTTCAGACATACAGCTCATTTGAATGACTTTTATATAAACACCTGTGTATCAGCCACCTAGATTCTACCAATATCATTTTTATGTGGCTTTCTTGAGTATTCATTTACAATATTTCCCAATGTATAAGACACACTGTTTTTTGAAAAATTTGGGTTTTAAAACTTGGGTGCATCTTATACTGTGGTTATGGAATTTCAAAGGCCATAGATGAAACTGAGGATGAAGCAATATATGAATACAGTGATTTATCATAGGCACAGATGAGTACAAGCTATGGATAGGAGTTTTTTGATAGTGATAAGGAGTTGTGTGAATTTTAGGCTGGACAAAACTTGAGTTCAATAATTTTATGCAGTGCATATTTTTTCATATTTTAGGCCCCCAGATTAAGGTGTATCTTATACATGGGAGTGTCTTATACATGGGGAAATGTGGTATCTAGCTCTCTATTCTATTATTAATTCATATAATTTGTTTGTACATTTCAAAGTAACTGGCTTTATGCAGACATTAGAATACTTTCCCCTAAATGCTTTAGCAAGCGCATTATTAATTAGATTTCAGTATTTCTTTTGAGACAAAATTCACATGTAATAAAATGAAATGAACTCATAAGTGTATTTTTCTGAACTTTGATAAATGCAAACAATTGTATAATCTAATCCTCTATAGAGAGAACATTATTGTCATCCCAAGGAGCTTTCTAAGAACAGTCACTCTTCTGATTCTTTTTACCATAGATTTATCTGAGAATTTCATATAAATGAGGCTTCTTTCACTCAACAGAAGGTTTTTAAGATGCAGACAATGTCCTATATTCAGGCAGAAGCCGGAATAACTAACTAACGAACGAACTCCCAACTCTGCTGGTGATGGCACTCCTACTTTGGAATCTGATTGATTGTTACTAATTAATCAATTTTGTTTTAATGTCTTAAAAAGTATTTTGCAGATCTGAAATTCTGATTTTCTATAACTCTTCATTTTATCATAAAGGGCAAATTTTATTTGATATATTCAAATAACCAAGGTGAGTGATTTGCACTTTAATTTCAACTCTCAATTTCATTTTGGATGTGTTTACATAGCCTCAGTAAATCATTATACTTTTTTTCTCTAGACACACCAGAATGATTAGGTTCATTAAAGTTATTCAGTAATATGTTAGACAAATGAGATAAAGGATCTCTTTAATATAGCGATTTTCAACCTTTTTCATTTTTATGACATACACATAAACTAATTACTAAAATTCTGTGGCTCAACAAAAGATACATTATTTTACCAATCTGACAAAAAGGTATTATTTTGATTTATTCATATCAGACAGATATTGTTGTGTTGTTTGCTCTCATTTTTTTGTTTGACAATCTAAGGAAAAAGAGGTCCGTGCACCTGACTACATAGTCAAGTATTGCATGTTTGAAAAATTCTTGCAGCACACCAGTGTGTTTGCCATGGCACACTCATCAAAAATCATGGCTTTAATACCATTGCATGAACTGGTTATTGATGTTTATTAAACATTACTATAAACTAGTAGACAAAGAATTGATTAAATAATTATTTTCTATTGAGTTATGATTGTTATATGTTTTCATGTGTTCTCCATTTCTTCAAAAACTTAAATTATATAAATTTATTATTTTAATTTATTCTTAATTATAGTTGGCATACAATATTATATTAGTTTTAGATGTACACCACAGTGATTCAACATTTATATACCTTACGAAGTAATCACCATAATAAAACTAGTAACTATTCATTACCATACATAGTTATTAGATTATTATTAACTCTATTCCCTATTCTATACATTATATTTCTGTGACTTATTTTATAAATGGTGGTTTGCATCTCTTAATTGCCTTTTCCTTTTATACCAAACCCTCAGACAACTATCAGTTTGCTCTTTCTATGAGTTGCCTTGTTTTAATTTATTTGTATTTTTTTTAGATTCCACAATAAATGAAATCATACAATACTGTCCTTTCTTTGTCTACTTATTTCACTTAACATAACACTTTCTAATTCTATCTATGTTGTCACAAATGGCAATATTTTATTATTTTTTATGACTTAATAACTTTCCATTTTATAAATGTACCACCTCCTCATTATCCATTTATGTATTGATGGATACCTAGGCTGCTACCATATTGACTATTTTAACAATGCTGCAGTAAACATAGGGGCACATGTGTTTTTTCAAATAATTGTTTTAGTGTGCTTCAGATACATACTCAGAATTGGAACTACTGAGTCATACAGTAGTTGTATATTTAATTTTTGAGGATTCTCCATACTGTTTCCATAGTAGCTGTACTAATTTACAATCCCATCAACAGTGCACAAGAGTGCTCTTTTCTCCACATCCTCATCAACACTTGTAATTTGTTGTCTTTTTGATTATAGCCGGTTTTATATCCGCATTTTTCTTATGAAAGGTAATCTAGAGAATCTTTTCATGTATCTTTGATCATCTATAGAATTTAAAAGAGGTTTAACAGGATATAAATAAAATATAATGTTACATTATTTTAAACTTTACTACTCAGTGTTTACAATCCTTACAAATTGTTCATACATTAAAGTTTACTGCATCTGAATTTAGTCACCTATTGCCAAAACCTTGAAGCAATCTGGTTCTTCTCCCTTTTCTTTAGGTTATATTCATCAGAGATAGAATTCTGTCAACTTTTTTTCATTCCTAAGCACTTGTTTTGGTTTTATATTTATTAATATTACTCTGTTTAAAGTTCTGAGTCAATTTCTTTTTATGATCACCAATGACCATCTAATTCCGTAATCCAATATCCTCATTATACTTTTCCTCTAAACTAACTGGTCTTACATCTTTAAATTAATCTTTCAATTTCTCTACCAGAATATCATTTTATGTCTGACCTTTCTACTCTTACTTTATTTGTTCACCTCAATCTTCTAATGCACCTCCATGCTCTGTCCTTGACCATCTTCTCTTCTTCTTAGCCATATTTTCTATCCCTATGTAATGACATTTATGCCCATGGCTTGCACTAACTTCTACACTTGAGGACTTCCAGCATTTTTATCTCTACTTTTAATTAAATTCCAAAACTACAGATATATAATTGCATATATATATGGTTTATGAAATTTCTGTTTCTTTTCCAGGCATCAAACCTAATAAAAATGACTAATTTACTTTTTCAAAGCATCTCTGACTCTGTTAATTTTGTGAATGGTTTGGCATACCCCAGTATTATCAGAGAGCCATAAAACCATTCTTCTCTAACTTAGTTCACCAAAAGTACCTTCTCTTTCTATCTTTCTTTTCCTTCCTTCCTTCCTTCCTTCCTTCCTTCCTTCCTTCCTTCCTTCCTTCCTTCCTTCATTCCTTCTTCCTTCCTTCCTTCCTTCCTTTCTTTTCTTTTTCTGTCTTTCTTTCCTTCCTTCCTTTTTTTGCTTTTTTTCTATATACCTTCTAGTCTAAAAACATTGCTTGAGGGTAGCAACATTTACATCATTAAACAGATTTTAGTTCTAGATTATTGGAATACATTTGGAAACAAAAAAAATGGTAAACTTTCTTTTCCTACTGATTTTATTTTTTAATGAGAGAGGTAAAAGTTACAACAAATATATAAATATATACTTAATTTCAAATAACAAATGCTATGATGATAATGAAAATGGTGGTCAATAGAGTCTGAGAAAAGTAGAAAATTTTGCATAGAATAAGCAAGAGGTCTGTCTGCCAACATGAACCTAGAGTTCAGCTATCAAAAGGAGTGATCTAATAGAAAAGTCTCAGAAAAAGAATATTAGAAGCATAGCGTGTACAAAGGCACTGAAGTAGGGTAGCTTGGCATGTTTGGAAGTGACATTTCTATTTACCTAATTTTGAGTGACAACCAGATTTCAAATCATTGTTTTATAATCCTTTGCATAATTAAAATTTAAAACAATATCAAGCAACAAAATTATTGATGCAAGAAAATGAAAGTTCTTTTTGTTTTCTATTTACTAGCTCAAAACCTTAATTTAATATTTCAGTTCAGGAGAATTTGTAGGGAATTGAATATTAGCAAAAGATTTTGAGTCCAAATTAATTATAGTGATGAAATTATTTTAGTGAGCTTGATTTTTTTTTTTTTAATAGGGACAGAGAGAGAATCAGAGAAGGGATATACAGACAGGAAACGAAAGAGATGAGAAGCATCAATCATCAGTTTTTCATTGCCATTGCAACACCTTAGTTGTTCATTGATTGCTTCCTCACACGTGCCTTGACCATGGGCCTTTAGGAGACCAAGCCACCCCTTGCTGGAGCCAGCAACCTTGGATCCTAGCTGGCGAGCTTTTGCTCAAGCCAGATGGGCCCGTGCTCAAGCTGGCGAGCTCAGGGTCTCGAACCTGGGTCTTCCGCATCCCGGTCCGAGGCTCTATCCACCACGCCACCACCTGGTCAGGCTAGTGAGCTTGATTTTATATCATCAGTATCATGCTTTAGCACTAACCTATCAAACAAATCAATGATCTACTATTTCTATTAAGTTATTAGACTGAAAAACACATTCCATTTGTGGTTTACATATTTTTATTATTCTAATGATGTGCTCAATCAAAAATATGCTGATTTGGAAAATAACTGTATAAGTAACAACTTGATTAGCAAGTCAAAGTAACTGCCCAACACTTTTATCTTTTATAATATATATTTAAAATATTTTAGCATTCTTTATTATATCTTTTTAATTTTTAATTATAATAATTTTATAAACATATAAAATTACAAAATAATATAGCTAATAACCAATTGTCACTTCTCAGAAAAAAAGAGATAGTAAATTTCTAGAAGCCCTTTAGACTTCTCTTTTGGAAAAAGAAATAATATAATTAAAGACAATTTCTTTATTCTTCATTCTTTGTTCTTCATTTGTCTATCATTTTCCTGGCCTTTCTTCCCAGAAGCACCATTGTACTGAAGCTGTATTTCTGATTGCTGGGCATGTTTTTATGTTTTCACAACATATTTGTATCCAGCAACAGTATATAATATTGCTTTCATGTTTACTTTTTAGTCTTTGCCTTTTTGTACAGACTCTAGTGATTTTCAAATTGAAGAATCTGTACTCTATTATATATGAATCGTAATGTAAAACTAAAATTTTGCAAAAAGGTTATTCTAAAGAATGATGCCTCAGAAAGCAACATTTTTTAAGTTAAGAGAAAATGTCGCTTTGGGGAAGGTGCTAAAGTAGGAAGCACTAGGAATTTGTCTCCCATATAGATAATTGCAATGACAGAATCTGTATGATGTACAGTGTTAAGATTCTGGGTTATATTAAAGATTTGGAACTTCCAAAAGGGGACTTGCATTATACATTTCAACTATTTTAGCTCAACTTTAACTCTTAGCACACCTACCCCTACCCATGCCCCAGCCCCAGTCCAAGGCAAACAGCTGTGTACATTTCTTCAGTAGCTTTCCCACAGCTTATGGGGGTCAGAGTGGGAACAGGGACCCTGTTATCCAAATATTTGAGATGAGTGCTCTGATAACTGATTGCTGCTTTAGATCTTAGAGGGTAGAGACAAAGAGGCAGGCAACCCTGGTAGTTGTACCTCCTCCCATTATTATAAGCCCCTCCCACTCTGTTTGAAATGACTTCAGGGAAATTTAAAAAACCAACACTCATATTTTCAATTTATTTTTTTTCCTCATTTTTCTTTGTGGAAGCTAAACATTAAAACATTAGATGTTAAACAGTCAAACATTCAAAAACAACTGCATATACAGGGGAAATTAAAAAGTCACCATATATGTATAGGCTCAAAGTAGACCTGAGAAGACATTATGTTTATACTATACATCACAGTTATCATCAGAGAGATAGTCTACAACAATAAAAAAATGAGAATAAAGAAACAGCAAACTTTAAAAAGAGTTGATTACCAAAGTTACCACATTATTAGCTTAAAATGTCCAGAAGTCCAGGATTTTGTTTGTTGTTTGTTTTTAACAAATGAAGTATAAGACATAACTTATTTATCTTAGAATTAAAAGTTTATACACTTTTACCAACCTCTCCCTTTTTCCCTCGCCCCACAGGTCCTAACAACCACGTTTCTACTCTTTGTTTTTATGAGTTTGCCTTCTTTTTTAGATGCCACATAAGTATTTGTCTTTCTTTGTCTGGCTATTTCACATAGCATAATGCCCTCCAGTTTCTCCATGTTGTAAGAAATGACAGCATTTTCTTCAATTTTAAGAGTGAACAATATTGTATTTGTATATATAATGGGGTGTACACACACACACACACACACACACACACACACCTCATGCACCCCACCACCAACTTTTCTTTATGCATTTATCTGTCAGTGGACACATAGGTATTTTCCTTACCTTGGCTGTGGGAATGATGTTGCAGTGAACATGGGAATATAGGTACTACTTTGAGATCTGATTTCATTTTGTTTGGACATATACCCAGAAATGGAATTGCTATATCAAAATGGTAGCTCTATTTTTTTATTTTTCTTATTTTATTTACTGATTTTATAGAAAGTATAACGAGAAAGAGAAAGAGAGAGGGGAGGGGGGAAGGAATAACTTTGATCTGTCCTTGTAAGTGCCTGACCAGAGATTAAAACAGCAATTTTTGTGCTTTGGAACAATGCTCTGACCAACTGAGCCATTCAGTCAGATAAGTATTTTTTTTATTCCTTAAGAAACCTCCATATCATTTTCTATAGCAGCTGTACCAGTTTACATTTCTACCAACAGTGAACAAGAGTTCTATTTTCTCCTCATCTTAACTAGAGCTTGTTTTGTTTTAATTTTAATATCCAGCTCATGAAAATGAGGTGGTATCTCATTGTGTGTGTGTGTGTGTGTGTGTGTGTGTTTATATTTGTATTTTTCTGATGATTAGTGATGTTGAGCACTTTTTCATGCACCTGTATTTGTATGTATTCTTTGCAAAATGTGGGTACAGAGTCTTTGGCTATTCTTAATTGGGTTATTACTATTATTGTTATTTTGAAATATTATTCAGTCTTAAAAGAAAAGAAAATTCTGATATATTCTACAACATATATTAAACTTCAGGACATTATGCTAAGTGAAAAAAGCTAGTCACTAAAGATAAGTATTGTATAACTCACTTATAGGAGTCATTCATATACACTAGTCAAAATATAGGAATAGAAAGTATAATGGTGGTTGCAAGAGGCTGGAGAGAAGAAAAGGATTCAAGTTATTTTTTTCAGTGGGCATAAAGTTTTAATTTTATACGATGAAAAAATGTTCTGGAGATGGATGATGGTGATGGCAGCACACATTATGCATTTTTAATATCACTGGACAGTACCTTTAAAAGCAGTTATAATGTTAAATGTTATGTGTATTTTACCTCAAAGAATGTTTGAAAAAGAAAGCATTATTTTTATTTCATGGCAGCTTTTCTTGCTTACCTTATTTTAATAAGAAAAAAAATTTAAGAAATATAATCAAGAACTTATCTTGGATTCTACTTTGAAAGTGTGTTTGAGGCAAGAGTTTATCTTGTAATAAAAATGGTCAAACCAGCTAAACAAAACAAGAAGGAGAAAACTCCTATTTTGTTAGAGTCACATTGCAATTCTAGAAATAAACCAACCTTGGGTTTCCTCGGGTTTGAATGTTAGCAGAAAGACAGAACTAAAAGTATCAGAAAATAAAACAAAAAAAAATATGAAAAAAATGCCTGACCTATGGTGGCACAGTGATGAAAGCATCAACCTGGAATGCTGAAGTTGCCGGTTTGAAACCCTGGGCTTGCCTGGTCAAGGAACATATGGGAGTTGATGCCTCCTGCTCCTCCCTCTTTCCCTATCTCTCTCCTCTCTCTAAAAATGAAGAATTAAAATCTAAAGAAAAAGCTATAAAAAAATAAGAAAAATATGTGCTAAAATAGCAACAGCATCTAACATCTCTAGTTCATTTCTTACTGACTTAGAAACAAAATACACACACACACACATATATATATATATATATAATGACAAAATATGAATTTATTAATTAATAATGAGCAGTTTCTTTAACTGATAGTTGAGTTAAAATTAATTAGCCCTTGATCACTGGAAAACATTCATTTAATTTAAATTAACTAATGGCCTGAGCAGCTATGCTGCAGTATACTCTGAGTCTGAATTCACAATTAGACATTGAAACAAATATATAGTATCAATATGTTACCAAGTTTTTTTAAGTGAGGGTTATCTGTGATTAGCTGAGTCTTACAATAAAGGTCACCAATAAGTATGTTTATTATATCTTGCCATATAAATAATGTTAATTTTTGATAGAGATTAAAATTCTTTAATTATATTTTCTAATTATGGTTGACATTTAATATTATTTTATATTAGTTTCAGGTGTATAGCATAATGGTTAGATAATCACATACTTTACAAAGTGTTCCTCTGATATTTCTAGTATCCTCCTTGTACCTTGTATAGTTATTGCAATATTACTGACTATATTCCCTATGCTGTAATTTAGACTCTGTGAATATTTTTTAACTAACAATTTATACTTTTAATCTCTTCACCTTTTTTACCCACCTAGCCCCTCTTGTAGCCATCAGTTTGTTTCTTGTATCCATGAGTCAGTTTCTGCTTTGTTTGTTTTATTCATTAGATTTGACATATAATTGAAACTATATGGTATTTATCTTTTTCTGGCTGATTTATCTAACTTAGCATAATATCCTCTAAATCCATTCATGCTGTTATAAGTGGTCAGATTTTATTCTTTTTTTGTAGTCTAGTAATAGTCCATGGTATACATGTACCACAGCTTTTCTATTCACTTGTGCTTTGATGGGTTGTTTCCCTATTTTGGCTTTTTAATTAACACTGCAATGAAGATAAGGTTCATATATCTTTTCAAAATAGTGTTTTGGTTTTTGGATATATACTAAGAAGTAGAATTGCTAGGTTATAAGGCAGTTTCATTTTTATTTTTTTGAGAAAACTTCATACTGTTTTCCATAGTAGCTGTACCAATTTTTATTCCCACCACAAATGCATGAGGTTTCCTTTTTTCAAACTATACTACAAGGCTATAATAACCAAAATAGCAAGGTACTGACATAAAAACAGACTTATAGATCAATTTAATAAATTAAAGAACCTGGAAATAAACAAACACCTATATGGTCAATTAATATATGACAATAAATACAAGAACATACAATGGTGTAAAGCCAGTCTAGTCAATAAGAGGTGCTGGGAAAATTTGAAAGCTAAAGTCTAAAAAAAAAAGGAAGGAAAGAAGGACAGAAGGAAGGGCTTGACCCAGATGGGGGTGCAGTGGATAGAGTATTGGACTGGGACAGGGAGGACCCAGGTTCAAAACCACATGGTCACCAGCTTGAACGCGGGCTCATCTGATTTGAACAAGGCTCACCTGCTTGAGCCCAAGGTTGCTGCCTTGAGCAAGGGGTCACTCGGTCATCTGTAGCCTCCTGGTCAAGGCACATATGAGAAAGCAATCAATGAACAACTAAGGTGCCACAATGAAAAATTGATGCTTCTCATCTCTCCCTTCGTCTGTCTGTCCCTGCCTGTTCCTCTCTCTGTCTCTATCATAAAAAAAAAAAGAGAGAAAGGAAGAGAAAAAAAATTAAGAAATTAGACAACTTTCATATGCCATATATAAGAATAAACTCAAAATGTGTTAAAGACTTATATTTTAGACTCAAAACTATAAAAGTCCTAGAAAAAGCATCAGTAGTAAACTGTGATATTTCTGTCAGCAATATTTTTTCTGCTATGTCCCCTTGGGCAAGACTTATTTTGATAAGATTTTTCTTTGTACTTTTTTTGTAAATATTTTTGTTTGTTTGTTTTAGTGTGACAGAGACAGATAAAGAGAGAGAGAGGAAGGGAGAGAGAGAGAGATAAGTAGCATCAATTCTTTGTTGTGGCACTTTAGTTGTTCATTCATTGCTTTCTCATATGTACCCTGACTGGGGGACACCAGCAGACTGAGTTAACCCTTGCTCAAGCCAGCAACCTTAGAGCTCAAGCCAGCGACCATGGGATCATGTTGATGATCCCATGCTCAAGCCAGCAACCCCATGCTCAAACTGGTGAGGCCACACTCTAGCCAGAGGAGGCCATACTGAAGCCACCTACCTCGAGGTTTCAAACCTGCAGCCTCCACATCCCATTACAATGCTCTGTCCACTGTGCCAAAGCCTAGTCAGGCTGTTGTAAATGTTTTAAATGATATCTTCAAAACATGTTATAGAAATAAACAAATAAAAACTAAATAATTATTTGGAAAGGTCTAAAATGCCTAAAGAGCATCTAATATAAATTTAGATATTTAGATATCACATTGCTTTTTTAATTTTTTTTTGCTGAGAAAATTAAAAATAATGTTCAAAATACTATTACTATGTCACTGTGATTAAAAATGCTTCTGAATGCATTAATGCACAATTACATGTAAATTTAAACCATTTTTCTATTGGACAATATTGGTATAAACTGCCAAATTTAATTTGAGACTGTCACAGTTTTTATTTTTTCTTTATATTTGAATGGCAATATTGTCATATATTTTGAAAGCAGTAAAATCAGAAAATTTGTACTGAAAATCTCAAACATTATCTTCTTTCCTTCATTTTCCTGATCTGTTCAGTTGAAATTTTTTGTTTGTTTGTTCTTAAACAAACCAAACCAAAACAAAATAAAACCATGTCACATTTTAGATATTGGACATACAGATGAAAATTAGATTCTTTAGATTAAATTTACATTCCATAGAGGGTGTTTTCTGGTATTCTATGATAACTGAATTACACTTAAAATCTTAAGAGATTTTTGAATGTAAATTCATTTGGGTGAATATATTTACTTTGGGTTTATCTCATTCTTCTTAGATTCTGAGGCATGAGAAGTAACTCAACATTGTACAAAATAAGAAGTAAATTGGAAGTTATGTATCAATTAGATTATTGAAGTAATTAGTTCTAAAGCTTAATATTTTCTCTGGGTCTGGGTTAATATTTTAAATGAGGCTCTACGTCGTAATCATGGGGAACATAGAGAGGAAAAGAAAGAGGAAGAAAGGGAGATCCCCCTAACCCTTACTCCAAACCTCTTCATTAGATCTGAGAACACGGAATCCTGAGGATCTGCATTCCAAAGGCAATTTTTTTTGTGCTTCAGATTAAAGGTAGCCAGAGAGATTTATACTGGCTCAGGACTCTAGAAATATTATAATTTATGTTTTAGGTTGGCCTTTAAGAATTAATTCTCAGTTAATGCAGATTTTCTTACTAGATCTATCTTGGCCAGTTTTGTAATATTGGCTTTCCAGCATTCATCATAATTTTTATGTATATTGCAATAAGTGAAACTACTTTGAAAATACAATCCATAAAAACAGCTCCATTTTAAAGTTACTTCCAGGGAATTCTATATAGTTATTTGAATATATTTTTAAAAATAAACAAATTCTTGTTAAGTATTGCAAGAATTGGCATTATATTAAATATTTTTTTAATTCTCAAGAAAATATAATAAATTTCAAACATCCTTCATAGTTTTCAATGTCTAATCTACAGTGTAAATTACTTGGCTTATTATAATATATCTGGCTTAAGAAAACTATTTTTAGATTACATAGTCAAATTATTTACAGTCTTTTCCTTGAGTTTGCACTGATATTTATAGAACATTTGGTCTCTATTTAACATAAATAGAAATGTGAAATCTCACAAATAGTATCTTTCAGATAAAACTTTATTATATGTGTTACTTTTCTGTAATGAATAGTATATTCAAGAATATTTTTAAGCTATTGTTTTTACTTAGTAAAAAGAAACCACAACAAATGTGAAATCAACTCAAATGTTGAAAAGTATAAGTTTCCACAATATTTTGACAAACACTTTGAAAGCATAAACCTTCATCAGACAGCATCATAGGTATAGCTGATACAGCTAGGATAATAAACTGTGTCATTTTCTTGATAACATTTAGAGTATTAAAGCAAGGTGCAGCAATTTGGAAAGAATCATAATGCAAGGACATGGATTCAACATAGAAAAGCAAACTGGGCTTAAAATGAATCTACAGAGCCTTATTTCACAGCCACCAGGGCAAAGAACCAACAAATACACAACTGTTATGTGAAAAAAATTATTCCTGATCATAAATTTATTATGTACCAAAGTTAGATGTAAAAACATATAATATAAAAAGCATGTATAATATTTGTAAGGAGATTTATTATGTGTTATTATACTTTATATAAGAAGATTTCATAATTTAAATTTACAAAAATGTTTTCATAGGAATTAGCTCAGTTCTTCCTCGCAAAGGCCCAATACAGTGAGCTGAGCAGATAAAAGGTCTTCACACAGGTTTTGCCAAAAACTGATGATCAGAATTCAATGGCTTTTGTAAGGTAACATGCTTTTAACCTCAGGTCATCAAAAGAATCAAGGTGTTTAGTTAAATGTTTTATATTATTTATATATTTACTTATTTTTACCTATAGTTATTATAAATCAAATCATAGAGGTGATGATGTAAAAAAAAATCTCTCCGGTAAATTGTATCTATAAATACAAAGAAAATCACAGAAACATTTTAAAAAAGATAAAATTAATTTCTTAATCATAATAACTGGAATTGGGGTTCCTGACATTTTATTTAATATGGAAGCAAAAGCTTGGCTTTGAAAATAAAAGCCCCAAATTAAGAGCCAGAAACACAAGAATCAAGATAAATAGCAGTGAGGAGCCATTTTAAGTGTCATTTTTTCTTGATAAAAGTCAATTTATCTTTTGCTCTTCAGTTGGTTCATATATATAGTGGAAAACAATGTCATCAGGCTTTTGTGTTTCACTTTAAATCCAATAACTAAGTTTCAACCATGGGTTTTGAAATTACAAAATCTTGAGATTGTCACTGCCACCCTTTGGGCAGTGTAGTTTCTGAGGCTATAGACAAAGGTGATGGCAAATGATGGCAAAGGGTGGGTGACTGTTTTCACAATAACATATTAAAGGCATGCTGAAGATGTAAATATGCTAGTCTAGATTATTTTATGAAGAATTAAACATACATTATAATACAATATAAGAAGCCCTTCAAACAAATCACATGCATGCTTAAAAACTGCTCTTAGATGGTGCAAGTGTTTTTTTTTTTACTAAATACTTATATTCTGGACATTGAATTTTATGCAAACTACCATACTTATTAATGAAAAGCACCAAGTGTAATCTGGGAGATGAACAAGTGTACAGGTAACCTGTATTCAGTGTTGACTTGGGCCCACGTTGTGCTAGGGTGGTATATATAATGGATATATATGGGGAAAGTATGGGGCACATATATAGCTAAATATTTAAGAAGCAGAATGTCTAGTTCTCGTGGAGAAAGAGAGATTTATATCTTCCTTAGAATGTAACCCTCACACAGTGTCTGATACGCAGAATTAATCAATGCAATTGTATTGTTTGAAAAATATCTCAAACAATGCCCAAAGAGACTTTTCAGCTATGTAGGACATTAATTAGACTAGTTATTAGAATTCACTAGCAAACTGTGGTATTTGTCATTGTCCTTGAGTTTCAATCAAAGTTTTTTCTTCCTTGTAGCTCACATTAGAATTTTGGTTCCTTGGGATTCCTATTATTATATGTTATAATGATAAGTAAGTGGAGATGCAGAGAATTACAATTTGCCAACTGCACAACTAATTTCTGATGTGCAGATCTTATAACATTTATTATTGTTGAAAAGACTATAAAGTATTTGCAGAATAATTTAATAAAGTGAAATAGTTGTAAAACTAAAGTACTATGGATCCTGTTTTTATTTTATAATATTTTTAAAATACTTTTATATAATGTATAAACATTTTATAAAAGAATTGATCCACAAGGCTTATAAGTCAATCAATGATACCTTGCTAAATCATAAGTAAAAAGTTCTCATTTGATATAGTATTAGAAGTACAATTTGTATTATACTACAAAAATGTCAATTTAGAATGAGATTTATATAAAGAATAATCTAAAACAATAAATTAAGAACCTTGATCTGTTGTGCTTTATCTTATTTACTTGTATCCCCCCCCCTCTCATTAGTTTACGTTTGTCAATTTATCTTTTTTTAAAACCAATTCTCAGTTTCAGTGATTCTTTCTATTATCTTTCTCTTCTCTACTGCATTTGTTTCCAGTCTGTTTTGTGTTTTTCCTTCCTTCTGCTAACTTTGCTCCTGTTTGTTCTGCTTTTTGTTAAATTAGTTGTGTATTTGAGGTATGCAATTTTTTTGTAATATAAACATTTATCATTATAAACTTCCCTCTGAGGACTGTTTTTGCTGTGTCACATACATTTTGCTATATTTTGTTGTTATTTCCATTTGTTTCAATTTGTATTTTTTTAAGTTTCTCTTTTGATTTCTTTGCTCCACTGGTGGTTTAACATTGCATCTTTAATATTTGTCTATTTGTTAATTTCCCAATCTTATTTGTAGTTGATTTTTTCTTTCAGACTTTTATGATCAGTAAGTATGCCAGATATCACTTAAATTTTCTTAAAATTATTAAAACCTTTTTGTGATGTACTATATGATTCATCTTGAAGCATGTTCCAAGTGCACCTGAAAAGAATTTGTATTCTGACACTGTTGGATAAAGTGTTCTGTAAATGACTGTTACGTCTACATGGTCTAAAGTAGTGTTTTCAACCACCAGTCTGCAGACTGTTTCACCAGAAATTTTATGCTGGGCTGTGAAAGACTTAACCACCCTGATGTTGTATGGAGATTATAAACCAAATGATCTTAGTCGAATTTGCTTATGCTCAGGGTGATTTTTGCCTTAGTGGTGGCCTAAATAATTCTCCCATTTGCACTGGTCCCCAAGTGTAAAAATGTTTAAAACCACTGGTCTAATGTGTAGCTAAGGTTTAATGCTTTCTTATCAGTTTTCTGTCTGTATGTTATACTGCTTTTCAGCAGTTAGGTAGTGATGTCTGTCCCATACTATTATTTTATTGTCATCTATTTCTCCCTTCAAACCTATTAACACTTGCTTTACATATTTAGGTGTTTTGAATTTGGGTGCTACTTGTTTTATCAAAATATGGATATTACATATATTTTCCTAAAATTATCTAGTTTTTTTTTAACAAGTTACTGTTGGACTACTTCAATGCTATTTAAAGCAAGGTATTGAGGATTTATCTAGGTAAGTATTCCTAATAACAAGTGTTCTTCTACATTTAATAAGAAAAATAATATTAAATTCAGACTGATCAAATACAGTTTATTTGCTAGAACTCTGTGCATGTATAAAAGAGCCAAGAAATATTCAATACGCATTTAAAAATGACAACTGTAATAATATTATAATTATGTAAGGAGAAGTAACATGAGAAATGAGAGAAAGCTTCTCTAAATGAGTGTAACCTGAGATGAGGTCTGATGGAAGACTTGAAGTTGACTGGAGGACAAGCAGTATGGCAGTGGGGAGACAGCATGTGCAAAGGCCCTGTGGTATGGGGGCAGAGGCACATTTGGGGAGCCAGAAGGATTATATGATAAGAGTACATAAAACATTGCTGGATTTCCAAATAGCCGGAATACATCACAAAAATATTTTAGGTAGAGGTGGTCACATGATCAGATTTGTATTTCAAAAAGAATACTGATTAGATGGAAAGATGATTAAAGGAGCAACATTGATGGAGGTAGGCCAGCAAGAAAGCTCTCACAATAATCCTGATGAGAACTAGGGTAGCTTGGATGGTGACAGGCCTATGGAGGAGATACAGAGATGTGGACAGAAATTAAAAGTATTAATTTGACAAAACTTGATAATATGAACATAAAATGGGAGTATAATGTCAGTTAGGGTTTTAGATTGTTAGCTAGCATAAGGGAATGGTTGAGGGACAATGAAGATAACAAATTTATGGTGAAAGATCATAAATGAGTTTCTTGTTATATTGAGGTACTTTGGGAATGTGGAAGTAGAGATTTAATAAAAACTATTGGATTTACATATCTGTAACTCGTGAAAGTCTGGGATAATTACTGATGTGAGAACCAAATTTTCAAGAAATTCTTGCTTGAAGTCATGCTGGTATTAGGAGGTAGAGCCAAGATTAAATTTGCATCTTTTTCCTTCTTGATCAAACATCTCCTTCTTGCTGAAAAATGAAAAAGGCAAATATAGTAAGGTGATCCTCTGATTTAGCAGTCCCCTTTCATTGCCTCAGTTATTCTACTGTTGATGAAAATGCAAAACTAAAGAATTAGGAGAAAAATAGCATATTCATGCTTTCTCTTTAATTTTACATGCATTGTGAGATATAAAATTTATATTCACATTCTGATTTTGTATTTCCCTTATACTTAAATATTAACAACTTGTATAGAGATTAGATTGGATTGCCCCAGAAAACCAAAAGTATATTCAATGAATAAATATGAAATGTTTAAAATTGAAAAAAAAGTCTAGAAATAAATTTTGAAGTGTTGAGTCAATGACAAATATAAAATAATTTTGTATTATTTATTTTTTTCTATGCTTTTTTACTAAGACAAAATTAATTGTAGGAAAACATGATTTTTACCAATCAAAACATATAGCATGTTTCTTTATTGTTATATTTCTTCAGAGCCATTTATTATATATTTTTAAATAGTATGATGAATATTACTTTTGTGGCTTTTACATATAATGAATTAAACACAGAGTGTAGAACATAATCTTATATTAAATTATATAAGTATAAGTAGACTACAGCAGTATTTATTATATCAAAAGGATAATTTAATTTCCAAAGTAACATTTATGCATTGACTAATTAATTTTGCTATATAATGCATGCTTATTTACACTGAGTTCATATTTCTATCATGCATTTTATAATTTTTTTCAGAATTTCATAGTTAATATGAAGTATTTTATGGGACAAACTGGTATGTTTATATAACTAAGTTGTTATTAGTAAGAATGTCAATTACTATCTTTATTTATGTTATTTTAATTGTGATTTTTAGGTTATTGATATGAGTCCTAACAATTTACTGAGTTAAAACTGTGCCAGCTTATTAAAAGCTATAACTAACACAGCCCTTTTGGAGTATATTACCTGATGATCTTGAAACCAGCGTTTGCTACGTTATATTTTTTATTTAATATAAGGAATGCTGATATACTCACAAATGATCTGCTTTCTATTCCCTTACATAATATTCTCTACAAGCATATTTGATTTAAATTTTTTATAGAGATGTTTGGTTTTATACTATGACCCATTGATTAAGATAGAAAATGAGTATAAAATCATAGAATATTATTTGCATTGAAGAAAAATATTTAATCTCTATCTTTCATACCTGTATTTAGAAATCATAAGAACATCAAGTAAAGTTTAACAGTAATTTTTTCTAAAAATATAAACTTTTCTACTTCATTATGAAAGCCTTATATAGACATAAAACTTATAGTGATTTATTTTCACTATGGTGCTCATGAGTTCATTTATGCCACTTATTAGGAAGTTCAAACAGGTATGTAAAATTCCTGTTTCCTTTACGATATGCTTTAAAATTAGTATGAACACAATTATAATGTTGTAGTTTTTTGTATATTTTTTATTAAGTTGATTATTTGTTACAAAAATCAGTCCTAATACAACCTACTTATCATTCAATATCTATATTTATTTGGGACAGAACAATATCCTACTCTGACATTTGAGTGATAACAAAAGCAAATGTATTACAAACACCAGTTAAGAGATATTAGCATTATAGTCAACAGCTTTCAGATTTAGATAAGATTTTGTTAAAAGACACATATTTCTTATCTTAAAGTGTAGGTCAGACTCATAACAACTTCTCAATTTGTTTCTTATACCATAGCCTTCAAAATGCTGTTTATTTGAAAAAATAGTCACTAAAAACAGCCTTACCATCCTGAATTTTATTTATTTTAATTATATTTTTGGTATATATATCTGGAACATGTTCTTTCCTAAATATTATTTTAAAAATTATTATACTGGCATAATTATCATAAGCATATTTTGAAGAATAACTCTTCTTTTTAAATCAATGTTCCCTTCATTTTTAGCAATATACCCCCTTAAGAAAATATCTCTTTCCATTGATGGATGAAGCCATGTTGGGCAGATAAAATATATTATGCTCACTTTGTTAAAGATGGCGCTGCCCACATGGAAGTTCGTTGATATTAATGTGTGTTCTGGGACAGGCTGTCGGCAGGCCGGATCATTATAGCCTAAGGCTTAGTTTTAAGAGTAAGCTCTTCTCCACACCCTTGACATATTGGATGATGTAGGGTGGTGCACTCTCATGATGAATCCCATTGTGCCTCAGATGAGTGGTTTTGTATCAGAGACTTTCTTGTTTGTATAATTGGATTAAAGGTTTTGAATCTATGCTATAAAGTGGGCAGACCAGTAGCTAATTCTCGCTTGGTTACTGAGGTAGAAGAGAGGAGAGCTGATTAAGGCCACATGGAGGCAAGGAGAAGCAGTCAAGATGGCTAAATGCTGAGGGAGAAGCCAATTTGTTAAGAGTTTGTGCTGGAGGAGATGGGGAAGAGAGGTGAATAAGTCTGGTGAGCTAGAAACCTTTGATTCTAGGAAACCCAGATAAGTCAGTAGCTTTGTGAGCACCGAATGTGTGGGTTTTGGAGCCCAGTGTGTGTTTTTGCTTGCCCACCGGGTGCAAGCTAGAATTAAAGCTGATGGCTCACCAGCTTTTGGCTTCGTTGTTTCATTACCGACTGTTCGAATCAAATGCGAACCTGTGTGGGTCAGGCGGCTGTGATGGTGGCCACGACTACTGACTTTACAGGCCATTTCAATTCTATGCAATGCTGAGAGGGTTGTTAGCAATAATAGGTAATCTATGATTACAAAATAAAAATGCTTAAGAATCTTGCAAGTATCAGATATATATTTTTTAAAGTAAATGTGGTTTCAGCATACCACATTCCAAACAAAGCTATCAAGTCTTTATTATTTAAAGAAAGCTTAGGAAAGACTATCTTATCCCCAGTATTGTTAAACCGAATTAGGAAGATAAAAAATTCATATTCTCAAAGAATAGAGGAGTTGATATAGTTGACCTCTCTATTTCTTTATGTAGACCTGAGATGTCATCCATATGTAAATGAAAGCCATGTTATAAAAAAGTAATTAAATGTGACACGTCGTTTTAAAATATAATGAAGTAGAGGTGCTAAATTCCATGAGAGCCATTTTTCTTCAGTGTTTTTTAACCCCAGTGTCTACAACTATATCTGGCACAGTGCCTAGAACAAAGCTATTGTTAATTTAACAAAGATACCTTTTAAATCAATTAACAATGGGTGAATAAATTACTAAATTATTAAGGACATTATATATTGATTCCTTTTTAATATTTCTATTTATTAATTTTAGAGAGACGGAAAGAGAAAGAGGGAGAAAAAGAGATATCAGTTTGTTGTTTCACTTATTTATGCATTCATTGGTTGATTCTTGTATGCGCCCTGACGAGAATTGTACCCATGACCTTGACATATTGGAAGGATTCTCTAGATTACTGATTTACCTTGCCAGGGCATAAGTCTTATATAAATCCATAATTTTGTTACAGTAGGTTAAAAGAACCAATCTGTCTAAATTATAGAATATAATTTTTACGTGAATTACTCCTAATAGAACATTGTAGCCTGACCTGTGGTGGCGCAGTGGATAAAGCGTCGACCTGGGAACACTGAGGTCGCCAGTTCAAAACCCTGCACTGGTCTGGTCAAGGCACATATGGGAGTTGATGCTTCCAGCTCCTCCCCCCTTTCTCTCTTTCTCTCTCTCTCTCTCTCCCACTCTGTATTTCCTCTCTAAAAATGAATAAATAAATTAAAAAAAAAAAAGAACATTCTAAAAGTAAAAAAAAAAAAAAAAAATTAGGCTCTTTTCAAAGCTTGGAATAAATTCATAATCCTCTTCATTTTGTTCTTAAGATTCTGTGTGGGCCATGTGTCATGAAGAGAACTGATAAGGAACATAGTTTATATGTTTTATGTATATATGCTTTGAGAGAGAGGGAGAGGCAGGAAAAGAAATAGGAACATCAGCTGCTCCTGTATGTGCCCTGACCTGGGAATTGAATAGGCAACCTCTATGTTCCAGGACAATGCTCAAACCAACTGAGCTATTAACCAGGGATTAACTTTTAGAGACAGAGAGAGGAAGGGAGAGAGAGGGGAGAGGAAGGAAAGCATTTATTGTTCCACTCAGTCATGCATTTTTTGGTTGCTTCCCATGTGTTCCCTGACCAGAGATTGAACCTGCAATCTTGTTATTTCAGGATGACACTCATAACTGACTAAGCTAACTGGCCAGGGCCATAATTTAATTCACATGCTAAACAAATATTTGTGTTGCCTTAATGTCTAATGGATTCTTTGCTAAACACTGGGGATATAGCCATTAATCAGACAAGGTAGGTCATTGTTCCTATGAAGTTGACATTTTAGTCCTGTGGCTGTCACTGACTTCTTATGGATGAAACCTTAGATATATACAAAGAAACAAATGAGTCTTTTGTAGCTACTACCTTATTGTTTAAGAATATGGAACTCAATTACCCTCCTTATATTCTTGTTTTGTCTCAGAAATTCTGGCTAGAAGATATTCTTTTCTTAGCTTTCTTCCAAAAAGGAAGGAAGACTACCTATATGTGATTACAATCTGATTCTACATTTACTTACACAAAATGACTGGGACACCTAAGACAAAACAAAACAACAAAAAGATAAATAAAGAGGCAATTTATATTGAGAGCTGAGATTTATTTTTAAAGAAACATCACGTCCATTCCTGCATGTGAAAGTGAATATTTATAAATATAGAACATATAGCAATCCTTTGGACTCTAAATTTAGCAATAAGCTGAATACTTCAATGTGCAAGTTCTATTTAATGCTGGCAAGGAGCCAGCCCCTTTCTTCCACAGACAGCAGTGGCTATTGCTCATAATGATCTTAGAAGCAGGTGCTTATACATTTCTGTCATTAGAATAAAGGATCTTTTATTACAAGTCAGATGATAAAAATGAAAGTCTAATTGTTGATTCTAATACCACCAGATTCCTTCCAAAAGGCACCTGTATGTTAACTTGGTAGAGGATGATTCTACATAGTCCTGTATGCTCACTTCTTTCATTTCCTTCAGACATAGAAGCTCCTGCTCTGAAAAGACAGTCGCTGAAACAAAGCAGGCTTTCCTGAAAGCCAATTGTGTTATTTTATTTACTTATCTTATAAATGCACACTTAGCCTGATTTTCTGAGCATGGGTGAAGAATATAAATACTTAGCACAAGTATATTATACCATATGCTTTCCTGGTGTGGAACGTTTCCAAGTATCTTTGCAGAACTTATCTCACTTGCCTATTGACAAAATCATCCTTTCGAGATTCTCGCTATTTGGCTTACACTTATAGGCTGACTCCACAATTTAAAAAAATTTTTCACCTGTAAAAAAGAAATAGGTGTTTTGGGGATTCAATATCTGAGAATTTAGAACTCAGTTTGTGTACCTGCCAAACTTAAACATTAGGATATATTACAAATGAAGAATGTTTTGTGCTTGTGTTTATGTGCCAATGGCCTTGAACAGATTCTAAAGTTGATTGTATATTTCTCATTGAAATTCAGTCAGAAATAGGTCTTACATGTGAATAAAATTTTTATTCTCTCACATTTTAAAAATAATTGGCTATGTAAAATAAAATCACAATTATGTTAGGTGACATGGAACATTAACACCGAAAGAAAGCAGACTTTTCTACTTTGGTGGTTTTTCACTGAAGAATAGATAAGGATGTGGCATTTGAGGGTCTTTTGAAATAAAGTGTTATTACACAAGTCCCTCACCAGGGCTGCTCTACTTGTAGCCTCTTTGTAGAGAGCCTACTTTGTTTTCAGTTTGTTTATTTGTTTTGTATTTCCCAAGCTTGGACTTTAGATCCAGATATAGACAGCTTGTATAACCTGATTTTGCTCCACATTGCAAAGCTAAACACCCGACTCAAAGCAATCAATCACTAGTTGATAAAATATGACAAAGGTAGGGATGAAAAACTTTCTTCTCAAAAAATTAGGGGAGTTGAGGAATTGAGACAGTCTGGACATAGGAAATACTGTATCTCAGTATACACACAGTCAGAGGGAGGTCACGAATGACCATAAACAAGCCATGTTATGACTATACACAAGTAAGGGTGCACAGAAGTTATGAGGCAGAAAAAATTATATGGAAGAGGAGAGATATAAAGTAGAAAAAGAAATCTTTAATTGGTAAGATAAAAAGACCCTAAGCATATGAATATACATACTTTTAATGCAAAAGTTTCTCACAAGTAAATTTCTTTGGCTTAAATTAATCTTGAGGTTTCTGTGACCAGCCTGTCCATATAATTGATCATATTTCTAGTACAAAAAAGGAAGTTATAACACAATAAAAAAGAAAGACGTTATAATATAGTAAATGCTACATACATGCAATTTTTTTTGGTTGTTGAACACTTGTGTCCTTTAATTTAATCATTTTCTCAAATATTTTCATTCTTTTATTTAACTCATTTTTGGGGTACTTCTATGTGAAAGACATGTATTGAGCATCTACTATGTTTTCAATATTTGGGAGTATAAGCTCCTGCCCTTAGAGAGTTCATTTTTAGGGGTAGATTATGCATAATAAACAATAAACATGTTAAACACTTAAAGTATTTAGAGCATATCTTAGTTTCAGTTCTCTGAGAGACAGCCTCTAATATGGAAGTCATATGCCAAAGTTTGTTTGGGTGTTACCTTGGGAAGGAAGAAAGTAGGATTGGGCTATGAGAGCAGTTGTATTGCACCAGTCTTAAAAAAAAAAAAAAAGGTCTCACAGGAGTTTTGTGACTTGAATGTCTCTTGAACATTGTTTCACCTTGAAGCAAGTGCCCAAGCTTTTACTTCCTCACTTCATTCATGGCCAACCATAGAATATGGGCTGTCTCCTGGGAGAAACAATAATTTTGAGCAAGAATATCCTTGCCAGCTCAGGACTGTATCTGACAAAGAGCTCATCAGGGGCTATCTGAATATCACACCATAGAATCCAGTACAGTATACCAAAACATGACAAGTGCTATAATAATAGATTTGGGTAGGGGCAACCTAGATTATTGGGAGTCATTAAGAAGTTAAATATATAAATCAGAGTAAGTGAATTTAAGGAAAAAGTTGAATTAGGTGAGAGTGTTATATGGATTACTGGATGGACAGAGTTCTATGCAAATAGTACTCATAGAACAAATACACACCTGGCATGCTCAAGCAATGACAAGCCACTTTAGCTAGAGTAGATGAAGGTTTAGTAGTAGGAGATAAAATTAAAGAGAAAATGAATCTTAAAAAACATTTCAGCCTAGGCAGTGGCAGAGAGAGTGGCAGGCCTGCAGAAGGACGACACCTAGAGAACACAAAGGCAACACCCATTGGACTCCAGTGGCCACAACCTTCTTAAACACAGACAAAATGGGCAGGTAGAGAAATGCAACCCAAATAAATCAAGCGAAATCGCCAGAGAAAGACCTGAATGAACCAGATATAACCAAATTACCAGATGCAGAATTTAAAATAATGATAGTTAGGATGTTCAAAGAGATTAGAGCAACAATGGGTAGTCATTACAAACACCTAAATAAAGAGATAACAAGTATTAAAAAGGAAATTGAAATAATAAAAAAGAATCAAACAGAAATGACAAATACAGTATCAAAACTGAATACCATAATGAAAGGAATTAAAAGCAGGATGGATGACGCTGAGGATCGAATCAGCGAGTTAGAGGACACAATAAACAAAGGCACAGAAGCAGAGCAGAAAAAAGAAAAGAGACTCAATAAAAGTGAGGAAACTCTAAGGGAGCTCTTGGACATAATGAAGAGAAATAACATCAGCATCATAATGGTTCCTGAAGAAGAGGAGAGAGAACAAGGGATAGAAACTTTGTTCAATAAAATCATAGCAGAAAATTTCCCTAAATTAAGGCTGGAAAAAAATTCCACATGTTCAAGAAGCACACAGAACTCTATTAAAGAGAAACCCAAAGAAAACTACACCAAGACATATCATAGTTAAAATACCAAAACTAAGGGATAAAGAGAAAATTTTAAAAGCTGCTAGAGAAAAAAAGACTATCACCTACAAAGGAGCCCCCATAACGATGATATCCGACTTCTCAACAGAAACACTTGAAACCAGAAGGGAATGGCAAGATATATTCAAAATAATGCAGAACAAGAACCTACAACAAAGACTACTCTATCCAGCAAAGCTAACATTTAAAAATGATAAAGAAATAAAGAGCTTTCCAGACAAAAAAACCCTCAAGGAATTCATTAAAACCAAACCAATTCTGCAAGAGATACTAAGGGGCCTGTTGTGAACAGTTCAAAGGGAGGAAAGAATATTGGAAAAGAAGAATACAGTTTAAATAATAAAATGGCATAAACAATTACATATCAATAATAACTTTAAATGTAAAAGGATTAAATGATCCAATCACAAGACATAGGGTAGCTGCGTGGATAAAGAAACAGGACCCATACATATGCTGTCTACAAGAGACCAACCTTAAAACAAAAGATGCACATAGACTGAAGGTAAAAGGATAGAAAAAAATATTTTATACAAATGGAAATGAAAAAAAAAGCCAGGGTAGCAATACTTATATCAGACAAAATGGACTTTAAAACAAAGGCTGTAGTAAGAGATAAAGGAGGACACTACATAATGATAAAGAAAATAATTCAACAGGAAGATATAACTATTATAAATATCTACACATCAAATAGGAGCCCCGACATACATAAAGCAGACTTTGATATATATAAAGGCTAGATTAACAGCCATGCCATAATAGGAGGGGATTACAATAACCAACTAACATCACTGGATAGATCCTCAAGAAAGAAAATTAATAAAGAAACAGCAGACTTAAAGGATACATTTGATCAACTTGATTTAATAGATATCTTCAGAACTTTTCACCCTAAAGCAGTAGAATATACATTTTTCTCCTGCTTCATGGTATATTTTATAGGATAGACCACATGTTAGGACACAAAAATGGTCTCAACAAATTTAAGAAGATTGAAATCATATCAAGCATTTTCTCTTATCACAATGACATGAAACTAGAAATTAACCACAAAAGAAAAACGAAAAAATACTCAAACACTTGGAAACTAAATAGCATGTTATTAAATAATGAATGGATTAAAAATGAGATCAAAAAATAATTTAAAAATTTTCTAGAAATGAATGAAAATGAGCATACATCAACTCAAAATTTATGGGACACAGCAAAAGCAGTACTGAGAGGGAAGTTCATTGCACTACAGGCATATCATAAGAAGCTAGAAAAAGCTCAAATAAGCAACAGGACCCTGCATCTAAAAGAATTAGAAAACAAAAGCAAATAAAGCCAAGTACCAGTAGAAGAAAGGAAATAATAAAGATCAGAGAAGAAATAAATGACATAGATGCCAAGAAAACAATACAGACGATCAATGAAACCAGGAGCTGATTCTTTGAAAAGGTAAACAAGATAAATGAACCTTTAACTAGACTCACCTAGAAAAAAAGTGAGAGGACTCAAATAAATAAAATTAGAAATGACAGTGGAGAAATAACAACTGACAGAAAAGAAATACAAAGTATTGTAAGAAAATACTATAAAGAACTCTATTGCAAAAAATTAGACAACCTAGGTGAAATGGACAAATTTCTTGAAGCATATAATCATCCAAAAATCAATTTGAAAGAATCAGAACACCTAAACAGACCAATTACAACAGATGATATTGAAACAGTTATCAAATAACTCCTAAATAAAAGTCCTGGGCCTGATTGCTTCACAAGTGAATTCTATCAAAAATTCAAAGAAGAACTAACTCCTATCCTCCTCAAGTTACTTCAAAAAATTCAAGAGGAAGGAAGACTTCCAAACACCTTTTATGAGGCGATGATAATTCTGATCCTGAAACCGGGCAAAAACAACACAAAGAAAGAAAATTATAGGACAATATCCCTGATGAATTTAGACGCTAAAATTCTCAACAAAATATTAGCCAACAGGATCCAGCAATATATGAAAATAATCATACACCATGATCAAGTGGGATTTATTCTGGAGAGGCAAGGCTGGTTCAATATTCGCAAATCAATCAATGTGATTCATCACATAAACAAAAGGGAGGACAAAAATCACAGGATAATTACAATAGATGCAGAAAAAACATTTGATAAAATCCAGCACCCATTCATGCTTAAAACTCTCAGTAAAGTGGGAATACAAGGAACATTCCTTAACATGATAAAGGCCATCTATGACAAACCCACGGCAAACATCATACTAACTGGGCAAAAATTTAAAACAATCCCCTTAATCAGGATCCAGGCAGGAGTGCCCCCTTTCACCACTCTTATTCAACATAGTTCTGGATGTCTTAGCCATAGTAATCAGACAACAAGAAGAAATAAGAGGCATCCAAATTGGAAAAGAAGAAGTAAAACTGTCATTATTTGCAGATGATATGATATTGTATATAGAAAACCCTAAAGTCTCAGTTAAAAAACTACTGGACCTGATAAATGAATTCAGCAAGGTGGCAGGATATAAAATTAATACTCAGAAATAAGAGGCATTTCTATATACCAATAATGAACTGCCAGCAAAAGAAATTAAGGAAACAATTCCCTTCACTATTGCAACCAAAAACATAAAGTACCTAGGAGTAAATTTAACCAAGGAGGTTAAGGACTTACTTGTACTCGTAAAATTATAAAACACTGATGAAAAAAAAAATACAAACAAGTGGAAGCATATACCGTGCTCATGCTAGGAAGAATAAAGATCATTAAAATGTCTCTATTACCCAAAGCAATTTATAAATTCAATGCAATACCAATTAAAATTCCAATGACATACTTCAAAGATATAGAATACACATTCCAAATATTTATATGGAACCAGAAAAGAACACGAATAGCCTCAGCAGTCTTAAAAAGAAAAAATAAAGCAGGAGGTATCACTCTTCCAGATATCAAGGTTTACTACAAGGCCATTGTACTCAAGACAGCCTGGTAATGGCATAAGAACAGGCACATAGATCAATGGAACAGAACAGAAACCCAGAAATAAACCCACACCTTTGTGGACAACTGATATTTGACAAAGGAAGAAAGAACATACAATGGAGTAAGGACAGTTTCTTTAACAAATGGTGTTGGAAAAATTGGACATCTACCTGCAAAAAAAATGAAACTAGACCATCAATTTACACCATACACAAAAACAAACTCAAAATGGATAAAATACTTAAATATAAGCCATGAAACCATAAGCATCTTAGAAGAAAACATAGGCAGCAAGCTCTCCGACATTTGTAGCAGCAAATAATTTGCCGATTTATCTCCACGGGCAAATGAAATAAAAGGCAAGATTAACAAACGGGACTATATCAAACTAAAAAGTTTTTGCACAACTAAAGACAATAAGAACAGAATAAAAAGACAACACAATGAGAGAACATATTCGACAACATGTCTGATAAGGGGTTAATAACCAAAATTTATAAAGAACTTATAAAACTCAACACCAAGAAGACAAACAATCCAATCAAAAAATGAGCAAAAGAAATGAATAGAAATTTCTCCAAAGAGGACATACAAATGGCCAATAGGCATATGGAAAAATGATCAACATCACTAATCATTATAGAAATGCAATTTAAATCCACAATGAGATATTACCTCACACCAGTCAGAATGGCGCTCATCAGCAAAACAACACAGAAAAGTGCTGTTGAGGATGTGGAGGAAAGGGATCCATCTTGCACTGCTGGTGGGAATGCAGACTGGTGCAGCCACTGTAGAAAACAGTATGGAGATTCCTCAAAAAATTAAAAATTGAACTGCCTTTTGACCCTGCTATCCTACTTTTAGAATATACCCTAAAAACACCATAGCACTGTTCGAAAAGAATAAATGCACCCCCCATGTTTGTGGCAGCATTGTTCACAATAGTGAAGATATGGAAAGGTCCCTAGTGTCCGTCAGATGACGAGTGGATTAAAAAGCTTTGGTACATTTATACTATGGAATACTACTCAGCCATAAGAAATGATGACATCGGATCATTTACAACAAATTGGATGGACCTTGATAACTTTATACGTAGTGAAATAAGTAAAACAGAAAAAACTGAGAACAGCATGATTTCATACATAGGTGGGACATAAAAGTGAGAGTATGAGACATGGACAAGAGTGTGGTGGTTACGGGCTGGGGGAAGGGAGGAGAGGGTGGTAGAGAGGAGAGGGGAGGGGCACAAAGAAAACCAAATAGAAGGTGACAGAGGACAATTTGACTTTGGGTGATGGGTATGCAACATAATTGAATGATAAGATAACCTGGAGATGTGTCTTTGAACATATGTACCCTGATTTATTAATGTCACCCTATTAAAATTAATTAAAAATAAAAAAACAAAAAAAATATTTTAGAATTACAATTCTAACGTTTCCATAGAAATATTATCTTTATTTTAACATAGTAAAATCTTAAATCAAGACATTTATAATTACCTAAAAAAATCTGGGGAAAAATTAGTCGTAAAAATACCTTAGGAGAAATATCACACAAACTGACTCTGCTGTCATCAGATATTTCAAAATGAATCTGAAGCGTTGAAATATCCCCTAATATTTGTGAGCAGTATACATTGAAGAACATCCATACACCAGTAAGCTCTTTAAAAGTATTTTTTTAAAAAATAGTGAGAATGCAAGGGTATTTTAAATTGGGGCCTTCAGCAGACCATACAACCTTCATCATTAAAACACTGAATTAGGCCTGAAGCCCCCAAGTAGGAAAACAATTTTATTCCCTATTGTATACGAAAAGTATTTTTTACCTTCCCAGAATGAATTATTAATCACCCTTGACACAATTAATAGAAGACAGGATACATTTTCATCATGTCTTTCTTTTCTGGATAATAAGCAAGTCTGGTAAAGTAGAAGTGCATTTTTATTGCAAAATTATGCTGCCTTTTTCTGACTCAACCTCTCTTAAAAGTATATAGATCAGTATATATTGCAAGACAGTGAGCTCCAGAGAGCAAAAGCCTTGCCCGTGTACTGCTGCCTAAAAAGGAAAAATCAAGTCGTGGCTTCCACATACCTAAATGTCAGACTCTGTTCTGACATTCCTAGGTTAAAAATAAGAATTCCTTGTTTAGACTCAGTAATTATTTTCTGTTATTTTGGTTAGTAAGGGATGGTCATTATTCTGCTTAAGTGACATTTCAGCCATACTTAAACTGACTATGGCTCAGCATTATTCTTCTTATTGACCTTAGGAGATACAGTAATCTGAAGCAGTTTGACGTATCTCACCATGTTTGCGCAAAAATACTATTCTCTGTCCAATTAAGCAATATTTGAATTATACAATATTTAGCTCATATAATTTTATAAATGTGTTTAAAAACTCATTGAAAGCACTAAATATACCCAGTTACTTTTTTTAAAATGAAATTCGAGCTAAAACATTTGTAAACCAACGAGTTAGTTGTTAATCCTCTCCTAACACAGGATGATTAGGGCTGCCTGTTCAGAAACTCAGCATTTATGCAGTTGGGAGAAACTGCCACTAATATTCTGCCTCTTGAGGTATCCATGCCTTCAAGTTACAATGACTGTAAGTGTCATTGCTAGTTAGCTTTTACATAATAAACTGAAAAGAGCTGTGCAACCGCGTAACCATTTAGCATTGAATAAGATCAAAATAATAAATGTCAAAGACAAAATGCAATAGAAAGAATTATAAAGAAAAGATTCTCAAGCAGGAAGCTGCCCAGAGGTAAAACTAATAATATATTATCTCTCATGGGGGTTAGGGGTGGATTACCTTTGCATCCATGAAGAAGAAATTTTATGCCACTATTATTTAATCAATCAACTTTACTAATTTATTTATTTATTATTTTTATAGGGATTTGGCTTATACTCCATACTCACTTTTCCTCAGTTTCACCGTTGTAATCATTGCCACTATTTTTATCTTTCCTATTTTATTTTCAACTGTAATGAATGTAGTATAATTTTTATCTTATATTCCTAATGTTTCAAAGGTGTTTCTTAATGGCCTGTTATTTGCACATGTCAGTATTTGTGACTTTTTGTTCAATTCTTTCCTTTTAATAATAGTAGAAATTATATTATTCATATGTAAGCTCTGACTGCCTACAATGTTGAAATGTGTTTCATAAAGTATGCATTGAAATCACTTAATACTAAATGGGACCCTGTAACAAAGTTATCCTAAATATTCTAATTAGCTTTACATATTTAGTGCCCTAAACTGCATGTAATAATTTTTAAAACCAAAAGAAATAATATAGCACTGTAGAATACTTAGAAAGCCATTTAAATCCAATTAGAAGTTTACATGGAAATAGGACTTTTCACATCTGTAAGGTTGACAGTAAATATTTATTTCCTGAGTGATACGTGCTAATACCCTGCTTCCTAATTGCTTTTCTGATTCAAGTAGCAGACTCAAAATTAGTATGAAAAGATTGCACTTTTCAAACTTTAATAATAGACTACCTGAAAGCAAACATTTGCTCACCTGGGTTCTATTTTAAGTTACTTTGTATTTGGGTTAATAAGACTGCAAACCTTTGTTTCCAACATGTTGCAGTTAACTGTGCAATTTTAATGCATAATAATTTGCTCACCTGATTCAAAGATTTCCTAATTATCTCTTAATAATAGTATTTTCTATTCTTGTATTTAATAATGGACATAGTGCTATGGTGCTTATAAATTTAAATAATTGTTTTACATGTATTATCCATTGACTATTTATTTCCTATAGAAGACATACATTTCTGCTGAATTGGTTTTTCCTTAAGGATTATAGACGTTATTCTGATCATAATTATCACAAAATTATCACCATAATTCTGATCATAATTATCACATAATTATCACCAGCATACCTATATCTGCATATATGCCCTCTGCCATTTTCTGTTTATTTCATTGGTTGAATACAATTCTCTCTAATCCCAAGACCTTCCTGCTTTGATCCATTTTGCTTTTTTAACTTTACTTGTCTAGTAGATATTCTAATAAACAAATAAATACCCTGTCTTATCTACCATTTTAAAACTTTAGTTTTTCATACCCTGCTCCACCTTGGGCTCCATTTTCTTCCCACTCTGCATCATAGAAAAATTCCTCAAAAATGTTGTTCCTCTTTGTCATCTTTTTTTATCTTCTCCTTTTTGAACAAACTTTATTCAGATTTTCTTTCCCCGAATTATGGAAAACTGCTCTTGAAAGCATTGTGAAATGACTAGTGAAGTCTTCATCATTGCCATCTTGACCCGTTTATGATATTTGGCACGTTTATTGCTTTCTTATCTTCTACTTTTCTTTGCTTGTTGCCTGGGACAGATTCCTTTCAATCATTGGCTAATTCTCTAAGTCCCTAATCCATACCATCTTTGAAATTCCTCTTTATAAATGTTTATTGTCCAAATACATGGGGGTATTTAGGTCTGATTCAAATACCTCTCCTAAACCCATATGCAGCAATCATCTCAGTTATCTCCACTAGAAGGTCAAAATTAAAACATTCAAAGCTTCTTTTTCGTACTTGTATCGACTGACTACTCCCCAAGTGTTCCTCATTTTAGTAAATGCAGTAGATTTATTTATTTACTTACTTACTTACTTAGCTATTATTTTTTTAAGTGTGAGGGGAGAAAGAAAATAAAGAGATAGACTCCTGAATGCAGCCAACCGGGATCCTCCCAGCAACCCCCATCTGGGGCTAATGTTCAAATCAACTAAGCTACTTTTAGGACCTGAGGCTGACACCAAATTATCCCCAGTGCTATGGGCTATGCTTGAACCAGTTGAGCCACTGGCTGTGGGAAAGGAAGCGAGAGATAAGGGGAAGAGGGAAGAGGAAAGAAACAGATGGTCGCTTCTCCTGTGTGCTCTGACTGGGGATCAAACCTGGTATGCTCATACACTAAACAAATGCTCTATCCACTAAGCCAACTGTCCAGGGCCAATGCAGGAGATTTATAACTCAGTAGATTTAGAATAATATTAAAGTATAATGTTAAGAACAATTGTAAGAGTGTGAAGAGAGGGTGGACAAATTTTATTAGAGAAAACTCCATTTTTTCCCAGTTATTAGTGCAAAAAATATGATGTCTTCATGAATTTCTATATTTCTTTCAATCCTCACACTAATTTATTAACACGTTCCATGGATTCTATCTTGAGAATATTTTCAGATTCTGACTGGTTCTATCACCAGAGCTATTTGCTAAATTTAAGTTATTATAATTTCCACTCAAGACTTTTAAAATAGCATCCTACCTTTTTGACATTTTCCATTATCTCTCCTAAATGGTCTACTATCCACACAGTAACAAGAGAAATATTTTAAACATAGAAATAAAGTTATACTGTTTCCTTGTTTAGACCATCAAAATTGTTTTCATTGACCACATTAACTCCAATGTCCTTAAATGTGCAGCAGTGGCCTACAACCTACCTTCTGTCTTGTGCTCAGGTCATCTTATGCCAGCCACTCTGGCTTCCCTAATTTTTTGTTCAGATACTAAAAATGTCTCTACCCCAGGGCCTGCCATTTCCTGTTCACTCTGGCTTAATTGTTTTTTTTTTTTTACCACATGGCTGGATGGCTTCCTCACTTTTATAGCTCTCCATTCAGATCTCTCCTTCTCAGGTGAGATAATCTTGACAATGCTATCTAAAAAAATACTATTCTTGGCTAAACCTCTCACTTCTCATCCATTCTTTATTTTCTTCATAACATCTACAGGATTCTATGCTTTTTTAAAGCATATCAATATATATTTGTGTATATGTATGTGTATTTATATACATTTGTGTTTTGTTTATCTCCCTATACTAGAAAATAACAACTCTGCTATTAGAGATGATCTCACTAATTATCTATTATATTAATTATGAAGTAGTAATTTATTTTGTTTCTATCTAGATAGAAATTAGAGAAAGTAAAACTTGGGTACCAATCACATGGAGGAACTATTTAGTAATTGCCAATGCTGCAAAATACTTTAATGTTTGAGGACTTGAAGATACTTGGATTATAGCATCATGCTTAAGCATAACTCAAGGTTGGATGAGACAGAAATTAATTTAATGTTCCTTCTAAAGATATGGTATTTGCTTACAGGAGCTATTTATAAAATTAGATAAAAAAACTCAGAAGTACCTACTACAAAATATATCAGTCATCTAGATGTGTATATGTATAGTGAAGCCTAGATTTTAAATAATCTTCAGTTAATAAATGTTTTATTATTTATTTTTATTTTTGCATGACCTAACTCCTTTTAAATATGAAGTGATATATCTTGGATTAAAGACCTATTCCTTGGTCTTCAATATAACCTTTTCTTAATCACTATGTACACTTGAATTTAGAATGTATAAATTTTTGGTGAAAATTTGTAGTGTTACATGGAAATTATTTGCTGTTACATTTCTTATGTCAGCTCTTTATGGAGAACCTGTATGTGGCACTTGGACAGACACTGATGGCCATGAATTGAAAAGCACTGAAAGTCCAATAACCAAAATCAGTTCCATCAAGAACTGAGGATGGTGCCTTGAACTGTTAGCAGATATGTTATGACTCCTTTGAGTTACAACAAAGTATTTTATGACAGTTCTTCCTAAAACGTTTATAAGAACTTATCACATTAACATAAATTGACCCTCTGCTAAATAGGATAAAGACAGTATGATATTAATGTATGATGTTAAGTAACTTTATAGCAGGGCATGGGGCAGTCTGATAGAGGAGGGGTCGGGAACCTTTTTGGCTGAGAGAGCCATGAACATCACATATTTTAAAATGTAATTCTGTGAGAGCCATACAATATGTTTAACACTAAATACAAGTAAATGTGTGCATTTTATGTAAGACCAACACTTTTAAAGTATGGTAAGTTTCTGAATTCTTTTTTAATAATGTTGTTATGCTGTTGCTAACCAATGATGAAAAAGTACTTCTTACCATTAATGCAACTTCTGGTGCTCCATGGTTCTACTGATGGCTTTGTAGTCTAGTTGATACATGGTGAGGTTAAGCTTCATGCCGGCATTGAGACTTCCATCCATTAAACGTGATCGTAGGTTGGTCTTAACATTCTTTAGATGTGAGAAAGACTGCTCACATGCATACATAGAGCCAAACATTGTCAGTATATCAATACTCACATGCTGCAGTCTGTGGTATGTGACAGGAAGCATGTTCCAAGTTTTGACAATTGGCTGGTCTGCAGGTTGAAGATTTTCATTTCTCCCCACTTGTGTTTGCTTGCCAACTCTGCTTGCTGTCATGCAAGTCTTTCCAAATCTTCATTCAGTGACTTGAATATATTCATCCACATATCTGAGGCCTTCAGGTCAGCAGCTTGTAGCTCAAAATCTCTGATGGAGACACTGGGGATATAACTCAGGTTGGTACTGTCCACTGCACACTCATATGGATGGGTGATGAACTTCAAAAGACGAGTGCTCTCACGAAATTCTGCAAAGTGTGCTTTGAATGACTAGGAGATTAGATGTGAAGCCCGCTAGCTGCTCGAAATCAAGAGGTTGAGCAGGGTCACTTGCTGTGCATGCATCTTTAAACTCTCCCATTTTTTCAAAAGGTAATAAACGACCTGTTTTAATGTTGGCAATGAAGAGTTCCAGCTTGTTTTAAATGCAAACACTGCTTGTTGAAGGGATGAGATTATATTTCTAATGCCTTGCATTTTCACATTGAGCTGGTTCAGATGTTCAGTCATGTCCATGAGATAGTGAACTTATGAAGCCACTCAGTGTTAGCTAACTCAGGATGCTTGATGTTTTTCATTTCAAGAAAAGTCTGGATTTCGCTCAGACAAACTGCGAAATGGCTGAGCACCTTCTCTCTTGAAAACCAATGCACATTCCTGTGCAGAAGCAGACCAGGATAATTATTCCCAACTTTATATAGCAGTGTTTTAAATTGGCGATCATTTAAAGCTCGGGCAACAATAAAGTCAACCACCCGAATGACCAGGGATATCACCTACCTCACCAAGCTGCTCACTACACATCAGAACATAAAGCGCCTCCTGATGTAGGATGCAGTGAAAAGTTAAGATGGGTCTCTTTTCATGTTCATAAAGAAGCGCTACGTATCCTCTGTTTTTCCCCACCATGAACGGAGCACCATCAGTGCACACCAAAATAAGCTTATTCATCATTAGATTATTTTCTTTAGCAAACTCAGGGAAAGACTGGAATAAATCCTCCCTTCTTGTTGTCTCTTTCATAGGCAAAAAAGCAAGACTTTCCTCACGTAGTGTGTCACCAACAGCATACCTTGCAATCATCCTGAACTGGGATAAATGGCTTATGTCTGTTGACTCATCCAAAGCAAGAGAAAAAAATGGTGCTTCATTTATGTCCTTCACTTGTGTTGCCTCAATTTGATTTGCTATCATGATGGTCCAGTCTTGAACAGTTCTTGCCAACAGAGGCATGTCTTGTATTCATTTGATTATCATGTCTTTATCCAAAAAATCATCAAAAAGTTTATTGGCAACATCAAGCATGAATGTTTTGGCATACTCCCCATTTGTGAATGGCTTTCCATTTCTTATAATTGCTAAAGCACCAGCAAAGCTAGCTGAATTCCAGTCACCTTGTTGGGTCCAAACATGGAGTTGCAGCTGACTAGCTTGCACTCTGTACAGTAGCTCTTGACATGCTTTCTTTCTGCTGTCCCCTGCTGGATGTTTTGATGCAGATGTAGTATGGCATGTGTCAAAGTACCGCTTTATATTTGACCGTTTCATCGATGCAATTTTATCATTCCATATTAGACACACTGCAGAACCTGCTAGAGAGCAGGTTCTGCAGAGCACAGAGGGGAATTCCTCTGTCCATTCCTGATAAAAAGTACAATACTCCTCATCCTTTTTCTTTTAGCCATCTTCTTTGTCAAAAGGTTTTCTGCAATTAGCTAGCTGACTACTTGATTAAAAGGAGGAAAGTTTACTTCCTGAACTTACAATGACCCATGTACGTTACGCATTATCCAATAAAAATTTGGTGTTGTCCTGGAGGACAACTGTGATTGGCTCCACCCACCCGCAACCATGAACATAAGCAGAAGAAAATGAATGAATTGTAATACATGAGAATGTTTTATATTTTTAACATTATTATTTTTTTATTAAAGATTTGTCTGTGAGCCAGATGCAGCCATGAAAAGAGCCACATCTGGCTCGTGAGCTATAGTTTCCCGACCCCTGTGTTAGAGCAAATCTAGACAGTCTGAAATAGGACTGTGGGTAAACATTGAAGTCTTTGATAGATAAACAAGATGGAAGAATATTTGGGATAAGAAAAATAGTGATCAATTACGAAAATTTTACTATATCATTTTTATAAAACATATAATGTCTGGAGCATGTTATAAAAACAGAAGAGAATGTATCTAGAGTTTATTAACTTATCAATATCTACTCAATGTTGGCAGTGCAGGGTGAGGTCTAGCAAGGTAAACTGGAATGTATAATCCAGAGGCTGTGGCATAAATTCTGGCTCTACATATTAACTGCTTATGTTAATCTAGCAAATTGATTTACCTTTTTCTAAAACACTCTGTCCTCTGCTGTTAAATAAGGGTTTCCCACTCCCAAGTGATTGCTATGTGGGTAAATGATATAAAGCATTAATGATATAGAGAACATCATTGGTGTAGGCTATGGATGTTAGCTAATACAAGGAAAGAAATTTTAGAAGAATTTAGTGAATTTAAGGTGTTCTCTTTGTCATCATTACTTGTCAGGTTACTCAAAACCTTTTTTATTTGCCTTATCAATAGAGTGAGGCTTATTTTTAAATCTATGTTGAAGGATTTCAGGGTACTAGAACTGACCTCATTAAAACAAAAGATTTACAATTAACATTTACTATTAATAAATATTTAGGTTTTATGAATCTATTACATACATGGATGTTTTTTCAACATTTTCAGATCAGTGACTTGGGTTAATTAGCAAGGGTATCCACTGAGCATTCAGAGCCTTCTCCATAACCTGAGTGCTTCCCCTACTCCAGGGAAACGTTTATAGACTTGAGTAAAAAATAATCTCTGGAATTTGAAATGATTCTATTTCAGATTTCTTCTTTTTATGATTAGTTTCCGCATTATTTGTGATAACATATTTCTTGAATAAAAAAAAATCTCAATTTTAAAATGACTCTCTCAAGTAAAAACAGTACAAAGTTAACTTGCCCAAAGGTGATACGATGATCCGAAGGGTCACAGACCAGGTTCCCATTTCTGGCACAAAGCTTTTACAACTGGGCAGAAGAATTTAGGCCAATAGTATTTGATAGTGTTTCATCTATTTTTGTTTCCTAGCCAGGCCAAAGAATAAAGATTTACGAGGAGATATTACACCTTCTTATAGGACAGCTGCTACATATTGCATATGCTATTTATACTTAAAAATCATTGTCCAGCTTGACCAGGCAGTGACACAGTGAAGAGAGTGTCAGCCTGGGATGCTGAGGATCCAAATTTGAAACTCCGAGGTCACTGGTTTGAGTGTAGGCTCACCAGCTAGAAGCCTAAGGTCGCTGTCTTGAGCAAGGGGTATCTGACTCTCGGTTGGAGGCCACTGGTCAAGGCACATATAAGAAAGCAGTCAATGAACAACTAAGGTGCTGCAACTATGAGTTAATGCTTCTCATCTCTCCCTTCCTGTCTGTCTGTGTGTCTGTCTCTCTCCCTCAAAAGAAAAAAATAAATATATTGTTGTCCAATAATGTTCTCATGGCTACACCTAGCTTGAAGGGAGTATGGGAAATATCTGTATTCTTAGGAGCCATTTATTTAGCTAATAGCAATAATAAAAAAGAATAAAAGAAGAAGCCTGTGAGTTAGCCAATTCTGAACATTTTAGATTTTAAAAAAGAAAAAAAATTGATTCTATTACAGTTGCATCCTGTATAAATTAGGGAAAATAAGAAAAAAGACAACATATAGTATGAGTTACAAGGGTAGAGACATCTGTCGAACTTAAGATTTTCTTCTGACTCAATCATCAGAGTTCTCAAGGTAAAGGTAACAACATCTTTACCATTACATAATGCCAAAAAAACTTTTTGTATTTTAGAAAGGGTTAATAAGTGACTGTAATGTTTCAATGCTTCATTTATCTTCTGTTAAATTAATCTTCTCAATTCTGCTTTTGGATGATTAGCATATGAGAACTAAATACATGGCTGAACAGTAGATAATTAGGTCAGTCACACAATATCTAAAGGAGGTGAAAAAGGTATACATGACTATTCATGTCTATTATAATTATTCACAGTGTACATCTTAATAAAGAACCTTCTTTAACTAACCTCATTTTATTCTTATAGTTATTTCTATTAGTCCTCCGCCAAGTATAAAAACTCCCAAGGGCATGTATCATGTCTTAATCAACTGTGGTCACCATCACACCTGGTATAAGTAACTTGCATCTTAGTAGGCCCTTAATGTGTTATTCTGTTTTGTTTTGTAAGACAATGAGACAGAATCTTAGGTTACAACATCCATCTCTTTAAACTACAAATGATTGTGAAAATATGCAGTCAACAAACACACATTTATTCATTTATTTATTTTTGTCCTATTTTGCTCAATTCCTCCACTCCCCTCACCAAGCCTCTGCCATTCACAGCCATTCACCTCTTCTCTTTGTATTATGAGTCTATCTCTATTTTACTTGTTATTAACTTATTGCTATAGCTATTTATTAATATAGCTATTAACTAATACTTATTATGTCCAGAGTAGGAGTCTATATATCACTCCACTTATTTGTTAACTGACATTTTCCTGAATCTGATTTCTCTAAAGAAACATATGTTTTCATGTGTGGAAAAGAAGCATGGTATAACCTCGGGGGACTTTTGTAAATATTAAGTTTTAGGGCATTGACAAAATGGCATAGATATATAAGCTCAACATTTGTTATTTAATTTTTTTATCAGCCTGAATCAGAGGAAGAAAACTCAGTTGTCTTTCTCTTTTATTTCCTCATATGAAAGTGCACAGCATGAATTCCTATTACCAGATCAGAATTCAACATATTACCATTAAGAGGTTTCAACTGTTTTATGGGTAAATTAAATTTTGAGGATTGGCCTGGGAACAGAGCCACCCACGATTATGTTGTCACTATAGAGACATTAATCTGTGACTTCTACACAATCCACTTACAAATGTTGTATTATCATATTGCAAACAGAGCATGAGGAACGTGTGCCATTAGAATATATAGCACTGCTGTGCTTTGTCCAGTAGATGAACAATAGTGAAAACCCAACCTCCATTCCCTCCCCACATTCTGTGTCCTGCTGTGAGGCCACAGTAGCAGGAGAGAGGGGGGCTCTTATATCATTCCTTCAAATAGATGGTTTTCTTTTCTTTTCTTTCTTTTTTTTTTTTTTTGTAATTTGCATTAAGGTAAAGAAATGAGTGTTAGATTATAAGAAAGGCGAAAGGAATAAGGAGGAAAGTCATTGGAAAAATGACAAAAGGAAAATCTCAGCTACCATAAGGAGAGGGGCAGGGGTACAGACTTATAGCTTTTGTTGGGGTTATTCATTGGTTCTCCACCAGAGAGAATCCCACTCCCCCCCAGGAGGCACTTGGCAATGTCTGTAGACATTGCTGATTGTCAGGACTGAGTGGCTGCTAGTGGCATCTAGTGACTAAAAGTCAGCAGTGCTGCTAAACATCCCAGAATGAACAGGGCACTTCTCACATCAAAGAATTAACAAATCCTAGACGGTGATGGGGCTTAGGTTGAGAAACCATACTCTAAATGAATACAGACTGTGTTTATAAAGAGAACAAAAGGTTAAGAAAGAATGAAGATTTACTGAAGGAGTCTGGCACATCAAATTTTGTTTAGTGTATTATTTCTTTGAAAGTTAAATATTTTGTTATTTCAGCCATTGTTTTATGTTGTTCAATTAGCTGTCATATGATGTATTTATGTGAAAACAAAATGAACAAACAAGCAAACCACATTTACCCTGGTTCTAAACTTGTTTCTTTCATAAAAGGTAACAGATTTTATCTGATTTGAAGTATGCCACTTTCTAAAATTGTTATGCAAAGAAAAACTCTAAATGCCAGAAGAATTTTTTCTTGCTATCTTGATTCATTTATTTTTTACATAGAATGGTTACTGTAAATTCTTTACTGTCTTATAAAGTTTGGAAGTTGGAGAATGCTCTGCAGAGATATTCATTATCAGCTATATACACAATAAATATTAAAATAAAGATTATGGCCCTGGTCAGTAACTCAGTTGGTTAAGAGCATCACCCCAAAACAACAAGTCTGTGGATTTGATTTCCAATCAGAGCACACACGGGAAGTAACCAAAATTAAGTAAATAATAGAAAGACTGAGTGGAACAACAAGTGCTTCCCTTCTCCTTGCCCATGTCTCCCTTCCTATCTCTCTCCTTCTAAAAAATTAATAAAACTTAAGCCCTGGATAGATAGCACAGTTGGCTGGAGTGTTGTCCCAGAATGCAGAGATTGCTGGTTCGATTCTTTGGGCATAGCACATACAGGAGCAGCTCAATGTTCCTGTCCCTTTCTCTCTTTCTGTCTCTCTAAAACAAATAAGAAATAAAATAAAATAAAAATAAGTAAATAATGAGGGATATAAGCTTAATTATTTTAGGTGGATTCCAAATTCTATTAATCATAAAATGGTACTCCTTATTCTGTATCCTAAGCAGAAAAGGAAGTCTTGGCTAATGGAAGCATTATTTTGCTTAGAACATAGAAATATGGAAAGTGTTTCTGTGCCTTGAACTTCAGCTGACACTGCTTATACCTACACTCATGTGTAAATGCAGGTGATAATGGGTACTCTAGGTAGTTCTACGTATCTATACTTGTATTTTCATAAAACACAGTACACTTCTTGCTATTTAAATAGCAAAGGTAAATGGTATTATAGTTTTATCATTCTCCATTCTAAATAATACAAATGATCTGTTACCAAGTATTGCTTCCTTGGTTATGTTAAATAGAATTATTATTGTGCCTTCTTTCGTCTGCAAAATGCTTTTTAATATACTGACATTGTAACTGCTAACTCATCAGAAAGGACATGACAGCATTATGCAAGCAGTAGTGAGAGATTTTCTATTTAATACAAAATAATTAGTTCCTTCAAACATTTAAAAGCGCATTTAGACAGTACAAAAGAGCCGAGGTCATCACTGGGACTCACTTGCCATGACTCTCGCTCTCACCTTCTGCCTTTCCATGTGAATGACACCTATGTTGTTTGATTTCATAAGTCACACAACTTACACATGCTTCCTGAAGTGTTTAGTCATTTTAGAAAGCAAATATTATATTTTTGAGTCAGTCATTTATAGGAGACAAATGAAGTATGAGATGTTAGCCATCTGTGAAACAAAACTAGTAACATTTGAAATAAAGTCTCCTAAAACCTAGATGTGATTTGTACATCAAGTTACCATACTTAGGTTTCATGAAGATAAAAAGACAATAAAATAAGGACTAAGATACACTGAATCAGTGATATGTTGGATATACTAACACATATGATATAATGATGACTTCAGAAATAAAATGCAGTATCATTGAATTGATACCACACAAAAATACAATAAAAAACAGACTAAACATCATGAGAATTATTAAGAAGTTTATATACTGTTTATAGTTTAGATGGAAAAGAATTAGAAAACCCAAATTTTAGAATCTTTTTACTGGGTTTCTTATACCATTTAGTAGCTTGAGACTGTACACATACTATTTAACCTCTCTATACCTCACTTTCTTAATTTTTTTTAAAATGTTACTCTTCTCATAAGTAAAAAGAAGTGATGAATATATAACACCAGTTCATAGTGCCATACACAGTCAGTATAGAATAAATACTTGAAGAATCTGTGAGTAACCTTGAACAGGAATATATAGAAAGGTAATCATCTTATTTCCTAGTTTGCAGGAGGCTTTAAGATCAACTGGCCAGTCTCACCTTGGATACTGATCTCTCCTTTGCTCTCATAAGAACAGGACAGAATAATACCTACTGAACCTATCTTTGATAAGAAATTTATCAGTTCAGGAAGCAACATATTTCAAGATGATATTTCCTAGGAATCCATTTAGGTAACTTTAATATTTGGAATTTCTTTTATTCCTTCCTTCCTTCTTTCCTTTCTTCCTTCTTTTCTTTCTCCCTCCCCCCCTTTCTTCCTTTCTTCCTTCTTCCTTTTTTTCATTTCTGTCTTTCTATTTTTTTAATGAGCAACAGACAAAGCTAAAATATAGAATCTTTTCTTCAGAACCCCTTTCATAGATGGGAAGATAACATTCATAACCCTTCCTAAAGTCTTCATTTTGAAATGAAACATCTCTGGCATATTTGTCATGACACATTTTGCAACCCTATGTACCTGCTAGCTTTCAGATGCAAAGCCCTCTTCAAACATTGCATCCTATAGGAGACACAGTGTTTTAGTTGTCTGTTGAAAACCCAATATAAGTGCCTTTTGTTTTTCTGTCTCCAGGACTGTTTAATGTTTTCAGACTGCATCTGTAATTCTTGTTTTCATTTGCTTTTGTTATAATTTGTTTTTATTTGTTTGTTTATCTGAGCCACATGCCCCTTTTTGATCCCTGTAAAGCTGAAAACTTAGGAAACTTCTTTTTAAGTTGCATATGTGTATATTTGTGAATCATTCAAAAATAATGTGGGGTACCTTAAGTGTTTTTTTCAGTCATTTAAAAACTTTTAATCATGCAGCCCCAAAGACAGAGCCTTGGTTCTTCTTCCTCCTCTTCTACCTTTTTTCTTCCTTTTTCTCTTTCTTTTTCTTCTTGTTAAGCTATCATTTTAAAATTTATTGAGGGTGGACCCTGGCCATTTGGCTTAGTGGTAGAGCATTTGCCCAGTGTGTGGAAGTCTTTGGTTTGGTTCCCAGTCAGGCCACACAGGAGAAGCACCCATCTGCTTCTCCACCCTTCCCCATTTTCTTCTTTTCTGTCTGTCTCTTCCTCTCCCACAGCCAAGGCTTCATTGGGGCAAAGTTGGCTTGGGCACTGAGGACGGCTTTATGGCCTCCACCTCAGGAGCTAGAATGACTCTGGCCGCACAGAGCAATGCCCCAGATGGGCAGAGCATCACCCCCTGGTGGTAATGCTGTGTGGATCCCAGTCCAGCGCATGTGGGAGTCTGTCTGCCTCCCTGCTTCTAAATTCTGAAAAATAAAAAAAAAAATATTGAGGGTGTATTATCTGATGAACTGAAAAATTTACCTGCATTATCATATTTAATTCTTACAACCAATAGACAAGATAGTTACAATTTTTAATTGTGCAAAGAGGCTGATATATAGACAAGTTGTTGTATTTTTTCCCAGTCCTGGGATATTTGATACTAACACTTATGAATTTCATGAGGTAGAAAATTTGGACCAGCAGCTTTTGGACATACCTTTAAAAACATTTGTGCATTTAGTTTATTGCAATTTTTTAGCCAAGATTTCTCCACTATATTCATAACAATTTTATGAATGACTTTGTCAAATGCCCTAATGACTTTCCAATATCCTGTCCTGAGAGTCAAGTAACTACATATAGTTCATCCTCAAAGCTCAATAAAAAATAACTACAACCACAACAATAAATATTTGACCATAACACTGTGTCTTTCCTATTATAAAATGAAACCAGGAGCAAGAGCAAAGCTAGGAAACCATAGTTATTAGAAAGGGCATTAGACACACCTGAGTTTGATGTCCAGCCTCTTCACCTTCAGTAAGTTATTTAATAGTTCAAAGATTTATTTGCTTTAAAAATGTTTTTTACATGCTGTAGTATCCACTACTAAAAATGTGGTACCTATATCATTATTATTAAAATAAACAATACTAAAATTTAGCACATGACGGTTTGCACAAGACTGGCAGGATTGTAGCAGTCAGCATGAGTTAGTTTATGCAATGGTAACAAGTCTCACACTATGCAAGTGTATGTATGATTAACCCAGTGTGTCTACTGTGGGTTAGCAGGGGGATTTTACTCATTGTCATCAGTGAAGAACACAAGACACTGAAGAACAAAAGATTCTTTCCTACATCCTACATCCTTGCCCAATTGTGGAGACAGGAAAAAAGAAAGGCAATCATATGATGACCAATCATATGATGAATTTTAAAGTCTCCATATATATGTAATTAGTATCTTTACATTCAGTGACCATTCATATTAATTTTATATACTTTACCTGATTGACTACAAAGTCCATGGAGGGAGGAAGAGGACATGAATGCTTGTTGAACTATGTATTATTCAGGGTTCTCCAGAAAAACAGAACCAACAGAATGTGTGTGTGTGTGTGTGTATCCACATATGTATGTAAAATAATTATTTATAAATAACTGGATCACCTAACTGTGAAGGCAAAGAAGCCCAGACTTGGGGGAGCTGATGTTACAGCTCCAACAAATGCCCAATTCTGAAGGCTGGAGAAGACCAGTATCCAGCTCAAAGATGATAAGGCAGAGAGAAAAAAAAAATATTCTCTCCTACTCATCCTTATTTTCTCAGGCTTTCCATGTTTTGGATGGGCGCACTCATATTAAGGAGGGCCATCAGCTTTACTCAGCCTACCAATTCAAATGTTAACCTCATCTAGAAATACTCACATAGATACATCAAAAAGTAATGTTTAAGCCAATATCTGTACATTCCATGGCCCTGTCAAGTTTAACATTTAAATTAATCATCATTACTGTGAATCGAAAACACTAGATTTGAAATATATGTGAGAATTTGCAAAAAAATATTGCATAAAATGCAATAATTTTAAATAAACAGGAAAAGGAAACTTATTATAGTGAGTTTTTAAAACTGTTTGCATGAGTAATCTTCACTCTTCATTTTGTTGTTAGGAGTTAAAGGTGAAATGTATCTCTGGTCCTCATGTTCTCATCTCCTGATAGTAAGGCTGGAATGGCATTAATTTCTTATTTCCATGTACTGTCACAATTTCCTCTTCTATAGACTCCATATTCCCATCTACATATGTGTCTAACACAATTCAGAAATGAAACCACACAGCTGCTTCTGTAGCCATCTGTTTTAATTCCTTCTTTTCAATTTTATGTAATTTCTGAGAATTGTGTCATTCTTGAATGAGGTTCCTCTTGTATAGTGTGCCATTCCAGGATCAGAAGATTTGAAATAAATATACATAAAATTTGATGTTGCATTTATGTGTTTATATTTTCACTAGAACAACATCTAATCACCATGAAGCACTTAGAATTCCATAGTCAACAATTGATGTTTATTCATAGATAGTAGTTTCTATAAACCAAGGATAAACTATGCACTATATAAGCTGTCTAAACATTATTAACATTAATAAAATAGATTAGTCTTTATATGAACTGAAATGCTCGTATACATGGCTTGCCAATGGCATGACAGAATTTTATAAAAAGAGTCATATTGTTGACCCTGTCAGAGTGGCTCAGTGGATAAAGCATCCTCCAGTACACCAGTCCCCAGCACACTGACCTCCAGCCAGGGGACATTGGAAACTGATATATTGCAAAAAATATAAATAAAAAAATAAAGTTTTTCTGACTTAATATTTGGTTCAAAATAAGAGATTTACTTTTCAAAGCAAACAGAAGAAAGAAAAACTTGTAGCCACATTAGGAATAAACAACTCTAGAATTGAAGTGTTGAAGTCATTTCATTCCAAAGAGCGAAGCACTGAGACTATGGATTTCAGACAGTCTGCCTTCTTCCTGGTGAGCCATTCATTCCATCTCATTTGATGCTCCCAAATCTGTTTTGCAGTGACCTGGATATTTTTGCTAAACACAGTGGTTATGTCCTGTCTGTTTGATCAAAGACACACCTGTCCTTCAGATGTGTCAATATTCTCTGATAATGTTGATCCACAGTACAAAGGCACTTTAGATGACAAAAAAGTTTTAGAAATTACCTAACTTAACCTCATTGCTTTGTAGAAGAGAAAATGTTTTATGAGACAGATGCAGCTTCTGTCAGTAACAAAAGTATCATTAATCGCTTCTTCTTTCTGAACCTCTTACAGAACATGCATTGCATGTGAAATGAAGGCTGTTTTCGAGTTGTGGAAAGGTGACAGGTTTGTTCTACAACCTCTTATGCAAGGAAAATATCAAGGAAAAATTTAATTTGTATTCTCTTTGTTTCTCAAACTTTCAACCTTGGCACTTTGAGAGATCTAACTTTATTTAATAGATCTCAGCATACTGATTCCACAAAATTAAGAGACTGGTGAATGATGATGTAGGGAACCCTGGGTTCTTTTACAGATTTAATACCAATGTGTTATTTGACCTGGGGCATATATATCTAGCTCTCTTCTGATAAAGTAAAAGTTGTTATATCTTATTTTCTAAACCTTTTGAGACATGGAAGTCTTTTAAGGCTCTGGGGAAGTGATAGAAACTACTTTTCAGAGAAAGGACCATCAACTAAGTCTTGTATATCAAATTAAAGAGTCAAATTTAAGAGTGTAATTCCCTCAAAGGAAAAACTTAGCCTCTGACAGCAAATGCATCACATGTTGCTGAAAATTGTATAACCCTAAACAACCCAGATCACTCAAATACTGTATCTAATAAGGGACCTAGCATGTCTAGTTAGAGACAATAAGGCAGCAAACTATTAAGATTGAAGACATGCACTTAAGTTCAAAAATATTGATTCAGAAACTTATAGATAATAAACTGTCCAAACATTAATTCTGTATCTATTGTTTCCACCTGCCTGAGCCAGTGTGGAGGTAAGCATTTATACATCTAAGCAAACAATTATAGTACTACAGCCAAAATTCAATTAATAACTGGGAGATTAAAATATGGACATTTTTGTGAGATCCTTATTTTGCTCACTACACTAACCATTTTTTTAAAATCTCTACTTGTTGGTATTTCCTATCCTCTTTTTATCTATCTATCTATTTACTATTATTATTTTCTTTTTCTTCTTTTCCAAGTGTTAGGAAGGAAGATAGGGAGACAGACTCCTTCATGCTCTCCAGCTGGGATCTACCCAGTAAACCCTTGTTTGGGGTCAATGATCTGCCCATTTGGGGCCATGCTTGTAGCCAAGCCTGAGATGTAGGCTCCATGGAGATATCCTCAGCACCTGGGGCCAATGTGCTCAAACTGATCAAGCAATGGCAGCAGGAGGAGAAGAGACAGAAAGAGAAGAGGGAGGTGGAGAGGTGTAGAAGCATATGGTCACTTCTCCTGTGTGCCCTGACCAGGAATGGAACCTGGGACATCCACACACTGGGCCAATGCTCTACTACTGAGCCCACAGGCCAGGGCCCCTATCCTCCCTTTAATACTGGTTTTATCTGTACCTTCTCTGTAAAATCAATTTTTTTCCATTCTTATTTTAAATGATCTTGCTCTTTTGACATCTTAACAGAACCTATTGTTTGGGTCATTCATTGGTTTCCTCTTTCCTCTGAACTTTGTATGCATGCTTCTAAACCTATTTTGATTTATTAGATTTTACTAGCCATTGCATTCACATTTTCTTTCCTTAAGAATCCAGAAGTGACAGTCTTCTCATTTTTTTTTTCTTTTTACAGGGACAGATAGAGAGTCAGAGAGAAGGATAGATAGGGACAGACAGACAGGAATGGAGAGAGGTGAGTTATTCATTGCCATCGCAACACTTTAGTTGTTCATTGATTGCTTTCTCACATGTGCCTTGACCACCGGCCTTCAGCAGACCGAACCACCCCTTGCTGGAGCCAGCAACCTTGGGTCCAAGCTGGTGAGCTTTTGCTCAAGCCAGATGGGCCCGCGCTCAAGCTGGTGAGTTCGGGGTCTTGAACCTGGGTCTTCTGCATCCCAGTCTGATGCTCTATCCACTGCGCCACCTCCTGGTCAGGCCAGAAGTGACAGTCTTCTAAAAGAAAAAAAAGTATTCAGAGGAGGGAAAGGGCTGTAGCCCTGGGCTAACACTAAGGAAAGTGGCTTCTATTGTGTAGATTGATAGATTGGTGTCTGTCTTGGTTTCTGTCTCTTACTATCAACCACTCATACTCCCCAGATACCATATTTTCTTATTACAGATGTTGGACCCTCTATTTGCAAACAAACAGATGAAGTCTGTCTGTCTAGACTACTGGTGGAAAGTGAATTTAATCTGTCTCTCTTCCATGGTGTCTTAAACTATCTTCCATAATCTTCTTTAGGTATTAATTGCTTTTCTGCAAGGATATTTTTAAATTGTAGGATTTGAAATATCTATTTTTTTGCTTTAAATAATTATCCTAATCTTACTTCTCCACAAACATCAAGTAAGGGTTAAATATTCTCAAAAGTTGTTGTTTTATTTTTATTTTTTTCCAGAAAACACCAAGTAGTTTACACATGAACATCTTGGATTTTCCTCCACAACCAGTGCCACTATCTCACTTCCCAATTAAAGAAAATAGAAACAGCAGCGGAGGAATCATCTGGTCCCACTTTATGAAGTGTAAGGAAAGTAGTTAACCAACTCCCTAGTGCTATGAGAAATCGCACGAGGTTGTTGGGGAACTCTTGCCTCTTTTGTTACCTGCCTATTTTAAATTTAAATTTGCTAATCTGTTATGCCTGATACCAGACTGAGACATCTGTGATACACCACCCCTTTTAAAGCTTGTTAATACACAAACATTTTAAACCATTAATTTTCTAAGTCCTTCTTTTCTTCCTATTATGGGTTAAGAAATCTTAAATCTTTCTGGTGACTATCATCATATTAATTCAACTGTAGCAACCTTTCTTTTATAGATAAATTAAGTCCAATATAAAACAGAATGAATAAAGATCAGAGCAGCTTGGAGAATTGAAAAACTATTTCATTTATAAATCTCCTTTGAATAAACTCAGGCAGTTCATGCACAGATAGCAATAATGATAGAATCAAGGTCTTTACGTGCCTCTCTTGGGCTTCTGTGAATTAAAAGGAAATTAAAGATAATGTACATATAAACACTTATGTCCTCTGCCTTAAGGAGATAAATGGCCTGAGTGTCAGTTTTGAAATTTTCTATTTAACTATTTATTTCCATTGCTAGGAAAAATATTCCGACAGAACAAACATGATTATATCAGGTCATCTCTATCATCTCACAGCAAGCATTTGCATGACCTTTTTATTACTATACTTTTCCGTCTGTTTATGCATGGCTAGCTGGTGCATAAAAGTTACATTTGTTCATGTTAGTATACTTTAGAAGGTTCACTTACTAATTTTTTTTAATTTATTTTATTTTTATTTTATTCATTTTAGAGAGGAGACACAGAGTGAGAGAGAGAGAGAGAAAGAGAGAAAGGGGGGAGGAGCTGGAAGCGTCAACTCCCATATGTGCCTTGACCAGACCAGTGCAGGGTTTTGAACTGGCGACCTCAGTGTTCCCAGGTCGACGCTTTATCCACTGCGCCACCACAGGTCAGGCACTAATTCTTAATATTAGGTGACTTTCATTGGGATTTAAATAATTATCTTCATCTCTTCTATTGCCCAATTAGACCTTAGTTTGTCCACTTACGTTAACTGATATTCATTACCTACATCAATATAATTCAACCTTTTTTTTAATTTGTATTACTTTTCCCTTTCTTCATGATATAACATGGCCAATCATTGCAGCTTAACTTTTATAAAGCACTATGTTGATTTTCAGTTGTTCCTGAAGAAAATATGTATTGGTACATACTAGAAAAACTATAGCAATCAAACGTATATATCTCATGATCATGTCAGTCTCTTGACAGATGTAACATTTGTGTTCATGTGCTTCTATGATGGAAGCCTTAGGGTAAACACTGTACGTGGAAGTTAGATTGTTTTGTTCTGTACATATGGCACATAGCTGAGATGTGCTCTCAGGACTCTTTCCAAGGAGTGGAATTAGCTGACAGCCTCCAGCTTTAACAACTAAACAGTTCATCTCATCTTTTGAGCTAACATCCTGTTTGGATGCTATTCAGCCATTGACAAAACAAGGCATTTAGACAGGGTCTAGATATTTCTATCCAACACAAAATTCTCTAATGGTCATTTTTGCCTAGAATTCCCTGTTGATCTGGAAGAACTTGATCCAAAAATTTATCCTGACCCCTTTTAGAGTCAATGTTTATTAAATCAGAGAGTAAAAGAGTGCTTAGAATAAAACTTAATCAATCAATCATTTTTAAAAGAAATCAGTATCCTTACTTCTTTTTTTGTAGAATCACACACATACTCTAAGGGGAAAAAATATTGACCAGAGTTAAAGCAAAAGAAAAAGTCACTAGTTTTTGTTTGATTTAATTTCACTCAATCACAAAGTTACAAGACAAAGCAAATGTATACTTTGGGTATTTTGTTTTTTTTTTTAATTTTATTTTTAATTATCTGCTTCTTCTGTATGATGAATAAAAATTCATGAAAGTAGATATTTACACATTATCTTCATTTGAAATTTTCAGAGTTCCAAAACTGACACATTTTATGAATGATTCACACTCATCTTTATCTTTATAATGGCATCATTGCAGAGATCATCTTGGAGAAGCTGTAGAATTTGAGAGCTCAAAAATCTCTATGACTCATTCTCAGAAGTAGGATTTTAAGATGCCCACTAAGATTTCTACCCTTTTGTTGTACTGGTGTTATGCAATTGAGCCTGCAGAAACAATAAATTTTATTCCCATGATTATGTTATTTTTTAAGGCACAATTGACCTTACGATAGGGACATAATCCAGGTGGGCCTGACCTAATTACAAGAGCCCGTTAAAAAAAAGAGTAAAGAGTTTTCTTTAGCTGCGGAGAAGAGAAAAATCTTAAATTTGAAGCAAAAGGCACTTAGCACCTTTGCTGGATTGAATACAGAGAAGGCCATGTGGCACAAATTGGAGGAAGCTTCGAGAAGCTGAGAGTGGCCCCCATTTGACCACTCTTTAGAACAAAGAGAATTTAATATTGTAACTATAAAGAACTAAAGTCTAACAATGGCCAGAATAAACATAGGAGCAGAATTTTTCCTACATCCTCCAAATGAGAACTTAGACAAGCAGATAACCTTGATTTCAGCCTTGTACAGAGAACTCAGTCATAATGTAAATTTGCTTCTTACCTACAGAACTGTGTAGTTTTATAGCCCTAAGTTTGTGGTAACTTGTTATATAACAATAGGAACTAATACAATTACATTATTTCATTATAAATAATATAATTAAAAAATTGAACTCTCCAAATAAAATTTTAAAATGAAATATTTTGTTTAATGGACATATAATTTTAAAAATTAGCCATTATTTACTTTGCAATGAATAATTAGCACTGATAATTTCATAACCACATGGAAACATCCTGATTTAAATAAAGATTTCCTAGCAGAAATTAAATAATTTTGCTTTAAACTTTGAAATTTTAACATAAGTTAAATGAAAAATAGAACCTGTACATATAAGAAATTTTTGGACCTATGACCAAACATTTCATATGATCTAATGAGAATGTTACAAAAAAATTCATTGGTGGATTTATTAAAATGTACAGTAATCTAATTAATAATATGACATGACTTTCTGGCCCTACTTCTTTAAGGGTAGGGTTTTCCATAAGCATCTGCCTGCTTCTGATCATGAAAATTCTTTCTGGGCTTTGCAACAATCACCTCCCTTAAACACTTGTTGTATGCAATAATATAGCATATTGTTTAAAACACAAAGTTATTTTTTTCTTTTAGACAAGGGTATAATAGTGATAACTGAGGATTTAAAAGTTACTGATAAGAGGTTTGGAATTTTAACATATAACCTATGAACTGTGTAATTTATGGTAGTGTGAAAATAAAATAAGTGTTTGGGAGACAGGCTATAAACTGACAAAATCCTTACAGCCTAGGGCTTAGTTTAAGACTAAGCTCTTCTCAACACCCTTTTAATACTAAGATATTCCACTCACCCTTATAATACTAAGATCTTCTCAACACCCTTCTCAAAACTAAGCTTTTCCTCACACTCTTGACTGTTGCATGATGTGATGTAGTGCACTCTTATGAGGAATCCCATTTATGCCTCAGATAAGTAACTTTGTATCAGATACTTCCTTATTTGTATATTGGCTTAAAGGCTTTAATTGTCTATGCTATATAATAAAGCAAGACCAGGGGCTCTCTCTCTCTCTCTCTCTCTCTCTCTCTCTCTCTCTCTCTCATCTTTCCATCAGCATTGCAGAGACCTCCTGATCCTATCCTCTTTTCTTGGTGAATCTGTTTTCTTAATTCTGTGCCGCTCTCCCTCAGGAACTGGAATTACTAGCCATGCAGGTTAGCGACAAGTGGCGCTTGAACAGGGATCTGGGTACAAGAAACTAAACTAAAGGCAGATGATGGAACTCCCCAAGTGTGCACAGTGAGTAAAGAAAGTTTTTGGGGAGAGTATAGTCAGAAGTAATAAATTATGGGACAGTTAGGGTCAAAAGTAAGAGACCATTTTGTAGAAATGTTGCCATATGAGAATGAATCATTGTCTGAAGAGTATAAGGGAGAATTAGAAAAGGAGAAATGTGAATATGAGAAGAACTTGGAGTCTGAGGATAACTCGGGAGAAAATGAGGGTATTGCAGCTATGGCTGCCTTAACCGTGGCACCTAACCGTCCTCTGCTCCTTCTTAGGCTCAACTCTCTGCTCCTCTGTATCCTTATCAGGTTGCTTCCAAAGTCTCTAGCTCAGACCCTTGGAAATCCCTGCACCAACAATCTAGATTACCCTCCAAATATAGGGGAAACAATGAATGTATTTGCCTGTTTTCCTGTTGTAGAAAGACAAGACGACGAAGGGAATGTAGTGCGAGAGCATGAACCTCTACCTTTTAAAACTCTGAAAGAATTTAAACTTGCTTGTGCTCAGTATGGGCCTACTGCACCTTTTATACTTGGTTTATTAGATACTATTAGTGCAAAGACTCTTCTACCAAATGACAGAAAGACAATTGCTAATGCCTGTCTCTCCAGGGATGATTACACTGGAAATATAGAGCATATTAAAACACTTATATTAATCATAAAATTTGCGCAAAACATTTAAATTTTATTCAGGCAAATATATGAGTTAATAGCTCTTATGTTTGTGTACTTGTTGAGAACATAATCGTTTGATGCTCTAGCTGTAGTCTGCTCATCACTAACAGCTCCAAGATTTTCAGAAAACTTATCAAGGTGACTGTTCAGGAAGTGAATCTTTTTTTTTTTTTTTTCAGGGACAGAGAGAGAGTCAGAGAGAGGGATAGATAGGGACAGACAGACAGGAACGGAGAGGTGAGAAGCATCAATCATCAGTTTTTCATTGTGACACCATAGTTGTTCATTGATTGCTTTCTCACATATGCCTTGACTGCAGGCCTTCAGCAGACTGAGTAATGCCTTGCTGGAGCCAGCAACCTTGGGTCCAAGCTGGCGAGCTTTTGCTCAAGCCAGATGGACCCATGCTCAAGCTGGCGAGCTCGGGCTCTCGAACCTGGGTCTTCCGCATCCCAGTCTGATGCTCTATCCACTACGCCACCGCCTGGTTAGGCCAGGAAGTGAATCTTAATGCTCATGTTACATCCCATGTCACAGAAAGCCAACACCATTGTTTGAACTAGAAGTTCATAGTTTTCTGCTTTTTTGTTTCAAGGAAATTCTTTGTAACTGCCACAAAAGACTGCCATGCTGCTTTCTCCTCCTTAATAATGTTCCTGACAAATTTTTCATCATGTATGAGGGTTCGAATTTGAGGCCCATCGAATATACCTTCTTTTATCTTCTCAAAAGACAAGACAGGAAAAGCAGAAATAATATGTTGAAACCATTCGTTTTCTCTATTCAAAGCCTGAACAAACTACTTCATGAAGCCAAGTTTGACATGAAGTGAAGGAAAAATAATCCTGTCTCGATTAACTACAGGTTCATTCACAATATTTTGTATCTCTACTTCCAGAGCTTCACGTTTCAGCCACTCCTTCTTTGTCCAGTGTTTCTCCCGAGCTTGGCTGTCCCACAAACACAGAAAGCAAAAATACTTTGTAAAACCTCTCTGTTGTCCTAGCAGGATATTTACCATTTTAAGATCCACACAAATGATCCAGTTATGCTTTTCATACTTCAGAAAGTTGAGGACAATTTTTATGTCATTATAATCTTCTTGCAGATGAGTTGAATAACCAATTAATTGGAACTGCTGCATAAACATTACCATTGTATAGGAGAACACATTTCAGATTTTGTTTAGAGCTGTCAAGAAATAGCCACCATTCTGTTGGACTGTATGTGGTAACACCTAGGTGGCTGAGAAGACTACTGATATTATGACAGTAAAAAAAGTGTTTGACTTCAGAAAAAAAGGCCACAAAAATTTGTTCACGCTTCCTGAAATGGAGTACTTTAGCTAACCTGTGAAGTTCATTCTTTTCTTGAAGCCTGGAGGCTAATAACTCAGCTGCTTTCTTTGATAGGCTCAACTGTCTTACTAACTAATTCATTCAATCTTGGTTGACTAAACTGCTGAGGTGTTAATGACTGGTTGGCATCAGAAGAAGACCCTTCAGATTCTACAACCATTTCCTCATATATCTTATCAAAATACACTTGTTCATTATGTTCACTTTCTTCATCCTTAGAAGAAATAAAACCATTAAAAACTGGAACCAAGAGTGTCTCAGAGTGTGGGATAGGTCGTATTGCTGAAGGAATATTAGGATATGCGATCATATGCCGTTTTTTCTTGCCAATGCCCTTTGTATGGATCAGACAGAAATAACAGTCTCTGCGGTAGTCCTTAGGTTCACGCTAAACCATGGGAATACCAAAAGGCATTCCTTTGCATTTTCCTTTTGTCCAGTCACAAAGCATTTCCTCACAATTAGGACACACAATATGAGGAGCCCAATTCTTGTCTTGATCACCAAGGGGAACTTGAAAATAGGCAATATATGCACGTGTCACAAATGATGAAATATTGTGCCTTTGACATTGAAGTGTGTAACAGCCACATATGTAACAGAAAGTGTCAGGACTATTCTTACATTTGTGCCTACTAAAAGAAGCCATGATTCAATCTTAATACAAAATAAGAGGGTTTTTTTAATCAGATAATAATTTTTTACATTTAAAAACAACTACAATGATGTAAAAGTGATGTTTGTAAAACATTAATTGCCCTGTGGTTATGTTGAATCCAAGAGTCATTGCCTTTTATCTCCAATTAAAAAACCAATGCATGCCGTTAAGTATAACAAAAAAATTAATATTGCATAAAATATATAGCAGGCACCAGAAAACAGATTTCATATTTGGAATCAGCAATGCAGACTTATATAGAAAGAGTTCTAAAACCTCATGCATCAGAAAATGCAAAAAAAAAAAATGTTCCCCAGTGTTGTTATGGAAATCAGACTTTATAAAAAGGCTAGGATGAGAGAAACTGGCAAGAGCAGGTTGCTGTTACTGCTGATATGTTAACTAAAGAAGGACAATATGCCCCTATGGCGGCTCAATTATAGTAACAATTAATTACTAATAAATGATTAACTAGAAAGCCACACAGGCATGGAAATGTCTACCTACTACAGGGGCCAAAGCGGAGGAATTGAGCAAAATTAGGCAAGGTGCTGATGAGCCATTTAAAAAATTTGTTTGATAGCTCATGCAGGCAGTTGAAAGAATAGTGGTAGAGAAAGAAGTAGGAAAGATTTTAGTAAAACAGCGTATAAAAATGCTAATTCTGTTTGCCAGGCTGCACTTTGGCCTCACAGCAAGAAGGGGGATATAGAGGACTATATCAGTATATGCACTGATATTTGAACTTCATACATGCAAGGTCTTGCTATTGCACAGTGCTTAAGGGGAGGCTTCTAGGATACTTTAAAAAAAGGTACAACAAACAAAAGAAGGAAAGTATTTCTGCCCACAGATCTTGTTTCCAATGAAGGGGTTTGGGACATTTTGCTAATAATTGCCCTATTCCCTCTGGATATCACTCTCGGCCTTTCTCTCAAGGGCAGCCAGCTTCTAAAACTCTGGACCTCTGCCCACACTGTAGGAGAGAGAAACATTGGGCAAAGGGCTAAAGGGCAGGTGATTCAGGAAAATGGACAATGGGGCCTTCCCCAGCCCCATCGAACAATAGGGGCAATATCGGTGTTTACTCAGAAAATTCTGATTCCAGCAGGTCAGACGTTGCCCAACTACTCTGAGCAACAGCAGGCAGCGCAGGACTGGATCTCTGTCCCACCTCCCAATTCCTATTAACTCCAGAGATGGGACCTCAAGCTATACCCACAGGAATTTTTGGACCACTTCCCAGTAACACAGTAGGACTCTTATTAGGCAGAAGTGGTTTAACTAGGAGAGGATTCTTTTGTTCTCCCTGGAGTAATAGATTTGGATTATACAGGGAAAGTTAAAGTAATGGCTCACACTCAAAGGAATATAGTCACTGTCTCCCCTGACAGAATAAAAATTGCTCAATTAATCCTTTTACTTTTTTTAAGACAAGGCCACACTCTGCAAAAAGGGCCCTCGAGAAAATCGAGGATTTGGCTCCACTGATGCTGCCTATTGGATTCAAAAAATAGGTCAGGAGCACCCTGAAATGGAACTAACAATACAAGGGCATACATTTAAAGGACTTTTAAATACCGGATCTGATGTATCTGTTACTGCTAAGCTACATTGGCTTCCTTCCTGGCCCAGTTATGCAGCAGCCAGAGAACTACACAGTATAGGGCAGAATAAGTCCCCCCCAACAAAGCTCTAGATTTTAGCAGTGGGAAGATAAAAAAGGTCATACTGGACTTTTTCAGCCTTATGTGCTCCCATCCTCTTTTCTCGGTGAGTCTATTTTCTTAATTCTGCGCCGTTCTCCCTCAGGACCTGGAATTACTAGCAGCACTGGTTCTTGGCATAAGTGAATATTATTTTCAACCCAAAAGATTATTTTTGAAAAGGTGTAACAAGAATATTGGAGCCTCTTTAATTTAAAAAGGTAAATTTATTACATCAAGGAATGATCAAAAAGAAACTTTATTTAGTAGTTGTAATTCAAACTTATTTTCAACTATAGAAAAAGTATAATTTGTTCTTAAGAGAGCATTTATATAATCATTTCGTTTATTCTTCAATTACTCAAATTACTGAGGTTGTATATATATGTTTCACTAAGTCAACAGTAAAACTACCTTTTGAGTTGCATGCATATATACTCTATTATCTCAAAAAAATGAGAAAATAGTAGAAAGTGTACATAGAATTTCTATGGTATCTTTGTTAATTTTAACCTTATTTTGTTTGTATAATATTTCAAGTGATTAGGCTAAACAACTTAGTCTTTTAATCTAGTTAAATATATATCGACCCTTTATTGATTGTTATTATGTTTATAATTGTATGATAATTAAAAAGTTTTACTATGCTTACTAAACAGTTTGTATATATATACAGTGTGTCCGTAAAGTCACGGTGCACTTTTGACTGGTCAAAAGTAAAAAGTGCACCATGACTTTACGGACACACTGTATACACACACACAGACACACAGACATACACACACACACATTCCATTTATATGGTCCACTTATAGGTATAAAACCAAGGCACTGAAGAAATGAGTCTATTGTTTTATCATAGCATCTTAAAATACTTTTATGTAGACTGTAATTTTAACTAATAATTGTCACATTAGAAATAGATGTCCATTAACTATGCAAATATTTTTCAAAATTTATTTTAAATTTTATGAAAGAAGGGAAGACTACCTATATTAATCCAAATTTCCCCAAAGGAAGAAAACAAGTTCAATTATATTAATTTACATTTTTCCTGATGCTTCACAGTCCTATTTTAATTCATACTAGTCCAAGGACTTTTCTTTCAGAATTATAATATGAAAATTAGAAGTAAAATTTCACATCATAAAAGTAAAGTCCAACTCTCACCTGAGAGGAAGGTATAGTTGTGTAATAGAGTCAGGTAGATGAGATCAAGTCTCAACTACATCACTTATCACCCACATTGCCAGAGAAATTTTTCTTTACCTCACAGAGCTCCTTTTCTCAGTAGGAAAAGCTATATGCCTCAGTTGTGCTCAAAAATCCAATTAATGAATGTAGAAAAAGGTATCCAACACTGGATATTATGGTTAGTAAGTGTTCAGTAAACATAAAGTCACTTCCCCAATTTTTCCACTAACCTTTAATTATTTTTTATTATTATATATTTTAAATATACAAACATTTATCAAAATGAATAAAATTAGCATATTAATGTATGTATTACATTTTATTCAAACTTATTCCTCATGCTGTATTATATATTAACTTAGAAGTGTACTATGCATATGATGTGGATATTAGAAAATTATTTTATATATATACTTGAGCACATTATTTAATCCCACCTAAAAAGTTCATAAAATCATTTATAAAAGCAACAAGAAAATTAGCATTATTTTTATAGAAGTAAAATTTGTTTTGTTGACTGTTATATTGTTTTAAATTCTATCATGTAATTTTATATTTCCAATTTCAATAGACAATGTTGATCTTATTCTTAGTTTTGACCTGGCAAGCCCCTCTGGCAAGTGTGGGTAAATGCATGCTTGATTTTTAAATAGATATGGCTGTTACATGAAGAGTTCCAAATTAGAAAATAAAGACATTTATATTTTGGTAACTAGTGAAAATTAGAATGTTATCCTTTTATATAGGTAGATTGATATATAGATATAAATATGTGTAATTGGATAGGTTCTATGTTTAATAAATATTTTCTCACTAAATAAACTTTCTAGGCTTAGTACATATATTATTTCTGAACATCAAAGAAATTCTACTGAAAAGATATTATTTTTTTTCACACTTGTGAAATCTAAAGCTTAGAGACCATAAGTAATTTTTTAGTGATCATATAACAACCAATTTGTAAAGCATGAACTGACAAAAGATCAGATCTGCCTAGCCACAAATCCACTCATATATTCCTTACAAAAAACTTCTTCTATATGTTTTGCTACAGAAAGACAATGTGTTCTTACAATATATTTCTAAGAACTATTCCAGGTATGTTTACTAACATGAACCAACAGTAGTAACTTACTTTTAAAAGAATGATGTACAAGTACATTCAATTAATGTAAAAGTATAGAACAAACAGGAAATATTTTAGAATGCTTTTTACTTTGACCACCATTTATAAGGGAAGTGATTCAAAAATAAGATTTGTCTTAGACTTTGCAGTTGGTGGATATTTAACAGAACATATTTTCCAGCCAAAGTTATTCTTCAAATGGGACCAAGTGATGGATAGAAATGGAAGAAGATGTAAAGAAAGCTGTGATATGAAAAGAACTCACCCTGGTCAGTTGGCTCAGTGGTGAATTATTGGCCTGGCATATAGATGTCCCATGTTTGATTCCTGGTCAGGGCACACAGTAGAAATGACAATCTGCTTCTTCACCCCTTCACTTCTCTTTTCTGTGTGTGTGTGTGTGTGTGTGTGTGTGTGTGTGTGTGTGTGTGTGTTGTTTCCTCCTGTAGCTATGGCTTGATTGGTTCAAGTGCATCGCCCAAGGCACTGATGATAGCTCCATGGAGCCTCCACCTCAGATGCTAAAAATAGCTCTGTTGCGAGCATGGCCCCAGATGGGCAAAGTTTCTGCTCCAGATGGGGGTTGTCAGGTGGATGCTGGCTAGGGTACATGCAGGAGTCTGTCTCTCTATCTCCCCTCCTCTCACTTGGAAAAAGAAGAAAAAATAAATAAATTAAAAAAAATAATTCGTTGAGTGACTGTCTTAGAAAATAGCTGAACATTATAATTTTTAATTTGTATTAAAAATGCGGATTGTCTAAACTGATTAAAGGAAAACGAGGCTTAATGAGACTAAAAAAACTGAGTAAGAGTAGTTTTTGAAGTTAATAATGACATGGCTCTTTACTAGACACTATTATGTTGAAAGAAAAAGAGCATATTTGGAAAACACAAACTGGTCATGTTTGCCAAAGACTGAAATAAATGCTGATTTGCCTTTTCTCAATAACCAAATGATTAAACTATAGTCATTTCCACACATGAATTTGAATGTATGTGAATCTATTTTATAAGTTTATAATATACAATTAACAATAAAAAGAGAATAAAGAAGTTGCAAACATTCTGAAATGCTAATTATCTTGTTATTTATCTTAGGTTTCCCTATGTATCCCAGAAAGTTTTGTGCACTTTACATTAATTTATATATATTTTCTATGTTTCTCAATAATATGCTACATTCTACAATTTAAGGCATAGCCAACGCCCTTAGAAACTCATAACCAAGGTGGAATGTAGACCACAAATGAATTTTTGCAGTGAATAAGATCTGTAGTTTTATTTTTTAAAAAAGACAAACTTCTTCATGCATTGAAGAGAGAACATCCATCACTGTGTCGGAGTGAAGAAAGATTTACAAAGTAAAGCCCCTTTGAGCTGGATCTTGTTAGATAGAAAACTGAGCAGAGAAGAGTGATAGGTTATTCCAGGCAGAGAGAAAAAAATGTACAAAGTCATGAAACAAAAGATGTGGCCCAGAAAACTGATTAATTCAGATTCACTGGGGTGAAATATGGGAAATTATTAGTAAATAAGCTGCAATATTAAAGACCATCCAAAGAGAGCGGTGATATTACTACAGTCTCATTTGTTTATAAAATATTGGCTTTCTCCAATACTTGAAACCACAGTATGATTTTGGATTTAACCCTAGCATGATTGCTTCTAAGAGTACTACATGATTTTAGCCTAATCACTTTTCAATCTGTGAGCCTCATACGCACAGAAAAAACTTGCATTCATCTCTTTGTTTAAAACCTTTCAATGGCACTCACCACTTACAAGACACAATTTAAACCTTTTTGTATAGCAAATGAGATTTTTCTTCTGCTTAGTGATTCATCAAGTCAACATATAAAACTCCACTTTTAGTCATTCCTAAGATTATTAGGAGCAAAGATGTGTCACTATAGAGCAAGGCTACTTATGTATACCTTCATATTCCCATTTATTATGTACAGATGCACAAGTTAAAGAGTAAAGAAGGCTGATAGGAAACAAACAAAACATTGATTTGATTCAGTTAAAATACAATATTCAAAACTTCCAGAAAGATAAACAATTGGGTCCTAGAACAAATTAAGACTAAAACATTGCTAGAAACCAAAAAAAAAAAAAAAAAAAGAAAAAAAAAAAAAAACTGAAGTTGTCCTACTTCAATAGCATCATAAGAATGTGGGTGTTTTTTTGTGTTTTTTTTTTTAGAAAAAAGCAATAATGCTAAAAAATAGAAGGCAAATTGAAAAGAAGACCAAATAGAAGTGGATTGACTTCATAAAAGAAGCTATAGGCACAAGTCTATAAGAGCTGCACAGGGCTTTTGGGGACAGAACGTTGTGAACACCATTTCTTAGTACAGTTACCAGGAGTTGAGGCCAAATCAAAGGCATGTAACACACACACACACAAGGATTTACAATTTTCTAACTTTTTCATATTCTTACATATTACTCATAATCATATGTTTACTGAAGTCTGTAAATTCTGCCCTTCTTTTTTTCTCTACACCCTGATAAAGGCAATCAGACAACACACTTTATATTTCAAAAACTTAATGAAATACCACTTGCTGTTTAAAGAATTTGTTTACCAATGCATTTTTTTGTTGTTGTTGTATTTTTCTGAAGTGAGGAGTGGGGAAGTAGACAGACAGACTCCCACATGTGCCTGACCAGGATCTACCCGGCATGCTCACTAGGAGGCGATGCTCTGCCCATCTGAGGCATTTCTCTGTTGCAACTGGAGTTATTCTAGTGCCTGAGGTGGGGGCCATGGAGCCATCCTCAGCGCCCAGACCAATTTTGCCCCAATGGAACCAAGCAGGCGGGAAAGAGACAGATAAGGAGGTAGGAGAGAGGGAAGGGTGGAGAAGAAAATGGGCACTTCTCCTATGTGCCCTGGATGGGAATCAAACCCGGGACATCCATACACCCAGCCAATGCTCTACCACTGAGCCAACCAGCCAGGGCCCACGATGCATTTCTAAAGCTTACATTACTCTTTTTAGGTCTAGTGGAACAATGTATGTAACTTTATTGCAACATCCCAGCTCACGTTGCCTATTACTTACTTCACCAAGCCCAGAATCTATAGTCTAAATTCTTTGACAGAAGGGAATCATTTCTTATATCTTAGAATAAGAGACTATAAAAACACTAAAAAAATTTTAAATCTAAAAAAAATTTTTTGAGCAAATAAATGGCTATATAAAAATGATAAATAAGAAATTTTGGATTTTAAACTGTAGATAATGGTTACTTAAGACATTTTGGCAGAATAATAATTTCATGTCAAGATTAGGTTTTCATAAATATAATCTTGTTTGAAATAAATAATGAATATTATAAATTTATTTATTGAACACTTATTCTTACTAGCATTTCTTTTTGTAATACCTTGGTTGGAAACTAAAAACTAAATTTCCCAGAATCTACTGCAACAAGGAATCAAGGTGAAATTCAAGTTTCCCTGATAAGGGCACTAAGGGGAGGGAGGCTGTGTAAAATTGTATTGGTTAGGGAGAGAGTGTATATGACTTGCTCTCTTAGATTATATCATAGGCCTGACCAGGCGGTGGCTCAGTGGATACAGCGTCAAACTGGGATGTGAAAGACCCAGGTTCGAGACTCTGAGGTCACCAGCTTGAGCGCGGGCCCATCTGGCTTGAGCAAAAAGTTCGTCAGCTTGGACCCAAGGTTGCTGGCTCCAGCAAGGGGTTGCTCGGTCTGCTGAAGGCCCGCAGTCAAGGCACATGTGAGAAAGCAATCAATGAACAACTAAGGTGTTGTGATGGCAATGAAAAATTAATGATTGATGCTTCTCACCTCTCTCCGTTTCTGTCTGTCTGTCCCTATCTATCCCTCTCTCTGACTCTTTCTCTGTCCCTGTAAATAAATAAATAAATAAATAAATAAATAAATAAATAAATAAATAAATAAATAAAATAGATTATATCATAGGCAGTATAATTCTGGAGTACTATACTGTCGTGGTCATGTTTAAAGTTGCTCATTTGGTGGCCCCACTTACTTGGTAAAGTTTTGGGACTTTTTTCTGGAAACTGAGCCTACAAATATATTGTTTCCTCTAGTAAAAATTTTGTGAGTAATCTATATAATTTAATAAATCTCTTTCTTCTTTAGCTAGACTAGATTACTTTTTCTTTAACTATGGACGCTGGCCAATGAACAATTTAACGAATTTAATGAGACTAACAGAGAAAGGGCACAGCAAGTGCAGTTACAACAGTGGCAACATAATGGGTGCCTTTCTCACGGGATAGCTGAGGCCTGTGGACGTTGGGATTTGACTTGAGAGGCATCTCTGAAATAGACTACTGACTTACACATTAATTGAATAGGGAAGGAGGATATTAAAAACAAAAAGATGTGCCTGACCTGTGGTGGTGCAGTGGATAAAGCGACAACCTGAGAACACTGAGGTCGCCAGTTCAAAACCCTGCACTGGTCTGGTCAAGGCACATATGGGAGTTGATGCTTCCAGCTCCTCCCCCCTTTCTCTCTTTCTCTCTCTCTCTCTCTCTCTCTCTCTCACTCTCTCACTCTGTGTCTCCTCTCTAAAAAATGAATTAAAAATAAATAAATAAAATTAAAAAAAACAAAAAGATGTGACATTAGAATGCTGTTGATATAGAGATTCTAAGGGGAAGCAGATATTTGGGAAAAGGGTGGTATATAAACTTGGGTGTACTTTTTAAACTATCAAGATATTAAAGATAGATTCTGTGGATCAAAATTTGAATATTTTTTACAGAGAATGAAATTTATACTCCACCTAGTTTATATAAACTTGTGAACTACAAGTATAACTATATTGAAAGCTCTATAAGAGATGCTAAGAAAAAGTAGCAATTTTAAACACATTGGTAGAAATGCAGACCATTGAAAAATCAAGTCAGTTATCTATGTATGATATCTTTTCCTTTCTAATTTCAAAGTAGTTTTAGATTGAGATTCTTTAGATTAATAAACTGTATAAAATATATGAAACAAATTATTTGAAATTATAAAGTTATTTAAAGGAAAATATTTGGAAACGGTCAGGTAGCTAACTAAAATTAAAATGTGTGGATCTGGTTAAAATAAGTTGCAAAGAATATCTTTTTGTATCTGTCTCACGCTCATTTTCAAATTTGAATACTTAAGATACTGATTAAATTCTTTTTAAAGGATATTATTTTTAGGGTTCCCTCAACCGCAGATAGTAATATTATTCATCTAAAGTTTGGAGTAGAAACAGAATCAGTTTTATTAAATTTTTATAGAATCAATTTTTTGCCTAATCCTTATACTGGCAAATTAGTTACCAATTCTTATCCACTTCTTCTATATTGTTATTGAATCATTTCACTAACACCAGCACATGCAAAACATAGCAACAGAGAAACAAGAGGACCTTGCTAAATATGAAATTAGTCGAGTACTCAATATCCAGGGCATTTTAAAGTTAGTTATAAAAATAGGTAATTTTCAGTAAAACAAACTACTAGAGAGTGGAGGAGCATCTAAGTAATAAAAAATAGGAAAATAGTTTCTGAGTACTTCTTTACAAAACAGAATCTCACTTTATGTAGTCTCTTGAAAAGTCAGTTGCTTTGTGATATCCCTACCGTGGTTGTTTTCTGGGAATAAAATCCCCTTAACCACACTAGTTTTTATTAAGTGAGTATTTATCAACTGCTGCTTTTATGGCTTCTACTTGTTAAAAAAAAAAAAAAAAAGATTTCCCAAACGCCTGTGAGTAATAGTTATTCTCCACTATTCTCATTGAATTAGAATGTTTATAGAAAAATAAAATAATTCTCATAGTGATTCTGTGCTATTTTATAATGACTCTATATTGCTATATAGTATTGGTAAAAACAGTATGTAAATTTTGTTTATTTAGTAGTAAAACCTCTATGTCACTTTTAAGCGAACATTCCTTAACGTTAGCTACTCTAGCTTCAAAGGGCATAATCATTCTTATTTTATTGTCTAGATATAAAGAGTAGAATAGTCACTCCTTGTTTAGTGATTATTTTCTTGGTTCTAAAAATCATAAAAATAGCAAGGCATTATTCACTTCAAGATCATTAACAGTGCCTTACCTGAGATGACTCAATTAATGATCTTATACATAACATGCCAAACTTTGTTTTTGCCTCATCTGAATGTTCTAGTTACTCATTTTTATTCCAAGAAAGAAAATTTTTGTGGTTTTTTTCAATTTTAGTGTTTTACTAATTGCATTCATAACCTTAAAATATTGGATACTATATATATAATATATATATATATAATTTCTTTTCTTTTCTTAAGATCTCTCATACCCAATATTAAAAAATCTTTTTGATACAAAATATTTTAACTTAGGTACACAAACTCTATATTATACCTACTTATAAGCAACACTGAATAACAAAAAATTTTCCAAATGGTAATGCTTTATATGTTTATTCTATTCTGGGCAGCCCAATCTTATTTTCAAAAGTAATGCCTTAGATCCTGGTATCTCCAGACATCTAAAATGATCTCAATCTGTATTATTTGAATATTGGACAGAAAAGAAAGTGTTTAAGTAAATATATTCTGAATCTAGAATGCCTGAATTAGCCACTTGAGTCTACATCTTTATGACATTGGCAAGTTATTTAACCTCCCAGCACCTCAGTTCCAGCGCTAATAAAAAGTAATAATAACAATAATTTTCTTACCTCATTGCTATTAAAATCAAATGGTAACTACTCTGAAGTGTTCAGGCATATTCTGACATTAATTGAAAACCCACCCACCCACCTATTAGTTAAGTCTTTCTCTCTTCCTTCCAGTGCCCCCAATTTTTTTCATTATGTACATCCCTGTGTCAAGATCTAATGCAGTGTATAGAGACCTACACATTCATTTAGAATATGTTCTCTGATATAACTATCCCTGGTCCTAAAAGATAAGGCATGGAACCCAGTTTCAGTTTACAACAAAGACTGGTAGTGGTAATCCTTAACACTGTGGGTAAGAAAAAATTTTACTCTTCTAGGTATTCTATTCTGCTCTATTTTTCTTATTTACATTTTAAGGCGTACAGAGAGATAGCTACTTCTTGCTTCAAGGCTCAAGAATCTTATGACTTTTTTTTTTCCTGTTTATCCACTTTCTCCAAACTAGCTATATTGCTTAAATTTGGTGTCGTTACCAATCTGTTTCTAGAGAAAGTACTAGTTCTTCCATATGCTGTCCCAATTGCTGGCCACTGATTTGACACCAGATGCTTTTAAAATAATTCAGTCATTCAAAAAAAAATAATGTGATATGGGAAGTTTAGTGATTTCTTTTTAATTCTAAAGATCATTTTAGTGTTTATATTATGTGGGTTTTGCCAATATTAGTATTTTGCAACAGTTTTTCTTTCTACCATTGAAAGTTCACCTCTTAATGATTTTGCAAGTTGTTTGTTAAGACATCAGTCTAATGTTATCTATGAAAATAATATGAAAATAAATTTCTTTTCTCAATGACAAAAGGAGGGCAAACAGGATATATAACCAAAAATAGCAAATTCAACTTTTTTTCCCTGGATGAGAAAATGTTCTTATAAATAGAATTGGGAGAGGACTTGTCTTTTCCTCCCAGACTGGCAATACAAAGATCTGAATTCCAGAAAAAGAAGCTGCATTTCAGTTAGCCTAAGCCAATTTCCTAAGGAAAATCGTTTCCTAAGAAATTGAGGCCTATCTAGGACCTATCTACTTTCTATCAAAGTAAATAGAATGAGAATACTTATTGAAAAATGATTTTTTATTTATTATTTTTGTGAGAGGAGGGGAGATATTGAGATTCCCACGGGTGCCCCGACGGGGATCCACCTGGCAACACCGTCTGGAGCCATACTTCGCAACAGAGCTCTTTTAGCACATGAGGATGATGGGTTCTGACCAACCAAGCCATCCTCAGTGCCATGGGCCTAGCTCAAACTAATCAAGCCACTCGCTGTAAGAGGGGAAGAGGGAGAGAAGAGGGGTTCAAAGCAGATGGTCACTTCTCCTGAGTGCCCTGACTGGGAATCGAACTCAGGATGTCCACGTGCTGAGCTCACGCTCTATCCACAGAACTAACTGGCCAAGGCCATTATTTGTTATTTTAAGTGAGATTTTTTTTTAATCTCTTCAATTTCCTTCCTTAAGAAAATATGTATTTATTTATTTTTTTTACAATGTAGACAATCTTCTATTGGTAGAACAGTGAGGCATAAGATAAACAAATGAAGGACATTAGTACTAAAAATGTACATTGATAATACTATAACTTTATTTTGTGTGTGCAGCAAAGATAGCCCAGCTTATATAGCTTTCACTCAATTTGCACTGTTCGTTTTTCAAACTAGAGTGAAACTGGTTAACAAAATTATACAGGCTTCAGATGCATAATTCTACAACTACAATGTATTATGCGCTTATTACCCCAAGTCAAGACTTCTTCCATCAACATTTATCACCCTGTATTCTACTCCTCCTTCCCCTACTTTGCCTACTCCCACCCAGCAATCACTACACTGTTGTCTGTGTTTGTGAATTTTTTCTCTTTTTTCTCAAACCCTCCATCCCCAACCACCTCCCACCCTCAACACCTGTCAGCCTGATCTCTGTGAGTCTTCGTATTTCGCTTCATCCTTCATTTTGTTCATTAGATTTCACATATGAGTGAAATCATATGATAGTTGCCTTTCTCTGGCTGGCTTATTACACTTAGCACAATGCTCTCCAGGTCCATTCATGCTGTTGCAAAAGGTAAGATTTCCTTCTTTTTTATGGCTGAGAAGTATTCCATTGTGTAAATATACTAGAGTTGTTTTTTCCACACATCTACTGATGGAATTTGGGCTTCTTTCAAATCTTAGCTATTGTAAATAATGCTGCAAAACTTAAGGGTGATTGATATAGTCCCATTTGTTTATCTTGCTTTTTATTTCATTTCCCCATTAAGATAAATTGGCAAATATATTGCTGCTACAGATGTCGGAGAGCTTGCTGCCTGTTTTCTTCTAAGATGCTTATGGTTCCATGGCTTACATTTAAGTCTTTTATCCATTTTGAGTTTGTTTTTGTAAATGGTGTAAGTTGCTGGTCTAGTTTCATTTTTTGCAGGTAGATGTCCAGTTTTCCCAACACCATTTGTTAAGAGGTTGTCTTTACTCCATTGTATGTTCTTTCCTCCTTTGTCAAATATCAGTTGTCCATAAAGGTGTGGGTTTATTTCTGGGTTCTCTGTTCTGTTCCATTGATCTATGTGCCTGTTCTTATGCTAGAATCAGGCTGTCTTGAGTACAATGGCCTTGTAGTATACCTTGATATCTGGAAGAGTGATACCTCCTGCTTTATTTTTTCTTTTTAAGATTGCTGAGGCTATTCGTGTTCTTTTTTAGTTCCATATAACTTTTTGGAATATGTGTTCTATATCTTTGAAGTATGTCATTCATGTTTTAATTGGTATTGCATTGAATTTATGAATTGCTTTGGATAATATAGCCATTTTAATGATGTTTATTATTCCTAACCATGATCATGGTATATGCTTCCACTTGTTTGTATCTTCCTTGATTTCCTTTATCAATGTTTTATAATTTTCCGAGTACAAGTCCTTAACCTCCTTGGTTAAATTTACTCCTTGGTACTTTATTTTTTTGGCTGCAATAGTGAATGGGATTGTTTCCTTAATTTCTTTTGCTGACAGTTCATTGTTGGTATATAAAAATGCCTCTGATTTCTGAGTATTAATTTTATATCCTGCCACCTTGCTGAATTCATTTATCAGGTCCAGTAGTTTTTTACTGAAACTTTAGGGTTTTCCATATACAATATCATATAATCTGCAAATAATGACAGTTTTACTTCTTCTTTTCCAATTTGGATGCCTTTTATTTCTTCTTGTTGTCTGATTGCTTTGGCTAAGACATCCAGAACTATGTTGAATAAGAGTGGTGAAAGGGGGCACACCTGCCTGGTTCCTGATTAAGGGAATTGCTTTAAATTTTTTCCCATTTAGTATGATGTTTTCCGTGGGTTTGTCATAGATGGCCTTTATCATGTTAAGGAATGTTCCTTGTATTCCCACTTTATTGAGAGTTTTAAGCATGAACGGGTGCTGAATTTTATCAAATGCTTTTTCTGCATCTATTGAAATTATCATGTGATTTTCGTCCTACCTTTTGTTTATGTGATGAATCACATTGATTGATTTGTGAATATTGAACCAGCCTTGCCTTTCCAGAATAAATCCCACTTGATCATGGTGTATGATTTTTTTCATATATTGCTTGATCTGGTTGGTTAATATTTTGTTGAGAATTTTAGCATCTAAATTCATCAGGGATATTGGCCTATAATTTTCTTTCTTTGTGTTGTCTTTGCCCGGTTTCAGGTTCAGAATTATGCTTACCTCATAAAAGAAGTTTGGAAATCTTTCTTCCTCTTGAATTTTTTGAAATAGCTTGAGGAGGATAGAAGTTAGTTCTTCTTTGAATTGTTGGTAGAATTCACTTGTGAAGCCACAAACTAAAAAGTGTTTGCTCAGCTAAAGACAATAAGTACAGAATAAAAAGACAAACCACACAATGGGAGAACATATTTGACAACACGTCTGATATAGGTTAATAACCAAAATTTATAAAGAACTTATAAAACTCAACACCAGGGAGACAAACAATCCAATCAAAAAATGGGCAAAAGAAATGAATAGAAATTTCTCCAAAGAGGACATACAGATGGCCAAAAGGTATATGAAAAAATGCTCAACATCACTAATCATTAGATAAATGCAAATTAAAACCACAATGAGATATCACCTCACACCAGTAAGAAGGGTGCTCATCAGCAAAATAACACAGAACAAGTGCTGGCGAGGATGTGGAGAAAACGGAACCGTTCTGCACTTCTGGTGGGAATGCAGACTGGTGCAGCCATTGTGGAAAACAGTATGGAGGTTCCTCAAAAATTTAAAAATTGAACTGCCTTTTTACTCAGCTATCTCACTTTTAGGAATATACCCTAAAAACACCATATCACTGTTCAAAAAGAAGAAATGCGCCTCCATGTTCATGGCAGCATTGTTCACAATAGCGAAGATCTGGAAACAGGCCAAGTGTCCGTCAGAGGACGAGTGGATTAAAAAGCTTTAGTACATATATACCATGGAATACTACTCAGCCATAAGAAATGATGACATCGGGATATTTACAACAAAATGGATGGACCTTGATGACATTATACGGAGTGAAATAAATAAAACAGAAAAAAACTGAGAACAGCATGATTTCATACATAGGTGGGACATAAAAGTGAGACATGGACAAGAGTGTGGTTGTTACAGGGTGGGGGTAAGGAGGAGAGGATGGGAGATGGGGGAGGGCAGGGGCACAAAGAAAACCAGAGAGAAGGCAACAGAGGACAATTTGACTTTGGGTGATAGGTATGCAACATAATTGAATGATAAGATAACCTGGAGATATTTTCTTTGAGCATATGTACCCTGATTTATTAATGTCACCACATTAAAATAAAAAAAAAAACATAAGGGTGCATATAATCTTTCAAATTAGTGTTTCAGATTTTTTTCAGCTAAGTTCCAAGAAATGGAATCGCTGGGTCATATGGAAATTTCAGTTTTAAATTTTGAGAAAACTCTATACTTTTTTCCACAGTGGCTGCACCAATCTGCATTCCCATCAATACACTAGGGTTGTCTGCACATTTTCACCAACAATTGTTTTTTGTTGATTTATTCATGATAACCATTTTTTTTCTTACCAGTAGGCAACACTGCAAATAACTCACTCCTGAACCATATCTATAGTCTTATAGTCTTAGACTTGCATTTTTGTACCCCAAGAGCTTATGAATTAAAAGAGAAGCCTGAAACCCATTCCTAGAGATTTATAAAAAGTTAAAGATAATAATTTTTTGTACATTTCTTCTGGAACAAAGGCCAACTACTGTACTGTATTCTTAAAGCTGAAAAATAAAAATCTGTTTCTCTACCTCTTTTCACGCCTCTCCAACCATCACTCTGATTGACTACCACTATGTAGCACTGACTTTCTGCTGATGTAAAGATTTCTAGTTTCAGGAAATCACAGCTGTAAAGGTGAAATTCAGTATCTTATTGCTATACTACACTTTTTGTTCCTATCCATTACCATCTTCCCCATACCCTCAATCTGTTGATCTAATTATTTCCCCTTTCAGCTGCACTTCCTCCCAATAGAGTGAAGACCTCATTCATCTATAATTTTTTTAAAGAGTTTTTTTTTTTAATTTCTTTTTATTTATTCATTTTAGAGAGGAGATACAAAGTGAGAGAGAGAGAGAGAGAGAGAGAGAGAGAGAGAGAAAGGGGGGAGGAGCTGCAAGCGTCAACTCCCATATGTGCCTTGACCAGACCAGTGCAGGGTTTTGAACTGGCGACCTCAGTGTTCCCAGGTCGACGCTTTATCCACTGCGCCACCACAGGTCAGGCTCATCTATAATTTTTTTAAGTGTTACCAATGCCAACTTCCTTGCTCTCATTTTTTTATTAAACAAAATGGGCAAAAAAACTCTATGCATTGTGTACTAAAACTCTTTACCATTCTGCTGGTGGAATAAAAACTTTTTATCTTTAGTTCATACTGTGCACACTCAATAATCCATGGAAACCTTTCATAATATCTCTATTAAGTTTTTTTTTTCATTATCCTTTCATCTATCTATCCTGTTCTCTATAACTGACATAGAAATGTTCTCAAAGACAATTCAGTAAGTGCACAAAATAAATGTTCATATTAATTTAACTCTAAATATTCCTTTTTATTTTTTGCCATATATGTAAACATAGTGCTCTTCCCACTGTGTCCTAGCTCAAGTACCATTATAGATGACTGACACTGCTTTGACTCTCATATATATCTATTACTTTATGATGTAGGCGTTCCATGCTCTTAATTTTTAGTACACACTGTTTGTAACACATGCTTCTGTTGTTGGTTTATGCCCAGTCACTCTGTCTTCTGTGAGATGTATTGCTCTGTGTTTCTCTCTTATTTTTCTAGGTCAGTGCACAGAGTAAATATTGGATCAGTGTTTTGATCAATTTGGGATCTATGGAAAACCTGACCCAAGGAAGCCAGCCCTTTGTTTTATGGCTTATTATGTACTACCTTTATTTCTGAGTCAGAGTTTATAATCAACATGAATACAAATATACCTCCTGATCAGGTGGTGGCACAGTGGACAGAGCATCGGACTGGGATACAGAGGACTCAGGTTCAAGACCCCAAAGTCACCAGCTTGAGCATGGGCTCATTGGGTTTGAGCAAGGCCCACCAGCTTTAGCCCAAGGTTGCTGGCTCCAGCAAGGGGTCACTCGTTCTGCTGTACCCCCCCCCCCCCAGTCAAGGCACAAATTAGAAATCAATTAATGAACAACTAAGGAGACTAGGGTGCCACAATGAAGAATTGATGTTTCCCATCTCTCTCCCTTCCTATCTGTCTGTCCTATCTGTCCCTCTCTCTGACTCTCTCTGTCTCTGCCACAAAATAAAATAAAATAAAATAAATATAAATATACCATTCGCAAATATTCTTAAAATCACATCAAAATCCCTGGTTTATTCTCCTACTGTCCCCACTATATGAGATTCTGTACTCATTGCTTTCAACTCTTTTGATACAATATGTACTTTTTCTTTCCTTTCACCATATCTCCAACTCTAAAGTGTCCAGAGCTCCTCTCTTCACATTAGAGGAATATGCGTGTCCTAGATTGTCGAAGGATAATCTCTACATGAAGAGGAGTTATCCAAGGTCGGACAAATTTCTCTTCTGACCAAATGATCAACAGTTGAACAGTTTGGTATCATCAAATATTTCTCCAATTGGCAAGAAAACGAATACTAGTATGCTTACATGCAGGCCTCCCTCTGGCTCCTTGGCACTATTTCTTAACGGTGCTTCCTGGGAACGAGGCTCCAGCTTTCTGGATTCACATCCCTGTTTCTACTTCACTTCCCCATCCATAACATGTTTAATCTTTTCTAGTTTTAGAGAAAAAATGACTCTGTAAGATGACTGAATCTTTCTTATGTTTAACCTTTGGCTTTTTAACTACATATACAAGTATTTGTATCTTTTACTTTCTTATTACACAGCTGGAACCATAGATGTAGCTGTTTGATTTGGAAGGTTCTGGCTGTCACCTGCCCTCATTAAATCATTATCTCCTGTATACCTTTCAGGCAGCAGCATGATACATCTTCTCTGGGAATATGTTTCCATTCCTTTCAGACTGAAGTAGATGCCATTTTGGGAAAGAGTTCTCACCCTGATGTTATTCTTTCACAACAGTACTTGTTAAATTGCCAGCATTAAACCTCCACCTTTCTGTTTCTCTTCTCCTCCAATACAGCATCGGTGGCTTGGAAGCAGAATTTAGCACAGACACTTCCCCTCTAAAAAATTTTGAAATGTAGTTAAATATTCACTCTTTGGCTTGATTAACCTCATTGAATTTGGAAGAACAGTAGCCCTTTGCCTCTCTGGCACATTTAGGGAACATCTACTCTTATCTTATTTAAATATTAGAGAAATGTTGTGACTATTTTGTCATTGGCATTTTACTACAACCATAGTGGTATACATTCTCTGAAATGGCACATTGAGCCACAGGGTATCTATTGACTTAAATAAGTAATCTAAAAATATTTTAGATCTCACCATAAACAACTTTTTTTACTGTTTAACAGCATTTGATGAAAGCACATCAAAAATATATTTGGCTGCATAAAACAAAGTGACAGTCTAATTTTAGGTCTCAGAATACAGTTGTAATGTATTTACAAAGGAATTTTGGTTCCCTTAAGGTTTAGTATGTAAAAATAATTTGATAGGTGTGGATTTAAATTTCCATGTTGTACCCTGAGGCTTCTTTGTGATATCTATGTTAAAATGTGTAAGTCTAAATTAAAAAATAATAATGAAATAGAAGCCTTAACTATCTTGATATAGATGATATCTCTAAATAATATTTATCAAGGTATTATCCAATAAATATAACTATGTAAATAAGCAGAATTAGAAATGAAGAAGCATTGAACATCATACTTGCCTTCTCCTAATGTCCTAAACAAAAAGTGGTTTGAAGGCATTCTAAATAAGTTTGTTTTAAATCTAATAAATTAATTCCTATTTTTTAGCTGTAATACAGAATTTACCAGGTTTATAACTGTCGGGCCATTATTATAGGCTGCCTTTGAAACTGTAGAGAGGCCCAGTAAGGGAGGGACTCAATGAGAGAAGAGCCCAGTGAAACATGGGGCCAGTGACAGTATTCTCCACATTGAAACAAGGATCCTCTTGACATTATTCTTTTGCATTTAATCTATCAATTGCTTCCCTCCCATGTAGACTGTGGTTGCACTGGGAACAGTGTTATACTTCACAATTACAAGCATATATCTATATCTATCATCTATCTATCATCATCTATCTATCATCTATATGTCTATTTATTATCTATCTATCTATCATCTATCTATCTATCTATCTATCTATCTATCTATCTATTATCTATCTATCTTTTTTGTCTCCCTGTCTCTCTCTATTTTATTAAGTGAGAAATGGGGTTTGTTGTGATGACAGAGAGGCAGACTCCCACATGTGCCCTCACCAGGATCCACCCGACAAGCACCTTACAAGGTAATGCTCTGCCCATCTGCAGCAGCTGCTTCGTTGGTTGGGGCAGCTATTTCTGCATGTGAGGTGAGGCCATGGGGCCATCCTGAGTGCCCGGGGCCAACTTGCTGATACCATTCAATCCATGGCTGCAGGAGGGGAAGAGAGGAGAGTGGTAGAGAAGCAGGTGGTCTCTTCTCCTGTGTGCCCTGATTGGGAATCAGACCTGAGATTTCTATGTGCTGGGCCCACACTCTATATCTATATCTATATCTGCTGAGCCAACTGGCCAAGGCCTATTTTAAGTTTTCATTATTTCTAGACTTTCAAGTAACTCAGAATGAGTTTCCACATTCATTGTACCTATTTAGGGAAGTTAAACCTCAACTTCTAAAAATAATCAGAACTTGAACAAAACTAAAAATCTCCTTCAAATTAGTTTTTCCTCCAATGTGGATGGTGCCTAAACCATCGAAATTTTGCTAAATGTCTCAAACACACATTTAGATTTCACAGAAATCACAATTATGTTTTTCTTGAGATATTACTTCACTGACATAGGCAAAAAATAGAGGGTACTTAATGTAGCACACATATTTTTTGACTGTAGTATATTTCTTACAACTACCAAAAATATTTATTTGTCATTTTACTAAGACCTTGTCTTAGTAAAGTATTTACTCAAGTGTTTTTTATCTTCTTCAATAAAATAACTTAAGATTTATTATAGCTATTCTAACATGAAAGTAGACAAATTGAAAATTCAGAATTGATTTTACTGTCTCTGGAACTCTTCTTGATTTGTCCTCTAAGTGAAAAAATGAAGTAAAATCTTTGTATTTTATTTTGCTCAATTTTTTCTGGTATATCAGTTGATGACTACAGAGGAGTTTTGTTATATTGTTACAGAACAACAAAAAGTATTTACTTCAGGGAGAGTGTTTTGGTGAGCAGCTTTAAAATGGTTAGATAAGAATGCTACAAATGTAACACTTCTGTTGATATGTCTATTTGTGATCACTCTTGGTCCAAACAAAATATTTTACAATGCTAACTCTTGTTTATGGTCGTCTTTAAACTAAAATGTTTTCTCCAACTTCTTTTCATAACAAAATTCTCCTTATCCTTCCTATGCCAATTTTTATTTGCAGTTATTTTGATTTTATTATTTAGAACTATATACTCCATCATGTAGCTTCACAGATATTTTTAAAAGGTGTATCATTCAGACAGATTTATATGTTTATTGAACAATAATAAATATCTATTTAACTTTCACTGTCCTAGGCCTTGGATGACAAACTAACAACTTTCCTCTTTATTCTATAAGCAGTTGAATATATTAAAATATGTTAAGATAATCAATATGTATCAGGCTTATATCTAAAAATAACTGATGTGGTGACTAGATGGTTTAAATAGAGATTATGGTGATGTGCAGAAACCAGTTAGGAAGCTACTGTAATTTAGGGAAGAGCTGGTGATAAATTAATCAACGCAAATGTCTGTTGAAATAAAGACAGTGAATGAAATTGTAATGTTATTTGCGAAGCAAAAATGTCAGTATATGATGATACACTAGAGCAGTGGTTCTCAAACTTTTTAAAGTCAGGGCACATTTAAAATTCTACAAATAATTGTAGGTGCACTATATACAAATTTCTGAGAAATATGTTATAATAATTAAGTCAAATATTAAAGAAAAAATATAAAGTCCAAGCACACTTTTATGGTAATTAAACAAAAAAACATAACAAAATTAAATTTATTCTGACATTAAAAAACATTTTTATGTTACATTTTTTGAGCTATGCTTTTTAGAATTTGTAAAAAAAGAGGGATTAAAAATAAAAAGGACAAAATAATTATATATATACACATATATATATATTCTTAGTAAGATTTAGTAAATTCGGTAGGTCCTGGCGCAAATGTGTTACGTTTTTCATTCTTGTGTTTATGAGAAACATGAGCCTGATGTGTCCTAGTGATTTCTTCAATGTTTAGGCACATATTTGAAAAGCAAACTCTCATTTCCTCATCAATATATTGAAGAATTACTCTCCTTTACTCTTAATTGTGTTGAGGGTTGAAAATCCTAATTCACATAAATGATGTTGAAAATTGTAGTAAAATGTTCAAAAATCTAAAAAGCTTTTTAGATGTTGCCACATATTCTTCTTTTATAGAAATCCAAAAGACTTCAAGAGACAATTCCTTATGTTTAATCATCAATTCATTTATAACTTCCAGTTCTTCTTCTGTTAATGTTAAACCAAAATCACTTGAAGCTTCATGAATGGGTTTCTAATCCAATTGTATTGTTCAGTGTTAAGTGATGGAAAATGTTATAAATTAAATTCTGCCTGTCAGCCTTCAAGTCCTATTTTAATTACACTTAACTTTTGCTCACTCCCAGAATTGGATTCTTCAATATCATGCTTCTTTTTGAGAAATCTCTATTTTATTTGGAAGTATTTATCTAAAAATAATATAATGATGTGTTAATAATAAGTATAATAGTGATGTGTTAACAAAAAGAGGAGTATTTTGGTATTGCAATGATATAATAGAGTAACTATATTTTTATATGTGGGCACATGCCATAAACCAGTGCAGCTAGTAATACCAGGTCCTGAGTGGAAATGGTGCAGAATTAAGAAAATATGGGGTCGGAAGGGCCCTGTAATTGCTGCTGGCAAGAACAAAGCATGCCCCAAAACCACATCTTGCTTTATTTATAGGGCAAAGTGAGGCCATTAGCAAATCTTAACTTTACACCAAACAAAGGATAGAAGAAACTTGCCTCCAGTCTTTCCGGGGAAAATGGGGGTGGGGGGGTAGTGTAAACAATCTAGCACCACAGCATAACAGCCTTTTGCAACCTAATCAGGCACAAGTGGGGTAGGAGGTTGGGCAGACTGTCAGCTTACAGCCAATTCCCCACATCTTTGTCCCCCAAAACTCTAACCTCCAAAAACCCTGTTTGGTTTTTGGTCCCCAACAGGCACATATTTCTCTGGAATACCATAGGGCACACCTGGAAATCTTCTAGGGTGAATCAGTGCACCCTGGCACACACTTTGAGAACCACTGCACTAGATGCTTGTTGGGGTGGTGAACCAAGGTACAAATAAAAGGTGATTTCTAAGTTCTTAAAATGTAAGACTAGATTAATAATTATGTCGTTTATTGAAAGAGCAAATTACAGGGGTAAGCCAGAGTTGAGGGTTAAGCAGATCATTATTTTAGTTCTAAAATACTAGGTATTTGGTGTTTGTGGGATATCTAAGGAGAAATTTAAGTAGGCTGTTGGATATACAAGACTTAGAAAGGCGTTGTCTAGAGATACACATATGAGAGTCATTGGAATAAATAAATTGAGTGAAGAACTGGTTTGAGTACTGAGTAAAAAAAAAAAAGTGAGACATTAAGAAAGAATTTCAACCTTTAAACATGAGGAAAAGCAAGTCTGCAAAGGAATTAGGAAGAATCAACTAGAGAGACAGGAGTAAAAATACAAAAAAGAAAAAATGATTTGTCTCAGAGCTTAAATAAAAATAATGTTTTTTGCTTAAGTAAAAGGTTTTTTTTTTTTTTTTTTTTTTACTTTGCTTTGGTATGGTCAGTGTTACTCAGAATTCAAATAAAAAAAGGATTAAATATGTCAATTGGAATGAATAGCATATGAATCTTTATAAGAAATATATTTGGTGAAATGAGGGTAACAAAAGCCAACTAAGAATAATCTGAAGAAATTATAGAAAGTCTTCCTTTATTTTTATTTTTTTAAATATACATAACTTTCCAACAGGTGTGGTTAAGTGGCAGTATAGATAGTTATATTACTTATTTATGTAAGTACATAGAGGTGAAGCTTTTGTTGGCATATACCCCAAGAAGAGGATAGAATAACCCTCAGTCCAGAGAAATATAAATGCAGCCAGATTAAATTTGTTAAATTAAAAAAAGAAGATTTGATCTTTAAGAATGGAGTGTTTATCAGCCACAGAAACTGAGAATAAGAAGCAAATATTAACATTATCCATCCAAGACTGGTTTGCCCTGGACAGGAATTTGAATGGTATTATCAATTTCCTTTACTCACCTCTATTCTCTCAGAGCTATGCTTACAAAATGTTTGACTTCCCCCTTTTTCAACAGAGAAAGAATACATTAATATAAGAACTTGCTATTTTGGTTTCTTGAGCTGTTATAGGTCTTTGAACAGATTAACCCATATTATTAAGTTTTCATAGATCAGGCTTCTGAGTTTGGTTAATGGCAGTTTGGTCTTGATGAATGAACTTGTTCTTAGTTTAACAGCATCAGATTTTTGAGTATGCAGACTTAAGGACAGATTGTGGAATCCAGTTAACACAACAAGGTATACCTCCAGGTGAACCATTGTATGACATGTACTGCTGTACATCAATACTTGTCACTGAATACAAATTTTTTCTATTTTTATGTTCACATTTACAAGTCTCTATCTCATGTATCTTTACAAGTACTTTGTGGGCAGATATCGTTTATACTTTCATAGCACCTAACAAATTGCTGTATGCATATTGACTACAGAAAATAAAATAAAAATTTTAAGTGTATAACTTCATTGATATGGATTTGAGCATGGGCAAGGCATTATTTGTTTGGTGGCAAACTCTGTATCTGATATATACTATCTATTTACTTATTGAGTTCTCTTGACCTGGAAATTAAAACCTTCAGGGGCAGGTTATTATCATTAATATGATATGTTTTCAAGATCTTCTGCTTTATCTGATAGATAATAGCTAAACATGAAAATGTTGAATGCTTGAATGAAATTACCATTCTTGTGAAGCATAGTGGTTATGTACCCTCAAAGAACAGATTGCACATAACATGCTCTGTTTGTGATGGGATATTAAAGACCAGTTCTCATAATTATTCATTCCACATTTATAGATTTATTTCTGCTGACGGAATACTGGAAATGTAATTAAATGTTTAGTTTAATTAAAATGGAAAATAAAGCCTTGTTTCTCAGAAAATTAGTAGAGCCAAAAATATAGTAAATATGAGTAATTATGTATTTCAATGCATGTGGACTGATTCTCAACATGCATATATTTTTCTAATACTTAAATATAATTACTTGTATATTGCACAATCCACAAACATACTATGCAAAGTCATCACACACACAAAAAAGATGTACATCCAAAATTCATATAAAGTTTGGGGTGATATTTGCATATAAATATTTGTCAAGTTTTCCTCATCAAGGTGATGGGATGTTGTGTGGATTGAGAAACTCAAAATATATGTTTATACTTGTTGTCAGTCCCATTTATTTTTTTTATTATCAAGAACCAGATAGTGAATGTTTTCAGCTTTGTGGGCCATATGGTGTCTGTCAGAATTACTCTATTCTGTTGTTGTAACATGAAAGCAGCCACAAACTATAATCACATGGGCATGACTGTATTCCAATAAATCTTTATTTATGGACATTGAAATTTGAATATCATAAAATCTCATTTTTCTAATTGTCTTATTCTGATATTTAAGCATTAAAAAATATATAAAACATCATTCTTAGCTCACATGACATACAACAGGTGGCAGGTCTAATGTGTCTAGTATGTCCATGCTTTACAGATGTATGATCAACAAACACAATCATCCACTTCAGTCCCAAGCACTTGCATACACACACAAATACACGGCTATTTCCATTTAGGTATTTCACTTCAAACTATTAAACATCTTTGATCTCAGTTCTTGCTATTCTCTGCTTTGCTCATTCTAATCTATTTATTCTATTTCACTGTGGACAGTGTGTGTGTTGCATCCATGAACACTTACTTTTTCTCTTGTTTCTGCATTTTGAGTCATGCTTAAAAATTTTTAACTAATTATTTTCTCAGTAATTTAATGTATTCATTTCTTTCATGAAATCATTTGTTTTTCAACAAACTGTCCATGCATAAATCAGCTAAGTACTTGGTTTACATGGAAAAATATCTAAATCAGCGCTCTAACTTTTTCTGGAATGTGTTGTCATATGTGTCAGATCAGAATGAGGATTTATTTTTTGTTCTAAATGGTTAGTCAATTGACTCTCTATAGTTAACTGAATAATCTATCCTTCCTTTTTCTAATTTTCCTTGGCATTTTACTATACATTAAATCTTTATATCTTCTTGTATCTATTTCTGAGTTGCACTGAATCATTTCTGATTGCATTGAATCATTTATTTATTTACATATAACATATATATTAAAATTTACATTCAATGTATATTTGAAGTTTATAAGTCAATTCAATATGACTTTCATTTTCAAATTTGTCTTGGTACCTACCTACAGTGAACCAATCTTGAAATAAAATTTATATTATCTTTCAAGTTAGAAGTATTTTGCTCAAATGTTGGTTGTGTAAAGCTCTTAAAATATTTACTTAAGAACTGACACATTTAATTTTTCATTAAAAGAAAGAAAACATATCTTTTAGGTTCTTCAAAAACTTTGTATGATTTCTTATAAATACAAAACATTTCTTTTTAAGTTACAAAAAATCTTTGTTGTTATCTTGAAAAGGACCTATTTGATATAGTACATTATTATATTTGTATTAGAAACATGTCATATTCTTAGAATTATTTATTTATGAAACAGATTTATAATGTGTAGAGCTGCTAAATACAATGTTTTATGGAATATGTCTAACACTATGTTTGCAGCCATGGTAATAGTTAACCAAACATAAAGTAGCTTAATTTTAATTATATTTACTAATTAATGAATACTTCAGTGGAAACACTGAAGTAGAAAGAATAGAAAAAAATTATATTTCATTAATCTGAGCATTATACATATTTTCTTTTAATGGATATTTTAGTTGCTTTATTATAGAAATTACAGATATTCTCATAGTTTACAAAATTTGGGCAGTTCAAATGTTTAAATTAAAAAAGGAGTTTTCCTCCAAGCCTCACTTCTCAGAGTAATTTCTATTTTAATTTTCCTGATAAACAAGTTTATTATTATAAATATATTTTTATACACACAGCCTATTGATAAAAAAGACTAGATTTAAACATCTGTTCAGATTAGGCTCTCCTGGCTCCCAGTGCTCACTGCTAGTGAAAACTCTAATGTCAGTCAGGTTTTCATTTCTTTCTTTTTTTTTTTCTTTTTTTGTGACAGAGACAGAGAGAGGGAGATAGAGACAGGGACAGAGTGGTACAGACAGACAGAAAGGGAGAGAGATGAGAAGCATCAATTCTTCATTGTGGCTCCATAGTCTCCTTAGTTGTTCATTGATTGCTTTCTCTTATGTGCTTTGCCCCAGGGGCTGCAGCAGAGTGAGTGACCTCTTGCTCAAGCCACCAACACTGGGCTTTAAGCCAGCAATTTTTGGGCTTAAACCAGTGATTATGGGGTCATGTCTATGATCCCACATGCAAGCCAGCATCCCCGCACTCAAGCTGGTGATCCCCTACTCAAAAAGAATGAGCCCGTGCTCAAGCAGGCAACCTTGGGGTTTTGAACCTTGGTCCTCCATATGCCAGTTCAATGGTGTATTCACTGTGCTACCACCTGGTCAGGCAGGTTTTTATTTCTTAATAGGTAATCTATTTTTTTCTATCTGTATGTAGATTTTGGTATTTTATATTTTCATCAGAAAATTTCATGTTTATTTTTTGTGTTGTCTTAGTTTTATTTCAATTTAATTTTACTTTCAATATTTATTTGTATTGGTCTCAAGTATACAGCATAGAAGCCAAACATATACCCTACAAGTCTACAAAGTGTTTCCCCCAGCATTGTGTTTGTGTGTGTGACAAAGCCAGAGAGAACCAGAGAGAGGGACATATAGAAACAGACAGACAGGAAGGGAGAGAGATGAGAAGCATCAATTCTTTGTTGTGACACCTTAGTCATTCACTGACTTTTTTCTCCTATGTGCTTTGACCAGGGGGCTAGAGCAGACCAAGTGACCCCTTGCTCAAGCCAGTGATCTTGGACTCAAGCTGGTGAACATTGCTCAAACCAGATGAGCCTGTGCTCAGACTGGCGACCTTGGGGTTTCAAAACTGGGTCCTCTGCATCTCAATCCTATGCTCTATCCAATGCACCACCACCCGGCCATGCTTCCCTAGCATTTCTAATACCTACCTGGCACCATACATAGTTATCTCATTGTTATTTACTATAAGCTGTACTTTACATCACCATGACTATTTTTAACTATATATCTGTACCATTTAGTTCTTTCACCTCTTTCACCTAATCTCCTAATGCCCATCCCCTCTGGAAACCACCAGTCCACTCCCTATGAGTTTGTTAAAATTCGTATTGTTCATTTATTTTGTTCTTTAGTTTTCACATGTAAGTGAAATCAGATGGTATTGCTTTCTCTGACTGACTTATTTCACTGAGCATAATACCCTCCAGGTACATCCACACTCTCATAAATGGTAAAGATTCGTTCTTTTTTATAGCCTTGTAATATTCCATTGTGTAAATGTACCGCTACTTTGTTATCTGCTCATCTATTAGAGGGCACTCAAGCTGCTTCCATAGCTTGGCAATTATAAATAATGCTGCAGTGAATACAGGGGTGCATATATTCTACTGAGTTACTGTTTTCATTTTCTTTTACATAAATACCTGGGAGTAATAGTGCAGGGTCATAATGAGATGTTACATTACATTTGTAAACATGACTATTATCAGTAAATCCACAAATGACAATATTGGCGAGGATGTATAGAAAAAGGAACCCTTGTTACTGTTGATGGGAATGCAGAGTGGTGCAGCTACCGTGTGTATTTCTATTTTATTTTCATTTAGAATGTGGTAGGTTATTTCAAGTTAAAGGTTTATGTTATTTTTGAATCACATGGGAATTTTATTTCCTTTATTCACCCTTCAAATTTATTTTTATTTATTGTTTTTCTAAAAAATATTTTTTGTTAGATATTTGAATTCAAATACAGTGTGTCTGTAAAGTCATGGTTACCGGTTAAAAGTGCACCATGACTTTACGGACACACTGTATACTACTTGTACTCATATTGTCTATCTCTTTATAATACATTCTTAAATGTAATAAATTTCTCAGGCTTTTTCCTCTGGATAAACAATGGTTCTTTTGCACGGTCATTCTATTATCTAGCCCATCTATTGAATTAAAAATAAAATAATGTGTGTTCTATCCCAGAGTGGTATCTATTTCCAAAGTTACTACTAGTATCACATCTTAGATTTCTTCATTTCTATTTTTAATTTTCTCAACATGCTCCCTGATTCCTGATATTCTGTTTATATTTATGAAAACCAAGTTTGGTTAATGAATATAGGATACATCAGGCTGTTATACAATTGAGTAAAATATTCTCTCCAATCTATCTCTCCCTCTAAAAGAAGTACTGCTGGCAGTAATTATATACTAGAAAGAGATGAATATTTAGATCTACCTTTAGTATTTATGTACAGGATAAAAGAAGACAAATCAGAGACATGCTCAGTTGCCAAAATACAAGAATTTTTTTCTGTTGTCATTATCACTTCTCATTCTGTATGAGGAATAGAAGATACCTTTGGAAGCTGTTTATAGAGTTCTGGTGAGACAGGACAGTGGCTAGAGAAGAGAGTGAAAAGCAGTCTGGCCATATTCAGAACACATTGAGGACTTGCTGATGGAGTAGCAGATTAAAAGTGAGAAATCAAGGACAATAACTAGCACATCAGATTAAGAACAAAAGTTCAACAGTTGACTTTAGATACAGTAGACCTATTATTATAATATAAAGAAAGATTAGAATGTGAGAATAATATATTAGCTGCAAGTAGTTTTCCAGATTTTGTGACAAAGGAAATAGTTATTCTGTGGTTATTTATTTTTAGTAGCTGTAATTGATATGAGGTCACTCATTGACAGTGAAAAGAGAAAAAAATCTTAGGATAGAGAAGAGACAAGAAATTGATAAATGGTTATCCTGGAATATTTAGTTGGGAAATATACATAGTACAATTACTAGGAAAAAAACTTTTATTTATTTGTGATCTATGTTTAAAATTTAAAGACAGAATAATGTATAGAATGTTGTGATTTTTTAGCAACTTAAATCTGCAATAAAAAACATTTATTTTCACCTTCCATCTAAAAAATTTCCAACAAACACACACTTACACACATATTTATATGTTGTAATTTTCTTAAAAATTTGAAGAGTTTTATAACTTTCATGGTCTTTGCAGTGCCTCTTCAATTTTCTAAAAATGGAAAAACTTATTTTAAAGCAGTTGCCACTGTATAGTCCCTTCAAAATACTACTTGAAATCTTCTGAGGGTTAAAGTTACATGAATGTTCTTTGAATTGAAAATAACTAAAATTGTGTTGGACTGTCTCAGACTTCTTGGGTGTACTCCTCACTAGTTCTCTAAGGCAGCAATTTTCAATCAGTATGCCACAAGGATTTTTAAAACATGCAATAAATTACTGTTTAATCAGGGGCATTGACCTCTTCTTTAGATGATCAAATAAAAAAAAATGACAACCAACAAAACAATAGCCACCTAGTATAAATGAATCAAAATTATAACTTTTTTTTAGTCAGATTGGAAAAGAAAATTTTCTTTGGTATGCCACAGAATTTTAGTAAGTAGTTTACCTGTGCAATGAGATAAAAGAGGCTGAAAATCACAACTCCGGGAGATGGTCTGATGCCAATATATTAGAAAACGCGCGCACGCACACACACACACACACACACACACACACACGTGAAGTATCACTAATTCTGGTTTATGGATGAAGAAATTGAGTCTCAGAGTTACTAAGTAACTTGCTTAAGATCTAAAGCAGAGATTTCTGATATGATGTATTTCTATTATACAATATCTTAGTTTTCCATTGAGTTACAATTTCACTAGAGTGAATGGATTTCTGATAAAGTTATTTAATCATTTCCAATGAAAGAAAGGTTACAGGGCCTGAAGGTATTGAAGCTGATCTCCTTAATATGATACAGAGCAGAGCCCTAATTTCCATTTTTCTGGGCTTTCCTCGCATGCCAGCTTGTTACATAGCTGATTCTGTGATGCAATGTTCATCTTCCTGCTCTGCTCATGACACAGTGCTATCAACAGTGAGTCACTGAACATCTGCCCTCTGAGGACCACAAAAATTACACTGTGTTCTCTGTGATGGCCTAAGTGGAAGTAGCAAAAGTTAGGACTTGGGCCAGGTTGTGGAAGGATGATGTTAATTATCCAGAGGTTAAGGAAGAATTTCATTGATATTGGTGTAGAATTGGTTGTCTTTGTTTATCTGTTTCCCAATTAACTTTTGAATTAAATTAGGACATTTTTCCTGTACAGAGCATATATGTTTTTCAAATTTCTGAATTTGCACACTTAGCTAATAACACTGAAAATTGTCAAGTTCTATAAAACAGCAAAAATGAAATTATTGAAAGTTCCTACTGAAAACATACTGTTCTCCCACAACTATATTTAATTATGTGCTTCTCTTTATTTTAGCATGACACATTTTATTTCTCTTTGGTCTGTACAACAAGAAAAATGTTATTAGTATAACAATAATAGCAGGAGTAAAAACAACATTAGTAAACACCAGAATAAAAAATGGGAAACATGGGCCTTACAAGGTGGCGGTGTAGTGGCTAGAATGTGGGACTGGAATGTGGAGGACCCCAATTAGAAACCCCGAGATCACTAGCTTGAGCATGGGCTCACCATATTGAGTGTAGGATTTCTGGCTTGAGGGTGGGATCATAGACAAGGCCCCATGGTCACTGGCTTGAGCCCAAAGGTCGCTGGCTTGAAGTCCAAGGTTGCTGTCTTGAGCCCAAGGTTGCTGGCTTGAGCACAGGGTCACTTGTTTTGCTGTATAGCTCCTCAGTCAAGGCACATATGAGAAAGCAATCAATAAACAATTAAGGTGCCACAATGAAGAACTGATGCTTCTCATCTCTCTCCCTCTTGTCTGTCTCTATCTGTTTCTCTCTCTCTCTCTCTCTCTTTCTCTCTCTGCCTCTCTCTCTCTGTCTCTGTCACACATACACAAAAACTAGGAAACAGTGTTTGACATCTTTATTTTTATTTATTTATTTATTGTAACTTTCTTAAGTTAGAAGGCAGTCAGACAGAGTCCTGCATGCGCCCAACCGGGATCCATCTGGCATACCCAACAGGGGGCGCTGCTCTGCCCTTCTGGGGTGTTGCTCCATTGCAGCCAAAGCCATTTTAGCACCTGAGATGGAGGTCATGGAGCCGTCTTCAGTGCCCTGGCCAACTTGGCTCTGTTGGAGCCTTGGCTGCAGGAGGGAAAGAGAGAGAGAAAAAATAGAGGGGGAAGTGTGGAGAAGCAGATGAGAGCTTCTCCTGTGTGACCTGACCAGGAATCAAACCTGGGACTTTCACACACCGGGCCAATGTTCTACCGCTGAGCCAACCGGCCAGGGCCTGTTTGACACCTTTAAAATTATGTTAGTGTACATTTGTCTTTCTTTCCACATCATAATGCACAGTTGTTTTGATTTGATGTAAAATTAGTTAAAATTTGGTAAAAGTAATGATTAGAATGTCCTAAAATAATTAAGTTCACAGTGATGAATGTAAATGTAAATAGCAACAACTTTTCAGAAAATATACCTAATAAGTGAATGGTTTCCTTTTATTTGAGTTTCTTTTGTAACTTTTTCTGTTTCACATACTGTTGTGCTCTACAGGTTCTGTGATTGGCAAACCAATCCCCTTTATCTCTGGGCTCTGATTTTTCTCCTCTGGAACTCTGAAATAGAGAAAATCTATATCTTCCCTGAACAGATAGTGGAGGGCAGTAGCTTCCTTTACTCCTGCCTTTCACTTTTCAGAGAAGTTGGTAATCTCAACAGCACAAGGTGTCAACAAGTGAACTCTATTGCTATCACCCCAAATCATAGCCTGTTTCTCTTTTGTAATGTGTTCTCTATTTTGGTGCCCTCACTTTTAACTTAGTAACATTAAGGAGAGACCATTTATACACATATTTAGTAAAATCATCATAGTAACTTGAGAGGTTGTGACTATTTTTATCAGTATTATTTACTAAGTATATACTGTGTACCAGATTCTGTAAGAGGTGAATTATGTAAATTATTTCCTTCATTATATGTAATCACCACAACTGCTCCTCCAGAAATGTGTAATTATACACCAATGATGGGCAAACTGAGAACCAGAGCTCATCAGAATCAACACATCAAGTAAGTTAAAATGCCAGAATTGAACCCAAAATGGTCTCTAGCCAAAGTCTAAACATTGTTTTTAGTTTCCCTGAGGGGAAAAAATGACAAAGATTTTACAGCAAATCTCTTCATTATGCAATATATTCAGTAAACTTCTGAGTAAAATGCAGAAATCACTAACTACATGAGATCAACACTGTTTTATTGCAAAAGTTAATATTGTTGGATTCCCGTTATGTGAGCAGTAATATTCAAAACACAGTAGAAATGTACTAGAAAGGTTTATAGGACTTTAAAAGGAAAAAAAAAATTCTGGCTTGAAGAATGTAATGATAAAATCATCAATGCCAGTGATGAGTAGTTAATAATGGTGGGCAAAACATACAGTTACTGACAATATGTGTAAAACAATGACACATGAATACCGGAAGCTTGAGGAATCTTTAAATAAGCCTAAAACAGAAATGACAGTTATTTTCTTGGAATGACTTAAGTAGTACATATATGTATCAGTAGAATTGCCATACTCTGAATGACCTAACTCTCCCTATGGTTTGTGTTGCCACTCCCAGCACCAAATATTGAGCAGGGCAATGAATTTAAAGCCTGAAATTTCACTGATCTCCTGAGACCTTTGTGACATTCACCCAGCCATTGACCAAAAGAGCTGGGCTTACACAATGATATAGCCAGACCGAAAAATTATTTTAGCACACCACACACAACTGACTTACTTAAATAAAGGAAAAGAGCCTGACCAGGCAGTGGCGCAGTGGATAGAGCGTCAGACTGGGATGCGGAAGACCCAGGTTCGAGACCCCGAGCTCACCAGCTTGAGAGCCAGCCCATCTGGCTTGAGCTAAAAAGCTCATCAGCTTGGACCCAAGGTCGCTGGCTCCAGCAAGGGGTTGCTCGGTCTGCTGAAAGCCCATGGTCAAGGCACATGTGAGAAAGCAATCAATGAACAACTAAGGTGTCACAATGAAAAACTGATGACTGATGCTTCTCACCTCTCTCCATTCCTGTCTATCCCTCTCTCTGACTCTCTCTCTGTCCCTGTAAAAAAAAAAAAAAAAAAAAAAAAAAGAAAAAAAGGGAAAAGCAATATGAAATTTATTTTGAACACGCTTTATAGACAATACTTCAGAGATACTATTTTCATTTTAGCTTGTTGTGTTCTTTTTGGTGTCATGGCCTCTATATATGTTTCTCTGTGTTAAATATTTCAAGCTATATGTGTGAATCCAAGTTGTCTTTAAATGTATCAATAAAAATATTCAATAATATATGAAAGCCATCCTTATTCTTGCATACTCAAACACATATATATCTATAGATTCAGTGTAAAAGGAAAAGAAAGTATTCACATTTCAATTTCTTGCCTTCAATACACTCTTTAATTTCCTTTATGAATGTATCCTAGTGACTGGGAAATTATTTTATAAAACAACTCTGAATAAGCCAGGGAATACTCAAGTATAGCTAATCACACATTTTTAAAGAAAAAACTTCTCTTGTATTAAAATAGGAAGAATATATAAATTTCATTTATCAGTTTTACTTGCTATAGATTATACAGATCATTACTATAGTAAGACTTAATTTGATTCACTTTTAGTTAGACATTATTATCTGGAGGGATAAAACTTATCATTGAGTTGCCACATTTTTATGTTCTCAGCTTTTGCAGATATGAGAAAAGTTCTATTTACTAATCAGTTATATCAAGTTCAGCTTACTAAAATAACTTTTTTAAATCTTATCAGTTCAAGATTTTCTAGGGTTTTCTGTTCATTGCTTCTGACTTCTTTTAATTATCATCTCTCTCCTCTCATCTTTCATCCCTTCTTCTTTCTCTCTCTTTTGTTATCCAGTATGCCTTTTTCATTCATCATATAGAAAAATTTATCTTGTCCTTTAGGGGCTGTAACAGCTTTTACCATTAGCATTATTGTCTGTATATGACTCATAAAATTATGTCTCCCACTCAAAACTATTTCCAAAGCTACAGTCTCATATTGTCAGTTGACTCTTGTGTAATACCTTGTAATGTCTCGCTAAAATCCCAACATCAAAATATTCAAATCTGAGTCTATTTTATTTCTTAGCCAGATACTACTATTTTCTTCACTCTTCCTATTAATGACAGTGTCAATTATTTTCGTAGGCCACATTTGAAAATTCTGACTTATTCTTAGCTCCATTATGTTATGGTTAATTATTTCTTTAAATGGCTACAATAAATTTACCTTTTCTTTATTATTTTTTATATTTTTGTGCCAAGTTAAAAGGTATTCATTAGATCTTTCTGGATTAATTATAAATTTGCCACAGCTTTTTTATCTTGCATTTCAGCATGCAGAGTGAAAATCAACTATCATGTATTCATTCAATATAATTTTGTTATATATTAAGTCACAGAAAGTGTGGACAGTGTCCCCACAAGACCTATTCCTGTCTTACACTGGGCTCCTATTCTGATTTTTTCATTCCAATACCTAAAATAAAAAATTAAAAAAAAAAACACTAAATTTTTTTCTTGTACTTATTAGCCTCTCACTCTGTAGTTTGGTAGCATTACAATGGCCAAAAAGTTAAGCATTCATGTTAATTGAAAGACATCCTACCTGTCTAATTAGCAAAAAGTCAACCAAATAATAATGTTGGATTATGGTAGAGTGTATGAATATGGGAGGTTTTGAAATATATCTCAATAGATTATTTGGGATTATTAATAAAGAAAGATGAGTTGAATCTGATTTATTGGACTGATTAGAGAATCTGTTTTACTTTCCTTTTAATTCCTTGGTGGAACCTATACCAGTGCTCTCTATAAGGTGTTCTTTATTTTGTGATTAAATCTATTTATGTACACATGTATAATTCTATATTATATTTATATATAAACATATATGAAGGTATAAACATATAAAGTTAATATATATACACACAAAATTTTTTACTAAATATGCAAAAATGTGTAGAAACTTTAGTTGAACTCAATTTTCAAAATGTCTTCTGATTGAGCATTAAAACAATTTAAATCCATTATATTTCTCAATTAGCAATAACATGCTAGAGTAATGAATATAGACAGATAATTATAAGAGAAAAACAAAGATACAGTCAATAAATATTTTACTAAATATAAGAATAGAGAGTAAAACAATGAGATAATTTTCAGCTATTGAATAAGCAAATTGAAAAAAAATATCTTGCTGAAGAGTGGTAAAGAACCATTTAATTTTTTTCTAATGGTGTTGAGGAGCAGGAGAGTTTTCATACATTCTTAAAAAATGTTCATGTGCTTTACCTAGTCGTTCTGCTTCCAGCTGTCTATTCAAAAGCAGTAAGTAGTCAATGATCCAGGAAAAGATATATAAAAAGAGATGTTCATAGAAGTGTTATCAATATCAAAATCTTAGAAAAATCTTTAATGTTTAGTGACAGTAGAAAGATTAAATAAAATATATTGATATATGTTGTGCAATATAATTCTGATATTTTGGGAGGAATTTTGGATAAACATTTTTAATTGCAAATGTAAAAGGAAAGATATATGCATCAGGTTTCAGTGTGCATCATAAACTTTTTTTTAAGGAAAGCATTGACAATAACAATAAAAGTTTAGAGCTATAAGTCAACTAGGATGTTTGCAGAGTAAAACACCTGGTTAGGCCACTTAGTATTTAATTTGAGTGTCAGTCATAGGACTTGACTCTAGATTTCCCAATGCCAAAGTATAGTTATCTATACTACACCAAGCTGTATTTAGGCAAACCAAGAACCAGGTACTTATTAGTAGCTTTCATTAATGAGCAGAAATGAAAACATATAATATGCAAACATATATAACAATAAAACAGTTTATATACAAGTTATTATATCTCTAGTAATTTTCTACACACATTATATATTTTAACATATTTTCTACACATGTTATATATTTTAACATATTTAATCCTCCTAGGAAGGCTAAGAGATAGGTAATATTGGTATGGACAATTTATTGAAGCAAAAACTAAGCATATATAATTGTATCTTCCAAAGTTTGTTTGGTTCTGCATTCTGTATTCTAAGTACTAAGCCACATTGCTTCTAACTGTTGTTAAAGTGAGATATCAACAGACTTTTAAAGTATTTTATGGCCTCAAAAATGTGCAGTGTAGTCAAACCTAATAAAGCAAGGTGCTTTTTTTAGAAGAGATGACCTTTGTTCTGACCTTTGAAAGATGGATAAGACAGAGGGGCTAGGGGAAATAAGGAATAGGTATTTATCTCACAGCTGAAGGAAAGAGAGAAGTTGGAGATGATATTTACTATGTCAATTGGATAAATATATCATGGTCTGGCTAATAAAAATGTAGATTACTTTAAAAAGCAATATTTCAGGTAAATTCCTAATATTTTAGAGTTAAGATCATTGCCACCTGTATTTGGATGCTTTGCTTGTATTAGGGATGCTTTTTTACATGTACAGTTTTGATAACTGTATCACATAATTGATTTATGTTGAAATTATTGTCAGTAGTAATCTCTAAGTCTTATTCACAAGTTTTGATTCTACCTCTTGTCTACATTACCATACAGCTAATGCTCGACTTACGACCATGATTGGTTCCGACAGACCAGTAGTAACACGACTTGGTCGTAAGTTGAGTAGGCTCTATGTACAGTACTGTGAAATGATGTTATAAAAATATTTGTCATATTTTATCATAATTTTCTTTCATTATTGTTATATATCATAATTTTCTTTGTTCATTTTATGCCATTTGTATCATCTCTACATCATTTTGTTTCTTATTTTTACATTTGCCAGGTTTAAGTAATACACTGTATTAACAGTACAACTGGTTTAATATTTGCAAAACATACAAAATTACAAAATACAGGTGCATACGAAAACTGCTCCAGATGCGGAGCAGTCATGACTAGCGATTGTGGTCATAAAGTCGAATGGTTGCAAGTTGCATAGGTTGTAAGTCAATCAATACCTGTATATTTAATACACTCCCACTTTTGAACTCAACTGTAGTATTTTTGTTTGCTTGTTACATCTAACACTCAAGTGTTTCAAAACCCTGCCTCCCCCCAAATAAGATTCAGTTCTTCATCTAAATATACTGCCTTTTTATAATTTATGAAATTCCTATAGATGGTTTTAGAGTTCATAATAATGCTAAAAGCAATAATCAGAGGTGGTTTGGGATCTTAGCTCTGAAGCTTACTAGTACAAACCTTCCTCCAAGTAAGTGCCTCTACATTTCTAAACACGTGTGTATGGTGCCTTCATCAGTTGCTACACTGAATAATTTTAATAAAACTTCCCCATGTGGGCTATAAGAAAATCATGAAAGATATGGTGGTAAATAGAAAGATTATGTGATACACCTTTCCTTTATTTCCTGTCTATCATTGTCTGTCATAGAAAGCAATGGGGTTATTCTAAATGACTTTTATGTGAATGTGATACAAACTCAGGTGAGTTCATTTTCTTCTCCTACTGAACTGCTTATCTATTTAACAAATCACCTTATAACTTTTCTAGGTTCCACATTTAGTTCTGTTATTTTTAATTCCACATTAAATCAAGTTTGAAAGGTGTAAAAATGTTTGCATGTCTCTAGTCTTACTGCACTATTTAAGTCTCATAAAACCTTCAAAGTTTACTGACAGTATTTCAGATTTCTTAAAAATAACCTGGCATGCACTTTGTGTGATCTTTGCCCATAAATTAACTACTTAAAACTAAGGTCCATCTATTAGTAAATTTTCACTTATCTCAGAACCCAGGGTCCTTATTCTATCATTTACAGTACAACAATTATCTATTTACCGAAATAAAATGTACATACAATACAAATTGAGGGATTCCTTTTATTTCATTTGCCAGTTATCAGTGCTGTCCTATTAGATCCAAACAAACTCATTAGTTCTTTGATATCTTACATGCAGTGAAGAAACCTTTTTTAAAAAAAGGTGAGAGTGTTTTCATTAATTTAATTTATTATAAATAAGGCTGTCACAACTTTTTAAAATTAATTACACATATAGTTAACTTTGAAATGTTTTTGATAGATTTCTCTTCTTTATTGACCTGCATTAATGTTTTTCAGTAATCTATAATTCTTAATATGAATTATGATAACAGAGAAAGTAAAGGTGGTCTTTATTAGGTCATATTTAATTCTACAATTAGAAGTCATATCTTATCAATGCTTTCTCTTTTGTTAAACACATGCATATATATATGCATATATATATAAACACACACACATATATACACATATGTACATGAAATCTGTAGTACTTATTTTCCAAGCACATAAAATGAATAGCTACAAAGAATATTGTGCATTCCTCCACATTTTCAATAGCTGTATCTCTTTATTTAAAATTCTTTTATCGTTTTTAATGTTATCATTACAACTTGAACCGTAGTACCACATTTGTATACTTGACTATTCTAAATGACAAATTATAACAAGGGCTAACCCTACACTTTCTTAACATTCCTTCTTTATTTAGATTTGAAAACATTGCATAGGCTCCTGAATTTCCAGAATAAAATTTGGCGTGAGACGTAATGTTCTAAAGAGATAATTTGCCGAACCTGTCTCTCAGGGAACGGTCACAGTTTAGCATTACAATTTTCTCTTTCTAGTCTCTATAATCTGACCAGCATCAATTGTATGCTGGATACTTCTTTGTTACCAGTGAAAATGATTCTTACAACTCTTCCAAGGTAACAGAAGAGAGGACTAAGGATCACTAGTGTCCATGCTTTCAGTTTTAGAGATCAGCTCTGTAAGAAATTCTTCTGACTGATACATTGTCCAGTTTTCTGAAGTAATTTTTGATATCAGAATTAATACAAAACAAAACAGAAAACAAGAGACACCTGCCCACCACCTGGTTTTCCCAAAAAAGTATGTTCCACATTGGTTCATTTTCTTCTTTTGAACCTGGAAATACAAGAGAAACATTAAGTGGATGACAGTTTCACCTCTTAATTTCTAGGGAAAGTTGGCACAGTTTCAAAATAGCAAATTTCAGATGCCATTAAATTCAGTGTACATTGCATCACTGGTTTTGTGGAGAGTCTAGAGCCCTTAAAATGAATGCAGTGTCATAGACACACATCCCCCTTGGTCAAATGGATTCTTTTCCTAGAAATAGATTATATTGTTTGGTGATGCTGACAAATCTCTCTACATGTCCTCACATTCAGGAGCAAGTGCCTGTTGACTTCCATTATGACTGTCCACTAGCTGCGCTTATTACAGTCTTATCCTGGGAAAACCACCAATGAAGGCTAGCAGAAACACATTTTGTTTTCCAGTGCATCCCTAGGATGCTCATTTCTGGTGTCTAAGCAAAGCTTCAGGAGCAAGCTGGCAAACATTTTATTTCATTCAACTAGAGGAAGCCAAGGATACAGTCTTCTCTAGAAAATGCCATAATGTGAAATTTTAAAATTAAACTGCATGACCTCTCACAGACCAAAAGTTCTTTTTTATATTCCTTTTATTTTTTGTAATGATTCCTTCTCTTATATTCCCAGAGCTTCATCAACACAGGAAGATTCAAAATCAATCTTTTCAATTACCAAAAATGAATAAGAACCTATGTCTGGATACTATGCAAGGAAAATCTCATTTAAATCAGAAGCTGCATGAGAGAGGATATACAAAACATAATGCAACATGGGCTCATTGTTCTGAGGCTATTGTTTCTGCTCCACTTTTCCCTAAGAGTTTACATTTTGGAGACTTCCAAATTCAAATTGACTTCTAACACCTTCTTTAAGAGTAACTATGCATTTAACTGCACAATTACTTCCCAATTAGAAACAATCCAATCAAGTGCTTCTTTCATTGTTTCTCTTGGTTTGTTTGGTTTCTTTAATCATACCAAACTCCAAGCCAAATTAAATCCCTCCACATTTTACATCTCTCAAGGTAAAATATAAAGGTAGTCAAATATAACTCTATTGTATTTAAGATTTTCTCTCCTAAACCCTTTAAATTTCTTAGAAATAGCACTTACCTGATCTCAATCTCTTTGACCTTTCTCCAGGCAGGAAAAAAGAGAGGGATGGTTAGAAATAAACTAGCCTTCATTAAAGTTTATCACAGTTGGACAGAGTTTTATTATTCTTCACAGAGACCTTCTGGATTTTAAAGAGAAGCATCCCTAGGATGCTCATTTCTGGTGTCTAAGCAAAGCTTCAGAGAGTGGAGGCTCAGAGAGTGAAACAACTTACACAGGTTCAGGTATAGAGGAGCATTGGAGCCAGAATTTAAGTCCTTGTTTTCTGGCTTAAAAGCACCTGTCTCCTCTATCACACTACCTTACCTCTTAAGCTCAGGTCTCTTTGTTTCTTTGAACCTCTGGATGTAAGCATTTAATAGTACCAACTCACCAAAGCAACCAAAGCAATAATATTCTCTTAGTGGTTGCAGTGACTAAGGGTCTTATATAATTCCGAATATATCTGCCCAGTGATCCTTGGAATAGCCATTCAATTAGATTAACTCCTACACATGTTTACTACACTACTTTAAATGGGGATGCACGATGTTGTTAATGAGTGAGCGTAGGGTGACTTTGTGTTGAGAGAAAGGGCTGAAGTTATTTCAGCTGTTCACATTAATTTTGAATACAGCCAATCAGTCCTGAAATCCCTGTTATCAAACGCTATGTACATAATAAATTGTTGTAATTTATTTTGGACTAATAAGACAGAGAGAGAGAGAGAGAGAGAGAGCTAGAGTTTTCCTGGCACAAGCAAAAAGGGTGAGCAAAGGCATTGCAGTTCCTATTCGTCTTCACAAATACAAAGCTGACCTCGAAGGGAAAGCTCTATCTCATAGAAACCCTCCATGTCACGAGTACTTTGGAGTGGGGCATTAAAGGGCATCTCTCAAGCTGAATCTCACGGCTTCCACCGGACTGTGGATAACTGACGAATGAACCAGCAGTTAAATGTTTAGCAGGCTGTGACGACTTCACACGGAAATAGGAAAATGTATCACCAGCCTTCCACATCGATGCCTGCCCTGCCTGCCTCCTCTCTGCTTCCCTCCTGATACTACTCCCACTCCATCTGACAGTCAACCCCTCTCTGGCTCCCCGGATTTCCCTCCCCCGCCGAAAACTGACGGTCTAAACTGTCACGGAGTCCTGGCCGTCATCTTTCAAGAGCCTGGCTACTAAAGATGATGCCGTGGGTCCACGGTTTTTATTTTTTGCAATTATTATTATTGATGGCATTTCTTTCCCCATGACCTTGCTCGGAGGAGCCGCCAAAGGGGGTCCGTTCTGCGTACTATATAGAATCTGTGCAGCCCTCAAAGTATGTACGATGGGGGGAAAAAACGAAGGAGGAGGAGGAGGCAGTGAGAAAGGCAGCGGACGGGAGAGCCAGGGAGGAGAGAAGGAGGAGAGACAGGGAGAGGAGAGGATCAGGCGGACAAGCCGTGTCAGCCAATCAGAGGCGCGTTCCGGAGCTGCCGCAGCCGGAGCCGCGGAGCCCGGGGCTCGGAGGAGCGCGGAGCCCAGTCCGGGGCTCTCCGAGGACTGGCGCTGCCGTGCTGCCGTGCCGTGAGCACTGGGCAAGTAACCTCTGCTTCTCACACATTAAGTTCTTTTCCACCAGTTAGGGCAAGTCAGCCAAGGTAAGACTTCAATAAATGACACTTTACTATGTAGTGACATTAATGTTTTTTTGTACCACGGGGCTGCTTCTCTAGTTTTGAGTAAAAAATATTTGGTGAAATCCTCTAGGATTGGTTTCATGGGATCTGGTACCAATGGGAAAGTTGTAGCTAATGCTTCGTAAGCCTTATCGCCAGCATAGATTTTTAAAACATTTATTATTATTTTTTTATCCAGGAATGTTGCCATATAGCCTATGGTATGTGAGGCTAATAATCCAGCTGGTCTCTGTTTGTTTATCTGTGGAATGTGCCCTGCCCCTGAAGTTGGAAGGATACTCCGCAAGGCACAATTGAATAGTGATGGCATCAAAATCAGCTGTCATGTCTGTCTGTAAAAGTGAGGCAAAGCATTGTCAGAATAGAAACAGAGACACTGAAATTGAAATTTTGATAGTGCTTTTTAATAATTGCCTTTCTAGTATCCTCTAAAATTACATGCTATCTGAGCACCAAAGCTGCAGCAAAGCTAGGCTAATTTTCTCTTTTCTTCTTTCATTTTTTTTTTGCATGAATCACTTCCATAAATGCCTATTAAAGCTTAAGATGAGACTTTTACTTCTTTTAAAGGGCACTATAAATGATGCATGAAAAGGAATTAGGTAGGCTCATGCGATCAGGAACATACTTTATTTAGTATATGCACTTATGTTCGTTAACTCTGATTCATTCCTATTCCTTAACTTCCTGAACCTGATTTGTTTGACTCTGGAAATTACAACTATTTTGTCTTCATCTTTATGTCTTACAAACAAGGTAAAATTATTCCTTATGCATGTTTATATGCCTCGGAGTGTGTGTGTGTGTGTGTGTGTGTGTGTGTGTGTGTTTTCTGTACAGATGTAGAACTACAAAAACCTATCATATGTAACAGGTGAAAAATATTTTATTAGCTTCTTATTAAACTATTTCCTTATATTAATGCCTGTTGTATTAATAAAAACTTTTAGATTAATCAATAGTAAATGTTTCTTGCTACTTCCTTGCTGGAAATCAAAAAAATCTAAAATTAAAATCTTAGGTAAAATTGTTATGGTCTTTCGTTTGCTCAGGTGATGGCATCACTGCTTTTTGAGCTGAGACAGATCAGAGAAAGATTTTATTATGCAGCTTAAAAAAAAAAGCCCTACAAGCTCTGACTGTGTTTTGGAACCTTTATTTTCTACTCTAGGATCACCCACAGATTTTTCAAGGCAGGGGGCTTTCCTTCTGCAGTAATTGTTCTCTGTTTTAGTGAACTTGTGTTATCAGAGAAAATATTTAATTCTATATCAATAATTTGAGGCCCAGACTAGATCTCATATGAGCTTTGTTGAATGTGAGAGGAAGGAGAAAGGATTTAATACTAATAAGAATTGGTTCTGTGGTCTTAGCACTCTGGTCCCAGCACTGACCATCATTTCTGTATTTTCAAGTCTCTTGTTATGTATGTAATTTTGGGTTTCCTGTTAATACATTAACCAAGTGTAGGTAAAGTAATTCATTACTTAAAATGGCATTCATTCAATGGGCCTTGGTAATAAGTATTTTATAAAAAATAATGCTCACGCTTTTACACAGAGTCAGCCAACTTAAAGAGAGGTGGAAACTAATTTATATTAATGATCAAGTTTGATCCTCTATCCTGACAACAGTGGTAGTTAAAAAATGAAGGTTTCTTATTGTTGATGCAACAAAAATATCCAAATAAAGATAACCCAATAGCAAAAGAGAAAATAATAATAGAATAAAGGTAAATGGCAGGAAATTCTAGTTGTAATTATCCAGTGAATGTTGATTATAATAAGTTATAGTAGTAGCAAGCATGGTCAATAGCAACAGTGCCTGAGTAAAGTAAACACGTTGAGCAAATTGGAAATTATTATTCTTACTGATGATCTTTTTCAGATAGATACAGCGGAATCATGAGAATGAATGAGTCACTTAATCCAACTTTATAAATTTTTTATATGAGGGGTGCAATATAAAGTAAACATCAAGAACCTTTTCCATTTGGTTCATATAGATATCATTCTGATGCTTTTTGCTGATTGTTGTGGTCTGTGTGGATAACAGACCACATGTTTAAAAGTCTGTGGGACAAATTTTTGGCTTATTGATAATTGTAAGAATGCAGTATACCTTATATATTTTCAACTTGATACTGTTGTCTTTTGGAATCTAAATATGCATTTGCTTTTCAACAGATCAATGATAAAATGTATTGAACATATTGATATTGACCTAGAAAAATTTATTTATGTTAAATGAATATATCAATTGCAATGAAGTTCAGTGAGAAGTAAGAGAAGGAGATTGAGAGATTAAAGCCAGCGAGGTTATAAGGTATTCTTTGTTTTTCTTAATGAGGACTTCAACATCTTTAATATGCTTAATTATATACTTCCCTTGTAATTGCATTAGACATGTCATAGAACTATATTCTAGAATAAAGCTTCTTTACTTTGGTACCATTGATATTTGGGTTGTATAACTTTCATTCTAGAGGGACTGTCCCATGCTTTATAGGATGCCTACCAGCATCTGTTTCCTACCTACTAGATGAAAGTAGAAACACCCCCAAGTTGTGACAACCAAAATATTTTACGGCATTGTTAATGTTTCCCCCTAGAGGGAGGTTAAATTGTGCCCCTCTTCTATTAAAAACTACTGCAGTATGAAAAAAAGATGTGTACAGAAAGGGGTCATGCGACACACTGAGTAAGCAACTGCCTATGTACTGTTTATAGTCCCATTTGGATGTCAATGGCAATGCCCCTTCTCTTGCTTTGAATGAATTTCAATTTGTAGGCAGTTCGTTAGGTACCTGATAAAAAACCATGAAAGAGCTTAGAGTATAATTCTTTTTGTCTATAAACCGAGAGACTTGTCTGTTTATTATCATATACTAACTTTTTGTGGGAACAACAGAAAATAAAAACTGGGAAAAGGAAAATGTAGATATTGAGTCTAAAGACAAATTTCACTTCTGTTTCTTATTTCAGATGAGGTTTTATAAATAATAAATGAAAAATACTGATTGGTTTCTATGATTGCTTTTTTCTTTTTTTGAGTTTGTATGTGTTTGGGGCCTCAGAAGAAATGTTCACTCTAGTCATCCCATATGCTTGGAGTAGTTTATGATATTCAAAAACTCCAGAAGTAAAAGTGAAACATTTTGGTCTAAAAAGCATATTCCTAAGTGGTGATGATGTAGAACATAGTGGAAAAAAATAAATATAAAATTCTATTATTTCAAAACATGGCAGAACTTATACTGCCGTGGTTATTTGTATCACATGTCACTTGTATATATAGTCCATTTTCCTCATCTGAAAAAGGAGATGAGATAAGGACCTTATAACCAAAGGTTTGGCATGAGAACCAAATAACACAAGGTGTTAAAATGGATTATAATTTATAAAGATCTACACCAATGTTGGTAAATTATCACAGATTCAGTGCCTTTGGCAATTTATTTAATGAAAATTGATTCAACATAGTAAATCTTTCAGCTATTCTAGGATGGCTAAAAAATATCTACAAGAAATGACAGTATTAACTCTTAAATATTTTTTTCATTGATGAAGTAATACATCTTAATTTTAAAATATGTGATGTTAATTATGAATAAACCTCAATTTCCTCACATATTTCTATCCTTTCCCACCATGTCTACATTTATAATTGGTTAAAAATACAGAAATATGAAACATAGAGTGTACCTTGAACTGTACTCTTCATCAGTAACCACTATTACAAATTTGGTATATATTTTAAAATAAATTTTTTAAAAATAAATAGATTTATATGGACAGCTATATATAATTATAAAATAAATCTAGATTTAAAGTAAAAGTCATTAACACTCTAATAGAATACATATACAAACATATATTTAGATAAAATAAACACAATTTGATATGATACTCAACTAATTTTATAGCATATTCACTCTTCCATGTGATTATATTGAGAATTCATGAATATTTTACAAGAATCCAGTATGCCATTATACACAGAACTGATACTTAACTCTGGTTCAGTGTTAGGGACACACATTTGTTTACTTCTTTCTCTTCTCATTGGGTAAGGGTGATTTCAGATTGCTCAATGCCCCTTCCTTGAATACGATTTTATAGCTATCCTATCATTAATTTATGTAATCCCCTATATATTTTATTAAATGAAGAGTAAGAGAAGGCCAACACAAATTAAATAATTTAGAATCTATTATTGCTGATACCGTTTTGACTTTTAAGTGTGGTATGAGTTCCAGGAAAATAAATGGAGAGTGGGGAACTGTCGGAGTAGATAAGGGGAACATTTGCTCTAGAGTACTCTGACATGTCTGAATGTTGCTTCTGTAGATACCAGAAATTCTGATATGGAAACTTCAACATTGCTGAGGTACATCAATTTAGGCAACTTTTTGGTAAACTAAGAATAAAGTGAACAAAATACAATTCCTAAAGCTATTTGAGTAAAATGTATGAGTAAAGCAAATATTTCACTTATCTGAGCTCTGAAAGTTCATGTCTTATTCAGTATTTTACTGGCACTATGTGAGATATGATAGATACATTACCAGTACAATAAATTTGGGTATTTCAGATGCCTATACTGAAAAGAGAAATTGAACTATTATTTCCATGTCATTTTGTCTTTGGTGACTCTAAATATCATAAAATAGATATTGTCATTTAGGCCTTTAGGGTCAACATATATGACTTATGTATAACTATGTACATTCCGCTGTGACTGGCAATTTAACTTAATCTCATTTTTAGTTAGTCTAGCTGAAAACAAAAGTTTTTAAAATAAAATATATCTATTTGGATTAAACTCACAGTTATTAATGGGATTTAAATAAAGATAGAATGCCATTAATCTATTCAATAGATAATCTACTGAGTAGGCATATTTCAAATAATTTTTGAACTCATATCACACTTCAAAAGTGTGATAAACTCATAGTTATCGTTATTCCAAATGGAAGTTAACATTAGTATACCAGGTTTTAAAAACAATTTTGCCATTTATTGCCAAAGACAGGAAAAGACAAATTCACTTATATAAATATTCTGGGAATAAATTACTAGGAAATAAGTACCAAAGATGAAGAAATCTCTCAAAAAGCTAATAATTAAAAATATGAATCAATATAAGTAGTGATAAATTTATGGAAATTTAGTTTTATATATTAAACTTGATACGAAATTTGTATGTACTGTGATTTCAAAAAAGATTTAAAAAATCTCATATAATTGGGTAATATATTGAGCTAAGCATGTTTATCCCCCTAATATCTCTGTAGTGCTTGTATGCATTATCTATGTTTTAAAACGTGCAATTAATACATTCTCACTGCAGTGTGTGATATAATTTAAATCAGCGATGAAAATTATTTTGGAAGTACGCAATTTTGATGCTTTTATGGAGAAACTGTTTGTTGGCTAATCGTTTCAATTTAACTTAACATTAGATGAGAAAGCCTTGTGTTATTGATTGGAAAGTAAACCAGCTCCAGAAGACTATTCAGTAAGATTTTCAATTCTTGTGATTAAAATTTTATTGTTGGGAAGGGTGAGAATGACCACCTTTTACCTTTCTTTAGTTCTTATATCTGGACCTATAAAATTGACACTAACTAGATTAATGGAGGGGAAAAATTTAATGCGTTTGCATGGTAGAAACAATATGATGCTCATTACAAAATGAGGCTCAGATAATGATCAATCTAGGCACCTTTTATACTATTTAGATAAAGAAACAATAAATTTGTAAGAAATTGACAGGACAAAAAAATCTAAACAAGGATTGGACTTGAGTAGTAAATTAGTAAAGGTATTACAAGGTTTATTTATATAGGGTTGTTTTTTTTTTGATTATGGGTTTTATAACTCTTGTGATAAAGTTGTCCCTCAGCACTTTGGGAGTTGGGAAGAAAAGATATTGACTTGTACCACAGTGAAAGCAGTAGAAATACAAGAAGAGGTTATGATATATTTAGCCTAAAATTAATGTTGATAAAACTTAATTTTGCAAAGGACATAGAGATGGTGGAGGAAAATGAGTGTGGAGAACACATTTTGTTTGCTGCAGGATGGAGTGGCTAGATCTTACAAAGGGAAAGAGTTGGGGAGAAGAAAGTTTGACTGGGGAAAAAGAGCAGGCAATATATAGGAAAAAATCAGTTTAGTGCAATTTTAGATACAGGTGTCCAAGTGGGGATGGAACAGAATCAGTTGACTGTGTAAGTGTGGAGTTCAAAGGAGACTTATTCAGAAGAAATCCAAGTCATCACACACAGGCGGCATTAAAATGAAGAGACTGAATATGAATGAAATGATGGATAACACAAGGGCCTGCAGCCACCAACACCTATCACTTGGGAGAATAAAGGAAACCTAGCACAAGCAGTTGAGACACAGTAGCTGGAGATGAAAGAGGAAATCATACAAATGAAGTGTCTTGAAAGTCAAGGGAAGATGTATTAAAAATTTTTTTTTAATTGTTGAAATGGGAACTGCCAAGTACATATAAACACCTTTTCACCATACACATTCTGGACATTCTCATTTTATGTATAAAAAATTCAGTTTTTTAATGTTTTTTAGTAAAGTTCATCTTTGAAGGATCTTATTCCTTAGAACTGCTTACTTTTTAAAGATATCTATCTGTTTATAGTAATCATTTTCAAGTCAATATGAGCCTGACATTAGAAGCAACTGGAAAGTTTCTGGCTACTGTAAAAGCAAAAATGGACACAAAATTATTGGTATAATTATCTATGGATTTTATTCATTAATATAGTTCTTGCCTTCTAATGTTTTCATCAACTTTATATAAAGTTTGATGTTACAATTATTGCTTTCACATATGAAAAGTTAGCAACATAAAATATATTTCATTTTTTCATAACTGAAAATTTTGCTTCTTCTCAACCCAAAATTATGCTACAAAAAATTATATTAAAATAAGAGTAGATATTCCAGTGAAGGGGCTGTATGTTTTTACTCCACCATTCTGCAAGTAATTTATGTCCAGCCTTTGAAGTGTGGGCAAAATACATAAAAAATTGAGATATAAATCTACAGTTTCAGCAGAAGTTATGAAGTAAATATAAAGTTGTGAAACTGATCTGTAAGCAAATATGCAAGACTGCTATACTGTAGATTATTTAAATTATTCTCCCATAATTAAAGTGTTCTTTTCATGCAACTATTCCCAGACACACACATACACAAAATCTTATGACTTGATAATTACATTCTCTTAATCTAAACACAATAATCAGCTTGATTAACTAGTGCCTTATAAATTGTGCTTTAGTTAAAAATACGCATATTCTCATAGAAATTAAGTGATATTGCTTCTGAACCTCAGTTTTATGAAAGAAGTCACAACAATACTTTGTAAAGTTTAAATAATGTGAAAGTGCTATATCTGACTGCATTAAAAGTTAATGTTGTAGCCAAAATAGTGGCTCTCAAAGATACTCAAATTCTAATTTCTAGTACCTGTGAATATATCATATTGTGTTGCAAAGGAGGATTAAGAATGAAGAAAGAATTAAGGCTAATCAACTGAGCTAACATAGATAGATGGAAGATAGAAGCAGACAAGAGGACAGTGTGATAACTTGTGATAAGGACTCCATCTGTCTTTGCTGGATTAGAATATGGATCAAGAGTGCTAAGCACCAAATGCCTTGAGCAGCATCTAGAAAACTAGAAAAGCCTGACTAGGCGGTGTCGCAGTGGATAGAGTGTCGGACTAGGACGGGGAGGACCGGGTTCGAGATCCTGAGGTCGCCAGCTTGAGCGTGGGTTCATCAGGTTTGAGCAAGGTTCACCAATTTGAGCCCAAGGTTGCTGGCTGGAGTAAGGGGTCACTCAGTCTGCTGTAGCCCCCCCCCCCTCGGTCAAGGCACATATGAGAAATCAATCAATGAATAACTAAGGAACCACAAACGAAGAATTTATGTTTCTCATCTCTCTCTCTTCCTGTCTGTCTGTCCCTCTCTCTGACTCTCTCTGTCTCTGCAACAACAACAACAAAAATAAATAAATAAAATAAAAACTAGAAAAGATATGGAAATGGATTCTCCCTTAAAGTCTCTAGAGAGAAATGCAGCCATGCTGCCAATATGATTTTAAATCCCTTGTGACTCATTTCAGACTTCTGACCTCAGGAATGGTAAGATAATAACTTTGTAATGTTGGAAGCCACTAAGTTTGAGGTATTTTGTTATAATAGCAATAGGAAACTAATATAGCTAGCATAAGGAGGTATATTAAGCTCTGCTTTTTTTAATAAACAACATATCATGTGACTGTTCTGAGAATAAAGATATAACAATTATACCAATTAAAATGAGACTTATATTATTCGTTATTAAAATGATAAAAAAGTTACTGTATCAAACCTAAAGAATGTTTTCTCAAAGAGAATGTAAGCTATTTATCTTCCTACCTTGAATGGCTTTTTTCTCTCATGTTTAAAGCATAACATTTATGAGAATGTTTACAGAAAATTGTTGAACACAATTCAGATGTATAAAAAATAAAAAAAAATGGAGTAAGGCAAATTATCTAATGATGTTAGCTAATTACAATTTTATTTCAATCTTTAAAATGCCCCATGGATATTGTTTGCTCGCATCTGGTTACAAAACCCTATTTAACATGTGCTCCTACAATTGGCAGATGACCTGCCCACCTGCACGAGAGCCTATCTATGACAGTAGGGAGAAGCCAAATGAGTAATTCAGATCATCCTTCTCTACTCAGGCAGGCTTGTGACATTAGAGGCACTGGAACAAATTCTTCATCTGAGCTTCCTATGCTTGATGACTGTCATTATCTGCTTCCAAAGACGCTTACCGGGCACCCAGAGGGAGACTGACTATGAGTAACATATCCTTCCCTGATACACAATCAAGTACTATTTTATTTTCCTTTTAAGTGTTTGGCTTTTCTGATTTATTGTATTCACTCTATTAATTTGTTAAGAGATAGATGTGCAGTTTGACAAAACAAATGATGGGAAAGATTAATGACCTCCATTTCCCTTTCTTTAATCCCTAGTCAGCTGATATCTTCAAAAATTATACTTTTTTATCTAACTATACCTTTCTCGCTACAACTCTATAAACACATACAGTGTGTCCATTAAGTCATGGTGCACTTTTGACCCGTCACAGGTCAAAAGTGCACCATGATTTTACATACACACTGTATATGTATATCTACATATATAGATAGAAATATTATATATTCGCATAGACTTTGTCAACTTTTTAAGGTAAATGTGTTATTTTATTCATAGTACTCTACAACACATTTTTAAGTTTCTTTTTATTTATTCATTTTAGAGAGGAGACACAGAGTGAGAGAGAGAGAGAGAAAGAGAGAAAGGGGGGAGGAGCTGGAAGCATCAACTCCCATATGTGCCTTGACCAGACCAGTGCAGGGTTTTGAACTGGCGACCTCAGTGTTCCCAGGTCGACGCTTTATCCACTGCGCCACCACAGGTCAGGCTACAACACATTTTTAAATATATCATAAAATCTCTACAAATGAATCTATCAAAGTGGTTCTTTCTTGTCTTTACTGTTTCTTTTCTTACCCTGTTTTCAGCCTTGTTTCTGTCTTCATGTCCTATCACACTGCATCTCTTTGTCACTCTTTAGTCTTAATTCTCCTAATTTGTATGTGTTCCTGTATTAGCTCAGGCAATCATAAAAAGTACCATTTAGTGGGTGGCTAAATCAACAGGAATTTATTTCTCACAGTTCTAGAGTTTGGGAAGTCCAAGGTTAAGATGCCAGCCAGTTTGGCTCCCTTCTTGGCTTATAGATGGCAATCTTCTTGCTGTGTTCCTCACATGGTAGAGAACAAGCTCTCTGGCATCTCTTCTTTATGGGCAACACCAATCCTATCATGAGGACCCAAACTTAGGACTTCATCTAAAGCAAATTACCTAAGGCCCATCTCCAAATACTACCACATTGTGGAGTAGAGATTCAACAAGAATTTGAGCAGAAACACAATTCAGCTCATAGCAGGGTTTATTTTTCCCTTCTATTTTCACTTATTATTATTACGACTATTTTTTATAAGTGTTCTATTTTTTTTTCTGCTGCCATTTGGTATTCCACTAAGCATTCTAATCCCTTCAGTCCCCTGTAGGCCTCATTCACTTCTTTCTCCAAAATCACCTTATGACTCCTAAAAATATGCCTGGATATTACAGCCATCTGTTCTCCATTCCCCTTCCCTGTAATGGTTCAGGTAACAATCATCAACTAACTAGGTCATTATTTAACATAGTTCAAAGGTCATGAAAATTGCTTGACTCCTGTGCTCAATCTATACTGTAAAGTGCTGGATATTCAACTCTTTTTCCTGCAATGATATAGATTGACAAAATCTGTGATATTTTGTGTTGTCTGTGATATCTAGTCCTTTTTTTATTTTCTGGGTTTATCAGATGTATTATGTAAAGTAAAATTTAAAGTCATTGTTTCAGATTTTTTAAACAGAATGTCTGGAAATTTCAGTAAGAGAATTTTACTTAGAATCACTTAGCACTCACTTGAGTAACAAAAGGAAAAACATGAAATGACTAGGATCAGTAGTATATGAATATCATTGGTTTGAAATTGCCAAGGTATGAATCATCCTTTCAGATGATATGCTCACACTAACTTCAAAGGCAGCTCTTGTGTGACTCAGGAAATATGTAACAGTTAGGAAGAGCTTGTTTCTCTGATAAAGCATCCCACTCCATTCCAGTCTGGTCCTAAGGAAGATTTCATGTGTATGCAAAAAGGTATTTTTAACACAAATTTAGTATTAGCATGCTGGAAGTGCTGACTCTTCCAAGTGTAAAATTGTGGCTTTCAGAAAGAAGTAAACTAGGACACTCTGTCAGCATCCTGGAAATGATACTTATTCTTTTACTAAAGGAAATGCCAAACAATTTTAAATGAAAAAACAACACATTAACTCAATAGAAAGGCTAGAGTGTTCTAATCGATAAACTCTATAAAAATAGTTATTCTTAGCTAATACAAGTTTATGTCTCCAATTTATTAACAACAAAAATAACCATTATTTGTAAAATCTGATTTTCTAAGAGACATAAAATATTTAAAATAACAATTGCTTCTAATCAGAGTGTGTTAAATTGTTATTGATCTTTCTGCTGTATCTAAATGTTCAACTCAAAGTCTGCCCTTCAGATCTTTATCAAAGTATACATATCTCTAAGGAACTCCACAATTTACTTTTGTGTGTATTAACTTTCATGTAATAACAGTACATTTTATCCAATTCATTTCATTTCATTAAATATGCTACATAAAAACATCATATTAATGAAATATAAAAATAGAAGATTTTGTAAAAAAACATGTCAATGGACATAAAAGATGAATTAAAGTATTTTTTATAGAGTGTAGAAACTTGATATTCTGAAGAATTTTAGGCAAATTATCTAATGTGTACTTTGAACTCAGATTTTAATTAACTTAATGATTTATTTAAATTATAGAGGATAATTTGTGTCTTAATTGTATATACATAGTTATCCTTGTTAACTGGAAGTCCTTTCTGGAACCTCAGGAGGTTCAGAGGTATTACTAATTTCGTTTTGTATAAGAGTAAACTGAGCCATGGAAGTTCGTAGACTTGCTCAGAGGAGCACACTTCCTAGTAGCTGAATCAAAATGGAGCTTGCCCTGCCTCTTCACTGTGTGTCATGACTCTCAAACCCTGCATCCAGACACCCTTGACACCTTGTTCTGATTTGATAGCCTGCTTCATGTTACAGTTATAAAAAATATATTTTTAATTAATTCATTTTTATTTAATGAGAGGAGGGGAAGAAGAGACAGACTCCCACATGCACCCCGACTGAGATCTACTTGGCAAACCCTCTAGGGGGTGATGCTCTGCCCATCTGGTGCATTGCTGCAAGGCAACCAGAGACATTTTAGCGCCTTAGGTGGAAGCCATGGAGCCATCCTCAGCGCCCAGGACCTACTCGCTCCAATGGAGCCATGGCTTCAGGAGGGGAGGAGGAGGAGAAGGAGGAGGAGGAGGAGGAGGAGAGAGAGAGACAGGTAGAGAGAGAGAGAGTGAGAGAAACCAGAGGGGAAGGGGTGGAGAAGCAGATGGGCACTTCTGTGTGCCTTGACTGGGAATGAACTCAAGACATCCACACGCAGGGCTGACACTCTACTGCTTAACCAACCAGCCAAGGCCATAAAATTTCTAAAATCAATAGGACAGTGACTGTCTCCTGTCACCTCAACCAAATCTGTGCGGGCAATGCTACCTCTACTTCCATCCTTTGTCTCTGTTTAAATTATGTTTAAAAAGGATCTCTGGCATTATCCACACCCTGTTCTCAGGGTGTCCTCTCCAGACCCTCCCCAAACCCTCCTATTAATTGGCTGCATCATCAAGTTTCAAGTTATCTTTCACTACTGGGTTATTCCTTAAGTGTGCTTGGATGGCTCCCATTTAAAAAAAAAATCTGAAGACACCAATAACACATTCACTCTGCTCATATTTATCATATTTCAGTCATCTCAGCAAGTGATAACCCCATTTGCACAAATCAGAAAAGTAGAGATATCCTTTATGTCTTCCTCATTTTATTTCTTCATGAAACTATAAAGTCCTAAATATCCTACCTCCAAAATATATTTAAGGCCCTGGCTGGTTGTTCAGTGGTTAGAGCATTGCCTGGAGTATGGACATTCTGGGTTTGATCCCTAGTCAGGGTACACAGGAGAAATGATCATCTAGTTCTCTCCTCTCCTATTCCCCTTCTCTCCCTCTTTCTCTCTCGCAGCCAGTGGCTTGATTGGTTCAAGCATTGGCCTGGGTGCTGAGGATAACTTGGATGGTCCAAGCATGTCAGCCTCAGGTGCTAAAAATAGCTCTGCTGATTCAAGCATCACCTCAAATAGGGTACCCTTGGGGATCTATCTGGTCAGGTGAATGCAGGAGTCTGCCTCACTATCTTCCTTCCTCTCGCTTAAAAATATAATAATAATAAGGCCCTGGCCAGTTGGCTCAGTGGTAGAGTGTTGGCCTGGTGTGTAGATATCTCAGTTTTGATTCCCAGTTAGGGCACACAGGACAAGCCATCATCTGCTTTTCCACCCCTCCCCCTCTCCCTTCTCTCTGTCTCTCTTCCCTTCCTGCAGCCATGACTCGTTGGAGCAAGTTGGCTTTAGGCACTAAAAATGTTTCCATGGTCTTGCCTGAGGCACTAATATAGTTTGGTGGCCAAGCAACAGAGCAATGGACAGAGCATTTCACCATAGGGGACTTGTGGGTGGATCTGCTCAGGCCACATGTGAGAGTCTGTCTCTGCCTCCCCACTTGTCACTTAAGAAATGTTTTTTTTTTTTTTTAAATGTGTATGTGTGTGTGTGTGTGTGTGTGTGTGTGTGTGTGTATGTATATATATATATATATATATATATATATATATATATATATATATATATATATATATATTACCTCTTCTACAGAGATTTCATTTTATCTGTTTATACAAACAAATACCCTCCTCAAACTGTTTACCGTGTACCAGCTAGTAGAAACTTCTTAAGAATACGAATCATTTTATGTCATTCTTCTCTTTCAAAGCCTTTCAGTGGATCCGAAATTTACATATAATAAAATGTCCTGCAAAATCCTATATGACCTCACCCAACTTTCCTCTCCAACTTGACCCTCAATTATACTCACTAAGCTATATTCTCATGCTTTCTCCTCCTCAAATATGGCATGCCTTCCTTGGGGCATTTGAACTAACTTGTTTTTTCTTGGTCTGAACTCTCCTTCCCTCATATTTTCCTAAGCCTTCCTTTTGGCCTTCATGCTTAATTTCATCCTATTCAATAATGGTCTCTTTTCTAAGAGAGCTCTGTCATTCTCATGCTCTTCAATGATACTTTTTAATTATTATTATTTTTTTATTTCTGTATGTCTCACCCCCAAGGAGAATGTCAACCCTACTTGAGCCCGGTTCTTTGTGTCCATTTGCCTTTGGATCCTCAGTGTTACTACCTGGCGCATAGCCCAGAAAACTTGCCAAAAATTTTAAGACAAATACATCCATAGACTAAAATGGAAACATCAGGATTTTTAAAAAGAAATTTGGAAAAAATTAATTAAAGAATATAATTCATAGATATAGTACCCAAATAATTAGTTTGAAGATAAATAACTACCAGAACCTAAATATACCCAGGTCACTACCACTTATAAAAAATAAAATGTTACCTTCATCATAACAGCCTTCTGCATGCACCTTCACCATCCCTTCCCCTTTCTTAGATACTGTGATATTCCTGACTTCTTACAGTATAGATTAATTTTGTATGCTATATTTTATATAAATAGAATTATACAGTATTATTTCATTGCATTTGTCCTCTTAATATTGCTTTTATAAAATTTATCCATTTTGTTGAGTGAATCAATAGTTTATTAGTTTATTCATTTTCTCGCTCTTTATTATACTATTATATGAATATATTACAAGTTACTCATTCTACTATTGAAGGACATCTGGGCTGTCTAAGTTATTCTCTATTCTAAATAATAGAACTATGAACACTCTTGTGCTTGAATTCTGGAGAACATATGTGTACCTTTATATTGGGTGTACACTGGCATGCAAACCTGTGTTATAGAGTATGCATATGTTCAGCATTAAGAAGGATATCCAAACACTTTTCCAAAATGATTGTACTAATTTACATTTTTACATCATTATAGGAGAGTTGCTGTTGTTATTTTCAGTCTTGTTTTTTAGTCATCCTGGCAGGATATGAATACAATACCTTATTGTGTTCCTCCCCACACTGTAATTTTAATATTCAAAGTGACAGTAAAATTAAAGGAATAATGCATTAACATTTGTGGCCTACACAAACTGGATTTACTGGGGTTTATTTTATAACTTTTTACCTTATTGATAAGTAGCTATCTTTATTATTTTTGAAAATTGTAAATGATTTTTAGATATTAGATGCAGTCTTTTAATGACTGGAAACTGAAAGTCTTTCTGAATTTATATATTGGACAATTTTGACATTTACTGAACATTTTCTTGATTTACTTTGACAGCATTTCACGTAGAATGGTAACAAGCAATATAATCGCACTGCATTAAGTATATTTATTTCAGATGCTAAAGAAACAAATTATGTTTTGCAACTTGTGAGGCTAATATATAAATGAGAAAAAACAAAGGCAATGCTAAAAAGAAACAAGTTTATTTATTTTGTTGATTATATTTAAAACATGAAGCAGGCTTGAAATACCATTTGGAAAGTATGCCACCATAGGGAGAAACAGAGAATATCACCCTTTCTCTGTATAATCCCTTAGTATTAATATAAAGATAGTTATTAGCCACGAAAAAAATTTAGTTTAGATTTCAGGAAGCAAATATTTGCATTTTTAAAAGCTTACATGCTTTATTAATTTTTTTTGTAACTTCTTATGGCATAATGGGGACAACCAAATAGTTGTACCATGCTTTTCTATGAAGACAGCTTTAATAATACAAGGTGAAGCAAAAGTAAGTTTACAGTTATTTGAATGGAAAATACTATCCTAATTAATAAATACTATATAAATATAGTAATTAATAGCAAGAATAAACTGTGTTTTGTGTACTCACAACTGTAAATCTATTGTTGATCTTCCCTTTGTATTTAACTCTGCTTTCAATGACACCTTTGCTAGGGGAATTAGCTTTTTAATTTTTTTTTTCAGTTTCTGATTAGGTTTGTTGGTAACTTATATAACTCATCCTTATTCACCAGCTGTAGAATGAATGAAAAACTACAAATCATTTTAGCGAAACACTGATTTAATGGTTATGTTATATTATGAAAATATCATTTTAAGGTATTTACTTGTGAACAAGCATTTTGTATATTGTATTATATTCATTCTGAGTATCAGAAAATTTATTTTTTTCTGGTAGACTTGCATTTAATCAATAAAAAAAGCTTTAATTTGATGTGTTATCTTAAGTTAGAATATATTTCTTTAAGAATGAAACCTTTAAAAACTAAGAAATGTAAACAGTTGGAGATAAAATGTGACCACTGCACAAACTTTCATATACTATTTCATTTTCCTAATAAAATAGAATCACCTCATTTTTGATATCCTTGGTTTTTTCTTATAAAAATTATCTTCTTTGCCTGTATTTATCAACAATCTATCTTCACTAAATGTTCTACTTGGACTATTTTTGCTATTATTTAAAATACCCAAATTGGTTTTATATGATAGAGTCAATAATCTTTGCAGTGTGCTCATATGCATCTAAAACATAAACATGATTTTTAAAGAAGTATATAATTTATTGGGGTAACATTGGTTAATAGAAGCATTTAGGTTTTAAGTGTACATTTCTATGATACATGATCCATATGTTACATTGTGTGCCCACCACTCAAAGTGAAACCATCTTTTGTCACCACATATTTGGCCCCCATTATGCTCCACCATCCTTCTACCTTCTTCCCTCTGGTAACTACCGTAATGTTATCTATGTCTATGAATTCTCATTTTACATCACATACGAGGAAAATCACATAGTTTTTAGTAGTTTATTACTGACTTATTGTGCTTAGCAATATTTTCTCAAGGTCCATCCATGTTGTTGCACATGGCAGAATTCCATTTTATCTTATGGCTAAGTAGTATTCCATAGTGTGTGTGTGTGTGTGTGTGTGTGTGTGTGTGTGTGTATCATCTTCTTTATCCAGTCACCTATCTAAAAACACTTTGGTTGTCTCCTTTTATTTGGCCACAATGAATAATGCTGTAGTGAACATAGAAGAGAGTATATCTTTGCAAATAAATGTTTTTGACTTTTTTTTCTGAGTAGATTCACAGTACAGTGATTGCTAGGTCACATGTAACTCTATTCTGAATTTTTTGAGGAACCACTATACTGTTTTCCATAGTGGCTGTACCAGTTTACATTCCCACCAGCAGTGAGTGAGGACTCCTTTTTTTTCCCACAACCTTTCCAATACTTGTTACTTCTTGTCTTGTTGGTAAAAATCATTCTCACTGACATGAGGTGGTATTTAATTGTAGTTTTGATTAGTATTTCTCTAATAGCTAGAGAAGTTGAACTTATTTTTGTATAAATAAGTGTATTAAAAATTACTTGACATGCCAAGAATTTTTAATAAATATACTTATGAATGATAACCCATGAATTTAGTAATCTTAGAATTTAAAGTTTTATTCAGTTAACATCTTTTACGGTGGGCATCCTTTTATTCACAAAACTGCATAGCCTTTTGAAGAGCAAGTATGATATTACTTTTAAGTGCTTGAGATGGTAAGTTTGAGGGTGATATGCAGTATGATGCTCTGATGATGCGGGACAGGGGCAGCATGCTCTGCTCTGTCAGACATGTGATCATTAGGGTAAACAACCGATGTTCTACTGTATTTCTGTTTCTTAGATGGTTGTGTCCAACTGTAAGTTGATGTAAGTGTTCTGAACACATTTAAGGTAGGCTCAGCTAAGCCATGTTGTTTGGTAATTTAGTTGCATTAAATGCATTTTGGACTTCTGATGTTTTTAATTTCCAATAGATTTACAGGAATGTTACCTATTGTAAATAAAGAAGTAAAATGTGCTCTACCTTCATTTTTGTGGTACCAACAGGAATTAGTGTCTAAAGAATATAAGCTTTAGAATCAGTCAAGAAAAGTTTTTCAGAACTTGATTACAATACTATGTGTATCACTACAGGCACATAGTTTAATTTTCTATTTCTAAAATATAAACGACTCTAACTGAAAGTATTAAGATGTTATATTGATAGCACAGAGCACAGTGCCAAGCCATGTGAAGGCACTCAGGGTAACATAGGTCTTTATTTCTATTCTAGCAATTATATTAATCTTCTGGGTTTTTTATTTTTTAACATTGGCAGCACCATGATTCTATTAAAGTCAGAAGCGTAAAATGGAAGTTGAATATTTCTTTTCTAATCTGTTTCCAATTCTGCTTTTGTCATTAATGTACTTTGTTGATTACCAGATTATCTTCATTTCATTGACTATCACTGGTCATTATCCTTAATCTCTACTTTTTGGTTTACTATAGCTCTTATTGCATTTGTTCTAATTTTTTCTTTAATATTTTTCTTTCTCTTACTTCTTCTTCTTCTTCTTCTTCTTCTTCTTCTTCTTCTTCTTCTTCTTCTTTTCTTTTTAGTGAGGGAAACAGGGACAGAGAGAGGGACAGTTAGAGACAGACAGGCAGAAAGGGAGAGAGATGAGAAGTATCAATTCTTTGTTGTGGCATTGTAGTTGTTCATTGATTTCTTTCTCATATGTGTCTTGACCTGGGGGGCTCCAGCAGAGTGAGTGACCCATTTCTCAAGCCAGTGATGTTGGGTTCAAGCCAGTGACCTTTGGGTTCAAGCCATTGACCATGGGGTTATGTCTATGATTCCACACTCAAACTGGATACGGATAAGCCCACACACAAGTTGGTGACCATGGGTATTCAAACCTGGGTCTTCTTTGTCCCAGTCCAACACTCTATTCATTGCATCACTGGCTGGTCAGGCACCTAATTATTCTTTTACAATCTAAGTGTACTGCAAATTTTATGACCATATTAATTTCTCAGGTATGTCATATGCAACTGGTAGTGTCTATATTATATTTATGATATACATTTTAATTGGTGGTTTGGGATTAGCACATCTCATTCCATTTTTACATTTAGGTCTGATGGACACTGACTATAATTCTCCTTTGTTATCTAAGTATCTTATAATTTTTTATCTTAAAATTAATCCTCTCAAAGTTTGAGAATATTCTTAAATGACTTTAAAATTTATTATCAGAATGATGGATTAAGAATTACCTTTATTTATTATTTTCTTATATATTACATGTATAAGTATATTTAATACTCTTGAGAATAACTTTGTGTTGCTAATGGAAAATGAAGTTTATCCAAAAAATCCCAGTCATTGTTGGATTTTATTTAATGAGTAAAATATTCAACAACTAGAATATTTTTATTCAAAAAAGAAAAGAAAAAAGAAAGGAGCCCTAGTCAAGTGTCTAAGTTAATTAGAGCTTCATTCTGATATGTCAAGGCTATATAGTTCAATTTCTTGTTAGGGTACATATGGGAAGCAAACAATGAATACACAAGTAAGTAGAACAAGTGAATGCTTCTCTTTTTCTCTCTTCCTCTTCCTGTCTCTTAAAATCAATCAATCAATCAATCAATCAAAAAACAACAACAATGAATGCATAAATAAGTAGAACAATTCAATGTTTTCATCTCTCTCTCTCCTTTTCTCTCTAAAATCAATGAATTAAAAAGAACAATCTTTTATAAAAAGGGGAAGGTTTCTATTTAATGATGTAGCATTTTGCTACTTTTTAAAAACCGTTTTTTAATATGGATTTGCTAAGTATATCAATTTCTACTCTTCATGTATAATACAGAGACAAATAAGAAATCTATAGTATCTGGTTGGAATAAAGATAGTTATGTGTATAACTAATATATTTAAACTTGATAAACTATTCCCTATTTTTATCAAAATTTTTGAACTGTTAAATCTTTTCTCAGGCTTCCATATTTTTAGTTATTAAAGACTAGAAATCCAATTAATATCCATAAACTAATGACATACTTTTCTTTCTGAGCAGTGGCATTATTGAATATATTATTTATTTGTCATCATAATTGAATTAAATAATCTGAATAGAACAGCTGCTCAGACGTAAGCACATAATACGTTTTAATGACCAGTAACTTCAACTGATGTACCAAATTTCAAATATTTCTGTTGTTTTTCTTTTTATATATAAATCAAATTAAAATGTGCAGCAGTCAGTTCACACTGACAATATAAAATTATAATTTTTTCTTCCTGAAAACATTGCTTTTTATTTTATGATAGACACATACAATCTGTTCAGGTTTACAATACATTGTTGTCATCATAGAAAAGGAAAACAGAATTATGTGTTTCATTGTGCTGCATGAATGCCTTTTTCATTGTGTAAGTGTAGCTGTGAGGCATTTAGCTGTTTATTGACATGGTGGGTCAATACATTAGAGAATTTTGGTCTCTGTGTGGTAAAACTCTCTTCACAATAATGTAGCAACCCTTTCTCTTTCTAGTCTTCTTCTCATCCTCTCTCTCCGCTCTCCTTAAATCTAACCACATAAGGAAATATAGTCTATAAGACAGTGAAACTGATATCTTGTGTAGTTTTTATACTGCCCATTACTAATCAGTAGAGTAATAAAAATATGAAAAGTAATCCCATAATTATAACTCATTGATTCAAATTTAACACTTTGCCAATAAATATATAATGCTATTTATTTAATCTACTCAGTAAAATTTTTATTGTTTTCCTCCTTATCAGGACTGTGCTTCAAAATTTAAAAATTATACTAAAATCACACAGTACTGATACATCAAGCCAACAAAACAAATATTGTTTATACATGATTCTTTCATAATTTTTCAAAGTTTGGTAGACTTCACCAGTGAAGCAAATTGGTCCTGGGGTATTCTGATAGGAGGGTTTTGATTACTGTTTCAATCTTTTACCCATTAATGGTCAGTTCACATAGTCTATTTTCTCCTTATTCAGTCGTGGGAGATTATGTGTCTGGAAATGTATCCATTTTTTCTAGTGTGTTCAATTTGTTGGCATGCAATTGTTTAATTGCTTTCTACAATACTGTTATTGGTGAAATGACAAGACCTCACTTTTTGTCTTCTTGATAGAAAGAATTCAATCAAGGGACAGAGTTCAGCAAACAAAGGAAGAATACATTGGCAATGCAGGAGGAAAGACAGAGAAAGGAAGGTCTTGGAGAAAGATTCAGAGGGTTAGCCTCAGATGAGCTGCTCAATACTCCTCTGGTTACAAGTCTCATGGGGTTCCCTCAGAGCTTAGAAGAAACAGAGGGACAAGCAAACTGCACCTAGAGGAAGGGGGAAAGGGAAAGGCAGAGGAGTGCTCTCAAGACAGGGAACCCACTGGGTTCTCCCTCCTACAGTCTTTTAGGGTGGAGATCTTAGAAGAGGTCCCAGGGAAGGATCTCAATAGAATATCTATCATCTTTTTAGGTGTGTCCTTTTAGGGGCATGATTTCACTGACTGGTCAGTGCCATGGCAGGTGATCATTAGTCAGGGCAGGTGATCATTAGTCAGGGCAGCTGGTCCTGAGGTCAGCTGTGGCTTCTCTTCATCTTCTTCTACTGTTTTTCGGAGTCTAGAACTGAAACACAATTGAGGCCTAGATGTATTTGATGTAGGCCAAAACCTCATTGTCCTGGGTGCTTTAATGCTTAAGAGCTATTCTCTGGTCCCATTGTTCACTCCCCTAATAAGCGAGTCTAAAACCACATGATTAGTGACAGGCTAGAAGAGGAAAGATCAGGGGAAGGCGGGAACCACACACTCAGTGATACAAAAGGTCAGGGGATTTAAATTGCGTGACCTGATAAGAGAGAAAAGGTCACCCTGGAGCAAGGTTCTTGTTTTCCCAGTTTTGCCCATTTCTGGGCAATGGCCTCCATTGCCTGGCCAATAGTCCTTGCTCTGCTCATGGCTGTCTAACTGCCTACTACAATTTCTTGAATTTTCTGTGGAATCAGCTGTAATGACATCTCCTCTTCCATTTCTAATTTATTTGAGACTTCTCTCTTTATTTCTTAAATAGTCTAGCTAAAGATTTGTCAATATTATTATTTTTTAAAAAAAACAGTTTAGATTTGTTGATCCTTTCTACTATTTTTCTGATCCCTATTTAATTTATTTCTTTTCTTCTCTTTATTTTTTTCTTATTTTGGCTAATGCTTTGCTTAATTTGATCTTTTTCTAGTTCCTTGAGTCGTAAAGTTAGGTTATTTAAAATCTTTCTACCTTTTAAATAGTTTATCTTGCTTTTCTGAATGTTGGAGAAAATCTATTGTGTTTACCCCTTCTCTTATATTTCCCCATAAATAACTATTGTTATACTTATTCACTTATATTTAAATAGGACTTAATGTGTATTGTAAATTTCTAGAAGATTGAAGTTTTTTATTTTTATATAATAGCTAAATACAGTGCATTGTTTGATTTTATTTAACTCTACATAAAATCATACCGATTTATTTTTTATAAAGTACAAATGAAGACCCCCTTCCATCTTGCCTCTCAAAGATAATCTCTGAAACACTGAATATTCTTTAATGAACATATAAGTATAATCACTTTATTGTATACAATCACTTTTATATATTGCACGTATATAAAAGATTTAAATGCTTTTGTACCAAATACTATGCAATTGAATGCTCCAACAGCTCTAAATATTTTATTATAATTTAATTTAGTGGCTTTATATATTAAATGAATATATCAAAATGCAATTATCCAAACCATATGTTTGTCTCTTTATTTAGTTTATTTCTGTTGCTACTAAAAACATTCTACAGTTATTTTTTGTTCATTCCTTTTTGCATTTCTAGTTACTTTTATTAGTTTCCCATAATGGAATTACCCAGAAACATGAGTAATTTTTCAGGTTATAAATATATAATTCCATGTAATCCTTCAAAACATTTGAAAATCCAGGACATTCCTTATTATTTATTACTTTACAACAGCTTCTTAGTGTGATACCTTCAAGTGAAAAGTTTGAAAAGAAAGCCATTTAATAATTTTTATTCTTTAAAAGGTTTTAAAAATACATAAAATAATGTATGCGAATATATGTAGAAACTCAAAAAAAAATACAGGTAGTTTGTAAAGACTTCATGAATAGGAATAGTGTAAATTCATAATTTTATAAGAACTGAGTCATATCAGTTAATGAACAGGAATCTAGACGGTCTGTATGAAGTATGCTCATTAAGTTTTGTTATTGAGGTTTTTCTTGTTTTTCTTTCAGATCTCTTAAAAGCAATAAACTGGGTCAATTTTACACTTGATATCAAAAAATAAATTTAAAAAATTTAATATCCAAGTAAATATAATGTCTTCCTTTGCCATTAGAGTGTTAGTGAGTCATAAAAGAAAGATAATATTAAGCTCAATAATATCTTTCCTGACTTGGTGAATTAGATAAAAAGTCATATATTTTAAATGGATTATATATAATGAATACTTTAAATAATATTATCTGAGACTTAAGCATTAGACAAAATTTCTTTAATTTATTTTGGAAAATATAGGACAATACCATCTGACATGGAATTTGATAGGAGACCCAAATACTTCAAGTGATATGAAATGGAAATGGCTTTGTTGAATTTTTTAACTTATGGATTTATCACTTTGTAAATTATTTATTTATTAATTATAAATAATTCATTCAATATGTATTTATTATTGGATCCATACTATTTATCTTTGGTAAATGTTTTTTAAATAATAAATATGACTTGCAAATATATATTTTTAATCATTTAAAGCTAGTTTCTGACACTAATTTAAGTAGGAGAAAAGAGACAAATCAAGGTAAGAAAATTTCCATAAATAAATAATTTGACATGTAAGCATTTATCGTGCAATATAGAGTTGTCACATTCAAAGTTAAAAAAGAAATTCTACAATAAGTTATGGCAATATTGGAGAAATCTATTAAAATCTTACCTCTTCAAATGAAGAACTAGTGTACTAGAAATCAATTCTAAAAAATAAGATCATAGAAACCAGAAATAATTATGATGAAATATTTATAATATCTGTGGGAGGGAAGGTTAATATACACTTGAGACTTTAGAAAAAAAATATTGCAGAGGAAAAATGGTTATGTTTAAATATATATAACTAAAGCTCTAAAGAATAAAACAAAACTAAATAAAGCTAATAATATATTTATTGCATCTTGATAAAGAAACAATAATTCAATTATGTTGCCATAATAAAAGTTTGAAACAATTTATGATCTGTAATCATAATTATAAAGTAGCATTTTTATATAAGTAATATACATAGAAACATAATCACAAAAGAAAATAGGCAACAGACAAAACTAAATAATATAAACACAAAGAATGTAATCACTGTGAACTCCAGTCTTACATGTAGTTAATAACATTAAAAATATTTCAAGATACAATTTTTCTAAGTTTAAGTTTGAAACAAATAGGAAGTACAGTGCTAGCGACATTGGATTGAAGTGGCCACTGTCCTCCATTGCCAAGACCAAGTTTGCTTTAATTATTTGGAATGCAATGTAACAACTAATATTGAAAGCAATATAAAGCCTAAATACTTTTTCTCACCATTTCTATTTTTAGATATTCATCTATCTCTAAGAAAAAGCCTTAAATATGACTAATATATGTTGAAGAAACCCATATTTATAATAATAAAATGATGGCAATAATATATGTTTAGCAAAAGTTAAGATTATTTAAATAAATATTAGATAAAATTGTAATTGCAATTCAGAAGTAGTTTTGCTTAGATTAACTTATGAAAATGGCTGACCAAGTAAGAAATAATTGAATACAAATTTTCAATACAGTCTAATTATAACTATATTTATAAAATGCATATAAGGAAAAAAAACCTTGTTTCACATCAGTATCCCATTTTATTTGCATTTTTAAATTTTCCCATTACTAAATAAGCATTAATATAACATGTAAGAATCCATTCAATAAAATGTTACAAAAACTCTTAAGTAGGAAAAATATTTTTTAATTACATTCATTATATACACCACCATACATTTGTACCCATACACTCTCACACACACACTATAGAAAGGATGTGTGAATATCAATCCAAACAGATTAATTTTTGTTTACTTCCTGACCTCTCTTTTGTTCCATCTTGAATCCATTTAAAAATTATTTTCTTTCCTCCTTCAATCACTCTTTTCTTTCTTCTTCCTGTGTTGCCTTATCTTTTAACTCCATTATACCATAGCATTCTATTTTTCTTCTTCATAGCCACTCTATAAACAAACATCAATAGTAGCTTCAGAACAACAAAAAAGCAGATGTTGTTGAGTTAATCAGAGGTAAACTATTTCATTGGAAGGAAGAGGTCATGACAGTCAGGACACACAGAATAGTCAGCAGCAGTCTTCAAGGGCTCTTTTGCAAATAACACAACAAAGTGATGCCACATCACACTGCTTTTGAATTTTTAACATTCTCCATAAACTATAACACCATAATAAGGTTTGATATAGAGAATCATACATAAGTCAAGTCCCATTTGTTATGCTCAGCCATCTGAAATTTACACAAAATGGATCAAGTAAATTCCATCTAGAGTTGAAAGGATGAGTGTTTTTTACCTGGGGATCCCTAGGGTCATCCTACTAGGCTCCTATGATAGGAGGTATTTTAAATGCCCATTTGCTTTTTTACATTTTTGTCTTTATATGTATTCATTCAGCCAGTGAAACTTGGTACCTACCTGGTTTATGTCGTGTGCTAGGAGTAAAGTGCTTATGGGTAAGATTTAAGAGCAAACCCCAAACTCTTGTAGCTTACAATTTAGCTCTGAAGCCTACCAATGGCTGGTTATAAGTCTTAGGTGTAATTACCTATGGTCTTTATTGAGCAACCCAAAACATGATTCCAGGTCACTGGGTATTAGTTTGGTCGTCATGTAGGGAATTAAGGTACCAGAAACTCTTCTACACACAATGGCTTTATTTGGTCATTTATTTGGATAGTCAAGGAATATCCAGTCAGCTGATGGAAAAATAGGGTTTAAGATCCTATTCCTAAATGCAGAGAAATATGCTAGATGTAAACCCAGAAGAAAGAGAAAAAATTTATTTCAAAAATTTATTTTCATAAAGAATCATTAATATGTTTAAGCAACATAATTATTTATTTATTTATTTATTTATTTATTTATTTATTTATTTATTTTTGTATTTTTCTGAAGTGAGAAATGAGGAGGCAGAGAGACAGAATTCTGCATGTGCTGGACTGGGATCCACCTGGCATGCCCACCAGGGGGCGATGCTCTGCCCAAATGGGGCATTGCTCAGTTGCAGCCTGAGCCATTCTGGCACCTGAGGCAGAGGCCATGGAGGCATCCTCAGCACTTGGGCCAACTTTGCTCCAATGGAGCCTTGGCTGCAGGAGGGGAAGAGAGGGACAGAGAGAAAGGAAAGGGGGATAGGTGGAAAAGCAAATGGGTGCTTCTCCTGTGTGCCCTTGTCAGGAATTGGACTGGGGGCTTCCACATGCCAGGCAAACACTCTACCGCTGACATAACTGGTCAGGGCTAAACAACGTAATTATTGATATAGTGATTTGCCCACTTTCAGTTATCCACAGATCACATTTTAATACAAAACCTCCTTAACAAAAATATTTTATCAGACAGGTCCTTTGACTCTGAAAACAAATAGTTCTCTATTTATATCAGCTCACAATTATAACCATGATAGAAGAAAAGCAGAAAAATAAAAAAAATTCATGCAGTAATTCTCAAATATACAAAGAATGATGCCTGTCACTTCCTAAATAACTTGCTGATGTGTGTTTACATAAAAATCAAATACTCTATTGGAGTTTTGTTGACAGTTGCACTCTGTATATAGCTTTTCTAGCCAAGAAATAAATGATAATTCAAACAAGTCCATATCTAAAAAGAAATACTTAAGCCATAGCTGGTTACAATGCACATCTTAATTTAATACTGATAAAGGGTATGCAAAGCATATGTAGATATCTTTAAATAAACTTTATATATAGATAACATATATATACGTAGCTAATATATAAAATATTTTCTGATTATTAATATATTTTCACCTGTATTTTATATATGCTTCTTTTTTCATTTTTATTAAATTTATTGGGATGACACTAGTTACAATTTATACCAGGTTCAGGTGCACAATTCTATATCACATCATCTGTACACTGTATTGTATATGTTTCCAATATACATACAGATTTCCAGAGGTCTGAAGTCACCATGAATGTACAAAATGCTTCTCATGGTTCTCTTGCCCATACTTCATCAAGTTAAATACAGATTCCCCAGGTTAATATCTCCTTGAATTGATCAATGAAAGGGTTGGAGATCATATCCATAGCATAAAACTAATCAAAAGAAACATGTCAACACCTAACTAAACTGAGGAATAGATTTTATTTTTCTCCATAATTTTCCAGACCCTTATCAAGACAGAAATAGTTGGAACCTAATTAAAAGGTGTAATCTATCTATCAATCTATTAATATTTTTTTACATATCATTTTTTTATAAATAAGTCAGATTTGTATTTACCTTTACTACTTGAAATTTTTCTAGAGTATTCTTAGCTCACAATCTTGTGCTCTTGAAATTTCTCTGTGAACTATGTATGACAACTGAATAAAAAGAAGAGGTGAAAATCTCTGAGATGGATTAACACCCATGAATAGTCTAAGGCAAAAGCTGCATATGATTCTCTATCTCTGTATTTGTCATATTTGTTTAGGTTATGAGACTTTGATATTAATGATAAATATGCTTCATTTCAAAATATAGTACGTGGATGGAAAAATGTCCTGTTATCTTGTCAGTGATGGTCTCTATTGCATTGGAAATGAAATAAAAGTGACCTACAAACTGCCATCAGGAACTTTTAAAGGAAGACTGTAACCTACCTGTGCCCATGGATTAGGTCTTAAATTTGACTCTTGTGCCCTTAATGTTTGGCACATGTCAGAAACTTGATAGGCACCAAGCCATATTAGCTGAACAGTTACATAAAAGAAAAAATATAAAAAAGGAAAAGGACACATAATCTCTTTTTAGGTTCAAATGAGCCTAAAAACCATAGACAAAAGACACTCATCCTTTCAATTCTAAAATGAGTTTTCTTGAGACAGTTTGTGTGGTTTTGGGAAGACTGGGGATAACAAATAAGGCATAAAGTCATGTATGATGCTCTGTATTGAACTGTAATTTGGTGTTATATTTTATGAAAAATGTCAAAACTTCCAAAACCGTGTCATACTGCTTCACTTTGTTTGTTCTTTGCAAAGATGTCCCTGAAGAATATTGTTGACTATTCTGTTATGTGTCCTACTGCTATGACCTCCTCCTGTACTATGAAATAATTTACCTTATTTGATTAAATCAATAGTAACTAAACCTGGTCTTTCTATTAACCTGAAACTCTATTGATGTTTGTGCAATACATTGGTCATGCAAATATGTGTGTGTGTGTATGTGTGTGTATATATATATTTTCTTTTCTTTTCTTTCTTAACAACAGAAATATTCCACTATAAGTTAATTTAAGATAGGTCATATGTTGAACACTAAACATCAGATAGTAATTATTTCTATTACAAAAGGATTGTTAGTGTGTTCTTAACTATATGGTAAAAATTAAATGGAGAATAATTTAATACCAAATGATTTCTTAGTATCTATTATATGAAACCTAGCCAGCCTGAAATATATAAATATTGCAAGATACTATTATCAGCGATATTGTGTAGAGATTTATAAGGATGGCTACTGTGATATTAAATAATAAATTTACTACCAGCAATATATTTAACAATAACTAATAATAATTAAAAAGTATTATGAACTGCTTTCTAGCTTAGGAAATGTAATCAAAGTGTTACAATGAGGAACCCCTAAATAAGTTACTATTTAAACAATTAATGATTTAAAAATAAAAATAATTAAATTGAACATATGTTTGTTTCATTATATATTTTATTAATAAGAAAGTATGTTAAGATTTGACTATGGTTCATTTAGCTTTACATCTAAATTACGCATTGTCTTTAAATTAAGAATAGAAAAGCTACACTTTGATTTTTCTCCTGATTTAAATTAATCTATATAGAAATGTATATTTCCTTAGAAGTATTCCACAATCATGTAACTAAGATATTCCATAATACATTTTCAACTAACCATAATGTAATTAGTGTGCTGCTTTGTATGGGCATTTTTAAAATTATATATTAAATATATATTAATGATATATTCAGAATTAGAAATTTTGAAAAAAAATAAAACTGTATACATGCTTAGATATTTGAAACTTTTTGTTTTAATTTGCATTTTGTAATAAAATGCTTCATAAAAGTATATACATTTATAACTGACATATTTTTGAGGATGAGTCTCATCCTAGTTAGCAAGTTCATTCACTAGACCCTTGACTGTGTGTATACTTGTATGGCATACAGTTGCTCATCGAGAACCTATAGCCATTGCACTTTGTTATTTTTCCTATTCTTTCCTAAATTTTCTCTTATCGTACCCTAATTTTTTTCAACTTTGACTCTGCTATTTATATATTCCATTAACATTTTTAGCATCTGGTAATACCTATATATGCTATAAAATTTGCATTACTGTCTCCCTGTCTTCAGACTTTCCTGGATTATCACATAGGGTAAGGCAAAAGTAGGCTCACAATTGTGAGAACATGAAACAGAGTTTATTCCTGTATTATTATTTTTAATTATTGTATTATTTCCATACGAATAATATAAAACCTACTTTTGCTCCACCACATATTTAAAATTAAGACCAAGGACTATTTACTTAACATTTTTTTATAATATAAAATCAAGACACGTACATGTTATAATAAATTCTCAGTGCAGAGGTGGATAACATTTAAAATAATTGTCTAAACAATCTCTACCAGATGATAAAGTTTTCAAAATTATTAAAAATAGTCATGTTTTGCATTTTGTTCTTTTGTTGCTTATTTCCTTAAAGCTCCGCTTGATTTTGATACCTCCATTTTCTGATCATCTTGACATTGTCATGAAATGATGAACACCTTAACTCATAGTCTCTGTGAACTTCACTCTTCGCATTTTACAATCATATCTTTAATTTCCAAGAACTCCTTTTTCAGAGATTACTACTTTTTTTTTCTACAGATGCTTATTTTGGTTAATGTGGTTTTCAAGTGTGTGTGTGTGTGCGCGCTTGAAATAGTAAGAAAAAAATATAAATTATATTTGATTCTAGAAATCTGCTCAGACTGATTAGCTTGGTCTCTACCTTCTGCTGGGTGTTTTCTTTAAATGCGTGGGTTTGTTTGTTTTATTGTGACAAAGACAGAAAGAGAGACAGAGAGAGAAACAAGACAGACAAGAAGGGAGAGATAGAAGCATCAATTCTTCATTGTTGCACCTTAGTTATTCATTGATTACTTTCTCATATGTGCCTTGACAGAGGGGCTCCAGTGGAGCAAGTGACACCTTGCTCAAGTCAAAAACCTTGGGCTCAATCAAGCCAGCAACTATGTGGTCATGTCTATAATCTCATGCTCAAGCCAGTGACCCCACACTCACACTGGCGAGCCCGTGCTCAAGCCAGATAAGCCCGTGTTCAAGCCGGTGACTTAGAGGTTTCGAATCTGGTTCCTCTGCATCCGAGTCAGATGTTCTATCCAATGCACCACTCTCTGGTCAGGCAAATGTGTGATGGTTTTTATTGTTTCAATTGTTCCAATGTATGTGTGAATTAGAGGACATGCTTACTGTAATCTGCATAAGGTTTTATCTATAGTTCTGCTAGGTTATTTTCCAAATATAACAGCCCAATTTGGTATCTTTCTCTTCTTCAAAATTTGTATTGATATGTATACATTTTCTCTCAATGTTCATTCAATAATGAATGTGCATTTATAAGATACAAATCTTAATTGCTGCTTCCTGTCAAATTGTTAATGCATACATCTATAAAACTAAACAAAAAATCAATTCAATGCTCTTTTCAACCTTTTCACTTTTTATTTTCCTAAAGTTAAATTTAAATATATTTTTAAAAGATTAAGTTTATATTAAAAATATTAACCTACAGTTAAAAACAGTTTTTTTAAAAGCAATATATATATATATATATATATATATATATATATATATATATATATAAGTTCAGAATCATAAATGATCAATATACTAAATTAGGGTGGTATTTTTAGAGTATTTACAAAGTGCAGATAATAGAATAGGGCCTGTCAGGAATGCAAAGACAGGGTAGAATCAAATTCCATTTATTCATTGATTATAGTTTTATCAAAATAGTTCAGAGTGATAGCTGTGATTTTAATCACTTTTCCTTTAAAATCCTCTACAGCTCTTGTTTACAAGATTTTCCTTTCCTTAGAAACAACTAGAACTTCATAACTAAGTTGATTAAATTATTTTTCCATTTAACTCCCACCTCCACTTACCCCAATACTGATAACACACAGACCAACATTAAAACAGTCAAACATTCCCATATTTTACAAAGACTACAGTACTTCAATTCTACTTTGGTGTCAAGACATAAAGCTATGTCAGGATGATATAAAGCAACATACTGATTTTCTGTGCTGTTTTCTAGTCTGCAAAATAATCTATTCTACACCATTAAATTTACTTCAGGAAAAAAACTATATATCACTACATCAAAGCTAAGGATGAAGGGCAAAGTGGATTCATTTTTCTGGCAGTGAAAACTAATGTGTGGTATTCATTAATTACGTTGCTTGCAATACTTTTTTTTTTTTTTGCTTGCAATACTTTTAAAACTGCTCTCATTTGATATTTTATATTCAAATGGTCTATTTTGGCTACCAATAAGGCCTATCAGTGAACTAAAATAAGTATAATTAATAAATCAGAAATTCTAAGGAATACTTTTGGTTGGTTACTATATCCATTGTATTGAGTCAAACTAATGTAAATCAGCAGCAAAATTTTAAACAGTATGCCAATTAATGCATTCAGTTTTTCCTTTTATGAATATTAAACTCATTTATTCTTTGACCTTATCATACTCATTAATGACTTTCTTTTTTTTTTTTAATTTTTTTATTATTTATTTATTTATTTATTCATTTTAGAGAGGAGACACAGAGTGAGAGAGAGAGATAGAGAAAGAGAGAAAGGGGGGAGGAGCTGGAAGCATCAACTCCCATATGTGCCTTGACCAGACCAGTGCAGGGTTTTGAACTGGCGACCTCAGTGTTCCCAGGTCGACGCTTTATCCACTGCGCCACCACAGGTCAGGCATGACTTTCTTTTTAAAGAGAGAGAAAAAAAGAGAGACAGACAGACAGGAAGGGAGAGAGATAAGAAGCATCAGTTCTTTGTTGCAGCACTGTAGTTGTTCATCGATTGCTTTCTCATATGTGCCTTGATCAGGGGCTACAGCAGAGCGAATGACCCCTTGCTCAAGCCAGTGAATTTAATCTCATGCCAGCTATCTTGGGCTTCAAGCCAGCAACCTTTGGGCTCAAGCCAGCGACCATGGGGTAATGTCTGTGATCCTGAGCTCAAGCTGGTGACCCCACTCTCAAGCTGGAACAGCTCGTGCTGAAGCCGGTGACCTTAGAGTTTTGAACCTGGGTCCTCAGAGTCCTAGGCCCCTGTACCACTGCCTGGTAAGACTGATTATTGATTCTTTACACAGACTATGTACTTTTATTTTTAACTATAAATAATTTATAAGATACTATAAATATGTTTTTAATCATAGATAATCTAAGATTTTAGGGTACAGCTGAGATTTTATGTTATTTCAAACTAATCTGTGTGTATTGTGCATACATTTCTACCTTGGATCTTTGGGTAAAATAGATATTTGTGATCCAATTAAACTGGTGAAATTTTTATAGGTTTATTTTCTATTTTAGAGCTTCTAGTTTCAAGCATTTGAACAACCTTAAAATTAAATTTCATGCTTGGAATGGATCTTCATTGTTTTTGACAGAACTCCCCTCTACATTCTTCCCATATATGTCAATATATTGATGGGGTTTGAACATATATTGAATTTTAGGAGCTATGGTATTACTAACATTGCTATGCAATGGTCAATTGTAAGTATTGCAAAAATTCTGACAGCTTAAAAGTGAAACACACTACAGTGAAAGAGTTTCACAAGTTAATTCTTTTTTTTGAAGTGTATTATTTTCCTATTCTATGCAACAAACCAAAGAGTTGTGTGTTCCAGCAATGAATGAGGAATGTCATAGAGAGAGCCACATAATATACAGGGATGATTTGTGTTTGTGCATCTTACATGGATTTTGGCTTCATATTGTCAGATGATAGTGGGAACACAGAAATAGATAAGTAATTCAGAAGTCTTTGAACACTAATCCTACAGATAGAGTTATTTGGTTACAGTTTAGGCTCTGTTGTTTGATATTAGAACAGAATAATCAAGATAATTCTATAGGAGAATAGCAAAGAAACTTTTTAGATTCATATATATGTCTTTATGAATATTTTTTATAATTTCATATATAGATGTCTCTTTTTGTGTGTATGTGTATAAAAGCTGTGGTTCTTGATTTTTAAATAAATGAGTTGAGAATTAGTAAGTTGCATTGTATTTAGAATCAACAGATTTCATTACTTTAAAATGCCTCAAATTCCTCAATATTTATAACCATCTGGGTACCTCTGAATGGTAAGAAGTCAAAATTAAAGTAATATAATGAAAACAAACAGCTAGATCCTTGCCTCATACTCCCTCATAATTAAAAAACAGTGAGTATCCTAAGATGCAAATGTGTGTTCTTATGCAAAGTGTCAAAATGTCCTTACAATGCGATTATTTCAGCACTTCCAGAAAGACATATATGTATTAATCCAGACTTCTATGCCCTATAAAATAAAGTTTCATAGTTCCAGTTATATAAGATCTCCAATGAGGTCAGTTTAGGTTTCTTACATACAACATAAACAAGCTCCAAGTTAAACTATTTCCCCACACTTTCTACATTCTTAAAAGAAAACATTAAACTAATGTGCTCCATTTTAAATAAGTGTTGTTAATTAACAATGTATTTTTAGGAAAGAAAAAATATGAATAAATACTAGATAAAATATGAAAGCTGAAGCTTGTGGATTCAAAACCTTTTAAAAGACGTGCTTGAATTCAGTTTTATGATTTCTGATATAAAGTAAAATGAAGTTTACTTTGTTGCAGATATACAAACTTTTACCCTTATTTATATTTATGGCACTTAACAGGTCTCACCCAAACAGAAAAAATACTTAGCTAGTATACCATGACGTGCTGGGTTTCACATTTGGAAGGCATCTCTAATCTTCCCACTGAACCTTGGGTTTCTTCTCAACATTGCGCTCAAGGCTGCCACAACGAATTGAATGGAGCAGACAGTGAAGCTAAAACCATTTCACCACATTTCTAATAAAATGTACTTGGTGCAAGAGAATGAGTTAAACTGACTCATTCTTAAAATAGCCAATTACTGTCACTGAACCAAAGCAATCAATAACCTAATCCAAGTGAAGGAAAATTATCCTGCTCTTTTCATTTAGTCCATTGTAATGAGATTTTGGTAGTGTTGGTTTGAAAGTATTTGTCTGTAGACCTAACAAACTGGGTAAATACTTTTATACCTATGGTAAAAGTAATGTTTACTTTCCATTTATTAATATTTACATGTAATGAAAAACAATGCTCTAAATATCAAATATTTGTTATATTTATAGCTATTTGCATTAGAGTTCATAATCTTATGATTTAATGTGATAATTTCCTTATTGTATATAATTTCCTGAATTGTTTCTTGAAATCAATATTGTATGGTTTATCTGATAACTTAAATTTCAGACAGTAATTAATAGAGCTCATTATAAGGAGAAAAATTTTGGCCACATAATATGTGCACAGTTATAAATATTTTTCACATATAACGAAACTGAATTTTCTTGATAGTAACTTTTGAAAAATATTATAAATGTAGATTTTTTTGACCTAGAGGCCTTTGGTAGAGAAAAAGTGACCAAATAATTTGTAACCATATTTTATTTTTTAAACAAAGTTTATATATTCTGGTTTAGCCAAAAATTACAATAATCTTTTCTTACTTTTCAACAAAAGTCAAAGGAATTATATTGAAAAAGAAATAATGTACTCACTTTAAATATGTTTTTCCAGCCTACATTCTACAAAGAAGAAAATATTGACTTGCTTATATTCTCTGTGGAATCTGGAGGAAATATTACTTAAATCCAAAACTTACATATGGTTTTCAAATGGAAACGTCTGGGTCATGAGAATGCAGGTTTACTAATATATTGTTAAACACTTTAAAATAAGAGTGAAATACCTTATCTATATGCTTTTATGTCAAAGAATGTCAAAGATTATGTCAAGTAGGAAGCGGCTACAAATTCTAATCTGTCAAACATTTAGGTGGGTTTCTCTTATAAAACCTTGGAAGAGAAAAAAAATGTACATAGTTTAAAACTATTTTTTTCCCTTTTTGAAGTTGTAAGATTGAGATCGTAGTATAAGACCAAAGAAAACTTATTTTGAAGTAGAGTCTTTTGGTAAATATTAAGAATATACTTGGTATTATTACTTTTATACCCAGGTAAGAAACATCCTGAGTAAATACAGTTTGCTAATTATAGCTAAATAATCATTGATTCCACATAAGTAGCTATGCTATGTTTATTTGTAATACATATATTTCTTATGATTATGAAGTAGGTCAACCATTCAATCATATGTAGAGATAGAAAGCTTAAATTGATCTGTTGTTTATACATATGGATTATGGAGAAGAGTAGTCTTGACAACTTTAATAAAGATTAAACTTTCCATAATCTGCTACTTTCTTTTACTTGCTTGAGTTCTTGAACAAACTTTGGGCACATATAATATAGTTTCCTTACATATTTATTTCAAAATAATTATAGATTCACAGAAAGTTTTAAAAATGTAAAGGAAGCCCCGTATACTCTTTACTCTCTCTACCCCAACATGAGCATCTTTTTATGTTTTTCACAGGGGACAGAGAGAGAGAGTCAGAGAGAGGGATAGATAGGAACAGACAGACAGGAACGGAGAGAGGTGAGAAGCATCAATCATCAGGTTTTCGTCGCCTTTGCAACACCTTAGTTGTTCATTGACTGCTTTCTCACATGTGCCTTGACCGCGGGCCTTCAGAAGACCGAGCAACCCCTTGCTGGAGGCAGCAACCTTGGGTCCAAGCTGACGAGCTTTTGCTCAAGCCAGATGGGCCCACGCTAAGCTGGCGAGCTCGGGGTCTCGAACCCGGGTCTTCCGCATCCTAATCCGATTCTCTATCCACTGTGCCACCGCCTGGTCAGGCCCAACATGAGCATCTTGCATAAATATAGTTCACCATAAAAATTCATATTTCTATAATCCACAAAGCCACTTCCAATTTCAACAGTTATATATGCACTCATTTGTATATTTGTTTATGTATAATTTCACTACATGTGTACCTTTATGTAACTATGAAAGCAATCAGGATGCATAATTGTTCTGTCATCCAGGCTCTCTGTTATTACCCTTTTATAGCCATCTCCCAAATTTAAACTCATTCACATGGTAACCACTAATATGTTTTCTATCTCTATAACAACTTTATTTCAAGGATGTTATATAATGTCCTTGAGGTCTTTCAAAGTTTTTTCATTAATAAATATTTTATTTCCTTTTATTGTAGGTGAGTAGTATGTATTCCATGGTAATAAGGACTTCTAGATTCTTTAACAATTTACCCAGTAAAGGGCATTTGAATTATTTTTAAATTTTAGGTTTTAAAAGGTTTAAAACCCATTCCATATAGTTCCAATATCTGATTCATTTCTGTATTGGTGTTAGTGGATGGTCTTTTCTCATCAGATAAGTGATTGTCTTTATTCTTGATATCACTAGAGATTTTGGATTTTATTCTGGGTATTTTGATAGTATGTTAGGAGACTCGATCCTGTTTGAATCCACTGTTTCAGCAATTGCTCTTTCAGATGACTGTGTATATTTTGACTTTCTTTGGGGTCTGTGGTTCCAATTTAATTTTATATACTTTGTACTATCTTCTTATCTGCATTTTCACTGGTACTCCTGAGTCTCTGGCTTGATCACGGATGGTGAGGGAGAGCATATGGAGAGCAGCCACCAGGCTTGGTTTATTCTCTTGCCCTGGTGTAGGGCTGGCAGCTGTGGGACTGGGTCTCCTCTTGCCACTAGATGGAAACCTAAGGACAGCAGGCTCCACTTCCAATAGAAAAGGATCAACTCTATCACCTCCCTGAATGTGAGTTGTGAGTAAGTCTTCTCCTTGGTGTCTGTTGGGCTTCTTCTCTTCTGGACATTTGGACAGAGGCAGGCATTTGTTGGTTTGTTTTTGTTTCTTCCAGGTTGTAAGTCTCTTTGGTGCCCATGCCAAGACTAATGGTAAATAAAAAGAAAATGCAGGCATTCATTGTGATGTTCTTCCTGAGTCCTGAAGTCCAGTCAGTCATTCTTTGTCTTTCTAGTCCTTTTATATTTATCTTTTGGATTATTTCCAGGGTTAATTTGGAAGAGAAAATAGGGAAATGTGAATCTGTATCATCTCATCTGGGTATGAGTAATACATATTGAAGAAATGAATATAGCATGTGTTTATTTAGATCAGTAAACATACAAGCTTTATATGCAGCTGCTAATTAAGTAGGCAGTTTATTTTCAATAAAGATATTGAGTGAAATGGGTAGAGGACAGGAAGATGAACTGTATAAACAGCAACTTCCACCATAAATTATACTGCATTCCCAAGGTGTATACAAATTTGAAAAAGCTTGAGGATTTGTTTATTTTTATCTTTAAGCCCATCTTAGTAGTCACCATTGAAAGCAAAATTTTATTATTGGAAATGATAAGTCTAGAGACTCAGTTTTTATTCAGATTGAAACATTTTCTATTAAGCAAAGAGTTTTGTTTTAATTTCTTCCCCTAAACCAAGATTAAGGTTGAATATGTAGACTTATTTTTTCTTTTTTTTCTGGCTAAATATCATTCTCTTAAAAGACATAGTGCAGTTAGACTTTTAGTTACTATCAAATGGAAAGCTTGAAAATAAAGGTGTTATTGAAAATTACTCATTAGGAGGTTTAGTGTGAGACTAGAACATTCATCTAGAGATTATAAGAAATAAAGTAGAAAAAGTAAAAGATGTCAAGAACTACTTCCATCCCTACATCTTCAACTCATTTGGATCTTTAAATTATAAATAAATATTATTTTGTTTTATTCGTTGAAATAGTTAATCTGTTTTTTTAATGAGAGTGGTGTTTGGAATATCTAAAGTCAGAATAAGTACAAGTAACTATGGCTTTGGTTAGTAATACAAAATAATTATTTATGAAAAAAAAAAAAAAAACCCTGTGAAAGTCTCATTTCTTATAGCTTCTTTTCTGTGAGTCAACAAACTATATTTCTAAAAATAGCACAAAACTGGCTGTTTTTCCTTATGAAAAATGTTTAAATATTTGTTTTGTCAGCTTTTTATGTTAATATTTAATTACAAAAAGAACATTGTTATGCTCTAAATGGTCAAGAATCAGGAAATATAAATATTTTAAAAAGTATTCAATGGAACTCCTAATTCTTTAAGACTCAGAGGGTATTACATAAAATTTGTATGTTCACATGAAGAAGAGTTAACTTGTTTGTTTTAATTTCTTTAAAATTAGATCTTAAAATTTGTAACAGATGATGAATCAGAGGACGGTTATTTAAATATGGCATTTAAATTACATCTCAGTTTAGAGGTTGGAATGTTTTTCGTATCTTGACAAGCTTGGTTATTTACAACCTGAGCCCTATCTCAGGAGTCATATGTTTGGATTCATTCTGTATCTCTTTGCAATATTACATTTAGCTTCCTGTTTCCTTTCAATTCACTTGGAGAACTGAATTACTTAGACTAATATGGGGTAGTGGAAAGAAAATGGCATTTGGATTGAAGAGACCACATTTGAATTCCAGCCTCTGCACATAGCAATTGTATATGCTTGTCAAATCTTTTAACCTCTCTGCTTCTTACATTCTTTACTGAAAAATGAGGATTACACATATTTTGCCGTATGGTGTTCAGGGTCTTGTTATGAGCATTCAGATGAAATGTAAAAATGATTGTATTATTACCATTGTTCGTAAAATTGTCTTTTTGTAGTGGAGTCATTAAGCTTAAAGAGACATTGTATTCTTTAGGCCAAACAGCCAGCTAGCAGAGAGTATGCCAGAAGGCAGCCTTACCATCTGCAATATGGGTCACCGCAGTCCCATCCTCAGTTCCTGAATTGGGTGTGTGCTAATAATTCCCATCAGTGGCAAGAAATGCAGTCTAATTGCTTCCTTGACTGCTTCTGAGGGTCAGGGTATTTCTTGACACTGCCTATTCACTGAGTTTGCCTCCTGACTCTACCTGGAACTCTATTTTCTACTCAAACCTTACTCTGGTTTTTGGCCTAATGTCCAATCAAAGTCACATAATTTAATCTCTTTCCAACAAGGATTCAAGGGGCAAGGTTAAAAGGGAAAGTATATTTTCCAGCCTTGTGGCATCTATTTGGAAAAGGACTCTGTTTATGAGCTGACTTGTTTTAGGGGAATAGTAGAAAATAGCAGATTGAATCCAGAAGTCAAAAATCAAAGTACCCGTGGAGTGTTTCACAATGGACATTTTCTTTCACAGATTTCAATACTTTATGGTAATTCAGCTGTCCTGATAAAATAAGAATAGATTTTATATTTGTGTGTGAATCCAGGACCCAAGCGTCACTTCTCGATGGCAACATTATTTATTCACCAGTTAGTGATTCAGGAGCTGAAGTAAATTGCTCTTATTTTCAAGGGCTGAGGCTTTGAGGCCTTTGAGGCTGATTTAGCTTACTCTAGTTACGGATGCAAATCTGTTCAAAAGAAATCATGTCTGATTCAGGAAAAATGCCCTAAGAGAAGTCTACAGATTCTTCTTCCAAAATGGGGTTTATAGTCTCCTGAAAGCTCAGTGCTGTTAGGATAAGGAAGAACAGATCATCATAATCTTGATCCCTGGCTTAATATACTGTGTGTGTGTGTGTGTGTGTGTGTGTGTGTGTGTGTGTGTGTGTGTGTGTGTGTGTGTTAAAATAATTAATAAAATATACCACAATAATATTTCAACAATGTAAACTCAACAGCAGTATTAACAACCATTAGCACTGTTATTAACAAATGAGAAGAGACTTTAATGTTCAAATACTCTTCTGGTTGTCCCTGAACCCCAGGAACTCATCACTAGTGTCAGCATTTAAGAGGCTCACCATCACTGGCATCACCTTCTTTGCTATTTCATATATGACACCACCTTCAGTGAAATCTAAGGCATTGTTAATGCCACATTTTTTGAATGACTGTACCATGGTTTCATTCTTCACTGACTGCCATGATGTTTTTGTTGTTGTTGTTTTTATAAATTTTAATTTTAATGGGATGACATTGATAAATCAGGGTACATATGTTCAGAGAAAACATTTGCAGGTTATTTTGAAATTTGATTATAATGCATACCCATCACCCCAAATCAAATTGTCTTCTGTCACCTTCTATCTGGTTTTATTTGTGCCCCTCCCCTGCTCCTACACCCTCTCCTCTCCCTTTCCCCCAGCGATAGCCAGCACACCCTTGTCCATGTCTCTGAGTCTCATTTTTATGTCCCATCTATGTATGAAACAATATATTCTTAGTTTTTTCTGATTTACTTATTTCACTCAGGATAATGTTATCAAGGTCCATCCATGTTGTTGTAAATGACCCAATGTCATCATTTCTTATGGCTGAGTAGTATTCCATAGTATATATGTACCAAAGCTTTTTAATCAACTCTTCCACTGAAGAACACTTGGGCTGTTTCCAAATCTTCGCTATTGTGAACAATGCTGCCACAAACATGGGGGCACATTTTTTTTTTCGAACAGTGCTAGGTTGTTCTTAGGGTATATTCCTAAAAGTGGAATAGTTGGATCAAAAGGCAGTTCAATTTTAAATTTTTTGAGAAATCTCCATACTGTTTTATATAGTGTCTGCACCAGTCTGCATTCCCACCAGCAATGCAGGAGGGTTCCCTTTTCTCCACATCCTTGCCAGAACTTATTCTGTGTTGTTTTGTTGATGAGTGCCATTCTGACTGATGTGAGGTGATATCTCATTGTGGTTTTAATTTGCATTTCCCTAATGATTAGTGATGTTGAGCATTTCTTCATATACCTATCGGCCATCTGTATGTCCTTTTTGGAGAAATGTCTATTCATTTCTTTTGCCCATATTTTGATTGGATTGTTTGTCTTCCTGGTGTTGAGTTTTACAAGTTCTTTATAAATTTTGGTTATTAACACCTTATCAGACATATTTTCAAATACGTTCTTCTATTGCATAGTTTGTCCTTTTATTCTGTTCTTATTGTCTTTAGCTGTGCAAAATCTTCTTAGTTTGATATAGTTCCATTTGTTTATCCTATCTTTTATTTTGCTTGCCCGTAGAGATAAATCAGCAAATATATTGCTGCGAGAGATGTCGGAGTGCTTACTGCCTATGTTTTCTTCTAAGATGCTTATGGTTTCACGGCTTACATTTAAGTCTTTTATCCATTTTGAGTTTGTTTTTGTGTATGATGTAAGTTGATGGTCTAGTTTCATTTTTTTTTGCAGGTAGATGTCCAATTATCCGAACACCATTTGTTAAAGAGGCTGTCTTTATTCCATTGTATGCTCTTACCTGCTTTGTCAAATATCAGTTGTCCATAAAGGTGTGGATTTATTTCTGGGTGCTCTGTTCTGTTCCATTGATCTATGTGCCTGTTTTTATGCCCGTATCAAGCTCTCTTGAGTACAATGGCCTTGTAGTATAACTTTATATCAGGAAGAGTGATACCTCCCGCTTTATTCTTCCTTTTCAATATTGTTTAGGCTATTCGTGTTCTTTTTTTGGTTCCATATAAATTTTTGGAATATGTGTTCTATATCTTTGAAGTATGTCATTGGTATTTTAATTGGTATTGCTTTGAATTTATAAATTGCTTTGGGTAATATAGACATTTTAATGATGTTTTTTCTTCCTAACCATTAGCACGGTATATGCTTCCACTTGTTTGTATCTTCCTTGATATCTTTTATCAATGTTTTATAATTTTCCACGTACAAGTCTTTAATCTCCTTCATTAAATTTACTCCTAGGTACTTTATTTTTTTTTTTTGTAATAGTGAAAGGGATTGCTTCCTTAATATCTCCTTCTGACAATTCATTGTTGGTATATAAAAATGCCTCTGATTTCTGAGTATTAATTTTATATCCTGCCTGACCTGTGGTGGCGTAGTGGATAAAGCGTCGACCTGGGAACACTGAGGTCGCCAGTTCAAAACCTGCACTGGTCTGGTCAAGGCACATATGGGAGTTGATGCTTCCAGCTCCTCCCCCCTTTCTCTCTTTCTTTCTCTCTCTCTCCCTCTCTCTCTCTCTCTCTCACTATGTGTCTCCTCTCTAAAATGAATAAAAATAAAAAGAAATTTAATTTTATATCCTGCCAACTTGCTGAATTTATTTATCAGGTTCAGTAGTTTTTTCACTGAAACTTTAGGGTTTTCTATATACAATATAATATCATCTGCAAATAGTGACAGTTTTACTTCTTCTTTTCCAATTTGGATGCCTTTTATTTCTTCTTCTTGTACGATTGCTATAGCTAGGATATCCAGAACTATGTTGAATAAGAGTGGTGAAAGGGGGTACCCCTGCTTGGTTCCTGATCATTAGGGGATTGCTTTTTATTTTTGCCTATTGAGTATAATGTTGGCTGTGGGTTTGTCATATATGGCCTTTATTATGTTCAGGTATGTTCCTTGTATTCCCACTTTAATGAGAGTTTTTATCATAAATGGATGCTGGATTTAATCAAATACTTTTTCTGCATCTATTGAAATTATCATGTGGTTTTTGTCCTTCCTTTTATTGATGTGATAAATCACATTGATTGATTTGCAAATATTGAACCAGCCTTGCCTCCCCAGAATAAATCCCACTTGATCATGGTGTATGATTTATTTCATATATTGCTGGATCTGGTTGGCTAATATTTTGTTGAGGATTTTTGCATCTAAATTATTTAGGGTATTAGTCTATAATTTTCTTTCTTTGTGTTGTCTTTGCCTGGTTTCAAAATCAAAATTATGCTGGCCTCATAAAAGGAGCTAGGAAGTAAGTCTTCCTTCCTCTTTAATTTTTTGAAATAGAATGAGAAGGATAGAAATTAGTTCTTCTTTGAATTTTTGGTAGAATTCACTTGTGAAGCCATCATGCCCAGGACTTTTCTTTGTTGGGAGTTTTTTTGATAACTGTTTCGATCTCCTTTGTTGTAATATGGTCTGTTTAGGGGTTCTGATTCTTCCAGATTGATTTTTGGAAGATTGTATGTTTCAAAGAATTTGTCCATTTTATATAGGTTGTCTAGTTTTTTGCCATACAATTCTTCATAGTATTTTCTTACAATACTTTGTATTTCTGTTGTGTCAGTTATTTCTCCATTCTCCTTTCTAATTTTATTTATTTGAGTCCTCTCTCTTTTTTTTTTTTCTAGGTGAGTCTAGTTAAAGGTTCATCAATCTTGTTTACCTTTTCAAAGAACCAACTCCTGGTTTCATTGATCCTCTGTATTGTTTCTTTAGTCTCTATGTCATTTATTTCCACTCTGATCTTTATTATTTCCTTCCTTCTACCATCCCTGGTCATTACTTGCTGTTGGTTTTCTAATTCTTTTAAATGCAGGGTCAAGTTGCTTATTTTGAGCTTTTTCTAGCTTCTTAAGGTATGCCTGTAGTGCAGTGAACTTATTTCTCAGTACTGCCTTGGCTGTGTTCCATGTATTTTGTACAGCCGCAGTGGGCCGGCGCCCACTATGCCCATACCAAACGTCCTAGGCAGTGATAGAGGCGGTGGTGGGCCTGCAGAAACACCACACTTACGGAACACAGAGGCAACACCCATTAGACTCCAGTGGCCACACCCATCTTATACACCGACAAAATGGGCAGGCAGAGAAAAGCAACCCAAATGAATCAAGAGAAATCCCCAGAGAAGAACCTGAATGAACCAAATATAACCAAACTACTGGATGCAGAGTTTAAAATAATGATAGTAAGGATGTTTAAAAAGCTTACAGCAACAATGGATAGTCATTACGAGCACCTAAATAAAGAGATAGCAGGTATAAAAAATAATATTGAAATAATAAAAAAAAATCAGACAGAAATGACAAATACAGTATAAGAACTGAAAACCACAATGGAAGGAATTAAAAGCAGAATGGATGAAGCTGAGGATCGAATCAGCAAGTTAGAGGACAAAATAAACGAAGGCACAGAAGCAGAGAAGAAAAAAGAAAAGAACCTCACAAAGACTGAGGAAACTCTAAGGGAGCTCTGTGACAACATGAAGAGAAATAGCAACTGCATCATAGGGGTTCCTGAAGAAGAAGAGAAATACAAGGATAGGAACTCTGTTCAACCAAATCATAGCTGAAAACTTTCCTAAATTAAGGCTGGAAAACGGCTCACATGTTTAAGAAGCATAGAGAACTTCATTAAAGATAAACCCAAGGAAATCTACACCTAGACACATCATAGTTAAAATACCAAAGCTAAGGGATAAAGAGAAAATTTTAAAAACTGTTAGAGAAAAAAATGCTATCACCTACAAAGGAGCTCCCTTAAGGATGACATCTGACTTCTCAACAGAAACACTGGAGGTCAGAAGAGAATGGAAGACATATTCAAAGAAATGCAGAACAAGAACCTATAACCAAGACTACTTTATCTAGCAAGGCTAACATTTAAAATTGAAGGAGAAATAAAAAGCTTCCCAGACCAAAAAAAAAAAAAAAAAAAAATCAAGGAATTCATTAAAACCAAGCCAATCCTACAAGAGATGCTAAGAGTCCTGTTGTAAACAGATCAAAAGGGGAAAATAATATAGCAAAAGAAGAATACACCTTTAAAATATAAAATGGCAATAAACACTACATATCAATAATAACCTTAAATGTAAGTGAATTAAATGATCCAGTCAAAAGACATAGGGTAGCTGTTTGGATAAGAAAATGGAACCCAAACATATGCTGTCTACAAGAGACACACCTTAAAACAAAAGATGCACATAGACTGAAGGTAAAAGGATGGATAAAAATACTTAATGCAAATGGAAATGAAAAAAAAGCTGGGGTAGCAATACTTATATCTGACAAAATAGACTTTAAATCAAAGGCTGTAGTAAGAGATAAAGAAGGACACTACATAATGATAGAGGGAGCAATTCATCAGGAAGATATAACCATTGTAAATATCTACGCACAGAAGATAGGAGCTTCAAAATAAATAAAGCAGACTTTGATAGATATAAAGGGCGAGATCCACAGCAATACTATAATAATAGGGTATTCCAATACCCCCCTATCTCTACTGGGTAGATTTTCAAGAAAGAAAATTAACAAAGAAACAGCAGACCTAAAGGATATACTAGATCAACACAATTTAATAGATATCTTCAGAACCTTTCACCCTAAAGCAGCAGAAAATACATTTCTTTCAAGTGCTCATGGTACATTCTCTAGAATAGATCACATGTTAGGGCACAAAAGTGCTCTCAACAAATTTAAGAAGATTGAATTCATATCAAGCATTTTCTCTGATCACAATGGCATGAAACCAAAAATTAACCACAAAAGAAAAACTGAAAAATACTCAAACACTTGGAAACAAAATAGCATGTTATTAAATAACAAATAGATTAAAATGAGATCAAAGAAGAAATAAAAAAGTTTCTAGAAACGAATGATAACAAGCATACATCAACTCAAAATTTATGGGACACAGCAAAAGCAGTAGTAAGAGGGAATATACTTTTTGATGCTGAACCATTATTTATCTGTCTTCTGTGACTTATTACTCATTTGACATCCACTTTCCTGATCATGTTGTCATCCCCTGGACTTAAATGCAACTGTCATTTATAGACGTTTTACATTGAAATGCTGAGTTTCTGAAAACTTAAAGGAACTAGGCCTATATTTAAAGCAGAAATATTGTTCTTAGAAAGTAATATCACTAGCCCTAACATCCAGGTATCAATCTTAATCACATTTATGAGAAGGATATTTATCACAATTTTTACAGTATATGTTAACTTAGAAGAAAAAAGAATTTTGTTTATGGAATCAGAAATATATATATATATATATATATATATATATATATATATATATATATATATATTTGTTATATTATATTTATTATATAAGTATATATATATATAAATATATATTTCAACTTAATATATTTAAAACTGAGAGAGAAAGATTTAGCTGTAGATTTGTATTAGTATTTTAACTAAGTTGAAGTTATTTTGACAGATGCAATCACACCTGAGATTATATTGGGAAAACATGCAATCATCATTGAAGAATCCTTTGTAAAAACTAACAGTTATTATTCATCAAATATGTGAAAGTTTATTTTGTTTTAAAATAATCTTTAGATATGACAATTAACAAAGTGATTTATCTAAATGGGGTACCACATGTGAGTTAATGACATTGTATATACAACATGAGTTGTCTAATATTTAAGTATTTAAGTACATAGTGAACTAACCTATGACTGCTGAATATATTTAATGATAGTGTGAAAGAGAGAGAGAGAGAGAGAGAGAGAGAAAAGAAAGAAACCAGACCATATTCCTATACCATAAAAAAGAATGAACCCAAAATGAATTAAAGACTTAAATGTTCCACTCAAAACAATAAATATCCCAGAAGAAAACATAAGCAGTACAATCTTGGACATTTTTCATAAAAATATTTTTTCTGAGATAGCTCCTTGAGCAAAAAAATAAATAAAAGAATAAGATAGACAAATCTGACTACATCAAATTAGAAAATTTATATACATAGAGGAAACCATCAATAAAATAAAAATACAACCCACTGAATGAGAGGACATATTTGCCAATGATACATCTGATAAGGAGTTGATAGCCAAAACTGATAAAGAACTTATGCAACTTAACAGCAAAAAACAGATAATCCAATTAAAAACTAGGCAGAGGACCTGTATAAACACTTTTTCAAAGATGATATACAGTTGGCCAACAAACATGAGAAGATGCTCAACATCACTAATCATCAGAGAAAAGCAAATTAAAACCACGAGATTTCACCTCACATGACATCATATCATCAGTAAATCAACAGGCAAGTGTTGAGAAGGATGTAGAGAAAAGGGAGGTCTTGTGCACTAGTGGTGAGAATGCAGATTGGTGCAGCCACTGTGCTGTGGAAAGCAATATAGAGTTACCTTAAGGAATTAAAAATGGAACTGCCTTGTGACCCAGAGATTCCACATCTGGAAAACGATCTGAACAAACCCCAAAACACTAAAAGAAAACTATGTACCGCTATATTCATTGCAGTGTTCTTTACAGTTGCCAAGATTAAGAAGCAGATCATGTCATTGGTAGATGAATGGATTAGAAAAAACCTGTGGTATATCGACACAGTGTGATACTATTCAACTGTTCAAAGAAGGAAAGTTTACCCTTTGTAACAACATGGATGGACCTGAAGAGCATTATGCTAAGTGAAATAAATCTTCCAAAGAAAGACAAGTACCATATGATTTAACTCATATGTGAAACCTAAAGGGCAAAATAAGTTATCAAGCCAAATAGAAACAGGCTCATAGAAACAGAGAATATACTGATATCTGTCAGAGGGGAGGGAGGTTGAGGGGTTGAGTGAAAAAGGTGAAAGGATTACACAAAAATCAACAGAAGAAACAAAACAAAACAAAAACCTCATAGACAAACAGTATGGTTATTGCCAGAGGGAAAGGAGTATGTGGGAAGGTAGAAAAGTGTATGGGAGGATAAATGGAGATGGAAGGAGACTTAACTTGGAGTAGTGAAGACACAATAAAATGTATAGATAACATATTATAGAATTGTACAACAGAAACCTATATAGTTTTAGTAACCAATGTCTCTCTAGTAAATTTAATAAAAAATAAAAATAAATAAATTACATTTCTCAAGATGTCATATGTGACAAAGTCTTGATTACTTTCTCATTACCAGGTTTACTTTTCTCTTTCTTTCTTTTCTTTCTTTCCTTCTTTCCTTCTTTCTTTCTTTCTTTCTTTCTTTCTCTCTCTCTCTCTCTCTCTCTCTCTTTCTTTCTTTCTTTCTTTCTTTCTCTTTTTTCAGTAAGAGGAGGGGAGATAGTAAAACAGACTCCTGCATGCACTCCAACTGGGATCCACCTGGCAACCTCATCTGCTTGATTACAGAACTATTTTTTTTTGTGCCAGAGGCTGATGTGCTCCAACAGAGCTATGCTCAGTGCCCAGGGCCATGTTCAAACCAATTGATCCACTTGCTGCGGGAGGGGAAAAAGGAGGAGGGGAGAAGCAGATGGTCACTTCTCTTGTGTGCCCTGACCAGGGATCAAACATGGAAGATCCATATACTGGGTGGACACTCTATCCACCAAGCCACTAGCCAAGCTCTTACTTTTCATTCTTGGATTTATTTCCATTGTCAGATTTTTGTTTATTCCAGTTGTATTTTTCTCTGTTAAACTTTAGAAACATCTTAAAATACGAATTTTTAATTTGTTCATATTCTGAATTTTTTTACTTTGAAGGCAATGATGGCCATGATTGTCTTTAAATATAGGATAAGTCGTATAGTAATACCAGCAAAGCCTGTTTTTTTATAAGCTTACCTGTAGCTTTACGATTGGTTTGCATCCAACCTGCTCCCTTAGCAGCTCACTAGGCGTCTTGTTATTGAACCACTCTGAGCTCTTTGCACTGACTACCTTACCTTTTTCTTTCTCTGCTCTTGCGACAGTGTCCCTTAAAGCTCTGTGGAGCCATTCAGATGGTAACCACCTGATTGATACTTCCTTCTTCATGGATAAATTATAGAACACAAAATGCTACATTTGAGAATGAAGGAAGGACTTCTGTATCATATTTTACTTTTCATAGAGTGGGGGATTTTTTTCTTTTTAATACAGGTTATCACCCACTCTAAAATTATTTTCCTTTTGTTTTCACCTTTCCTTTACTCCTGTGTTGTAACTCTGCATCTTCAGTGTGTATGCATGTGTATTTCTCCTTTCTTGCTCTACCTGTAGCTTTTTAACACATTCCATAGGTGATATTTGACAGTAATTAAGAATGCACACTTTGGCACCTGATTCCTTGAGTTGGAATTCAAGCATTCTTAATTATCAGGGGGATAAGTATGAGGTCTTAATAAGTCACTTAGCTTCTTTGTATTTCATTTTTGACAATTTTATGCTGGGAATGGTAATTTTAATATGTGACCTTAAGGCTCTTTTAGGCTAAAATGAGCTAATCCTTGAAAGATCTTTGAATATTTTTGGCATACATTATAAACCTATTCTAAGTGGGTGTTAGTCACTGTTCTTGTCTTCTACTCCGTCTTTCTCATTATGCATCTGAAACTGTATGTATTTCTCTCATCTAAGTTTCTGCATCAGCCAATTCTCACTGTGAGTGAGGACCCTAACCACCATTGTCCTTGCCACCAAATGCCGTTGTGCATTTATTTCTAGTAAATCATTGGAAATATAAAAATTCTGAGATGAACTTTTATGGTTATAATATGAAAATTCAAATTCAACATATATAAATAAGTTTGGATGATTCCCAACTTAAAGAAACAGTGCAGTAAGTAAGGCCTAGGTTATAAACCTCAGCTTACAATAGTCACATGAACAAACCAAGATGTAAGGCTCTGATATTTCAGGATCTTGCTTAATTTAAATGTCCTTCTACATCATGAAGTAAATACCATGCAGATGATTCCCTGTTTCTGAGTTTCAGAATCTGAGGACAATGCTGAGACCTAGTCAAAAAATTTACTTATTCATTAATTCATTTATTGAGTCAGTAAGTAACTAGTGCACACCTACTCAGGGAGTTAGACAGCTTCACTATAAATTGGAAGCTTATGCATACTTATAGAGACCTAACATATATGCACAAAAATGAAAAAAATGATTGACAAAACAAATTATAAGTGCATGAAAACGCTCAAGCAATACATACTTATAATGCCTTCTTTCTATTCTAGGCTGGTGCTACCTGAAAATTCTTCCTAACTCCCAGTAGCTCATATGCAGTGGTTCTTCTAGGATCCTTTTTTATGCTAATATTTCATCCTTCATATGGCTTAATGTCATTTTCCACAGAAAACATTTGGGCCAATCTTGCGAGTCAATCTTATCTTGATACCTGAGTGTCTTATATGTATTACAGCACTCTTCTGTTAATATGAAGCATGGAATATTTAAGTGTTGTCAATACCTATGCCTAATGCCACACTAAACCTAAGTGATTAAGAAATTTGATTCAAAGGTCTAGTTTTTGAGTTATCTAATACTAATGAGAAGGAGCAAATGGTAACTCATCAGTATGAGACTGTCACAAAGATGGGTCAAGGCCTTTTTCCTTTTCATTGAACAGAAAATACGAACAGATGTGTACTTGGCATGCATAGTGAATCCCACTGACTAAAAACTTAAAAAGTATTTTTTGTAGTATTGAATGACATTTCAAGAAATTTTATGGAAGCTTACATCTACTACACAATTAAGAATGAAAACCACTTGTATGTGAAGCTGAAACCTGAAAAACAGTAGAAAAAAAAATGCTGTGTGTTTTTTTCAACCCAGTTTCTGAAATTTCCTCTGACTATATTTCTCCAGCTATGAAATGAGATAATAGGTCCCATGTACAAGATGTGGTGAGGATTAAACAAGGAAGCATATGAAAAGAGCTTAGCAGAGCCTGATACTCAGGAAGCACTCACAGAGTTTATTAACGGATGCTGAGGTTCACGATTGGAATTCAGCTATCCTTAGATGATTCATTGCAATACCTGCTTCAGGCTCTTATCTCCCCAGGTCCAGTCTCTTTCCAGTATTTTGCTCTCTTTTTCTATTCTTAGTCATTGTTTATTTCCATCTTAACAATGTCCTATTGCTTGCATCCAATATCATGAGCCTGGGCATTCTCCATTCTATGTTGTTGTTTTTTTTTTATTTTTAATTTCTTTTTATTTTATTCATTTTAGAGAGGAGACACGAGAGAGAGAGAGAGAGAGAGAGAGAGAGAGAGAGAGAGAGAGAGAGAGAGAAAGGGGGCAGGAACTGGAAGCATCAACTCCCATATGTGCCTTGACCAGACCAGTGCAGGGTTTTGAACTGGCGACCTCAGTGTGCCCAGGTCGACGCTTTATCCACTGCGCCACCACAGGTCAGGTTCCATTCTATGTTTTACAAAACATTTAGAAACATAGTTCACTTTTTCTATGTGAAAATTGTATAACATTTGGTGAGTTCTAAATCAGATACAATAGTAAATAGCCTTGATCATGTCTAGGTTCCCCATCTTTTATTTTGTGTAACTATGCCAGGCAAAGTTCTAAGTGCTTGCAAACATTAATTTATTGGTATTATTTCTAGTACTGAAAAAAATAATGATTCATTGGTGAGCAGTGTATTTAATAAATTCCTGTTTCAACAATATTTGTTTTAAATATTTGGGTACAATTTAATTCAGCTTAAGTATCTTTGGACTGCAGCCATCGAAAGCTGTGGGGGTTCTTTGCAGGTAATTTGGAGAGGCTTTTATCCTCCTCCCAGAGTTTGAGTATTGCTTAGGCTTCTCCATAGCAATAAATCATGAAGCATAGGGCCTGGTGTGCTATGATTTTAGGAACTCTGCGTGATCAAAGAGCAAGTTGTGTAAATAAATAGATTTATCCCAAATAAACACAATAAAATAGAAGGGATTTAACAGACACAAAATCTCTTGGTGGCTTAGTGGCTATATTCTCTGTTTAAAGGCTCAGTATTACAATAAAGCAGAATTTAGAAGAGGCATGCCTACTCCAGGGTCAGAGACAGAATAGAGGCTTGCAATTTATTTATATGCTCAGTAAATAAATGTGTACATCATATAAATTGTTCGGTATTCTAAGGATAAATCGAGACTCAATTATTTAACTTTTTTCTATATATGTTAAATTTTTAATTTTTTTTCCATAAATTTAACTTTTTCATACATCGTGTTAACAACATTGCATTCCTTCATTAGATAGCATCTAAACTGTGGAGGGATTCATTAAATTATGATTTTACTAAAAGTGAAGACATTACAATAAATGTTTGTCTGTGTTTTCATATTTTTTCAGAATTATGTATTTTTAACATTAAAGGAAATACTTTATGTTATTATTATGCCTAAGTGACTGGCTACTTTAAATAGTATCATGTAAAGGCTAAGAAAATTCCTGGGTTCCACTCAAGCCTCCATCACTATACAGCCTTTTGACTTTGGCAAATTACTTAGTCTCCTCTATGAAGTTAGTACAAGATTTGAAACTACCTCATAGAGTCTTGAGAGGATAAACTGAGTTATTGCACATAAACTACTTAGCAAGCTATCTGAAGATGTTTAGGGAGAGAATTCTGTTAGAGTCTCTCGTGTTTCTGCACGTCTTTTGAGCAAGAGTCATTGATGTACTTATATAAACCATAGATCAGAGATAAAATAGAGATAGATAGAACTATAGATCATAGAGATAAAATCTTCCTTCAAGGAAAAGGAAAGATTTATTTCCTGACCAATGTAATAAAGATAATGTCTCCTTCTGTGGAAAAATTGAGCTTGTCGGCTAGGAGATAGCTTGAAAAGATCAGGGTTTCTAAACCTGGGGCTCCTTAATATGTGTATGCATGTGTAATATACACATGAGCTGTTTCACACAGTTCCTGTGATACCAGTGTGGCAAGGGGAACTAATGTGAACGTGTAGCCCAGGCTTCCTGTTGTGTCCTGAGTAGTGATGTCCTTTGTCTCTGAGTTAGGAATCCCATGTTTTATTCCAACATTAACGCAGGTTAATTTTGATTACAAGTGGGGACAAATGTAAACCCTTCATGATTACATGATTAACACTCAATAAAATATGAACTATAATAATTATTAATACTAGTTATTATATACTGCTCACAAATTTTAGGGGATATTTTATCACTTCATATTCACTTTTGAAATATCCCCTAATTTTTGTGAGCAGTATGTAAAGAGGTATTTAAAAAGAAGACGTGCAGAAACACGAGAGACTCTAACAGAATTCTCTCCCTAAATATCTTCAGATAGCTTGCTAAGTAGTTTATGTGCAATAACTCAGTTTATCCTCACAAGACTCTATGAGGTAGTTTCAAATATTGTACTAACTTCATAGAGGAGACTAAGTAATTTGCCAAGTAATTACACAAGATGTACTTAATGTAAAATTGCCCAAACTCTCAAGACCAATAGCGGGCCAGTTGACTGAAACAGTCCTTCAACAATCTATTTAATGTTGGATTTTCCTTTGCATATTTTATGAAAGACATAATGGTTAGGTTAATCAGACTATGGTCTAGTTATTTGACTACTTCATTTAAATAATGCCTTACTCATGCAGATATTTTCAATAATGAAAATAAAAATTATTATATTACTTTTTAAATATTTTATTGATATGAATTCTAGCCATGAAATTCCAAAATCCCTAAGCATACTTTTCCTAAAGAAAATAAAACAAAGCAAAAACCATACACACACACACACACACACACACACACCAAAAAAAAAAATTTCCAGTAAATAAACTTGGAAACAGAATCACTGATTTTCATTTTGGTAACAAAGGAAAACCTCATGTTATACCAAACCTTTCATAAACTCTTTACCTAGAAAATAAAAGCAATAAAATTATATTTAAGAGTCAATTTTATTACCTATCATTTGTGTAGAGTCATTTAATTAAAATGATACAGTGTTGACTGATATGTTATAAATAAAAATGTTAGCTTTATATTAATTTTAGTCTCCAAAGTATCTTTTTGTTTTTTGCATTTACAATATTGAGAAAAATCTTGATTACCAAAGATAAGTAATTACACAGAATCAGTGTTTTAGGACCAAACTCAGCAAACTCAGGTTGTACTTCCATTAAACAGGAATGGTTGAGGCCTGACCTGTGGTGGCGCAGTGGATAAAGTGTCGACCTGGGAACACTGAGGTTGCCAGTTCAAAACCCTCCACTGGTCTGGTCAAGGCACATATGGGAGTTGAGCTTCCAGCTCCTCCCCCCTTTCTCTCTTTCTCTCTCTCTCTCTCACTCTGTGTCTCCTCTCTAAAATGAATAAAATTAAAAAATTGTATTAAAAAAAATATTAAAAAAAAAAAAAAACAGGAATGGTTGAAACAGCCTTGTTCTGAGGTCAGTACAAAAGTGAGTTAGCTGGAATTCACTTGCAGTGAACTAATGGTTGCCCATGTATTCAAACATATTTGACTTTTTATGTTTATTATAGTTTCAAAATTATTTTTAAAACACTATTTTAAAAAGTATTGTAAGATAAAAGTATCTTACAAATGAAAATAAGAGCAAAGATGTATTAGATCTCTAAAGCTCCTCCATATTTCAGCAGCGTATACTTTAAAAGCCATAGTGCCAAATAGATAGTGTATGGTCAGTATTCAAGATGTATTCATTTGAGTGAAGGGACCTGAAAAAGTTTAGTTTCTGCATGGGCTCCCGTTTCTTCGGTCATTGCCTGTCTTATGCTTGCCCTGCTGCCTTCACCTATTTACTTATTGCTCTCTATACTCACCTGAATTTTAGCCTGGTATTAGATGAATCCTAATATCCTATCAAAACTTAAAGTACCCAAATTTTAAAATGTAAAAAGGAAAGGTAAGAAAAATAGAAAACAATACAAAGAGATATTTTAAAATTAAAGTGTAAACCTGAGTAGGGGAGAAGAGGAGGACGTATACGCTGGGTTGTTGATTTGGGGAAAAATACTGAGTGCCTATATAGCATCAACAAAAGACAATTATTTTGCTGTTAATAAGTGTTTGTTATAAATTAATGATTGAAAAACCAACCTATTTGTAGCTTTTCTCAGTGTATGGCAGTGACATTGTATAACATAAAATGTCAGTGCTGGCTGGTTTGCTCAGTGGATAGAGAGTCAACCTGGTGTATGGATGTTCCAAGTTTGATTCCTAGGCAGGGCACACAGAAGAAGCTGCCATCTGCTTTTCTTCTCCTTCCTCCCTCCCATTTCTCCCTCTTCCCCTCTCACAGCCAGTGGCTTGATTGGTTTGAGCACCAGCCCAGAATGCTGAAGATAGTTTAGTTGGTTCGAGCTGGCTTCAGGCACTAAAAATAGCTAGATTTATTTGGGCATCGGTTCCAGATGGGGTTGCTGGGTGGAGCCTATCAAGGTGCATGCAGGAGTCTGCCTCACTATTTCCCCTCCTCTCACTTACAACAAAAGAGATAAAATGTCAACAAACTATGGCAGAGTCCCCTAGAAAATCATAATGTTATAGCTTCACTATACAGCACACTTCTTGCCAGTTAGCACATGACACAACCCAGACTGTGTCTCCCTGGAGGTGGTGTGGCGCTTAATCTTCAGACACTTTTCCACAGGAGGTGAACAACAGCTTTAAGTAGTTGTCAGAATTTCTCCAGTTAAACATGAATCTTTCAGAATCTATCACTTTGATAAGAGTATGCTAATAGGAAATCCTTTATGTATGGTTTCAGATTTTTAAAGGGTTTTGAGCATGATCTTTAGGTCTTTAAAAATAACTGCATTGTCAATTTAATGCACTATCCAGTCTACTATCAGTTCTCTGGCTTGAATTAGAGATGGTGATAAGAAGTATAAGAAGCTGAGACTATCTTGACTTTTTCATAACTACTTTTTGAGGGTGTATTCTAATATTTTTAATAGAATTCAGAGTCTAGAATTATAGGCTCTGAATTTTTCTGCTATATTTGTGAAGTTACTGGTGCAGTGACAAAGGGAAAGCAAATTCAACCCATCCTAGTGACAAAAATATTTAAGGAAAATTATGGTTTCCAAATCTCAATTGATGTGTAAGAAAACAGTCCATGCTTTCTGCTCTAAAGCAACCACTTTTGTTTTTATGCTCAGTTTCTATAAAGGAAATCAGACAGTGCACAAAGGGCAAGATTTGTCACTGGGGTGCATGTTTCTGAAGCCTCATAAGGAAAGACTTGAAAGGCTTTGGGTTACCTGACTAATTGGCTCTGAAATCATGTGAATGCTTCCTCGCTCACATATCTGAGGATGAGGTTGAGACAACTTGAAGGCTGGGTTTATACAGACCTGTCAATTTGAGTGCAAATACGTGGCCTCTTCATGTGACTTGGGCTTCCTTACAATATGACAAATTAAGGATTTGCATGGTGCCTCAAAGCTCAAAGAGCTGAGAGGAAGTTGCAAAGCCTTCTGGGGCTGTGTAAGTCACAGGTGTCACTTCTGCTGTACGCTGTTGCTCAGAGTAACCACAAGTTAACTCAGATCTGGATGGCGAGTACTGAGGTGCCACATTACTATTAGAGAACTGTTACAGAGTTCATATTAAAGCTGCCACCAAGTCTAAATAAAAAGAAATAAATAACCATAAGGGATATCTTGTCAATGACTTAAAATTATTGCAATCGGTAATTGGAGGACAAGTGAATTTTTACCTTTCCTCCTAAATAGGTCAAAATTCAGATATATCTTGGGCATTTATATATATATATATATATATATATATATATATATATATATATATATATATATATATATATATATATATATATTATTAATTCTAATGGGGTGACACCAATAAATCAGGGTACATGTACAATGAAAACATCTCCAGGTTATCTTATCATTCAATTGTGTTGCATACCTGTCACCAAAAGTCAAATTGTCCTCTGTCACCTTCTATCTGGTTTTCCCTGTGTCCCTCCCCTCCTCCCTATCCCACTCTTCCCTCCCTCGCCCCATCCCATAACCACCACTCTCTTATCCATGTCTCATATTCTCACTTTTATGTCCCACCTATGTATGAAATCATGCTGTTCTCAATTTTTCTCTTTTTCTGATTTACTTATTTCACTCCGTATAATGTTATCAAGGTACATCCATTTTGTTATAAATGATCCGATGTCATCATTTCTTATGGCTGAGTAGTATTCCATAGTATATATGTACCAAAGCTTTTTAATCCACTAGTCTTCTGACGGACACTTGGGCTGGTTCCAGATCTTCGCTATTGTGAACAATGCTGCCACGAACATGGGGGCGCATTTCTTCTTTTCAAACAGTGCTATGGTGTTCTTAGGGTATATTCCTATAAGTGGGATAGCTGGGTCAAAAGGCAGTTCGATTTTTAATTTTCTGAGGAATCTCCAAACTGTTTTCCACAGTGTCTGCACCAGTCTGCATTCCCACCAGCAGTGCAGAAGGGTTCCCTTTTCTCCACATCCTCGCCAGCACTTATTCTGTGTTGTTTTGCTAATGAGTGCCATTCTGACTGGTGTGAGGTGATATCTCATTGTGGTTTTAATTTGAATTTCTCTAATGATTAGTGATGTTGAGCATTTTTTCATATGCCTATTGGGCATTTTTAATGATACCATGAAAGCATATACTACTTCTTTTAATCCAATTTTAACTCTTTTACATTTATTCATTATTATTCAGGAGAATAATGGTAAAATAACTGTTTCACAAGCTAATAAAATTAAATGTAGAGAGCTGAAACAAATTAAATAAATTCCCAAGGTTGAAAGAACAATCCCCAGGTAGAGAAGTAAGATTCAAAGTAAATTTGCTGAAGTACCCAGCAGCCCAGTGATTTTACATTCTTCTGTCACAAGTCAACAAGTATATTCTTAACAACAGATAGAGAGAGGAGGTTTGGGTTGATTTTTATGCCAAACACTTAGATCTGACGGGATCAGAAGCATAATATTAAGCAGCATGATATCATCTGATGCCTATATGTATGACAAGCTTGATCTTCTATAATATCCACAAAATTCTTTAATTGAAGGAAGTTTGATGCTTCTATATTTAGCCTTTGTGAATATTTTGATCGTTTTATTTTTTAAAGCAGCATTTCACAGTAATTTCAAGATCTTTTAACCATATCACAGCTTGATGGAGAGAAGGATTAATACTGCTTCGGTTGAATGATCTAAAGCAGACACATGAAACATGAATCGTACAAGAACTGTTTTTGTTTACAGGTCCCTATCAACTCTTGAAATTGGCAGTTTATTTTATATCAGAAGGATGGAATTAATTACTCTGAATGAAAAAAAAAATGCTCTTTTCCTTGCAAATGGAGATTACAAGTGACAATTCACTAAGAGAAAAAAGAGTTCATCTGTAAAATTGTGTTAACTCAGAAATACTCTCCATCTTCCAACCCTTCACCTCACATTTCTGGAGATGACCTGATGTTGGGATTATTTTTATTCTTAATAAAGTCAGAGATAATTGTGACAGACCTTTACTTCAGTCAGTGATGTTCAAACATATTGATTTCAGGACCTTTGTGTACTCTTAAAAATGATGGGAGAGCCTGACCTGTGGTGGCGCAGTGGATGGAGCATAGAGCTGGAAATGCTGAGGTTACCAGTTTGAGACCCTGGGCTTGCCTGGTCAGGGCACATAGGGAGTTGATGCTTCCTGCTCCTCCCCCCTTCTCTCTCTCTCTCTCTCTCTCTCTCTCTCTCTCTCCCTCTCTCCTCTCTAAAACAAATAAATAATATTTAAAAAAATAATAGGAGACCCTAATGAACCATTCTTATGTAGGCTTTATCCTTTGGTATGTATTGTATTTATATTAAAATTTAAAACAATTGGGGGATTTTTTTTCATACTTTATTACCAACATAGTTTAAAAATTTTTTTGCCAGTTTAAGAAGTCAAAAATATCAGCAGTTTTAATTTTAAGTTTTTTTTAAATTACAACTGAGATTGCATGTCTCTTCATATAATTTTGTGCTGAAATTTATAAATGGACAATTCTCTAGTGAATTTAGAATACTTTTTTACTCTATACTTATTCAGGAATTTACATATTTCAAGATAATTAAGTTTGTTCATGAGATGAATTAAAATGTTTTTCTGTTTGTTTATGCTTTGTCATTATTGCTGCTTTTTATGGGTACTTATATTTGTTTTTTTTAATATATATCAGTATTTTTATTTGTGTTTTCCAATTTATAATTATAATCTCTCTGACATCATGTCACAAAAGTTTTTCCTAATCGTTTTTCAAGTGCAGTTTTTGTTTATGCCTTAAGTTTTGTTCTCTTCAGAATATATATTTAAATCATGATTAAGATAGTAATCTAATTTTATTTTTAATAGATTAATAGCCAATTGTTACACCATTTTGAAATGATTTATTGTTTTTCATTGCTTTGAAATGATATTTTTATCTTGTACCACATACCCCTGTGGTTTGTCTGTGAATATGCATATTCTTATCTTGTTCTCTGTACCTTAATTTCAGAGTTGAAAGAGGTAATATTGTTTATCTAGTATAATATGTGTTATTGGTTGAAAAAATTGTATAAATGCACTCTGGACAAATGGTAATTCTAGAGGAGGTGGTGGTAGTGACAGCAGTGATATTAACTGTATAGCTGGGTCCAAAACTGGAATCTCTTGATATCCAATCACAAATTGCACTTGTTCAGTATGCTGTATTCAATAAGTCATCATCTCTTTTATTATTGCTTTTTCAAAATCACTTAATTAAATAATGTTTGCTTATACTTTCTTGATATATTAATTATATGATGAAAATTAAAGGCAATATAGGATTTTTTATAGGATATCATGCATTACTTTCAAGTTTCAAATATAGCAAGCTTTTAACCAAAGTGTTATTATGATACTATAAATATTATGTTATAAAAGTAATACCTTTTAATGTATGTGTACAATTATTATTATTTTTTATTAAGTGAGAGGCAGGGAGGCAGAGAGACAGACTCCCATATGTGCCCTGATCAGGATAGACCAGGCAAGCCCTCTACTGGGCAATGCTCTGCCCTCTAGGGCCACTGTTCCATTGCTCATCAAACAAGCTATTTTTATCACCTGAGGGTATATCATGGAGCCATTCTCAGTGCCTGGGGCCAAATTGGTCAAACCATTCAAGCCATTCCTGCAGAATAGGAGTGAAAAAGAGAATGAGAGAGAGAAGGGGGAGGGGAAGGGGTGGAAATGCAGAAGGTTGATTCTCCTGTGTGCCTTGACCAGGAATCAGACCTGCAACATCCATATGCCAGGCTGATGCTCTAACACTGAGCCAACCAGCCAGGGCCTACTATTACTTTAAAATGGGTTTTAAGAGATAAACTAATACCATAAAATGATCTACTAATGAAGAACTTGTCATTATTAGGCCTCATTATTTCCTGATAGTATAGAAAAGACTATTTTCAGTAATGAAAAAGGGAAGAAAATTAACATGCTTTAATATGCTTAGTTTTTAAAGGCCTATTTCTTCTTTTTTGTTTGTTTTATTCCATTTGTGTGTAAAGAAACAAACTACTGAAAATCTTTTGTTCATCCATACTTTGTAATCATTTCCTAGTCTTTGTATACACAGCATCATTTTTTGCTCATATTGGGTTAGAACTTCAATCATATATTCAAAATAGAAATGAGTATTCTTTCTTCCATCTAATCATTTGACATCTGTAAAAATTTAAATATAATAACTGGTCTACCACAGGCAAAACCTTAATTTTAACTTTATTTACATGGCAGTTTTGAGGTCTCTTACACTTTTTTTAGAGAATGCTCTAATGTTGATTAAATAGTTATAAAAATATTAAAATAACTCACTTTTTTAATCATAAGGTGTGTTTGTTCATTATCTATTATAATTTTCTGTAGTTGATTTTTGTTGGAGGACAGAGATAGTGCAGCTATTAATGCACTACCAAATAAACAATTCTGATCTCTTTGTTAATCTGTGTCTGTGAGTCTTTATACATTAGGACAAGAGTTAAGCACAAGCCATAAGGATTATGGTTATTAACTCATAGACAAATTATTGTGGCATATTGTATGTTGCCTGAATTTTCCCCAAAGTATTATGTAAGATATTATGTAAGAGTTTTAAAGTCTTATTTCTCATATATGAAAATTCTGATGATAGTACAATAAAATCGATCAGTAAATGCTAAAATTATTTTTAAAGGTAAGTGTGGATTTGTGTTACCTTAGAGTCTATAAATCATATGGAAATCACTCATGTTCTGTAATCATCCCATTTAAAATCAGAGATTCAGGTTGACACTGACATATATTGATAGTATATGTGTCTTAGTACACATACAAGTTTTCATCAGCATACAAAATTTTTCCTATTTAATAAATAACACTTGAACATTAAGGCACATAGCATTTTAAATAATTGTAATAGTGCTCACTTTTCTATGGAATTATGAGCTACTAAAGATAGGATTTTTCTTATTGTCTCTTTCTCCCACATCTCCCTTCTCTCTTTAACTACCTAAGGATTAATACCTATTAGTATTTGCCTTTTAAAGAAGTTTCAATCAACTGTGTTGAGTTGCATCAAAGAGCTAAGTAATACAGATGGATTTTTTTACCACATTATGTAAAGCATTATCGTTCAGCACATATCATTAGAGTATCAAGCTGTATACTAGGAATTGAGGAAATGTGACAATAAATAATGCAGTGCTCTTTCTTCAATGAGCTTGCTATAATAAGTTCTTGCCTTTACATGATCTGTATTAAGGTGCATCTGCATCCATTAGTTCTTGTTGACTCATGAGAGGTACACAGAATGTGTATCACTTGCTGCCTTTATATAGAAGATGTTGCACCTTAGAGATATTATCTGAGTCTCAGGACCATTAACTGGAGACACAAGTATGCAATATCAGGCTTTTAAAATCTTAACCTAAATATTTTCTATTATTCTAAACTAGCTCACAGTTAGTAAACTGACCCCTTCAACAGCTTAAAGCAGTTTAGCTCATCAGAATCATGACTCTAAAAAAAATGCAAATATGATTTTAAATCCTCATCCCCCACAATGAGAAATACAAAAAAACAAAAACAATCCCAAAATATTTAATACAAAAGTTCCCAGTTTTAAAGCACATAAAAAGAAGATTATAATCACTGTATGTCAGAGTATTTTTAAATGTACAGTTAATTTATGAGCACTTTAAAAAGGCAGTGATAAGTTTTAGATGTCATCATGATACATTTGTAACAAATTTTAAAAAATGGTATTGTGGAACTAATAAAATGAGGTTAAATTGTAGACATGATATATATTCATATTTGTCACACAGCTGACACATTTTCTCAAGATAATTTGAGGACACTTAGGAAATTAAGATCTCACTGATTATTAATGTATATATTTTAATAGAATAAAAAATTGCTTATAGTAACTGTGCCATCTTGATTAACATGTGCATGTTACACAGCTCTATACTTGGCCTTGACTGTAAGAAACAGAATTCTTAGCAGCAAAGTCTTTTGAAATCATGTATATAAAATATTGATGTCACTGAAGTTGCTAGGTTTATCTTATTTGTTGGGTGACAAGATCAAAAAATTAACTGCTGCCTAACCAGGAAGTGATTCAGTGGATAGAGTGTCAGACTGGGATGCGGAGGACCCAGGTTCGAGATCCCAACATTGCCAGTTTGATAGCGGATTCCTTTGGTTTGAGCAAGCTCACCAGCTTGAGCCTAAAGTCGCTACATGAGCAAGGGGTTACTGGGTCTGCTGTAGCCCCCCAGTCAAGGCACATATGAGAAAGCAATCAATGAACAACTAAAAAAAAAATAAGTGCCACAACAAAAAATTGATGCTTCTCATCTCTCTCTCTTCCTGTCTGTCTGTCCCTATCTATCCCTCTCTCTGACTTTCTCTCTGTCTCTGTCAAAAAAAAAAAATTAACTGCCATTTATTCAGTTATAGAATTGAATGATTGAAAAACTTAACAAAAATAAAATTGTATAAGAATAAATGTGCAATTCTAGTTTAAAAACAAGCAAACAGACAAACCAAAATTAAGTCTCTACTTAATTGCTGGCACTATATATGTGACTTAGACCTATATGTACAGCTGTCCCTGCATTCGTGAATCTTGGAGCTCAAGACACAGGAATGAAAGAATAGCTAGGAGACGCAAGAATATTAAACAATAAACATACCATATGGTATTTTGAAGTTGACAGATATGGGGGAAATGTAAAGAAGCATGAGGCAAGTGGGTTTTGGTTCAAGGGCCAAGCTTCAGCCTGTCATATTAAGTACCAGGGTCAATTGGTACCTCACTGAGAGGGTAGGAATTGAGCAAGAACTGAGACAAGAGGAAGAAACAATCCATGAGAATATCTGGAAGAAAAGTTTTCCAGGAGAGAAATAGCTAGAGTGGGACTTCTATATTTCCTGATGAGTCCCAGAATACTCAAGTAGGCATGTATGGTGGAGATGGAGCATATGAGGGTGTTGTATTAAGACAGGAGATTAGAGAAGTTAACTGAAGGTGAGGTCCTATGCATCCCGTAGGCCCTCATGAAGGACTTCGCTTTTGATGATTTTCAGCCCAGAAGTGATATGATCTGATTTATTATTTGAAAGGATCCCTGTGGCCACTGTATTAAGATTAGACAGTAGAAGGGGGCACATTGGGAAAAAAATTACTTACAAAGCCACTGAGGGGTGTGAGTGAGGGAATGGAGTCAAGGTTCCTTCCAACAATGTTGACCTGAATCACTCGAAGCATTTACCATGAATACATCCACAAATTATTCAGAGTTTAAAATAAGGGAATGAATAATTTGTGGGGGAAAAGTAAGCAAATTCATTACTTGTAAACTTGATGGTAAAAGTAAAATAAACAAAAGATCTGTTAATAGATTAAATAAAGAATAGATGTTAACAGATTAAATAAAGAATAGATGTTATTCCAGACTCCAGCTTCACCATTAGACCAGGTACTTAATAAATACCTTTTTGGTAAAAATATATCCAATCAGAAAAATGTTTAAAGGTCATAAAAAATTTGAAGGATAAAAACTTATGTACATACATATACATGTAAATGGAAGAGATATAGCTAGATAGGTAAATAAAATGTCTCATGTAGTTATGCTTTCTCAAAACAATATAAATGTCATCCTTTTAATTGTTTTCAAAGTAATAGTTTCTCTCAAATGGTGAGTTTTATGAAAAGGGGATCTGAGATATATAAAAATAGTAACATCTCAAAGGAAATGGCCCAGGCTGTTTGGGAAATATAAAGAGAATAATTTGCCTGAGAAAGATTTTATATTATGTTTCTAAGGTCATTTTCATCATTGGTATTTAATGATTTGTGTATTTATAGTTATAAGAATTTTTAGAATAATCTGGCAACTCTAGAACATTTTTTTTTTGCTATTTTATTTTAGTTTTTAATTCTTTAATAAGTTTATTGGGGTGACATTGGTTAATAAAATATGTTTCAGGTATATAAGTATAAAATACATAATTTATATATTATATTGTGTGTTCACCACCCAAGTCAAGTCTGCTTTCATCACTGTTTTTCCCCTCTTTATGAAATTAAAGATCAACTGTGTGTAGCCCACACAGATCAACCTCAGTCCACCTTCTGCCATTGACATAAAGTAACCAGCTTCTGCCTGAGGTCAGAGGCCTGAGACCCTGCCCCACCTTTCACCTTATCATTGACAACCATCATCAGATATATGAAGTTTTTTTCAGGAAACAACCCTTGGATAAGAAAGACTAAAACTTCCAACTTCCGTTTGGACAAAATGTGTCACATTTTTAAAAGATTGCAGTATTTACCATGTAACTATTGCATACACAACGTTTGAGGAACCAAAACAGCAGGATATAAGGACAATATTTTTGACAAAATTAGAGCTTCAGAAAAGTTAAAATATAATTGATAAAATGAAAAATGGGTAACTGAAGTGTTGCAGTTGATCATATAGGCAGAAAAGTGAAAACTAAGCAGTCGAAGGTCTCAGACTTTGTTAGCAGTTAAAAGAATTTTAAATGGTAATGAGAAAGAGGAAAAAGAGAGAATTGAGAGATAAACTGGGAAATACCAGTAGATGAAATACTGCAAAAGAAAAGCAATAAAGGTGTCTCTAAATGGACTAGGAAATCAAAAGCATATTTGGGTAAAACACAAATTTTAATTTTTTTCTTAAAAAAAGGTATGTTTTAATGCAGCCTCAACATTCCATCATAATTCAAATTTTCTAAGAGGGTGTGTACTGTCTTCCAGTAACGATAATTTTTTTTCTTACATCACTCTGTTACATAGATCATATAAGTGATTTTTATTAATTCTACCCACTAGGAAAAAGCAGTTAAAACTGTAGTAGGGAAAAACTAATTTCAACAGTCTCACAATGGAAAAAAAAATAAATGATCATCTTACTTCTATTATCATATTACTCATTTTTTGGCTGAAAATGTGATTGTGTTTATGTACGTGAATGCTTCTTCCCTGAGGTGTTGATTTCACTGATTATGAAATATTGACTTGGTAGTTTGTTTTTTCTAACAGCAAAAAAGTGATTCCTGAACCTTAAAGTATCCAGTATTGCTAGATGGTCAAATAAATACAACATTCAAAGTATTTTCCATTATTTCTGACATTCTCCACTATCTTACTAGGTACCCATTTACATTTTTAACCACCTTTGCCAACAACAATCACACAAAAAAAGATAAAATATTTACTAGCAAGTATGTTGATATATTAAGGTGCTTGGATATATCCAAATATGAAAATAAGCAAACATTTGATTTTCTGACCTATCCATGTCTTGTTAATTTCATTGCCTTACAGGAAGCATGGAAGGGGATTGTCACATGACCAGACAAAATATATAACTTTATACGATTTATTTGGGCCCTGATATTTTATGTTACTGTAAAACTGATATAACGAGATGATTTTCTTTTATTCAGCAGTAAAAGATACTGAAGGTTATAGTATTTTTGTTCTGCATGACACTATTAGATGTTGTTTCTAACATAACACATATGTCATAGCATTTCTTTCTTTATTTTTGTTTTATATAGACATCATGTTTAATCTAGCAATATATCAACACTTCTGAAGCATTGCTTTCTGATCTCACATGTGCAAACTCTTGACATCCTCATAGCTTCTTTTCCTGCCACTGGCACATATCAATTCTCTAATTTCAGGATCAGGTAGAAAAAAATCTGTTTGTTTTATGACCAAATATCTAGGCAAAGTCAAGGTCACTGAAAATATAGAACATAGAATTTATTAACATTTTCAACATGTCTCTCTCTAATTCTTTCTTGTTACAAGTTTTATATGCCCTTCCCCTTTCTCTTTTTTTTTCTTTTTTTATTTTTTTTTATTATTAATTTTAATGGGGTGACATCAATAAATCAGGGTACATATGTACAACAAAAACATCTCTAGGTTATCTTATCATTCAATTATGTTGCATACCCGTCACCCAAAGTCAAATTGTCCTCTGTCACCTTCTGTCTGGTTTTCCCTGTGCCATTTCCCTCCTCCCTATCCCACCCTCTCTTCCCTCCCCCCACCCCGTAACCACCACTGTCTTGTCCATGTCTCACAGTCTCACTTTTATGTCCCCCCTATGTATGAAATCATGCTGTTCTCTGTTTTTTTCTGATTTACTTATTTCACTCCATATAATGTTATCAAGGTCCATCCATTTTGTTGTAAATGATCCGATGTCATCATTTCTTATGGCTGAGTAGTATTCCATAGTATCACACCAGTCAGAATGACGCTCATCAGCAAAACAACACAGAATAAGTGCTGGCAAGGATGTGGAGAAAAGGGAACCCTCCTGCACTGCTGGTGGGAATGCAGACTGGTGCAGCCACTGTAGAAAACAGTATGGAGATTCCTCAAAAAATTAAAAATCAAACTGCCTTTTGACCCAGCTATCCCACTTATAGGAATATACCCTAAGAACACCATAGCACTGTTTGAAAAGAAGTAATGCTCCCCCATGTTTGTGGCAGCATTGTTTACAATAGCGAAGATCTGGAAACAGCCCAAGTGTCCGTCAGAGGACGAGTGGATTAAAAAGCTTTGGTACAAAAATACTATGGAATACTACTCAGCCCCTTTCTCCTGATTTCTTCTCAAAAGCATAGGAATGACTATTATTTCAATGAATATATCTCTATGTTTTCCTTTTCTAGAATCAGAAATTTCATGAGAAAAAAAGTGTGGCAAATGTTGTTTGATATATTATCTGGCTTAAATTAGTCATAATTTTAGATACCCTTGAAATAATGGTGAATAGAATGACAGCCCAATTCTTTTCTAATACAAAATATAATGTCTTGTGCACACACTTAATACATCAATTTCTGCTTTTAAAATATTATCTCTTTTCTGTCCTTTTTTGTTTTATTTCTTCATTCTTTCCAAAGTGATGGACAAATAAATTAATTTTCTTTAAAGTATTTATATTCTGCCTACCATTTTCCTGACCAAATGTTTCAAAAGTGGCTCTCTCTCTCTGAGAACTATCTAAAACCCTTTGGCTTGTTCTCAAGCTTCCTGAGAATCATCAAGACCCAGTGACTTCGTCAAGCCCAGGGTCCGGTCTTTTCTTTGAGGTCCCACATGGCTCAGTGTCTCCTCACTGTTAGAAACTTCTATGCCATTGTGACTCCTGACACAAGACACTATTTGCCTTCTTCTTTACCCCCTCTATTTTATTTGGTGCCATTCATTCTTCACCTAAGGTCCAACAGAGCTCCATGTTTATGCAGTTTTTTATCATTCTTCCATGCATTCATTGTCCTTCCCATAGTCTGTACCACCCATGATTTTATAACATAAAATAGGCTATTAAAAATATATATAATTCAGCTCTTCTTTCCTTTCCTCAAGCAGAATAACTTTTTTGGAAGGAAGGAAAGTGTTGACATGGAGAAACTATGAGATGATCTCTAAATTAACTATGAGGTAATCTCTCAATTAGTTTCAGTACAAAAAAAATTGTTTGCTTTTATTCTCTAAATTGGACACTATTGCATACCTTGTATCTGGCCTCACTGCTGCATTATATAATTCCATGTAAGGTGACCATGCTCTTCAGATGACTAAGTCCATGAGCTTTTTTATTTTATTTTTAACCTTTTTAAATTTATTGATTTTAGAAAGAGAAGAAAGGAGAGAGCAACTGAGAGACAGAAACATTGATCTGTTCTTGTATGCACTCTGATCGGAGATTGAACCAGAAATCTCTATGCTTCAGAACAATAATCAACTGAGCTATCCTGCCAGGGCTTAGTTTTCATTTCTCTTTATCTGTCAGAAGCCAGGACACTGATTTTTATCCTCCTTATTAAGGAAACTTCCTTTGAAGTCTTAAATATACTTTTTTTCTTTTCCACATGGCTCCTGTTTTAATTGGTTTTGTTTCTACAAAGCTTTTTAATATAGGTTGTTAGTAGGTTGTTAATAGTCAACCCTCGATCTCATTCCTGTAATTACACTGCTCAAAAAGCTTAGGGGATATTTCAAAATGAATATGATGTTATAAAATATCCCCTAATTTTTTGTGAGCAGTGTACTATCTAGGATTGATGACTCCCAAAGAGCATCTATGACCCAGATTCCTTCTCTGATTTTCCAGAGCTATTAGGTGCTTAGCCAACACCACAGCTTAAAATTGCAAAGGCCACTCGAGGTCCACCACATCTGAACATGTGGTTGCCACCCCAGTCACCAACCTAAGTAAAGGCTGTTTCCTAGATCCTTTTCTTTATGGTATCTATTTCTCAAGGGAGTTATCCAAAAATAACCCTTGGCAACTCACTCCTTACTCCTACATCCAGTTTGTCTCTTCTATGGCATTGTTTCAGTCAGCTCATTGCTATCACAAAGTATTATAGGCTCAGTGGCTTCCTGAACAGACATTTATTTCTCACACTTCTAGAGACTGGGAAGTCTATGGTCAAGGTACTAGGAAATTCAGTTCTGGTGAGAGAGAGTTCTCTTCCTGTCTTTATTGTGTCCTCACAAGTCAGAGAGAGCAAGAAGTGGTGCTCTTTTCTCTTATGAAGACACTAATCTCATCGAGGGGCCCCATCCTCATGAACTTAACTAAACCTCATTAGCTCCCAAATGCCCTGCTTCCAAATACTGTCAGATATTATTGCTTCAATATATAAATTTGGGGGGCATACAAACATTTAGTTTGTAACAGATTTTATCTCTTAATGATCTCTGGGATCTGACCCTTTCTCTCCATCTCTACTGTCAGCATCTTTCATATCACCATCTGATTTTATCTAGTCTGAAATTCCCTCCCCTTCCCTTGTTATACCAAGAAAACAGATATTTTTAATAAGAATGTGAATCAAATCATGACACTGTGGTACCAAATACCTTTCCATGGCTTCTCAATAGGTATTAGAACATAATCTAATATATAGCCTGGAGCTGACACCCACCCAGACCTCTAGCTCCTGCTCACACTTGACTCCTCATCCCTAACCTTTTGGTCTTTCAAGAGACAGACACAATAGCCTTTTTTCAGTTCCTTAATGTTCCTAGGCATTTGAAATGCTCTAGTCTCTGCCTAGAATTTTCTCCCTGCTTCTCATGTGTTTACTTATGTAAGCCCCAACTTCTCTTTAACACATCAGCTCAGATGTCACTTCTGCATCTGGATGGATGATTTTCCACATGGGTATAAAGCCTCCTCTACATGTTTTTGCTAGACAATTTTTTAGCAGAATTTAGAATATTTAAAAATAATAATTATTTAGATGATTATTGGGTTAATATTTATCTTCACTCTACTATGCAAACTGTAAGATCTAAAAAGAGAAACAGGGTCCTTCTCTAGTTGATATACCTTTCACTTCCAATTCCTGGGACACATAGTGAGCTATACTTAAACACTCTTGACTAGATGATTATCACAAGTATTGCCCTTAGACACGCTTGTATTTTCATTTGACTTTTGTAGTACAATCCAATTTTAGACTACTTATTTTGTCTCCCAGTTTCCTTCCCTTCATGCCTATTAAAGTCTATTAATTATTAATGTAAGTAAAGGAGTATTGATTGATTGCCTAGAAATATCTTTGACCATATCCATTTGTGAATCCATAATAAGTGAATTTATTAAGGCAACTGTGATAGACAAATCTGAAGCTACGAAGAGCAAACACATCTCCATGGCCTCAATTCATAATACAGAGATTAATGGGGCCCAGGCCACTGCCACTGTGTCCTTCAGGAAAATGTGCTTATTTGCACTCTAGAGTAATCTAAACCTGTATAGAATTGTTTTTATTTAGAGAGTTGAGACACTCTTGAAAGGAATGATTGTGTGTTGCTGACTAATTTGAGATCCTGTTCATTAGGATATATTTCATCATATATTTCCTCAGTAAATATAAATAATATCAATTTGCAAGGAGCACTTTTTTACATTTCCTCCTTATTACATCCCATTTTCACCACAGTTACTGAGCAGCGCTGGAACTCATTTATTTTCTGAGAAGAAAATAAACTATGCACACTTTGGAGGTAAACTGATACATTAGCAGAAGAGAAAAATCTATTTAGTGGACCCCTAAAGGATGTTTGCCTCAGCAGGAATGAACTTGCAGACAGAACCAAAGTCAATCAACACATAGAAGAGGGAAATGGTATGCAAGTCAGCACACCTGTTTGGATTTTTAAAGTACAGTAATTACTCCTGAAAAGAAAACAAAAGCAGGCACCAGGCATTCTCACACCATACTTATTGTGTTTACATTATTGAATTCATTATATATTTACTTCCGCATAATCTTTGGGAGTGTGGACATATATAGATGCTAGGCGTCATATAGAATGAAGATACTTGGAGATAATGTTCCTCTTATGTTACTATGATCATTTCATTGAGGGAAAATTTAAAAAATGAACCAAAGGGGTTTACACTATTTTAACTAACATTTCCCATGAACCTAAAGTAAATAATAATGCAAGATAAGTATAACTTCAGGCAGATGTCATCATGCATATTTTTTTGTGTCCATTTCACCTACTGGGTATCTTTGGCATCATATTTCTAATGCAATAATAATTATTACAATAATAATAGCATTCACCAAAGAGTTTCACTTAAATAGAAATGTAGAAAAGCACTTTACTTGCATGGATTTGCTTATCTTCACAACAACTCTATAGTGATATTGCTATTTATGTGGCTGAGACACTTTAAAAAATGATAGTGGAGTTGTTGACTAATTTTGGGTTCTAGTTCTCTTGGATAGATGTCATCATTTGTTGTCTTTTCTCAGTAAATGTAGCAGACACTGATTTATCTTCCCTGTGCTACTGTGATTCTCTATATGTAGTGAATAAAGCTGATGTTTCTGAGATGAGGAAATGTGCCCAGACTAATGACATGGAGCTAATGTGTGGCTAAGTCAGGCTATGAACCTATGTCAGCCCAAATGACATGAGACACACTGCTCTTACCCATAGTACTGATATGACTCTTGGCAAAATTGTTCAACCTAATAACCAGTCATTAATATTTTTTATTTCATTTTACATTTAGGGAAATAGGCTCTCTAGCAAACAGACTTAAATATTAGATTTTGCTTGAGCATTCAGGACTGATAAAATATAAATATGTTTACCAGTGTAAACAATTGTGCTTATGCTACTGCTTACTTGGAAGAAATAGAAATCTTAGCTCAGATGAAAACTGAACATGTGCTGACCACTAGAAACCAATGTCTTTGGCATGTGAAAACAGCACTTTCTAGCAGAAAGAGCTGTCACCTATCTGTAAAGGTGTAAATAAATTCTAAACCTTTTGTTTTAGTTTGTTGATATCCTGTGTCAGAAAACAAAGTTTATAAAATTATACAAATTCTTTTAAAGGAATAAAATTTTACTGTAGCAAATATTAATATTCTTTTTAATTGTTTTAGATCTAAGTTTACTTTTTTCCTAATATGTATAATTATTATCTGTAATAGATACAATTTTTTTCTCCTGACTTCTTATTGTACATATATAATTTTAGGCTAAGACTAAATAAGATATTCATACTATAAAAATGTTTACTTAAAGGATATTAAGGTTTATATGTATATGTCTAAATTAGAAATTTTGTCATTATTAATATTAGAACTCAGCAAACAACCTTGCTTTGAAACGTATGAGCAGTGGGATTTTGGTTTACATTGAACATATAATCATATTAATTCTGTTGTTCCTACGCCCCATCAATAAATGTTAAATGTGTGATAAGGTATTTCTGACAATTTTTATAATGATAGTAAATAAGCCTCTGGGACAAGATTTTTCTTTCCTTACAAGGAGAGCAGAAAACAAAGAAAAGACTAGCCTTTCATTGTTGCTAGGATACATCATTGAGAAATAATAAAGAGAAATTATATATTAGTCTGCTTAACTCTTCCTTATCTACATTCAAAGATTTTAAAACTTACATGTGGGTTGCTAATTATAAGATACTATTTTACTTCACTCAAAAATTATAAATATTTCTCCTAAATATTGAAAAAGTAGTTGGTTGAGAAACAGAATATTTGTAATATTCAAGAAAGGAATATGATCTTTGAACTTGGTAAATTCTCTAAATAAATTAAGTAAGGCAAAGTACAATAATATAATTTTAAACTAATTCATTTTGTAAGTACATTTTTTTTTACACTGTTTTTTTTTTCTTTTTTTGGTTAAGAAAAAAATATTAGAACTTAAAGGAAATGAAAAGTCAGTAAAATATATCGTCATAGTCTGTTTAGCTTTATAAAGTTATTTAAATGTTTATAATATTATAATTTTAACCAAATACACAGTATATTGTTTCTCAATCTACAGAAGTGGGTTTAACGGGCAGCATTTCTAAAACATACATAGCCATAGATTTTTTTCAATGGCGATATCTTGCTGTACTGGTTTTTGTAAGAGCCTCCAGAGTTCCTTGGAGGGAAAGGTTGCAAAACAGATGAACAGTAAAGTAAAAATCTTTCCTTTGAATTTGTGAAAAATTTTTAGCAATCATTATGTTCTCTAAATTGCAGGTATCTTATGTTAGACAAACCACTATCATTTTATCATTAGTCACTAAGCATTGGAAAGCCCCTTTCTTAGTGACCTTTATTTATCTGTAAAGTGATCTGTCACTATGTTTTAGTTACCAACTTCTAACAGCTGGCATATAGGATAGTGTGCAGACAAAGATATAGAGAGAGATTGGGCAGATGATTGTTTTGTTTTGATTGGTTTTTGATTTGTCATTACCTTGGCTCAATCATGGATATAATGATATTCTCAAGCTTTCAGTCTCTAATAACTAATATTAGAATAATGCAGTGTTGACCTAATTTCTGTTTACGTAGTACACAGGCTAATTTGTTTCTTCTTCCTCTTCTTCTTCTCTTTTTTTTTTTAAGATTTTATTTATTGATTTAAAAAGAGATAAAGAGAAAAGGTGCAGGGAGGAGCGAGAAGCATCAACTGGGAGTAGTTGCTTCTCATGTGTGCCTTGAATGAGCAAGCTGTGGGTTTTGAACCAGCTTACCACAGTGTTCCAGGTTGATGCTCTTTCCACTGTGCACCACAGGTCAGGTTACCCAGGCTACTTTGAATAGGTGAATGAGCTAGCTGCTCTTCTAAATACGTTTCTCCAGATTACACAAGTTTGAGTAACACTTCAGAAATATCTGGTACAAAGTCTTGGATCTTGGATACCATGTGTGAGGTCCATTTAATACTAATCTTTACAATAAAAACAAGTCTAGGCTTAAAAGTTGCAGAGAATATGTGCTCAAGATATAGATCTAACTGGTAATATTTTTCTGTTTAGATAAAAAATATTTTATTTTGGTAAACTAGTATTTTTTATATGTTTCTATATAGATATATATCTATGCAATTTTAAAAATTTTACCTTTTAATTAGTTATATTGGATGAACTTTATACCTTTAACATATATTATGCATTTAACTTAATGGCAAAGATCAAAGGTAGACAGTGTTTATTTGAAGGTTTTTATAAATTACACTGGGGAACAAATTTTTTTCATTATCTATTGCATGAGGTTTTAGAATGCTTTCTATATATGTCTGCATTGGTGATTCCAAATCTGAAATCCGTTTTTTGTTTCATGCTCTAGTTTTTATGCAATTTTAATTTCTTTTTGTTACAGTTAATGGCATGCATTAGTTTTTAAATTGGAGTTAAAGGGCAACAACTCTTGGATTGAATATAACAACAAGGCTATTAATGTTTTACAAACATCACTTTTATATAATTGTAGTTGTTTTTAAATGTAAAAAAAATATCATCTGATAAAAACACCCTCTAATTTTGTTTTAAGATTGAATTATGGCTTCTTTGAATAGGTGTAAATGTAAGAATAGTCTTAACACCTTTTGTTACATATGTGCTGTTACACACTTTATTGTCAAAGGCACACTATTTCATCATTTCTGACATGTGCATATTTGCCTATTTTCAAGTTCCCCTTGGCGATCAAGACAAGAATTGGGCTCCTCATATTGTGTGTCCTAATTGGGAGGAAATGCTTCATGTCTGATCCATACAAAGGTCATTGGCAAGAAAAAACGGCATATGATCACATATCCTAATATTGCTTCAGCAATACGACCTATCCCATACTCTGAGACACTCTTGGTTCCAGTTTTCAATGGTTTTATTTTTTTTAAGGAGAAAGAAAGTGAATATGGTGATCAAGTATATTTTGATAAGATGCATGATGAAATGGTTGTTGAATCTGAAGGGTCTTCTTCTGATGCCAAGTAGTCATTAATCCTTCAGTAGTTTAGCCAACCCAAATTGAATGAGATTTGGGCCTATCAAAGAAAGCAGCTGAGTTATTAGCCTCCAGGCTTCAAGAAAAGAATGTACTTCACAGGTCAGGTAAAGTATCCCGTTTCAGGAAACGCGAACAAATTTTTGTGGACTTTTTTTTTCCAAGACAAACACTTTGTTTAATATCATGATATCAGTAGTCTTCTCAGCTAGCTAGTTGTTACCACGTATAGTCCAACAGAATGGCAGCTATTTCATGACAGCTCTCAACAGAGTTTGAAATGTGTTCTCCTACACAACGGTAATGTTTATGCAGCAGCTCAAATTGGTTATTCAACTCATCTGCAAGAAGATTATAATGACATAAAAATTGTCCTTGACTTTCTGAAGTATGAGGAGCATAACTGGATCATTTGTGTGGATCTTAAAATGGTAAACTTTCTGCTAGGACAACAGAGAAGTTTCATGAAGTATTTTTGCTTTCTGTATTTGTGGGACAGCCAAACTCGGGAAAAACCCTGGACACAGAAGGAGTGACTGAAACCTGAAGCTCTGGAAGTAGGAATGAAAAAGATTGTGAATTAACCTGTAGTTAATCGAGACGGGATCATTTTTCCCCCACTTCAAATCAAACTTGGCTTCATGAAGCAGTTTGTTCAGGCTTTGAATAGAGAAAGTGAATGCTTTCAACATATTATTTCTGCTTTTCCTGCCTTGTTTTTCAAGAAGATAAAAGCAGTTGTATTCGATGGACCTCTAATTCAAACCCTCATACGTGATGAAGAATTTGCCAGGAAGATGACTAAGGAGGAGAAAGCAGCATGGCAGTGTTTTGTGGCAGTTACAAAGAGCTTCCTTGACAACAAAAAAGCAGAAGCCTATGAACTTCTGGTTCAAAGAATGCTGTTGGCTTTCTGTAACATTGGGTGTAACATGAGCATTAAGATTCACTTCCTGAACAGTCACCTTGATAAGTTTCCTAAAAATTTGGAGCTGTTAGTGCTGAGCCCACTACTGCTGGAGCATCAAGTGAGATCGTCCTTAACAAGTACACAAATGCAAGAGCTACAAACACAAATTTTTGCCAGAATAGAATTTAAATAAGTTTTACAAAAATTTTATGATTAAAATAAGTGTTTTAATATCTTCTATTTTGAAATTGTAGATCAATTCTGATGCAATCATATCTTTTTGTGTATTAGTGTATTTATTGCATTCTATAAATTATTATATATTCACAAAGATGATACCCAAGAAGACATTCTACTTTATTATGTTAAGCTAAATGTTGAAAATTTTACAATAAGATGGAAACCTAAAATCTTGAATTGCAAAATAAACTATAGCTTATAGAGAAAAACTAATGTCAGATTTGAGAACAGCACACTTGAATTAGGTAAGAACAAGTCTTTTTGTGGAAGCAACAAAAATTTTGTTCCCCAGTGTTATGAGAAAGATATCATCAATACCTATGGATTACATTTATTAGTCCTATGAAATGCTTCCTGTCATATAATTTGTACCAAGGTTCATTAATTATTTCTAAGTCTTTAACTAGATATGAGAACCACTCATATTCAGTTCTCATTTTTCAGATGATTTGTTGTTTATTATTTAATGAAGTCTGTCTTCCACTATTTTTAGAGACTATTAAAGTTTAATTTCTGAAAACACGTGATTGAGGAATATGTTAATGGCTAGAGCAAGAAAATATAATTTGTTATGTAACTCTTATAGATAATTGTACTAGCTTCAGAATGTAATTTTTTATTAAATGTCTTAGAGTGTCATTGATTAATAAAATTGCATTTTTGAAGTATACATTTCTTTTTTATTAATTTAAATTTAATGGGGTGACATTGACCCATAAGGGTACATAGGTTTCAGGCTAATATTTCTATAGCATTTGAAGTATTGATTACATTGTGTGCCCATCATCCAAAGTCATTTTGAATCATTTACTGTTACCATATATTCCCATTTGCTCCTTCCCCCACCCCATAACCACTTCACTTTTATCTATGTCCATGAGTCTCAGTTTTATATCCCACCTATGTGTGAAATCAAATAGTTCTTAGCTTTTTCTGATTTACCCATTTCACTTAGTACAATGTTCTCAAGTATCATTCATGTTATCATAAATGGTAATATGACATTATTTCTTATAGCTAAGTAACTATTCCATTGGATATATGTATCACATCTTCTTTATCCAATCCTCTATCAAGGGACATTTTAGTTGTTTCCATGAATGATGCTGCGATTAACATGGGAGTGCATGTGTCTTTGAATAAAAACATTGTCAAGAGTTTTGGGTAGATACCAAAATAGAGGGATTGCTGGTCATATGGTAGTTCCATTCTTAATCTTTTGAGGAACTGCCATATTATCTTTATATAATCTATATATTGCAATGTGTGCCCACATCTAAAGTCAAATTATCTTTTAAAAACATACACGTGCTATTTTAAGGATGATTAGTCTTAATGTTTAAATCTATAATTTTCCCCATTAGGAAAATATTTTTTAAATAGTACCCATAGTAGTAAACACTATATATATCTGTTTCTTGTCAGTTTTTTCTTAGTTTCTCTGCCACTCCTTATTTTTAATAATTTACAAGTCCTGTTGATTTTAATACAGTTGTGTAGTAGCCTGAGACCTAATTGGTCTATATTAAGTTCCTGCAACTGATACTCCCATCTCCTAAAAGACTTTCTCAAAAGGTTAAAAGCAAGTATATAATGTAGGTCTAAATACATTGTAACTAAATACTTATTCCATTCCAATATTTTTAATGAGCTATTAATTAAAATAAAGTATTAATAGTCATTCCCAAATTGCAAACAGGGTGTATTCTACAAGTTTATTTGTAAGCAATTGCTAGAATTTGAAAGCTATGTCCCCATAAAACCTGTGTGATGAATGTGTTAGGACACATAGCCAACCTGACAGAGTCTGCCTAAATCAAAATGTAATTAAAATGTAGCACCAGTGTTATTATAGAACCTGGCTATTATTTATCTAACTACTTGTTTGGGAAGTCGTTTCCAATTTCCAACTTAAAATTGGAACACTTGAACTTCATCTTTCTTTTCCATATCTTCAATAGCTTCCAGAATTATCCCTTCTTTTCTCCAGCCCTACCTTTCAGGCACTCCCACTTCAGTAATATAAATTGAGGCACTTAATCAATATGCAGAAACATCTCTCAGCAAGAAACCACTAGCAGTTATAAGATTTTCAAAAATCCTATGGTTATCTCTCACTCATGCCTTTACAACTGTGTTCTGTTTTGCAGTCATTTTTGTAAGTCTCCATTTTTCAAGACAGCAGACCCACAATTGCCATAATAGTATATAGTTTTATAAATTCAGGAAAGTAATATATATCATAGCTACATCAAAATCAAATTAGCTTGGCGAATGCCAACATATGATAGAATTTATCTTGAAAAGATATGCCAAGATTATAAATTCAACACTTAACTTCCAGATGAGAAAAGCAAAAGCTGAAAGTGGTACTCTTTAGCTAAGCTTATGAATTGAACTAATTACACAGCTAAGCTTAAACACAGAGCAGTCATGTTGGGTAATATTACCTAAAATTTTATGTATAAAATGGTTTGTTGGGCCTCACCAGCCAGTGGCACAGTGGATAGTGTCAGCCTGGGACACAGAGGACCCAGATTTGAAACCTGATGTCACCAGCTTGAGTACAGGTTCACCACCTTGGGTATGGGGTCACTGGCTTGAGCCCAAAGGTCACTGGCTTCAGCCAAAGGTTGTTGGCTTGAGCAAGGGTTCACTTGCTCTGCTGTAACCCCCCGGGTCAAGGCACATGTGAAAAAGCATTCAATGAATAACTAAGGTGCTGCAACAAAGAATTGATGCTTCTCATCTCTCTTCATTCCTGTCTGTCTGTCCCTCTCTGTGTGTCTCTCTCACAAAAAAAGAAAAAAAAACAAAGATTTGTGGTTTTTTGTTGGTAATACTTTCCTATATACACTTGACCCTTGAATAACATGGAGTTTAGGAGCACTGACTTCCTCCACCCCCCATCAGTTGAAAACCCATATATTACTTTTGACTCCCCAAAAACTTAAGTTGTCCCTAAATGGGGATTAGTTCCAGGACCCTTGTGGATACCAAAAATTATAGATGATTAGGTCCTAAATATTTAAAATGTTTTAAATTAATGTATAAAGTCATTTCTCTATATTTATGGACCACTAACCTTGGATAAAAAACAGTACCGGTATTGAAAAAGAATTTGCCTGTAAGTAGATCTGCATAGGCCAATTCTGTTTATTGTTCAGGGGCCATTATATATGTATATCTTATATTCTCAAGTGTTTCCCCAGGTTCCAAAGCCTAGCAACTTTTGACAACCTGTAGTCACAAATATAAACACTTCTGCTTTTTTATGTTATTAAATTATGTCATTTATGAGATAAATCATCTTATATAATGGAGCCGTTAAATTATCTAATCCAAAAAGAACCCAAGTAATATGAATTTCAGTTCTCATATTCAGCAAATGATGAAGAGATTCTTAGGAAGACTACCTTTCCTTAGCACAACCTGTTTTGACAGCATGTACTTAGAAGACACCCCCTGTGTCTCTGAACTAATGAGAGAAATGAGGACATTGCATCTCTCTTAGAGACAAGCATAATCTTCTTCAGTGTCACCCTAATAGTTTTATAAGGACTAGAAGTGAAATAACACTGTGATGTCTTAATGTATTTTGTTTGAATAAGGAAAAAGTACTGCTATCCAAAACAATGACACTTGTGAATACTTAGAATATCATGATGTTAGTCTGAAACAAAGACTAAATATTTCTCTATTTCGAAATAATACACATGTTATTTATTAGGCTTTTGAATGAGATACTGGGATGTATAATTTTATTTTATATGTGAAAAAATATTTATTCAATAATTGAGTGATAATGGTCAGTTATTATTTATTTCATAAAATGTCATAATATTAACTACAGAAAATATCAAAGTTAACTTTTTCTTAAGGTAACATTTTATTTATAAAGTATCTGTATCTAATATTTCAAATTCTACCAGAAAATATATTATTAGTTTATTAATTATGTTTTAAATATACTTGCATACTTTTATGTGAATATTTATTTTTAAAATAATATTAAGTATATTTCAAACGCATACCACATCATACCTGAAATATATTTGTTTCAAATTTAGTAAGAAATCCAAACCTTTTAAGACTTGGAATTATCCATAGCAGATTTAAGACTTATTCTTGAAAACACATTTTGCTTCCAAAGCAATAATTGTAGGGGATTCAAATGTAACTAGATAAATTGAAGGATAATTATTTTGGCTCATTTTCAGATGAAGAAAGAGATTTTTGGAAAGAGTGAACAAAAAATAATAATAAAGTAACAAATGAAAATTCATGATTATATATTTTCTCTGTTATAACTATTACATTTATAAAATTAAGTAATCTTTTTCTTGTGGCAGAGACAGAAAGAGTCAGAGAGAGGGACAGATAGGGACAGACAGACAGGAAGGGAGAGAGATGAGAAACATCAATTCTTCTTTGTGGCTCCTTAGTTGTTCGTTGATTGATTTCTCATATATGCCTTGACTGGGGGGCTACAGCAGAGCGAGTGGCCCCTTGCTTGAACCGGTGACCTTGAGCTCAAGCTGGTAAGCCTTGCCCAAACCAGATGAGCCCGCACTCAAGCTGGAGAACTTGGGGTCTCAAACCTGGGTCCTCCAGATCCCAGTCCGACGCTCTATTCACTGCACCACTGCCTGGTCAGGCAAATTCAGTTCTTTCTTAAATGAGAAAAAGAATTCAAAATATTACATAAGAGTAAAGTAAAATGGCTACTTAGAAATATACTGTGTTGACTTGTGATTAGAAAAGGTGGTCATTAATGTATTAAAATATAATTCCTAAAGACTTCTCTGGTATATTTATAAAAATGACAATAATAATAGTGTAAACTACAATTTATTCAACACCGGACAATAATACACTGACCAAATCTTATGTGATTACATTAATTTTTTCAAATTTTATAGAGGGGGATATTAGAGATCACAGAAGTTAAATAAAGTACATAATAAAAGCCAAGCTAGGATTTTAATATTCATCTGCTTGATTCCATAGTCTAGTTTCAATTCTGCCACTTACTCAGATGATAATTTTGGAAGACTCCTCTTACATGAAGGCTTTAGAGATATTTTTTAAAATCATGCATTGTTCTCAAAGAGAAGTAAAAGGCAGATTTGTACTTAAAGCATAATAGCTTAAATTGCTTTAGTACTAAAATAAAGTATATTTTTAAAAGTCAGGAAAGCAGATAATCAAAAAGAATTTAACAAAATCATCTTAACCACAACACTCATATGTTACCATTGTCAATAATTAGTGTGTCTTCATTCAGATTTATGTATACTTAAGTGGACTCAACTGATGCATTTGTAAAATTCTTCTACTTAGCAATTATTTCTCATTTTCCAGATAATTAAGTATTCATACACCACATCATTTTTGTTGGATCGTTATTCCTTTACATGCTTGTACCCATTTTATATAAGCAATATTTTATTAATAATTACTTTTCCCAAATTGTCCATAAGCACCACTAGGATGGATATCTGTAAAGTTCTATATGCATCCATAATTACTTTTATAGAATGTATTTTGGAATATGGAATATATTTTCCACACATCATTACTAACTAGTTAGAAAATGTAATAAATTGAAACAATAGCAATGATGATTGATACACATGTAAAATTAGGAAAGTCATCTGAACAATAATTTACATGACCAATATAAAAATAAAGAAAAGAAGCCTAGAAAACTTTTTTTTTTTTTTTTTTTACAGAGACAGAGAGAGAGGAGAGAGAGTCAGAGAGAGGGATAGACAGACATGAATGGAGAGAGGTGAGAAGCATCAATCATTAATTTTTTGTTGTCATTGCAACATCTTAGTTGTTCATTGATTGCTTTCTCACATGTGCCTTGACCGCGGGCCTTCAGCAGACGGAGCAACCCCTTGCTAGAGCCAGCGACCTTGGGTCCAAGCTGGCAAGCTTTTGCTCAAGCCAGATGGGCCCGTACTCAAGCTGGCGAGTTCGGGGTCTTGAACCTGGGTCTTCCGCATCCCAGTCTGATGTTCTATCCACTGCGCCACTGCCTAGTCGGGCTAGAAAACTTTTTTGAAGGGAAGAAATACTGAACAAGTGTAAAGATATGGCATGCTATTTAGTATTATAATGCAAAATAACAATAATAAAAATAATTCCCAACCCCTTTGGTATATTTTCTGGAACTGAAGTCAATCTAGAAAATAAGTACAAAATTCACATTTTCTTTTTAAATTGAAGTGTGCCATCTATCTATCTATCATCTATCTATCTATCTATCTATCTATCTATCATCTATCTATCATCATCATCATCTATCATCTATCAAGCTATCTATCTATCTATGGATGCAAAGGAACACAAATAAGAAGTGCATAGCTCAATACATATTTATGGGATAAACTCACCCATATTACTTTTACCTAGATAAGAAATATATACAATTTCCTCAAAATATCAAAATGATACTATGTCCCTACTAATCAATCACTACCTGTCCCCTGTAATATAACCAGTTTCCAACTACTATTTTCATAGCCTAATTTACACTATTTTGAACTTCATACAAATAGAGTGATTTATTGTGTACAGTAGTCTATGTTCTTTTGTCCTCCCTGTTTCCTTAATATTATTTTTGAGAGATTCATCTATATTGGTACAAATAGTTGTTTTATTTCATCATTACTGCTCTATAATATCGCTGTATATTTGTACAAGAGTATTTAATCATTTAAATGTAGAACATTTTGTTTTTCAACTTAATATTTTTATAAGTATTCATATAAGCAACAACATAATAATGTGTATATTTCACTGGATAAATGTATCTACTCATTTTTTTTTTTTGGCTATGTATATATGAGTGGACTTACTGGATTATAGAGTATGAGCATTTTCAGTTGTATTAAATACAGTAAAAGAGGTTGTTGTTTTTTAAATGGGTATAATTAAAATATAATTTGTCCACAACCTAATACCTGGTATTTTCTTCTTTTTTAAGGCTAACCATTTTGGTGACTATATAGTGGTATCACGGTGTGTTTTTATTTGCAAATTGTTTTGTAGGAAGTCTTTATATATGAGTAATTTATCACATACTTAAATGGCAAATATTCCCCCACAGTGTGGATTGCTTTTTCATTCTTTTAACAGTGTTTTGTTTTTGTTCTTAGTAATTACATTCCTTAATTTTAATGTATTTCAATTTAATATATTTTCTTATTACTAGTAAAATTTCTGTGCTGTGTTTAAGATATTTTTGCATACCCTAAAGTCATAAAAATATTATTCTGTGTTTTTAATAGCTCATAATGAAACAAATCTTTCACTTTTTAAATTAAATTTTAATTTTGAGATATGTGTAGATTGTCATACCAGAGTAAGATATTACAGAGAGATTCCAGGTTCCCTTTTACTAGTTTCCACCAGTGGCAAAACCTTGAAAAATTATAGTGCAATATTAATACCAGAAAACTGATAATGACATAGCCTACCAATCTTACTCAGATTGCTTCATATTTATATATACCCACTTGTCTGTTGGTGTTTGTACTATGCAATTTTATCATATGTGAAGTGTGTTAGTTTTCTATGTCTCTTGTAACAAACCTCAAATTTAGTGACTTAAAACAATGCAAATTTAATTCACACTTCTGGAGGTCAGAAGTTCAAAGTTAACACTATTGGGCCAAAATCAAGATGTCTGCAGAGCTATGATTCCTTTGGGCCTATAGGAGAGAGTTTGTTTGTGCCTCTTCCAGCTTCTGGTGGCTGGCATCATTCCTTGACCCGTGGTAGTGTGACTCCAGTCTGCCTCTTCTCCTGTGTGTTGATCTCCCGTTGCTTCTCTTTTATAAGGACACTTGGGATAGTATATATTTAGGGTCAACTTCAATAATCCAGGATACTCTTTCATTTTAATAGCCTTAATGACATCTTAATTTAAAAAGGCCCCCCTTTTTTTTTCAAATAAAGCAATACTGGCCAGTTTTAGGAATTGCAGCATTGATATTTCTGAGAGTTCATTTTTCAGTCTACTGTATGTAGGATTGTGTACTTACCACCACAGTCAAGGTGGAGATGAGTTCTCTTATTACATGAATTTCTCTTATCTTTTTTGTTGTTGATTTTATTTATTTGTTTTTATTTGTTTCTTTATCTAAAATTTTATTGGGGTGATATTGGTTAATAAAATTATGTAGGTTTTAAGTGTGTAAGTCTCTGATACATCATCTATATATTTCATTGTGTACCCATACCCAAGGTCAAATCTTTCATTACCATATATTTGACCCTCTTTACCACTTACTACACCCAAATACCCTTCCCTCTGATAACCACCATACTGTTGTCTGTGTCTATGAGTCCTTTTTGTTTTTCCTGTTTGTTCATTTGTTGCTTTTAGTTTTAGTTGGGCAGAAAAATTCAAGACCCATATGGTTTCATTCAAATGTAGTGTATAAAACACTATCTTTTTATAAAACACATTTATGTCTCCCATATTCAATTCTCCACATCTGTGTTATTGTTCTTTTCTAATATTATGTAAATAGAATCATTATAATTTTTGGCATTGTACTTTTTTCATATTCAGCCTATTTCCCTGGAACTTTATCCAAATGTTGTATTTATCAATAGTCCTACCTTTATAGGAGTTGTTGTCCATGGTATAGAAGTATGACAGTTTGTATAACTGCTCACCTGTTGAAGGATATCTGAATTGTTCCAGTTCTAGGTTGTAACAAATAACCCTACTATAAATATTTGTTTACATCTATTGGTGTGAACATACATTTTTATTTCTCTGAAACCAATTTGCAGAACTGTAATTGTTGGTTATTTGGAACCACTGGAAGTTCAGAACTTGGTCATTTTTTAAATATTGGATCCCTGGCTCTTTGAGACACAGGGTTTTGAAGGAGAGTAAAATTCAAACTTAGCCAATACTTTCTTCAGAGAAACTACTCTTATGTAAAATGACATCCTTAATGAGATCAAGCTTAGGAATTGTGACTTCTTCTTGGAGAAGCCTCCTTAGGCACTGCACAAACAGAATTTATTGCAAACCATATTAGTTTCCAAGATAGTCTATGGAAAATGTCCGTTCATGGCAACTTTTTTTATTTTCAAGGAGAATCTCAGGTCTTTTCTCCCTTGCTACTCTTGCTGTATTTTCCCACAACTTCAGCAGACATGCTTCTACTCTAACAGTGAACATAATCTAGACTAAGGCTGAAATATCTACTATCTAGTAGAATGTGTAAATTAACATTTTAATCCAAAGTTTCACTAAAAAAAAAAAAAGGATATTCAATATGCTACGTCAAACCTAAAGATTGTCTTCAGAATGAAGATCCATACACAAATTTTCAGCAGAGAGAATTATCCATGTACATCAAAGAGAAAAATTTACTTTCAAGGATTTTCAGGGTTTAACAGATTAACCTCATCATTCTTCTTGAACCCTTAGAAAGTCTTCAGGCAAGTGTGACATAGAGATAAATTACATTGTAGTGTTCACTAATATTGGATAAGTCTGAGAGAAGATAGAAATGTTCAGAGGTCAAGTCTTACTAACTTTCTAGCCTCCAAATATTGTATGAACAGTACAAAGATAAAGGAAAATCCATTTGGAAAAAGTGTATAGAAAAAAAAATAATTTTTTACATCTGACAATGCATATATGTATTCTAAATCTTGTCTAATTATAGAAAATATATCCATAGAAAACATAAGAAATAAATCACCACTATAGGAATTTATACAAGTGCATTCTAATAATTAGAAATAACAAGTTATACATTTTGAAATCCTTTATCTTCTTGTTTTTGATGTGGCCAGGTATTTACTTAATTCTTGAAACCTAACATTTTGTTATTTTCTTAGTATGTCACTTACTTAACATATCAATCTATCATATTAAATAGGTAATTAGAATACTACAAATATTTATATGTCTATTTATCTAAATAAAGTATCCTGAATTTTATATAAAACCCCATATTTATATAAAATATTAGTTTCAATAAATAATTGTATCAAAATAATCAAGTGCTTATAATTTTATGTTCATACAAACATAAAGTTAACAAAAAAATAATAATTCCATTTTGACAGTACCAGTGGGTTTTTTTCTAGTGATTTCTAATTCTTATGTTTTAGAATGTTTAGATATTAGAGAAGCCTTGCATCTCTCTCTCTCTCTCTCACTAAAAAAAAAAAAAAAAAAAAAAAAAGAGAGAGAGAGAGATGGAGGAACAGATAGAAACAGACAGGAAGGTAGAGAGATGAGAAACATCAATTTGTGGCAACTTAGTTGTTCATTGATTGCTTTCTGATATGTACCACAACCAGGAGGGCTCCAGCCAAGCCTGTGACCCCTTGTGTAAGCCAGTGATCGTGGGCTACAGACCAGCAACCATGGGGTCATATCTATGACCCCACACTCAAGCTGGTGTCCCCGTTCTCAAGCTTATGAGCCTGTGCTCGAGCCAGTGACTTCGGGGTTTCGAATTTTGAATATCAGTGTCCTAGGCTGACACTCTATCCACTGTACCACCACCTGGTCTCTCCTTTTATTAAAAAAAAGGAGAGAGAAATTATCTTACTCTACAATAGTACAATCAAACTAGATACCCTACAAATTTCAAAATTAACAATTCTATTAAAGAGACTCAGTCAAACATCAACAGGAACCAATGTGGGTTGACAGGTCACAATAACTTCAACAAAAATTCCTTTAGTAGTCTCTACCATTTCTAAATATAATAAGCAAGAATGAAGTTCCTTTACAACTGTCCCCATACTCATTTTTTTGTTGTTTTGTTTCTTTTTGTATTTTTCCAAAGGGATAAGCAGCGGGGAGGCAGACAGACAGACTCCCACATGCGGCCAACTTTGCTCCAATGGAACCTTGGCTGTGGGAGAGGAAGAGAGAGATAGACAGAAATGAGAAATGAGAGGGGGAAGGGTGGAGAAGCAGATGGGTCCTTCTCCTGTGTGCCCTGGCCAGGAATCTAACCCAGAACTTCCACACACCAGGCTGATGCTCTACCACTGAGCCAACTGCCCATGGCCCCCATACTCATTTTTTAAAAATAAATTGAGAGCAGCTAAATTGAGCACTTTTAGCTCAGTTGTCTTATGAAGTCACCTACAGGAAGTGTTGACAGGGGCTTCCAATTTTTGAAATTTTAAGTAGGTTGTAAAGACACACTTACCTACCTGTTGCTGGTTGTAGACAGGAGGCATCATCTTTTCATCTTGGCTTCTGCTTAAAAGTCTCTGCATGATGTGGTAGCTGGTTTCCTCCAGAATGAACAATCCAATAGAACAGAGGTAGAAATCTTCAGGAAAGTCACACTCCATAATTTCTACAATATTCACATTGGTTGTATATAGATTGGCACTAATCAATGTCAGAATGGACTACACAGGTATATAAATATCAGGCAGAAATACACATGTAATATCATCATTGAATTTAATTTCACTCAAATACTTAATTATAATTTAAGATTATTAGTCTGTGCCCTACATAAATGCTTATTTCAAACCCCTTCATCATCCTGAAAAAGTAAAATTTAAATTTTGTGATTATTCTTATATGTCAGAAAGTAATGGGTAGTATATATTACATTTTTTTCTACTATAGGTAACCTAAAATTAACTAAAATGCTTTAAAGATAACATTGAACTTTGAATACTAAGCAAGTACAATTATAGCTGTATGACTGTTTTAGCTAAGTCAGGCAGTTATCAATCTTTGGTTTTGAATTGAGTTAACCACTTACTGTTTCTAATATTAATTATTGTATCAAACATACAAATTAAATTTAGTTTTTAATTTTCTTTCTTATCCTCTCTGATAACCACAAAATTGTGCATTCACCATTCATCCTTGTATACCACAAAGTGCTAGGACTAAGAAAACAGAGAAGTTATCTAAAAATAGTCAATTAAAACATTGACAAGACAATGCCCTTTAAGGCATTTTATCTGTGATAAATGTTCAATTTACTTTTCTTTTATTAGGAGTCCCTCTTTCCTACTTTGCTTCTAGGAAATGCTTTTTTAAATAAAATATGTAATTACATTCCATTCTCTTGGTGAATGTGTGAGTCAGTTAGAAAGCAAGTTTAAATATAACAGAGAGATTAGATCTGTCCAGGCTGGAGTTTGTATCTTTTCCCAAGCTGATATTTCTATTTTGAAAACAGAGCATCTCAGCTTTGGGAGAATAAATTCAAAGGTTATAGAGACCTCACACAAATCTGATGTTACTAGCTTCTCTGTTTTCATCTGTCAAAGATAATTCAGCTAATGTTTGAGGTCACTGAATCACAGAGAGCTCAATTATCTCTTGATGGAAGCTGATCAATTTGAGGACAATATATGTTGTTTTGTGAGTTCTTCCTTATACCGAATCAAAGTTTACAATGTTTTTAAATATGCTCATGTTTTATTTATCTTATAACATATCTATAAACTAATGCCTATGCAGATTTAATGTCTCTAGTTTCCACAACTGTTTTTCATGAGAAGTCAGGATCATGCTCATGGTCATGGACCTTTGACTCAGGCGTGATTCCCTCTTCCACTTCAGCCCTGTCCTATTTCTCTTTCACTCCAGTTAATAATTTGGAAATATATAAAATACTGCTATTAGAAATTACAACTGTAAAGTCAGCATATTTTATAGGGAAGATGTACTGTGACTTTAATGAGATAGAAGTGATCCAGGCTAGTATGCACAGGCATACAAAAACTATCTTTAGAAGAGGGATTGGTAAAATATATAGGATGATGCAGAGAGCAGACCCTGAAGCCAAAGTTTCTTAGTGCTCATATTAGAAATTCACAGGGAAGAATGAATCTTTAGTAATAAACGATGAATATTGTGATATATTTAGAGATGTTATCCATTGTTATAGAAGTGGATGTTTTATTATATATTTTTCCCTTAATAGTAAAGCTTTCTATTATGCAACAAAATCTTCTTTTTTCTGATTCTAGCCTCACTAGAAACCATGATTTTTAAATTGATCCCCTATGTAGGTTTTTCTGTACAAAATGGCTGGAGTAGTTTTTCTGGAAAAAAAGTATTGCAGTCTATATATATTTTTAAGTATATAAATTGGTGTTCTGGCTAACACTGTCCTGAGTCAGATTAATGTTAGATGGCTGTATTTTCTGTGTAATATCAAAATTATGTTATTTCTCAGCAAGTGAACTAGTTTGGATTGAACTAGTCATTGAATGTTTCTATAAATTTAATAGTTTCATTGTGGAAGACTGAATAATGACCCGCCAAAGATGTCAACATCCTAAGCTCCAGGATGTGTAAACACGTTACTTTATACATCAGAAAGGACTTTAAAGATGTATTTAATAATCTTAAAATAGGGGAGAATGCCCTTGATTGTGCCAGTGAACCTAATAGACTCACAAGGATCTATATAATAGGGCAGAAGGGGGATCAGAGTCAGAGCCAAATCTGTGACAGGAGAAGCAAAGTTTGGAGTAATAAGTTTTGAGATGGAAAAATGGGCCACAAGCCAAGAAAAGCAGGCAGCTTGTCATAGCAAGAAACAACAAGGAAACATATTCTCCCAATGTCCAAAAGGAGCACAGCTCTGCCAATTAATAGACTTCAGCCTATAAAACTCATTATGGACTATTGAACTCAAGAACTGCAAAAACAATGAATTTGTGTTGCTTTAAGCCACCAAGGATGTGGTAAATTGTTGCAGCAGCAATTGGAATCTAATATAACAATTTATCTTTTGACATCTCTTAGATGATACCCAATTGACCTTTTCTTCTAAATAACTTCATCTTGCATTGCAAGTTGTTTTCTTTCTCAGTCTCTCCAAATATATCTGATGCCACACATAATTCTTTTCTGAAACAAACGAAAATATTAGAAACAGTCTGACATTTTATATTCTTCTTTATTGGACTCTATTGTACATGTGCTTTTTAAAATCCCAACTATTTTGGAGGTAGCCACACGATCTGTTAAGGAATTATAAAAATCAACATAAATCGCTGTATTTTCTTATACTAAAAGATCCTTTGACTTAAAATGTCAGATACTACTAAAATCTTTCACTATAGAAAACCCTATAGGGGGTTCCTGTCAACATCAGCTGCAAATCTTTCAATTATTGAAATTTGAAACAATGGCATTTTTAGATAAATTTTCCTAGAAAATAGGGAAATAAGGATGATTTATTAAGGCCAAGTGATGATGTTACAACAAAACAAAAACATAAGCAGTATTTTCCTGTAAATATAAATGAAAAACTCCTAAAAAGAAAAGTTGCACAATGAAGCAACATATAAAAATAGCAAAGTTCAGTTTGTTTCAGAAACAAATGGTTGGTTAAAGTTTGAGACAATATATTTCATTATTTTTTTGTAGAAGATAGCATAAATTTTTTATTCTTTTCTCAATAGATAAGAAACACAGATAAATTTATAATAATTTTTATAATTTATTGATTTTATAGAGAGGAAGGGGGAGATAGTAAGAAAAAGAAACACCAACCTGTGTCTGTATGTGCCCTGACCGAGGATCAAACCAGCAACCTCTGGACTTTAACCAACAAAGCTATCCGGCCAGGGCCATAATCAAATTCTTAGCAAATTAGATAGATAAGAGATTTTGCTTTTGGTGATAGAGTATTTAAAGTAAACATTATATTTACTAATAAAATAATCTTTTTTTTTTTTTTTTTTTTTTTTTTTACAGGGACAGAGAGAGTCAGAGAGAGGGATAGCCAGGGGCAGACAGACAGAATCGGAGAGAGATGAGAAACATCAATTATCAGTTTTTTTATTGTGACACCTTAGTTCACTGATTGCTTTCTCCCTTCCAAGTACTAACTAGGCCCGACCTGCTTAGCTTCTGAGATCAGACAAGATGGGGCACGTTCAGGGTGGTATGGCTGTAGTGATTGCTTTCTCATATGTGCCTTGACCGTGGGCCTTCAGCAGACCAAACAACCCCTTGCTTGAGGCAGTGACCTTGGGTCCAAGCTGGCGAGCTTTTGCTCAAGCCAGATGAGCCCGCGCTCAAGCTGGCGACCTCGGGGTCTTGAACCTGGGTCCTCCGCATCCCAGTCCAATGCTCTATCCACTGTGCCACCGCCTGGCCAGGCAATAAAATATTTTTTTTTAATTTTTGTATTTATTAGTCAGTGCCCTTCAGAGAAACAAAACCAATAGGATAGATATAAAGAGAAATACAGATAATATAAAAGGAACCTTATTATGGGCATTTATTTATGAAATTATGGAGTTTGAGCTATTTATACTATCTGCAGCCGGAGAATCCAGAAAGCTGGTGCTATCATTCAGTGTGAGACCAGCCTAAAAACTGAGGGAGTCACTGGTGTGAGTTTGGATATCAAAGGTTAGAGAACCAGAAGCTCCTATGTCTGACGGTAGGAGAATATATGTCTCAGATCAAAAAGAGAAGGAGTTAATTTCCTCATCCTTCACCTTTTTGTTCTACCCAGGCCTTCAATAAATTGGATGAAGCATGCTCACATTGGTAAGGGCAGATGTTTACTTAATATGTTGTATAACATGCTCATCTCTTTCAGAAACATCCTTACTGTCATACCCAGAAGTAATGTTTTATTTTACCAGTCAGGTTGACAAATGAACCATCACACAGCCTCTAGAAATTAAGGGCAACTTAAGAATGACTCATCAGTACTTCTAGTAAACATTGTGTAAAAAATTCCTAATAGTACAAAGAAAATAAAATAGGACTATAAGAAATGGAAAAATAAATTTTTTGAGGGTAGAAGGATATGTACATAAACAATTTAAAATAATCTATAGATAAGTCATATCAATAAATAATTTTAGCAGATTTGCTGGTAAAGTGCCAAAATATGAATATTAATTTTATATATTTCTCTGTACCAGCTAAAAATGAGACATTTAATATTAGAAAACACTATTTATATATACATTGGTTAACATTAAATACTTAGAAAGCTGTGTAATGTAAGGTGTTTAAGGCTTCTAAACACAAAATTCCTCAAAATCTTATAAAGAGAAAACCAACAAAAAAGGTGTAAATAAGAGGAGATATGCCTGACCAGGCAGTGGCGCAGTGGATGGAGCGTCCGTGGGAGTGGGATGCAGGAGACCCAGGTTCGAGACTCTGAGGTCGCCAGCTTGAGCGTGGCCCATCTGGCTTGAGCAAAAGCTCGCCAGCTTGGACCCAAGTTCGCTGGCTCCAGCAAGGGGTTGCTCAGTCTGCTGAAGACAGCAAAGCACATGTGAGAAAGCAATCAACGAACAACTAAGGTATCGCAACGGCAATGAAAAACCTAATGATTGATGCTTCTCATCTCTCTCCATTCCTGCCTGTCCCTATCTATCCCTCTCTCTGACTTTCTCTCTGTCCCTTAAAAAAAAAAAAAAAAAAAAGAGGAGATATGTACTATGCTCAAAGACTAAAAATTGTGAATATGATGAATCAAAATAGTTTGGTAGATTCAGTCATATCCCCATTTTAAAATAATCCAGCCGCATGTGTGCACTTGTATGTTTGTGTAAATTAACAATCTGAATATAAAATTTATGTGAAAATGGAAACACGTAAGAATAACAAAGTCAGTCCTGAAAAAAAAGATGGTTGGAGAGCTAATGCTATTTGATACCAAAACTAATTATAATGCTACATAGTAAAAGAGGAGACAGAGTGATAAAGATTCAAGAACAAACAAATAGGATAATGGGATAGAACAGAGAGACCAGAATCACTTCACACATATACTGCCATCTGACTTATGACATAGGTGGTGACCATGACATGCAATATTATAACCAAAATCTTTTTAATAAATGATTTCTCATCTATTGAACATACATTTCACACACACAAAAAACCTTGATTTTATCTCATGCCATATTCAAAATAAATTCTATCTGACTGGACTGTATATCTAAAAGTGAGAATATTGTCATGATTTGTTTTCGAATGAGTACAGAAGTCACTATTAAAGAAAACATTAGTAAATTGAAGTGTTTTTAAATTAATAACGCTGTTGATCAAAATATAACAAAGAAAAAAGCAAATCTCATAAGAAACATATGTGCGTATAACTTGTATATATAGCAAAACAATTATATCAGAAACTGTAAAATTCTACAATCCATTAAGACAAAGAGAGACAGCCATATTGCAACACTGGGAATATTTTCAGCCATTCTATTCCTAGCTATATGTGTATGTATGACAGAAATAGCTCATATACATATGTGCATTCAAAGATAAATACATGGATGTTTATAGTGACATTATTCACTATAGCTCCCAACCAGAAACATTACAATGTGCATCAACAGCAGCATGCATAAATAAATACTGATATATATGCATCCAATTCAATACAGTAATGAAAAAATTACTACTAAACATTATGGTATGGATAAATCTCATGTATACAATGTTGAATAAAAGAAGCCACTCACGGAGATAACATTTCATACCATTTAATTATTGCAGGTTGATGCAGGGCTGAAGTAATCTTTGGAGATTAAGTTTCCCTTTGAGAGGGGACCAATGACCTGAAGGAGAAATGTGCAGGGCATCTGGAAAGCCAGTCGTGTTTTCATTTTAGAACTGGGCAGTGACTACAAAAATGCTTTCACTTTATAAGCATCATTATTGTGTATATTAAAACCTGTATGCCCTTCTATGTGTATTATATATATTTCAATAAAAATTTATGACAAAAACGGATGCATTCTCAATGTAATATATACCCAAAAGAGAAAGATTGATGGGAAGAAATCACAGTCAATTTAGGAACATCCTAAGTAGGAAATAGAATGTATGTGACCAGAAAAACTGGAACTAGATGTTAGTAATCAAGATTGCTTCTTCCTATTTGGCAGCCAAAATGATTGTGTCTTGTCTCTAATTCTCTCTCAGGGTTCTCTTTTTGTGCTGGTTTCAGTCTATGTATATAAAGCCTTGTGCTAGAAAATGCCAGGGCAAGGGCACTCACCTGGTACCCAGGGATCTTCTTGCAAAAATATCCTGCTTCCCAAAGCATTGTATTGACTAGTGACCAACCCTTATAATTCTCTCTCTCTTTTTTATTCTTTTATGCGAGAAAGAGAAAGAGAGAAAGAGGAACAGATAGACAGGAAGGGAGAGAGATGAGAAGCATCAACTTGTAGTTTCAGCACCTTAGTTTTTCTTTTTCTTTTTTTTTTTTTTTCTACAGAGTCGAGGGAGGGATAGATAGGGACAGACAGACAGAAACAGAGAGAGATGAGAAGCATCAATCATGTTTTTTGTTGCGACACTTTAGTTATTCATTGATTGTTTTCTCATATGTGCCTTGACCATGGGGCTACAGCAGACCGAGTAACCCCTTGCTCAAGCCAGCGACCTTGGGTCCAAGCTGGTGAGCTTTATTCAAACCAGTTGAGCCCACACTCAAGCTGGTGACCCCGGGGTCTCAAACCTGGGTCCTCTGCATCCCAGTATGATGCTCTATCCACTGTGTAACCACCTGGTCAGGCAGCACCTTAGTTTATCATTGATTGCTTTCTCATATGTGCCTTGATGAGGGGGCTCCAGCCGAGCCAATGACCCCTTGATGAAGCCAGCAACATTGAGCTCAAGCCACCATCCATGGGGTCATATCTATGATACCATGCTCAAGCCAGAGACCATGCACTCAAGCTGCTGTGCCTGTGCTCAAGCCGGATGAACCAGCAACCTTGGGGTTTCGAACCTGGGTCCTCAGTGTCCTAGGTTGACACTCTATCCATTGCACCATTGCCTGGTCAGATCTTGTGGTTCTTACTATAATTGAAATATCAGGAACCTTCGAAGAATAAAAGTGTTTATTACTTACAGGCCTTGAAGTGAACAACGCACTTGGTAGGGAGGTGGGGGCCACAGCAAGGTCACAGGAGGATGGGGGGAAGTATGTGGGCCTTGTATTCTACCTTTAGTAGGGTCCAGGGTTGCGGGTCTAGGGTTTTGTAGGTCACTTTTTATTGGTGAATTTAAAATGTAAAAGAAGAAAATAGAGCTTGGAAGAAGGGAAAATAAGAAGAGTAGCCCAATGGTCAGTGATCAAAATCAACCAAGATCTCTTGAAGTAAGGGAACCTCAAGAGAGGAGATCGCCTGGCTCTTTATCTTGAATAGCCATCTTTGAAGTAGATGCTGTGGCCATCAAAGCTTAAATCAGACACCTGCATTACAAAAAGAATAGCCAACTGTCAGGGTTTTCAATACCTCTCCAAGCTTTCCATTATCTTTGCCAACTAGCTCTCTTTGCTTACTCATGCTGCCTCTACTTCTGTGTAATTTTGGTGGCTGCATGTGACCTCTGACTATGGCTCAGCATGTCACCAACGCTAAATCATATACTAGGTAAATTTTCATTTTAAGTTCTCACAGTCATCTACTGTACTTTATCAATCAGAATCTAAGTTCTCAATTCAGTGGAGAGAACATGATTAGCCAGCTCAATTCAGATGCCTAGCTTGGGCCCATTCTTAGCTGATGAAGATTGAGTAGTCTAATAATTAGAGATGCCTTTATCAAGGATGTGGGTTAAACTGTTTTAGTGTTATTTTTCTTTTAAAATGAAACGTGTTTGGGAAGAATTAATTAAAATACGTGTTCCATTTGTGATGTGTGTGACTGAAATAAAATAACATAGTACATTAGCCCTAAAACCTTTTGTTCTTAAACATCCTTTAAGGTATAGCACTTTTGTTTATGTGGATCATAGCTATCAATATTTTCCATATAATAAAGCAAAAGTAAGACATCATAAAAGTATTTATTTTAATTCTATAAAATAACTATAATTCATTGTACATTATTGTGTCACCTATTTTATGAAAAATAATCATGTTTTCTTTTTTTCCTTTGTTATTTTAATGGGGTAACATTAATTAGGGTACATAGATTCAGAGAAAACATCTCCAGGTTATTTTGACATTTTATTATGTTTCATACCCATCATCCAAAGTTAAATTGTCTTCCGTCACCTTCTATCTGGTTTGGTTTGTGCCCCTCCCCTCCACCCATCTCCTCCATCTCTTCTCTCCCCTCCACCCCCACCCTGCCCCAGGTAACTACCACACTCTTGTATGTTGGTTACCTGGGAAATAATCATGTTTTCAAGAACAAAAATATAGTAAGAAGAATGACATTGTTTTACATTTTTTGCAAATTTCTGTAATAGCTAACTTAATAGAAGGCAACTCTCAGATACATCTCTCTGTGCTTTCAATCTGTTACAATATTACGTCTCCCATGATCTCTGGAAAACTCCACAGTACATTCAATAGGGAATGAAAATGAAACTAACAGAAGAGCTTAGTAGACTTATAAAAGTGGTTTAGATCTCTCATACCTCTGCAAGGATCTCCCGCACCCCTACGATTCCATAGACAGCCACAAAGTCTGCTGATGTAATCGAGGGAGGATACTTCTGGGACCAAACAGACTTGAGTTCAAATTTTAGTTGTGTTTGTCTTTCTCTGAACCATATTGTCCTCATTGCAAAGTGGTTCAGTTACCACCACACAGAATTATTGAGTGATGATTTTAAAGATGATGTGAGACTAACAGTAACACTAATAATAGACTTTCTCTTCTGTTGAGCCTTCACTGCACCTCAGGCTTTTTTTTTTTTTTTTTTTGTATTTGCTTTTCTTGAATTAAAGCATAACAGGTGTCTGTACTTTAAGTTACATCTTGACTTCCATTTTATGATGGCTCTTTTCTAATTTTTTATTATTATGTTTTTACAGAGACAGAGAGAGAGAGTCAGAGAGAGGGATAGATAGGGACAGACAGACAGGAACGGAGAGAGATGAGAAGCATCAATCATCAGTTTTTTATTGCCGTTGCAACATCTTAGTTGTTCATTGATTGCTTTCTCATATGTGCCTTGACCGCGGGCCTTAAGCAGACTGAGTAACCCCTTGCTGGAGCCAGCGACCTTGGGTCCAAGCTGGTGAGCTTTTGCTCAAACCAGATAAGCCTGCGCTCAAGCTGGCGTCCTTGGGGTCTCGAACCTGGGTCCTTCCGCATCCCAGTCCAATGCTCTATCCACTGCGCCACCACCTGGTCAGGCTTGACTTCCATTTTATATATTGATAAACTGAGACAAGAACATTACTTGCTTAACATAACACAGCTAGTAGTAAAAGAATAGGATCTGATATGAGATATTCTAATGTCAGAGTTCTTGCTCTTAGCTATAGTATGCTAACTATTTTGCCAATTACAATGTAAACAACAAATGTTAGTGCATTTTCTTAAATGACATGTTTTACTCATATAAAACCTAAATGTTATTTTCATTTAATTTAATCTACTTAGGGCCAATAATGATTCTAATTTTATATAGTTTTTGAACTCATATGAAAGCACATTGCTAAACATTTACTGTCTCTTCTTAGGCATCATGCCATATGCAATCCTGATTTGCCTGCAATAACTAATACTTCAACTGTTTTTAAGATGAGCTTGATACCATTCTAATTTCATGATCACAACAACCTTACAAAGTATATGCTGTTTTATGTACACTTTACAACTGGAGAATGAGGAATCGGAGAAGTAGTCAGGGATAGTGCTAGAATTTGAACTCAGGTATTCTAGCTCCAGAATGCGTTCATTAACCACTTAGTTGTAACTTCTAAATCTTTTCTGTTTACCTACAATATTGTAGAGTGGGCAAAGGAGGCAGAAATATGATATAAATTTATATAGCTCTTTAGTCATATTTTATTATTTTATTTGAACTGCCATCACATCTCTAGACATCAAAATTTCACAACAGATACACATTCGGTCTTGATAATGTAGAGTATCAATTGTAAATTATCTCTTTCGAGAGTTTCTTTTGATGGTAAACTGTCTATAAGTGATGATATTTGGTAACATTGTTTTATTGTGCTATGTTTGGTAATATTGAACTGTTTTAGAGATAAAAATTTAGTAAGTAGGAGGGATAAGAAAGGTAGAGAGGGAGGGAGAGAGAGAGAGAGATGAGAAGAAGGAAGAGGAGGAAAAAAGTTTAAAATTTCTCACTGAAGCTTTCTAGGAATAATTCTTTCCTTTCAATTAACAATGAAATGAGTCAGCAACATAGAAAATTCGTGTGGGGGGCCCATAGGTGGTGTGTTGAATTAAGAATGTTCAGATTAAGACATGCTGACTGAGGAAGCACAAGCCACCCAAACAGGGTGGGCAAGGAGCTCGCTGCACATCCAAGCTCTCACTTCAAGGGCGCGAAAACCCCAGGGTCATTTTGACTGAAGGTACAGTTTCAATACACTCACCCCAAAGAAAGTCACAGATTGTTATTTACAAATCTCATAATGAGAGATACAGTCACCTATCACACATAACAAGCAGCAGGAGACAGAGAGCAGGTTAGAGAGCACTCATTACTTATAAGGTGGCTGGGGCAGAGGCCTGGCTTTTCCTGGGCTAACTGTAAGTGCTTATTTTAAAAGCTGCCCTGGGAAAAGCAAAGCAAGAATGAGTGACAGGAATGGTAGAATTCCTAAACTGAAGTCCTTATATAAATGTCCATTCAAACTCAGGGAACAGGGTTGTCGTACTGTAAAATACTTAGGCAGCAACTCAAAATAGCAGCTTTCTCAGCACATGGTCATCCATAGGTATCCTATATACTTAGTTAAATGCAAACCTATTTAGAATATTTACATGATTTTCCATGTGGCTTCTTTAACTCTGTGGATCATTATTGTTCATGTCATAAAAATTAACATGCAACATACACTTATTTCTCTTTGGATGCTTTGTTTCTATTTTTATGATTTTAGTATTATCTATAGGAATTCCAAGTGATAGATTTCAAGTTAAAATAAGAACTAGCCTGACGGGAAAAAAAGTAATTGCTATATTAACCTGTAGGTAATAACATTTCCACTTTTTCTCATGTCTTGCAGGACAATTTAGTTTTCCTTCCACTCTTCTCTCTCTCTTTCATTAATAGGTCTTAAGTTTACCTCAGAGGCTCAGCTGCCAAAATCATCAAAGATTTAGTGAACACGATTTTGTTAACAGTGTTTTAAATCAAAGGATAATCTGAAGCAGGCACCCTTGCAGCAGATTTTATTTTCAGACTTTTTAGTAAAACATGGGCTCAAACTATAGCTGTAATTTTAACTTCCTATTGACTGTTAGTAGAAACTACATAGAAAAGGAAGTGCTTTTGCAGAATTCTTTATAAAAGTTTAAAGATTATACATTTCAACATATTCAGCTGACAATTCATGCTTAACTGCACAAAAAAATCACATATTCAAAAGAAACAATTTATGAACTATAAAAGACATAAATTGTGTTCTTTAAGTCATATTTGAGAAAGTCCAATGAAATTTAAAGAGATGACATAAATAATAGCTTAAAATTGTACATTATAATGACATAGCATAATACTAAGCAATAGCATAATTTTAATATATTTAAGTGTGAACAGATTTTTTTCAGTAAACTCTCAAATCTACACTTGTATATTTACAAGATGAGATTTATTTTTTGCATTTAGAAGTAAAATTAAAATCCAATCCACATTTGGCCCTAAAAATGAGTATTAAAACCCTTTGTCTTTCAGACCCCAGTTTATAATATTTTCAAACTCTAGTTAATGTTCAAAATATAATCTTTTAGATAATTTATGACATCAAATATATTTAAGATAATTAGTTTTAAGAAACTATATATAAGATTGTGAAAGAAACAATATCAATGATTCCAAACAATAATTCAACTAAATTGGTAACCTAGAATATCCAAACTATGCCTCTTGTTAAAGGCATAAAAATCAATTTCTTTTAATTAATTTTAATGGGTGACATTAATAAATCAGGGTACATATGTTCAAAGAAAACATCTCCAGGTTATCTTATCATTCAATTATGTTGCATACCTATCACCCAAAATTAAATTGTCCTCTGTCACCTTCTATCTGGTTTTCTTTGTGCCCCTCCCTACCCCCTCTCCCACCCTCCCCTCCCTCCCTCCACGCCATAACCACCACACTCTTGTCCATGTCTCATAGCCTCATTTTTATGTCCCACCTATGTATGAAATCATGCTGTTCTCAGTTTTTCTTTCTTTCTGATTTACTTATTTCACTCCGTATAATATTATCAAGGTCCATCCATTTTGTTGTAAATGATCCGATGTCATCATTTCTTATGGCTGAGTAGTATTCCAAAGGATATATGTACCAAACCTTTTTAATCCACTCATCCTCTGACAGACACTTGGGCTGTTTCCAGATCTTTTCTATTGTGAACAATGCTGCCACGAACATAGGGGCGCATTTCTTCTTTTCGAACAGTGCTATGGTGTTCTTAGGGTATATTCCTATAAGTGGGATAGTTGGGTCAAAAGGCAGTTCGATTTTTAATTTTTTGAGGAATCTCCATACTGTTTTCCACAGTGGCTGCACCAGTCTGCATTCCCACCAGCAGTGCAGAAGGGTTCCCTTTTCTCCACATCCTTGCCAGCACTTGTTCTGTGTTTTGCTGATGAGCACCATTCTGCCTGGTGTGAGGTGATATCTCATTGTGGTTTTAATTTGCATTTTTCTAATGATTAGTGATGTTGAGCATTTTTTCATATGCCTATTGGCCATCTGTATGTCCTCTCTGGAGAAATTTCTATTCATTTTGTTTGCCCATTTTTTGATTGGATTGTTTGTCTTTCTAGTGTTGAGTTTTATAATTTCTTTATAAATTTTGGTTATTAACCCCTTATCAGACATGTTGTCAAATATGTTCTCCCATTGTGTGGTTTGTCTTTTTATTCTGTTCTTATTGTCTTTAGCTGTGCAAAAACTTTTTAGTTTGATATAGTCCCATTTGTTTATCTTGACTTTTATTTCATTTGCCCATGGATTTACTACAAGGCCATTATACTCAAGACAGCCTGGTACTGGCATAAGAACAGGCACATAGATCGATGGAACAGAACAGAGAACCCAGAAATAAACCCACACCTTTATGGACAACTGATATTTGACAAAGGAGGAAAGAACATACAATGGAGTAAAGACAGCCTCTTTAACAAATGGTGTTGGGAAAATTGGACATCTACCTGCAAAAAACTGAAACTAGACCATCAACTTATACCATTCACAAAAACAAACTCAAAATGGATAAAAGACTTAAATGTAAGCCGTGAAACCATAGCATCTTAGAAGAAACCATAGGCAGCAAGCTTTCTGACATCTGTGGCAGCAAAAATCAATTTTTATATGGTAATTCTAAAAGAAGAAAGAAATAACTTTGGAAAAAAATCCTGGACAAAACAATTATGGCTTTCTTTCTTTATTATTTACATTTTTATTAATTTTGAATTTATTGTGTATACATAGATTCAAGGGTCCCACTGAATATAACTTCCTCACTACCCACCCCTGTGTACCTTTTTATACCCTCTCTGTCCCCCTCCCCCTAACTCCTACTCCTCATCCCTCTAGGATTTGCTGTCCTGTTATCTGTATGTCTGTATTATGTATATATAGTTGTACTAATCCCTTTACCTTCTCTGATTTCATTCACTTACCTCCCTTCCCTCTGACTGCTGTTCATCTGGTCCTTCTGACCCCATCTCTGCCTCTATTCCATTCCTCAGTTCACTTTGTTTATTAGCTTCCACATTATATGAGAGATCATATGATATTTTTGTTTCTCTGCCTGGCTACTTTCACTTAGCATGATAATCTCCAGGTCCATCCATACTTTCAGAAAAATGTTAGATTTCCTTCTTTTTCATGGCTGTATATTATTCTATTGTGTATATGTACCATGACTTTTTAATTTGCTCATCCACTGACGAACACTTAGGCTGTTTTCAGATCTTGGCTATTGTAAACAATGCTGCAATATACATGGGCATTCATATCTTCTTTTAAGTCAGTGATTTGGTACTCTTAGGGTATATTCCTAAAAGTGGGTAAGCTGGATCAAAAGGCAATTCTATTTTTAATTTTTTTGAGGAAACCCCATACATTTCTTCACAGTGGCTGCACCAGTCTGCATTCCCACCAGCAGTACAGGAGGGTTCCCTTTTCTCCCCATCCTCACCAGCACTTACTGTGCGTTATTTTGTTAATGAGCACCATTCTTGACAAGTGTGAGGTGGTATCTCATTGTGCTTTTAATTTGGATTTCTCTGATGATTAGTGACATTGAACATTTTTTTCATATGCCTATTGGCCATTTGTATGTCCTTTTTGAAGAAGTGTCTATTTGGTTCTTTTGCCCACTTTTTAATTGGATTGTTTACTTTTCTGGTATTGAGTTTTATAAGTTCTTTATAAATTTTGGTTATTAACCTCTTATCAGACATATTGATGAATATGTTCTCCCATTGTGTGGTTTGAAATTTTATTTTCTTAATGGTGTCCATTGCTGTACAAAAGCCTTTTAGTTTGATATAGTCTCATTTGTTCATCCTGTCCTTTATTTAACTTGCCTTTGGAAATAAATTAGCAAAAATATTGCTACAAGCCTGACCTGTGGTGGCGCAGTGGATAAAGCGTCGACCTGGGAACACTGAGGTTGCCAGTTCAAAACCCTGCACTGGTTCAGTCAAGGCACATATGGGCTTTGATGCTTCCAGCTCCACCCCCTTTCTCTCTCTCTCCTTCTCTCTCTCACTCTGTGTCTCCTCTTTAAAATGAATAAAATAAAAATAAATTTAAAAAAAATATATTGCTACGAGAGATATTAGTTTACTGCCTATATTGTCTCCAAGATATTTATGGTTTCATGACTTACATTTAAGTCTTTTATCCATTTTGAAGTTATTTTTATGAATAGTGTAAGTTGGTGTTCTAGTTTCATTTTTTTTGCATATATCTGTTTATTTTTTCCAACACCATTTATTAACTCAAATGGTGTTGAGACTGCCTTTACTCCATGTAAGATCTACCTCCTTTGTTAAATATCAGTTGACCATAAAGGCATGAGTTTATTTCTGGGTTCTCTGTTTTGTTCCATTAATCTCTATGCATGTTCTAGTGTCAGTACCAAGCTGTTTTGAATACAATTGTCTTGTAGTATAACTTGATATCAGGAAGTTTGATACCCCCCACTTTCTTCTTTATTGTCAAGATTGCTGAGGCTATTCATGTTCTTTTTAGGTTCCATATAAATTTTTGGAATATTTGTTCTATATCGTTGAAGAATGCCATTGGCATTTTAATAGAAATTGCAGGGAATTTATAGATTGATTTGGGTAATATAGACATTTTAATCATGTTTAATTCATTCTAACCATGAACAGGGTATATGCTTCCACTTGTTTGTATCTTCCTTGATTTCTTTTATCAATGTTTTATAATTATCCAAGTAAAGGCCTTTAGCTCCTTGGCTAATTTACTCATAAGAATTTATTTTTTTGTTGCAATAGTGAAGAGGATTGTTTCCATAATTTCTCTTTCAGACAGTTTATTGTTGGTGTAAAAAAATGCCACTGATTTCTGAATACGAATTTTATATCCTACCACCTTGTTGAATTCCTTTATCAGGTCTAGTAGTTTTTGATTGAGATTTTAGGGGTTTTATGTACAGTATCATGTCATCAGCAAATAATGATAGTTTTACTGCTTTCCAAATTTAGATATCTTTTATTTCCTCTTCTTGTCTAATTGCTATGGCTAGGACCTCCAGAACTATGTTGAATAAGAGTGGTGAAAGGGGACACCCTTGCCTTATTCCTGATCTTAAGGGAATTGCTTTTAATTTTTTCCCATTGAGTATGATGTTGGCTGTTGGTTTGTCATAGATGACTTTTATCATGTTGAGGTGTGTTTCCTGTATCCCCACTTTGCTGACAGTTTTGATCATAAATGGGTACTGGATTTTATCAAATGCTTTTTCTGCATCTATTGATATAACCATGTTATTCTTCTCCTGCCTTTGTTTATGTGATGAATCACATTGATTGATTTGCGAATATTGTACCAGCCTTGCCTCCCCAGAATAAATCCCACTTGATCATGATGTATAATTTTTTTTTATGTATTGCTAGATCCAGTTTGCTAATATTTTGTTTAGGATTTCAGCATCTAAGTTTATCAGGGATATTGCCCTATAGGTTTTTTTCTTTGTAGTGTGTTTACCTGGTTTTGGAAGGAGGATTATGCTTGCCTCATAAAAGGAGCTTGGAAGTCTTCTCTCCTCTTGAAATAGCTTGAGAAGGATAGGAGTTAGTTCTTCTTTGAGTATTTGGTAAAATTCACCTATGAAGCCATCCGGTACAGGATTTTTGTTTGCTGGGAGTTTTTTTATAACTGTTTGATATCATTTGTTGTAATCAGTTTGTTTAGGTTTTCTGATTCTTCCAGATTGATTGTTAGAAGATTATATGCTTCTAGGAATTTATCCATCTTGACTATGTTGTCCAATTCTTTGCCATACAGATCTTCATAGTATTTTCTTACAATCATTTGTATTTCTGTGGTGTCAGTTGTTACTTCTCCTCTCCATTTCTAATTTTATTTGAGACCTCTCTCTTTTTTTCTTGATGAGTCTGGTTAAAGGTTCATCAATCTTGTTTACCTTTTAAAGAAACCAGCTCTTGGTTTCATTGATCTTCTGTATTGTTTTTTTTTAGCCTCTATGTCATTTATTTTTGCTCTGATCTTTATTATTTCCCTCCTTCTACTTCCTTTGAGCTTTATTTGTTGTTCTTTTTATAGTTCTTTTAGATGCTGTTCTTTTGAGTTGTTTATTTGAGCCTTTTCTTGCTTTTGAATGTATGACTGTAATGTTATAAACTTCCCTTTCAGAACTACTTTTGCTGTGTCCCCAAAATTTTGATTTGTATGTTCATCTTCATTTGTTTCAAGTGAATTTTTTATTTCTTTCTTGATCTCATTGTTAACCCATTTGTTATTTAATAACATGCTATTTAGCCTCCAAGTGTTTGAATGTTTTTCAGTTTTTGTATTATAGTTGATTTCTAGTTTCATGCCATTGTGATCAGAGAAGATGCTTTATATAATTTCAATATTCTTCAATTTATTGAGACATGTTTTGTGTCCTAACATATGGTCTATCCTGGAGAATGTATGATGAGCACTTGAAAAGAATGTATATTCTGCTTCTTTGGGGTGAAAGGTTCTGAAAATATTAAATCCAGTTGATCTAGTGTGTCACTTAAGGCCGCTGTTTCTTTGTTAATTTTCTGTTTGGAAAATCCATCCATTGATGCTAGTTGAGTATTAAAATCCCCTACTATTATAGTATTGCTGTTGATCTCGACCTTTATGTTCATCAAAATCTGCTTTATATATTTAGGTGCTCCTATATTAGACGCATAAATATTTACAATGGTTATATCCTCCTGTTGGATTGCTCCTTTTATCATTATGTAGTGAGCTTCTTATCCCTTACTACAGCCTTTGTTTTAATGTTGATTTTATCAGATATAAGTATTGCTACCCCAGCTTTCTTTTTCATTTCCATTTGAGTAAAATACTTTTATCCATCTCTTCACTTTCCCTCTATGTATATCTTTTGTTCTGAGGTGGGTCTCTTGTACACTGTATATGTACGGGTCCTGTTTTCTTATCTATGCAGCTACTCTGTGTCTTTTAATTGGAGAATTTAATCCATTTATGTTTAATGTTCTTGATAAGTAGTTGTTTATTGCCATTTTATTCTTTAAATCTAAAATCATCTTTTTCTCAATTTTTTGTGCTTTGCTCTTTTACAGCAGGCCCCTTAATATTTCTTGCAGTACTGGTTTGGTTGTAATAAACTCCTTGAATTCTTTTTTGTTTGTTTTTTGTTTTTGTCTGGGAAGCTTTTTATTTCTCCTTCAATTTTAAATAGTAGCCTTGCTGAATAAAGAAGGCTTGGTTGTAGGTTCTTACTTTGCATCACTTTCACTAATTTTTTCCAATCCCTTTTGGCCTCAATTGTTTCTGTTGAGAAGTCAGATGTCTCCTTATGGCGGCTCCTCTGTAGGTAATTTACTGCTTTTCTCTTGTAGCTTTAGTATTTTTTCTTTGTCTCTTAACTTTGACATTATAATTATAATGTGTCTTGCTCTAGGCCTCCTTGGATTCCTCTTTAATGGGACTCTCTGTGCTTCTTGAACTTGTGTGACTTTTTTCTTCATCAATTTAGAGAAAATTTCTACTAATTTCTTCAAACAGTTTCTCTATTTTTTATTCTTTCTCTTCTCCTTCAGGAACCCCTGTGTGTGAATGTTGTTTCTCTTCATGTTGTCACAGAGCTCTCTTAGAGTTTCCTCAGACTTTTTGAGCCTCTTTTATTTTTGCTGCTCTGCTTTGTGCTTTTGTTTATCTTTTCCTCTAATTCACTGATTTGATCCTCTGCTTCATCCACCCTGGTATTAATTTCTTCTAGTGCAGTATTTAGTTCTAATATTGTATTTGTCCTTTCTGTTTTCTTTTTGATGCTTGCTATCTGTTTACTTAGGTGCTCATTATATCCATCCGTTCTTCCTCTAAGATCATGAGCATCCTAAAAATTATTGTTTTAAACTTTGACTCTGGTGTTTTTGTTACTTCCATCTCATTCAGTTCTTTTCAGGGGATTTCTCTTGTTGATTCATTGGGTCGCATTTTTCAGTTTGCTCATTTTGTCTGTGTATTGGGTAGCACTGTCTAATTTTGAATTTTTTGTGTGGTCTTTATGAAGAAGATGGGCTCAGTGGTACTTTCCTCTAGGCCACTTGTTTTCTTTGTTCTAGAAATGCTTCTTGAGGGTACTATTTTCCCTCTTGTTGTATGTGAGCATTAGATGCAGTTGGTCTTTTTGTGAGTACATTTATCCCTTCAGGCTGGCTAGCTCTAAGGCTCAATCTTGATTATGTGTATTACACACTGTGCAATGTCTGTCTTGTTGTGTGTATTTATTCTCCTCAGTGTTTTGTGCCTGCTAGACTCCACCTTTGGGTGTGCTGCTTGTGTAGGTAGTTGAGTCTAGGGTTGGTGCTGTCTGTTACCCACTACCAGTAATATTGGCTCTAGTTCTTCTTGGGTTGGCCTCAGCTGTTGTTTGTAACCCGCTGTGGGCTATCAGTCTGCAGCTACTGCACTTTTCATTGTTTGTGTCTGCATTTTCTGTGCCTGGGTATTGTGAGTGGGGCAAACCTTTGTATAAGAATCAGCTTCCTCCTGCTTAGAGGTGACAAAAGCTTCATAAAAGCCCCAAGCTCTGTAAGATTTGTCTCCACTTTTCAGCTTCTCCTCCTCTTGCTGCTGCCTAATCTTCCCACAGAGTCTTATGTAGTAAGACTGTAGTGTGGGCTCAGATTTGCCTCACACAACCAACCCCTCTACAGGTTGCACTATTAGTGGGTTAGGCCAGACGTGGTTGTGAATAAACTTTTGTGGGACCCCTACTTCAGGTGTCTCTTGGTTGCGAGCTCAGTACAGGGAATGTGTCCCCTCCTCCAGAGCTTGATCCCTCAGCTACTGCTGGATACTCAAATTTTATTTCTTCCCAACAAGGTGAGCAGCAGGTTCAGACCAAGTGTGCCTAACAGTCCACTCTGCAGAAGTTATTTCAGCTGTTGAGAACCCAATTATCAGGGAGAAAGATTGTGAGAGTCTTCTCCTGGGGCTGACTATGCACCTCCGAAGGTGGTTAAATCCCTTGACCTGATCCAAAAATAGACTCACAGGGACCCACATTTTAAGTGTCCGTGCTCCAAGCCTCTCTCCCTTCACCCTGTGGAATATAGCCTAGCAGGACAAAATATCCAGAGCCCAGGCCAGCTGAATGTGAAGCTCCACCCTATTCAATGCACATGAGCCCCTGTACTGGTGCTGAACACAGAGAGTGGAACTCACCTCAGCTGCGTCTGGTGTGAGGAGCTTTTCCTTAGGATACCATTCTGGCAAGGGTTGTTAGGTCCTGAACCAATGTTTTCCACAGCTGGCCCCTGGATGTGCAAGCCCTGGGCCTCTGTTGGGCAGATGAGATATATTATGCTCACTTTGTTAAGGACAGCACTCCCACGTGCAATTTTTAAAGGTAAGCTTTTCCTTACACCCTTGACTGATTGTATGGTGTAGCATGGTGCACTCTCATGAGGAATCCTCCCAGTATATCTCAGATAAGGGAATTTGTATCAGAGACTTCCTTTTTTGTAGATTGGATTAAAGATTTTGAATCTATGCTATAAAGTGGAACAGGCTGGAAGCTTACTCTCTCTCGGTTCCTGGATTAGTATTAGAGATGAGAGCAGATTAAAGCTACATGGAGGCCAGGAGAAGCAACCAAGATGGCAGAGTGCTGAGGAAGAAGCCATTTTGTGCAGAATTTGTTTATAGAGAAGGAGATGGGGAAGAGAAGTGAATAAGTCTGGTGAGCTAGAAACCTTTGATTCTAGGAAACTCGGGTAAGTCAGTAGCTTTGTGAGCATTGAATGAGTGGGTTTTGGAGCCTAGTGTGTGCGTTTGCTTGCTCACCAGGTGCAAGCTAGAATTAAAGCTGATGGCTCACCAGTTCTTGGCTCCGTTGTTTCATTTCCGAATGTCCGAAACTAATGCAAACTTGCACTGGCCAGGAGGCTGTGATGGTGGCCTTGGAGACTGGCTTTACACAAGGCAATTCAAAGACAGCCCCACAATACCATTCAAATTTACTTTACACTAAAGAGAAACTAGCTTCCAGCCTCCTCCAGAGAACATGGGTGAGACAAACGAGAATCAGGTGTAGCTCTTTGTTAACTAGGCAAATGAGGTGGGTTTTGGGCATAGCACCTCTGACCAGATTGCAAAAATACCCTGTTTATTTATTTGGATCCCAATATATCACCCTTTTTATTTTTATTTTTTTAAAAACTTCAATTTGTGTGCTGTGATTCATAGTCATCTGAATTTCCATGTTCCAATTTGTAGCGGACTAGAAAACTACAAGATAAATAACAAAATTGAAATAGCCAATGCTAACAGATACTATCAATAAAGTCTTAACTAATACAACAGGATCTATTCTTTTTTTTTAATTTCTTTTTATTTATCATTTTAGAAAGGAGACACAGTGTGAGAGAGAGAAGGAGAGAAAGGGGGGAGGAGCTGGAAGCATCAACTCCCATATGTGCCTTGACCAGACTAGTGCAAGGTTTTGAACTGGCGACCTCAGTGTTCCCAGGTCAATGCTTTATCCACTGCGCCACCACAGGTCAGGCACAACAGGATCTATTCTTAACTTGTTAATGTAATTTCACCAAGTCCATGTTGACACCATCATTGTTTCATATTATTTGTAGATGTAACCCAACCCCTCTTCAGTCTGAGAATTGTCCCAAGGAGCAGGAGTCACACACATACAGGAAAAGTCCACAAGGCACTGGAGTTGTGGTCACATTTCCACACTTTGCAGCTAGAGTCCAAGTCCCAATGACCACTGCTTCTAGCTGATAACAACTGAGATAGACTGGTAAAGCCATCTGCAGCAGGTATGGAGATGGAGCTTCCGTTTTCTTTAAACTGGAGAGATGAATCCAGGGAGCCTTTCCCTGGAACTCTGCAGCCATGTGATGAAGAGAACCTTGGGATAAACTATGCTGGGTGGCAGAGGTAAATTTATCTAAATTAGGAGCAGGTTCCTGCCTAAAATAGGCATGGGTTATTAAGGCAGGAGGACTAAAAGAAACACTATATATTAAACAAAGCATCAGAAAATAAAGATTATTGACACCCACAGAGATCTTTGAGGGATGAATAAAAATCCAAAATTTCAGGCAAGAAACAGTAAGTGGCCCTCGTGTCCACAAGAAATGAGATCAGTTTACCTGCTACTTAGAAGAAATATCCTAGGCTCGGAGATGGGTCTGATGGTCCTGGGCACCTTTAGCCTTCAATGCCAAGTCCCAGAATGCTGGGTAAAGTCAGGTCACAGGTAGCTGGAAAGGGCTAGAAGAGACTGAACCCTCCCTCCATGGAGCAAGGGGGCAAGTTACCTTCTCATGTTCCTTTTCCTACAGCAAAGTTATGTCCCTGGTAGGGTCAGAGTAGCCTCATAGGCTTTAGCTCAATGACCTTCTGTAAAGCCATATTCGTAGCCATCATCAGAGCCTCCTGGCCAGCACAGGTTCGCATTGGATTCGGACAGTCGGTAATGAAACAATGAAGCCAAGAACTGGTGGGCCATTATCTTTAATTCTAGCTTGTTCCCAGCAGGCAAGTAAAAACACACACTGCGCTACAAAACACACTCATTCAGTGCTCACAAAGCTACTGACTTATTCAGGTTTCCTAGAATCAAAGGTTTCTAGCTCACCAGCCTTATTTACCTCTGTTCCCCATCTCCTTCTACAGCACAAACTCTGCTCTAACTGGCTTCTCTCTCAGCACTCTGCCATCTTGACTGCTTCTCCTGGCCTCCTCCATGTGGCCTTTTTCTGCTCTCCTTTCTACTGCTAATCCCAGGAACCGAGAGAGAGCAAGCTCCCAGTCTGCCCCACTTTATAGTGTAGAAATCCAAACCTTTAATCCAATCTATAAACAAGGAAGTCTCTGATACAAAGTCACTTATCTGAGGCATAATGAGAGGATTCCTCATGGGAGTGCACCATGCTACATCATACAATCAGTCAATGGTGTGGGGAAAAGCTTACTCTTAAAACTTGCACGTGTGCAGCGCCATCTTTAACAAAATGAGCATAATATATTTTATCTGCCCACACCTTCCTTTCCACTCTTGAAGTAGGGCCCTGATGAGTCTTATGAGGCCCCATTGGGGCATTGGAGCCTCCAAGAGTGTATGCCAAGAGCTGGTATTTTTCCTGATCTCCTTTGGGCTTTGTCTCCTTTTTCGTTTCCTCTTGGCCATTACAGACCTTAAAAGCCATGCTCAGAAGATCTCACTGATGGTTTTGAGGGTCCACATCTGCCTATATAAACTTTTTTTGTATATCTGGAACTATTTAAAAAAAGACAAAACAGTGTTACTAGCTAGATAAAAGAAAAGAGGGTAGAAATTTGCAAAAGAAAAAGGTTTGGTGTTTCCTGTACAATCAGCATTCAAAAGAAATTCTTCAAACTTAATAGGTTTGCAAGAGTTTTAGGACATGACTCCCCCCTCTTCTTTTTTTTTTAAAAAAGATATATATGGACGTAGATGGGTTCAGGAGGATGCCATGGCAAACAGTCTCCACTGTTCCTTAGCTGCAACCTCACCTCGTCTTCTTCCCCAAGCTCATCCATGTTTATTCATAGAAAAAATGTGGTCTATCAGCAATTCAGTTAAGTTTCCAAGGCAACTCAAAGACAGCCCCCACCATACCATTCAAATCTACTTTACACTAATAAGAAACTAGCTTTCAGCCTCCTCTGGAGAACATGGGTGAGACAAATGAGAATCAGGTGTAGCTCTTTGTTAACTAGGCAAAAGTAGGTGGGGTTGGGCACAGCACCTATGACCAGATTGCAAAAATACCCTGTTTGTTTATTCGGTCCCCAACAATGTGTGTGCTGCTGGTGAGATTTCTTAGTGATTCTGAGCAGATCTGATCTATATCATCATGAGAATGTGGGAAAGCAAGCATTCTAAGGTTCATGTGGGTATTTGTGTGTAATTGTTTATATATAGTTATAATCAGAGAAAGGTAAAAAATGACACATAGGATGTCTTGGTCATAAAAGTGGAACTCTGTAAAAGGCTGCTAAGTGGGTTAATCATAGTTTGTAGTGACATTGGAAATAGTAGAGAAATTGGTCACAGGGAGGACCAGGGTGTTTCTAGCATCATGGATGGATCAGAATATTTAATGGCAAACCCATCACTCTGAAAGGGTTACTTCTCTTAGCAAAGTTCTGAGAGATAAGGATGAGGGTGTTATCACTCTAGGTCAATGCCAGTTTAACAGGGAGAAAGGGAAAAATGAAAAATTTCAGGTTTAAGTTGTGAAGTCTTGATCCAGTGTCTTGGGTGAAAGCAGTCAACCTTGATACTAGGTGTTTCTCTTCCTCTCAATCGAATTTGGATGTATCCACCATTGTACCAGACTAGATGTCAGGTGGAGTCTTCTTTAGCTGTAAGATTAGTCTCCAAGGCTCAAAGTCTTCTAGCTCTGCAGAAGTATCAGTGGCCAGGAGCACTTGCCAATAGGGCTCAAGAGCTGTTTTCCCCTGATGATATTTCCGGAATACCCAGTTCTGAAGAGTGACCAACAACGATCCTTTGAATTGGGATCTAGGAAACTGTCTTTAACTTTTTTTAATTGAATTTATTTGGTGACACTACTGAACCCAGTTATACAAGTTTCAGGTGCCCAATTCTATAATACACCTGCATACATCATGTATCTACATCCCCTCTTAAGTCAAGTCCTCATCCAACATCTTTAACTTCTTGATGATAAGCTTTAACATAAGACATTGGAGAACTAGAGTAGCTAGTCATACTGGCATGAACAACAAGGGATCATCAGAAAGTTGGATAGCATTAAACAGTGGTCAACAAGTGGTAATCTCATGTGGAATGAGTTTATGTTTTCTGGAGGGGATACTATAAATAATCAGGAAGGCCAGAAGAAACACCTTTCACCAAGTGAACCAATTAGTTTCAGCAGGATTAGAGATTTTGGGGTTGAGCATCCCATTAGTTTGCTCAGCCTTGCATGATGATTAAGGGTGATAGTGACTGTTTTGATTCCAATAGGTTTGCAAGGCCTTCCTAAAGACGTGTGTGATTTTCCAAGTGAAGTGGGTGTCTTGATCACTGGAGATTACAGAAGGTACACTCCAAGTGAACATCAACTTTGAGACAAGGAAACCTTCAACCCATCTAGAAACATACATTCAACAAGAAAATATTGATAACCTATTTTAAATGGCAGTTCAATAAAGTCCAGATGTAACTGCTCAGTGGAGCCCAGAAGGAGGATGTGTGAGGTCTCTGGCAACAACAACAAAAAAAACAGTTTTCTAAAGATTACTGACTTGACAGGACATTTATCATACACAGCTTATATGATTTTATAGCATTCTCCCCACAAATGACTATTCATAACACTGGGGAACAAAAACACTTCATTTTACCTAATCCAAGTGTGCTGATCTCAAATCTGACATTATTTTTTCTCTGTAAGCTACAGGTTTTTTGCAATTCAAGATTTTACGTTTTCATCTTATTGTAAAAATTTTAACATTTAGTTTAACATAATGAAGTAGAATGTCTTCTTGGGCATCATCTTTGTGAAAATATAAGAATATATATAATGCAGTAAATACACTAAAACATTAAAAGATATGATTGCATCAGAATTTGTCTACAATTTCAAAATAGAACATATTAAAACATTTTAATCATAAAATTTGCGAAAAACATATTTAAATTTTATTCAGGCAAAAACTTGCGTTTGTAGCTCTTACGTTTGTGTACTTGTTGAGGACAATCCATTTGATGCTCCAGCAGTATTCTGCTCATCACTAACAGCTCCAAGATTTTTGGAAAACTTATCAAGGTGACTGTTCAGGAAGTGAATCTTAATGCTCATGTTACATCCAATGTCACAGAAAGCCAACAGCATCCTTTGAACCAGAAGTTTATAGGCTTCTGCTTTTTTGTTGCCAAGGAAGTCCTTTGTAACTGCCACAAAAGACTACCATGCTGCTTTCTCCTCCTTATTCATCTTCCTGGCAAATTCTTCATCACGTATGAGGATCCAAATTTGAGGTCCATCGAATATACCTGCTTTTATCTTCTCGAAATAAAAGGCAGGAAAAGCAGAAATAATATATTGAAAGCATTCACTTTCTCTATTCAAAGCCTGAACAAACTGTTTCATGAAGCCAAGTTTGATGTGAAGTGGGGGAAAAGGATCCTGTCTTGATTAACTAGAGGTTCATTCACAATATTTTCATTCTTATTTCCAGAGCTTCACATTTTGGCCACTCCTTCTGTATCCAGCTTTTCTCCCAAGCTTGGCTGTCCCACAAACACAGAAAGCAAGGATACTTCATGAAACCTCTCTGTTGTCCTAGCAAGAAATTGACTATTTTAAGATCCACACAAATCATCCAGTTATGCCCCTCATACTTCAGAAAGTCAAGGACAATTTTTATGTCCTTATAATCTTCTCACAGATGAGTTGAATAACCATTTAGAAGCACTGCATAAACATTACCGTTGTGTAGGAGAACACATTTCAGACTTCATTTAGAGCTGTCAAAAAATAGCCGCCATTCTGTTGGACTGTAAGTGGTAACACCTAGCTGGCTGAGAAGACTACTGATATCATGACAGTAAACAAAGTGTTTGTCTTTGGAAAAAAAGTCCACAAACTTTTGTTCACACTTCTTGAAATGGGATACTTTAGCGGACCGGTGATATACATTCTTTTCTTGAATCTTGGAGGCTAATAACTCAGCTGCTTTTTTTGATAGGCCAAATCTCTTACTAAGTCATTCAATTTGGATTGGCTAAACTGCTGAAGGGTTAATGACTGCTTGGCATCAGAAGAAGACTCTTCAGATTCTACAACCATTTCCTCATCCATCTTATCAAAATAAACTTGATTACCATGTTCACTTTCTTAGTCCTGAGAATAAATAAAACCATTGAAAATTGGAACCGGGAGTGTCTCAGAGTGTGGGATGGGTCGTATTGCTGAATTAATATTAGAATATGCGATCATATGCCGTTTTTTCTTGCTGATGCCCTTTGTATGTATCAGACAGAAATAACAGTTATTGCTATAGTCCTTAGGTTTATGCCAAACCATGGGAATACTAAAAGGCATTCCTTTGCGTTTTCCTTTTGTCCAGTCACCAAGCATTTCCTCACAATTAGGATACACAATATGAAGAGCCCAATTCTTGTCTTGATCACCAAGGGTAACTTGAAAATAGGCAATATATGCACGTGTCACAAATGATGAAATATTGTACCTTTGACGTTGAAGTGTGTAACAGCCACATATATAACAGATGGTGTCAGGACTATTCTATATTTATGGCTACTCGAAGAAGCCATGGTTCAATCTTAAAACAAAATAAGAGGGTGTTTTTATCAGATAGTCATTTTTTACATTTAAAAACAACTACAATTATGTAAAAGTGATGTTTTTAAAACATTAATTGCTTTGTGGTTATGTTCAATCCAAGAGTCATTGCCCTTTAAGTCCAATTTAAAAACCAATGCATGTCATTAATTGTAACTAAAAGAAATTAAAATTGCATAGAAACTAGAGCATGCACCAAAAAACGGATTTCAGATTTGGAATTAGTGATGAGGAAATATATAGAAAAAGTTATAAAACCTTATGCAGCAGAAAAAAAATTGTTCCCCAGTGTAATAAGAGTCATCTTAAATTTACCATAATGGGTGAACATAAAACCTGAAAATTGGAATTTGCTGGGAAGAGCCAACTCATCGTCTTAAATGTCCAATAGCCCTGACTCTTTGTTTTCTTTACAAACACTGTTTACCAATCTTAATTTCTCTGACTCAGTAGTAAACTGTTGACATCTTACAAGGACTTCAGGAAGGCAAAAAATCTGATAACAGGAGGGTCGTTTTTTGTAGAAGCAGAATAGACTTCATCTACCTGCGCCACAACCTGAACTGACTCTGTAGCTTTGGCCTCTGCTTACAAGTCAGCTAGCACATCCCTCTGATACTAAGGTACAGTGTGGTCCTCAGTTTTCATGATAGCAATTTCAGAAGGTGAAAGAATAGCAATTACAAAATTCTTGTCCATTTTTTCATTGGGATCCTGATGAATATAAGGTAACACCTTTGTTTTCATAATATTCCCAAATCATGGATAATTCCAAATTTATATTAGCTATCAGTATAGATATTAACAAGCTTCCCTTTTGATAATGGCCATGCTCTGGTAGAAACTTAGGGCCCTGCTCATTGGGTGGATTAAGCTAGTGAGAGATCTCTCCTCTCTAGCAATGTGTATTTGGTTGCAAAAACATACATAAAACCAGCTTTAAAAATTTCCTCTCATTTTTACAACATCATCCATCAACACACAAAATTAGATGAGGATTAGTCAAGGGGGATGGCTCATAAATCAGGACACAGTATCACAAAATGGGACATTATTACCTCCTAATACATTTATCCCTTCTTTGGGTTGGAATAATAATAGCAGGATTAAGAATGTTGCAATAGTGTTTAAGAAACAGGTTAAATGGTGGGGCTAGAAGGATCTGTCTGTTTGCAGAGAAATGTTGAGTCTATTCAGAGTTAAGAAGACTTAGGATAGCATTTGAAGTTTGTAAATAAATGTCATGGTCGAATATTAAATTCACTGAAGTTTCTACTAGCTTTGCAGCTGGGGCTAAAGCCTTCACGCAGTTGGGGTAGGCACGAGCACCTAAATCAAATTGTACTCTGTTAGGCAGTAGACCTGTGTTTATTGCAGTATTCTTGCATTAGCATTCCCAGAGCTTAGTTCAACTCTTTTATGTACAAATAAGATGAAAAGTATAGTACAGTTAGATAGTGCTGGTGCAGACAATTTTGGTGGCACCTGTTGCAGTCTTTTAAAGGCCTGCTTGTGTTTTTCTTTCCAAGGAAGGGGCTCAGGGACTGAAACTACTGAGTTTCTTGAGCAGGGTAGTCAATAAAGAAAAATGAGAAACCATAGTCTGCAGTATGAGTCAGCCCTGGTCAGCCACAAAGCTGCCATTTTGTTGTGGTCCTAGACAACTTTTGTGTTAGCTTATTTCTTTTTGGAGATAGCTGGATCCTTTTAGAGCTTCGAATATGACCTATGTAATGAACAATGGTTAAAGATAACTAATTTCTCCTTGCAGACTTTATGTCTGTTTTTTATCTAATTGTTGTAATGGATATGTGAAATTCTTTATAGATGCCTTTATGGTAACTGAGCAAAGCAAGGGATCATCTAAATATTGCAAAAGGGTTGATTTCCTGGGGAATTGGAGCATACCTAAATTTTGATGGTGCACATGAAAGAAATAAGAAAAGGACTCAGTGAACCCTTGGGGCATAACTGAGGAATGAGTGTGTTTGGGTATGTGTACGTGCATGTGTACACAGTTGATTAATTGATCAATCCAAGTATAAGGCAAACAGATTTTGTCTGTTGGAGTCTACAGGAATGATAATAAAGGCTTGACAGAAATCTATGACAGTAAACTATTTTGAGTCTGGTGGAAGTTGTGACAAAAGGGAGTTGTTAGTGCATGCAGCCCTAAGGGAAAGCCTCAAAACTAAATCTACCTCCATAAATGGAGGGCAGGGAATGTCCAAACAAAGATTCTTGCCACTCAGGTCTGGTCATTAATAGAATGTGTTAAGGAAACTTATATACAAAGCATGTTTTGAGTGGCTGCTAGACTAAAGAGTTCTCTGTGCTACTTGGCAGCTGCCAAGGAATTATAGAGTAAAGGAGAGGAACAGTCAAAGTTACTAGTATATGAATGCTACCAGATATAAGAGCTTACATTCTTGACCAGGCCAGAATGACAACCAATTTTAATAACCAGCACAAAGCAAGGAGGGGTGCTGATTTATGTCAGAATGAACATCAATTACCATCAGTCTCTAAAAGGGTAGGGGTGTGCATTGAAGAAAACAACCCTCGTTCTAGCCAGGATCCAGGTTGGAGAGTCAGCTGTCACTTTTGAAACAGTCTCTCCTCCAAAGGAGTTCAAGCTTGAAACAACCAGGAAATGGGGAATAACTATCTTGTTAATAGCTCTCAAGTCTAGAAAAATCAGCATCTGCACCTGTCAGGTTTCTGGAATGGCAAACTTGGCATGGTAAAGGGGCTGGTGCAGGGAATGATTAACCCCTGGATAAGTCGGCCTTCTACTGTAGGAGCAATGCCTTGTATGGTCTCAGGCTTGAATGGCTATCAGGCAACATGGGAAAGTTTCATTATGTCTGCTTGAATTATTATACACTCTGCACTTTTAATTCTCCCAAGGTCAGTATTAAATCAGTGCACAGGCTTTCAGACACCTCTGTGAAATTAGGGGACCTTTGGTGAAATTCTTTCTTTTTTATAACAAGACCATATTGAAAGAACATAAAAGATGGGGCTCAAGTTGGTCAGGAAATTCTTAGTTGGTCAGTGAATTCTCCAAAATGTATTAACCCTTTCAATTTATTTATTTATTTATTTATTTATTTATTTATTTATTTATTTATTTATTTATTTAACAGGGACAGAGAGAGAGTCAGAGAGAGGGACAGATAGGGAAAGACAGACAGGAATGGAGAGAGGTGAGAAGCATCAATCATTAGGTTTTTGTTGCCATTGCGACACCTTATGTTCATTGATTGCTTTCTCACATGTGCCTTGACCGTGGGCCTTCAGCGGACCAAAGCAACCCCTTGCTGGAGCCAGCGATCTTGAGTCCAAGCTGGCGAGCCTTCACTCAAGCCAGATGGGCCCGCGCTCAAGATGGTGAGCTCGGGGTGTTGAACCGGGGTCCTCCTCATCCCAGTCCAACGCTTTATCCACTGCGCCACCGCCTGGTCAGGCACCCTTTCAATTTATTGAGGAGAGCTCTACTTAATAGATTGACTGGGGCTGTATCATGTAGCGAAAAAAAATGTTTTTCCATAAAATGCTCCAAGTTTATTTGTAATGATTGAGAAAGAAATTCTTTCAGATCTTTATTAGATACCCTCACTATGGAAACTTTTCTTTATTCACTTTGAACGTTAGTTGTTTTATGAGACTGGGGTTTAAAGTGCAAAGCATAGCCTTAGTATTTACCAGAATCGTGCATAAATTTTCAATTTAGTTTCCCCGTGGCTGTTTAAGGGTATTGCTAATAATAATTTATCAGAAGGTCCCTAAGAATTTGTGAAGGGGAAATGTGCCCTCCCACTCCACCATGGGGGCATTGAGGAATTTTCATAGGATCTTTGAGGACATTTTTTTCTCATTGCCCCAGTTAATTACAAATGAGACATCACTGGAGCCAGCCCTTTGATGATGCGCCCCTAGCAGGGTGCAGTGTGGGAGGCCCAGGTATTATTCTGGATCCCAGGCCTTAGTGCTGTTGTAACACCCAGGCCAATAGTTTGGCAGGCCTTTGTTTCTGATCTTGTTCCAAAGCTCTTTCAGAGTGCTCAGCTGTGATTATTAATCCAGTCAAACTGGTGTTCTCCCATCCTATTTTCTGCCTTTTTATTAACCCACTGGTCTCAGGACATAATCTGTTTATAAACTGAGCAGCTAGAGCAGGTTGGGGGTCCTAATTTATCATATTGCCTCCAGAATGCTAGAGGAAGAGTGCTTTCAAAGGAGCTTTAAAGTTTGCCACAAATTCGTCTGATTTTTCTTTGCATGTTTGAATAATAGACCAATCATACATATAAGGAAGACTTTTGTAAAAGCATTTAAAGAAACAATTGTTATAGTGTGAATATTTTCTGGTCCATCAGAGATACCAGATATTATCCTAGAGATTACTTTCTCCAGCTTCTTCCCCCTCTCCTGACTTATCAGATCCCACCAACATATGACCAAGTTGATAAAGATTTGGTCACCCTGGGTCACAGGCCCTGATAAAGACTCTAAACTCTTCAAAAAATCTTTTGAGGATCCAAGTTTGGCTTTAGAAAAATCTTTCTCAATGCCACAAGAAGTGAAAGATATCAGAGGATCATTACCTGCAACCTTGAATGGTTTTATCTTAAAAGGTAACTGTTTAATATTTTTTTCAGACTGGAAAGGTGGTTCAGACAAAATACTAGTAGCATGTGAGTTCTCGTGTAAGGAGGATAGAGAGGAGCAGTAGGAGTCAGGTCAGTCTTACTGCCCTTTGGGTTTTGTTTTGTTTTGGTTTGGTTTGTATTTTTCTGAATTTTGGTTTGTATTTTTCTGAAGTGAGAAGCATGGAGGCAGACTGACAGACTCCCACATGTGCCCGACCAGGTCCACCCAGCATGCCCACCAGAAGGCAATGCTCTGCCCACCTGGGGCATTGCTACGTTGCAGCTGGAGCCATTCCAGCACCTGAAGCAGAGGCCATGGAGGAGCCATCCTCAGCATCCAGGCCATCTTTACTCCAAAGGAGCCTTGACTATAAGAGAGCAAGAGAGAAACAAAGAGATAGGAGAGGGGAAAGGTAGAGAAGCACATGGGTACTTCTCCTGTGTGCCCTGGCTGGGAATTGAACCCAGACTTCCACATGCCAGACTGACACTCTACCGCTGAGCCAACTGGCAAGGGCCTGCCTTTTGTTTTAAGTACCTCTTGTGTCTAATTCTAATTTTTCATTAGCCTTCTGTAATGAATCTTTTAATATAGCTGTTTTGGAATCTTTCTAGGCTTTTGGAAACTTCTGCATGCCAATTAAAGTAGGTATCCTTCTGTTTGTTTAATTTTGGAATCTTATTTTCAAGAGCACTTCTTAGATGATCTTGTCTAATTGGAGTATTCCCCATAATGGATGTTGTAATTGTAAGTTGTTATAGTAAGATTTGGCTACTTTTAAACCTATTTATAGTTTCCAAGACCATAGTTTTTAGACATAAAATAGGCAGGTTTTTTGGGAGGTGATGCGCTTAACTCTTTAGAAATTAAGGATCCCTTAGTGATAGCTTGCGGTTTCTCAGTGCAAAACTACTATCTTAAAGGTATATGCCACTGGCCTGGGGTTTGTGCAGTGTTTTACTGCATCTTTCACTGCATAAAAATGTTCTCAAGGTGGGCAGGTGACCTAGTGTCTGTCTAACCCATTCATTTACCAACTTATCCTATCCAGGAAACCTTCTTGAGCTGGATAGTGCTCTAACAGCCTTTAAATACTCACTTTGTGCGCACCAACTTTTGTGGCTTTTTGGCCTCCTGAATTCCCATTAGTCTTTTATCTACTCAAGACAAGACAAGGAAACATTTTCACTTCAACATACTTGTGGTAACAAAAATAAGCTCTATAAACTGGCCAAGAGAAGACCATTCACACCACTAGTAATTTTCAGCATGGACTAAACTGTCAGACATGAGTAAATGGGGGCTGTCATACTGGAGCTAGGGAAAGGGATTACCAACAACTGTGGAATTGCAGATTAAACCATGGGGCCTGGGATTTGGGTTTCAGATGGAGCCATCTTCTAGCTCATGTAGTCCATAAAACTTGGACTATTAAAGCAATCAGATTAGTAGCTTAATGCAATAAGAAAGGAGCTCAGAACAAAGAGAAACTTACCCATAGCCCTCATAAATGGAGAGAAAAACAGTGAACTCAAAAAAAGGTTACTGGTACCATGCCTGTGTTTCTTGCTGTCCTTGAAGCACTCAGAAGTCTCCTTCAGCTCTGCAGCTGCCAACAAATCTGGTAAAATAAATAAATAAATGATTAAATGCTAAGATCAAATTGGCTTTATTCAGTGACTCATGAATAGGGCAGCATCCCATCCAGCTAAGATGAAGGATTTTTGCTGGGCTATGGTGTTGGGCAGATAAAATATGTTATGCTCACTTTGTTAAAGATGGCGCTGCCAACATGCAAGTTTTAAAAGTAAGCTTTTTCCCACACCTTTGACTGATTGGATGATGTAGGGTGGTGCACTCTCATGAGCAATCCTCCCATTATGCCTCAAATAAGTGACTTTGTATCAGAGACTTTCTTATTTGTAGATTGGATTAAAGGTTTGGATTTCTACACTATAAAGTGGGGCTACTGGGAGCTTGCTCTCTCTCAGTTCCTGAGGTTAGTATTAGAAAGGAGAGCAGAGAAAGGCCACGTGGGAAAGGCCAGGAGAAGCAGCCAAGATGGCGGAGTGCTGAGGAAGAAGCCAGTTTGTGCAGAATTTGTGCATGAGGAGATGGGGAACAGAGGTGAATAAGTCTGGTGAGCTAGAAACCTTTGATTCTAGGAAACTCGGATAAGTCAGTAGCTTTGTGAACACTGAATGAGTGGGTTTTGGAGCCCATTGTGTGTTTTTGCTTGCCTGCCGGGTGCAAGCTAGAATTAAAGCTGATGGCTCACCAGTTCTGTCCGAATCTAATGCAAATCTGTACGGGCCAGGCGGCCCTGTTGGTGGCCTTGATCACTGGCCCTACATATGGGAAAAAAAAAGTTTTAAAGTGCAGAAAGGGGCCAGAAAACAAGAAATTATTATCAAAGAATTGTGGGAGCTGCATAGATATTAATACTTTTTGTCCCACTTTCTGACTTCTCCAGGCTGGGCTAATTAATACATGCACATGCAGAATTCATGCAGACAGGATAAATTTATGAAAATTTTCCAAACAGTGAGGTAACATTGGATATATAAAACATTTTTAGGCAAAGAAGAAAATGGAGTGTTGATCAAATAAGTTTGTAAAATATGATTTTTATGTTTGCTCGCTTTATAGGCTTATAGTTTGCATTGGGGGCTGGGCAGCACCAGGTATATGTGCTCTGTGAAATTGCAAATTACTTTCCTGCTTGGGAAGGGCCATTGTTTTGTTAATATTTCCTAGGGGAGAGGTTTTGTACCAGAAAGTTTTGGAGAGAAGAAGGAGAAGAAAGGAGAAGCCATGTTTGCAGAGTGAGAGGAGAGAGAATGCAGAGTACTGAAGAAGAAGCCATGTTTTGCAGGCAAAGAGAAAGTGTGCAGATGGGAACCAGAGGTGAGGGGCTTTTGGGAGCTCTGCTGAGACTTGTGGGGCCTTTGATTCTAGAAGAAACTGGAGAAGATTCTCTTGGTAATGGAGCCGGATAATGTGTAAAGGCTCTGTAAGCTCTGAATGAAGAGGGAAGTATTTTCTCTGTGTGTTTGCTCATTGGCCGGTGCAAGACAAATAGAGGATTGGCCCACCAATTTATGGCTCCACTATTTTTTTACCATCTGCTCAAATCCAATGAGAACCTGCACGTGCATGGTCTTGATGTGGCGACTACTGGCCATATATGGAGGAATTAGATTTCAGAAGTGAGAATAGGAGATTTATAAGTAGTCCAGGTAGAGCAGAGTACATATGGTGGGAAAATCTTTGCTAGGCTACTCAGAAACAATGGGACAAAGTATGAACAAAGGGGCTATCTAGCTAACAAGCACCTGACTGAAGCCCTCTATTTACCAAAATTAATTTAAATTAATGCTCTATCCACTGTGCTATCACCTAGCCAGGCTAGGTACCCTTTTATAATAGTATTTCTTCAGGCCTCTCTTATATGCTTCCCTTTTATAATAGTATTGGCTAGTTCATCACAACTTTTTATAAACTCCTTCCCCTCTCCTTTTGCCAGAATAACACTTCCCCAGAGAAAAGGAAGTAATTAACTGTATGAATTCAAAAAGGACTCCCTGCAGAGCTATAGGCGTCATGCTAAGTAAGAGTAAATAGAAAATGTTTGAGATGTCAACAACTGGAGGACACATAGTCAATAGAATTTAGAGGTAAGATTAGCAATAGATAAATCACTGAATAGAAAATATTCTTTATGAGAGTTAATGAAATCTTGATTTGGCAAGGTCTGACATTCTTAGTGTTTCTCTGTGAACATACATATGTTTCAAACAGATTTCTCATTCTAATTTTAGACATTTTGAATGTTGCTTTAAAAATTTCTTCATGTTTTGAACAGATATAATTAAATTCTACCTAATGTGCTCTTCAAAATGAGACACTTCAATAATTTACTGTACTTCATTCCACAGTGCTTAAGTCCAGAGCAATGATTATACCAAATTGATCTCTTGACATTTTTCACAGCACTTCATTTTCATAGTAGTTGGTCTTGAACACATGCATATCAACCAAATATATTGCAATTCAGAGGAGCTCTTCAGCAAACTGTCAAACAAATCTATCTTTCTTCAATGCTTAATTCACTTGAAAGCTAAATCCTATAGATTTGATAGTTACCTAAATGAGTGTAATTACTCTTTATTTTAGGACTCCTAAAAATGTTTTTTCTTGTTTAAAATTACTCAATTTGCATTCACCTTTATATGTGTGGTTGGTATTTGTTATTTGCAAGCCTAATTTAAATAAAATTTAATTTAATATATTTAAGAGCCTAATATAGCTAAGGCTCTGCTTGTGATAACATGGACTCCTCCCTCCCCATAATTTCTGAATTATTTTATATCTCATTTCTACCAAATAGAGATTAAGTGTCTGGTTCATGAGGCATTAGAGAGTAAAATAGAAAAGAGAGAAATATACATTGAATTAATCTGAACAAGACAATTTGTTTAATCCTTTTCTCAAAATAGGTAATTTATTGTGCTATTCTTAGAAAAAATATTTCTGCCATGTCAAATGTATGAACACAATGTTTAATCTATTTAATGTTCCCAAAGCACAATATGTTAGGATTTGGCTTTGTGTAAATTGTTTTCTTTAACTCATCTGATAAGACATTAAGGGGTTCCATGAAAATGATTTATTATCACCTTTAAAAGATTTGTTTTGAGCCTTAATCTAGTAGCTCAGTTGCTCAGAGCATCATCTCAATATGCGGAGGTTGCAGGTTCAATTCCTGGTCAGGATACATATGAGTCAATTGTTGAATGCTTAAGTGGAAAAACAAATCAATGTGTCTCTCCTTCCTCTCTCTTTAAAATCAATCAATAAATTAAAAATATGTATGTCTTAATTTAAGAAATTAGTATGTAAATAAGCATGATATCAAATGAAACAACTAGAGGAGAATGGGCTTTCTTTCAAACTAACCAATCTCTTTTTCTAATCCTTCCTGGGTTTGTGCTGGGCCTTCCTCTAACCAATCCCTTTTCTGAATCTTTGGGAGCTTTGTGTCCCTTACCCAATCTAATTCTTTTGTCATATTTTTCCTGGCTAGACTCCAATCCTTTATGCTGCCATTTTGGCTTTTACTGTGTACTTTTACTCACAATTTTGCCTCTTTATCGGGTATCTACTGTGTATCTGCTTACCTCTTCCAGTGCAATCTTGGCTTCTACTGCACATATTCCTAGCAAAGGAATTTCTCCTGCTGTTTTATTTCTCTCAGAGTAATCCCCTGGGAAGACTGGAAAGTCAGTTCTGCCTGGTTTGGGATTACGGGTAAATCCCCATGGCAGATAATGGGGCTGTCCCCTGGAAATCCTGTGAATGTTTTGGCGTCCTAGTGAATCATGCTTAATGTCCAGTTGTGGTCCCTAGTTTATTAAGCTTAATGTCTGATTCCATTTGGTTCTCCTCTAGCTATCTAAGCTGGTAGTTATACTCACAATAATCGTAATTGCTACACACACGTTTTATACTTATATTTATATCACATCTGATAACAAAGCAAATATTTCAAGGAAGTTACTGTACATAGTAGAGGTAATAAAAGGCGGAACTAAGATTGAAGCAGTAACCTGGAATTTTTAGGCCCACCTTTTTTCTATTACATCATTTATTTTGCAAATATAGGAATTGTTTTAAGGTCAGTGTTTGTTGTATCAATTCTTACCTCATTGCACTAGGGTTAAGAAAAATAATCAGTTAGTTGACAAAAATATTTAATTAAATATGTTTTCTTATTCCCTATAAGAATTAACACAATTTTTCAGTTCACATACAGCATTCTTACCACCCTATAAATAATATTATACAACACCCACTGCTTTTTTTTTTTAGTTGACTCTTCTTCTATTAAAGCACTAAATGTATTGAGCCAGTTAAACTAATTTTGTTAAAAAGAAGATTAGATTAGAGTATCACTCACTGGGCCTGAAAATAGTTTTAATACTTATCAAAAATTAGGGGATATTTTAAAATAAATATAAAGTGATAAAAAAGCATTTGATTTTTTAAATAAACAGGAACATGAAAAACGCAAACAAGTCAAAGAAAGTTGTTCAATTATGCAAATGAATGCTAAACCAACTTTTATTTCTTTTTTTTAATTTTTTTTTAATTTCTTTTTATTTTATTCATTTTAGAGAGGAGACACAGAGTGAGAGAGAGAAGGAGAGAGTGAGAGAAAGGGGGGAGGAGCTGGAAGCATCAACTCCCATATGTGCCTTGACCGAACGAACCAGTGCAGGGTTTTGAACTGGCGACCTCAGTGTTCCCAGGTCAACACTTTATCCACTGCGCCACCACAGGTCAGGCCCCCAACTTTTATTTCATTGATGAAAATGCACTATACAAAAGCCTGAAAGTACTGGAGTATCTGCACATTTCTTGATCCCCTAATTTTTGTAAGCAGTATATTTAAGTTTACATTTCTTTTGTTTATCAAAATGGGAATACATATAATAGTGAATAAATGAATGCTTGAATAAATGAAGAATTCAGAGTAATAAACTGGAAATAGAAATATACATGAGAGAGGGACAGACACCAGGAAGGGAGAGAGATGAGAAACATCAATTCTTTGTTGCAGTACCTTAGTTGTTCATTAATTTTTTTCTCATATGTGCCTTGACTATGGGGCTACAGCAGACCAAGTGACCTCTTGCACAAGCCAGTGACCTGGGGTTCAAGCCAGTGGCCTTGAGCTTTAAGCCAGCGACCTTTGGGCTAAAACCAGTGACCATGGGGTCATGTCTATTATCCCACACCCAAGCCAGTGACCCTGTACTCAAGCTGGTGAACCCACGCTCAAGCCAGTGACCTCAGAATTTTGAACCTGGGTCCTCCACATCCCAGTCCGATGCTTTATCCACTGTGACACAACTTTGTCAGGCTCTATAGTTTTAATTATTTAAAAATTTTTAAAATTTGAAAATTAATTCTAAGTATAAATTAGATTTTTTTAAATTAAAACTTAAATTCTTACTCTGTGCCACAAGAAAAGGTTATCATAGACCCTTAAACAAAATAAGCTTTTATTGTATTTTTAAAAATTGACAATACCACTTATAATGTGTAAAATGCTAGTCATATTTCCTAATGTTTCCCAGTCTTGATTTTTTCATGGACCATATGAGCATCTGTACTACCTTCCTCTTTGAACAGTTGCAAAAATGTATGAGAGAATGGATAGAAATTGTCTAACATATACTGGTAGTAACTCAATATATGTGAGATCTATTATTCTGATTTCCATCAGCTACAGAAATGACTTGGGAGGCATCACAATATCCACAGCTCTTTCTTATGTAGATAAAAAGGCAGCATGAAAAATTATATTGTCTAAGTTTTTAGTAATATTTTTACATGCCCTATTTGTATGTCATAACAATTTAACAAAACCTAATATAAGTACCTCTAATTACTATATCTAAATTCTGGTTGAAATAAATACTTACTTAATGTGTTCTAAGCAGATGAGTTTTATAAATAGCCATCTAATAACAATATTTTAACATTTCGTTCTCTTTCTCTCTCTCAAAATTATTCGCAATTATCAAAAATTGAAACAATTAAAATTATAAGGAACAAGTTGGAAACCCTAAATTTCCTTACCCAATATGGAAATATTTTGGAAATTTTTTTTTATCCATATTATCTACCTGTTTTTAAAATGGAAGCATGGTGCTCTATAACTGCATTTTTTTTCCTGTCAAGTTAGTATGTAATACTTTCCACATCAATAATAAATGTGGTAATTAATCATCATAAAACAACATTAATAAAAAGTTTTTCTGATCGCCTGACCAGGAGGTGGCGCAGTGGATAGAGCATTGGACTGGGATGCGGAAGACTCAGGTTCGAGACCCCAAGGTCGCCAGCTTGAGCGCAGGCCAACCTGGCTCCAGCAAAATCTCACCAGCTTGGACCCAAGGTCGCTGGCTTCAGCAAGGGGTTGCTCGGTCTGCTGAAGGCTCGTGGTCAAAGCACATATGAGAAAGCAATCAATGAATAACTAAGGTGTTGTGACGGCAACAAATAACTAATGATTGATGCTTCTCACCTCTCTCTGTTCCTGTCTGTCTATTCCTCTCTCTGACTGACTCTCTCTCTGTCCCTGTAAAAAAATATATATATAAAAAATAAGTTTTTTTTAATCATCTACTGTTTGAAACACTTTATAAGTATTATGATATAAAACAATGAAAACAACATTAAGACTATTAATTCCCAGTCAAGCATCAAGCTTCTTGTTCCAGATTTCTTGTCAAGTAGGTAGCAGAGCCTTGCCTCAAACATTGTGTCTTATAACAAAAAATCAGGCTCCTATTTTCCTTCATTGGTGATTTCATATGACACTGAAATTTCCTGTTGTGATAATCAACTTCATTCATTTCACTTGTTTTAGATCTTATTTTCAAAATATAGTGTTCAAAAAGAAAGGACCAAATCTATGCTTTCAATCCATGCTACTACAAAAATGGCTTCACACATAGTCAACACCCAAAATCACACAAAATAAATTTAGTAGCTTTATTGTATTTCTTTTTGTGTACACTCTGTGCAGTGGTTAACTACCCTCTTTGGATTTATACTTTATGTCTTAATACTCTTTACTATTATTAATGTTCTACTGTTTACTTTGTTAAACATTTGCTCAAACTTTTCTTCTTTGGGAAAATCGCCATAATTGCAATTGCTTAATCAAATCATGCACCCATTTAAATTTCTGAGGCATATTGCATAGTACTTCTACCTAGAAAGACCTTACCAGTATGGTTTTTAGAGTAGTGAAAAAGTATCAGTTTTCCCCACATTTAACCATACATAGTGTTGTACTTGAATTCAAATCAACTTTATTAGCCAAAATTAAATTTTACCATATGTATAGCATGTTTGCTCTGTAGTGGTAAACTCCAAATCTCAGCAGCTTTACATTGGTGATTTCATTTCTAACTCACCTGCAGTCTTTGGATTTGGTGAGGGCTTCTACTTCTATAGTCATTCAGGGATTGGTTCCGACCTCTTTTTCAACTTTACTTTATGGCCTCTATGTTTCCTCTGTTTATCTAGCAGGCAGGCCCAGCAAATGAAGCATTGGTCATAAGGAAGAATTTTATGGGACATGCTTATAAGTTAATTTAATAATTTTGACCTGGAATCCACTGGCCAGAATTGAGTCATAAGTCCTCTTTTAATTTCAAGGAAGGTTAGTAAGTAAAAGGAGGCCTATGACTCAGTCTAGAATTATGCTCAAGACTGGATCATAAACTTATTAAACAGTGAGTCAGTCCTTACCATAATAATCCCTTCTCATCACCAAATATCTCTTTTAGTCCTCATATTCTACATAAATGCACTCATCATTTCATCCCAAAGGAGCAATCTTACATCCCAGAAGTAAAATGTTACAGATCTTTGGGCAATATTATTTTCTAAGAGATCAAGGACTGAGCAACATTCCCACCCACTTACACCCAAAGGGCAGAACCAGGACAAGATAACCACAGTAAAAATTCCCACCTGAGGAATAAGAGAATGGACAACAAACAGTTCCCAGTCCATATTAAGTTTGAAATACAGTACTCCTGAGGATGACACTCAGATTCTGCCAAATGAGAAGCAGTCTGGTCTGTTATTTTGTATAAGGTTCCCAACTTTACCTTTTCCAATGTATTTTATTCTTTCTCTCACTCTACCTCTCTCTCTTTTTTTCCAATGGCCACATTTAAAGTGGTACTAGTCAATCTTTCTCAAAACCCAAGAAATCTCTCTTAAAACCTGCTTCCAAATATGTGCAAGCCTCAGGATATAAAGTTTGATTTGAGTCTCAAAGTGACAGAACTTATTTTTGATTTTTTATTCTGAGCTCCTTGTTTCTTTGTCAACAAGATTTCCTCGGAAATCTGTTAGGCATCTGCTCTATTATTGCTCAAATTATAAATCCAAAGTTCTTACCTAAACAATATTTAAGATCTCTTTTTTTCTTTATATCTATTCCCTTCTTCTCTGGCTAACTTGAGTGATCTAGAAAAAGAGTTAAGCATGTGGTGAAACTCTTTATTTTTATTTATTTATTTATTTATTTGAGAGCAAAAGACAGAGATAGATAGGAAGGGAGAGAGATGAGAAACATTAAATCATAGTTGTGAAACCTTAGTTGTTCATTGACTGCTTTCTCACATATGCCTTGACCCAGGGGCTCCTGCCAAGCTAGTGACCCCTTGCTCAAGCCAGCAACGGTGGGCTTCAAGCCAGTGACCTTGGGCTCAGGCCAGTGACCATGGGGTCATTTCTATGATCCCGTGCTCAAGCTGGTGAGCCCATGCTCTGGCCAGATGAGCCTGTGCTCAAGTCAGTGACCTTGGGTTTGAACCTGGATCTGCAGCGTCCCAGAGAGGCTGATGTGCCACCTCCTGGTCAGGCTGGAAGTAAAACCCTTAAACTAATTATGTGAACCTTGTCATTTTGTCCAACTAATGTCTTAGCAAGACTTTTTTTTTTTTTTTTTTTTTTTACTCCAAGATGTTTTCAAACCTACCTTTCAGTTGTTGGGTCTATATTGCAGTTAGCTTTTACAAACTTTGAAGAGCTAGACTCTCTTTATTCCATTTGATCTCTAATTAATATTATAAAAAATACTTACTGAATTAATTGCATTCTCATAATACTTTTGTGCTGGCAGCTATCAATAGTCATCCAGTATAACTGACTCTTTGTAACAAACTCCTTTATTTTATTTTATTTTATTTTTATTTTATTCATTTTAGAGAGGAGACACAGAGTGACAGAGAGAGAGAGAGAGAAAGAGAGAAAGGGGGGAAGAGCTGGAAGCATCAACTCCCATATGTGCCTTGACCAGACCAGTGCAGGGTTTTGAACTGGCGACCTCAGTGTTCCCAGGTCAACGCTTTATCCACTGCGCCACCACAGGTCAGGCACAAACTCCTTTAGATGTAGAGTATCCATCAGCATGTTGTCTCTCTTTTAAGTTACTACAAGTAAAAGTCTTTCCAAAACTTACTTCTTTTTAACAGGATGGCAGGACTCTACCACAAGGTACTCATTTTGGTATTAGTAAGAGGAATACTAGCAACTCTAACAGATAAACCTCACACTGTTAGTAGTTTAACATAAAAGTTTATTTCCAGCTCCAATAAAGACTAGTGGGAACTAAGGGGGATTTTGCTCTATATTGTTACTCAGAGATCAGACTTCATTATTTAAAGTGGGTTTCTACCCTATTCCAAGGGTGCAGAATCCTGTGAGAGTTTTTCGTGGGCCAGGCCTGAATGTAACTTTTACCACTTTCAGTCCTAATCCCTTGTCAAGAATATAGTGAGCATAACCACACTTCCAAGAAAGGGAAGAAAATGTAACACAACTGATATCCAGGAGGAATGCAATGCTGTTTTGGTAAACATGAGCCAGTGGTTGGCATATCTTCTGGGAAAAAAAATAAAGTTCACTTTAAGCAATAACTTTTGGTTAACTTTAGTTGCCTTGTCAAACTTAGGATCTAGAATGCATCTAAAAAGAAAAAATGGTAAAGGTACAATTTGTTTCTTAAAAAAAAATATTTACCAAGAAAAAAAAAATAAATGAATAGGAAAATTGTTTCTTCATGTATTTTTTCAATGGAAAATATTAAATTCTCAATTCATTATAAAGTTTTAAAAACACAAGAAGTTGGAATAGTACATCAATAACAATTTAAAAAAAGGTATTAATATTATTCCTCTTAGAGATAATAATTTGATGGATCTAATTCTGTTTTGATTATTTGAATTTGAAAAGAGTACAATATTTTTTTGAAAAGAGTACAATTTTGATTATAAACAGACTTCATGGAAGAAAAAGCAGAATGTGTTTTCAAGTACAAAACTGGGATTTCCCAATTATGTTACAAGAAAGGAAAAATTGACAGATGAAATTGAGACCTTTTTTTCAGTGGCTGAAACTCCTGTAATTGGAGCTACATCAAACCTTATTAGCTAAATATTATGTCACAATGTCAAAGTCTTAATTCCTGCCATAGTTATGTATTAATCATATTCCATATGTGAGAAACAGTGTGTTTTAATGGGAATTATAGAGGAAATAAGATACACATCTGCTCTTAGGATTATGGTTGGGTGCAGTGGTTGTCAGATGGTGTTTCTGAGATGGAAATCAGCATTTCCTGTGAACTCATTAGATGAACAAAGTCGCAGGCTCTTCCAGCCATCTATATTTAACAGGATTTCTGGCTGATTCTGACACAGGCTAAAAGGTTGAGTGTTGCTAGTCTATTGAGGTTTTTTAGAGGCACTTATGATATATTAGAGAATATATTTACCCCTGCACTCCTACCTTATCCTGCACATTTTCTAAATTACAACAAATAACAATGTGGAAGAACTGGGCTTCATCACTTTGTCTTGTACACATCAAAGAAAAAATATTCTGATAAATAAGTTAATGCAGAGAAGGTCTTGTTGGGTATTTGGTAAGGAGATGCAGAAAAATAAAATAATATAATAAAATTTATTTCAACAGAAATGTTTTTACATCTTGCTATTTACATTAAATCTGCCTTTTTCCTCCAAAACTCCGAAATGAATTAGAGACATGTTCTACCAAATGTTTGCCAATATATAGTTAATAAAGAACAAATTAAAAGTCAAGTCAAAAATAGAAAAAAGCAAGTCTGTTCACTATGTTAATAAATATAGATTATGTGATTGAGAATTAGCTTTCTTTATTATATGTCTTTTAACTAAAATTAAAAAGAAAGCATTGGGATTGTTACTATAGAAACATGAAATTGTTGTACTTTCATAAAAATGTTGTGGAAGATATTGTCATAGACATTAAGAGATCCCAAATTCAGTAACCTGAAAGAAACAGCAAATTACTTAAAATAAGCAATTAGGACTTTATAAAATAAATTGTGGAAGGAAAGAAGGCTATGGTAACCTCAAGCCTTTCTAAAGTGTACACGTGCTTCTCAGCTCACAGAGATAATTGCTAATCTCGGTATTGACCAATTTTTAACAGAGAGCCATATTTTTCAAAAGAAGTAAGAAATTTGGATTTTTAGGTGAAACCTAAAGAATGCTTTAATGTTTTTAAATACATTATATTTTATAGCACTGTTTTGAATAAATGGCATATTTCTTATTAAGAGCATACCCTAAACCTCCCAAGAGTATACAAACTCTGTATTATATCATATTCTTTATGCAAATTGAAGACAAAGTTATTTATTGATGCTGTATCAGGACAAATGATTTATTACATCTTCATATTATGAAGTAAAAAGCACGATAATACATTCTTTTTAATTTAGAAGGCCAATGACTTCACATTTTTGTCTTTAGTTTATGCTTAGCTGCCAGCAATTATGTTGGTTATTTAGGATTGCATTTTATGTAAGCTTTTATTTTCAACTTTTTATTTTTCTATGCCTTCTTTGCTTGAATATAACATTTTAATTTATTAAATCATATTTAATAGTATGTTGACTCAAATATTCCTTTGGACTTTCAAATTGTTGAGTACTGTGCAATTACATTTATATGCCAACATCAGTTACAAGGTTCCATCCATCGTTTAAACAAGTTCAAGTTCTGAAACTATGACACCCATAAAATAGTTTTGAGATTTCTTAGTGTGCCCATCAATGTCAACTTATATTCCACAATGGCTGATGTCAGAGAACATCTGTGAGACTCTATTACCTAGAGCACAGGCATATTGTGCTGGAGATGAAGTAAATTTGCAACTTCCTATAGCAACACCAAAGTAGCTTGTGCCCCTGAGAGCTCTGTAGAAATTCTTAATGTTCCTAAAGGAATCTATCCCTCACTAATCATGCCTGCACACGGTAGTGTCTTAATTCCCTTTGCAGCTGCCATAATTTCCTTTAACATCGCTGATAAGCTATAAATTGTACAGGCCAAATGTAGACGTTTCATGAGATTGTAGGTCTGAACAATGATGGTACTTTAAGGTGGAGTAAAGATTTTTCTGATCTCTGAGCCATGCTTAATCAGGCTTTTTTTCCCCATAAGATAACTGCCTGAATTCTGAAGGTAAAGTCTTCTGTGTTAACACACATGGGCCTTTCCCCTAAATTTCAGTAGAGTATCATTGTACCATAGTACCAGGGTTGATATTTGCCATAACCTCTAACCTGAATGATCAGCTCTTTCCAGGAACATAAAAATTAGTATTCACCTTAAGTCTTCAAGCCAGATGCCCCCTTCACATTTTATAGTTGTTCTTTTCCTGGAAACTTTGTGCTTTTATGAAATTTACCTATCTCACAGCATTCAATTATTTAGGATATCTTATATATTTGGAAGCTGACAGATCAAAGGTAGAGCGAAGCTGAAGTATAGAGATTTGGATTCTTATCTCCAGATAGTTATTCTGGAATAATGTACTTGAAGAATGGGACTTGTATTAGTTTCCTATTTCTTTATAATCAATTATCATATTTTTAGGCATTTAAGAACCTAAATATGTTTATTATTTGTTAAATGTTATGCATTGGAAGTCAGGCACAGCTATAGTGGCCCTCTGCTCAGGGCCCCATTGGACTGCAATCAAGTTGCCAGCCTGACTGCATTCTCATCTGAAGGCTTAAGTGGGGAAGAAGCTAGTCTCAAGCTTATTTTCTTTCAGTTAAAAGACTCATGGTGGATTGCTTTTTCAAGGCTAGTGAGAGAGTGTTTCTGACCTCATGATGGGCCCTTGTCTCTCATTTTACTTGATCAAGATAAGCCCTTGCAGAATAATCTCCCTTTTGCTTACCTCAAGTCAACTGACTTGGAACCTCAGATAAATTTGTGAAATTCTTTAACTATACTTTTGCTATACTTTAGTGATTAAAAGAAAGTCACAAGTTCTGTTTGCACCTGAGGAAAGATTAAACATAAATCATTGGGATCACCCTAAGGCAGCTATTTTCAAAGTTTTTAATCTCATGTCATGCACAAAACTAATTACCAAAATTCTGTAGCACATCAAAAGATATACTTTTTGCTGCCCCTGAAAAAAAAAATAGATATAATTTTGATTCATTCACACCAGGTGGCTATTGTTGTGTTTAATGTTGTCATGTTTTTTTCTATTTGACAATCTTAGAAAAAAGAGTCAATGCCCCTAATTAAGTAGTCAAGTATTGCATATTCAGTAAACTTTCATGGCACATCAGTAGAAAATCACTGCCCTAGAGCATCCACAGGACATTTCTGAGCTCTTCTTGAATATGTATTAATACAGGTGATGACCTACTTCACCTGCCAATATATTTTTTTTAATTTCAGTGAGAGGAGGGTAGACAGAGAGACTCCCACATGTTCCCCAACCGGGAACCACCTGGCAAACCCAATAAAGGGCAATGTCCTGCTCATCTGGGGCCATTGCACCATTGCACACACAGCAATGGAACCATATTTTTAGTGCCTGAGGCAGAGATTGTAGAGACGTCCTCAGTGCCTGAGGCCAACTTGCTTGAAAAAATTTAGCTATGGCTGCAGGAGAAGAAGTAGAAAGAGAGGGGGAGGAGTGGAGAATCAGATGGTTGCTTCCTCTGTGTGCCCTGATGGGGAATTGAACATGAGACATCCACATGCTGGGATGATGCTCTACTGCTGAGCCAACCGAGCAGGGCCAATTTTACTTATTTTTGATTAAGATATTTGGACATGTTATGGTCAATGATTAAATTTAAATAAGTAATACATTACTCAAATATGAAATCTAATGAAAATATATATAAAGGTTTCCATTAACCATAAAGACTTGGCTCAACAATTCACAAAGAGAGGCTAGATTTCTCTAACGTATGCCCCATCTCATTTTATTTTTACTAAATCAAATAAAATAACTTCTCACACTAGTAAAGGTGATGAGGTTGCAAAACAAGATCATGATTAGGAGTATAATATATCCTAGAAGGGAGTTTGGAATCCAGGTTTATCTTTTCTGGAGATTACACTCAAACATTATGCTCCATTTTATTTCCTTGTGCTCTATTATCTTGGTGATAAAGAAACAGAAAAAAATATGAATTCAAGCTTATAGGTGTTAAAAAATAATGATGTGTAACTTTATGAACACATAAACATAGACCTTAGAACATTATACAAACTGAACTATAGAATTGTTAAAACAAAACAGGCACAAGACTACCTCTTGATTTGTTATTTTAATAGTTCCTGAGTGCTGGTTCTGAGCCTGGTGGTGCTTTAAGCTCTAGGACTATAAAGATGCAACTCTTCTCACCAATGCTGAATTTAAAAAAAGAAATCAATTCAGAAGCTTGGATTTTAAATTTTCAGTCACATAGTCCTGAGATAGAATGACACAGATTTCAGATCGGAGGTATGCTATTTTACTTCACCAAGTATGTGGATGAAATATTAGTATTTATCCCATAGGATTGTTAAAAAGATAAGAAAAAATAATACAGAGCCAGTTTATTAGTGTCAGTATATAATAAAGTGATAAATTCTAGCTACAGATGCTGATTATAAAAACAGTAATAATAACCTCAAATCTGAAATGTAGAGCTGTGTGATAGAGGCACACAAAGGGAAGCTGATGGAAATGTATCATGTTGATTACACACTTGTGGTACGTTAGGGTAAACCAGGCCCATGGATGTATATTTGGGGCTAAAAAGATTTCTGCATTTATGCAGAATAACAACAGGCTGAGCTCTTGCACTATGTAACCTTTAGCTTTCTGTCGTCTACATTCCCATTGCTTAGCTATTTTACTGTATCTGCTGGCACCTTTAAGCATTTTGAGACATTACCTTTGAAGTAGGAATAATTAATGATTTTTACTAGTGGGTAGACTTCTAGCATAATGAAAACATAGACTTGCCCAGGGGAAAATATGACTGTAACTGAAGAAATGTTATTCAATGCAAGCATTGAAAGAAGTCTCAAGAGTTTTGTAATACTGGTAAACTCTATAAGTGACCTAACAGAATACCATAATAAAATCAAGATTTATCCTGACTAAAAATGTTATATTATCAAAAGGAGATATTGAAGGTATTCATAAAAATTTATTGTGGAACAAAAAAGAAAAATCAATGTCTTCTTTTGGAATATCTAGAAAAACTCTTTCTCCTCCTCTCCAAATTATATTGGGGTAGCACAAAATAGACAAAGTTTAGAGCAACAATGTATATCCTCTCTTATCTATAACTAATAACATCTACTTGAGCAGTGAAAATCCCCTGGATGTTTTGACAAGAACTACATGATCTCTAAAGGGCTAATATGATGTTGACATTCCTTACAGTTATTAAACTAATTCAAAGTTGGGGCATGGTGTGTATAAAAAAAAAAAGAAAAAAAAGAAAGCTTTCTTTGAACCAATTTATCCCTCTTATCTATTTATGATTTCACATGCATGCATAGATAAGACATATTTTGTGTTATTAGGAGTAGTATGATTACTTGGTTTATGAAATTATTTGTGTGGACCTATAAACTTTTATTCAGAATACCAGAGTTTAACATTAAAATATTTGCTGCTTAAAATCTGAAGAATGACTTTCTTACATGAAAAATGTTAGTTGAATAGCATTAACAATTATTATAACCCTAAAAATGCAATATTGTTACATTACTTGTTCTAGCAATTCTTCTTTATTTTATTTTGTTTTTTTTAATTGAGAGGGTGAGAGGTGGGGAGGCATACAGACAGATTCGCACATGTGATCCTACTGGGATCTACCCAGCAAGCCCCCTACCGGTGATTCTCTGCCCATTTTGGGCTGTTGCTCTGTTACTTAGCAATAGAGCTATTTTAGTGCCTTAGGCAAGGCAATGGAGCCATCCTCAGTACCCAGAGCCAACTTTCTCAAACCATTCCAGCCATGTCTACTGGAGGGAAAAAAGAGAGAGTAGGGGGATAGGTAGAGAAGCAGATGGTTGGTTCTCCTGTGTGCCCTGACCAGAAATCAAACCTGGGACTTCCACATGCTGGGCCAACACTCGAACATTGATCCAACCTGCCAGGGCCTGTTCTAGCAATTTTTAAAAAAATTACATCAAGTAGTATAAAACATATTCTGAGATTTGCCCATTAAAAGGTAGGGAGACAGTGTAACAGAATTACCTAGAAATGGGAATTTAAATGGAACTGTCTGTTGGCAATTCCAAACCCCTCAGTCCAGATAATGTAAATATAATATTGTCTAATAACAAATTGTGTGAAATTACTAATGGTGTATATTTATATGTAAACTACCTTGGAAGTTTATGAAATGGATGATTTTATTTAATTTTCACAGTTTCCTTTAAAGACAAGTCATAAAGTGATAGAAGTTTTATTGGGAGATTCTGGATAGAATTTATATCATTAAGATCAGAGCAAACATATATGCTGCAAAGGGTAATTGTTAGTATTTTTCAATTTATGTTTTATATACACAATGTCATTTTATTTTCCCACTGGTCCCCTTGGCTCATGGCATACTAACAGAATACCTGTTTTATAGACACAAGTACTGATGTGCATGGTTGATAAGAACCTTACCCTAATCCACAGATTTAGAAGAGTAAAACCAGGATTCAATACCAGGTAATCAGGTTCAAAATCTATTGCTGTTTCAATTATGAGTGCATTAAGTTCCACAAGAGTTTACTGAGCACATACACTGTGTGGAAGACTCTTAGGAGCTGGCAAGGCATGGAGATGACAAATCCCTGGTGACTTCATCAGGACAGTGCTACTTAGGGTTTCTGTTTGTTTTTGTAGAAAAAATAACAAGTGACTCAATCTATATATTTTATAATTGAAAGATGACTACCGTATTCATTAGGGTTGATTATCTAATAGCCAAAATTGTAAGATTCTCAGAATTAGCCATTAATTCTCCAGGGTGTACAGGATGAAATCAACACTAAGTAGTCTAGGATACTGCGTATTAGAACTGTATTGGGTAAAGCATTAATAAAAGAGGGGGAAAAAGGACATATTTAATTGGGTTGTTATTTTTTTTCTTTTGGTATTGAGTTTTATAAGTTCTTTATGGCAACAACATGAATTATGCTAAGTGAAATAAGCCAGTTAGAAAAACAAGTACCTTAGCATTTCACTTAGATTCTAAATCTAAAAACAAAATGAACTAACAAGCAAAATAAAGACAGAGTCATAGATAGAGAGCAGGCTGACAGCTGTCTGTGGGGGCAGGATGAGAGCAGTGGAGCAGTTGAGCAAAGAAGGACTCATAAGAGAGAAAATTCGTGGACACAATGAACAACAGTGTGGTGATTGGGGGAGAGGTGGAGGATGGTATAGAAGTGATAGATGATGGACGAAGACTTTACTTGGAGTGGTTAAACACACAATTTGGTGTAGAAATGTTTTGTAGAATTGAGCACATAAAACCTCTATAGTCTTGTTAACCATTGTCACTCCAATAAATTCAGTTAGAAAAAAATAAAGCGTAAAAGAAAAAAAAAAGAAAAAGACACATCTAATTATTCTAACAATTCACTTATTTTAAAAAAACTGACATGATGATAAATGTGTTTACTCTTTAAAAAAAGTTAACTAATTGATTTCCTGCTTATTTTAAAAACCTATTTAGAATGTATACCAATCTGCTCTGGATATAGTATGATAAAATGAACAATAATTATTTTGATGTTCTGTATAAACTGCCTTTACAACTGCTCTTTCACTAACTTTCTTAACCATTAATAATGATTTTGGTTATGTTTTATAGTTTTTCTGTCCAGTTGCAGTTACAAAATTGAGTTTAATTTCAGTAGAAAACATTAAACTCAAAATCAAATTTAATCTATTTCTGTCTTTACCCCACCTACTCCTCCTATTTATTTTCTTTGCCCACCCACATTCTCCATGTCTTTTCTGCAAAAATGAGCTTTGACCCTCATTCTCTGACTGAATGAGGTGTAATGTGGTCTTTATCCCCTTTTCTGAACTCTGTTGTCTCTAGGATTGTGTATTGGGAAAGATTGGCCATAGAGATAGAATGAGTTATTGGAAAAAGGCACATCATTATATTAAAGGACATTACTAATTGTGTTGTGGTTCTATTTGTTTTCATCAAAGAAATCTAAGAATATGGCTATATTTATTGATATGACATGGTTTTCATGAGGTGATAAATTTCTGCCTGACATCACAACCCAATTTGCTTTTTAAGTCAATGAACTATGGGTTAGTGATGTAACCACACAGAAAATACAGCTAAAGTATATTGAGTATGAATTTCTCCAAGGGCCCAAATAACAACATATTTTTATAATGTATATTTGGATGATGATACTGTGCTTTATAAAATATTAACTATACTGGCTTCTCTGGTTCTCATCACTTTGGTCATTGTCCAGATCATGATAAATGAAGCCAAGGTGCTGGATCTCCACAGAGATAGGAGTTTGTACTGGATTTGGGAAAGGGATGGAGGGAAATTTATGGATAATCATGCACTGCTATTTTTGTACTGGTAATGCATATTAATATTGCATTTCACTTAAAATTTAATATTTTATCTATATTGGTAAAATAATTAAAATTATATGATACAGCACTAATACAAATTTAGATAAACTGATTATTTGCAGTTAGTAATTATGTATTGGCTATGCCATTTATATATAACATTTAGTGTCTGATATTCTAAGACCTTTTCTTATTAAATCACAGAGATAGAACAGTATAAGTTCATAAAATTAGCAAGTAAGCCATCACAGACTTTGAGGTACATTAAAAATGCTGCATACTATATAAGGCTTCCAAATTTTTTTTTTAAATATAGATGGGTAAATAGATTTTTTTCTTAGATATTAAATATTTTTCTTTCACTTTATTGTGTAATCCTTTACTTTCTAAATATCTGATATCTGTATATTTAATTCCATTCAATTCTACAAAATTTGCATCAGATATATTTCTGACATGGTCAGATTATGAAAGTAAGATTATTTAGTTCCTCCTAACTAGTCCCACATATTATTTAAAACAACAACAAGCCTGTATAATGATGAGAGAAGTAAAATAAGTATCTGATTTTTCCCATTATATTTTCAGTACTCTTGAAATTATTAAGTATCAAATTATTTCATGGAAATATTTTCTTTGAAGGGTGGAATGATGTTAGCTAAGAGAGCATGTTTTATGTTATACGTATATGCTTTGATTGCCTGTTAAGTAGAATGACTGTAATTTATTACCCAAACTCAGACCTTTTCAAGTGTTGAAAGGGAAGATGCTAATCACCATGTCATGGCTATAGGAATAAAATGAGACTGACTTGAGCGAACTGAGTTGTGATTACCATAAAGAGAAATTCTGCACCAAAAATAGAACATTCTTCTCTGCACCTTTCTCTTGGCACCTTAAATGCTCCCTGCTTACTTGATGCCAGGTAGTTTCTCCTCGCGTCTGCGCTTTACTTGTCTTGTCTTTGCATCCCATGTACTTTCTCCCTGCCCTTTGTTACTGGCCAGTACATTATTTGAGTACCCCCCCTTTTCCCTGTGTGACCCTTCCCCTCCAGGGCCATCCAGCATAAGATGTCTTTCTTCCGCATCCAGTCGAAATTGAGCTGTCACTAAATGCCGCGTTTTTCTAGATGCAGGGCTTTATAAGGACACATTTCCTTCTTGACAGGATAATAATTTGATTATACTTATTATGTGTTCTTCATACACAATCCCCATTCCAGGCAATTGCTCTGAGAGTTTTATTATAGAAACGCCTCAAGGCATCCTTAGTTCTGCAGACAGAAAAGGCTTTATGCATTTTAAAAGACTTAGTTTTTGTTTTCAAGAGCAGTACTAGAAAACTCTGATCTGCAAGTTTATGCCTTAAACAGTAAGGTTTTTCTCTTTGGTATTACTTTCCCCACACACCAGCATTTGGCAAAGATCCGATGGCTGTGGAAGGGAGAAGAGAAACAGGAAAAACATTAAGCTAGAGATGTGGGGTCTCTGAAAACCTGTCATAATCCCTGTTCTCCCTAAATGCAGTCTAGGAAATACAGCTGAAACAGGTAGACAAATTTCAGATTCAACAGCAGAAGGGTCTTAAGCTGTTTCCTAGCTATATATATATCCTGGGGAAACAAGTTCTGTTCATTAAGTACCAATAAGCTGTAGTGAGTGGCAATATAATATAAATGGTAGAACACATTCTGAACTCAGCTTGAATATCTTTCTGCACATGTGTCATTTTCAATAGCTGATCAAATAAGTAGTACAATTTTTTTTCTCCCACACACCATAAAAACCCTGTGTTTTTAGAAAATTTTCAGTAAATGGGAACCTTTGGTAAATGAGAACACAATTTTCCAGTTGCTTAACTCAAATAATAGTATATTTATCTTAGAGTTATCTCTTTTATTTTCATTCCCAATATTTAATTTACATCAACATATTCTCTGACTTGCGCTTCAAAATATATCTAAAATCTGACCTCCTTCTCACTCTTTCAAGTCCGAAGTTCCCTTTTCTCTCTCCTGACTACTGGTCCCCTCATTTCTGCTTTTGCCCTTTAGTCTATTCTAAATGGAGCAGCCTAAGATTTCCTGAGAAAGAGCAAACCTATGCCCCTCTGTGCTTTAACCTACCCCATTCAGATTCAAAGCCCCTTTCTTACTGGGATCCTATTGAATTACCCTCTTTTCCCTCTCCAACTTTATCTTCTTTCTCCTGTCTTTTTGATTTTCCCACTGGAGCCACCTCACTGCTTTTAGAAACATGTCTCAGAGTTGGCAGTCAGGGCTCATCTCTGCCCTGATTCTCACTTCTACAACCAGCATTCTCACTTTCTACAGCACCTAGATTGATGTCAAAGGGGAAGCTTAAGCCCAATAGTTAATTCTTGTCTACTTCATAAGTTTATAAAGTAGTGTTCAAGCCACCGAGACAATCAGTTGCTAAGAATCTAGGTTCTCTCTGTGGAGAGATTTAATATTAGTCTATTGAATAGTATACTTTCTTTTGAAAACAATGAAATTATAGTTTTATTATTTCTACCCACATCCTGATGAAATATAAAGTTTTAGTCTTCATTTTAGATGAATAAGCTTTAGATTTTCATCCACATTTACTAGCTAACCTGAGGTGTGCTTAAAAAGAAAAGAATGAACTAAGGATAGAGAAACAAATAATTTAGAAAATAATTTATTTTTGGCCTGACCTGTGGTGGTGCAGTGATTGGATAAAGCATCGACCTGGAATGCTGTGGTTGCCAGTTTGAAACCCTGAACTTGTCTGTTCAAGGGACATATGGGAGTTGATGCTTCCTGCTCCTCCCCTCTTTCTCTCTCTCTCTCCCTACTCTCTAAAATGAATAAATAAAAAAATTTTAAAAAAGAAAATTTATTTTTTCAATCATATTATACTAAGGTTATCAAAAGATGTTTAGAAATGTGCTCTGAATTATGCATGTAGGCTCACTTTTTATCAGTATCTATGGCCATGTGGATCACATTGAATGGCAATCATCTTTATAAATGAGCTAATTTTGTTCTAAATTACAGTGAGATCTCTTGATCATTTAGGCTCATATATCATTAATGCTCAAAAATATTTTAGTGACTAAGTCTTTGGAAACATTTTCTACTCAAAAACTAGAACAGAGCCTTGACACACAAAATATTCTCCATACCTTATAACAGGTCATGTAGTTGGAAGGACAAGTCAGACCAACATAAAGCTGATGTACTTTTTGTAAAGTAAATAATAATAAACTGGAGTAAAATTATCTGCAAACATGCAGAAATTGCTTAAACGTATTTACAAGTTAAAAATTAAGATGATAATGAGAAACAACTGGGGAAGGCAGTTTGAGATGATAGGAGTTGGGATAACGTTTAAAAGGCTTGAATATGTACAATAGGCAGAAGATGAGGACAACTTATGAGCAAATACGTGATGATCAAGAAAAAGGCACCTTAGCAATATTGAATGCAATGTGACAAGTAGAACAAATGGTCTGATTGAGAAATACTAGAAAACAAAGCTATTTTTTTGTTGATCATATTGTGTATATTCTTGAATCAGGGCAGGAAATTTTAAATTGCTAATAATTAGAGTCACTTAAAATTATTGAAAGAATAGTAACAAATAGATTATTATAAAGTTTCAGTAAGGAGTAAAATGTGAGAGAACCTAATCTAGCATATTTACCTTTAAGAATATCTAATGAATGACAAGTTTTTCTCATTCTATGATATTGCAACAAGTTTTTGCTTTTAACCAGTATAGAGTCTTAAGTTGGAATGTGTATAGTTCGAGGTGATATTTCTAAATTTGTTTAAATAATTTTAAATTTTATACAATTTATTGCATATGAGATTAATTTATTTTTGTGTTGTTATTTTAATGCTTTCATTATTTCTCTTTAATAATTTCTTTTTTGTGTAAAGAAAAATGAGAAGTCTCTTCTTAAGGTTTTGAGTTTACACTTAGGTAGCAATATGGCTTGATTTAATATAATAAAAGAAAGGACCAAATAATTCTTAAAAGTTCATTAAACTTGAACTCCACTTTCTCAAAGCATAGACCATTCAATTTGGATAAATCTCACTGACAACTTGGTTTTCTGAGTACAAATGTGAGGAAAAAATTAAAAATTATAAATATTAGTATATAAGTTTCTTATATGATCTGATTTTTCTTGTGTATGACAGAGACAGAGAGAGATGGAGAGAGGGACAGATAGGGACAGACAGACAGGAAGGCAGATTGATGAGAAGCATCAATTTTTCGCTGCGGCACCTTGGTTATTCATTGATTGCTTTCTCATATGTGCCTTGACCAGGGGGCTACAGCAGAGTGAGCGACCCCTTGCTCAGGGCAGCAACTTTGGGCTCAAACTGATGAGCCTTGCTCAAACCAGATGAACCCGCGCTCAAGCTGGTGAACTCAGGGTTTCAAACCTGGGTCCTCCGCTTTCTCATCTGATGCTCTATCTACTGTGTCATCGCCTAGTCAGGCTTGTATGATATGATCTGTAATAATTTTGGATATCAAGATACCACATGATTTATTACTCGATTTATCAGAAAGTTTCCTTCTAGCGTTTATGACATACCTAAATGTCCTAATTGTGCCAGTGAGTACTTTTTATTTGAGGAAACATAATTATGCTTTGGATATGTAAAACCATGGAAAATAATGCCAATCATTGTTAAGTTACTGCACACTTTAAACTCTCACTAACAAAGATATCATGTGATACTATTTTTATCTTTTAACCAAATTTATTTACCTTTGTAGAATATGAAGCAATTTTAAGTGCACACACAAACTGACTTTTGTTAAAACTTTTATTGACATCTAACATGTATACAAAGAATAGACAAATTTTAACTGAAAAAATAATTAAATTCAAAAAAATGTAGTAACTACTGCCCAGATTAAGATACAGAATGTTAACTCCCCAGTTATCTTCATTATGCTCCATTTCAGTTATTGCCTTCTATAAAGATAATCCACATGATGCTATTGTACTAGGATAAGCATCATGCCTCTTACTATATATAGATTTTACAGTATTAGTATATTTCTACTCACTAAATAAATTATTCAAAATTAAAACATAATTATTTCAGGTTTGAAATTAGGTCATATAATCTAAGAAAATGAAACTATTTCTCATATACAATTTTTATTTTCTTAATCTAAGATATAAAATGTATCATTCCATAAGGTGCCTGAATTTCTTTAGTTGCATCAGAGACATTTACAGGTATTTTGAAAATTATCTGTAAAACCAGTAGCCACGGCCACCAACACAGCCACCTGGCCTGTGCAGGTTCGCATTGGATTTGGACAGACAGTAATAGAACAATGGAGCTGAGAACTGGTGGGCCATTAGCTTTAATCCTAGCTTGCACCTGGTGGGCAAGTAAAACACACACTGGGATCCAAAACCCACTCATTCAGTGCTCACGAAGCTACTGACTTATCTGAGTTTCCTAGAATCAAAGGTTTCTAACCTCACCAGGCTTATTCACCTCTGTTTCCCATCTCCTTCTCTCTGCAAAAACTTTACACAAACTAGCTTCTCCTTCAGCACTCCACCATCTTGGCTATTTCTCCTCTCCTCTCCTCCTGGCCTTAATCTGCTCTCCTCTCTAATGCTAATCTCAGAAACTGAGAGAGAGCAAGCTCCTGGTCTGCCCCACGTTATAGTGTAGAAATCAAAACCTTTCATCCAATCTACAAATAAGAAAGTCTCTGGTACAAAGTCACTTATCTGAGGCATAATGGGATTTCTCATGAGAGTGCACCACCCCACATTAAAAAGAGTGGGAAATGCTTAGTCCTAAAACCAAGTCCCAGGCAACAAGGATTCTGCTTGCCCACATCCCGCCCCCAACACACATTAATCTAATCACGCCTATCCCAAGCAAGAAGGGCAATTAATATTATCACCTGGGTGATGGGCTTCCATATGGGCAGCACCATCTTTGACAAAGTGAGCATCATATATTTTATCTGCCTAACATTATCTCATTATAGTAGTCTGTTCAGATAATTTCATTCAGCTACTCAGATATTTAATCTACGCCTGATGTTTATCATGAAGAAAATCATGATTTACCATGTGATGTTATTAAAAATCTTGATCCTGAATATTCTTTCCCCAGTAGCTTGATCTATATTTGTTGTAACACTCTACCAGGGAAACATATGTCTGAGTGTTTTGGAACACTTCCATGTCCTAAACTTTATTGCATGTGCTTTAAAGCCATGTTTCTTAATGTTGACATTATATTTATGTCAGTTATATATAATTTTAAAATAATATGCGTATTTATGTCAGTTATAGATCTGCATATTTTACTGATGAAACAGAAACTCAGATAAATTAATTGGCTAGTCTAAATTCTCACCAGTAAAAAATGTTAGGTTGGTTTCACAAACAATAATCTTACACCTGCTGGTTTAAAATTTAAATTTTACTCATAGTTCCCTTTGTGGACCGTGGCAGAATTAGTTACCACGATTTACTAATCTGGGACTAATTATTGTATATTCAGAAGGAAGAATTTGAGGTGGTGGTCATGTTTGTTGGTAGGGCTCCCATAACAAAATACTATGGACTAGGAAGCTTGAACAACAGAAATTTATTTTCTCACATTTCTGGAAGATGAAAGTTTAAGTAAAGGTTCTCATACAGGTTACTTTCTTCTATATTCTTTTCTTGAAGATGACCACCCACTTGCTATCTCTTCACAGGAAAAAGAGGACAAATTCAGCCCATAACAGTGCCTTTTTTTTTTTTTTTTTACAGGGACATAGAGAGAGAGTCAGAGAGAGGGACAGATAGAGACAGACAGACAGGAATGGAGAGAGATGAGAAGCATCGATCACTAGTTTTTCGATGCCTTTGAGACACCTTAGTTGTTCATTGTTGGGCAGTTGTTCACTTTGTTAAAGATGGTGCTGCCTACATGGAAGCCCATCACCTAGGTGACATTAGTTGCCCTATGCTTGGGATGGGCGTGATTATATTATTGGGTGTGGGGGACAGGCTGTAAGCAGGCAGAGTCCTTATAACCCAAGGTTTAGCTTTAAGAGTAAGCTTTTCTCCACACCCTTGACTGATTGTATGATGTAGGGTGGTTCACTCTCATGAGGAATCCTCCCATTATGCCTCAGATAAGTGACTTTGTATCAGAGACTTTCTTGTTTGTAGATTGGCTTAAAGGTTTGGATTACTACACTATAAAGTGGGGCAGACTGGGAGCTTGCTCTCTCTCAGTTCCTGAGGTTAGCATTAGAGAGGAGAGCAGATTAAGGTCATGTGGAGGAGAGGAGAAGCAGCCAAGATGGCGAAGTGCTGAGGAAGAAGCAGTTTTTGCAGAGTTTGTACAGAGAGAAGCAGAAGGGAGTCAGAGGTGAATAAGTCTGGTGAGCTAGAAACCTTTGATGCCATGAAACTCGGATAAGTCAGTAGCCTTGTGGGTTTTGGATCCCAGTGTGTGTTTTTACTTGCCCACTGGGTGCAAGCTAGGATTAAGCTGATGGCTCACCAGTTCTTGGCTCCGTTGTTTTATTACTGACTGTCGAATCAAATGTGAACCTGCACTGGCCAGGCGACTGTGATGGTGGACTTGGGCATTGACCATACATTCATTGATTGCTTTCTCACATGTGCCTTGACCATGGGCCTTCAGAAGACTGAGCAACACTTTGCTGAAGCCAGCAACCTTGGGTCCAAGTTGGCAAGCTTTTGCTCAAGCCAGATGGACCTGCGCTCAAGCTGGCTACCTTGGGGCCTCGAACCTGGGTCCTCCGCATCCCAGTCTGATGCTCTATCCACTGCGCCACCGCCTGGTCCGGTAACAGTGGCTTTTTAATAATCTTTGTATCTATCACCTGGACTTTGCAGCCAATGTAATTCAGAGGCATCTAGTATTCAGAAGATGTGCAATCTAGGATCATCATTAGTTATAATAGTGCAATTTACACATGTGCCCAGTCTTATTAACATTTTCTTGTAGAAAGATTGCTCATATCTTTTAAAATTATTGATAGGATACATTGTCATTTCAGGTATGAAATATTTTGGGGCAGTACTTCTGAAACATCATTGAGTATTGGTATCTCACTGATGTTTGTGTCAGATGTGCTGACACAAAGACCTCTGGCTCTATCTCTAAAGATTTACCTGGTGTGGGAGTGTGGAGTAGACCCTCAGAATTTGCCTTTCTAATCAACTCCTAGTTGAATCTGTTGCTGTTTTTGTATAGAACACATTTTAGTAGCAAAATTTTAGGTCATGCACACTGAGTCATCATTTTTTATCATTTTTTCTTGGCCATTTCATGAAATCATTGAGCACATTTATTGAAACAAAGTGAAGGCTTCAGAAAGTTATTAGGAAATGTCTTTTACTGTGACATGTATTGGCTTTAAGCAAATACAATTCATCTCAATAAAGAAAAGAATGTCTGCTTTCTCTGCCATTACCTCTAAATCTTTCTCTTTGCCTTAAACCACCTTGAAAAAAATTTAAATGAATTATCAGTTTGAAAGTTTTTTATTTCTTTTATAGAATCTGGCTTTCCAACTACAGTAACTTCTTAATCTACATATTAGTTGATAGCTCTTCTTTTCTTTAGTGGCATGAAATCGACATGCAATTTTATCTGTTGCAGCTAAAAAAGGATAGTAATTATTATAACATTACTACTAGAAAACATATTGTGTTTTGAGGACCCAGCACAGCTGTGATCTGCAGTCTATCTCAAGCACCAGATGTTCTATTTGCTGTCATTTGTTTACAGTTATTTACACACATCAATGGGTAAGCAGAAGGGTGGGAAGGCATCTAGCATTCTTATTATATCAAAATTTGTTGTTTTTTTCTAGATAATGCATTTACATGTGTAAAGCCAGTAGTCACGGCCACTATCACAGCTGCCTGGCTGATGCATTAGGTTCGCATTAGATTCGGACAGTTGGTAATGAAACAACAGATCCAAGAACTAGTGGGCCATCATCTTTAATCCTAGCTTTCAATTGGTGGGCAAGTAAAAACACACACTGGGCTCCAAAACTCACTCATTCAGTGCTCTGAAAGCTGCTGATTTATCCGAGTTTCCTAGAATCAAAGGTTTCTAGCTCACCAGTCTTATTCACCTCTGTTCCCTATCTCCCGTTCTCTGCACAAACTCTGCACAAACTGGGTTTTTCCTCAGCACTCCGCCATCTTGGCTGCTTCTCCTCTCCTCCACGTGGCCTTTATCTGCTCTCCTCTCTAATGCTTATCTCAGGAATAGAGAGAGAGCAAACTCCTGGGGTCTGCCACACTTTATATAACGTAGATTCAAAACCTTTATTCCAATATACAAACAAGGAAGTCTCTGATACAAAGTCACTTTTCTGAGGCATAATGGGAGGATTCCTCATGAGAGTGCACCACCCCACATCATCCAATCAGTCAAGGGTGGGGAAAAGCGTACTCTTAAAACTAAGCTTTGGGCCTTTAGGCTGTAACAACCTGGCCTGCCCACAGCCTGTCCCCCAACACACATTAATATCAATGGACTTGCCCATAGGCAGCTCTACCTTTAACAAAGTGAGCATAATATATTTTATCTGCCTAACAACATGACTTAAAATAATATAGTAAGAAAAAACAAATATACACAGGAAAATGTCTTCTAGAATACAGGCCTCTTTAGCTGTTTTTCACACTTTTTCAATTAGAAGCTACTATTTATTTTTCATATATTACTTCAAAGATGTTTTTACATAAAGAAATAAATATAAGTGCATGTATTGTCCCACTTTTTAAAAACATTTAACATACTATGTGCACTATTTGAAAACTTACCTTCTTTTAACAATATATCTTAGAAATCTTTCTATATCCCAATATATGTTGTGACCTAGTCTTCCTTTTCATGGATCTGTCATAAATCCCTTCAACTAGTCATTTATAGACAAACATTGACAGGTCACTGTTAACAAGTACATTTTGCTGTAACGGATTGATTCCATTTAACACGGTGTTAAACATAGAATATATTTCACATGGATCATTTCCTGTGCATGTGATTAAATCTTAAAATGTTCCTCTTATGACATAAAAATAATATGTTGACTATCTTTATTCTTTTTTTTTCAATTTTAAATGATATAATTTACGAATCTTTTGGGGAAATTACTAGATTAGTATTTATTAGTCAAACATATAAACTTTCTATTTTTTCAGGTAAGTTATCTTCACAGGGAGTGCCCTGTTCTACCTTTCCATCTTCCCATTGTCCTGTCAAATGAATCAACAGACCTTTGTATTTCTAACAACCTATTTAGTGAGAAATTGGATATGAACGTCGTTTTATTTCTATGTCTCTTACTATGAGTAAAATTGATGATTTTCTTCATATGTTAAAAAGATTTTTTGTTTTCTTCCCTGTGAATTGCCCGTTGTACGCATTGCCCAATTTGAAGGAGTGAAATAATTGAGCACTTTGCCTGTTCCACTTATCATGTTCATGCCAGGTAGATATTTTCAGTTTTTATATACTGGTTTATAACAATCATTCCTTTTATAATTTCAAGAGTTAAAGAAAAATAAAAACAGATGTAAACATTTCCCATATTACAGCAGAATACATTTGTGGGGCTAACACTATAGTTATCCAGATCAGTTGGTTTATTTATATGTCTCACCATTTCTTGCTAAAGACAGATTACTTTTAGGGAATTTGCCATTTACATGATTCTGGGCACAGTCTTGCCTGCTTGGCTTTGCTGAACCATACTGGGTTTCAGCAGGGTTTCTAACAACCTGACACCTTGCCCTCACCCAAGATCCCATTGCAAATACAATTTTACCCTCAGAAAGTTTAGTTTTTGCTGAGATTTACTACTAATGACTGCTTACTTCTGAGATCTTTTTCAATGATTCCATGCCTCCATGCCCTTCCATGTAACACAAGGAAAGTACTTTGGTTTATTCTTACAGTTTTTGACAAACTTCACATACAATTTAGATTCTAGAGATGATATGTTGTCAGGGATGAATATTAGCATCCTCCAAATTCTTATATTGAAATCCTAATTCCCTGTGTGGCTATATTTGAAGATGGGGCTTCCATGGAAGTAACTAAAGTAAAATGAGGTCAGATAGTGATTTGATAGGATCACTATCCTTATAGAAAGAAATACCAGAGAGCTCTTCTATTTCACTTTCTCCTTCTCTCTTCATTTTCCCGAACCAAGAAATACAAAATGATTGAATCTAAAGACAAATAATGGAAAAAGGAGATTATATGTGTTTCAGTATAGCTGTTAGAGCAGATGTGAAACAAACAAACTTTAGGAAGTCATGACTCTCCTATGTAAATGTATGTACTTACATGTAAATTCACACGGTCCAGCTCTGCAGGCAAATGTTTTACAGCTGTTTGGTTGCCCGACCCAAAGGAAAACAATATTAATTACATTTGAGAGATTTATACAGGCCAGGCTATGGAAAATATTATCTTATGTAATAATTTTATCATTCTTACTGAACAGTTGTTGTTATATTCATTTTGGTAATGTGAACTAAGAACCTAGCAGGTACTTTGCTTTCCTAGATTTCACAATTTACTAATGATGAGCTAAGATTCAAACTCACATCAGCCTGACTCCAAAGTCCTGCTTTTCAAGTCTGTCACTTGGAAAATTCAGTTAGGCTCTTCCAGAAGAAGAAGGTATACAACAAAGAGTTTCCTCTCGGCCCTGGCTTGTTGGCTCAGTGGTAGAGCATTGGGTCAGTGTGTGGATGTCCCAGGTTAAATTCCTAGTAAGGGCGCACAGGAGAAGTGGCAATTTGCTTCTTCATCCTCCCACTTCTCTCTCTCTTCTCCTCCTGCAGCTATAGCTTGACTGGTTCAAGCGCATCAGCTCTGGACACTGAGGAGGGCTCCATGGAACCTCTGCCTCAGGTGCTAAAAATAGCTCAGTTAAGAGCATGGCCCTATATGGGCAGAATACTGGCCCCAGACTGAGGTCCCAGGGTGAATCTTGGTTGGAGCACATATGGGAGTCTATCTCCCTTCCTCTCATTTAAAAAACAACAACAAAAAGAAACTTGTTCTCTATTTTGATAATATACAAAGTCAACATGATGCAGATGAAATAATGTGAACAATCCTTTCTTCTATTTAACCACATCTCAAATGAGCTTAGTTCCAAAACCACATAAAAGATGCTAATAAAAACCTTTGCTTAAATAAATTGCTTCTTTAAAATTATGTAACATAGAATATTCTATCAGCTAAAAAGTGTAAAATTGCAGTTTTCCTCCTGGGTTTAAATGTGCAGATTTTAAATTAATCTTTTGAGAGAAAAGCAGCTGCTTGTCTCTTGATTTGAAAGAGTGTATGCTTTGTGTATGCTTTTTGAGAATACATTGTCTTTATGTTTATCGGTAGAATATTGAGTATTTAAGTTGCTGTACATTCTTACAATTGTGTGACATATGTTAGTTAAAAATAATGTTCTATAGTCAAAATAAACGCATTTATTATTATGGCAAAAGAAATGATAAAATATTAATACAACATGACTCAGTTACTGTAATAAAATTGTCAATGTAGCTTTCTTCATTTATCCTCTGCTTTATATAGGTATTAATTATTATTTTTAGTATTCAGAAATATGTACGCATATTGTTTTTAATATGGAAAGTAAAAGTTAGAATCAAGGGAAGAAAAGGAGGTTCTTTGTTTTGTTTCTTTGCTTTTCTTCTTTATACCCAGTTGTATTTTTATTTATTTATTTTCTAACCATGAACAGGTAACATTTTTATAACAAGAGCAAATAATTAAATCACAATAATATTTTCAGTGTAAAAAATCTAGACCTAGAGAATATATATTTAATTATTTGGAAAGTGGATATAAACACCTTCTAAATGTTCCCAATAAAGATATTCCAGCTGAAAAACCTTTATTTTTATAGGACCACAAGGTAGCAATTATATTAACAATGTGGCAAATTCCCCTGGTAAACATATTTGCACATTATCTAATAATACCCTAGAGGATATTGCACAGTTTTGTTGCTTTGTTTTCACCATGATTCAACCAAGTTATACTTTAGGAGCCAGTAACAGTTAACTGGAATGTCCATAGGGATTTCATTACAATCAAGAAAACCTTCCTTTTATTCAGTCTATTGAATGATTATATTTTGTAAACATATTACCAGGCCCTGGCCTTATGACTCAGTAAATAACATACTAAGTGAAATGACAAGTTGATGCTTCTCTCTTTCTCTTTTCCTCCCCCTTCTCTATATCTCTCCATCTCAAATTGATAAAAAAATTTTAAAAAATTACCTAATTTATTCTCTAAATCCTAAATACTATGAAGTAATATAAATGGGATAATGCTAACACTGGAAAGATGAGTATCAAATTGCAAATAAAAACGCAATGAGTTTTCTGATAGTAAAAGGAAAACCCTTTACTTTCTAAGCTTTCTCAAAAAGTTAGATATTTAATGTTTCTTATTCTATAAATATGTAAAATTTTATTAACACTTTGAAAACTATTAGGATTAAATTTTCTATTATGGACCTGAGAGACTGATAGCAAAATAGTTGATGAAGTTCCTCTGTAATTTCCCGATATTCTTTTATTTACTATAAATCAACATCTAAAAAGAAAAACTCTCTGCTACTTAAATAACCCACATGTGTATAGGTTGTTCCTAAAGTTTATTCTATTTTACAAGGATAGGAGAATCATACTCTTTAAGCCTAAAGCTCCTTATCTGATTGAAGCTACTTGAAGACATTTAAATATGTATTACTTTAATTTTTCTAAGCTGGTAGAAATATAGATAATAGTAATGTGGGATACAAATCACAATTACCCTAAACATTTATATAGTTGATTATCAGAATGCATAAGCTTACTTTTGAATTTTTGGATAATACACTAGATATAAAAAAAATAAAAATGCTTTATTTTTATATTTAAATTTTGTGGATAGAAAAATGGTAATGTACACTAAAAAATAAATGAGTAAATTGCTGAAATATAATAATATTACTTATTAACACATTTCAAGGACATATGAATCAGAGTTTTCAATGTTTATTTATTTTCTTGGCTCATATAATACTATCTCTAATTTGTGGTGTAGGTACTACAATCTGACTTAATTTACATTTAGGAAACAGGAATTAACAAAAGAGAAGGAAGCTAGACTGGCTGAGTCTGATTCAGTCTGGAAGTTATAGCTTCAGACAGAACATGGAAAAGTCACATCCTTTCTCAAAGGGAATTTACCTTCTTGGAAATAATCTTTCTAATCTTGGACAGGGGGGCAAACAACTGATCCTGTAACCAGCATAATCAGGAGGAGGAATAAACAATAAAAGGGAAATGCCTTTGTTAGGGGCATCCATAGTTGGAGCCAAAATGGCACAAGGTAGGTCCTTCTACTTTGAGTTCTTGCAGTAGGGCTAAGGTGGCAGCCATACAGGGGATGCATCTGGTCCAGGGAAAGTATCAGACTGAATGAGGGCATGAAAACTCTGGCAGATCTAGGAAAGAGATCAGATATGGTAGGATCCAGCACAAGCTCCTGAAGAGCCAGGAAAAAGACTGGCTAGTTTAAAAGAAAGCCCGCTTTTCCTTCAGGTCTTAGATAATATAATCACAGCTTAACAAAGCCTCCTTTCATAGTATGGTTTTTCTTCATTCACTCATTTGTTCACATGTTCTTTCTCTGTTGCAGTTGTTGGGACATGGTAACCTCAGTGACCCAAACTTGGGTGGGCTTCAAGCACAGGTTTGGGTGCAGCAGCACAGTGCCAACTGGAATGCAGTTGGGAGCAGAGACTAAGCTAGATGAGTAGGGACAGAGACTGAGATGGACTAAGCTTTGGCATGAATTAAACTGAACAACAGAAGCTATAGATAACCCTGCTGATTCTGGGTAATAGCACAAGATCTCTGCACCTTGGTCTTTCTTCTGGGCTGGGTGAAGGCAAGGCTGAATCTTCCACAGCAGGACAGAGCTGAGAGCTACCTGGTTGTGATGAGATACCAGGTGCTTGGGACAGTCCTTCGTTTCTACTTTAATAAATCTTACCACTATACTTCATCTTCTTATACATGGACCCAAAAATGCTTAACTTATCTCTGTGGAAGAACCTCATTTCCACTTGAAAACAGTTCTTCTCAAGGATACTGAGCAAGGGCACAGAAGCAGAATAATTCAACCTATTCCTATTTAAATCCAATGTTAGGGAAAGACTTTGAGCACAAATAGAACTGGATTTAAATCTCATCTCTCAGGCAAGTTATTTCAATGCTGTGAATCTTAGTATCCAAGTAGAAAATTATAATAAGATAGTTTAAATCAGTGGTTCTTAACCTTTTTTGAGGTACTGAACCCACCAGTTTCATATGCGCATTCACCGAACCCTTCTTTAGTGATAAATAAAATATGATTTTTTTTTTCCAAATTCAAGACATAGGTATATGTTTTTTTACTGGTGCACAAAATGAGCCATGCATGAACATGACCTTGCTCAAAGAACAAAACCAACAAAGTGCATGAACTCACAACAAATTACGGTATTACTTTATTCTGGCCTCTGTGGCAGAGGCTTCTCCGAACCCCTGAAACCGACTCATCGAACCCCTAGGGTTCGATAGAACCCAGGTTAAGAACCACTGGTTGAAATAAAATCATGACTTTAAAGCATATAGCCTATTATATGGCATTTAGTATATATATGTATAAAGTGCTAATTTATGTTAATTCTATAGTTACATATTAAGATAAATTCAATGAAAAAGATAGATTGTGTTTCTGAGTCTTCTGTGAATAAAGACACTGATTTAATTAGTGGTGTAATTATTTTCTACCTCAGTACTTTGTTCTCTAAGCCTCTATGGTACCATATCCACCCCCCACACACACACCACCACACTGCATATTTCTTTTGTTATTTTGTTAAAAATTATTTAAATATATATTTTTTTATTGTACAGTTCTATAAAACATCATCTTTATGTTGTATTGTGTGTTCACCACCCAAAGCCAAGTTTCCTTCCATCATCATTTATCCAATTACCCTCTTATGCACCCAGCCCTCCCTTTTCCTTTTGTAATCATCGTAACGCTGTGTCTATGAACTTTTTTGTTTGTTTGTTTAATACCTTCACCTTTTTCACTAACCCACCTCTGATAGCTGTTATTCTGTTCTCTGTATCTACGAGTGTGTTTCTATTATGTTTGTTTTGTTCACTAGATTTCACATGTAAGTGAAATCATATGGTATTTGTCTGTCTCTGAGTGGCTTATTTTACCTAACATATTATTTCCCAGGTCCATCCATGGTCTTGGAAATCCTCTGCTTTCAATGCTATATGTTAGATGCTCAGGACTGAGTGCCATGCCTTACACTCTTCTCTTCAGTATCTTTCAACATGACTTTATTCCTGCATGGATTAACCTTACTTCTGTATGATGCTAATTCTCATGTAGTGACTGACACCAGTGCCCAGATATGTGTTTATTGTTTATCATGTTAACATATAACAGATTGTCTTAAATTGTGCCATGTAGATAGAACAGCCTTGCAAAATTATGTAAGAGCTGACTATACTGGTAAGTGTATAATTATACTGGTGGAAGGTAAACTTGAACCTACATAGAAATAGAGAATTCTGTTAATCATCAGATCATTTGAGAATATTATTTATATGTATAAAAACACCACACATGCCTTTTCTGTTTGGACCTTTTCTCATATTTTCTTATTAAATTTTAGAAATGCAGTATGTCAGAGTTAAACAATATTATGTATTATGGAAAACTGTCTGTAACATAATTTTAAATTCAAAGTGGGTTCAAATCCATGTTTTACATAAACTTTGCAAATATAAATAGCAGATAACGTGCTAAAAAAACCCACTTTTATTACAAATAGGAATCAAGATGTGATATATTTTAATTAAGCCAAAAAGCTTCCATGTAAATTAGACATGAAAATACCCAGAAAGGGAGAATTATATTTTTACTTTTTATAGGAGACAAGCCAGTTTGCTGTAGAAGTGGTTGATGGAAATACCAGAGACTAGCTAAAATTTTAAATTCCATTATAGATGGTTTACACCCACCATGACTATGTGGGTATGCTCAGTTTGCAGTATTTATGTAGTTACTTTCTAAAATGTAAGCTTTCAAAAACTTTTCAAAACATATGGGAAACATTTTTTTTTAATTACACATATATTGTACATTATAGGATAGAAAAGCAGAGCGCTAAGAAAAGACACACAAGTATTCTACATTCATTAGCAAGCATTATTCAAATACTGTTTCTTAATTCTTATAATCAAATCATGGAAAATTTTTTAAATCATTTAAATGATGCATATAATACAATATTTCCTGAGAAGAGAATGCTGTTCTTACTTTTAAGAGACATACATTGATTTTTGTTGTCCCAGCAATGGGGGTCGATTTTGACTAAATCTTCCAGGTACCCTTGACTGTCTCCATAACTCTTAATAATTTTTATAGAGGTCTCATGAGTTTATTAGACCTATTTTATATATGAGAAAATTTGGCTAAGGTCACATGACTAATAAATGGAACACTTAGAAATGGTACAAGCACAGACCTGGTTTTATTTGTTCATTTAATTGGGTCTTGCATGTGAGCACCAGATTGTGTTATCATTAAGATAACAGAGACTAAGGGTAAATTCTGGCAGGAGGTTACCTTCTAGTTTGCAAAACACACAAACACATAAGTCATGTCATAAATATGACTATAAGGGAGAAAAAAACCACATTCTTTTACTTTTTTGATGTTTTTGACTGGAGTTCCTGTAATAAGACAGGTTAACAAGACAAGAAGCATATAAACTTATTTAATATAATTTTAACACGACACAGGAGCTCTCACAAGGAAATGAAAATCAAAAGGCAGTTTAAACCAGATTCTTATGAGTTTAACAAAGTGAGTAGTAAACTGTGAAAAAGGGACAGGGCGAAAGGGCTTGGGCTAGTTAGTTAATTGGGTAAAGAAGTGACTAGAAGGATTAGAATGAGTTTAGCAATGTGTCTTTGGACAGATTTTTCTTGGCCTTAATCATTCTTGGTAAAAGAATGTTTTTCTCGCGGAAGAACATCTTCTATACGGGAGTTTTATTTCCTAGTTTTGGGAAGGTCAGAGTATCCTTTTACATCTGGTATTCTTTTTTTTAATTTATTTTTTTATTTATTCATTTTAGAGGGGAGGCACAGAGTGAGAGAGAGAGAGAGAGAGAGAGAGAGAGAGAGAGAGAGAGAAAGAGAGAAAGTGGGGAGGAGCTGGAAGCATCAACTCCCATATGTGCCTTGACCAGACCAGTGCAGGGTTTTGAACTGGCAATCTCAGTGTTCCCAGGTCGATGCTTTATCCACTGTGCTACCACAGGTCAGGCTCATCTGGTATTCTTAAAGTGCCATTAACTTAAAATAATATATATGCCAAGTTGGTATATTCTGAGGTGGCATATTGTGAATTACTTTGTGATAATGAGAGAACAGGGGGCTTTGGGAACAGAGGTGATAGTCTCTGAGGTCTCGCTTGGGAGACCTTTTTGAACATTAAAACAAAGAAGTGGGCTTTTTATTTTGAAGAAAAAGCTTATACAGAGGAATAAAGTCTATCAAGTGTGCAGTATAGCCAGGAGCCAGTGAGCATGTTAAAATAGGGGCAGGTCATGGTGTTTCCCAGATGAGGAAATGTGGGAAAATGCCAAATATTGACAAGCTATGAATTTCACATGGCATTTTTTGAGTCTGTCCTAGAGATGATGTCAAGACATAGAGGAATTTCTAGCATGGGGATAGTATGTGTAGTTAGAAAATATACCAAAAGAAAAAGTACTGGAGGAATCCATTTGCCAAGTATCACCCCTTCCATTCACATTGCATAATATGTGTGCTGACGGTGACACAGATATAACGTAAGGCATGGCTTCTGACTTCAGAGGAAAAAGAAAAAAAAGCAAGATCTGCACATTTTAAGATTTATGATAAAAGTTCCAAAGAAGAGAATCACCAAAAATAAATTTTCTGGAATTTATAATAGAGTGCCACCCATCATCTTCCCACATTTTCTTTCCAGCTCTCCATTCCTTTCTTCCCTTCCTCTGCACTTTATTTCCCAAAACTTACCCCAAATCCCAAACCACGGAGAATAGACTGTTTCAGCTCAAGAGTTGTTAAATTAGGGTTAAGTTCAGCTCTGTATAACAGAAATACAAAATGACTATGGATTTAAAAAGACTGAATTTTTTTTTTTCTTATAAATGAACTAAGAGGAAGGCAGCCCAGGGCTCATGTGATCGCTGCTCTACAGTCTTCTGGGATAAAGTTGCTTGGTTTCCCTCTCTCCAGGCTATAATACTCATTCTCATGGTCCAAGAGGGAGCTCTATCCACACATTAAGTATTCATGTGGTAAGATAGAGGAAGGGGATAGATGGATAAGATACAAATTACAGCCAAATCAATCAATATTGTGAAAATTATTTTATTTGTATATACCTTCAGGGCATTGCTCTTTCTAGTTATATGTATTGATTCAGGGATATATATATATATATATATATATATATATATATATATATATATATACATACATACATATACATATATAATATTAAAGTAAAATTCAACTCTATAATAAATATATTTGAATTAATTTAATAATAATGGACTATATCTTGAAACAGTAGAATAGTGACAATATGAATGTTCTGGGGTTTTTTTCATATTTTTTAGTCAACATAGTAGGAGTCTTTATGTACATATTTGCACTATATATAGTGAATAAGTTGTGACTCAGAATATACTGGTATGTCTTTGCAAATTTACTAATGAAGCTTTGGTTCAATATTTGAATGGCTTCCTTAATTTCTGATTTTCTTTTTGTTAAAAGGACTTTAGTGAGAAAGCAGGATTGTATTAATAAAATGTAACTTTGTTTTCTAGAACTTATGTTTCTTTAATTGTGACAGGCTTTTAAGTGAAAAACAAAGTTTAATGTTAACAAAAGATTTTCTATAACACATTCTTACAATTAAACATTGTAAATTGAAACTTGGCATTTTCCCATCACTCTGATTGCACAAACCCTGAATTAATTTGTCTATATTCCACTAATTTATTACTACATGCAACAAATGTTTATTTAGTGTCTACCCTATAAAAGGTACTTCACTATCAAGTGAGAACTCAAAAAATATGACACAAGGAACACATGAAATGGTACCTATGTAAAAAATATGTACACTGGTCTGCAATACTGAGAAATAGTTTGATAATTTCTATGGTAGTTTAGAGGAACAAGTAGTTACATTAAGCTATGTTACTCAGAGTTTTAAATGAAGAATTTGAGATTTTAACTTACTTTCAAGCTAAGAAATTAGGCTGACACAGATTAATAAATGCTGGCAGAGAACATGAGTTTGGGATTAGAGATAAAACACTGTCCTAACCAGAGCGCAGTAGGCAGCATAAGTTTTCCTTGCTCTTCACATCCTCTTGGGCAACACAAAGGAGCCCAGTTACTGGCCACACACACAGTAGATGTGGGTCACAGTGAAGGAGCCCTGAATTTTAGAATTCCCAGTTTTATATGGGGTCTTCTGGTGCGCTTCAAAAATATTTGTCCTAGAATAAGATATCCTCTCAAAGACAAATCTGCCCACTGCCCACAGAGGAGGTTGCTATACATATATCCTTGAAAATACAGCCTGAATGAAGCTGTCAATACCTTTCTCAAATGGGAAGAGCACAAATGCCCAAAGAGAATTATCTCTAAAATATAGCGAATATTGTGGAGAAATGTCCTTTAGTCTAGGTCTCAGAGGATAGGTTTTACTGAATAGAGTTTAGACAGTAAGGCTCTTAAGAAAAATAGGATTGAATGAGCCATTCAGGAAGCAATGCCTGTAATACACATGTAATGTTTTTACTACTGTCTCTATGAAATTTAAATGAATATTTCCAACAGAAAAACACAATATGCAAAATTAATGCTTTCTAATTTATTCATGTCATTATCTAGATATTTCATTATATTTTAGGGAGAACCAAAGTTTAAAATGCTTTACTATATATAAATACATGTATATTTTAAGCAAATGAAATTTATTGTATCTAAATCTCAATGCTATGGGAATATTAATAAATGGTCAGGTTGAAAGTGAAAATATCAATTTGGGAGTCAACCTGGGAATAAAATTGCAACAAATTTAGGTGAAGCCTTCTACTACTTCACATGGTTTAGGAGTATTTGGATTTTGACTATAAGCAACAGCTATTTAATCTAACACTGATAGAGAAGAATATATTTAATTACTAAACATAAATTTTTAGTTGAGAGGGCAAAAACCCAAACTTATGTAAAAAATATTGTAAATAAAGGCTAAGGGATAAGAATGTAAAACAAAAGCTCAGAAGTCAATGTCATGGGAAACTAGAAAAACTAGACTTAGAACAAGAGAATGATACTGATATTGTTGATTTGTTGCTCATTGAATCTGAAAATGATAGGTCCATAGATACAGGGTCAAATACCTGAGAATGCATCTTTCAAGCAATGGACATTATGCTTATAATCACCAACCTAAATGATAACTTTATAATTTTAGAACACACATCCTGAACATAACACATGCATACATATAGATAGGTCATGAATAATTATTTATTAACTAAAAAAAATGGCTTCTGTTATGAATTTTTAACTTTCACCTTATATAAATGTACCAGAATTCAAGCATAATTTAAATCTCCTATATTTAAATCTACCTGACAGTATGATGGATTTTTAAAATTTATCATGTGAAAGTTAATTTATTTTATTTCAGATGAGTCATCTCATGAAGAACAACCTTCTCATCAGATAGATTTACAGATTTGACAGGTGTGCATTAGGCAACATACTCCCATTGACATGCACTTCTTTATACAAGATGTCCATACATATCTCACAATGGAAGTAATTAAAAAAATACAGATTTTTTATTATACTGTATTTTCTTTTAACACTTTCTATTTAAGCTAACCTTATTCTATGCAAAATAAGACAAATTCCTACCAATAATATATAATACTAGAGTTGAGAAATTGATGGAAATTATAACTCTAGGGTTTTTAAATATATAAAATAATATGTTACCCAACACATATGGAGAATGGGAATGACATACTTGAGGAATAAAATTGACAAAGAGTTTTTAACAAAGACATTTTCAAATAATAAAAAAAGCAATGGAAACTTCTTTTTTTAAGTAAGGCAAAATAAATTCATGAAAAGGACAACACTGTGGTGATTGCAGGGACAGGGGAGATGTGGGAGAGGTTGGGGAGGGTATAGGGAAATAAAATGTTTTGAAATTAGGTAATGACACTGTATGTACAACTTTGTGAATATACTGAAAAAGCACTTAATTATATATTTTAAAGGGTGAATTTAATGGGATGTGAATTATATCTCAATAAAACATATATAATAAGAAAAATAAGACATGTCAAGACATGTTTCTGAATTTCAAAATACTATTGACAAAAAGGTAAATAAAAAGTTATGATGGCCCAATAGAGCCCGAGCTCTACATTGATCTGGCATTCCAGATTCGACTTTCCCACACAGTGGGACACTCTGGCTTAACAGCAGGAGCAGGGCTGGCGGCATCTTCGAGACTACTCTGAAGGCAGCTATGGGAATTCTACTTATCAGTGTCGAGACCAACTGTTACCCAAGAAAAGATAAGACCAACACATGAGTTAGTTGCAAGAATCACACAAGCAGTTAATTATTCACAATTCCTTTTGGCATGCCTGGCTATAGCTTAAAGGGGCCCCTGTTGGTATGCTCATCTCGACTATCCTTGGTCAGAGCAGCATGGAGACAGTCCATGTTCAACCTTGAAGTCTGGGCAACTACCAGAGCAGGGGTACCCCTTAGCTCAGTGGTTCTCAAACTGTTTGAAGTTGGGGCGCATTTAAAATCCTAAAAATAATTGTAGGCACACTATATACAAATTTCTGAGAAACATGTTATAATAATTAGGTCAAGTATTAAAGAAAAAAATATAAAGTTTAAGCGTGTTTTTATGGTAATTAATTGAAATAAATTTGACAAAATTAAATTTATTCTGACATTAAAACATTTTTGCCACATTTTTTGAGTTATGCTCTTTAGAATTTGTAAAAAAGAGGGTTAGAAAATAAAAAAAATGACAAAAAGTTATTTTTTATATATCTAGATACATTCTTAGTAAGATTTAGTAAATTGGACAGGTCCTGGTGCGAATGTGTTAAGTGTTTTTATTCTTGTATTTATGAGAAACATGAGCCTGATGTGTCCTAGTGATTTCTTCAATGTTTGAACATATGTTTGAAAGGCAAACTCTCATTTCCTCCTCAATACTGTAACATATTTTTCCCCCGCCAAGAAAGAAGGAAGGGGGGAGCAAAAGCCACAAAGTGTGGAAAGCAAAGGCTTTATTAAGTACTGCACATCCCACCTGACGATGTCTCCCAGCCCCAGGGTTCAGAGGCTAGGTGAGTCACAAGAATTAAACTGCGTGAGGGGTATTTAAAGGGGTCCTCTAGGGTGGGCGAGCAGTTATGATGTGGTGAAATCTCACTGGTTGACGAACAATCAATCTTCTTCCAAGGTCCTCTGGGAACTTTCTTTTGGTGCGCAAGAATGTGGGCGACCCTAGCCAAAATCCAGGGACTGAGTTTCCCACCTTACCTTTTCCATTAGCCACCTCACATTCCAGCCTTTTTTGTTAAATAGAATTGGGACACCATGTATTCGTCTGGCTGCTTCCTGTTGATTAAGGGCATTGTGGGGAAGGGAGGTGGCTTTGAGGGGTGTCAGGAGGAACATTTGTTTGACTGTGAGTTAAGAAACTTCATGGATGTGGTTCTTTTGGTGAGCCACAGACAACTAGGTCCCAGTGGTTCTTACTGCCAGCAATTCTGCATGGGAAAAAGATTGAGGCAAGAAACATGGTTAGAAATGAGGGTAGCATTGATTATGGGGGAACCCTTGGTATTGAGGAATGGTAGGAGTAAGTGGGAAGATGTTGTCAGCTGGATAGTGGCTTTGAGACAGTCTAGAATGTCTCGACCCACAAGGGGTACAGGGCACGATGGCATAACTAAAAAGGACTGCAAAAAAGAGGATTCTGTTTAAATTGCATGTCAGGGGTGGTGTGAGAAAATTAAAGGAAGGAGTCCCATCCATACCCATAATCGAGACCTGTGAGGGAATTAGAGGTCCAGAGTGTGATGGCAAAACAGAGAAGGCAGCTTTCGTTTCCACAAGAAATGAGATGGACTTACCCAATAGTTGCAGCATACCCTGGGTTCTCCTTTTCCAGGTCATGTTTCAGGAGTTTGAGCAATGGATCCACATGGCTGGATTGTCCTCCCATTTGGGTGGCTTGTCTTCCATGTAGAGACATTGAGGATGAGCCTGTTGCCCAAAGGGGCAGTGTGACAGGGCTGCTTGCAGTTAGAGCATGGTTCAGTGGGAAGCCGTGGGCAGGGACACTGTGGGGCACAGTGGTCCTGCTTGCCACACTTAAAGCAAGCTGCTGCTGGTGGTCCAGACTTGGGCTTGGCACTTCTTGTTCCTGTGTTTGGAGCATTACCTTCTGCTGCATGCAGGCCTGGCGAACAGCCTTGGCTTGTTCCTACTAACTGTGATTATTAAAAACATTAAATGCCATGTTCACAGGCCCCAGATAGGGGCCCAAGCATTGAGAATAAAAGGAGGAGGAGGGCTCCTAGGGAGCCCGGCCCTCAGATCCAGCTGAAGATGCTGGATCCAGTGGCAGGACGGGGTCAGAACTTCCTAGAAGCAGGTTGGGGTTGGGCGTCCTGCAAACCAGTGTAAGAGTCAATGATAGGCAAAGAATGGCCTGACGGAGGAGGGACTTAAGAACACAGTGGAAAAAGGAGGGACCCCTGACCAGCAGGGGAAGAGAAAGAGAGACTGGTATTTGCAAGTGAATGAGAAACAGGATTTAGGAAAGGGAGGGGAAGGGGGCTCTCTGGAGGGAAGAGACTGGAGCGAATGAGGTCCGCAGAGGGATCAGAGAGTGGGGTGCCCTCAGGGGTCAGGCAGGAGAGAAAGTTGAGATTCCGCGGAGAAGGAAAGATCAGAAGCAGAGGTTTTTCTCTGGCCAAAAAAAGGCCTGCACGGTGTAACAGGTGACACAGAGATTAAGGACTGGTGTGCAAATAATTATAGGCCCTGAGTGAAAAGGGATTTCCAATCAGCCCCCAGATTTTTCCAGCGATAGTTAAATTGGTGAGGGTGTTAAAACTTAAAGTCCCTTCAGGAGACTACCTGGTCTGATTATCCAGTGGGTTCTGTGGCCTGGCCACAGCGGAGAAGAACAGTTTCCTCTTCTTTAGGGAGGGAGAGATTTTGGATAAGGCAACTGCCGGAGTGTTTTGGGATTCCTGTGCCCCTACGGCCGCCCTCAGTTCTCAGGGTGGCCAGAGTTGAGGATTGGCATCCCAAAACTCAACCTCTGGCCATGGAAGGATAGAGAAAGAGGATCTGCTTGGACGTCTCCAGGGCACACATGCTCTTGAATGGAAAAGGCTTCCCTGATGTAGCTACAGTTTTCAGACAGTGAGCCTCGGAAGAAAGAACTGAGAAAAGTTTGGAGGCATGAGACTTACTGCACCATGCGCCGAAGTGGGTGGATGGTCAGAGAGCCTGAGATCCTGCTTTTTTCTCGGAGGGGACGGGGAAAGGAGTGGCTCCAGTGGGCTTCTAACTCCTTCCCGGGTCCCAGGTTTCAGCACCAAAATGTAAGGTATTTTTCCCCGCCGAGAAAGAAGAAAGGGTGGGGGGTGAAAGCCACAATGTGTGGAAAGCAAAGGCTTTATTAAGTACCATGCATTCCACCTGACGATGTCTCCCCACCCTGGGGTTCAGAGGCTAGATGATTCGCAAGAATTAAACTGCATGAGGGATATTTAAAGGGGTCTTCTAGGATAGGTAAGCAGTTATGATGTGGTGAAATCTCACTGGCTGATGGACAGTCATTCTTCTCCCAAGGTCCTCTGGGAACTTTCTTTTGGTGCGCAAGAATGTGGGTGGCCCTAGCCAAAGTCTTGGGTCTGAGTTCCCCACCTGACCTTTCCCATTGGCCACCCCACAAATACACTGAAGAATTTCTCTCTTTTTACTCTTAATTGTTTTGAGTGCAGAAAACCCCCATCATACATTTCACCTTAACTTTACACCAAACAAAAGATAGAAGAAACTTGCCTTCATTCTTTCTGGTGAACACGGCGGGGGCTGAGGGTAGTGTAAACAATCCAGCACCACAACTTTATAGCCTTTTGCAACCTAATCAGACAAATGAGGTGGGGGGTTGGGCAGACTGTCAGTTTACAGCCAATTCTCCACACCTCTGTCCCCCCAAAATTTAAACTCCAAAAACCCTGTTGGTTTTTTGGTCCCCAACAGGCACATATTTCTCTGGAATACCATAGAGTGCACCTGGGAATCTTCTAGGGTGCACCAGTGCACCCTGGCACACATTGTGACAACCACTGCCTTAACTTTAGTACCTTTTCTGGCCTATGCCTTCTAATAGGTGAAAATCTATAGGATTATCACCTCAAACCACTTTTTTGGGAGTTCCTCACATGGAGCCCATTTTATGTTAATCTACTGAAATGACACATCAAGCCCATTTTAAGGTGTTCCTAAGGAAGCTTCTTGTTTATGTTAGCCTACAGAGTTATGACATCAATTCACTTTTTATTTATTTATAACTTCATACACACACTCTCTGGGCCATGTGCAAAAGGCAGAGTCTACATATCTTATCGGTACATATTAGATTAATTCCAATCCAGATGGCATAGCCTTATTGACTTTCCTAAATTGTTTTTTTTTTTAATTTCTTTTTATTTTATTCATTTTAGAGAGGAGACAGAGAGAGAGAGAGAGAGAGAGAGAGAGAGAGAGAGAGAGAGAAAGAAAGAGGGGAGGAGCTGGAAGCATCAACTCCCATATGTGCCTTGACCAGACCAGTGCAGGGTTTTGAACTGGCGACCTCAGTGTTCCCAGGTCGACGTTTTTATCCACTGCGCCACCACAGGTCAGGCTTTCCTAAATTGTTTTTAATATTATATCCTATTTATTTTTATATATCTTCCATATTTTTCTATATATTTAATTACTGTAACATTATGTTACTATAAGATATGAAATAAAAATAACACTAAATAAATTAATTAAGAAAAACAATGTTTTCTGAAGACCTTTTTGGATTCTCAATTTTGTAAATTAAGAGCCATTGGTAAGAAAATTTAGACAAAGGACCAAGTTTCAAGCAGTAACTTTTGGGGTAAATGTGAGAATCCTTTTCTTTGATAACTGTGTTTCTTCAGTGGTCTCTGACAGAATAATTATACTGAAGAGTTATAAATGGCTAATATTTAATCTTGGGTGATGTAACTCAGTTTATGTTAGAAAAGTCATTTGTAAATGAAGCATAGTTATTAAATCATAAATTCAAAGAATTAGATAGCTGAACATTCTTAAAGATAATTCAGTAAAAATTTTTATTCTTGAATAAGAAATGTGAAGCTCAGAGAATACAAGTGTGATAGTTTTCTACAAAATGAAGGTTTGAGGTTATGTTTCTCAACTAAATACAGTGTTATTAATTCTACCACTGAAGAGGGAATAGTTACAGAAATAAGAGGACTAGTTTCTGGCAGCATATTGCATCACTTAGATTAAATACTTAGTGGAGGAGAGAAGTCGAGAAGTCTACCTTACAATCATTACAAGTAATGCATTATTTGGAACTGCTTTTTTTTAATTATTTGGTGTTTTATGACAAAAATGCTTTTTGCAGACAAGGTTCTTGTTTTCAAATAACAAATCAGCTTGGCTATGGAAAGCAGCAAACACATTTATTGGAAAAGTATTTATCACCCTCAAAATTGATTTAGGGCCTTAAGAATCAGGTTTGTCAACAAGTAGACCTGGCCAGGTAACTAAGTTGGGTAGACTGTCATCCAATACACCACGGTTGTGGGTTTGATCCCCAGTCAGGGTCCATACAAGAAACAATCAATTCATAACTAAGTAGAACAGTGAGTCACTGTTTTTCTCTTTCCCTTCATTCCCTCTCTCTAAAATCAATCAATTGATTGATCAATCAATCAAAAAGTAGAAATGAATAGAAGTGAGGCAGTGAGAAACAATGTCAAGTTCTTGCCACTAAAGCTGTAGCTAGAATGACTCTTTTTTTTTTTTTTTTTTTTTTTACAGAGACAGAGAGTTAAATAGAGGAATAGATAGGGACAAACAGACAGGAATGGAAAGAGATGAGAAGCATCAATCATCAGTTTTTTGTTGTGACACCTTAGTTGTTCATTGATTGTCCTCTCATATGTGCCTTGACCTCAGGCCTTCAGCAGACCAAGTAACCTGGTGCTCTAGCTAGCAACCTTGGGTCCAAGCTGGTGAGCCTTGCTGAAACCAGATGAGCCCGTGCTCAAACTGGTGACCTCGGAGTCTCGAACCTGCGTCTTCCGCATCCCAGTCCAACGCTCTATCCACTGCGCCATTGCCAGTCAGTCCTAGAATGACTCTTAATTTGTGCATCTGCCCATGGACTCTGTCCATCATAACTACTGGATTGACCACCACTACATGTGGATCTTCAGACCCTTACCATTGCTGTGAACACATTTCTCAACTTTTATTCATCCATCATTTGTTCCAGGATGTTGGAGCATGTGATTAACATATGTATGTCACTGGTGCAACTTCTAACTAAAAAGATAAAAGGAAAAAGTATGTGGTCCCTGGGTGTTCAGAGGTGAAAGTTGGACTCTGATTGTCACAATACACATGCTGAAATGTTCCATGAAAAGAGGAAGGGTTTTGAAATGCTGCTTACTCAAAAAAAAAAAAAAAAAAAAAAAGCAAAATTCTGCAATGTATTTCAATTGTGTTAGGGTTAATCAGTGGCTTTTTTATTTGCATTTTAATTCCTTCTATGCAGGGATAGATTTCTTTAAGTACAGTAGATAATTTTCATATGTGGAGTCTGTCCTCTCATAGTATAGTAAATTAAGTTAATTTCAAAAAAAGGTAGTGATGTTTATATTTGTTCTTTCATTCTATAGAGCCTTATTTATCACATTTCATTACTGTCATAATAGAGATTCATAAATATATAATGTATATATATATTAAAATGCAGTTATGCAGAATATACTTTTGGAATGCCACACAGTTTATTATTGTAAAGAAAACGCATTCTGTTTATCTGTAATGCATTACAAAAATCACTTTCTTCACCTTCTACTCATGAATTATGCTTTGTTAAACAACTTGGCATAAAAAGCAAAGATGTTAATTTTATTTTGCATTCACACCAAATGGTGAGAAAGTATTAAGATAAAGCCTTCTATATATTCAACTTTACTTCTAAGAAAAAAGCCTAAAGTTTCTTACTTTTTTTAAGCATGCTGTTTTTAAATTTTTTTAATTTTTTTTATTTTATTTTATTCATTTTAGAGAGTAGACACAGAGAGAGAGAGAGAGAGAGAGAGAGAGAGAGAGAGAGAGAGAAAGGGGGGAGGAGCTGGAAGCATCAACTCCCATATGTGCCTTGACCAGACCAGTACAGGGTTTTGAACTGGCGACCTCAGTGTTCCCAGGTCGACACTTTATTCACCGCGCTACCACAGGCCAGGCTAAAGTTTCTTATTTTTGAAGTTGTCACTTAAAAGTTAAGAATATTTTGATAAAAAATAAAATGTTAATATAAAGACATTTAAACAATTTATTAGATAACTGGAAAGACTATTACAAGGACTATTAAAAGTCACAAATTTTAGTAGATGAAAAATATTGAGACTTGAAGAAATTAGATATTTCATATAAGTACATATAGTAAGTGAATTGTCAAAGAAAAATCTACTTTCTGACTTTTTTTTTATCTTACTACATTACAACTAGAATGACTTTTCTCTTTTTTATATGTTAAGAGAGTTTTAAGTCCTTTTAAATTTGTCAGTGAAAGGTGTAGCTTTGTTTTCAAAAAGTATTTCAAAATTTAATTTATATTTGCCAGATGATTAAAATCAACTGCCATTTCTCATCCAATACAATACTCACACAATTGATAAAGGAAACATTATTATTAACCATATTTTACGAGGAGTCATACTGATAGAGGAAGTGCCTTGCTCTGTGTCTCTAATTTTTTTTTGTTCATTTTCTACTCAGTATAAACATTTTTATCAGTTGTATAATAAAATTATCCTATAGCTAATTATTTATATTCACTGTTTTAAAATGATTTGTGTTGTCAAATCACCTTGTGAGTCATTTTGATCCATATTTCAGTTTGTCCTGATTTATGGGGGTTAATTTAATAGAATGTAAAAATGATTCATCTAATGTATTTACAAGATGGGGTAGCTATAGTCTTGAATCAGTATATTTTTTCTGAATATATATTGAAATACACACATATATGAAGTCAGCAGAACATGCTACACAGTTTTATGTTTTCAATAAGCCAATAATTTCAGTCTACTTTTTCTCTACAAAATCCTGTGTTGTTTTTTATTTGTCTTTCAAAAATCTTTCTCAAGTTTTACTTTATTGTTCTTTTGTACTAAAATCTAAATCCAAGTCTACAACATTTCAGTTTAAAAATCAAAACATTTTCCCTTCTTTTCTTTTTGCCACCATCCTTTCCTTTCTTATACCTTTCTCAATGAGGCTGCTAGAATTTTGTCAGTGTTGTTCTCACACTTGAATATTTGTCTAGCTTACATGTGAAGGCTGGCCTGTAAAGAATTATCTGCAGATCTGTCTAAATCAATGTAAGCTATAATTCAGCCAGCCAATATTCCCATTCATAATTGATTGTGCTAATATGATCTTTGAGTATAGAATAACTTTTAATTTCATATATTATTTTCAGCCATCTTTTCTAATTTTCCTCACTAAATGGTATAAGTATCATCTTGATTGTTGTGATGGTCTGTGACAATTTCCTAATCCTAGGGAGTGTCTTGTGAGTCACATGGAGTAGGTAATTGATGTGCAATAAATTTTTATCACATCTAACAAAAATATATAAAATAAAAAATGAAATCAACAAAATTTGCAATTAGCATGGACTCCCTGATACTTCACATACTGTAAGTAATTAATTACACTTAAGCATGTGCACATACTAAACATTGAAACACTCCCTAGGGTTGCATTTCTGAGGTTTCCATAAAATATAAATAACCTGACTATACATTTACCTTAAATGTGTAGTGAAAATAAGCAGTACAAATGGGGAGGTCCAAGTAAAAACGTATGCAGTATACAGGCATGTGGATGACTATGTGTGTGTGTATTTTTGTGTGTATTTCCAAAAGAATTTACACACATTCCTTGCCTATCAGCATCATACTGCAAAATAGTGTCATTTGCCTTCAGAGAAAATAGTTAACATTGCCATGTTTTGTTATTTATATAATTTTTTCTCTTTATATTAGGTAGAAAATGGTTGCCTGTGTTCACATACTGTGAAGATTTAGAATCGGACTCCAGTTTTGAATCTCTAACGCGTTTCAGGATGTAAATGCAGTCAGACCTTTCCCTGATGGACAGTTAAGTCATGGACACACTAAAGAATTTACTTTGGACTGTCCTTCCAAAAGATGCTTTGGCTTCTCTCTTGAATGCTCATTAAGCATTTGTAGCTGATAAGGAAAAGAAAGAAAACTGTGGACTGGAAAGTTATCTTACAATGAGAATTACGAGCACATCTTGCATCTGTCCAGTCCTCGTGTGTCTTTGTTTTGTGCAGAGGTGTTATGGAACTGCTCACCACAGCTCCATCAAGGTGACCAGAAACCAAACCAAGCACACTGAAGGAGAAACAGAAGTCCACCATCGTCCCAAAAGAGGATGGGTTTGGAATCAGTTCTTTGTTTTAGAAGAACATATGGGACCAGATCCACAATATGTTGGAAAGGTAAGTTTTCATTGATTGTTTCTTTTTTTTCTCTTTTGGGAAATTATGGGATGAGATGAAGGTGAAGTTTAAGTTGGTTCTGAAGGGACATGGAATGGTAATAAGTTTTGTTATAGAATGCTAATTGTTATACTAAAGAGTTCAAAATAATGATCATAAAAAATGATATCTTACAACATGTCACATTTCCCTAAACATTGGTCCTTCCATACAAGACTGAATGTTAACAACATATTACTCTTTCTGTTCTCATATGTAAAATAAAAACACCTTATTGAACACATAATTAAATAATATTTTTATTTACCATGAAGGTGTGCTTGAATTGACAAAGTCACTGTTGGTACATTAATATGTACATATTTAAAAATATATTGCTAATGTATGTGAAGCTAAAGAGAAGATACCATATCATGACATTTATCATACTACTATGTATTATTACATAAATTGTATGAAAATTTGTCATCCTTTAAAAATGGATATTTTCCAACCCTTCAAATTAATTTTCATAGAAATCTTGACATATTTTATAGTATTTTTTTTCTTGGTCAAGGTTATTGAGATATAATTTAAGTACAGAGTTCAGTTAGTTTCAATGAAAGTATATACCCCTGTAACCACTGTCACGATCAAGGTATAGAACATCCGCATCATCCAAAAGCCTTTTTCATGCCCTTTGCACTCAGTGCCCTTATCCCCTAAATATTGATGTATTTTAAGTATAACAAATTCTATGTACAGAATTTGTTAAATTCCAAATGAATAGAGTTGATAAAATGATCAGTATATTCAGACCAATTTTTTTTTCTCTCAAAATCACAGACAAGACAATATAATGGCTTATGAAACCCTTTAGAAAACAGTGTACTCAGTAATAAAACAGTTTAAACATGTGTCACTTACACTCAAGGGTGTATAATTGAGTGGAAATTGGAGAGGCCTTCTTCTGATGAATTACTGATTGATCCTTGGAAGCAGCAACACTTAGGTTGCTCAGTATCTATGTGACAAACAACAAGCATAGTGGTAGTTTCCGTGACTGCAAGCTCAGTGACATCCATCTCCCTGCTTGACTATTTATTTTCACTTCGGCAGTGTTAGTACAAAAAAAAAAAGGAGTTCTCAGTCCAAGCCATGGTGCTCCCCTAATGTGAAGGCAGTACAAGATCACAAGCCATCTCTTTTTCCCCTCTTCCAACAGGGACCAGGTTGCAGCTGTATTTCCCATATCAGGCTGGAGCTATGGAGTCAGAATATGGAACCCATAAAATGATCTAACAATTCTATCATTTTCTTATTATATGTATATTAAGATGAGACCAAAAATCTCATTTTCATCCCATGTATTGTTTTTCCCTACAAAATATTCTATGAGATAAATGGAAGCAGATGTATAAAATAAACGCCTATCATGTTGGATTTTAGAAAGTTATTTTAGTTATAAACTCAAAATCCTTTTTATGTAATCTTTAAAAAAGAGGGGAAAAATACAAAAAGAAAATTTAGGACTATTCATTAGTTCTTTTTATTTTTTTTTACAGGGACAGAGAGAGAGTCAGAGAAGGGGATAGATAGGGACAGACAGACAGTAACAAAGAGAGGTGAGAAGCATCAATCATTAGTTTTTCATTGCCATCGCAACACCTTAGTTGTACATTGATTGCTTTCTAACATGTGCCTTGACCGCGGACCTTCAGTAGACCAAGCCTCCCCTTGCTGGAGCCAGTGACCTTGGGTACAAACTGATGAGCTTTTGCTCAAGCCAGATGGGCCCATGCTCAAGCTGGCGAGCTCGGGGTCTTGAACCTGGGTCTTCCACATCCCAGTCCAACGCTCTATCCACTGCGCCACCGTCTGGTCAGGCTTCATTCTTGATTGTAATTTTTTTGTGTGGTTATATTTCACTTTGAAAAACATTTATTGGATTTATTGGACTTTGGATAAAAACTCAAGCTTAAGTTTTCTGTTAGATATCAGCTTTTTATATCTATTATGACAGTTTTCTTAGGCTTTTATATCCAAGTCAATATTTGGATTTATAATGAGAAAATTTATTTTGTTGATGTTGGTCAAAATATGCTACTCACAACTAAGACATTTATATATGTGTGTAAGGCTATGATATAAAGGCTACTTATTATAGTAAATAGTATAACTGTACATATGTATGTATACAGATAAAATATATGCCAATTATACATAAAATATGTGTAATTATACATATAAAATATATGTAATTATACATATATACATATGCATGTATATTTGATAATCCATATTTTTTTTTAGAATGTAATGGTTGTGACAGATCAAAGATCAAAACTAAAATGTGAATGTAAATCATAGACTTGTTAAAGATATTTATAAATAATTGAATAATTGGGTAATAAAAATATAATACCATATATGTTAGAAAGTAAACACTTTAGTCCTGGAACAAATTATGTGGTAATGTCATTATAACTTTAAAACAAAGTGCTTTTTCTTTTTTAAATATCATGTAAATACAACATAGACCATCTAGTGTGTTTTTTTTGTTGTTGTTTTTCAAAAGTTGAACAGTGCTGAGTAAATCCCATTATAGTGAAGATTACAATTTTATGTAAGATGTCACACACAACCTAGGAAGCACACCATACATCACACCTATCTTTGAAGTAGACTCATGGCTTCATGAGATAATAATGATTAGTGAGGAAAGAGCTGAGTTTGAATTATAGCTTCTTTGCTTATTATTTGTATTACAAATGGCAAGTCTATTTATTTTCCTGCATTTGTTTTCTAATGTAAACCTGAGAAATACTGGTTGACATTTTTATTACTAATACAAGTATATTCTAAAGTTTGGTTTATGGCTTAGATCTGGGTTGTTTAAACTATAGCCTATGTGTCTAATTCAGCCAGTTGCATGTTTGTTTTTATGTGCATAATAAAGAAAATTTTTTCTTATGTTTTAACTTCATGTTTAGATTGTCGAATACATTTTTTAAAGTAAATTTGTCACACTCAGAAATTATAAGAAATCCAATTTGTTTGCATAAACAATGCTTTATTAGAATACAGCCACACTCATGCATTTAGGTATTTTATATGGCTGTTTTTAAGCTACAGTGGTACAAACTGAGTTATGGTGATAGAGTATCAGGTCTGCAAAGCCTGTGATACTTACTAAGGGTCATTTACAGAATATGGTTGAGACTCCAGTTAAGACATTTGCTTTACCTACTGTACTATGAATACTTTAGAGCAGGTTGGGGTTGTTTCATCTTTATTCACACAGGATCTAGCTCAGTGCCTATTGTAATAATCAAATGTGATAATTCACTGGGATGTACTCCATAAACTATAGCCACTTGTACTCATGTTACTGGTTTTGATAATTATTAAAAATTAATGAAACAAAAATCTTTCTCATTAATCATAGCTTTTAGGGAAGAGAGTGTTTTTTGGAGGTTTTTACCTTTCCAAATACACTGGCATACCCTCCTCAATAGTCATGTTAATGAATGTTCTTTAACTCTGGTATTTTATTTATATTATTGTTCTTTTGTTCCATTATAAGCCTAAGTGTAACGAATGAACTATTATACACATAATTTAGCCTAGATGTAAGTATATGTGTCGGAGAGATTTTTAGAAGTAGATTTTCTATCAAAGATCAGTAAATGTTTAATTGTGGTAAATATTACTAGATGACCTTCCACAGGTGTTGCAGGATGTTGCGCCTCTCCCAGAAATGGGCACGAGTTCCCACACTGCATGCCAACAGATGGAATTCTCAAACATGAACATTTGCAAATACGTGTAATCAGTGAAATATTGCGTCTCTTTAATTTAGTTTGCACAAATTATTATGACTGAAATTGATCATTTTTTGTATTTTGGGAATTATGAATATTCTTTTTATGCTGACTCTTCATGGACCTTGTTTTATGCTTTTTTATTTTTTGTTAATCTCTTTAATTTATCAACAGATAATTAAGACAGTAATGCTTTGCTAATAATATAGGTTACCCATAAATTTTTCATAGTTACCATTCAAGTTTGAATTTATAATTTTTACTTTATAGAAGTTTATTATTTTAATATAGTAATTCAAATCCACTCTTACATCTGTAATATATACAATTTATCACATTCACTAGAAAATATTACCAATTAAATAAAAGAATGTTAGATACAAGAAATTATCATTTAGAACACATTTGAATAATTACTTTTAGCCAATAGCCATTGGCTGTATTGCATGTGTTTCTATTTACCAATAAAACATATCCTCCATGTGCAGATTATAGCTGTAGTGGCCCTTATTAGTGTATGTTAGGAATATTTCCTGTAATTGGTAGAATTTAACTAAGGATATATATTGGATGCATGTTTATTAACACACAACTACTAGCAATAAGCTTCATATACTTCAATTGGTAAATGTGATTAGCTAAATACTGTGCCCCATGAAAACTTATTATTTTCACTTAAAAATATATTGGTGACTTCTTTAGTCAAGTATTTTCTTATAAGAAATAAAGAAAATTCTGTATTTATTCCAGGATATCTTTAAGTGGATATTGTCCACATTGCATTATTTTATACTTAAAAATGGAACAAACATAATAAAGAGGTAAGAGACCAAAAAATATGTGTCCTGCTTAACTCTTTGCTAAAAACATTATACTAGATTTAAATGACATTAAATATATATGATAATAAAAGCTAATAAAAACTTAAAATTTTTCAGGACAAACAAATAAATTATATTCTCAATCTTTATTTTCCTGCATTTATGTTGTATCTGCTTATAACTGTTAATATTTTTTTAGATATAACCCATAACATGTGGAAGGTATTGCTTATAACTATTAAGAATATAGTTCTAAAATTCTACCATTTTCCCTCACCTCCCTGCCTACAGCTTACATATGTAAGTAGGTAAGTGTTAGACTGTCCACAATTACTGACAATTTGTTTTACTGAAAAATAGAAAAACATAGAGGGTAAGCAGAGAATTCTGGCAGTATAAAGGAACTAAGAAATTATCTTGTCAAATCTCTCAAATAATAAAAAGCAACCATGCTCAAAACAATTGAGTGACTTCTTCAGGGGAAGAGAGATTAGTTGAAGCGCTACCAAAGAACAAATTGTAACATATCTGATTCTCTAAAGAAAATTAATTTCTAGTATATTGTGCATGAAATCCCCCTTTCATCATCAGTATCACTGCCATTATTCTATATTTTTTCCTTTTTCCTAAAAAAAGAACCTTCACATATCTTTTAATATAGAATGCTATAGTTTCAAATTATTATATGGTTTAAAGGTTAAAAGGAAAGAATACATTATATAGAAAGAAATGACAAGGTTCAGACTTTTTGAACAAAAGAATGATGGCATTAATGTCACCATAAACTGTGAATGAAAAATTAAATGCACAGTAAGGAAAGGTCTCAATTGTAATTTAATATTGTCAAGATGATAATTTTATGAGCATTTTTATCATAACTTTCTTGAAATGGAAAATTTTCTGTATCAAAACATGACAGTTGAATTTCATACAGATGACAGTGTGATGACATGATGTCATGTGAAATTAATAACGGTACTCAGTTTTATATGAATATAGCTTTCTCAATAGTCATCATATAAATTTAACTATTTAGATTCAGTCTTATAAGAAACCAAAAGCTTAAAAAAATTTGATCTGGCCTGACCAAGCGGTGGCGCAGTGGATAGAGTGTTGCACTGGGATGTGGAAGACCCAGGTTCGAGACCCCGAGGTTGACAGCTTGAGCGTGGGCTCATCTGGCTTGGGCAAAATGCTCATCAGCTTGAACCCAATGTCACTGCCTCCAGAAAGGGGTTACTTGGTCTGTTGAAGGCCCGCGGTCAAGGCACATATGAGAAAGCAATCAATGAACAACTAATGTGTTGCAACAAAAAACTGATGATTGATGCTTCTCACCTCTCTCCGTTCCTGTCTGTCTGTCCCTATCTATCCCTCTCTCTGACTCTCTCTCTGTCCCTGTAAAAATTTTTTAAAAATTGATCTGGCTTATATTTTATTTAATTTAAAATGATTTAAAATGATTTTTAATAAATGAGATTTTATTAAGTTTAATTGTACTTTTAGATAATAAATTATATTTTATTTGAATAATTTTAAAAATGTTGAAGTTATTGAACAGCCATAGAATTCATTATATACAGCATTTCTTTATACTACACTGACAATTTTTAAAAGGTTATTAGTGTAAAAAAATACATATGTTATAGGAATGTTATATATTTTTATTCTTATTATATTATTATACAAAGCTCCCACATGTGTTTGTGAGTGGTGATAAACCAGAGGTGGGCATGTCTGAACACATTTTTTTCACTTGAGCTAAACTGTCTATTATTTACAGTTGATATCATTAGGATTAAAAATACATAAAGAAAAAAAAATTATTGCATTTTCAAGTGAGAATAAAATATGAAATAAATGTAATTCATTCTATATTTAATAGTCTTTATATTAATAAAACTATAAATAAAATTTATTATTTTAATTTCTAAAAGGACCCATAAAAAGAAAAGGGCCATGGATGTTCTAATGTAGGATTGAGTTTTGGTTGTGACAACTAGAAATGTGGTGTGACTAGCATTTAGTTATTAGAGGCCAAGGATCCTGCTATACATTCTGTAAGACAGCACTCATGTACCCCCAATGAAGAATTATCCATCACAAAATGGAAATAAGTTTCAGGGTTGACCTGATATTGGCATGCTCATAATGTTTTTCTCTTAGTCAAAGTTTTTTGTATATTTTGTTCATAATATTATATCAATGTAATAATATTTTACATGACGTTTTTATAATACACATACAGAAGAGTTTAACCTTTTAGTTTGTTTATGCATTCTGAAATTTTATTTTTCTAAGAGATAATTTTATTTGAATGCTTTTCATGAATTCTAATATACATGGACTTATTACTACTAATTGACTTTGTATTTTATGTGCACTATGTTTTTGTTTGTTTGTTCTTTGTATTTTTTTTTCTTTTTAGTCTACCATATGATGTCTATTGGGATTTCTCTTCTAGTTTGGCGTCTTTACCTTGTATGATTTTGGTATTTGTGCTTACACTTGATTTTTTACATTTATTTTTGACCTTACAGGTCAAAACTTTACATGTTTACCTACCTTCTGAACAACAGAAAGATAGAATCCTCAAAAATTAATTATTCAATGTGATTTCTATTTTTTACACATCATCACTGCCACATTTATTTTAGCTACCACTGCTTTTTATTAGTAGTAGTGGTATTCTATTTTATATATTTATTTATATGTCTGAGACATTTAACATTTCACATCCCTTTGCTTCTATATTAAACTTTTGGGGTTCAGTTTACTTCTTACTGAAAAATAACCATGCCCTATTTCTTTTTAACAGGTACTTTATAAAGCTAAAAGTTGCTATCTTTATCCTATATAATTATCCTAAACAATATAACTATCTATGATGTTTAAACATAGTCATTTTCTTCTTTTTAATGTGCTATTTGTCTAGTACCATATTTTCTCATCTCTAATAGCATCTTCTAAATTTTTTGTTATTATTAAAATTACTTCAACATTTTTTTCTAGATTTAACCACATATATCAACATCTTTTTACTCATTGCTTCTACCTCTATTCCTTCTCCTAGTTTAATTTTCCAATGGCCGATATACAGCTTTTACTCTACTTTAGCAATTCAAACTGTGAGCAGTAAAAGCTTTCTTTTTTAAAAAAAATTATTATTACTCTTTTTTTTGGCATAGGATTCTAGGATAAGTTTTTGTTACTGTTTTATTGAAAATATTTGTGTTCTAGACTTTAATTTTGATAATGAGGTGTCTGCTAAAATTCTATTTAAATTTTTCTCTCTTTTCCTTGGCTTGATATTAGGATTATCACTGTGTTTATGGACTGTACATCCACTAATGCATCTAGATTATATATATGCTTTCTATTTTTCTTTGCCTGTGTATTAATTTGGTAGGATGGCCATAACCAAGTGCTATAAACTAAATGGTTTAAACAACATAAATTTATTGTCTCAACATTCTGAAGGGTAGAAATATGAAATCAATATGTCATCAGGGTTGGTTGCATTTGTGGTTTCTGAGTGATAGATTTCTTTTTTCAGGGCTGTCTTCTTGACTTATAAATGGCTCTCTTCATTTTTACATGGTGTTCTTGGCCATGCAAAGTTCAACCCAGCAGTTGATATTAGCAGATTTTATATAATTATTAAGATTTTTATACTTTATAAAAATATAGCATCCATTATTTCATTGAATTTCTATCTTCCTCATTTATTGTTCTATTATAAAACTTCTACTTGATATACTTTCTATCAGATTTACTTGTAGTATTCTAATGTTCTTTTCAACTAAGTTGAATAGTTAAGTATGTTCTATCACTTGAATATATTTTAAAATTTTGACATCTTTTTGGTTTCTTCTTTACTTTTTGTTCTTTTTCTCCTTTTTATAACATAAAGGGTCTTTTCATTTTGATCTCTATTCTAATTATTGCAAACCCCCTATTTAACAGTATTGTTCAACTTTTCTAATTTTATTTGTTCTTGAGAAATCTGCCAATTTCTGTCTATTCACTAACTGTCATGAAGATTTGATTCTGATATACCTTTTAAATTTTTTATTTTTACTTGTTTTCAATAGTGTGTGATAAATAAGAATGGGGGTGTGGGTGAGATTCCTTTAAAATAAAGCTTAAGAAATATTTATAAAGTGCGAGTTAACTTTTATTCAGCTTCCAACCAATTAGTTTCATAAATCTGACTAAATATTAATTTTTAAATTTTAACTACTGATTCTTAGCTATACATTTTATGTAAACACCAACAAGACTACTGACAATACTAAAATTTAAAATTTATTCACCTGGGCTGTAAGTTAGGTTTCAATATATGGCAGGAAACATTTTCTACCATGATCTCCTTACAGACCACAAGCTTTCTTGCTAGTTTTTTAAGCTAATAGGTATATAATCTAATTTCAATGTCATTGAGTTGTTTTCAAGTAGTTTTGCTGTCTTCAGATACTGGTGTCTCCATTATACTTTTATACCTTGAGTGAAAGTTATGGTTTCTAATTATATGATATATATAAAAAGAGAATTATTGGTGTTTAGTCCTGTATCTGGTTTCAATTTCCCCAAACATCAGCCTGTTACTAAGTTTCTTCTTATTTGTTGTCCCTGGTGAATTATCATTCAGTGTTTCTAACTCAGTTGAATTGACTTTTAATTTCATAAACCATTTTAACTGTTTATAGTAAAAAAACATGTCTTTATTAGCTTTGTCTAGCATTTTATGGTCATACCTTGCCTCAGGCTTTTCTTTAGACAAAAATAAATTTTGGAAGAGAAAATATTAATATCTCCTCTGAATAGAAATAATAATATTTGTTCACCAAGTTTCCATATTTTTATGTAGAAGTAGAGATGAAAACCTAAATGTTCCCAACACATGAAAGAGTAGAAATATGCATTTCAAAAAAATTATATTACAGTTCATAATTATACACTAATTTATTTGAACATGTATTTGCCCTAACAAAATGAATAGTTTTCAACATAATTATTAGATTATTCTCAAGAAATTTGTTTCATTATTTTATTGATTTTTATCCAATAAGTATATGATCATTTAATTGCCCTGGACTTCAAATGACAAAGGCATTTAACTTGAAGGTTGAGCCTAGAGGGTCTTCAAGTACATCCATGTTTTTTTAAGTTTCATAAAGATAATACTAGGCATTCATTACAAGAATTACACAGTGAAACATAGTCAAATCCTTTCCACTAGGGTTCTTATTTCCTGCATGTGATTTATTTGTTACCATATTCATAAAAATTAGAAAAAATTATGGTGTGGAATCCTTTCCAACATTAAAAAATAAACAAAAATATAAACAATAAAATAATAATATCAAATATAAAATAAAATATGCTAACTTAATTATAGCTTTTGATTTGTTTGCATTTTTGTAACTCTAGTTTAATCACAGTTAATTTTATTCTGGTGATGGCTGAATATATATATAGGTGATATGCATTCATTCCAAATTTATTGAGCACCTCCTCAATTCTGGTCACTAGAGGAAACAGAAAACAAGATCTGCATAGAGACTTGAAAATGAAATTTTATAAAGGAAATAGAGACAACAGAGTAGAAGTTGCACCTAAGAAAGGAGACCTTGGAAGTTATTTTCTTCTAAACAGCCTTAGTATATCCAGAAGTCTGAGCCACATTTACCAGTATTGAATAGGGATAAAGACTATGAATTAATGTGAATCCATGGATTTTTTTGTACATTTGTAATAAATTTATTCATCTTCTCTAGCCCTTTTAACTGTTGTCGTCTAACCATTACTAATCCAAAGCATGTGAAAACTTACATATTTCTCAACATGACACTTATTTGAACTCTTCTCAATTTCTTTAGTGATTGACATCTTTTTTGTATTGGTTGTTAATACCCTGCAGAATTTTGAAGAAAACAGTCTGAAACTAGTTTAATAATGGGAAATATTTTATTGAAGACTAGAACATATTCCAGGCACGGGTAGAATTAGAGATATAAATGATGCTATTAGGATTCCAAGCAACAACCTAAAACTACAAACTCGTAAATATGCAAGGTCCAGACCCCAGATCTAGAGTCAACAGTTCAATAGTTTTTTGTTGTTGTTGGTCTGTTATAAAAAGAATTTCCTTACTTGCAGTTAGATATAGAAGAATTTTAATTGCCCGGATATCTGTCACTTTTACATTTTAGAATCTACCTTTTAAAACTTCCCAGGTACTGATTTTTCTATCCAGCAGAATCCTTTGATTGAAAATAATTTATATTGATTATCAAGAAAACAAAAAAAATATATAAAATAATATTATTTTATGGAAAAGGCATATATATATATATATATATAGTGACTGAAAAAAAGAGAGATTGTGTGAGAGGGGGACAGACAGGGACAGACAGATAGGAAAGGAGAAAGATGAGTGGCATCAACTTATTTTCATGTTTTAGTTGTTCATTGATTGCTTTCTCATACGTGCCTTGACTGGGGTTCTTCAGCTGAAGCTGTGGCCCCTTGCTCAGTCAGTAACATTAGTCCTCAAGCCAGTGACCATAGGGTCATATCTATGATCCCACGTTCAAGCCAGCAATCCTGTGCTGAAGCTGGCGACCCCACACTCAAGCTCGTGAGCCTGTTTTCCAGCCACCAACCTCAAGGTTTCAGACCAGGGTCTTCAGTCTTCAGCATCCCAGATTGACACTCTATTCACTGTGTGACCTGGTCACACATGCTTTCTTTTCTTTCCTTTTTTTTTTTTTTTTTTTTTAGCGAGAGAGACAGAGACAGGGGCAGAGAGAGACAGACAGGAAGGGAAAGAGATGAACAAAATAATTCTTCTCAGCACCTTAGTTGTTCATTGATTGCTTTCTCATATGTGCTTTGAGTGGGGACTCCAGCTGAGCTGGTGACCCTTTGCTCAAACCAGCTACCTTGGACTCAAGCCAGTGACCTTGGGTCATCTCTATGAATACACACTCAAGACAGCAACCCTAAGCTCAAACTGGTAAGCCCGTGCTCAAACCAGATGAGCCTCACTCAAGCCAGTGACCTCGGGTTTTGAAACTGGGCCCTCTGTGTCCTAGTCTGACACTTTATGCACTGCGCCACCACCTGGTTAGGCAAGGTATTCTTGAATTTACTTAGATTACTGTTCAAGTACCATTATAGATTAATGACAGTCAACCTGTGCCAACTAAGCCAGAATTTTCTGATTTAACTGTTGTGAAAGTTAAATTACAATAATGTGTTTAGATCAGCAATTTTCAACCAGGACATGCTGGTGTGCAACAAAAATTAAACATGTAATACCTTACAATTTAGTTAGGGGCATTGACCTCTTTTCCCTTAGATTGTAAAAAAAAGAAACAAATAAGAAAGGAAATAAAAACAGCCAACATAACCGCCATCTGATGTGAATGAATCAAAATTATGCCTTTTGGGGGGGGGGGGTCAGATTGGCAAAAATATATTTTGTGTGTGTCACAGAATTTTAGTAATTAGTTCTTGTGGGATTAGATGAAAAAGGGTGACTGTCAACAGTTTAGATCAGTGCTGTCCAACAGAACTGAAATTAAGGTCACATTTTTTATATCCGCACCGTACATTACGGTAACTATTAGTCATCAGCAGTTGAACATTTGAAATGTGGCTAAAGTAACTAAAGGACTGAATTTTACTTTCTATTAATTTGAATTGAAATAGCTACCTGTAGCTATTGACTACAATATTGGGCAATGTTGGCTTAGACTGATCAGAAAGGAAACCTAGCCACATAAGCAAAATATACTCAAAGGATGAATCTCTGATGGTCAGGTCACATAAAACCATATAATATGAGATGCAAATACTATGAATCTAAAAGCCTAACATTAATATATAAAAATGTTATGAAGCTGGGCAGTATCAAGCCTGACTCTGTATCCCTTGGTTTAAAATAGCTAACATTGATGCCTGTCCACGCGGTGGCACAGTGGATAGAGCATTGGACTGGGATGCGGAAGGCCCAAGTTCGAGACTCCAAGGTCGCCAGCTTGACTGCAGGCTCATCTGGTTTGAGCAAAAGCTCACAGCTTGAGTCCAAGGTCATTGCCTCCAGCAAGGGGTTACTCGGTCTGCTGAAGGTCCGTGGTCAAGGCACACATAAGAAAGCAATTAATGAACAACTAAGGTGTCAAAATGAAAAACTGATGATTGATGCTTCTCATCTCTCTTTGTTCCTGTCTGTCTGTCCCTATCTATCTTTCTCTCTGACTCTATCTCTGTCCCTGTAAAAAAAGAAAAATTAAAATAGCTAACATTGTTATTATTCAATGTATTTGTGTGTGTGTGCGTGCATGTGCTTGTGCTCACACCTTGATTTAATAGATCACCTTCTTGACAAAAATAGAATATGACTCTGAGTAATTTAAGCACAAGTACCTTTCCAAATGGATGTTGAATAGACCACAGAATTGATAGAATAGCGAGTAAATTGCTGCTGAATAAAGCAGAAACAAGAGAAAGCTGCTATCCAAGGAACAGCTTAGTCAAAACATTACCAAGGACACTTCTGCCCCTGGATTTGCACTGCAATTGCTAGTATATTGTTGATAACACAGACATAAATACCATCTGCTCTGTCCCTTGCTCTTTCTGTCATTTGGTCAGATTTCAAAGCTCCAGTCAAGAGCGTGTGTTGGTCCAGTCAGTCATGAGGAAGTGGCCTGCTACTCATAGGGAAGAGGTAGAGTCTGACTCCTGAGAGCTCCATTACTCAGCTAAAAGTCTTGCTTCTAACAAAAGTCTAACAATGGGGTACTGATTTTTCCAAAGTCAGATGTGGGGTGCATAAAAGACACACTTACATACACACACCCACAAGCTTATAGTTTAAAGTAATTCCCTAAATATATGAGGAAATTTCAGATATTTAAATTTTATTTTACTTCATTAATTTACTTTATTGATTATATCTCCAAAATATAGTTAATGCTTCCTATTTTTTAAAAAAATGCATCCTATTTTTAAGTACATAGAACTCAGAATAATTAAAGGTCACTATTTTTCCTTTTTGAACTCACTTCAGTGTCCACCAACTTTTTTTGAGAGAAAGGGTTATTATATTACTAATAGTATATTATCAGTCCTTTTTTGAAAGAAAAGGATTATTACATATGCACACACACACATGCACACACACACACACACATATATATCAGTATATATATATGTGTGTGTGTGTGCGTGTGTGTGTGTGTGCGTGTGTGTGTGTCTGTGTGTGTGTCTGTGTGTATTTATAAAATCATTTGTAAACTTGTTCTGAAACATCTTGTCTGCTTGGTACTTGTTCAGTTCATTAGCTGCTTTGCATGCGTGAGTTTTTTCTATTGTTATATGAAAATTATGAGAAGTATTAAACACGTCTCTAGTCTTGAAGGCGATATAAACTACTTTTAATTCAAATAAGAGGAACTAAGCAGCAAGGAAATGCTATAAAAGAAACATATTCTTTTACTTGGAATTATGTTTTGTTCTTACATGACCTGTTATGAGTTTGTGAATGTTTTTCCTTCTGCCATTGACATTGTTACTCTTATTCTTTGAATCTTGTTCTCATTGTTCCATTGAATTAAATTGACCATGAAGAGTTTTGATTTTTATTTCTATTTTAAACATTTAGATGTAGAAGGGTAAAATAATATCTAATTACACATCAATTATAGGCACAAACATTAAGTAAATATTTATATTTCTGGATGGAGTAGCGTCAAAGACAGTGCAGCTGTGCAAGAGTAAAGACTTTCTGGAGAGCTGTTAATTTGCATGGAAATAGTTTCTATTTTGTGCTTTGCAGCTGCACTTTTCTTAGTGTCTATAAGAAATATTGAAAACAACCAGGAGTTAAGTATATGCTACATTAAGGTAATATGTTTAAAATAAATATGGATGAGGTACATAGCTCTAGTTTTTAACCTTGTTTGGAAGTTAGAATTAGAAAGGTTATAAAACCCCTCAAATTTAGACTACACATTGGATTGTGTAGGTCAGGTAGACTGAAAATAGGACCTGAGATTAGTATTTTTAAAGTTATGGACATTATCCTAAATTCATACTTTCAGAATCACTAGTTTAGAGGTGAAGTTTACTAATTATATATAAGGACACCTTGAGTAAAATGAAAAAAATGTTAACAGTGTTGAAAATAGCTATGTTGTTTTAATAACTGACACCTGAGAAATGATGAGCATCTTAATGGAACATATATGTGCTTGATCTTTCTGCATGATCTTGAATAATGCCAAAACTTCTAAATGAAAGATTTTTATCCACCATTTCCTTTTCATAGCTCTTCTTTACAGATAAAAGTCATCTGTAATATTTTAGTTCTTTTATTTTAACATGACTAGACTTCATTATGATTTTATGCTTCAGTATATGAGGGGCTACTGGTTTACAAATTCTGTCTGTCTCTTTTTGTTTTTTCTTCTACCCATATCATTATATTATTAATTGTACAGTTCTTTCATTTCTTTTTAACATATGTACAAAACTGACATGTTTATTCTTTTTCCCTTTAATTACCAATAGGCTGCAAATACTTCCCACTTTTTGAGATAAGACTATAGGAAACCCTACCATAGACTTTAATGACATTGAAGTAGTTGATAGGAATTTGGACTACCTTCATGACGAGCACCCTTGGTTAGTTCTTCCAGATATCTTAATTTTGATGTATTTTTAAAAGTATATTACATTTATCTGAGAATATGCACTATTGTTGAGAGAAGTTTATGACTGGCTTTTTAGTATGCTGCTTGGAGAAATGAAGTACTATTTCTAAAATATTTCCATTATGAGTTACAATTATGTTTCATTCTGCCTCCATTATACTTTACATTTTTTACTCCAAAGCTTGTCAGAAAATATGTGGACAGTTCAAAGTCTTATATGAAAGAGTTCTTCTACACATTTTTCTGGATATAAGTTTCTTTGTTCTTTTATATCAACCATCATTATTTCATTTAAAATTTGTCTTTGAGGAACTTACAGTAAAACAAACTTGGCAAACTTTACTTTGCCAAATGTTTAAATCTTTGCAATACTTTTTATAATTTAATGAGGTTTCAAGGAGAAAAGTCAATAAAAAGTGTACTCAATTCCACATTGTGAGCAGAAAGACTTCAGTGAAACTCACATAAAAAAGAATGTACACCTGACCAGGCAGTGGTGCAGTGGATAGAGCGTTGGACTGGGATGCTGAAGACCCCGGTTCTAGACCCTGAGCTCGCCAGCTTGAGCGTCGGCCCATCTGACTTGAGCAAAAAAAAGCTCGCCGGCTTGGACCCAAGGTCGCTGGTTCCAGCAAGGGGTGGCTCGGTCTGCTGAAGGCCCACGGTCAAGGCACATGTGAGAAAGCAATGAACAACTAACTATGGTGTCACAACAGCAATGAAGAACTAATGATTGATGCTTCTCACCTCTCTCCGTTCCGGTCTGTCTGTTCCTATCTATCCCTCTCTCTGACTCTCTCTCTATCCCTGTAAAAAAAAAAAAAAAAAAAAAAGAATGCGCATTGTTTGTTTTATAATGTTTCTTGAAATGATAGAAAGTTTGCACACTAATGTGCTCAATACTGGGGCTATGAAAACATGTGAAAGATACTTTGTGATACTAACTTTATTATCCTAACCAACTAATCATCACCAATTACAAAACTAACATTGACTTTATTGTTTTTCAGTGTGTTAGATCTTAAGCAATAGCACAATAAATAATCCCCTAGAATAGTAATGCAACAATGAATGTATTTTCATACAGTTTAACATCAGTAAATATTTGGGTTTATAAATGCTACATAATAATTCTCTATTCCACTCCCTTTTTCTATAATTCCTTAATACAATGTGTCAGTAAAGTCATGGTGCACTTTTGACCGGTCCAGTCAAAAGTGCACCATGACTTTCAGGAACACACTGTATATGTTATAATACCATGTATACTTTTAATGTGTTTATCTGAACATCCAGATATAGGATTAAATCAATCCTAGTAAATAACAAATTAGCAGAAAAAATATGTCTTTAAAAGACACTAAGATTTATCTGTTATTTTTGTAATAAGTAAAAATTGAGGCTAAATGTGATACAGCTTGCACTAATTCTGGAAAAAGCATGAAGACAAATATGATAATTTTAGAGCTTTCTTATAAACTTTCTATAAGAGATGACTTTTGATGAAAAAAATAAATTTTATTTATTTATGCTAGTAAGCAGAGGCTCATTTTTTTATGTCCCTCCTCCAACCCAATTAAGCAACAAAGAGTTATCTGTTAAGACTATTTCCAAAGTTCTGAAAATTTTTCATAGGTTATTTATGTTTTTTAACTAAGTATGCATTTTTAAAGTTAAAATTTTTATTGAGATAACTATAAAAGATGTTTCTGTAAATATATTTTCATTTCTTCGGGATAAATGCCAGGGTGTACAATTGCTGAGTTGAATAGTAGTAGCATATTTACTTTTTTGAAGAACTGCCAAATTTTCTAAAGTGGTTGTAATATCTTATATTTTCACCAAAAATATACAAGTGATCCGATTTTTCACATCTTCCCCAGCATTTAATGTTATTGCTATTTTTAATCTCAGCCATTCTGGTAAATCAGTTGTAATATCTCATGGGGTTTTAATTTTCTTTTCGCTAATGGCTAATGATATTTAACAACTTCCCACATGCTTATTTGCAATGTGTATCTTGGGTGAAATGTCTTACCATGTCTTGTACTTATTTTCATTTTTTTTTTTTTTTTTTACTGTTAAGTTGTGAGAGATCATTAAATATATTAAACAATAATTGTTGGATATGTAGTTTGTAAATTCTTACTCCCAGTCTTTAAGGAGTAGTTAAATTATCTTGTAATCCTCTTTACATAGGTTTCCATAGAGATAAAAAAAATAATTTCGATAAGCTCTGGTTTATCTTTTATGCATGATGCCTTTGATGCCAAGTCTAAGATCTCTTCTCCTAGTGCTAGGTACCAAGATTTTCTCCTCCCCTTCCTCCCTAAAATTTTCATTGTAGTTTTATATTTATGTCAACAATGCAGTTTGAGATGACATTTTTTACACAGTGTGAGGTTTAGGCCAAGATTAATATTTTTAAAATTTCCTATAGAAATCAAAATATCTGGATCCAGCATTATTTATTGAAAAGGCTATCATTCTTTTTTTGAACTTGTTATACTTCTTTGTTAAAATTCAGTGAAGCATGTTTATGTGGGTCTATTTCTGGGTCATTTTTCTGTTCTATTGATCTGTATATTGCTCTCTGTCAACCAATACCACACCTTCTTGGTCACTGTAGCTATATAATCAGCATTAATATCTTAGGGAGCAATTTTTTTCCTTTGTCTAGATGTTTTAACTATGTAGGGTCTGTGTCTTTTCACAGAAATTTTATAATAAGCTTGTTTATGTTTATAAAATATGTTTTTAAATTTTTGATAGGTATTTCATTAAATCTATGGATCATTTTGGGAAGAATTGACATTTTACTCTGTTGAGTCTTTCAATCCATGAACATATCATCTTCATGTATTCAGTCTTTGATTTCTTTCCCCAGCATTTTGCAATTTTTAGTGCACAGTTAATAAAACATCCTGTGAATATTTTATTACTGTCATTTATGAAGTGTATGGCTTTCTTTTGAATGATTATAAATAGTTGGTATTTTAATTTTGAAATCTGTATGTTCATTATTACTATTAATTGGTGTTGGTTAATTTTCTATCCTACAAACTTTCTAAACCTGCTTGTTAGTTTTGTTTTTCTGTTAGTTTTGTAGATTTTTTACATAGATAATGACATTTTCTATAAACATGGAGAATTTTAATTGTACCCTTTGATCTGTTTGCATTTTTTGTTTGTTTTTGCCTTATTGTTTCCCTTGCTAAAACATACTGTACTATACTGAATGCGAATGATGAGTGATGACATTTTTTGCCATGTTGCTAATTTTAGGGTAAGAGTATTCAGTTCTTCACTAGCAGGTATGATGTTAGTGCAAATTTATTTTAGATTTTTTTAAAATTTTATTTTATTTTATTCATTTTAGAGAAGAGACAGAGAGTAAGAGAGAGAGAGAGAAGAGAGAGAGAGAGAGAGAGAGAGAGAGAGAGAGAGAGAGGAGGAGCTGAAAGCATCAACTCCCATATGTGCCTTGACTAGACCAGTGCAGGGTTTTGAATTGGCGACCTCAGTGTTCCCAGGTCAACGCTTTATCCACTGCGCCACCACAGGTCAGGCTAGATTTTTTTTTTTTTTTTTTTTTTATCAAATTGAGTTAATTCTTCTCTGATCTGACTTAATGAGAGTTTTTGTTTATCATGAATAGATGTTAGACTTTGAAAGATACTTTTCTACATCAATTGATATGACCAAATGGTTTTTTCTTTTATACCTTTGATATAGTAAATACATTGATTTTCAAAAGTCGCAAACCAAACCTTGCATATGCAGATAGATTCCACTTCATCCTTTTATACACTGATGGTTTAGTTGGCTCAAATTTGTTGAGGATTATTGCGTTTCATTTCATCAGAGATATCAATGGGTAGACTTTATTTTTATACTGTCTTTCATTTTGGTATCAAGGTAATATTGGCTCATTAAATTACTTGGGAAATATTTCCTCTTATTTGCTGGAAGATATTTTGTAAAACTTCTATTAATAGTTCTTTAAATATTTAGTAGAATTATTCCGTAAAACCATCCAGTATAAAGCTACTATATGGAACTTTTAAATTATGAATATAATTTCTTTGATGGTTATAGGCAATTGAGAATATTCATTTCAGTGTGGTAGTATGTAGTTTTTGAAGACTTGATTCATTTCTCTAAAGTTTTCAAATATATAAACAAAATGTTTTCATAGTATTTCCTTATTATCTTTTCAAAGTCTTTGATCTCTGTATGTTACCTCATATTTTATTTCCAATGAGTGATTTTTGTCTTCCCCCTTTAAAAATATTTTCAATCTCTCTAGAGGTTTATCAATTTAATTAATTTTTTGAAGAATCAGAATTTTGTTTTATTGATTTTCTTGTTTTTAATTCTGTTGACTACTACTTTTATCTTATTTTTTATTCCTTCTATTTACTTGAGTTTATATTTTATTCCTTTTAGTTCTTGAGATAGGAACTCAGGTTGTTAATATGAGTTTTGTAATGTAAATATTTAGCTATTAATTTTCTTCTCATCACTGCTTTGGCTGTATTACATGTATTTTAATATACTGTGTTTTGATTTCATTTAGTTAATTTTTTCCCTTGGGAATTGCCTATGAATAATTACATGACTTTTTAAATTTCCTGGTATTTAGAGCATTTGTTTTATTGTTTTTCTCTTCATTTATAGTTTGATTGCATTAAAGTCAGATAAGACATGCTGTATGACTTCAATATTTTTACAGTTTTTGAGTTTTGTTTTATGGTTTATCTTGGTAAAAATTTAATGGGTATTTGTTATATATACTACATATGTAATACTGTTATTAAATACGGTATGCTATCTATTTCAATCAATCTTTTTGGAATTTCTTGTTGTACACATCTGTGTCCTTGCTGATTTTCTGCTGTATATGTTACTTAATAAGAGGGGCTGAAATTCACAAGTATATTTGTGGATTTGTCAGTTTCTCTCTTTATCAGCTTTTGTTTTATATATTTTAAAACTCACCTGTGGTGCTTCCAGCTTCTCTGATGTCCTTGGACAGGGATGAAGAATCTCCAGACCATAACCTCAAAGAACTTCCTAGACCAGATCACCTGGGAATGGGTCTTTCCAGAAACTTAGCCCACTGGTCTCAGTATTTCTAAGTGGGACAGGGGGGTCTTACACTCTCTGAAGTAGCAGAATACTTCTACTAGCTATTTATTTTTGATGCGGCTCCCAAACAATTCCCCTTGCCAAAGTTGTCTGCTTACTTGATGTTGTCAGAGGAACTTCTATTTGATCCAAAGAGAAATTAGCCTATTTGGTGCCTTGTGATATCAGGACGGGGATCAGCAAACACCAGGCCTGGTGACTTTCTTCAGTTGGGTTTGAGAATATTAAACACCTTGCTGATATCTCATTTCTCTTGACCTAAAGTCACAAACTTACCTTCTTCCTACCCTTTTCCAAAAGTCATTGATGACTGACCCTTGGGCCATTTATAGGGATTGTAATTGTACTTATAAGGAAGGAACAGGGAAAAATTGATCTATACCATTTTGTCTGAATAAGCTACAAGTCTAGCATATATTTTATTGAATTACTTTATTTGTTAATGTGAACACTTAATCATTTTATTCTTGGTGGGATGTTCTACAAGTAAGTTCATATGTGCCTTTTAAAAATTAAATGCCATTAATATGTATATGCTATTAAGTATAATTTAAAAGTAAAGAGATTTAGAAGTACAAATTGGTAGTTACAGAAAATTTACAGAGATGTAAAGTACAGCACAGGGAATATACTCAATGATATTGTAATAACTATATAGGGTGTCAGATTGATACTAGTTTTATCAGGGTGATTACCTTGTATGTTATATAAATGTCTGATCACAGGGTTGTATACCTGAAACTAACGTAATATTGTGCATCAACAGTAATTTAAAAATAAAATAATAAAAAATTAAATTCTAGTTTAGTTACAGATAGTCCTAGTCCATGATGTAATGCTATTTATAGCACTATGTCAAATGACACAGTGTCCATTGGGTGGTGGCTGAATCTTAACTCTATTTGGATTTTAAAAGAAAATATTTTTTTTCTTACATACTATTATTCCAATGTTTTTTCAAGAAGATAATATTTGAACTTGGGCCACTTTTTCAGTTGTAGCATCATGGAACTTATTTAAGAAAAGGGCAGTATGTTCCCAACTTATCATTTCCTATTTAGGTGGTTACTTTCCATGTGTAGAGAGGTTTCTTTGTCCTTCTCTCTAAAATATATTGCAATGGTACTTTACCTCCTTGTGGAACATGTCCGAGTCAGAGTTCGGTTATAAAACCCCTTCCATATCCTTTATTCTTAGGCCCTCTCATGGATATAAAGAGTGCAGTAGCAGACCCTTGTTTTAATGTTTTACTATCTCTCTTCTCTAAGGCTTCATGGCAAACTATTATATCCATTCAAATCTTAAATTTCATTTATAAAGTTCTTCATCTACCTGTTCCTAATACCAACAAACTGTACACTGAAAACAATGGGGTAGAAGGCAGATAAGATTTTATTCTAGAATTATTATAAAGCAACCTTGCTTCTCTTTTACCCTGATGGGTCTGGTTTATACCTGCTTTCCAGTAATAAAATATAGCGAGAATTTGATGATAAATTTTATGGTCATAATAGCTCCAGGGAAGTAAATACTTATCTCTGACGAAGTCTTGGAAATACTGGTAACAGACTTAAGTCACTCCTGAATAGATTAGAGCCAGTTTTGTTTAGTAATTTATATCACCGATTTTGAAGTGAACAAAATATTATTTATTATTTATTTATTTATTTATTTATTTATTTTACAGCGACAGAGAGTCAAAGAGAGGGATAGATAGGGACAGACAGACAGGAACGGAGAGAGGTGAGAAGCATCAATCATTAGTTTCTCGTTGCCATTGCGACACCATAGTTGTTCATCGATTGCTTCCTCACATGTGCCTTGACCGTAGGCCTTCAGGAGACTGAGCAACCCCTTGCTGGAGCCAGCAACCTTGGGTCCAAGCTGGTGAGCTTTTGCACAAGCCAGATGGGTCCACGCTCAAGCTGGCGAGGTCGGGGTCTCGAACTGGGTCTTTCGCATCCCAGTCCGACACTCTATCCAATTCGCCACCGCCTGGTCAGGCACAATGAACAAAATATTAATAACTACTGACTACTTGAATTTAGCCCTAGGTTTAAGTTTGACAGAAAGTAGAATAATTTTACTTGAAGTTAGCCCTAGGTTTAAGTTTGACAGAAAGTAGAATAAAATAACAGTCCCAAAATTCTGTTTGGACTTGGACTCTTCTCCAAGTTAAATGCTTATCATTAGAAGAAACCAGCAAAATAGGAGAAGGAAGGTAGGTGAAAAATTATAGAATCATGAAATTTTCTTTTATATTAAACACAGCAGTAGTAGTTATAGAAATAATAATTATCATTTGTTGTTTGCTCAGAGCCAGACTCTAGAATAGTCAAGTGGTTTTCGGGTTTTGAATGTCATTCAGTAAAGGCTATGTAAAACATCAGTAAAATAAATTACAAGTAACATGCTTATAATCTGATCTATTTACAAGTGAGTCTATGTAAAGATGTCTAAATGGCTTGCCTTTCTGTTGAAGTAGAAGTAAACTTTTTACCATAATTATCTCATATCAGTAGAAGAATATAAAATTAAATTTGTTCACATTAAGGCACATTTTGCTGTATAGTATATATACCTCTATATTCTAACATCAGTTGTCATACTTTTGTTAGATATTTGAACAAAGTTATATTTTATTCATGCACTTGTGATCCAACTTGCCTTGGTGCAAATATTTCTATAAAACATGTGACAGAAAACTATTTTAGTATTAATCAACTAAAATTCAGATACCAAATAATGCCTGCCATATAACTCTATCTGTAGTAGTATGTGGTTTGTGATATGTGTGTGTGTGTGTGTGTTAAGTTCCATAATATTTCTTCAAAAGTCGTTTGTTGTGGAACACCATAGAATAAAGTGAAGATGGAAGATCTGTAGAAAAGTGGGGAACATCCTGCTGAATTTTTCAGAATATTGACCCCGCTTCCGCGAGTGTAAATGAATAAGGAAATCTATTACTTTTCCTCCTTTTTCTGTCACATTTCTTGTGAGAATCTGATTCACATTCGGCGTTTGAAATGGAAAATAAAAATAGAGGTCTGTTTGGCTTCTGCTATGGCAGATAATTACTTTAAAAATTCTGTAACTGAAAACCAATTGGGATTGGAACTGTGTTTTTGTCCCCGTGAACAGAAGTTCTGTCATGTGCAGCTACAGGATTTGACTGATGCCGTTAGAAGTTACCTTTCTAGTTAGTGAGCATGAGTGACTAGCCTATCCAGGTGCAAGTGTTGGAAAATCTGTTCAGGGAAAAGTGAATCTAGAAAGTTAACATGTTCTCACAAAGTACAACTATTACACAGGGTGAGACAAAAATATGTTTACAGTTGTTAGCATGAAAAATAATGCAATAATTAATAAATCATAATATAAGAATAAACTCTGTGTTTCATGAAATCATTTATTTTGAATGTAAAAAACAGAGCATACAACTTTTATTTAAGAAACCTTATTTTTCTGCCATTACTACATATGTGCAACAGTGTGTGTGTGTGTTGCACAATTAGTATTAGGCTCACACCTCTAATGTCCATTCCCATTGTTATGATCCTGGCATTTTGTACATTTTAACATTTACTGCCTCAAATAGTGCCACTCTAATTTTCAAATGAGGAAATAAACTCTTATGCATACTGTCAGGTGATGAGTTGGAGATTTCAATTTCTAACCAAACCCTCTCTTCTGAGCATCAGAGTCCTATAGGTCATACCCATTTCAATTATATGCTTTAGAGGCTTTGTAACCATCTCAAAATTAACCTGTATAAAAGTGAACTCAAACTCTTTCTCCTCACATCTGTCATACCTGGTTTTCCTGCAGAATCCTCTTTTCAGTAATTACACCTCCATCCACTCAAGTGTTCAAGCAATATACCTGAGAATCATTCTTGACACCCTTTTCACACTTAACTCTCTGTATATCTAGTCTGTTAGTGAGTGCTGTCAGATACTCACCTAAAATATATCTCGTATCTGTCTAGTGCTTTTTATTTCAAACCTCTTCACTCTAATTTATTATACTTTCACCTCCCACCCCAAGTACTGCAGAAATTCCTAATTGGTATCTCACTTCTCTTGCACCATTTAAACTCTTCCCGATCTGGGAGCGAGATTGATCCTTTATAAATAGTAATCTGGCCCCATTCATTCTAGGGCTTAAAATCCTTCAGTGGATACCACGTACACTTAGATTAAATTCCGATTCCGTCATCCACAGATTTAGCGGCATGATCTGGCTCCTGGACACATTTCTAGCCTCTTCTGATGTGACTCCTTTTAGTGCTCTCAGCCCTGCTCATTATTTATCTCCTCTCACAGCTATTTCTGCTGCTCCTCTAGACCTCCCAAAGCTGAATGCCTTAATGATCTGTGCAAATTAACAACTGCGTTCCTCCGTGGATCCCAAACTTCTTCAGTGCAGGTGTGATTTCTCTTTCATTCATCATGTGCCTCTGGACAAGCACTGACACATAGTAGATAATCTGTAATCATGGAAAGAAGGAAGGAAGATAGGGAGGGAGGGAGGGAGGGAGGGAGGAAGGAAGGAAGGAAGGAAGGAAGGAAGGAAGGAAGGAAGGAAGGAAGGAAGGAAGGAAGGAAGAAAGGAGGGAGGGAGGAAGGGAGGGAGGAAGGATGAAGGAAGGAAGGAAGGAAGGAAGGAAGGAAGGAAGGAAGGAAGGAAGGAAGGAAGGAAGGAAGGAAGGGAAAAAGAGTGGGAACATTTTATAATTTACACTGTTTTTGGTTTTATCTCTTAAATTGATAAGAAAATCTTAAGGTTAGAATTTTTAAAATTTTTGGATGTTTAGAAAGGAGAGTAAAGACAACTCAAGGGATAGTAGGGGTATTTTGGTCATATTTTATTCAGCTCATGCAAAAACCTGCAAGCTGAAATAATAATAATAAAAAAAAACAGTACATGTGCCTGGTGATATTTACATTTATGATATGTGTTTATATATTACATGACTAGAAGTATAAAAATAGCAAAATTATATATAATTGTGTCAAAAGTTTGCCTGCATCTGAAATTACCATGATTTTTTTCTTCAGCATATAGTGAAGTGTATTATACTGATTGATTTCCCTATGTTGAACCATTCTTGTATCCCATATACTCTTTTTTTATGAGGGCAGCATCAACATTATACCAATTTTAGACAAAGACACACAAAAAGGAAACTTACAGTACAATATTTCTGATGAACATAGATATAAAAATCCTCAACATACTATTAATCAACAGAATTCAATAATACATTAAAAATCAAACATCATGAGCAACATCTTTTGACTATAGTAAAAAATATGTAAGATCAACTATTAAAGATCTGAATATATGTTTTGAATATAAGATAAATTCTTTTTATTGCCTTTTGGAATTTGCTTTCTAATTGACCATTGAGTATAGTACTTTCTGTTTGACCCCTTAATTGAGTACTGACATAAATAAACTAAATTATAAATGTATTATTATAAATAATCACTATAATTATGATGTCCAATATTTAGTAATTTTTAATGCTAGGCATTATTTTAAACAGTTTATGTAAGTCAATTTATATCCAGCATCTTTACAAGAGGTAGTATAATTATTTTATTTTACAGATAAAATAACTGAAACCCAGTGAATTTAAGAAACTTACCCAGGGTCATACAGTCAACAGATAGAACAGTCAGCATTTGCAGATCTGTTCTGGCTTCAGAACCATGAGAAATTAATATTTGTAAAAGGAATCACTTTATGACAATTAGGGAAAAAGAATTATTATTTTAATTTTAGAGTCATGCAGACTGCTTCCTCAGATGCTTGAACTCACTCAGAACCCAGAATGGTGGAGAAAATGACAGGCATGGTTCATATATAGGTGGCCCCAAAAGTGACTATTCTACATTTGACTGTAGATGTATTGACACTCTTATAAGTAGTCCATAGCATTAGCTAAGCAGGCAAAAAGTGGCTAAAACTGAGAAACAAGAGGTAAACAATGAGAGATAAATACATATTTTAAACTCAATTAAAAAGAGTTCACATTTCTTCATTAACAATAAGTCACTATTTCAGATTGAGACTAAAATATATTGGAAGTTAGAGTAATTATTTTAAAGAGGGTACATGATACTTTATCAATCCCACTGTAGTTTTGATATTTTTATTGTACAAAATTATATACTTTATGTCATTTGAATTTGAACAGCAATCTTTTATCAATGACAAAACACTGATATATAATCTGATAAGAAATTCATTTTGCTAAAACCAATACCCCATGTGAAATGGATAACATGAGTGGAGATGATAAGTGTAAATTTGAATGGATATAAATTAAGATAAATTTTCAACATCCTTTTCACATTCAAATGTAAAAACTATCCTCAGAATATATTCTTACATGAAATATTTTTAAAACAACACATTCAACTAGTTATATACATTTACATAATTATCTTTCTCATTAACAATTGGACTTAAAATTTTATTTCAATACTAATTAAAATCATTATATCATTACTAATGTAATGATATAAATGGATTAACTGACACAAATATTACCAAATCTTTTGCAAGAATGAATTCTCCCTTTTTATCTCCTCATATCAATTATGGCTTCTTGAAAAATGTATCTATGTATCTACAAAGTAAACAAATTCCAACCTCTCCTGCAGTTGCTTAGTTACTGGTTTCAGCAACAGAGTAACATCATATATTTGAAGATTTGAATATAATAGAGGCTAATTTTTCCTACTGCTTACTCCATACCTGATTGTAAGCATGATCTAACAGGAGTTTTCATGCGCATCAGTAACTGTAGGCAATGAGTGGCAGACATTAAACAAGGAATAGAAAGATTGATAGAGATTCCATAAGCCTGTAAATATTAATGAGTGCTTTATTCAATAAAAATAAATATTATCTGACTTAACTTTTGAAATATTGATTTTGTATAGATTTTTAAAAATATTTTTAATAGAAGTTACTGCTATTCATTGGACATTTGTTACAAGTGTCTTTAAATTGATTTAATTTCTGTCACTTTACCTTCAACTTTTGAGTTTTTTGCTATTTCATGTTTTGTTTCTCTTTCTCTCTTTTCTCACTAGATTTTTTTTTTTAGGTTGCATGACAGATTTTTATTTTTTTCTCCTTTTACATGCTGTTGGTCTCAAGCTTGGCTCACACTGATTTAGTCTTCATTTGGCTATGACTCCCCTCTCCTAACTTCATTTCACTCTTGGAGACATTGTCCTGCTGCTGGGGTGGTGTCATTCAGTCATCTGTGAAAAGCCACTTTAAAGCAGTGACACGAAGAGCAAAAGGTTTACTGTTCAAGAATTCTGATGAAATATAAATTAGTGCTAATATACAATGTCACGGAATGAAAATATTTTTATGATTAAATGTTAATGATATGTATGAAAGTTATTGATACTAGTACTTTTTATGTAATAAGTTGTTCTGATTTTCAACTGTAAGAAAACAATGGTTTATTGTATCCCTTTAGAAGACACACAAGATATTTTTAAAGTTACAGTATTTTTTTTATATCTATTACTTTAATCTTTTAAAATATTAAATTTATTACATCAATGAATTTTAAATTATAGCTCATTAAATAAGGTTTTCATTTTTTGACAATATGTATATTGGAATATTTTCTATTATAATATCTAATGTGCAGTGCATGATTAAGTGACATGCCAAGTGACTGTGTGAATTGCAGTGAGGGCATAGGGGAGTTAGACTCAAATATATGGTATCTGAAGAATTGAGGAGGTTATTTTAGAACTGGCAGGATCCTATAGTATGCTATCTTCTTTCCCTCACTTGTGTTTCATTAATGCTTACTTTATTTGTCCATTTTTAAGGTTAGATTCCATGTATTTGTAAAGACTGATTGGAGATATACAAGTGAAATCAGAAAATATTACCTTTATTTTAATAGATTTGCTTTGAAAAATGTTGGTGAAACAGTTACTCTATTTTGCTAATATCAAATACAAAGTGAACGAATGTATTTTATAGCAAAATGAGGGACTGTTAAAAGCACTCAACACATAAGGAGTTTGTCCTTGCCTTGGCTGGGTAGTTTAATTAGTGAGCGTTGTTTGGGTATGCCAAGGTTGTGGTTTCACTCACAGGCAGGACACATACAGAATCAACCAATGAATGCATAGGTAAATGAAACAGCAAATTGACATTTCCTTGTCTCTCTTTCTGTCTTTTTTTCTCTCTCTAAAATTAATAAAACATTTTTAAGTTTGTCCTTTTGACATGTTTACATCAGTGTCAACACAACAGGGTCATCTCAATTTAGAAAGCATCAAAAGTCTTTTAAATTATTTTTAGATTTCTTTACTGACTTCTATAGTTTCTTAATTGGCTTTAAAAAATTTCATTGATTGAAAACAAGAGAACGAGGAAGGGAGAGAGAGAGAGAAAGAGGAAGCAAGAGAGAGGGAGAGAGAGAGAGAAACATCAATTTGTTGTTCCACTTAGTTGTTTCATTAGGCTGTGTACTCATGATTGTTCCTTCTATGTACCCTGTTTGGCCATTGAGCCTGAGACCTCAGTGCACAGTGAAGATACTTTATCCATTGAGCAACCCAGCCAGGGCTAGTATAAAACAGTTGTAAAAGTAGATCATGGAGCCTGGCGCAGTGGATGGAGAGTCGGACGAGGATGCGGAAGACCCAGGTTTGAGACCCCAAGCTCACCAGCTTGAGCGCGGGCCCAACTGGCTTGAGCAAAAGCTTGTCAGTTTGGACCCAAGGTCGCTGGCTCCAGCAAGGAGTTGTTCAGTCTGCTGAAGGCCCGCAGTCAAGGCACATATGAGGAAGTAATCAATGAACAACTAGGGTGTTGCGACAGTAATGAAAGACTAATGATTGATGTTTCTCACCTCTCTCCGTTCCTGTCTGTCTGTTCCTATCTATCCATCTCTCTGACTCTCTCTCTGTCCCTGTAAAAAAAAAAAAAAAGTAGATCATGGAGAGCGAGCTGGGGCCTGAAGGATTTTTTTTTCTTACCATTTTATTGTTGTGGTTACTTAAAAAAAAACAACACTAGTTTTATTGTATATATTTATTTCATAGATATATTTCTTGGACATTTAATCATTTTTATTGTTATATAATTATAATATAACATTATATTAATTTGAGGTATACAATGTAATGATTCAATATTTGCATATTTTCTTAATTAAAGAGGAAGATAACTTTCATCTCAATACTATTTTATTCTAATTTACCTTTAATAATGTTAACAATTTAGACCCTAATATGTCTTTTAAGTGTAATGCCTCCATATTCATCTTACATACTTTAGATGCTCTGGATTAGCACATAGAAGTCCAAGCCAACCCATGTGAATCTTCCAACTTTTGTCTCAGGTTATTTAGACATTATCTCTCCTGACATAGCAGTGCACATGAACTATTTTTATAATGGCTAATCCACCCAAATTGCATTTTTTTTTTTAGCTGTAAAGCTGTTTCTCCTTTAATATGCATTGTGTAGAAAAAAAACCCACAGGTATTCATTTTAAACTGCTTTTTCTTTTATATTTGCATTTTAGTTTTCAACGCTGATAAAAACATGTGAATACTTAAGTGTTATATAATATTTTATTAATATCATCTATGATAATGTTTTTGAGCATTATGATATGGGATTTATTGGCATCTCATAACTATTTATCTCCATGGGTATCTGACCTATGAGTTATTATTTATCCTTTTCAAATAATAAAATAGAAACTCAGATATTTACATTGTCCAATACTAGAAAGAGATAATGGTCCAAAAACACAGATAGTCATATTCTAATATGGTATCACTCAATCAAGAAAATAACAGCTTTCCATTATTATGTAAGAGAAAAGTCTGTAGGCTTGTTTTATATAAATATAACTCAACTATTGTACATCAACTCATTTTCTCAAATAACCCACTGTCAATATATGATACTATTTATTACTCATTTTTCTTCCTTTTTAATTTGACCATAGTATTATTAATGATCTGTGCATGAATTTTTGCCCTCTCCTTCTTTTCTCTCTCCTTTCCATCCATTTCTCTTTCTTTCCCTCATTTTTTTTCTTTTTATCTTCAGTATCAAGTGCCTACAAACAAAGCATTTAAATAAATAAAAAATAAACATTTACCAATACTTTGCATCTCTTTCAATTACTACTCTAGCCTATGACCCCTCTGCCTTTGCATATGTAATGTTTCCTAGAACCTGACACATAATGCTTTCCCAGTATTGATTACCAGAAGGATACATTTAGGAAGTAGAAAAGATGCCCTTGTTGGTGGTAGAGCATCAGCCTGGCATGTGGAAGTCTGAGGTTTGATTCCTGGTCAGGGTACACAGGAGAAGTGACCATCTGCTTCTCTACCCTCCCCTCCCCCCCATTCTGTCTCTCTCCCTTTCTCTTCCCTTTCTGCAGTCATGGCTTGATTGGAAAAAGTTGGCCCTGGGCACTGAGGATGGCTCTATGGCCTCACTCAGATGCTAAAAGAGCTCGGTTGCTGAGCAATGGAGCAATGACTTCAAATGGGCAGAGCATCCCCTGATAGGAGGCTTCCTGGGTGGATCCTGGTTGGTGTGCATGCAGGAGTATGTCTCTGTGTCCTCTTCACTTAATGATAAAACGAAAAAAAAAGTGGAAAAAAAACTTGCTTTTCCTCCCATTTTACTTTGATAGAATTCATTATACCCTTGCCTTTCAATTCATTATCTCCTCTGCTCTGTTTAATCCACTGTTTAATTCATCCACCAAAAGTTTTGTTTTTATTACATTTTATTTCAGATGTTAATTTTTCAAATATTTGTTCATTCTTAATGGTTACTTGTTACTCATGCATTTTTTTAAATTTCTTTTTATTTTATTTATTTTAGAGAGGAGACAGAGAGAGAGAGAGTAAGAGAGAGAGAGAAAGAGAGAGAAAGAGAGAAAGGGGGGAGGAGCTGGAAGCATCAACTCCCATATGTGCCTTGACGAGACCAGTGCAGAGTTTTGAACTGGCGACCTCAGTGTTCCCAGGTCGACGCTTTATCCACTGCACCACCATAGGTCAGGCCTACTCATGCATTTTTATAATATCATCCTTTATTTTTCTAATCATTTTGTATGCAGTATAACTTTCTGCATTCTGTAAATCTACAGTTCTTGATCATCAAAAATCAGTTGTTCCTCAACTTTGATTCTCATTTGTGATGGTCGACCTTTTTATGCATTTCATTTCTTTTGTTGTTTAAGGACATGCTTCACTTTTATGGGTAGCATTCTTGTGATCCCCATTGGTGAAACTTTCTCCAATGGAGTGTTTGCATATATCACCAGTTAGTAACTGACAGGGGCAAGTCCCTCTCCCTGGAGTGCTTCAACTAAACTCTGTATACTGAGTCCTGGCAAAGTCACTATTTCAAGCATCTTCATCTTTACAGACTGGTCATTGGGGGACTCCACCTGTTATTCTAGTCTGACTCCTTGCTTCTTCTGGCTACTGATTTCTCCCATTCACATATGATCCTGCCCTGGCTCCCAGCATCTGCCACCTGGCTTCTGGATGCCACCTGGACACCCAGATATCCCTGTAAAGGCCCATAAAATTTTAGGCCCTAGCTGTTTGGACTCTGATATGCAGGTATTTTTCTGCTTTAGCTTCTCTTCACCTCTGTACCATTCCAAACTCCAGTTGTTTTAGAAGAATTCTTGACAATCAGAGGTATCTCTAAGTGATTAATACCCTAGATCTTGTTTTCTATAGAAAGGGTTCTACAAAACTCCAGAAAGTACTTTCTTCATTTCCTTTCTTCTTGTCTTTTTAATATATGTGTGAATGTACACATCTTTATCTGGTGTTTCCTGCAACGTTAAAAAGAAAGCATCAAAATGTAGGTGAAGGTTTTAAAACAGCAGAATATATAACAACAGTTGGGGAAACATGAGCTATCTATTAACTCCTAAGTGGCTCGGTGTAGTGGGTAGATAAATAAATTGGACATCAGAAAAATAAAAGATACTAACTTAAATCTAAAGGTGTTTGGAGATGATTGTTAATCAAGAGCACCTCTAAAAACTTGGAACCATCAACATTTAACAAGTAAAAGACATCATTTTCTTTTCCAGCTCCCAAGATACCAAACAAGTTGTTATTTTTGTCTGTAGTTATTCCTCTAACTTGTCTTGAAATATATTGCTAACTTTTGAAAATAATGCTTAGTTATTGTTTTTCTTACATGTCCCTGTATTGCATGTCAAGCCATTTTATTTTTTGATGTTGCTTTTTGTAAGGTTTTCTACCACCTTGCCCCTTCTAAATTAAATTCCACATTGCTTTATATTTCTACAATTCAGATCTATTTCTCTCATTTTGTTTTCTCTCTCTCACTTCACCTCCTTTTCAAGGTCAACATAATAGCACACATTTTGTTTTTTCTTTTTCTATGAGCACCTAAAACTCCTTGACATGCCACTCAAGTACCTGAGCCCTCACTACCTTCCCCTGACCTGATCTTGTTCTGTCTGCTCTATGGCTGAAGCATGATTGTCATTATTTTTTTGTCCTTGAATTTGGCTTACCATATATTACTTGATCTTTATTAGCTGTTCAAGCTAGTTAGTGCTTAGTAAATGTTTAATATAGAGTTGCTAAAATATTAAACAGACACAAGAATTACTAGTTTATATCCTATAATGATGTATATAGATGATATCTATACAAATTATACAAACTTATGAATATGGATATCAGAAAGATACAACAAGAGTATTGTATAATAAATTATCAACCTTCAATTGCTGACATTTAAAAGGTGAAATATAGTTAATGTTTAATCTTAAACAAGTTTGGTGATTTAATGTATTGCACTTGCAGAGGATGTGAAAATGTATGTAAGTTTTATACAGTTAAACTTTACAATAACTATGTTTGTGTGTGTGTGTGTGTGTGTGTGTGTGTGTGTGTGTGTATAATGTAATAACACAATTTGGCTAAAGTTTGAGTTCAGGTTCTGAAATTAAACTTAGAGAGGTTCAAATCTAACTTTTATTACTTTGTAGTTTTTCAACCTCGGTATAATTAACTAGAAATAAGATTCAGCATGTTCATTTAAAATACATGGGGGTAATAATAATATCTATCTCATAGAATTAAGAAGCCATACATTAATATTTTAGCAGGATATATCATATATGCAATTATATCAATTTCCTGATGCTGCTATAACAAATTATCATATGCTCAGTGGTTTAAATACCACAGTTTCATTGTCTTACTCTTCTGGAGTCTACAAGTCCTAAAATCAAGGTGTCAGCATGGCTGCCTTCCTTTTGGAGACTCTAGGAGAGAATACGGTTTTGTTCCTAGCTTCTCAGAGCTGCCTGCTTTTCTTGGTTGTGGGCAATTCTTCAATATTTTTAAGGCACATTGCCAAAACCTTCAAATCAAAGCAACAAAATTCTCTGTTTCTTTTCCTCCTCCACCTGCCATTCCTCTGCTTCTATAACTTTTCTCTGACCCTCCTGTCTCCCTTTCTGTCTTGTAAGAACACCTGTGGTTACATTGGGCAAAATGGGTTAATCCAGAGTTGTTTTCCCTTCATGTATTTTATATTAGCAATATCCATGTAAAATAAAATGAATAGGTTTTACAGACTAGGACCTGGACATTTGAGAGGGATATTGTAAGCTCAAATTAAATATAGTTTGGTTCTTTTTTAATCAAAAAGAGTGACAATCAGGTTCTATTACTCCAAAGTTTACTCCAGATCCTAATTAATTTATTGTAGGACCGTAATTTTATAATATTTGGAAGGGGCATCTTAAAGAAAAATTATCTAAGTGGTTTCACAAAGAATACAGAATGGAAAAGAATCTGAGTATTTCTTTTCTCCTAAGTTATATGATGGTCTACTTTTTATTTTAAAATCTAAACTTTCAAACCCTACAGGACAATTTTAAATAATTCTCTGATTTACTGAATATCTAAGTGTTCTTTTTCTTTTTTATAAACTAATCCTAATATAATTGGGGAAAATATCTGGGCTGGGCACAAGTAAAACATGCTTTTCATGTTTTAGATTCTGTTCAAAGCCTTATTAACATTGTACCTGAAATGATAGGTTACTTTGCCTCATTTGTTAACCAAAATAGCAAATTCAAAGAAGTTTTATGGTACACTTACAGTGGTCTTTCTGTAGTTTATAGATTGTAAGCTTAATGGTAGGGGTACTATACCAATAGTTTCTGTATAGCAGCCATTGCACTGTACTTTGATGTTTAATAAGTAGTCATAATTATGAACACTAAAAATGAGGCACATTTTACATGGCCTATATTTGGCATTTAATAAGTGCATATATATGTTGACGACATTTGAAAAATCTATAAACCTTTTTGATTAAGATAATGAAAATGTTGTAGTCAATCACTTGCACCCCTGATTTTGATTACTCTAACTATAGTTTAGCTTCTCTGGTCTGTACATTTATATGAATGGAACCAAAAAATATGTATTTTTGTGTGTGTGTGTTTGGCTTATTTCATTAAGTATAGTTTTGAGAAACCTCCTAATGTATCACTGGTAGATTAATTATTCCCCAAACAGTGACCTAAAGAAACAAATATTTAACTCATCGTTTCTGTGAATCAGGAATTCAGACATGGCTTTGCTGGTTTTTTCTGATCAGAGTTTACATTAAGATGATGACTAAGTTATCTGCTGGGGATAAAATAATCTTAAGTCTGATTTGTTCAGAAACCCCGAATCACTCAATGCCTGTTAGCAAGCCTCAGGTCCATGCTAGCTCTCAGCTGGAAACATCAGTTTCTTGCCTTGTAAGTTTTTCCATGGAGGTTCTCACACATGTCAGCTTGCTTCCCTCGGGGTTCCAAGAAGAAAGAGTGCAACAAAGATTATAGATGACAAGAGCAGATAAACATGACTAAAGCCACCATCTTTTAACCAATTTTCAAAATGATAATCCATCCCTTTTATCTAATTAGAGTTACTATATTCCACCCTGACTTAAGGAATGGGAATTATAATATATATGTGTGTAACTAGTAGGAGAGGATGATCATTATGGATAATTCCAAGAACTACCTACCAAGTCTTCCCTCTGATACCTCAATGATTCATATTTCTACCATCAAATTACACTCATCTGCACATAGAGTCACCACAAGTTACCATCCTATTATAGTGTTAGCTCAAACTCCAGAATCTCATTGTTTAATTCAAGTCAAGGTCTGTAGTTCGATAAAACTACAAAATGTGTTATTTTCCCACTATGCACACATAGTAGGATAGACATAAAAAAAACAAATAAGATAAAATTTGAGATATAAAGTAGTCACATTGATCCACAGAAAATCTGAAATTCAGTCAGATAAAAGTACAAATTCCTTGATTACTTTACAAGACCTAGAAAAATCATTCTCATTTCACCCTCTGCATTCACATTTGTTTTTTTTTTTTCCTAAAGTCTGCATCATTCATTGTTTGTTTTGTTTGTTTGTTTGTTTCTTTACATAAAAGTACACTTTTGTACCTGAGTAGTTTTCCTGGCTTACGTTGTTCTGCTATTGGAATTTTGGGAATTTGTTAGCTTATTCCCTAGAATTTTGAAAAATTTATTCTCATTAAATTACATTGTTACACTAAATTATTAAATTACATTAGAAACTTTGTTGAAATTCACTTGATATTTTCAATTTTTTTTTAAATTTTAGCCATTCTCTTAGGTGTGGTAGCTTGTGGTTTTAATTTGCATTTTCCTAAAGATTAATGGTGTTGTTGATCACCTTTCCATGTACTTAATTGGTTACTAATATCTTCTTTTGAAAAGTGTGAACTTATATTCTTTGTTCATTTTCAAAGGGACTATGATTTTATTGTTAGATTTAAGTATATTTATATATTCCTGATAGCAGACCCTTATCAGATACATGTTTTATAAATATTTTCTCCCAGTTTGTGAATTTTCTCTTCACTTTATTGAGAGTATGCTTAGAAGCACAAGAGTTTTTAATATTGATAATATTCAACTTCTGAAAAATTTTGGCTCCTTGTGTTTTTAGTGTTAAAGCTGAAAAGCACTATTCATTTTCATTTAAAACGATTTATACCTATGTTTATTCTAAGACTTTTATAGTTTTAGTTTATGTATTTAGTTATTTTTAATTCATTGTGAGTTAATTTTGTATATGAAGTCAGCTTGAAATGCAATTTTATTCTTTTGCATATGAATACCTATTGTCTTTTCAAAATTTATCAAAATGTTATTTCTTTTCTCATCAACTTATTTTAGAACATATTGAAAATCAATTGGTAATAAATGTATGAGTTTATTTCTAAACTTTTATTTCTATTTCACTAATCTTAACTCCAAGACCACATGGACTTGATCACACAGCTTTGTAGTAAGTTTTGACATCTGAAATATACAGTATTCTTAATTTGTTTTTCTTTTCATTATTGATTTTGTTTATTGTCCACTTCACCCCACTGGTATATAGATAAGCTCTTCCAGGACAGAAATGTGTGCATGCTTGTTCTGCAATGTAGCCAAGTACTGAGCTCCATAACTGGCATATGGTGGATGCCCTGGTCCTAGAGCAAATTAAGCCTGAAATATCAAAACATTACAGAAGGCAAAAATGACAAAACTGAAGTTACTCTATCTTGAGCATATGATGAGAAGGCAGGGGTCTTTTCATAAGACTACAAGGATGAAAAAGTAGAAGATGGCAGGAAGAGATAAAGCCCAAATAAGAGATGGTAGGCTCCATAATAAGCATAGGTTGATAGGTGTTGAGCAGAGCTGTTGAAAAAACAGGATACTGTGGACATCAGTCATTCTTACTGCTACCATTAGTTGGTGCCAACTAAATGGCATGTAACAGATGCATACATGTTCATATTTCTAATCTGGAATTTAGGGGATAACAGTCAAACAAGTGCTGCCTCCTGCTTCTTTTTCCTTCCTCCCATTCATTTAGAAGGTTCTCTAACAATACTCATAAGAAAGTTAAAAGCTAAAAGTGAATATTTACCAGACTTCTGCATGTTTGCAAAGACCTTTGATATTTCTAGTTAGATAAATGCCTTTCTTATTTTTTTTACCCTTATCTAGGTTCCTAACCTTTTAATTGATCAACTTTGTTCTTTAATGGTACCTTTTTTTTTTTACCATAACTTTTTACATTTGATGCCAATTTACAACTGATGGTTCTGATTTTTTTTTTTTTTTGAGCATAAAGAGACCAATGTGTTAGTGACCAAGACCATTATTATTTGGTGGTATATTTTTTTCATATTAATCACTTATTGATAGTTAAGTTTTATTCCATCTGCTTGTAGTTTGACTGAAATATACCACATTCTGGATTGAAGAGTATATAAGGTTTAATGATGTCAGTTTATGGTTCTCACATTTACCTTACCCTGAATTACTTGTATTTTATGTATTGAAGAGAATGATAATAATGGGATTACTATATGACATTTCTGAATTTATTTCTGACTTCCACTAGATTGTGGTAAACATAAGTTCCAACTCATAAAAATGTACATAAATTATGTAGTCCAGAATACTAATATTTTAAGTTAGTGACCTACCTTTTTTAGTATATTGTGAAATCCTTGCTAAAAACAGCTCTTGAAATTAATTGTTTTACCACCCTCTCCTTAACCTTTTAAAGTTATCGTTCCACAAGGGATAGAATATTTATCCTGGCGAGGCATTCTGTATTAGACTGAAAGCTATAAATTTTAAAGTTCTGATCTAATGTGGCCCAGAGGGAATAAAGAGTTTTCTACGGTGAACTCAGTGAGTAACATGAATTTTCTAAGTGGCAATAGGTTACTACTTAACACTAAGAGTAAATTTATTAAAGTAATGCCAGAGAAATATTTATTTTTCTTTACCTTGGTGACTACACTTTCTTCTTGTTTTCTTTGTTTCTTAGCCTGCTTCTGTTCTCCAAAGAACAGCTAATTAACTCTATGAATGTGATCAAATACACAAGGATTATCAACCCTTCCTTTTTTTTTCGATCCTTCCTTTATAGCAGCACAACTATGCTTCAGCATTAATAAATCATCCATGCTGAAAAATCTCCTAAGTCTACAGTTTGTTCCCAGGTTATTTTGACATTTGATTATATTGCATACCCATCACGCAAAGTCAAATTGTCCTCTATCACCTTCTATCTGGTTTTATTGTGCCCTTCCCCTGTCCCTACCCCCTCCCTTACCTCCGCCTCCCCCCAGGTAGCCAGTACACTCTTGTCCATGTCTCTGAGTCTCATATGTCCCATCTATGTATGGACTCATATAGTCCTTAGTTTTTTCTGATTTACTTACTTCACTCAGTATAATGTTATCAAGGTCCATCCATATTGTGACAAATGATCTGATGTCATCATTTCTAATGGCTGAGTGGTATTCCATAGTATATATGTACCAAAGCTTTTTAACCCACTCGTCCTCTGACGGACACTTGGACTGTTTCCAGATCTTCGCTATTGTGAACAATGCTGCCACGAACATGGAGGTGCATTTCTTCTTTTAGAACAGTGCTATGGTGTTCTTAGGGAATATTCCTAAAAGTGGAATAGCTAGGTCAAAAGGCAATTCAATATTTAATTTTTGGAGGAATCTTCATACTGTTTACCACAGTGGCTGCACCAGTCTGCACTCCCACCAGCAGTGCAGAAGGGTTCCCTTTTCTCCACATCCTCGCCAGCACTTATTCTGTGTTGTTTTGCAGATGAGCGCCATTCTGACTGGTGTGAGGTGATATCTCATTGTGGTTTTAATTTGCATTTCTCTAATGATTAGTGATGTTGAACATTTTTTCATATGCCTATTGGCCATGTGTATGTCCTCTTTGGAGAAATTTCTATTCATTTCTTTTGCCCATTTTTTGATTGGATTGTTTGTTTTCCTGGTGTTGAGTTTTATAAGTTCTTTCTAATTTTGGTTATTAACCCCTTATCAGACGTTTTGTCGAATATGTTCTCCCATTGTGTGGTTTGTCTTTTTATTCTGTTCTTATTGTCTTTAGCTGTGCAAAAACATTTTAGTTTGATATAGTCCCATTTGTTTATCCTGTCTTTTATTTCATTTGTCCATGAAGATAAATCGGCACTTTATTTTTTTGGTTGCAATAGTGAAGGGGATTGTTTCCTTAATTTCTTTTGCTGACAGTTCATTGTTGGTATATAAAAATGTCTCTGATTTCTGAGTATTAATTTTATATCCTGCCACCTTGCTGAATTCATTTATCAGGTCCAGTAGTTTTTTGACTGAGACTTTAGGGTATTCTATATATAATATTATATCATCTGGAAATAATGACTATTTTACTTTTTCTTTTCCAATTTGGATGCCTTTTATTTCTTCTTGTTGTCTGATTGCTGTGGCTAAGACATCCAGAACTATGTTGAATAAGAGTGGTGAATGGGGGCACCCCTGCCTGGTTCCTGCTCTTAAGGAGATTGCTTTTAATTTTTGCCATTGAGTATGATTTTTGCTGTGGGTTTGTCATAGATAGCTTTTATCATGTTAAGGTATGTTCCCTGTATTTTTACTTTCCTGAGAGTTTTGATCATGAATGGGTGCTGGATTTTATCAAATGCCTTTTCTGCATCTATTGAAATAATCATGTGGTTTTTGTCTTACCTTTTATTTATTTGATTAATCACACTGATTGATTTGCAAATATTGAACCAGCCTTGTTCTCCAGAACAAATCCAACTTGGTTATGATGAATGATTTTTTTCATATATTGCTGGATCTGGTTCGCTAATAATATGTTGAGAATTTAGCATCTAAATTCATCAGGGATATTGGCCTATAATTTTCTTTCTTTGTGTTGTCTTTGCCTGGTTTCAGGATCAGATTTATGCTTGCCTCATAAAAGTAGTTTGGAAGTCTTCCTTCCTCTTGAATTTTTTGAAATAGATTGAGAAGGATAGGAGTTAGTTCTTCTTTGAATTTTTGGTAAAATTCACTTGTGAAGCCATCAGGCCCAGGACTTTCCTTTGTTGGGAGTTTTTGATAACTGTTTTGATATCATTTGTTATAATTGGTCTGTCTAGGTGTTCTGATTCTTCCAGATTGATTTTTGGAAGATTATATGATTCATTAAATTTGTCCATTTCACCTAGGTTGTCTAATTTTTTGGCATAGAGTTCTGCATACTATTTTCTTACAATGCTTTGTATTTCTGTTGTGTCAGTTGTTATTTCTCCACTGTCCTTTCTAATTTCATTTATTTGAGTCCTCTCTCTTTTTTTCTTGGTGAGTCTAGTTAAAGGTTCATCGATCTTGTTGACCTTTTCTAAAAACCGGCTCCTGGTTTTATTGATCCTCTGTATTGTTTCCTTAGCCTGTATGTCATTTATTTTCTCTCTGACCTTTATTGTTTCCTTTCCTCTACTACCCCTGGGCTTTATTTGCCATTGTTTCTTTAATTCTTTTAGATGCACGGTCAAGTTGATTATTTGAGCTTTTTCTAGCTTCTCTGGTATGCCTGTAGTGCTATGAACTTCCCTCGCAGCACTGCTTTTGCTGTGTTCCATAAATTTTGAGTTGATATATGCTCATTATCATTCGTTTCTAGAAACTCTTTTATTTCTTCTTTAATCTCATTGTTAATCCATTCATTATTTAATAACATGCTATTTAGTTTCCAAGTGTTTGAGTATTTTTCAGGGTTTTTTTTGTGGTTAATTTCAAGTTTCATGACATTGTGATCAGAGAAAATGGTTGATATGATTACAATCTTCTTAAATTTGTTGAGACCACTTTTGTGTCCTAACATATGGTCTATCCTATAAAATGTACCATGAGTGCTTGAGAAGAATGTATATTCTACTGCTTTATGGTGAAAAGTTCTGAAGATATCTATTAAATCGAGTTGATCTAGTATATCCTTTAAGTCTGCTGTTTCTTTATTAATTTTCTTTCTTGAGGATCTATCCAGTGTTGTTAGTGGGGTATAGAAATCTCCTACTATGATAGTATTGCTGTTAATCTTGCCCTTTATATCCATCAAAGTCTGCTTTATGTGTGTTGGGGCTCCTATATTAGGTATGTAGATATTTTTAATGGTTATATCTTCCTGTTGAATTGCTCCCTTTATCATTATGTAGTGTCCTTCTTTATCTCTTACTACAGTCTTTGTTTTAAAGTCCATTTTGTCAGATATAAGTATTACTACCCTGGCTTTTTTTACATTTCCATTTGCATGAAATTTTGTTTCCATCCTTTTACCTTCAGTCTATGGGCATCTTTTGTTTTAAGGTGTGTCTCTTGTAGATAGCATATGTATGGGTCCTGTTTCTTTATCCACACAGCTTCCCTATGTCTTTTGATTGAATCATTTAATCCATTTATTTTTAAGGTTATTATTGATATGTAGTTGTTTATTGCCATTTTATTCTTTAAAGCTGTATTCTTCTTTTGCTATATTCTTTTCCCTCTTTGAACTGTTCACAACAGGCCTCTTAGCATCTTTTTGCAGAATTGGTTTGGTTTTAATAAATTTCCTGAGAGTTTTTTTGTGTGGGAAGCTCTTTATTTCTCCTTCAATTTTCAATGTTAGCCTTGCTGGATAGTGTAGTCTTGGTTGTAGGGTCTTGTTCTGCATTACTTTGTATATATCTTGCTATTTCCTTCTGACCTGAAGTGTTTCTGTTAAGAAGTCAGATGTCATTCTTATGGGGGCTCCTTTGTAGGTGATACCCTTTTTTTCTCTAGCAGCTTTTAAAATTTTCTCTTTATCACTTAGCTTTGGTATTTTAACTATGATGTGTCTTGGTGTAGATTTCTTTGGGTTTCTCTTTAGTGGAGTTCTCTGTGCTTCTTGAAAGTGTGAAACGTTTTACAGTCTTAATTTAGGAATGTTTTCAGCTATGATTTGATTGAATAAAGTTTCTATTTCTTGTTCTTTCTCTTCTTCTTCAGGAACCCCTATGATGCGGATGTTATTTCTCCTCATGTTTTCACAGTGCTCCCTTATAGTTCCTTCAGATTTTTTGAGTCTCTTTTCTTTTTCTGCTCTGCTTCTTTGCCTTTGTTTATTTTGTCCTCTAACTCACTGATTCTATCCTCAGCTTCATCCATCCTGCTTTTAATTCCTTCCATTGTGGTCTTCAGTTCTGAAACTATAATTTTCATTTCTGTCTGATTCTTTTTTTATTATTTTAATTTCCTTTTTTATACTTGCTATCTCTTTATTTAGGTGTTCATAATGACTATCCATTGTTGCTCTAAGCTCTTTGAACATCCTAACTATCATTAATTTAAACAGTGCATCAGGTAGTTTGGTTTAATCTGATTTTTTCATGTCCTTCTCTGGAGATTTCTCTTGATTCATTTGGGTTGCATTTCTTTGCCTGCCCATTTTGTCTGTGTGTAAGATTGATTTGGCAACTGGATTCCAATGGGTGTTGACTTTGTGTTCCCTATGTGTGGATTTTTGCAGACCCGCCACTCCCTCTGCTGCTACCTATGGCAGTTGGAATGGGTGTTGCTGGTAATGTGGTTGGGTATGGGTGTTACCTGTGGCCGCTGCAGCTGTTGTTGTGGTTTCTTCCTCGCCTTGCCTCCGTCTCTATGGGAAAGGGCTGTGTTCTCATGCCAGGCTCTATAAGCCTCAGTCAGTCTCAGCCTTTGCCCCTCTCCCACGGGTGGGATTGCGCACCACACTTGTGCCATAAGCTTGTGCACCAAGGGCAAAGATGAGCACTTTTGCTCAGCTGTGGGGTCCCTGTCAGCTGGGTCCTCCAGCCAGGAGGGGCTTCTGGTGTGCACTCAGCTTCTAGCCAGGCTTCCGCCCCACCTCCGACAACCTCGGCTCCTCGGCTGGGAGGGGCTGCTGCTACATGCTCAGCTGCAAGCCATGCTTCCACCCAACCCCTGCCAACCTCGGCTCCTCAGCCTGGCTGCTGGTGCACACTCCACTGCAAGCCCGGCTTCTGCCCCACCTCCATGAGAAAGCTTGTTCATGCAAGGCTTCAAGCCTTGGAGGCTGGGTGAGGCTCTGCACCTGCTTGCCCCTGCCCAGTGGTGGATCTCTGCCCATTCCGGGCTCCCACTTTTCCCTCACAGGTGGGCTCACAGGCGAGCCCTCATCAGCCAGACCACTTTCGCCGCCCCTTTTGCCCCCATTGGGCTAGACCGAGCTCACGCCAGCTGGCTCGGCCTCTGCTCCCAACGATAGAACCACGCTTCCATGTCCCACCACCACCCACCCTCCAGCAAGCCCTCAGCAGTGTGAGTGGGGGCACTGCAGCTCAAACCCTAACACTCTATACTGTAGTCCTGAAAGCTCCTTCCTTCTAAGTAACTGTGCTCTGATTGCAGCAGCAGAGCCTGTTTGGCTGGTGTCCTGCTTCCCCTTTCTTGTTCTAGGGGAATTATTGTTTCAGATTTATGGAGTGTCTCAGTATAGGGTTTAGGGTGGCTGTCCCTCAATGCTTTTCCCCCTGTGCCTTCCAGACCGCACTCTCTTCCCGCTGCTTTGGTCCTCTCCTCTCTCTCTGTCTCCTGGAGCCCTGGGTGAGTGGTTGTGAGAGAGGTTTTCTATGTGCATCCCTATAAGAAGAATCCTGGATCTGAGACAACTGTCTCTTTCTCATAAACAGTATCCTAACCTGTTTCCCAGCTAAATACTGTCCATATGCTTCTTCTAGGCTCTGGTGCTGTAGTTTGGGGCTTTGTTCCTGGGACCCGGGTCACTACCCTGCCGCTAGCCTCTCTTCCTGCCACACAAATCTCTCCGGGCTGCCTTTTGCTCCAGGGAGCTGAGCAGCCCTTTCCGTGTTTTTGCTTTTCCTACCAGTCTCAATGTTGCTTCTTCAGTGTTCCCTGGTTGAAGAGTCCTTTCAGTCCAGTTCAACGTTGGTTTATCCAGATGATGGTTCTTAAAATCAAGTTATAATCCACTTTGGTTCTGGGAGTTGGAAGTTGGTACATCTGCCTACTCCATTGCCATCTTGCTGGTCAAGCTACAACTTTGATGCAGACTGTATATTGCAAAAAGACTTGAATATTTGAGAACAGTTATGGTAGAAATGAAGTAATCCTAAGAATCCATCACTTTGTTGCTTCAAAAATGGTTATTATCTTAATCATGTAAACTATTAATTAACTGACTAAATGTCTTCCATTGGTGTTACATGAAACCAATCATTTCAGGATTCCACCACACCAGCTGAGAGTTTAGAGTTCATTACTAAAATGATCATCTAAAAATAATTTAAGTTATTATTTAAACACTTTAACTGAGTATTTTCAACAACTAATATAACCCAAATATTTTATAATATTTTAATGTAACTTTTACTATGTTAGACAACAATGTAAATAATTCCAAATTGCAATTCACTGATTTTATTGCATATATATTTTTATTTTAGACATGACTTCTGAAACATTTAAACTAAATGGTTTATTAATTCTAAAACCTTTATGAATATGGAAACAAATCCAAGACTTAAAATCTGAAACAATAAAATTATTGAAATGTTCCTCTTCTGAAAATTACTAATGAAATTTTTGTAAACATAGAGTATATAATCTACTTAATAGATGTTATAGAATAACAAATAGAATATTTATTTTGTTACTTCTGTTGCTGGTCTACATAGATAAACCTTTTCTTTTTAAAAAATAATTATATCTTTATTGCCTGACCTGTGGTGGCGCAGTAGATAAAGCGTCGACCTGGAAACACTGAGGTGGCCAGTTCAAAACCCTGCACTGGTCTGGTCAAGGCACATATGGGAGTTGATGCTTCCAGCTTCTCCCCCCTTTCTCTCTCTCTCTCTCTCTCTCTCTCTCTCTCTTTCTCTCTCTCTCTCTCTCTGTCTCCTCTCTAAAATGAATAAATAAAAAGAAATAAAATTTTTTAAAAAAGTTCTTTAAAAAAATAATAATAATTATATCTTTATTATATGAACTCTTAATACCAAAATAAAGCATATCAGGTTAACTTCATTAAAAACATAGAGGGGTATGCAAATATATACTGAAGATGTGTCAACTATAACAATTGTTATGTCTTTCTGATGTTAGTTCTTAAAAGACTTACCACTTTTCCCATAAACATTTAATTAGTTATTTTTATATTATATATATTTATAATTTATATGTAGTATAACAATAACTAATATGGCTATCTGACCTCTTATAATTTAATAATAAGAATGTTTCAGAAAAGGTTCTAAAAACATTTGTTCAAAGAATTTGTTATTTTACTCTGCAATATTCATGAATTGATTCAGAGATAGAGAATATGAAACCTTCTGCCTATGGATAAAATGATTCATCTTTTCTTCTAGGTGCTAAAATGATGTCAAGAGACAGAAAGAAACAAATACATTTTTATACACACATATATTTCTCTTCACTCAATTCATTCTGTATTCTTCTCTTAATAGTTAATTTACTAATGGAGTATGAATCTTTAAAAACTATGATTTTCATTTTTTGCCAATGAATTTTTACTTCTTTTTTTAAGAGCCCTCCAAAAGCAGTTAAGAAATGATTTAATTTGTTCAATCTTGCTGAGTGAGTCTCATCAGAATTTTGTCCCTGTTTATGTCTTGTTTTCAAAAATAAGTAAAATTATTCCTGATATCCTATGACTTACGTTTTAATTGGCTTCATTTAAAAAATTGTTCTTTCTTCATGTTGTATTGTATTTTTCTATATTTTATCTTTAAAATATGTTTTTTCTAAGAGTTCAAAGACTTTAAAGTAAACCTTGAAAATATTGAGTTTATTATGGCAAGAAACCAAAGTGCTATGTGAACAGATTATATTTTTTCAATGTTTCAAGTGTCAGAAATGACCAAAAGGTAAGAAGTAGGGGTTATGTGACCGAAAAGTTTTCATATAAAAGAGAACTGTTCAGATCTTTTGGGAAAAACAATTCTTCAAATATATGATCATGATTTGAGAAAATACTATACTTGATACTAACTAAACATATAGCAGTGACATTCATGGAAATATTTAACTGAGTTTTTATGTTATAAGCTTAGTAGGAAATTAAGTATGAACTATACACAATTTAAAAGCATTTACTGATGTATAAATGAAAAAATAGGTTAAAATTGTCTTAATGTTATATATAATTCTTATTTAAAATCAACTCTACTGAAATTTTAATTTTCTGGTTAATAACTGTTCAAAGAATATTCAATCATTTTAATTTTAATAAGTAAGACTTACTAGTGTATCTTATTCAATTAAAAATCAGGGTTTACTTATTTATTAAATTCTTACTACTATTTCAATTTTGAATTAAATTTTCATATGTTTTAAAGAAAGAAAATATTCCACATGAGTGTTTTAAAATTTAAGTCTGGACAATTAATCTAGAAATATTTTAATTAAAAATTAATGTCTATGACAAACATGTACCTCATGTGCCATTTTTTTTATAATTAGATTTAATCTCAATTTCTTACCATATTTTTCCTAATTTTAAGTATAAAATAGCATGCCAAACAAATACAAATAGCACATATTTTTCTACAAGTATGGAAACAGTATTTCTCTGAGTGATTTCCTAGTAATTTCCTTTCCCAGTTCTATTCTATATAGGTAGTTAAATATTGGTTTAATAAAATAACAGCAAGGATTATTGGTTTTTTTTATAGGTATTTTAAGTTCTCTTAACTTAATAAGTGGATGTCTTTTACAGATCATAATAAAAATACCCATATTAATAGTAATTGGAGCAAAATGTCAGAAAAATAAGTGGTTGTTGTAACTCACAAGACACTGAATAAAAGTCATAATCAAACTAATTATTGATAGGCAGTTTTCAGAAATACTGTGTAAGGTTGGCATATAATTGCATGTTAAATTATTCCATTTCTGTTTTATAGCTACACTCCAATTCTGACAAAGGTGATGGGTCTGTCAAGTACATCCTTACAGGAGAAGGTGCTGGGACCATATTTATCATTGATGATACCACAGGTGACATCCACTCAACAAAAAGCCTAGACAGAGAGCAGAAGACCCACTATGTGCTTCATGCCCAGGCAATTGACAGACGGACAAATAAACCTCTTGAACCAGAATCTGAGTTCATCATCAAAGTGCAAGATATCAATGACAATGCTCCAAAGTTCACAGATGGACCATATATCGTTACTGTGCCTGAAATGTCAGATATGGGTAAGAAAAATCATTTTTATATTTCAACTTAGTATATTTTTGAGGTTCCAAAAATCATCTTTTAAATACCAATTTTCATTTGTGTGTATAGAAATTTAAATAAGTTCCAAAATATATTAATACTTTCCTGTGACTAAAAGCAGTAAAATTTATTGGTTCTAGTTATCATAATATTTAATTAAATTATTATAAAATTAATATTAAAATTAATTTCTAAATGTGTAAGTGTAATTATTAATTTGATCTCAAGAAAATGCTATCATAATTCGGAAAAGACCTGCAATTCTTGATTAACTACCATTTATCTTTATTTATTTATGTATTTTTTACAGGGACAGAGAGAGAGACAGAGAGGGATAGATAGGGACAGACAGACAGGCACAGAGAGAGATGAGAAGCATCAATCATCAGTCCTTCGTTGCCGTTGCAACACCTTAGTTGCTTATCGATTGCTTTCTCATATGTGCCTTGACCGCGGACCTTCAGCAGACCGAGCAACCCCTTGCTGGAGCCATTAACCTTGGGTCCAAGCTGGCGAGCCTTTGCTCAAGCCAGATGGGCCCGCGCTCAAGCTGACGAGCTCTCGGGGTCTTGAACCTGGGTCTTCCACATCCCAGTCTGACGCTCCATCCTCTGCGCCACCGCCTGGTCAAGCTTATTTTTTACTATGTACATTTTTCTAGTGTATTGTCAAGAACATACCAACACACTTAAAGTAACAATTTGAGATAAGAAAAGGCAACATAATTTTGGAGGTCTTCTGCTCTGTTTTTTAAGTTTGTAGTTGATGATCCAATTACAATAGTATTAATACAGATAATAGCTACATTAATGAATAAAACTTTGTATATACTTCTAAATACTTATATACATTATATATTTTAAATATATAACAAACATGTAAAGTATTTTTGATACCATTTTTAAAATGTGCCAACTAGCATACCATAGTTGAGTAATTTTTCTAAATTCGCATACCTAGGAATTGACCAAGAAAATAATGAATTCCAGGTTCTTCTTAATGCAAAGCTTACACTGCAGTCAGTAAATTATATTCTAAGTCTCATGTCACCCTGATGAGCTGGCTTTTCCTCACTACTCAAATATATCTGTAGTCTAGCTATTTTATTTTATTTTTATCTCATATAGTTAATTTCCTGAATACAATTAAAGTTTAGGTATTATAATATTTTTTTTATATTTCTGACACTTAAAGCTTATAGTTAGACTATATTATATGAGTAAATATTATTGACAAAATATGTATATTAGACACAGTATGGATAAAAACAATGGACAAGTTGTAGATAGCTATGCTTACCTCAAGTTTACTGAATATATAAGATTATTTTAAATTAAAGTTATTATAATCATCAACTAAATCACTGTATATTCAATATATGCATAGGTTTTTTTTAATTTAGAAAGAAATTTCAAGTTTTATTGAGGTATACTTGACATATAGCACTGTAAAAGTTTAACATGTATAGCATAATTTATATATATATAAATGATTGGCACAATAAGTTCAGTTAATACTCTCTATCTTATATAAATAGAGTTTTTTAATGAAAAGCTTTAGTTTTTTTTCTAACTTTAGCCCATTTTAATGTTCTTTTGAGCTAGCCAGATAGCTCCTAATGCTATTGGAGATGCAAGTTGGAAAGAGAAACAAAAGTCTCCTTCTTTTCCAAAGTGGCAGGGAAAAAAGCATTTGCCAAATGGGCTCCAATGAACCAAAAAAAAAAAATCAGTGAGCAGGGCCAGGTTTGGAGAGGCTGGGAGTGACCAAAAAGTTACTTAGGCTCATTGGTCTCTATGGAAAACTGAGAGGAAACTAAAAGGTTCAACATTCTTAACTTCAGCACGTGAGAGTTTGTGTGGAAAACGTAAATAGACTTCCTCCTCTTGCCTTGTCATAGAATGAGAACCCATCTGTCAGCCAGTCCCTTCTGTCAAACAAAAGCTAAGAACTTTATGACTTGTGAGAATACCACTGGTAAGGCCCTACAGGGGTGACATAAGACCCCCAAGGAGCACAACGTCAGAAAGATAAACATAACCCATAGGACAATAGACAGGAAACTAAGCAGAGTACGTACCACTAAGAAAGACAGTGTATTGAGGAGTAGATAATAAGAGAACTAATATTTTTAGGACATTGCAAAGAAATTTCTGTAAGTCAAAGCCACAATTTTTATAAGTAAACAACAACAAAAAGTCAGTATATGAATTAAGCAATGAATGCTCACTAATAGGACACAAATTATTATTCTGCAACTTGAGAATATATCAGATGAAAAAGAGTAGGTAAAAATCAGATAGCAAATCTACAAAAATATGCAAATTGTGGGAAAAGATGAGACTTAGAAAATATGTTCCTGGAGATCAGAATAGAGCAAATGAAGAAGAGGAACAATATTTCCTTAACAAGTTTAATAGATTGTTAAAAGTTCCAAGAAGGTGTTAATAAAATAAGAATCAAACCTTAGTAAATCTTGACAAAGATTCTAAACCCTAAGTAAAAGAGAAATTTTTATAAACTTTACATTTTGAAAAATTTCCTACTAAGAAAGACAATATATTGACATCATCATATTTATTACTTGAAATACTGGACTCTGGTTGACAGTTAAGTATCATTTACAGGCTGTGTGAAAACATAATTTATCTGTTAGGGTAAAAAATATTTGAAGAGTAATCCAGAAATTATATAATTTTCTAGATAAGTTTCTTATCTAGATAAGTATTTGAGAAAATGGTTGAATTTGCAAATACACTGCTCACAAAAATTAGGGGATCAAGGAACGTGCAAATAACTCCAGTGATTTCAGCCTTTTGTAGAGTGTGCATTTTCACCAATGAAATAAAAGTTGGTTTTGCAACTCATTTGCTTAACTGAATAACTTTCTTTGACTTGTTTTCTGTTATAATGTTCTTGTTTAATAAAAAAAAAATCAAATGCTTCTTTTTCATCGCTTCATATTCATTTTGAAATATCACCTAATTTTTGTGAGCAGTATGGTTGAAATGAATCAGAAGAAAGATCATAGAGTCAAGGAAAAGGACAAGGATAGAGAAAATGTTATCAGCAATGTACTCTGATATATATGTGTGAGTGTGAGTGTGGGTGCATGTGTGTGCATGAACAGAGTTAAATCTAAATGGGTATATTTAAGATGCTAAAGAATTCAGTTTTAGAGTCATGCAGTTTAAAAGAATTATTGCAGCAAAGGCTGTAGTTTGCAGACATAGGAATAAGTCAGGATAGTTCAAAATTCTTATCTAAGGCTTGATAGTAAGATAGAAATGGGAAACAGCCAGTACTCCCACATTCTTTTACTGAGATGAGTGTGGTTGAAGGAGAAATATTTAATTGCTAAAAGTAGTAGAGAAAAATAACATAAGAGAGTGGGTTGTAAGTCTCTGCACTACTGTGGTTCTAGGCATGATTGTACTGAAAGAGAATGGCAAGCCACAGGCTTAACTTTGGAAATTAGAGTGTGTATGTACACTCATTATTCTGGAAAACAAATACACTAAATCATAATCGCATATAATGCACATTGTAATATGAATTGATAGAAGGTGAGTTGAAAATCAAAGGAGAAGCTCACTTTACATTGGGTACTTAAGAATAGGCAATACATAAATTGACTCTAATTTTAGAAATAAAAATTTAGTCATATTATAGAGCAGGGACCAGTAAACCGTGGTAGAGAGACGAATCCAGGCTATTTGGTTTTGTAAATGGTGTTTCTCTGGAACATGGCCTAGCCATTGACTTAAAAATCTTGCCTGTGGTCATTTGAGTACTGCTATATCAGACTTGAGTAGTTGCAATAAAGACTGACCCTCAAGGCCTAAAATATTTGCTGTATTGCTTTTGACAGAATAGTTTGCCAATCTCCATGTAAGGGCTTTCAGGGGATGAGACCAGAGGTAGGGGATAATTAGAGTAGAGCGCAGTAGTCCTGAGAGACAATGCATCTGCTATCTAGGGTAGGTAGGGTTCTGCCAGCCTGTTGAATAGCACTAATATGCAAAAACATGGCATTTTATTATAAGGTTAAAAATAACAGGATCAAGCTTATTCTCTTTAGGTAGATAGACACTGTAACTTATCTAATTATCAGCCTTCCCTTCTTTGTTACTAAGAGAATTCAGTTTTGTTCCGGGTGATACTAAGCAGAGTTAAATGTCCATCTCCCATCACTCCTTTTCACCTAGGAATGGCCGTGGGACTTACTTCTCACTGGTAAGTTGGAAGTGGAAGCCAGTGGAACAAAGATAAAAGTTTCCTGATTGCAACACATAGCTGGTACACGTGTCACTCACTGCCATTTTCTATTCTTGCTGCCTGCAGTGCAGATACGGGACGGAAATGTAGCTGTCACTTGCAACCACAGGAGCAAGACCTCTTGCTGAGTGAGGTGGCACAGAACAATAAAATGGCCTGGACTAATGGTACTATGGCCAAACTAATGCTCCGGCCCGGCCTGCCCATCCCAAAACCCTTCTTAAGAAAGTAAACCTCTTCCTATTTAAGCTCCTTTGTTCAATCTCACATACATGCAGGCACATTGAATCTGAATTGGCACTTGGACAAAGTCTAGGTTTCAACATGGACCTAGTAAGCAAAGAAATAGACCTAATACTGAATCCAAAATAATAGTGAGAAAGGTTTCAGCCTTAGATAAGAAACAGTGATGTCATTTTTCATTAAGTGCCTTGATGAGTAAATGATACATGAAGTGATAGCTCCTTTCTGCTAACACTGTGTAGTTATGATGCTAGTTACTTTTGCTATGACAGCAATGTTGCTTTTTACCTGTGGTGTCGCTAACAATTTTCAGGTACCTAAATCTTGCTTGCCATCAACTGTAGAATCAAGTTCTGATCAGTGGATAAAAGGAGATTGGACATTTTGAATTCAGACTTTGAGTGTTACAGAAAATCTGAAATTGATCGCCACACACAAAAAAAGTTGGTTTTGTCATGATCTGAGACTACAGATAATAATCACTGAAATAGCTCCAAGGAATATTTATTGAGCACTCACCACCTGCTGTTTGCAGTAATTTCACCCTGGTATCATCATGAGGACAGCATTAAAATGATCCTTGGTTTACAGAGGATGAAACTGATACATAGAATTAAGTAATGTGCCCAAGATTGCATGTTTATGAGAAATGCAGCTGGAAAAGATTTCTAAGCTAGGCAGAGCTTTACCTTTTGAGTTCCCATTTCTTAACATGGTTAAACAACATGAAAATTTGTATCAATTACAACAAAGAAGTAGATATTTCAGAATCCATAAAGTTTACTAAGCCAGAATGAGGGGGTTTTATCTTTGGCCCATCAGAATAGATTTGATGTTATGGTAATGTTTTTTTTTTTTTTATTTAAGAGGTGGGATAGTGGAATGGCCAAATACCATAAAGGGAACAATTCCTCATAATTGCTTAGAAATATGGGAATAGCCATTTATTTTATTTTTATTTTTATTTTTTTGTATTTTTCTGAAGTGAGTAGTGGGGAAGTAGAGAGGCAGACTCCCACAATTGCCCAACCAGGACCCACCTGTCATGCCAATGAGGGGGCGATGCTCTGCCCATCTGGGGTGTTGTTCTGTTGTGACTGGAGCCATTCAAGCACTGCCTGAGGTGGAGGCCATAGAACCATCCTCAGCACAGGGGCCCACTCTGCTCCAATGGAGCCTTGGCTATAGAAGGGGCAGAGAGAGATATAGAGAAAGAAGAGGCGGAAGGGTGGAGAAGCAGATGGCACTTCTCCTGTGTCCCTGACCAGGAATCGAACCCAGGACCTCCACACGCCGAGCCGACACTCTTCTGCTGAGCCAACAGGCCAGGGCCCACTTATTTATTCTAGAATCAAATACCTAAGGATTCCAAAGGTATGTGCTTCTGAAAAAAATTCCTTTGACAGCTTCAAAATTTAGACACAGTGTAGATAAAGACAATGGACAGGTTCCAGGTAAGTGTGTTTGCCAAAAGCTGAAAAACCTCTTTGACATGGATGCTATGGACACTGAGGCAAACAGAGTAAGCTAGGGCCACTTTCTGGAGTGGAAAGTAGCCTCATTAATTGGTCTAAGGAGTAGAGTTTCGATGGAAAACCAGATGTTTGTTCTCATGATGTTGTGAGAATGTGAAGCTGTGTCTCTACCCGTGGTAAATAACTCCATTTATAAACCATAAAAACAAATACTTTAAATGTACTAAGAAAAAACACAACCACTAAAAAACAGACAAATGAACAAAAAAACAAAGGTAATAAAAAACTTTATGCCTGACCAGGTGGTGGCGCAGTGGATAGAGTGTCGGACTGGGATGCGGAGGACCCAGGTTCGAGACCCAGAGGTCGCGAGCTTGAGCCCAGGCTCATCTGGCTTGAGCAAAAGTTTGCCAACTTGGACCCGAGGTCACTGGCTCCAGCAATGGGTTACTCAGTCTGCTGAAGGCCCACGGTCAATGCACATATGAGAAAGCAATCAATTATAACTAAGGTGTCCCAACAAAAAACTGATGATTGATGCTTCTCATCTCTCTCTGTTACTGTCTGTTCTTATCTATCCCTCTCTCTGACTCTCTCTCTGTTCCTGTATATATATATAAAACTTCAATGTAAGATATGAATCCAATTATCAGTAAAAATAAACCATAAATTTGAGTGAATATATATTTGAAATATACATATGTCACATAATGTTAAGACTAATATGATATGCTAAAAGGTAAACTGAAATATGTGTAAATGTCATGAAGGGCCTACAGAGGCCTATTTTTATTACATAAGGAGCTTTTTTTTCCTTTGTTGTCGTTGAGGTACCTTGGTTACTAACATTATATGTTTCAGGTAGACAGAATGACAGTTGATACTTGTATACACTATGGCATGTTCACCACCAAGAGCCTCATTTCCACTCATCCCATATATTTGACCTCTTTTATTCATTTCTCCCTCCCAACCACCCCCATTTTCTTCTAATAACCACTATTCTGTTGTCTGTATCTATGGGTTCTTGTTTTGTTTGGTTAGCTTGTTTCTTTATTGTTGTAGATTCCACATTTAGGTGTTGGCCTGTTTTATCTGACTTAAAATAATACCCTCAAGATCCATTCATGTTGTCACAAATGGTGACTTATCTTTTTTATGACTAAACACTATTTCATTGTATATATGTGCCACCTCTTTTTTATCCATTCTTCTGTTGACGGGCATTTAGATTGTTTCCATACCTTGACTGTTATAAAGAAAGCTGAAATTGCCTGCCAGGTGGTGGCGCAGTGGATAGAGCATTGGACTGGGATGTGGAGGACCCAGGTTCGAGATTGTCTTTTTTAAAGAAAGAATGCACTATAGTCAAATTAAAATGGGGAAAGTACATTCACAGGAGAGTCACAGAAAAAATAAACACATTAATTATTCTTTTTCAAAAATCTCAAATTTTAGTAATAATAGAGGAAACCATAAAGGAAAGGGATATACCAATGTTCTCTTATCAAATATGCAGGTTTAATAATCACAAAATTGTCAATGTGAAGAACTATTAGAAGAAGGGTAAATTCTGATAGTTTGTTTAAAAAGGAAATTTGCCAATATCTATTAACATTTTACAAAGAACATATTCATTTGTTGGGCAATCTCTATTGTATAGACTATATAGGTACTCTCAAATAGATATGGAAAGATACCTATAAAAGATTGCCCACTGCAGTATCACTTTTAATAGTAAAAAATACTCTGGAAGTACATTAATAAGGAATTTTCCAAATCAATGCCTCTACCTATCTGTACAGATACCCTATGCACTCTTAAAATGAATGATTTTGTGTGTATATGCTGATATACAGAAATCTCTATTATTTTAGTAAGACTTTTTTTTCAGAAATGAACTAGAAATAGTTCTCAGTTTATTTTAGAAAATAAGTATGTATTGCAGAACATATGTGATACAGAATATGTATGAAGGAAACACACAAACATATAAGTGAAGGTGATTACTTCTGAAAAATGGGTGTGGCTTTATCTGGTATAAGAAAAATATATTATTCTTTTATTAACTTTTTTTTATTTTTATTTTTTTTTTATTTACAGACAGAGATAGAGTCAGAGAGAGAGGGACAGATAGGAAAAGACAGACAGGAAAAGAGAGAGATAAGAAGCATCAATTTTTTGTTGCAGCTCCTTTGTTGTTCATTGATTGCTTTCTCATATGTGCCTTGACCAGGGGGGCTACAGCAGACTGAGTGACCCCTTGCTCAAGCCAGAAACCTTGGGTCCAAGCTGGTGAGCTCTGCTCAAACTAGATGAACCTACGCTCAAGCTAGCGACCTTTGGGTCTCAAACCTGGGTCTTCTGCATCCCAGTCCGACGCTCTATCCATTGTGCCACCAAATGGGCAAACAAAAAAATATATATTATTTTTTATTAAAAACTGGTGACTGGGTAAAAAAGGTAAAGTGATTAAGTAAAATTCACAGACAGACAACAGTGTGGGAATTGCAAGAGGAAAGGGGTAGAGGAGGTAGAAGAGGGTAGAGGGGGGAAACGGTGATGGAGGGAGACTTGACTTGGGTGGTGAACACACAATGCAATATATAGATGATGTATTGTAGAATTGTGCACCTGTATAATTTTATTAACCAATGACACTTTAATAAATTTAATACAATTAATTAATTTTAAAACACTTTATATTTGTCATTTATAAAATGATAATAAAACTGAAATGTAGAATTGTGATGAATAAAAATTTTAAATAACCTTAACACTTAATTTAATGATATATCAATTTCTAATACTAATAAAGGCTAACAGTATAGGTTTGTGACAAAAAAGAAAAAAATTGCCCCACTATATGATGCCTTAGTAAATCACTGTTTTCATCATATATTCATCAATTCAGTTTTCAGTCATCTAATCATTAAGAAAAAAAACCACTTTTGTTTTCTCTTTCTATATCTCTCCTATTCTTTCTGGAGATAAGAAAAAATATTAAAAGCATATAGTGTGCTAAGGACTGTAATAGTGGCTAGTAATCAAAAGGTCAATAAAGCAATGACCCAAACTTGAGCAGCCTGCACACATGGAAACAAAGTTTCAAGGGAGTGTTTAATAAAAAGTAGAGGAACTATAGAGTTGACAGAATACAGCTGGTGGAGTAGAAAAGATGGTCTCTGTGAATCTTACATAATGCATAGGGGTTTGTTAATTGGACAAAAAAAAAGAGCCTGACCAGGCAATGGCGCAGTGGATAGAGTGTCGGACTGGGATGCGGAAGACACAGGTTCGAGACCCTGAGCTCGCCCGCTTGAGCGCGGGACCCATCTGACTTGAGCAAAAAGCTCGTCATCTTGGACACAAGGTCGCTATATCCAGCAAGGGGTTGCTCTGTCTCCTGAAAGCTCCCGGTCAAGGCACATGTGAGGAAGCAATCATGAACAACTAAGGTGTTGCGATGGCAATGAAAAACTAATGATTGATGCTTCTCACCTCTCTCCATTCCTGTCTGTCTGTCCCTATCTATCCCTCTCTCTGACTCTCTCTCTGTCCCTGTAAAAAAAAAAAAAAAAAAAATACCCCTCTTACCTGACCAGGCGGTGGCGCAGTGGATAGAGCATTGGACTGGGATACGGAAGACCCAGGTTCGAGACCCCGAGGTCACCAGCTTGAGTGTGGGCCCATCTGGCTTGAGCAAAAGCTTGCCAGCTTGGACCCAAGGTCGCTGGCTTGAGCAAGGGGTCACTCGGTCTACTGTAGCCCCTTTGGTCAAGGCACATATGAGAAAGCAATCAATGAACAACTAAGGTGTCGCAATGGCAACAAAAAACTGATGATTGATGTTTCTCTTCTCTCTTCTTTCCTGTCTGTCTGTCCCTATCTATCCCTCTGTCTGACTCTCTCTCTGTCCCTGTAAAAAAACAATACTCCTCTCTCCTCTGTGATTTGATAGTCTGCTTAGGGGTGTGTGTGTGTGTGTGTGTGTGTGTACATGTGTGGGTGTTTCGTGTTAGGGGAATGAATAGGATCATCATACAAATGACAAATCCCTTTATAATTTAGCAAAATATGCTATGGAAAAACAGAAAAGATAGCACTAAAGACTTCCTTCCTGGGAAGTGCAAGTTTTTATCCGATTATTATTTCTTGTGTACCTATAGTGTTAAGTAATGGTCATGGAGCCCTCCAAGTAATCGCTGTGTGCTGTATTCCCAGGGAGAAATACATAATGTGGTTACATATTTCTTGTCAGTGGGTATAATAATAAGCAGGCAAGGCTATGGGAATCTAGATGGTTTAATAAGAAAGATACAAAATAAACTAAAGTGGTTTTCAATGCATATTTTAATAAAGTTTTTCTTTATCTCTTTGATTTACATCATGTAATTTCAGCCACTATCTAGTGAATCGTATCCCCAAAGGCAGGATTTTTTAACCTTGCCCCTGTTGATACTTTGTACTGGATGCTGCTTTGTTGTGGGGGCTGGTTTTGCATTTTAAGATGTTTAACAGTATCCCTGATCTCTACCCATTACATGCCAATAACATCCTTCCAGCCACTGCCATACCATGATGTGTGCAAACACTGCCAAATGATATCTGGGTGGCAAACTGCTCTCAGTTAAGAGCCAATACCCTTTGGGACATGCAAAATAAAATAATAAAAACATTTCAAAGTAGAACTGAGATAGCTCAGTTGATTAGAGTGTCAACCCAGAGCCAGGAGGTTGCCAGTCTGTCTGGTCCCCAGTCAGGGCACATAGAGGAATAAATCGGAGTTTCTGTCTTTTTCTTTTTCCCTCTTGCTAAAATCAATATATAAGTGTTAAAAAATAGAATTGTAAATTAGAGAATATGGAATTTGTTAAATTTATAATCACTTCCAAAGAGAATCCCGTAGTGTTAGAATACTCATGCCATTAATTTTATGAACAAAACTATCCTCTCTGCCCAGATAAGCAATTTCATGTTTAAATATTAATTTCCACTTCAAATGAACAATAAAATGAAAACTGCAATGTAAACATTTGGATAAGTTATTTATGCTAGATGAAAGAAGAATAATGGTGTGGCTACTTCAAAGTCATGGTTCTCATTTTTTAAAATGATATCTATCTTTTTTTAAAACATTAATTTAGAAAAGAATCATTTGAATTATGTTGGGTTTCTAGTAAGCTGCAGGTTGTCATATTGCTCTATTTCTATTTATCTCAAAATGTAGTCAAATTAAAGAGTGAGCATTTGTGGACAGAATAACAGTATAATGTTATAAAAAGCCAATGTAACCTGAATAGGCCCATGAAGAAACTTGTACACTTTTGAACCATGTGCATTTAACAATTTTTTTTGTGACATGTAGTTAATGATCATTCCAGCCTCAATGGGTTTACCACCTCCTACAAATTATTCTATAGAAGTACTTCTCTAATGTGTTTCTTTTATTAATTTAAATGGGGTGACATTAATAAATCAGGGTACGTATGTTCAAAGAAAACATCTTCAAATTAGCTTATCAGTCAATTATGTTGCATACCCATCACCCAAAGTCAAATTGTCCTCTGTCACCTTCTATTTGGTTTTCTTTGTGCCCCTCCTCTCCCCCCTCTCCTACCCTCTCCTCCCTTCCCCCACCCCGTAACCACCACACTCTTGTCCATGTCTCATAGTCTCACTTTTATATCCCTCCTATGTATGAAATTATACTGTTCTCAGTTCTTTTCTGTTTTACTTATTTCACTCCGTATAATGTTATCAAGGTCCATCCATTTTGTTGTAAATGATCCGATGTCATCATTTCTTATGGCTGAGTAGTATTCCATAGTATATATGTACCAAAGCTTTTTAATCCACTGGTCCTCTGACGGACACTTGGGCTGTTTCCAGATCTTCTCTATTGTGAAGAATGCTGCCACAAACATGGAGGTGCATTTCTTCTTTTCGAACAGTGCTATGGTGTTCTTAGGGTATATTCCTAAAAGTGAGATAGCTGGGTCAAAAGGCAGTTTGATTTTTAATTTTTTGAGGAATCTCCATACTGTTTTCCACAGTGGCTGTACTAGTCTGCATTCCTACCAGCAGTGCAGAAGGGTTCCCTTTTTTCAACATCCTCACCCGCACTTGTTCTGTGTTGTTTTGCTGATGAGCGCCATTCTGACTGGTGTGAGGTGATATCTCATTGTGGTTTTAATTTGCATTTCTCTAATGATTAGTGATGTTGAGCATTTTTTCATATGCCTATTGGCCATGTGTATGTCCTCTTTGGAGAAATTTCTATTCATTTGCCCATTTTTAAATTGGATTGTTTGTCTTCCTGGTGTTGAGTTTTATAAGTTCTTTCTAAATTTTGGTTATTAACCCCTTACCAGACGTGTTGTCAAATATGTTCTCCCATTGTGCGGTTTGTCTTTTTATTCTGTTCTTATTGTCTTTAACTGTGCAAAAACTTTTTAGTTTCATACCGATGTCGGAGAGCTTGCTGTCTATGTTTTCTTCTAAGATGCTTATGGTTTCACAGCTTACATTTAAGTCTTTTATCCATTTTGAGTTTGTTTTTGTGAATGGTGTAAGTTGATAGTCTAGTTTCATTTTTTTGCAGGTAGATGTCCAATTTTCCCAACACCATTAGTTAAAGAGGCTGTCTTTACTCCATTGTATGTTCTTTCCTCCTTTGTCAAATATCAGTTGTCCATAAAAGTTTGGGTTTATTTCTGGGTTCTCTGTTCTGTTCCATTGATCTATGTATCTGTTCTTATGCCTGTACCAGGCTGTCTTGAGTACAATGGCCTTGTAGTAAACCTTGATATCCGGAAGAGTGAATCCTCCTGCTTTAATTTTTTTTAAGATTGCTGAGGCTATTCATGTTCTTTTTTGGTTCCATATAAATTTTTGGAATATGTGTTCTATATCTTTGAAGTATGTCATTGGTATTTTAATTGGTATTGCATTGAATTTATAAAATGATTTGGGTAATATAGACATTTTAATGATGTTTATTCTTCCTAACCATGAGCACGGTATATGCTTCCACTTGTTTTTATCTTCCTTGATTTCTTTTATCAATGTTTTACAATTTTCCAAGTACAAATCCTTAACCTCGTTGATTAAATTTACTCCTAGGTACTTTATTTTTGTTGTTGTTGTAATAGTGAAGGGAATTGTTTCCTTAATTTCTTTTGCTGACAGTTCATTGTTGGTATATAAAAATGCCTCTGATTTCTGAGTATTAATTTTATATCCTGCCACCTTGCTGAATTCATTTATCAGGTCCAGTAGTTTTTTGACTGAGACTTTAGGGTTTTCTATATACAATATCATATCATCTGCAAATAATGACAATTTTTTATATCATTTTACTAACTGTTTAATATTTTAAAGCTGATACTTAAGAATATGAAATATGAAATCAATAATATTAATTATCATATGACACAAAGTGGAAAATAACTATGAAATGGAATTATACCTGATTTTTGAGTCAGCATGTAAAGTCATGTGCAGCATTTTAGAAGTAAAGATAGAATGAATAACATTACTTTTGTAAACAGTATTCCCATCTTAGATGAAAAGGCCATTATATATATTAAGAAATTTAGCAAAATTACTATAAAATATCTTATTGTAAAAAGAATGCTTTTTAATTGTATTGATCTCTTTAAAATAATAATAGTGATTTTGGTTCTTCTATTTTATGTAAGTTTACCCAAATTTCTGCACTTAGAATCTTGCGTTCACCTTGAATTAAGGATTTTTAGACCAAATTTAAATTTGGTTGCATTGCCATCACTTTGATCTTTTTTTTTTAAAAAAAACATGCTTCCATCTAGAAGTTGTCTCAAAGTAAACCATTTTCTTTGTTTTTCACAGAAACATGAATAAGAAAATGTATAAATCTCTACCTGTTCTCTTCTGTATATTAATATAGCTACAATGAAATATTATTTAAAAGCATTTTAAAGTAACATGGAAATATTTTTAATTTGTTAGAGATATCAACATATTATTTTGTATAAAAATATGTGTATGTCATTTTAAAATCTTAACTACAATGGGGTACTGAAACTTAGTTTGGAATATTGAAAAGATGATATAAAGTTTTTCTCAATGATCCTTAAAATCTGCGAGGTTCCTTGTCTTTGCAGAAGTACTGAAACATCCCTAATCTTTTCATGCCTTCTTTGTTCCCCTCTCTAATCTCAGACCTGCAGGCTCTTTTCCATTTGCAGCTGTGTTCTTTGTTGCACAGCAACAAGTAGAGACACCAGCTGTGCTTGCTTATTGAACTGCTTGTAGGGGAACTGATTTAGTTCTGCCCAAACATCTTGGGAGCTTCACCCTGGATATCTTCCAAGATTCTAGTAGCTGTTTTAAAATCGTTACCCTGGGGCATAATCCTCCAAATGAGGCTTTCAGTAATGTGAGGCTGACAATGCATCTATACATGGAAAATGAGAGTACATATGAAGAGTCACATAGGACAACAGATAAATCCTTCATTGGACAAAAATTTCTAAGTTTCATACTTTTTTCTTCTTGTTTTTATCTTATAACATTTTTTCTACATCAGTTAGCTATTGTTTTGTAACAAACTGACAACTCTGGCTCAAACCATCATCCATTTTACAATAGACTATCAGGAAATAAAAATTCAAGAAAACAAGCACATTTACAAATGCATCAAAAACAATGAAATGCTTAGGAATAGATTTTACTAAAGAGGTGACAGATATATACACTGAAAACTGTAATAAATCGACATAAGAAATTCCAGAAAGTACACATAGAGAGATATTTTATGCTTATGGGTTAGAATAATTAATATTGGTAAAATGTCCATACTATCCAAGCAATCCCTATCAAAATTCCATTGACCTTTCTAAAGAAATAGGAAAATCAATGCTATCAATAATAAAAAAAAATGTATGGAACCATTAAAGACCCCAAGCTGAAGAAATCTTAAGAAATAACAAAGATGGAGTCATCACATTTCCTGATCTCAAACTATATTACATAGCTCTATTAATCAAAGCAGTATTATATTAGCATAAAAACAAACACATAGATCCATGGAATGTGAATGAGGGCCCAGAAATAAACCCATGCTTATCTGGTCAGTTAATTGTTGACAATGAAGCCAAGAATATACAGTGGCAAAAGAATCATTTCTTTGATAAATGGTGCTGGGAAAACTGGAACCTTAATTTATACTATACACAAAAATCAATTCAAAATGCATTAGAGACTTAAATGTAAGACCTAACACTATAAAAGTCCTAGAAGAAAACATAAAATTAAACTCCTTGACATCGGTCTTGGCAATGCTTTTCTTGGATTTAACACCAAAAGTAAATGTGACAAAAGCAAAAATAAACAAGTGGGATTACAATCAAACTAAAATGTTCTGTACAGCTAAAGAAATCATCCACAAAATGAAAAAAGCAATTTATGGAATGGGAGAAAATATTTCTCATGTAATCTAAGGGTAAGATTTCAAGAGTATGACAGCAAAATTTTCAAGGGTTTGTAGAGGAAGTTCAGGTTCTACTACTTTATTTTTGCTTTATTTTATTATTGTAAGCACACCAGTTGAAAAGTTTTCTGTAAATATTTATTGTATAATTACAGGTTGATTCTTTTTACTTACTATTTTGTCTGGAGCAAAGATATGTAGCCTCTTAATATTTTCTGAAACAACTATTTTAGGTACTTTTCTCTGTTTTCTAGCAGTCAGATACAGAAAGAGGAAACAGTAATTAGGTATGGAGTGAAAGCTTAACAATAGGTGCAGGATGAATCTCAGTAAGAGAGAGATGGCGCAGTGAGAAAGAGATATGCCAGTGTCATCATAGATTCCTGATGCCACCTACCAGGTGTGCCCACTGGTTTTCAGTGGCTAGTCATTGATGGTCTTGGCTGCCTGATTTATCTTTAAAACAAATCATTTTTTTTATGGTTTATTTTATTTATTTATTTATTATTATTTTTTTTTTTACAGGGACAGAGAGAAAGTCAGAGAGAGGAATAGATAGGGACAGACAAACACGGAGAGAAATGAGGAGCATCAGTTTTTTGTTGCACAATTTACTTGTTCATTGATTGCTCTCTCACATGTGCCTTGACCGCAGGCCTTCAGCAGACTGAGCAACCCCTTGCTGGAGCCAACGACCTTGGGTCCAAGCTGGCGAACTTTTGCTCAAACCACATGAGCCCGCGCTCAAGCTGGCGACCTCGGGGTCTCGAACCTGGGTCTTTCATATCCAGTCCAACGCTCTATCCACTGCGCCACTGCCTGGTCAGGCGGCTGCCTGACTTATCTTGATTGTAAATCCTCCCCAGATCCACAAGGTTTCTGTCAGTAAATTTCATTTTCAACTTCAGTAATTTATAGATATAAATATAAACCAACCAAATAAAAACATACAAAGCACTTTATTCAGAATTTGCTATAACAAGAGAATTAATGACTATTATTTGCATTTTGGCAGAGATACAAAGGCAGGCAGAGGGGTGGGGAAACTTTACAGTGGACAAAAGGAAAGGCTTTGAGTATGCCATAAGTGGAAATTGTTGGTCTGGGGAAGTGTTAGGTGGGCTGATTAGAAGCAGAGCATTCTATGTAACTGGTTAAAGATGCATATTTTGCATTATATGATTGGTCTTGAGTTGGATATTGGAAAACAATTAGGACAAGGAGAAGTTACTAATCAAGTCCTGGCCATCTGAAGCTAACTGTTGTTTAGATTTCTGTATATTTGGGTGTTATAGTAATCTAATTTCCTACCAGCTGGAATTAGAGATAAGAACGTGGCTCCTGGTTGGGTTATTATAGATAATGGGAGAGTTTCTGGGTTTGTTTCTGCAGATTATGGGTCAGGCCTTTGTTCATTGTATAGTCAGTCTTTCAAATCAAACCACAGAAAAGCATAGAATTCACTTATTTTGTAAAGGAAAACAGAATATAATGTATACAACTGTGACCTCAAATGTATAAATGACAAAAATCAAGGTTGAAGCATGGTAAAATATATATTTCATCAGAAATCATTAGGGGTAAAATATAAACTGTGAAAAATAATGAAGCAGGATATAGGGATTTAATCATTTTATATATAGTGATAAATGTAGTACTAGCATAACTAAAATTATTGATGTAATTAAAATTGCATGGTGAGGTATTGGGAAATATTTTAGATGTAATATATACTGCATCTTTAATTATGGTGCATCAGTATATATTTTTCAATTGTGATAAAATTAGAAAATTAAAAATTATAATGAAATAACAAGTCATAAGACAAAGGAAGAGTTGCTACACTTGAGTAGTAGATTTGGTGGGATTAGGCATGGAAAATAAAGAGGATTTTAATTTGTATCTATTTGGTATTGTCCTATTTTATTTTTAGTAACTTTAAGATATAAAGACTTTGCTATTATAATATTTTAGTAATAAATAGTACTGCTAACTGATAAAAAATAAATTGGAGTTTTTCTTTAATATTGAAACCATTGATTGAATGTTAATTATATGTGTGTGTGAACATACCCAGATATATATACACAAATATAATGATCATTATACTCTATAGTGCATATATTATAAAAATATACCCTTTTATTGAACTGTTCTGAAATATGATTGACAACTTTTGTAAACAAACAAAGACAAATTCTTCTTTCCCTGGTATTCTATTTTGAAGTTGATAGTTTATTTGGTTTTTTGGGTTTTTTTATGCTGTTGTTATTGTTGAATAAAATTTCAGCTAAAACAGTAGCACATTATTCAGAGCAATGCTGAACTTTACAATAATTTCTATTTTTAAAAGAACTCTTTTACAGATAGTGAAATTAGAATCAAGTACAAAACCTAATCATTATACGTATTTGATAAAGTATAGTCATTATTAAGAGAAGTGATGAAGAATATTTTGGGAGAAACCTTTGAATGTCTTATGCATTAATCAGAATTTGATTAGGAAAACCAAATTCATGTCTAGTTAAATCAATAAATCAATAGAAGAAATTGAGTGTGTGAATAATGTTACAAAACTGATAGCAGAAATGCAAAGTCAAATTGTAGATTGTGAGGCAACCAGTAAAAGGGTTCAGTACCCATAAAGTAAAGCAAAGAAAGAAGTTTTATGTGCCTCCAGGAGCTAGGCTTTATTACCATGACCATGAAAGAAGGCAGCTAAGAGGGAGCTAAAACCACTGAAGAAAGGTAATCATTGCCAGAGAGACACTACCCAAAACAGAAAGAGAGGGAATGATAAGGAGGGAGGGTAAAGAGAAAGGAGGAGGTCTTTTTCTGTTTTCCAGTTTCCCTCTCGCACCTGCCATTGTTCAGTAAATAAGGAAGGCTACCTTCTCTAGTTGTCAACTCTATAACCTTTTGGAACTTCAATGCCCACATCTGTAAAATGATGTTAAATGTAATTTTTTTCAATGATTTAATCTTATTATTGAATTAATGGCATATAGTAGGGCTTCCAATATCATTGGCAGTCAATACATATTATTTTCTTACATCTTTATTTTTTCCATTTAAGGAATATAATATAAAATTTTCTTGAGGACTGTGAAGTTTAACATTAGGTATTCTTATAAAAAAGACTGTAATTGAAAATACACAGAGATTAACAATTGCCATGGTTTAAAAGAGACAAAATGATATATTTTGTTTGGGTACCTGGTTGTTTCATAAGTGTTGTTGCAGAAGGATTTTTTTTTAAATTAAATGTTTCTTACGTGAATACTCAAAGTATTGTCGAATTACACAATGACTAGAAACCTGCCTTATTGCTCTGTTTGGTGAAATTACAGTCCTCCTGTGTAGAATAAAATTTAAGTTGTAGCTTGATGACTATTGCTTTTTCACAGTCCCTGGAAAAATCTTCTGAGAATTAAGCCTGAAGAGGTTTCTTCAGAGAGATACTCTCAGCTTTCATAAATCCTCAGCTTATTTTTACTCAAAGTTCTTGCTCAACATTGATTCACTTGAGATTTTAACAGAACTGTGAATGCTGGCAAGTCATGCATAACGATTTGCAATCTCAGAAAATATTTGCTTGGTATTAAAATGCCTTATTAAATATTTCAAATTGGTCTTTAGATACACTCAGGAAAGTCCACTCTGCTTCTCATTGATATGTAACTTTACAAAATAAATGCTGTTTATAAAGCTGTAGTACAAAAAGACATCGAATGAAAAGAATGACACAGGGCAGTCCCCAAAGGAAACAAGATTTAAGTTTTACTGTAGAAAGATATCTTGAAAGCTTTTTTATGTGCTTAAATCATTTTCATGTTTGTACAAAACATCAGCTGAGGGATGCTGTACTGTAGTATGGGAACTGTTAAGAGTATGCCATAGGAAATATTTACCATGAAAAGATTATACACTAAATAACTAATGAAACTTTAAAATGCAATGTTCCTTTGGTTTTTGTTTTTAATAGAAACAGATGTAAAAATTAAGAAAGTTTATATAGCACTTTTAAAAATTTTCTTTATGAACACAAGACTGTAGGGAAGGGGCTGTTCATTTAGTATCTATTGACAAAATCCATATAATAATTTTTCTGAGAAAATTAAAATCTCATTTTAATATTCTAGTGGAATAATCAGCTTTTAGGCATCACTTTATATATATATATATATATCTTTTAGTGAGAGAGATAGAGATAGAGTCAGAGAGAGGGACAAATAGGGAAACAGAAAAGAGATGAGAAACATCAATTCTTTGTTGCGATTCCTTAGATGCTCATTGATTCCTTTCATATATGTGCCTTGATGGAGGATGTGGTGGGGGAGGCTCCAGCCAAGCCAGTGACCCCTTGCTAAAGCCAGCAACCTTGGGCTCAAGCCAGAGACCTTTTGCTTCCAGTCAATGGCTTTGAGCTCAAGCCTGCAACCATGGGGTCATGTTTACCATACCACACTCAAGCCAGGGACCTCGCGCTCAAGTTGGTGAGCCTGCGCTGAAGCCGATGACCTCAGGGTTTCGAATATGGGTCCTTTGCAGCCCAGGCTGAGGCTCTATCCACTGTGCCACCTCCTGGTCAAACGAGGCATCACTTTATATATTTTTATTTGGAAATCAAGCACAGTAGAGGATACTGATTTTTTTCTTTTCTACTATGAATGCAATTAGGGCACATAGAACAAATAAGGAAATTGAATGGTTCAATGTGGGACACTTTTCTCAAACATAAATATAGCTTATAGTATTTTTTTCACTTAAAATTTTAACCAGGAATAAATATTCTTCATTAAAATGACCAATATAATTTATTAATTTACTTTAAAAATGCCAATGGGGTAAATTACTAATAGTGCCTAGTATTAAAAAAATCAAATGCTATTAATTTTTACTTTAATTTTTCTACTTGAGATATTAATTTCTGATTTCATCTAATATATAATGTATCTTTTTTTTCAAATAGTATAAGAATTTATGTATCATTTTTTTTATAACCTCAGACTCTTATTCAGAATATCTTAAAGGAACAACTGTAAATTCTGAGACTACTTGTCATTCTTTCCACCGCAATTATAACATAATGTATTAGTTTCCTAGGGTTACTGTACCAAAATACCACAAACAGGGTGCTTTAAACAACAGAAATTTATTGCCTCACTGTTTCTAAAGCTAGAAATCCGAAGTCAAGATGACAGCAGGACATGATTTATCTCAAATCCCTGGGAAAGTGTCTGTTCCAAGCCTCTGCTTCAGATTCTAGTGCAGGGGTCCCCAAACTACGGCCCACGGGCCACATGCAGCCCACTGAGGCCATTTATCCCGATCCCGCGCACTTCCAGAAGGGGCACCTCTTTCATTGGTGGTCAGTGAGAGGAGGACAGGATGCATCTGCACCCATAGTTCCCATTGAAATACTGGTCAGTTTGTTGATTTAAATTTACTTGTTCTTTATTTTAAATATTGTATTTGTCCCCCCCCCCTTTTTTTTACTTTAAAATAAGATATGTGCAGTGTGCATAGGAAATTGTTCATAGTTATTTTTATAGTCCGGCCTTCCAATGGTCTGAGGGATAGTGAACTGGCCCCCTGTGTATAAAGTTTGGGGACCCCTGGTCTAGTGGTTTGCTCTACGTGCTTGGCTTTCTTTAGCCTTTGAAAGTATAACCTCAACTTCTGCCTTTATCTTCATATAAACTTCACGGTGTGTGTGTGTGTGTGTGTGTGTGTGTGTGTGTGTGTGTGTGCGCGCGCGCGCGTGCACCTATCTGTCTGTCTGTCTTCAAAATTTCCATTTTTATAAGGACACCAGTCATGTTGCATTAAGGGTCCATTTACTCCAATCCAATTTATAACACATACCTTAGAGCATTCTAATTTTTTGATTACTTCTATAGTTTTAATAAAAAAGAATGCCTTTTTTTCTACTGTAGAAATACTTCCAAAAGTACCAGTGATTCTTACAATTTTCCCATCTGAACCTTAAATTAATTAGAGTCTATGCAATTTTTCTCCCCCTAAAACTCCATTTTTTCTAGTGATAAATCCTTGAAAAGTTGAACAAGGGATCTATTTTTCATCCCTACCGTGTATCTCTCAGGCTGCTGCCCCTGGGCACATTGACTTTTCCTGGGGTTGTGCTGTGCATATACCTCTGCTCCCTTCAACCAGCAATCTGTACTCATAGTGGCAGCTTGAAACCTACATGGGTCACCAAAGTACAGTGAGAGAGGTAATTTGCTGTGTCTTGTTTTACACACAAATAGAACTGCCAATACCTGTGAGACCTACAGCACAGAGATGTGTTAAGGACTGTACTTTTTGACTAGGGTAGATGGTTATTATATATATTTTTTTCTCTCCTGAAACGTTCTTCTGTTGTTTACTTCCCCCTTCCACTTTAAACCATCACTTAGTCAATACTTCCAGGCTACCTTCCTTTTTTTTCTTTTCTCCTTTGCTCTGTTGTTCTTTATTACTTGTAGCTTCATTCCTGCTCCTTAGCCTTCACTTAACAAGGCTGGACTTTTATAGACACCTCAAGCCCAGCGGAGCTCTCTTTTTCGTGTGGGGAACCTGCCTATCACTGTAAACGAAGTGTGATTTAGCACTGTTTGTGTTTCTCAGCTGTCTCCACGGAATAGTTGCTTGGGGACTATGTTAAGATGTTAAAAAGTTTTTAGACTTAAATCGCTATTAGAAAACAAGAGCAAGTTCCAACAAATTGGATTTTATAAGTGTGATTTCTTAATGGCTACTATTTTACAACTTTCTATACTGTTTTCCCTGTTGAGAGGGATTATGCCAGGGACTATCAGCAGTTTTACTGTCAGATGAAATATTTGACTGGTATAATTTTATAATATGTTATCCACTTTCATAGCCCGGCTTGGGCTATTACTACAGATTTAAAGTTTTTTCAGTGTGTACCAATAAAAATGTCTCCTATATCAACTTTTATTTGTAAATATCTACCTGTTGGTATTCTCTGAACAATTTGAAGACATAAATATTGGCTATGGAGCAAATGTAATTGATATTCTATAATAGTAATAATTATACTTCATAGTGAAAGAGATAGTTTTCATGTGACTAGCTGTAATGTGAATATTCATGGCATACACAAATAAGGCTTTCTACGAATGGACTAGCATTGAGGCAAAAACCACAACAACAAAAGCACATTTTTAAAATGACTTTTAATTTTCAGATTATTGATTTACATACAGTCATGAGAAATAACATGGAGAGATTCCACATACCCACCTCTCAGTGCCCAGTTTTTCCCAATGGTAACATAGTACAAAAGTATAAAATGGTATCATAATTAGGTTACTGAAGTGATTTAATTTACCATGCTTATTTAGATTTTTCTAGATTTACTACTGTGTGTTAGTGTGTTTTAGTTCTACCTAATTTATCACTTGTGGATGTTCACGTACTCACCACCATAATCAAAATACTGAAGAGTTCCAGTACCACGATGTTACCTTGTGTTGCCCTTTAATAACCAAACCTACATTCCTACATTTCCTCTCCCCCAAACTATAGCAGCTACTAATCTGTTCTGTTATCCATTTCGAATATTTCAAGAATCTTAAATAAATGAAATTATAAAGTATATAACCTTTTAGATTGGGCCTTTTTCACTGGGTATTATTCCCTGAAGATTCATTTAAGTTGTCACAAATATCAATAGTCTGTTTACTTTTATTGCTGAGCAGTATTTCATAGAATGAGTGTGCCACAGTTTGTGTAATCATTTTCCCATTGAAGGATATCTGGGTGATTTCCATTCGGGGGCTATGATGAATAAAGTTACTATGAATATTTTATAAATGGGATTTTATATGAATATACATTTTTATTACTTTAATATGAATGCCCAAGAGTACAACTTACTGGGTTATATGGTAAATGTATGTTTGCTTACATTTTCACCAGCAGTGTATGAGAGACCTTGTTTCTCAGCATTCTCACCAGCATTCGGTGTTTCTGTTGTATTTTATTACTCATATGTAGAGATTTCATTCAGATATAATGATAGCCAGTTCTTCTCTTCTGAGTATGCATAATTAATTATTATATGTCTGCTTAGAATCTCAATGTAAAAATTTTATTTACAGCCCAGAATCATAGTATATCAATATTATTAAAAGTCATGTACATTGCCTATATGCTAATAAAAATTGTCAAGTGCATTGGCATTCCAATTCTTTTAAGTTTTCTAGGATTCCTTATAGACAAAGAACATACTTTGTTTAAAGTTTTGTCTGTATTTCAACATGGATGTAAAAATTTGTAGTTGAATAGATATTAGACTTGTAAAAGGTGTGTCATACCTACGTATTTGAAGTAATTACTAAAATTAAAGACTAACATTTATCAGTAATTCCACAGTCAATTTACAGAACAAATATATAACTTTATAGAGACTCATTTGATTGTGAAAATATATTTATTTGACATGTAATCTGGATTAGGAGACAGAATTTGCTAGTTAGGCAAATTAAATATCAAGTGTGCCCTTATAGATCACTCATCAGATACATGTTATAAATAAATAAAAGCTCTTATCCACAAACCTTTAATAGATGTTGGTCATGTTACTCTTAGATCAACTTTATTTGGGAATAACTAAAATATTAGATAGATTTATCTAACCAATCAAATAGTATTTAAAAGGTGTAAACATAAAGAAACAAGCACAATAAACCCATACAATTTAGTACTGTAAATATAACATTTCAAAGTTATAAATTACTTTAAAATACTTTTTAATTACCAAAAAATTTACTGTGGCAAGATTATTGCTATCCCCATTGTGGAAAGATAATTATATTGGTACTATGTAGAACAGGCTAAAAGTATGTTAACTGAACCTTGGTAATCAGTTATGAGTCTCATTAATTGTCCACATAGGAAATATAAAGAACGGCTGACCAGGCAGTGGCTCAGTGAATAGAGCATCAGACTGGGTTGTGGAGGACACAGGTTTAAAATTGTGTGGTTGCTGGTTTGAGCACGGGCTCATCCAGCTTGAGCACAGATTCACCAGCTTGAGAGCAGGGTTGCTGGCTTGAGTGTATGATCATAGAAATGACCCTGTGGTCGCTGGCTTCAGCCCAAAAGTCACTGGCTTGAACCCAAGATCACTGGCCCAAGCAAAGGGTCACATGCTCTGCTAACCCCCCCTGAACCCCTCTTAAGGCGCAAATGAGAAAACAATCAATGAACAACTAAGATGCTGCAACGAAGAATTGATGCGTCTCATCTCTCTCCCTTCCTGGTTATCTGAATACTTATATAGCATGCAATATACAACCAACCTCATGACAACTTTGACTTTGCCCCCTAGTTAACACCGATTTGAATCTTGCACATCAATCCTACACAGACCTGATTATATGAGCGTCAAAAGAGACCTTTTATACTGTTATCAGCACATAGTCATATCAAAATATATAAGATAAAAGATTCTATTTTGACCTCTCAATTAGTACAGCTGATAGTTGGGAAAGAAAGCAAGGAATATGTTTCACAGATAAGTCTAATAATTTTAGCTTTCCATAAATATTTCAGCATAACATTTTCTTTGTAGAAATTACTCATATGCTAAATGCCATCACACACTAAAATTTGTTTTCCTGAATGCACAGGTACCTCTGTTCTACAGGTGACAGCTACTGATGCAGATGACCCTACTTATGGAAACAGTGCGCGAGTGGTTTACAGTATTCTCCAAGGACAACCTTACTTCTCCGTAGATCCTAAAACAGGTTAGTACATTTCTGTATAATCTGTGTACAGGCACATGTACAATAAAAGAATGCAATGTTCTTACAGTTAGTCATTGAACTACATAGGTTGGCATTGTGTGGGTTCACTTATATACAATTTTTTTTTAAATAATTACATATGGCGCTGTAAATATATTTAATTTCATACTATTTTCTAAATAATCTTTTCTTGTCTCTGGAATACTTTATGTAAGAACACAAGTTATAATACATATACCATACAAAATCTATGTTAATTAACTGTTTATATTATCAGTAAGGCTTCTGGAAAATGCTAGGTACTTACGAGCAGTAAAGCTTTTGAGAAATCAAAATTTATCACAGATTGTTGACTGTGTGGGGATCAGCTCAACTAACTTCTGTATTGTTTAAGAGTAAACTGTATTTCTGTGTACTCTTCTATATCAGGTATTATTTTAGCACATTTGAAAATGCCCTCACTTTTCCAATACAAATTGAGTAATTGAAGGTAAATTAACTGTTTTTCTTACTATTTTGATTATCTAATATTTATAAATATACTAATAAGAAGCTCTGATTAAACAAATATGTATTATGACATAAAATTACACTTTTCAGTGTATTATTTATTTTTTGATATATTAAATTCTTTGCAAAAGAGAGTAAATGATCTATTTAATTTATTATATACTTTATTTGAATTAGTCACACAAGTTGTTATATATTACATTGAAGAATTGTGTCTTGAACAAACATTGTTTCCTAATCAGAAAAATTTTCAGCCCTCAGATATTCTATTAATTATGAGAAATTAACTGAGTATAAATCCAAAGGCATCTCAATATTTTGAGGAGATATGAATTCTGCTTTTTTCCTCTCTATTTTTCTCCAAAGCAATCATATCCTATCATATCACGTGCTGTGATGCCAAAGTGGAACTGATGGGGTCTCAGTAATGCATTATTGGGTATGTTATAGCAACATAATCTCTCAACCACAGAAAGCTCTGGCTCCATTGACAATTTGTTAATAAAATCTTGGCTAAATATAACCCCAGTTTTAATGTAGCTAACTGTTCTGAACAAGATGTCATAACTTACTAATAATTTCAAGGATATACTTAATCATGAGACATAAATGAAGCATAGAGAGAGATCCAGGACATTCTAACAGCTCCTTAAGTCTTTCTGGTCACATTAGATATATTTTGAATAAATTTAGCAAGTGGGGTCTTCCAGCATAGGCCAGTGCCACATAACTAATGCAGAGAGCCACGTTTTATCAAAACTATCCCTCTTTTATTCATATACCAGTACATAACATAAAAAATATTTTTCTGGGAACCCTACTCAACAAGTCTATAGACTCCAGGTTTGTTTACCATTATCTTAGACAATGAGGTACATCTAACTAAAAAGGTGATATAGACAGGCACACTTCCAAAGGTCAATACCAGTAGTTTGCTAGGAATATTATCTTTATCATGTTTACAAGAAGATTTATTTTTTACAAAGACAGAGAGAGAGTCGGAGAGAGGAATAGATAGGGACAGACAGACAGGAACAGAGAGAGATAAGAAACATCAATTACCAGTTTTTCGTTGCAACATCTTAGTTGTTCATTGATTGCTTTCTCACATGTGCCTTGACCGCGGACCTTCAGCAGATCTTGTAACCCCTTGCTCGAGCCAGTGACCTTGGGTCCAAGCTGGTGAGCTTTGCTCAAACCAGATGAGCCCGTGCTCAAGCTGGCGACCTCGAGGTCTCAAATCTGGGTCCTCTGCATCCCAGTCTGACACTCTATCCACTGCGCCACCACCTTTGTCAAGCTACAAGAAGATTTGACAAAGTTACTTGCCCTCTTTCGTGCCTTGTCATGCTCCAACACATAAATAAACTGAGCAAGAATAGATATCAGGCATACTGCTTAACCCCTTAATTTTCATAACTTATGAATAAAATAATAAAGATTCTATATGGAGATAGAAATGTAAATGAAGAATATATAACATGCATACATATCCTTATAGTATACACATTAGAATTCTAGAATAAATTACAATATATAGTTAAATAAAATAAAAAATAGAAGTTGAGAGTTAATAAAAATGTTACCTAAATATATAATATAATGTGATATTATATATTATATAATATAAAATATAATGTTACATAAAATGAATATGAGATATGCAAGTATTTTAGCACCAAGATATTACTAAATATTTAGAAATAAAATATTTATTAGCCTGGTAATCAAATTTCTGGGACAAAAATATTTGTGTAAATATTGTTTCTCTGGCAGAAAGGTATGGAATTAGTTGAACATAATTTTTTTTATTAAATTATTTTTAACTGATAACATTGTACAAATTTAAGATATCAACATTAATTTGATACATTTCTATAGGAAATATGATTGCCATTTTAGTGTTAGAAAACCTTAAGATAACTCATTATTTGATATTAGTGCTGCTCATTTTGTTTTATTTTCCCAATAATCATTCTTGTTTTATATTTGAAAGAAATCTGTTTCTCAATTTAAGTATGAATATCACTAGAGAAAGGAAGCAAGAAGATTGTGTTACAATTAGCTAGTTAATATCACACACATATATACACACATGCATGCATGCACACACATGCACAAATGTGCAAACACATTCATGGATTTAGCCCATTAACTGTCCTGTACATAGCCAAATATTTATTTATAAAAATATTATAATTACTTAAAAGATATTGCTAAGGTATAAATATATTATATAGATTTTAAAAATATTATACACTTTTGTAACTTGTTAAAAAACAATTACAAATTCTGTGTGTATGTGTGTCTGAATGTCTGTTTGAATGTTTGCATATGTGTGAGTGCATATGCATGTGTCCGTGTGTGTATTTGGATGGATAAAGCAGGACTCTGAGGACAATATTTGACTAATGTACACTGCTATAGTTGGTGCATTAGTGAAGCAAATATATCAATAACACAATATTCAAATAAAAATTGCATCTGGTTATACATATTTAGAAATCAATTACTGCATTAAACAAAACGTTATTTATAACAAATAGGTTGCTGCTCAACTACTGCTCTTACATTTTTCTCTCTTTTCTTTAAAATAATATATTGTGTGAAATGCATGCCTCCATGTTGATTTTTTAACTTCAATATTATAGAGGGGAAGCGTTGAAGGAAGCTATGGATACATGTACTGCTATAAAGATTGTTTCTAATGTACAAAAGTCTTAGCTGTCTGTGCGAATATGTATTATACATCAGAATGCTCATTGTTCTCTTGGGAGCTAATACTATTTTTTGGTAATTTAAGCTTAAAAGACCTATTACTATCCAATTAAACATATTCAGAACTAACGAATTAAGTAAAAATTTATGCTTAAAATGAATGGATGAAGTACAAACACACACACTAAAAACTTAAGAATCTGTCGCTATAGAAAGGGTTACACAAGAAGTGTTGGTATAGCAGTTACTTATAATGTACATTTCAATATTCACACTTTCATTCTATCCTCTTATTTGACATGACTATATTTTAATATGTTTCCAATTACTTTAAATGAAGACTAACAAAGCAGAATTTTTATGTCCTTATGGTCAAGGTTAGTACTTTGGATTTTATTGTTTTTATTATATTAAAAGTTACATTTTGGTATACACCAAGACTTTCCAATGGTGAGCTGTCAATGGGGCCTTGTTTCCTATTTTAAAATGATCTTTGAATCACTGTAACATACATTTAAATTATTTCGCTCTTGAGAAACTACACTATACATAATTGATTAAATAAGTTCTGTATTTTTGGCACTGAAATTCTACCCGTTGATGTAAAACAAATATTGTGAATAATTTATGGTTTTAAATAAGCTTTGTCAAGTTAACTTTTTTATGCTATTTGCATGGGCAACAATTTATGAGTTACCTCCTGTTATTTTAGTTAGTTCATATATGTTGTTATTTCTATGCCCGTTACACACAGACAGATATGTTGAATGTTCCTGGTGGTCAATTGAGGAAACCTACAATTCAGGATAAAAACTTGATGCCAGATAAAACAGCAGAATATTCTGGCTTACAAAATTCTAGTTGAACTTTATTTATAATTGTTTACCGTGCTGGCAATGGTTGAAGACCAGTGCTTTTGACCATAATTAATGTGAAACATGTAAATCAGGGATAGTCAATAATGGTATCAAAGTATTGCATAAATGGTAGCCATAATGGTTTTTAGCCACACACTAAAGACTATTTATTCATTTTACTAGAGATGCACTTGTATTTTAACTTGAGAATCATTTTTATATAATCTTAATATATTCTTTACTCATTGAATATTAATATTTTATTGGACAATAGGAAAAATGAAACATTTTTGTTGAAAAATTTTACATTTAATATTAAGATACAGAAAAATAAGACTAGAGAGGCTACATTTTAATTATGTAAAAAGATCATACAAGATAGATGTCTTTTAATACTCAGTGTATTTTAGCACTTGAATGATTTCTGCGATATGATGTTTCAGAGAGTAGGCATTGGATTTCAGTCTCTTGGCAGTCAAACTCCTCTTTAATAATAGCATCTATGCCCTTCACCTAGTGATGCCTGTGGGTTCTAAAGGCACAATTAGTATTATAATTTATTTTTACAAGACATTATTGTAAATAAAATCAACTGTTCAATTGACCTTCTGATGATAAAATTTTGATATTTACTCATGTTATAGTTGAATTAGCATAGTAAAAGAATTCATACTTATTATTTTTTAAAATACTAAGTTTTATTCTAGAGTAACTTGGAGAGATTGCATGGTCAAGTACTAAAGTGTAATACTAGCATAGTTCATTGATTATATTACTGAAATGTTATGCTTCTATTTCCTTGTATGTAAATTTAAAATGATAATGATTGTTCCAATGAGGAAAGTAATACAGAGTTCTTACCTATTTTCCATAAAAAACAAAAGGTAAGTAAAGTTCTCATTTTTCTTCTTTTTCTTTAAAGTTGTAAAGTTTTTTTTCAAAATTACTACATAGTGCACCATAACAAGTTTGAAATAGTCTTATATAAAGTAAAAAGAAATAATAATTTTGTGTGCAAGATTGTTTTCATTAAAATAAATATACAAATGTATAAAAAGTGAGAGTTCCTTGCCTGACCTGTGGTGGCGCAGTGGATAAACCCTCAACCTGAAATGCTGAGGTCACCGGTTCAAAACCCTGGGCTTGCCTGGTCAAGGCACATATGGGAGTTGATGCTTCCTGCTCCTCCCCATATTCTATCTCTTGACTTTCTCTCTCACTCTCTCTTTCTCTCTCTAAAAATGAATAAATCTAAAAAAATTAAAAAAAAAATTGTCCCCAGGATACTTAAAAAAAAGAAAGTGAGAGTTCCACCATGATTTTTTATTTAGTTTAATTTCTTTTCAAACATTTCAAATAGCTTTTTGTAAATATTATAAATAAGATATACTTTTAGAAAATGTTTATAATCTCATTTGTGCTTTGATTTGCATTTTCCCTAATAGCCACAGAAGTTGAACATCTTTTCATTGATCTGTTGTCCATTCTATGACCTCTTGGATGGTGTTTCTGTTCAGGTCTTCTACCTATTTTAATTGGATTTTTGTATTTGTTGTTGTTAAGTTGGTATGAGTTGTTTACATATGTTGAATAATAATTTTTTATCAACCAACCAAATCTTCCATTTGATTGGTTAACTTTTTGTTTTGTTAATTAATGGTTGCTTTTTATGTGCAGAAACTTTTTTGTTTGATATAGTACCAATTATTTTTTCTTTTACTTCCCTTGTCTCTGTGATGTCAAATTCATAAAATCCTCTTTATGTCTAAGGTTACTACGTTTAGTACATATGTTTCTTGTGTGCAACTTAGTATTTTAGGTCTTTGATCTATTTCAAGTTATGTATGGTGACAAATAAAAGTCTATTTTTATTCTTTTGCACATGGCTTTCCAATTATCCCAGCATCATTTATTAAAGAGGATTTATTTTCTCCATTGTATGTTTTTGGCTACTGTGTTGAAAATTATTTGCTCATGAATATATAGTGGGTTATTAATTTTGTTTCACTGGTCTCTGTATCTGTTTATTTTTCTACCAATACCATGTTGTTTTGATTATTGCCACTTTGTAAAGTACCTCACACTTTTTAGAATGGCTACTATTAGCAAGATGAGTAATAACTGGTATTACAGAGGTTATGGAGAAATAGAATCACTCATTAACTGCTTGTGAAAATGTAAACTGATACAGCCACTATGGAAAAGAATATGAAAGTTCTTGAAAAATTTAATAATAAAGTTACCATATAACACAGAAACCTCTTTCTGGTCATATAAAGTTATGCTCCTATGGTCATTGAAGCATTATCATAGTTCCCATGACATGGAAATAGCCAAAGTTTGCTTTGACAGATGATTGGATAAAGATATTATCACACACACACACACACACACACACACACACACACACACAGACACACACACAATGAAATGCTACTCAGCCATAAGAAAATATGAAATACTGCCATATGTGACAATATCTATGGATTTTGACACTATCATGCTAAATAAGTCAGATAGTAAAAAATTAAGTACCATGGAGTTTCACTCATATATGAGTTATAAAACTGGAACTAACAAGTGAACAAACAAGAAAAACGCACAAAAATGGTTATAGACACAGTGTGGCAGTTACCATAGAGGGAGGGGCTGGGCTTCTGGGAATTAGTAAAGGGTAAAGTGAGTCAAATATATAGTGACAGAAATAAATTTTGGCATTGCCTGACCTGTGGTGGTGCAGCAGATAAAGTGTCAACCTGGAATGCTGTGGTCACTGGTTCAAAATCCTGGGCTTGACTGGTCAGGGCACATATGGGAGTTGATGTCTCCTGCCCCCCCCTTTCTCTTTCTAAAAAAAAGTAAGTAAAATAAAGAATAAATAAATAAATTTTGATTTTGGTTAATGAACACACAATGCTATATACGAAGACATATTATATAATTGTATACTTAAGTCTATAAAAGTTGATTAACCAATTAAATAATAAATAGGCCATGGCTTGTTAGTTCATTTGATTAAGAGCATTGTTCTGAAACAACATGGTTGTGGGTTTAATCTTCGGTCAGAGAACACATGGGGAGCAACCAAAAAATGCACAGCTAAGTGGAACAACAAATGCTTCCCTTCCTCCTCCTCTCTCTCTTCCTTCCTCTATCTGTTTTCCTAAAAGTCAATAAAAATTAATCCCTGCCCAGATATCTCAGTTGGTTGGAACATTATCCCAGAGCACAGAGGTGGCCGGTTTGATTCCCTGGTTAGGACACATACAGGAACAGCTCAGTGATACTGTCCCTCTCTCTCCCTGCCTCTCTTAAAAATTAATAACTAACTAACTAGCTAAATAACTAACTAACTAAATAAATAAAATGTAAATTAAATAATAAATAAATAAAATGCATTATTTCATTTCACAATAAAAAATGAAAAGGTTACATGGATGCTGATTTCAAAGGAAATAAGTTAGACAATAAAATCAAATAGCCTTTTATCTTCAGAATAGAATGTCCCAAGATGAGGTAAAGGGCATGTTCTCATGGAAAAATTGTCAGTAATGCACACATCTTGACCAACAATAGCTTTGATTTTAAAAAGTGAACTTTCCTTAGCATTTTGCAGTAGAAATCAATCAACTGTAAAAACATATTCAGTGGAAGGTCTCAACAAATTTCTCAGAAAGTAACTAAAAACAAGACTTGTGGCATTCTTTATGTGTGAAAATTACCATGCACGTTTGAATAAAAGACGTAAATCATTATTAAAAGTTTTATGGATTTTTATATTAATTTTTCAGAATTATTTTTCTTTTTTTATTGAATTTACTTGAGTGACATTGGGTAATAAAAGTATTTAAGTTTCAGGGTTACAATTCTCTTTGTACTATGTGTTCACCATCCCAGGTGAAGTCTCCTTCTATCGATTAGATTGTTTTTTTGCTTAATCTTTTCACCTTTTTCACCCAGTTCCCCTTCCCCATCACCTTTGTCAACTGTCAGTCTGTTGTGTATCTGTATCTATGATTTTATTTATATTTTGTTCATTAGATTCCATATATTAGTGAAATCATATGGTATTATCTCTCTCTGGCTGGCATATTTTACTTAATACTCTCCAGGTCCATCCATGCTGTTGCAAAGGGTAAGAATTCCTTCTATTTTACAGCTGAATACAATAAACATCTACTTGAAAATAATTTTATTTTCCCAAAAGCAATATTTTACATTTATTAATACCTATGATGTTAATAGCAAAGAAGTTAAAAATGAAAAATGGACAGTGAAGGCTGATAGAAAAAATAATTGATTCTTTTGATGGTGTTGGAGCAGAGCTCTGTGTATACTCTCAATGCCAGAAAGACAATCAAGTGGGTCCTAGTGCAGAGTAAAAAATGTCACTGGAGTCAAAAATGAGAAAATTGGAACTGTTTTACTTTGGGTTCATCTTGAGAAAACTAATTTTTTTTAGAAAAAGACAGTCCTCAAGGAGATAGAAGGCTAAAAAAACAGAGGAAGGGCAAAAACAAGATTGATCCATTCAAAGAATCCATAAACATGAGTCTACAGGAGCTGAGCAAGGCTGTTGAGGACAAAACATTGTGGATATCACTCTTTCATAGGTTACCAGAAGTGGGAGTGACTCAATGGCACAAAACTCACACAAGAAGTTAATATACCTAAATTATGGTCCACAAGATCTGCAAAATGTAGAATATTCTACTGTAAAATGTATTTTATTCATTTTCCTTTTTCATAGCACATACCCAATTGATAGAACAATACTAATAATTGTATGCATAAATAATTACAGATACCTTTTCAAATAATTTTCTTTCACTTGACTAATAAGCAAAAATAGTAAATTATTTTTTTTCTGTTTCTATTTATTTTTTAAGCTTTTTAAAATTTAATTTATTGGAGTGACATTGGTAACATAATTATATTGGTTTCAGGTGTCCTGAAAACATATCTCTCTGCATTGTATGTTCATGCTAAAGAATTAAGTTCTTTTGGAAAAAAGTGCAATGCATTAATTCAAAACTATGTCATATTGTCAATTTATTTAAAGAAATATTGTCATACTTTGTCTCATTTAGAAAAAATCTAAATAGTTTCTGAACTAAAGCAATGTGTATGGGGATTAACAATGTATGTAAAAGTTCATTTTATATAGTACTTAAGAAATTGAGTCAATATTCTATAGTAGACACTAGTAGTTGCCTACTCATTTTGCTTATCCAATCAGAACTCAATTATATTTATTATAGTAACATACTCAGTTAAAAAGCTACATGATCTCACTTGTATGTGGAATCTCATGAACAAAGTGAACTGTGGAGCGGAATAGAGGCAGAGGCAGGGTCACAGGGAGCAGAGGGATAGCTGTCAGAGGAAAGTAGGATGAGGGGTTGGGATCAGAAAAGGTAAGGGGATAGTGAAATCATATATACATAACACATAGATACAGATAACAGGACAGCAAATTCCAGATGAAAGGAGAAAGGAAGTTAGAGGAAGGGGGGACATGGGAGGGGTAATGAGGGACTCAGAGGTGGGGGGTGAGGGAGTTATATTGAGTGAGACACTTGAATCCATGTTAACACAATAAATTAAACTTCATAAAAATTAAAAAACAAAAAGCAATACATTTCTCAACCTCCCTATAGCTACTGTGACACACTCTAGCCAGTGAGATATAAAGCAAAGATCATTGGGAAACTTGAAGAATGTTTTGACATCTCTATACGGGTGCCAGTGCTTCCTTGGTTTTCATTTTTCTAAATTTAAGCATACATGTAATCATCAAAAGACAGCAGCTATCTTGTGATCATGTGACAACAAGCACACAAGATGAAAGTTACAGCAAAAGGCTACCTGTGAAGTCATTCTGGTTAGGTTATTTTCATGTACAGACATAAAATGCTGATACCTGGATCTTTGTGAAATGTGCTCTCCATACCAGTAGACCACCTTCATAGTACAATGCACTGCCGAGGAAGATATGGAGCAGACTCCCTGAGACCACTTCTATTCCTCTCCACACGAAATCCATGATCTAGAGAGAGCACACTACTCTCCATGTCCATGGCCGCTTTTTACTTTTAGTGCCAGCACTAAACTAAAAAAGGAAATTTTCACACTGACTTAAATAAAATATCAAAAGATATTTAAATTGTTGATACTTAGGAGAGCAGGAAAATGGAACCAAAAGCAGTTTGCTCTGATAATCCATTGAGAAAGCAATTCAGGGGGAAAAAATTGCTGTTGTCAGGTAGCAGCAAAGTACTTCATAGGCACTATAGATATCACATCACTCTCCTCCTACTCAGTAGCAAGGAAATTGGCATTTTCTATCAACATAAACAGAATTAATATCTATTGAATTTAACTGCTATGGGTATAGTTCTAATGGAACAAAATTATAGATTAGTGTTCTATGTAAGTCAGTTAAACTATTTGTTGAAGCTTTAGAGTGATCCATATAATTGAATTAGCTTGAACTGGACACAAGTGAATTTTATGGTAAGTAAATCAAACTTAAATAAAAATGTTAAGCAAAGAAATGAACCCAATTGAATATACTTTTTTTTTTCTTACAGGGACAGAGAGAGAGAGAGAGTCAGAGAGAGGGATAGATAAGGACAGACAGACAGGAATGGAGAGAGATGAGAAGCATCAATCATCAGTTTTTTGTTGGGACACCTTACTTGTTCATTGATTGCTTTCTCACACGTGCCTTGACGGCAGGCCTTCAGCAGACCAAGTAACCCCTTGCTGGAACCAGCGACCTTGGGTCCAAACTGGCGAGCTTTTGCTCAAGCCAGATGGGCCCGCGCTCAAGCTGGGGACCTCGAGGTCTCATACCTGGGTCCTCCGCGTCTCAGTCCTATGCTCTATTCACTGCGCCACCACCTGGTCAGGCTGAATATACTTTTAAATAAATATTAATTCCTTTAACAAAATTGACCAGCTATTACTAGGAAAAATATTAATTTTGTTATCTATAATTTAGTAGTGACTGGACATGGTGGTAAAAATCCATGTTGGTTAATTGTACTGAGTTTCATATTAGTTCTTCTTGGGAAAATATAAAATTATCTTTTCCTTTTGTAACTTCATTCTATGTACTTTGCACCTAAACAAATGCTGTTGAGAAAGTTGCCAGGAATTAATATACTGGTATCTTGGAATTTTACCCAATAGTCTGGTATATCTTTTAGCTGAATGATGATTAATTGTCAAGTATTGAAGAGATGGGTGACATAAAACATTACTTTTTAGTCTTTCAACCTGATTAAGCATCATATATGGAATGTAAGGACAAAGCAACTTAAATTTCCCCCTTCCCTTTGCATTTATTCTGAGAGGCTATTTCTTTACCAGCCCCAGGATGGAGTGTACTGCAATCACATTCACATCCTTCAATTTTTCTCTGATTAATATTTTAGACATTTAAAATGAGATCTAGACTGCCTCAGGACAATTACTATTCATTAGTATCTATCTGTCTGTCTATCTATCTAATTATCTATCTATCTATCTATCTATCATCTATCTATCTCTCTATCTGATCTCCCACCAATCTCTGTATTTCAGCCAAACATGACTTGTGCATTATTTTTCCACTTAGGCTATTACTCTATTCTGGCTTGTCCTTCTCAGACCAACTTTACAAGTATAGTTGTTTCCCTGTACTCTTGAGTCAGAACTAAGCTCTCTGCTTTTTGAGCTCATTTTTTCTATACCTTATCAAACACAGCAAGTACTTCTTCAAGGCAGAAGCTGGCCATATATATTTATATTTTTTTATCCCGACCCTGTGCCGTCCACTCTCCCTCCCCATTCGGCCATATTTTTGCTGTGTTCTGCACCAGGTCCCATACTGTACCTTAACATGGAATAATGTTCCTAATCATCTTTATTGAAGGCAGAAAATATCAAAATATATAACATTAATTTTTTAAAAGTTTCATTTAAAAAAGTGACTTATTTTCATTGCAGATATTGACACTCATTGTAATTAGTGCTATTTGTATTATTACACTGTATAATGCGCTCCATGTTTTGCCTTTTATAAACATTTAAAATTATTTTCTATATCTGTTAGTCATGTAGTCTAACTTAGGATCTTTCTAACATTATTGTCATAAATTAGTACATAACTGCTGTTAGAATACTAAGTATTTGAGATATTACAATAAAAAAATCATTAGTGAGTTGCAAGGTCACAAAGAAGTTATCTTGAAAACAAAATATGTTTTATATGTATATAATTAAAAAGTGAATTCCTAGATGCAAACTCTTTGAGAACTTCCATTACTTACCTTTGTATCTTCCAAAATGATTAGTGCATTGTGTGACATATAAAAGACAACACTACTTATTTTTATCAAAATAAAATGTGATTTGGGGAAGGTGGTTTCTAAAATAATACCTTTTTCTAATATTGTCTTTTTTATGTTATTACTCTAATTGTTTCACTGTTTAAAATCTTTCCTGTCTTTCACATATAGAATTTAGACAGGTTGTATATATGAACAAGAAAAGAATAATGAGTTGTGGTTTTGAGAATATTTATTTATTTTATTATATCTCATACTTCTTTTTTCTTTTTTTGGTATTAAGTGTTTATACTCCTTCTAACTTTTTGGGATAAGCCACCTCTTGAAAATCCAAATAAATGGCTCACACTCCCATCCCATGAAGAATGGGAAGAAAATTTCTCTCCCTAGTGTTCTGAAGGTTCCTGAGGTTGAAAGAAGTGGGGAAGAAACTTTTCCTCTGCTTGCCAGGCACTAAGTATTTTAGCTCCAAGGGTTAATGTCTTCTCCCTAAATATGCTGGAGAACGAAATCCACACTCCTTCATACCCAAATGTTGCTAACACTGGTACCGAGGGAGCCAAGATATTCTGAAGGTTGAGGGATTGTGGAAAAGACTTATGATCCATGCAGAGGAATCAACCTGCAACAGAAAATTAAATATTTCAAATTTTCATTAAAACTTTTATTTAAAATAGAGAATTAAACTGCAATTTTATTTCAAAGAGGTCCTCTCTCTTACTCATTCTGTGAGGCGTGTTTTCTTTTATTCATCTTTCCAACATTTTCTAGAATGCTCCACAGAAACTCTATTGTTTCTACACAGAGTAATATGGAGCTTCATTTGCGTGACACATGTAACGGGGCTTCATCTTTCCCAGGTGAAAGTACACTAATTCTTTTCTCCTAAAAGTAATTGTGCCTCCTTCACAAAACTACTTATGTTCTTTCTTCAAAACTTACCTGTTAGCCTTTTAAAATACATTACATACATTTCCCTTTATACTAATAAAATATCCCCCCAAAACACACAGCTTAAACATTTTAATATTTTAATTGTATTTCTCATCCTTCTCTATATTTCTATTACGTTATTATTTTTTATAATAATTTACTCACCACAATCATGTTTTATTTGAATTTCCTGAAAGTTGCTCATTTTATATCTACATTTTTCTTTTATTTCAGTCTATTTCTCCACTTTAATCACTCCGATTTTGTACACTTTACTTAAAAAATAATTTTTGAATTTTTTCTCTGAATCTGAGAATAACTGAAAACATTCACAGCATGAGAATTGTAAAGAAACTGTTATGATAGTAACAGGCCCATGGGCTATATTTGTGAGAAAAAATAAAAGCCCTCCCTACTGGGAATATTCAGGTATAGAAAGTCATGTACCAGCCTGAGAGTCCATCAAAATGCACTGACAGAATGGCTTTGCCACTGGCACAACTGTGCTTGCAAAAGACCCACAGGAGACTGTCATTCTTAGTTTGTGAAGCATTCATCTGAAGCAGGAGTAATTTAAGTATTAAGAGATGCGGGCTTTATGGTCCCAATCCTTTCCCTGAGCAGAAGTACATGAAAAACCTCAGAAGATTAAAGTACATGCAAACAAGTCATATCAACAGCTTTGAAAACCATATACATATGTAAATCATAAGTTATATTTGTATTATTTGTATTTTATATATAGGTCTGCTTCATACACAGTTAGGGCCCACAACTGACATTTGTTCCACATTCTTGAAACATTTATTTATATACTCATTATGTGAATAAATATCTATGATACCTTATTTGTGGCATTTTCTTTGCTAGCTGAGCATTTATGGTTTTCCTGATAGGCTCTATACACTCAACATGCTCAGCTTCCTCTAATATGATCACTGGAAAACAAGTAGGGCAATAGCATTCTGCCTGTCAGAGTGGTTCATTGTTGTTCACATCCCCTCAGTACTGCAAACACTGGTGAGCTTCTCTCCAGTTGACTGCTTGATTGACTGCTGGATGTAGCTGACTTTTTGTGGAGGCATATCCAGAGGCACAGTCTTTTGATTAAAGCATTTGATGGTGATATATAAACGCAGTCAATAATATTAACACCCTGGGATTCTCTTAATTTACTTAAGACCCAAGCAAGGTGAACTACTCATGGAAAGATATTTGAGTTTTAGAATCAATTATTCTCTAGCCAATATTTCTTAGTATAGCATTTTATATGTGGCTGTAGTTCTCAATCTTTATATTGTTCATCATTTTTTCTTGAAGTTGTGCTACATTCCTTTCAGGGATGTTAGAAATGGTGATTCTCGATTGGCAAAATAAAGTTTTGGAGAATGAGTTAGGAGAATAGAACACTCAACAATGAAATAATTTATTAATATTTAGAGGCGAACCCCTATTTTTTTTCAATTTTTTTGTAATCTGTTTCTCAGTGAATTACTCTGATACATTGTTTCAAATATATTTCAATTCAAACATGCCTTACAATAACAATATTTATATAAAAAACGAGCATGGCTTAGTGAGTTAGTGTTTGTGACTTCAGAAAAGTAATTTATTCTGTCTGAGTCTTCATTTCATCAAATGTAATATGGGAGAACCAATGAATATATTACATGATTATTTTGGAGATTTCAGATAACATACCAAAGATATCTAGGATAGCTCCTAACATTTGCTTGATGGTGATTATTTATATGTCCATTTTGATTAATGTAGTCATTATTTATATTTTAATGTTATATTTGAAAAACTATATTAATCTTGACAGGAGATGTCCATTTTTGCCTTTGTTTATTCACTTTTTCTAACACACAACATTGTATTAGGATAAATGACTAAAAAAACTATATCTGGTGGTATTTTGTGTTATGTGCATTTTACAATAATGAAAAACAAGTTGAAAATAAACAAATTTCCTTTGCCTTTACATCTTAAATATTTTCTAGGTGGTGGTATAATTTTCAAGTGTTCTTGGAAATAATTTTTAAATAATTTTAATCATGCATTAGTTTTATGTAGTTCTAATAACATGAGTTATGTAAAATGTGTAACTGATATTGATCTGTAACCAATACTGATTTTATAACTAATTATTCTATATAAATAAACCATGAGATTTAATTCCCTTTTTATTTTAAACTGAGAAAATACAGAAACAACCTCAGAAAATCACCTGAAGCACCTACTAAGTATTGGAATATGTATGGAAGAAGAGGTCATATTTTTAGAACATAAAACATGATATTTTCTACTTTCCTGAAAATTTAATTTAACAAGCATTACATTAAGTGTTTCAATTGAAACTTCCAGTTATTTCTGTAACTCATATAAAAACAAAGTTGTACATTGTAAGATTTATTTCAACTGACTCATTCATTGTCAGTGTTTGTTGATTGTCCTATGTGTGCTAAACAATGTGGAATGTGAAATTGTGTTCAGATAATGGAAGAAAATAAGGGTGTAAGTTTTTGACAACGTGTTTCTACTCAGTTTAAAATACATAATTTTTACCAGTCAATAAAATATTTCCAAGCCAGCCCACATAGTTATTCAAATGAAGAATGTCCATTATATTTTCTCAGTTACCTAGGACAAATATGTTTGATATTATTTGAAACCACTTTTATAAACGGTAACTATGCTTAGGAGAATAACTGGGTGTATCCTGTGATCTTTTAATAGATGACAAATCATTTTAAAACAGGGCTCAACTGAAAAATATTGTCATTGGTGACAGTATTTAGACAAATTCAGCCTTCTTTGTCACTAACTCTTATATTAGTTATGATATATCCCTATACACTCTGCAACGTATTTCTGCAAATAAAGTATCCTGACACTTACAATTCATTCCAAGTTACTTATGAATATATTTTTAACCTCCAAATGAGGATACAAGGTTTAAAAAGAGTATTTTGACAAATTTATTTACATGAAAGCCCTAAGAGATGATAAAGAATTATACTTGAGTTAATGTTATGTTTAAAAATTAATTAAAATCCATGAAATTGTGACTACTGCAGCCTATCAGACAATTTGTAGATCAGAACAAATAATGAGAATTGCTCACTCTGTAAGATATTTATATGGTATTGAAAATGTGGTTACATCAAAATGAGTAATTTAGTATGGTTAACTGAAACACTCATAAGTGGTTATACTTACCTAATTTTTGAACTCTATTCAATAAAACAGTTGGTTTTACTTTTAGCAGTTAAACAGTGTTTTTCACAAAGATATATAAAACTGTTGGTTAGTAAGACTCCTTATATTCCAATAAAAAACTTAAGACTTGATTTTGCTTCAGGGTTCCAATTTAAAGGACAGTTACAAGAATGAGATGTGATACTTGTATTTTTTTTTTTAAGTCTACACCTGAGTTAGAAAAGAATATATCATTGGTGAGCTATGGGAAACAGGAGTTTATAAAGGATAGAGTATCCTAATTTAGATAATAGAGTAACATTTCTTCTCTACCATATACTCCCCATGTGTCCAATTACATCAACATATGACCTTGAACTTGTTTTCTCCACAATAAAATGGGAACAACAGTATCTACCTTCATTCCCTGTCAGTTATGAATATTAAAAAAAGATTACACATACACTGTCTAAGACACATTTATGTAAATCTCTGTACATATCAATGAATTATTATAATATGATTTAATTTCAGTAAAGTCAAGTTGCAATGTATATTAAAAATAAATTTCCAAATATTTAATATTATTGTATAGTAAGTAAACAGAAGAATATAGCCAACCTTATTTTGACTTCCATGTTTGCACTATATTCCAGCTTTTTATTGCTGATATTAAAGATGAATAAAGTTCTGGAAATAGTTTATGCTCCTCACACACATAAGTATACTTGAATTTGGATGTAGTTGCAGTCAAAATTTGCTGTGTGCAGTGCTTGCAATAAATTCTGACTTGGACTTTTAGAGTTGAAGTTATCAGAAATGTCAACTTGGAGAGTCCTAACCAGTTTCTGATTGCAGCCCCAGGATGCTGATTGCAATGTGGAAACCTTTGTGAGGGACAATCCCATGTGTCATTGTCAGTGAACTTTGGAACAATAATTGCAATTTTATGACTATTTTTAACTGATTGTATGTCAGGCAAAAAATCCTCATACATTTTTAGACTTTTAATGGGTTTTAAATTTTACATGCAGTAAAATATAGAAGAGCTATTTCTGTTGAATAAGCAGATCACTAATCATTCTTTGGTCTCTTTCCAACTCGTAAGATGATATTTAATATTCAACAGCCTTGCTTCCTTAGATTAACACTGAAGTGATATTTGAAATATTATCCTTTGTAGCAAGGATACAACATAACCACAATTTATGCCCTTACTGTGAACTTGTTCAATAAACAAATCATTAGTCTGGAGACAGAGGGTCAATGTAGAAAAATTAATAATCATGAGTGTATTTTTCCAGCAGGTTGCTGTTTGTTTTCTTTGCACACAGACAAACCTCAAGTATAACTCTACTCTGCAGCCCTTTCACACAATCAGGAATAAGTGTATAGCTGCAGTCACACACCAGGGAAAATGTATTATATTTTCTAATGGCCAGTCAAGAGCAATAACAGGACAACAGTTTTCAACACTAATTATGTGAACTCCTCTCTGTTTCAGCCACTGTTCTAAGTGCTGTCCAGTACTGTCTTCAAGATGTAGCAAGATAACCTTTTCTCTTAATGTCATTTTTCTTCGAGGCATTTTCTACCTGAGACTAATCTTTCTTTTTTCTTTTTTCTTTTTCCAAGTGAGAGGCGGAGAGATAGAGAGAAAGATTCTTGCATGCACCCCATTTAGGATTTACCTGGCAACTCCTATCTAGGACCAGTAATCTACCCAGCAGGGTGCCCATGTTTCTAACCGAGCTATTTTTAGCACCTGAAGCAGAAGCTCCATGGAGCCATTCTCAATGCCTAGGACAATGTGCTTGAACCAGTGAGCCATGACTATGGGAGAGGAAGAGAAAGAGAGATAGAGAAGGTGGGGAGGGATGGAAAAGCAAATAGTCATTTCTTCTGTGTGTACTGACTGGGTTTAGAACCTGGGACATTCACATGCCAGGCTGACGCTCTACCACTGAGCCAACCAGGCAGGGTAAGCCAAATCTTATTACATTGTCATTCATTATACATTTGTGTGCATGTGTGTGTGCATGCATGCGTGTGTGTGTGTCTGTGTGTGTGTGTGACAGAGACAGAGAGAGAAACAGAGAGGGACAGATAGGAATAGACAGACAGGAAGAGAAAGAGAGACAAGAAACATCAGTTCTTTTTTGCAGCACCTTAGTTGTTCATTGAAGCTTTCTCATATGTGCCTTGACCAGAGGGCTACATCAGACCAAGTGACCCCTTGCTCAAGCCAGCAATCTTGGGCTCAAGCTGGTGAGCCTTGCTCAAACCAAAAGAGCCTATGCTCAAGCTGGCGACATTGGGGTCTCAAATCTGGGTCCTCTGTGTCCCATTTCGATGCTCTATCCACTGCGCCAGCATCTGGTAAGGCTCACCATACATATTTAACCTTGTCATTCCTATATTCAATAATGTTCATTAACATTCAATGTCCATCCATTAGCATTCATCTCTCACATGGAGCCAAAGAATATAGTAGGCAGTAAAGGTAAAAGATAAAGATTACTACACATACCCAGCTTAATTATGAATTGACTTGAGAAACTATGCATTTACTAGGGACTGCAGCAAGATAACTGTTAAGCTAAGGAAATATGAGCTCAAGAATACAAAATAGGTATCAAAATTTATATTTTACCTTCTTTAGGACTTTCAAACTCAGCTTTATAATATGTCCCAATTATTTTCTTTCTTTTCATTTTTTTTTTTTTTTTTTTTTTTTTTTTTTACTGGGACAGAGTGAGAATCAGAGAGAGGAATAGATAGGTACAGACAGACAGGAACAGAGAGAGGTGAGAAGCATCAATCATTAGTTTTGCGTTGCTGTCGCAACACTTTAGTTGTTCATTGATTGCTTTCTCACATGTGCCTTGACCGCGGGCCTTCAGCAGACTGAGCAACCCCTTCCTGGAGCCAGCGACCTTGGGTCCAAGCTAACGAGCTTTTGCTCAAGCCAGATGGACCCGCGCTCAATTTGGCAAGCTTGGGGTCTCGAACCTGGGTCTTCTGCATCCCAGTCCGATGCTCTATCCACTGTGCCACCACCTGGTCAGGCTTTATTTCCTTGTTGTCAGATAATTTATGAATCCGAAATACATAAGTATATAAAAAATACTTAATCATTTTATATAACTGTTATTTATATAATTTAGTTATTTATATATGTATATAACTAAGTTAGTTATATAACTAAGTTATTTTATACTTTATATATTTTATATACTAATAATATTTTATATCATTATTTTTTTTAAGTTTCTTAAATTGAGTATTGGTTTTGTCTTCTATATTTTTTCTGTCACCATTGCTCAAACAAAATTTATAAAAGTGGTTGATTGTGATGAGAACATGCAGCTTGAGGTAATGACCTGAAAAATTTAAACATGTATTTCTACTAACAGTTAAGGACACTAGACTTATTGATGTTAAAAATTTTTTTTATACATGGAAACTGGGTTTGTGTTTGTGTAAATATTTTTGTGCATGTATGTATGTGACGGGCTTATGGATGTAAAGTGTGCAGAACAAGAATGTGGGAAACTGTTCTTGAGCTGAGATGGATTAGATAACATTTGGAGTGGAACTTGACCCAGTTTGCTCTTGTTCAGCTTTTTTATTTTTCCTGGTAATATTTCTTAGGGGCACCATCCAATTTTATTTTTAATTACTTACAATCTTTAGTTTATTAGCAAAATATAAACACAGTTTGGGAAAGAAGAAAATAACTGGCCTAAGTAAGATATTCAGATTTTTCAGGAATGGGTGTGAACGGAGGTATAACTTATTAATTATAGAGAAATGATAAAATTCTGCACAATTAAAATTCTAGAGAGACAGAGAAAGGAAGAGAGAAAGGGGGAAACATTCATTAGTTTTTTCACTTAGTTGTGTACTCATTGGTTGCTTCCCATTAGTGCCCTTCCTGGGGATCTAACCCTCAACCTTGGCAACTGGAGAAGACACAGTCTAACTGACTGAGCTAACTGGCCAGGACTTAATTTCAATTATTTTACCCAACTTTGAAGAATAATTAATCTTTGAAATTGCAAACTATAGTTTATCTTTATTATTTATAAAGGTGTAGTAAAAAAATGGTAGTTAGAATGTAACAAACAGTAATGGAATTGTTGTGAACATAATTATATATTTTGAATCTTAATTTTATAATCTTTTTTAAGGATTTATTTATTCAGCTTTAGAGATGGGAGAGAGAGAGGTGGGGGTGGAGCAGGAAACCCGTGTGTACCTTGGCCAGGAAAGCCCAGGGTTTCAAACTGCCGACCTCAGCATTCTAGGTCTACTCTTTATCCACTGTGCCACCACAGGTCAGCCTTTAAACTTAATTTTAAAAGTGTTGTTTATAAACCCTCTAAACTTCAATGATGATCAAATGTTATTTTACAATGCCCTCTTGTTTTTTTGGAGTGTTTTGTATTTTCCAAGAATTTTACATACTGCTGAATAAAGTTCTCTGTATCTTAGAAATCTAGATATAAACCTAGAGTTTACAATACTTAGGATTAAATAATCAACTTTCTTTCAATATTGTTGGTATCATCACTTCCCTTAATCAAATTATATTTAAAGAAAAAATTTAAGCTACTTTTATGCACATTGAATTATTTTTTCTTTTTAGGTAATAGCCTTTTACAAATTGAAATTAGCAAGGCTTTCCATTTTTTTCAAATATATGGTGAAAGAAGAAAATTTTATTTTGGATGGTAGACACACAATGCAATACATAGATCATGTATCATAAGTGTCTACACTTGAAACTTAAATAATCTTATTAACCAATGTCACCTCAATAAATTTAATTAAAAACTGTTAAAAAGTTTTTACTACTTTATTTGATAGACATGTGTACTAATGTCTATTAAAATCATATAGTTTTTTTAAAAATTTTATTTCTTTTTATTTATTCATTTTAGAGAGGAGACAGAGAGAAAGGGGGGAGGAGCTGGAAGCATCAACTCCCATATGTGCCTTGACCAGACCAGTGCAGGGTTTTGAACTGGCGACCTCAGTGTTCTCAGGTCAACGCTTTATCCACTGCGCCACCACAGGTCAGGCCTAAAACCATATAGTTTCATAGATAGTTAAAATATACAATTTACTTACCTTCATCCTTTGTTTAATTCCTCACACAATGGCCTTCGCAAGTTTTCATTATGAGCCTTAGATGATTCTTGATTAGGTGGCTGTTATGAGAAAGATATTTGTGACATTTCTACTTTTAATTATAAATTCCTTGTTTCTCTGTGACAGTGTGAACAGTGGTGATTTAGGAATTTGAAATACAGTAAATTCAGCTATAAAGCTTGTTTAGTAAACACAAATGTATTTCGAAGTGATTGATATATTAAAGAACAAATTTTGCTTAATGCCAATTTTGTGTTTATTGATACAATTTCATCCATAAGAAATGTACTAGGTGAACACATTACTGCATCAATCTTAATACATAAAATGTGAGCACATACACACACTTTCTTCAGACATGCATGTGTAATGAGTCACACCTTCCCACATTACAATTTTCCATCCCATTTCAAAGAACCCACCTTCCATCACTTGGCTATAATTCAAGCTGCAAATTTTTCAACACTCAAGTTTAAAAGCAAATGTCAGGTCTTTTTCAAAATAAAACACTATATTTATTGTTGATTAGAGTCTGAACACAATATTCAAAAACTTTGTCAGTAACATAATAAAGAAAATGAAAACTAAGAACTGAATAAAACCATTTTTACCTGCTAAAGGATTAAAAAAGACTTCTTAATCATTACATCAATAATACAATAAAAAATACATAACATTAAATAATACATAATAATATATACAATAAGAATACCATAATGAGTTCCTGACCTATGGTGGTACAGTGGATAAAGTGTCAACCTGGAAACACTGAGGTCGCTGGTTCGAAACCCTGGGCTTGCCTGGTCAAAACACATATGGGAGTTGATGCTTCCTGCTCCTCCCCCCTTCTCTCTCTCTTTCTCTCTCCTCTCTAAAATAAATAAATAAATAAAAATATTTTTTAAGAATACCATAATGAAAACCTCCATTTGAAGCAAAATTTGGGGAAAAAGAATTCAAAGCACTTTAGAAAATAAAATATAAACAGTTTATCATAGAAACCAAACTTTTAGCCAAATTACAGATAAGCACCTACTTATTTTTGCAACAATGTTTTATTTCCTTTAGTTTAAAAAAACAATTTTATATGCTTTATTTTGCAAAGTCAACCTTTAAATGTGCTGAACTCTCATATGTGCATATCCTTGTGAAAACTATTTTTTATTTTCTGCCCATAAAGTGACTAGCTGTTTGTTACCAATCTTACGTAAACTTTTTGTTTAGTATTACCTCTGTTGTTTTCATCTCAGCAAAAATAAGAAAATAAAAATATAGAAGCTGTAATTTAGAAAATTCTTCCTACTTTCTCTTTATTTTCCATATAGTTTTCTTTTTTAAAAAAATTCATTTATTTGATATATAGAGAGAAGCATCAACTTGTTTTTCCATTTAGTTGTATATTCATTGATAGCATCTTGTATGTGCCCTTTCTAGGGTGGAACCAGCAACCTCAGTGCACCAGGAGGACACTTTATTCAATGATCCACCCAGCCAGGGCCTCCATGTTGTTTTCTGAGAATCCTGTGATATATGATTTGCTCTAATAAGTTTCCTTGTTAATGATGTCACTTGTACAATGACTGTTAAATCAGACTGCCTTGAACCCTTAATTTACCTACTTTCTCACTATGTGAATTTGGGCAAGTAATCTCAATTGTTAAAGGATAACTTTTTAATGTAAAGTGGAGAATAATAGTAGCTCTCCCCTGGAGGAGTAGTTCTGTTTCTGTTGATTAGAATGTTGTCCCAATACACCAAGGTCATGGGTTCAATCCCTTGTGAGGGCATATATAAGAATCAACCAGTGAATGAATAAACAATTGGAACAACAAATCGATGTTTCTCTTTCTCTCTCTTAAATAAATAAGTAAATTAGTTTATAACATACCTCTCTAACAGCCTTATTCTAATAGTTACATGTGTTTACAATAGGAAAGTCTGTTGCATAGAAAATTACCATAGTGTTGTTTTTTTTTTATTACTATTAATTTTAACGGAATGACATTAATCAATCAGGGTACATAGGTTCAGAGAAAATATCTCCAGTTTTTTTTTTGACATTTGTTGCATACCCATCACCCAAAGATATATAGTCTTCCATCAGCTTTGATCTGTTTTTCTTTATGTCCCTCCTCTACCCCACCCCCTCCCTTCCCCTCCCCACCACCAGTAACCACCACACTCTTGCCCATGTCCCTGAGTCTCATTTTTATGTCCCACATATGTATGAAATCATATAGTTCTTAGTTTTTTTCTGATTTACTTTTTTCATTCCATATAATATTATCAAGGTCCATCCTTGTTGTTGTAAATGATCCAATGTCATCATTTTTATGGCTGAGTAGTATCCCATAGTATATATGTACCACAACTTCTTTATCCAATTATTTATTGAAGGGCTTTTTGGTTGTTTCCATGTCTTGGCCACTGTGAACAATGCTGCAATGAACATGGGGCTGCATGTGTCTTTATATACCAGTGTTTTTGAGTTATGGGGGTATATTCCCAGTAGAGGGAATGCTGGGTTATATGGTAGTTCTATTTTTAATTTTTTGAGGAACCACCATACTTCTTCCATAGTGGTTGTACTAGTTTACATTCCCACCAACAGTGAATGAGGGTTCCTTTTTATCCACAGCCTCTCCAACGTTTGTTATTACCTGTCTTGTTGATAATAGCTAATCTAACAGGCGTGAGGTGGTATCTCATTGCAGTTTTGATTTGCAATTCTCTAATAGCTAGTGAAGATGAGCATTTTTTCATATATCTGTTGGCCATTTGTATTTCTTCCTGGGAGAAGTGTCTGTTCATGTCCTCTTCCCATTTTTTTTATTGGATCGTTTTCTTGTCTGTTGTTGAGTTTTATAAGTTCTTTGTATATTTTGGATATTAGGCCCTTATCTGTGCTGTTGTTTGAAAATATCATCTCCCATTTAGTTGGCTGTCTCTTTGTTTTGTTGTCAGTTTCTTTTGCTGTACAAAAGCTTCTTAGCCAGATGTAGTCCCATTCATTTATCTTTGCCTTCACTTTCCTTGCCTTTGGAGTCAAATTCGTAGTGCTTTTTGTAAGCAAGGTCTATGAGATTAGTACCTATGTTCTCTTCTATGTAATTTATTGTGTCAGGCCTTATATTTAGGTCTTTTATCCATTTTGAATTAATTTTAGTACAAGGGAACAAACTGTAGTTGAGTTTCATTCTTTTGCATGTGACTTTCCATTTTTCCCAGCACCATTTGTTGAAGAGGCTTTCTTTTCTCCATTGTGTGTTGTTGGCCCCTTTATCAACAATTATTTAACCATATATATGTGGTTTTATTTCTGAGCTTTCTATTCTGTTCCATTGGTCTGAGTATCTGTTTTTCTGCCAGTACTATACTGTTTTGATTATCATGGCTCTATAATATAATTTGAAGTCAGGTATTATAATGTTTCAACTTTGTTATTTTTCCTTAGGATTGCTCTAGCTATTCGAGGTTTTTTATAGTTCCATATAAACCTGATGATTTTTTGATCCATTTCTTTAAAAAATGACTTTGGAATTTTGATGGAAATTGCATTAAATTTGTATATCAGTTTTGGTACTATAGTCATTTTGACCATATTTATTCTTTCTATCTAAGAACAAGGAATATTTTCCATTTCATTGTATCTTTTTCGATTTCCCTTAACAATGCCTTGTAGTTTTCATTATATAAGTCTTTTACATTCTTTGTTATGTTTATTCCTAGGTATTTTTTGTTGTTGTTGCAACCATGAAGAGGATTGTTTTTTGCTGTTTTTTTTTTTTTTTGATCTCATATTCTGATGTTTCATTGTTGGCATATAGGAAGGCAATGAACTTTTTTATATTAAGTTTGTATTCTGTGTCCTTACTGTATTGGTTTATTGTTTCTAGTAGTTTTTTTGTGGGGTCTTTGGGGTTTTTGATGTACAGGATTATATCATTTGCAAAAAGTGAAACCTTTACTTCTTCTTTTCCAATATGAATGCCTTTTATTTCTTTATCTTGTCTGATTGCTCTGGCTAGGACTTGCAGCACTACATTGAATAAGAGTGGAGAAAGTGGACAGACAACCTTTTCTTGTTTCTGATTTTAGGGGAAAAGTCCTCAGTTTTATGCCATTTAATATGATGTTAGCTAATAGTTTATTATAGATGGCCTTTATTATGTTGAGATATTTTTCTTCTATTTGTTTTGTTGATATGGTGCATTACATTAACTGTTTTACGTATGTTGAGCCATCCTTGTGATTCTGCAATGAATCCTACTTGATCATGATGAATTATTTTTTTAAATGTGTTGTTGTATTCAATTTGCTAGTATTTTGCTTACTATTTTGGCATCTGTATTCATTAGAGATATTGGTCTGTAGTTTTCTTTTTATGTGTTGTCCTTGCCAAGTTTTGGTATGAGGGTTATGTTGACCTCATAAAATGTGTTTGGCAATATTGCTTCTTCTTCAATTTTTTTGAAGACTTTGAGTAGAATAGAAACCACGTCTTCTTTGAATGTTCGATAGAATTCACTAGTATAGCTGACTGGCCCTGGACTTTTATTTTTGAGGAGGTTTTTAATAGTTGTTTCTATTTCCTCCCTGCTTATGGGTCTGTTTAGGCTTTCTGCTTTTTCATGACTCATTTAGGAAGATTGTATTATTCTAGGAATTTATTCATTTCTTCTATATTATTAGATTTGGTGCCATATAGTTTTTCATAGTATTCTACAATAATTCTTTGTATATCTATGATATCTGTGGTGATTTCTTCCTTTCATTTTGGATTTTGTTTATATGAGTTATTTCTCTTTTTTCCTTTGTGAGTTTTGCCAAGGGTTTGTCAATTTTGTTGATCTTTTCAAAAAACAAGCTCCTTGTTTTATTAATTTATTCTACAGTTTTTTTATTCTCTATTTTGTTTATTTCTGCTCTGATTTTTATTATTTCCTTTCTTCTGCTGGTTTTGAATTCTCTTTGTTCTTCTTTTTCTAGTTCCTTAAGATGTAAAGTTAGGCTCTCTTTTGTTTGTTTATATATGCCAGTAGTTATATGAACTTCCTTCTTATTACTGCTTTTGCTGCATTGCAGAGATTCTGATACGTTGTATTGTTATTTTCATTTGCCTGTATGTATCTTTTGATCTCTGCGCTTATTTCTTCTTTGACCCACTCATTTTTTAAAAGTATGTTATTTAGTTTCCCCATTTTTGTGGGTTTCTTTATCTCTTTTTTGCAGTTGAATTCTAATTTCAAGGCTTTATGATCAGAAAATATGCTTGGTATAATTTCAATCTTTCTGAAATTGTTGATGTTATTTTTGTGGCCCAACATATGGTCAATTCTTGAGAATGTTCCATGTACACTAGAGAAAAATGTATACTCTGGCACTTTGGGATGAAATGTCCTGACGTTGTCTATCATATCTAATTGTTCTAGTGTTTCATTTAAGGTCTATATTTCTTTATTGATTTTATGTTTGGATGAACAATCTAGAGCCATCAGTAGTGTATTGAGGTCTCCAAGTACGACTCTATTTTTGTTAGTTTTTGTTTTTAGGTCAGTCAGTAGCTGTCTTATATATTTTGGTGTTCCTTGGTTTGTTGCATGTATATTAAGAAGTGTTATGTCTTCTTGATTCAATGTATTCTTTATCAATATGAAATGACCATTTTTGTCTCTGATTACCTTTGCTGTCTTGTAGTCAGCATTGTTAAATATGAGTACTGCTATACCTGCTTTTTTAAAGATGTTATTTGCACTTTGGAGTATTGTTTTCCAACCTTTCACTTTGAATTTGTTTTTATCCTTGTAGCTTAGGTGTGTTTTTTATAGGCATCATACAGTTGGATTTTCTTTTTTAATCCATTTTGCTACTCTGTGTCTTTTTATTGGTGAGTTTAATCCATTTACGTTTATTGTAATTATTGACATTTGAGGGTTTCCTATTGCCATTTTAGATATTGCTTTCTGATAGTTTTGTATCTTGTTTGATTCTTCTCTTTTATTTTTCTATCATTTGTTTTTGTTTGGTTGTAACCATAGTGTTTTAAACATTATTCTGATAGTAGGGTTAAGACATGATTGTAAAATCTAAATGAAAAAGTAGAACACAAAAAACTGGAGTTGTTTGAGTTAATTAATAGAAATATTTTAGTAAATTATATTGTAGTGATTTTTGGATCCAGTATCTAAAATACGACCACAAGTAGTATCTGGTAATTTATATTTCTTCTCGCAATTCTGATTAACTTTAGTTTATTCTTGAGTTAATCAAAGATTACAAATATATGATGACGAAAGATGATTTTACTTTGGGTGTAGGGCACACAATGCAATATGAAGATCATCCATCATAAAATTATATACTTTAAACCTCTATAATCTTATTAACCAATGTCACTTCAATGCATTCAATAAAAAGGAAATGCTTAAAATCACCAAAGTTCTGAATATAAACCAGAAACACAGACCACATTTGTAAAATATAATAATCTATTCATCAATGCAATATAAATTTTATTTGATTTTCTATATTACCTGTTGAGCAGAGGTTCTAGAATGGGCTTCCAAAGGTATATAAATCTCTAAATGCTTTTCATAAATATTGGTAATTTTCACTTACAATAAATTTCTTCATATTTATACAAAGTGTATCTAACCAACTTTGAATGCTGTTAACACTAACTGTTGACTTCCATTTTTTGTCCACCCTTATAACAAGTGTTTGTTTCATGAAAGCTATGAAGATATGCTGGTCATTTAATATACTGTCCTCTTCTCACTAAAATATTTGCTATATGTTTTTTTATATTGAAATATAACACATTTTCAGTATTTATTTTATTTAAGCTATCAAATAGTTGTTTTTTAATTTTATCTAAAAATAATATTTAATATTTTTAATGAACTCCAGTAAATTTATTGAGTTTACTAACATGATATCTTTTTGTTCCTAGACCTATAAGGAAATCTACGCTACCCCTCTTTAACTAGTTCACACACACACACATTTTTCATATTTCCTTTCATATGTTACGTTTATATGTGCTCATGTTCCCATTTCAATACTTGTCAAATTACTGGGTCTCTGGACCAACAGCATCAGCAATGCCTGGATAATTGTTAGACATGCAAATTCTCAAGCCCCATTCAGATCCCCACATATACCTAGCCACTAAGATTTAGAAGGTAGAAATTGATTCTGATTTTTTGGGTTTTTTTTTTTTTTTAATTTGTTTTCTACTAATGTATTTGCTATACTAGCATAGAGTAAGCACTTTGTAAATATTTTGCTGTATAATGAACACACAGGTGAAATCATTTTTGGGGGGGTTTGCCCTTTATGTTCTATAACCTTATTGCTCATACACACACATACACACACACACACACACACACACACACACACACACATACACACACATACACAAAGCACATTATTGCGATATACCAAATTTTTCAGTAATACGTGCTTTTCTCTTTTCTGTCCTAAATATTTAGCTGTTTTACTGTTTGAATGCCTGAATAGACACAGAGTGAAAAAGGAATTATATTTAGTATTTCAGTTTGGGGTATATTAATGCATTTCTTGTTTAAATATAGTCTCAAAAACAATTATGGTTAATTACAGCAAAGTAGACTAGTTTGAAACTAATTGATATTACTAAAATATTTATTTCTAGATAGGCAGTGTTAATACAGAAAACAAATGTTTCTACTGGGATGAATACTTCATGACTGAGATGTCACCCAGTCAGGGAACATAATGATAGTGAACCTTGCAGTCACCTTCATTTCTTATTTTTAACAATTAATTAAGAAACATTTCATAAGACTTTTCAACTATTTAAGCAAATCCATTTCATTCACAGATCATTTAAACCACATCAAGCTCTTTGTCATTTATTTTTATTCAAAACTAAGCTAAGCAGATGTATTTTATTATTTTATATAGTACTAACTATAATTCTCTGAAGCCATTCTTGATAGACATTATCTCTTATTAATTAAATGGATAGCATTTACATTTTAAATGAATATAACACGTCTTTTTATGATAGTAATCTAATGCCCTACAAGAATACAGAAACATTTAAAATAAATGAGAGGTCATTATTATCTTGTATGTTTTCTTAATACTAATGAGAATCATATAAATGAATAGAGTGTTAATGAGAACTTTGTGTTAATTTAAAAGTCCAGGTGAAAATATTTAAAATATTTATATTCAAATGCTTTCACAATTGTATAAAAACACCAGACATTGATGCACAGAGAATGTCATAGTATTATTACATTCAAAGTTCACAATGAAAATAAAATATATTGCATACAAAGTTTTTTAATTTGTAACTACCTAAGCATTTCTTTCTGATCATTAGTCCCATCTTATGTATTTAAGTTTATGTTTTTAAATTGACAAAGTCCTTGTCATTCTTCCAAATAAATCAATAAACCAACTTTAATTTAAGGGAAAATGAAAAATCTTTTTGTGATTTTTTATTAGATTTGTTATTATTGATAAAAGTAAATATCCAAAAATATGTTAAAACTATTATTTGTATTATTGTGTATGTCATATGGCTAATTAGAGAAAGAAAAATGCAACTGAAATGGTGATCTGACATAATAAAGAAGTTCTTGTTGTAAATGGAATGTGTGAGAATGCCTGTTTAAAATAGCCACATGAAGGAGAGAACAATTGACAAGATTTTAATATAAAATTAAAATAATTTATCAATTTGAAGACATTGAAAGATATCAAACTTTGTAAAACAGGATATGGAGTACAAAGATATGTAGATCCTTTTCCTTTAGTAAAATAATATAAATATGTACATAGATTTGTTGATTTTAAACTGGCAAATAATGTTACATAAATTATTCATAATATTTAAAGTTTAATTACTTTGAATATTATTTCTATGTTTGTGTCAATCTGAATTATCCAAACTAGTTTATGTATTTGTCTGTGTGCATATTTTAAACACATACACACACACTCACAAGTATTTCTTATGAAATATGTGAATCATTTTATATATATTATTAATATTATATTAAACTTATGGTATTTAATTTTATTTCTTTATTTTTGTGACTTATTAATTCAGTTTTTGGGGGTTAACATTATTTTTATAGCAAAGTCTTAATTACTAATAATAAAATGGGAGCATATTTTACCCAAATTTAAGATATTAAGGAATAGTGCTTTAATTCAAAACTATAATGAAATTGATTACCTCTTTTTTAAATTTATTTTTCAGTTACATTTTACATTTAATATTACTTTTTATTAGGTTTAGGTGTATAAAATAATGGTTAGACAATCACATACTTTACAAAGTATTCTTCCTGATATTTCCAGTACCCACCTGGTATAGCACAGTTATTGACTATATTTCTTATGCTCTACTTTATATCCCTATGACTATAACTACCAATTTGTACTTTTTTAACTATCACCCAGTACTCCAACCCCCCTTTCCTCTGTCAAATATCAGTCTGTTCTCTCTCTGTGTCTACAAGTCTGTTCCAATTTTATTGGTCACTGTTTTAGTTCTTCTAAAAAATATTTAATTAAAGTATTTAAATGCCAATTCATGTTGTAATTTTAATTAATGAGTTACTTGCAACTGCATTATTTTTTTTGATATGTATTTTTCTCTTTATGTATGTTTTCCCAATCATCCAAGAGAAATTTAAAACAAAAAAACAAATAATTCTTTCATTAAATATAATAACCAGCCTGACCTGTGGTGGCACAGTGGATAAAAGCGTTAACCTGGGAACAATGAGGTCGCCAGTTTAAAACCCTGCACTGGTCTGGTCAAGGCACATATGGGAATTGATGCTTCCAGCTCCTCCCCTCTTTCTCTCTTTCTCTCTTTCTCTCTCTCTCTCTCTCTCTCTCTCTCTCTCACACACACACACACACACACACACACACACACTCTGTGTCTCCTCTCTAAAATGAATAAAATAAAAAAAGAAATTAAAAATATATATAATAACCATAAAAACTCTTAATAATCTCTCTTTTTCAATTCTGTGCCCTTCCTTTTTTGTATATCTTACCTCATACCTATTACAGTTTTTGTGATGTTGATCTATTGTAATTTTCTTTGGATGCAAACATTTTGACAAAAATCAATTTGCTATTAGGAGAGTGGTTTAAATCAAATTAATTTTTGGATAATTAACCTAGATTTATTTTTATCTGCTTACAAAACAACTTTCTTAAATGTTTTAACAGTGCTTACAACAGTCATAACTTTCTCTTGAAATAATCTCTAATTATGTGTTCTTCACTGACCTGTGTTGAAATATTTTACCTACTGTAGTGGAGCAGACATTGGGAGATATATTTGATTATTTTCTTCCATTTATCAATAAGATGAGCTATCAAAACATTTTTCTTGTAAAATATGTGATAGATGTTTTATTAACTTTTGTTCAAGATCATTATTACATCTTCCTTAACTTTTCTCATTAATTTAAGTAAGATTGACATTTTTTTCTTAATTCATCCTACATAACAACACAATGTTTTATGTACTAATAACTGTTCTGTGTATAACATACTGTGTCACAATATCTTATTGCTTGATATTTAAAATATAAAGTGTTATATCATACAAGCTTTTCTTAAACTTTTATTGCCATATGATATTTCTCCATTGTATAATCACATTTTTCTTTTTGGTCAACTTCCTCTTGTTTTCTTCTCCAATAACCCACTTCCATGAGCAAACAATTTCTATTTTTAGAAGAATACCTGTTTTTTATGTAAATCTCTAATCTCTCTTTCTATTCATAATTTATATATTTCCTAAGCTTAGAAAATTAGAAGATCAAAATAATTTGCATTCTCTAATGGATACTTATAGTGACTTAAGCAGTAACACTGAATTCTATTTGTGTATACATGCTGTTGTTGTCTAACTAACATAATTGAAAATTGGCAATAAGAAGAAACAATATTAAACTATCTGGTATCTTTAGTACTTTATTCTACAAAGAATATCATTGAACATAGCCACTATATGAATATTTATGGACTATTTTAAAGTTAAGCAATTTTTATACAATAAAGTATAAATATATATTAGTTATTTAACTATTTGTTTATCAGCTTAAAACTTATACAGAAAATAATTTTCACTCCAGAAGACAACAATTATTCTAACAAATGAATCTAGAAAATCTTTCATTTATTTTGAGATAGCTTATATATTATTTTAATGTATTATTTTACACTTCATAACATAAAACAAATACCATAATGAAATAATTTTATATAATTCTTTTCTGCAACACTTCTGATAGGTGGTAATATAGTTCTAAGGTTTTTTTAAATATATTCATTCTTATAAATATGTTGAGAATTCTTTTATGGAAAATATCTATCAATTATTAAGTATCATGATATTATCTGTATTGTTGAAGTATTCTTGCCCGTATCTATATTTTTCTCAGCCATCCAGTATTTCAAAAATATTTGTGTATACCTAACTTTATGTCAATCATTTTACATTTGTATATATGGCAAAAAAAGAACAATAGGAAATGATTGTTTTCTTCAGGGAAAATTACAGAAATTCACTATGCCTTATTTTCAGGAGCTTCTCATGGGGACTCTGGTTTCAGCCCGAGTTTGATTTGAGAATTAATTGATTTAATGCAGTGAATTTCAATGTGCTGTGTCCAATGCATCAAAAACATTTAATAACTATTCGTTTATTTCAATGCAACCTGAGATAGCATCAATATTTTTTAATTTATCTTATTGCTTCTATAGAGAGAAAGGAAGAAAGAGAGGAAGACAGAAACATCAATTTGTTTCTGTATGTTCCCTGACTGGGGTCAAACTATCGACCATTTTGTAGTAGGACAATGTTCTAACCCACCGCTCTATCTGGCTAGGGTAGCATCAATATTTTAACATGTTATAGAGGTGACTCACTTTGAGCATATGTTTAATTAAATATTCTAAATATTTGCACATACATTGGGGCCATTTTATAATATATACACTTGAATTCGTAAGAGCTGCATTTGGAATTTCACATTATTTTTTATACTTTCTGATACAGTTAGTATTTTATCTAGATTAGATTTTGATTTCATAAACCTGCTTTTCTTTCAATTTTGCCTCATATACATATTTATTTCACCAGCTTTCTACGTATGTCAGTGTATTAATTGCAAATCCAATGATAAACTTTACAGGACTAAAGATTCATCTAAAACCCTTCTAAATGCTGCTAGAAATTTAACTTGAGTTTCACACTAAAATTCTCCAAAGAACTTATTTTTTTTTATTTTTAATGAAAGAGACAGAGGGAAAGATAGATAGGAACAGACAGACAGAAAGGGAGAGATGAGAAGCATCAATTCTTCATTGTGGCACCTTAGTTGTTCATTAATTATTTTCCAATAATTTTGTTTGTAGAAGATCAATTTAAGATATTTTTAAGGGCATTGGTCTGTTGGCGCAGTGGTAGATTATCACCTGCCGAAGTCCTGGGTTCAATTCCCGGTCAGGTCACACAGGAGACGATACCATCTTCTTCTCTACCCTTTTCCTTTCTCCTCCCTCTCTCCTGCAGGATGGTTCCAATGGTTGAGCAAGTTGGCCTGGGTACTGAGGATGGCTCCATGGCCTCGCCTCAGGTGCTAATTATTAGTGAAAATTATTTTATGCATAAGTTCTAAGCTGGGAAATAAATTGTTTAATAACCAATATATATTTATACTTATTGCCTGCTCTGTGTTCAGCAACAGAACAGTGGCTCCAGATGGGCAGATCATCGCCCAGTAGGGTGCTTGCCAGGTGGATCCCTGTCAGGGCGCATATGGGAGTTTGTCTCTCCCTCCCCACCTTTCATTTAATTAAAAGGGAAGATACTTTAAGTGTCTCTAAACATTTTTTCTGGGGCAAATTTTTCTATTTTTTTAAAAAGGTATTTTTATGAATAATTATGTCAAATACATTATTAAAGTCAAAGTCAGTACATTTTTTATGATTTCATTGTATACTGCAATTAGATTAACATGCTATGACTTGTTATTAATTCAAATTACTTCACAGAGATAAATGCATTTCTTCGAAAAACTTTCAGCCTGACCAGGTGGTGACATAGAGGATGGAGTAACCCGGGTTCTAAACCCCGTGGTCTCCAGCTTAAGCATGGGCTCATCTGGTTTGAGCAAGACTCGCCAGTTTGAACCCAAGGTTGCTGGCTTGAGCAAGGGGTCACTCAGTCTGCTGTTACCCCCGATCAAGGCACATGTGAGAAAGCATTCAATAAAATACTAAGGTACCGCAATGAAGAATTCATACTTCTCATCTCTCCCTTCTTGTTTGTCTGTCCCTATCTGTTCCTCTCTTTGAGTTTCTCTCTGTCTCTTCCACACACAAAAAAATCTTTTATACTTTAATAATTTATTCCACTGTGTTGTGTGGACCCATGTCATGTTCACCATTTATTTTATAAAATCAACTCAGTAAATAGGTGAATCAATATATTGATTACAAGTACTATTTTTTAAAAGTTAAATGTATTTTTTTCCACAACAAATTCATAAACTATATGTAAAATTTAGGTATGAAAATAGCTAACTCTTTTATTTATCAGTTTTTAAGTTTCTAGTTTTCAAAACTGAAGAAAATCTTTCTGGGAAATAATTTTATTCTATAATATGAAATGCCAAATCTTGGGAGATTTGGTTTCTCCTAAGTTTACTTCAAATATTCTGAGGTAGGTGTCTTAACTTACAATTGCTCCCAAGCCCACTCTTACAGGATAAGAATTTAAGAAGTAGATATAGAAGCATTAAAATCAAATGACTTATTCAATTAATTTGCATGTGCTTTGATCATACTTACAAAACACGAAGGCAAAGGAGATAATTAGGTTTATATTTATAAATATCAGTTGGTCTCATATATTTTGTAAGTTGTAAAAGACTGAAAAATAAAAGATAAAACCAAATTATGATGTTACAAGTAAATAGAACCATTTTATTTTCTCTCTATAGCATTTTCATCTTATAAAGTTGTCATTATTTGAAAAGTTTCAAAAATGTTCAAATGCGTGTTAACAACATAAAGGGAAACATTTTTTAAAGCATTAATTTGGTTAACTTTGAGGCACCATTGCATTGTTGTAATATTTAATTATCTGCAAGGAATAAATCCTGCTAGATCAGTACTTTAGTGTAATATCCAGGCATTCATTCATTCCCCTAATTTTTAAAAATAATTTCTCCAAGTTGTCTTTGTTTATTTTGCATTGTTCCTACAATTATAACAGCCAAATAAGACTATATACTTATTATTTTTATATACATAGTATCTTATTTGTTATAACAACAAAAAGTATAGGAGCAGTATACTACAGTTGTACATTGTTTTATTCAGCACATTTTTGCATTGATTTTATACAATATATATGTAATTGGTAAAAAAAACCCAAAATTAATTTATGAATAGAGAAAAATAGGACAGATATATGGTACGTGTTTTATAGTTCATCACACTGTTATAAATTGTATAGGGAAAGTACAATAGATAGTTAATGGAAGAGATTTTAAGTATTTTATCAAATGGGATTAAAGATCCCAAGTTTCTAGAACTGAAATGGGCAGATAATACAAGCTATGCAATTATTTACTTCACCCATAATAAACTGCACTTCTATGGCATTGAAGTATAAAGTCACAGAAAGATATCTTCTATGTTGATATTCACCTCTATTACCCACAGCAAGAAACACCACTCTTGAAGACTAGACGACCCATTTGTTCTTTGTTTATTCTTAAAATATCTGTGAAATCTCACCATATCACTGTTTTAATGGATAACATATGCTAGCTTAAAAGAAATGCTAGCATATTCAGATAAATTTCATAGATATAATAATAGTCAGCATCTTGAGCTTTCTGAGTAAGTGCTTATATTTTCATGTGTAAAAGAATGATGAGTTTTAAAAAAGAACAGTCATCCTGTGTGGGATTAAAAGAACTGTAAATATATAGTGTGTAAAAAAAATCAACATTAAAAATAGTAAAAAAACAAAAATCAGTAAAAAAAAAATAAGTCAAGGTGGTGACTACATTTTGTTAGCTCCCATGAATTTTTATAACCCACTGGGTGTGGGAGTTTCAACATTAGTGAATTTAAATGCAATAGTAACTTGAGATATGAGTTTAATTTGTTCTGTAACCGAGCTCATAAGTCAGTATTATCAAACAAATTTCTCCCATTTATAATAACTGTAATAGATTTAATCCATTCCAGCCCTGTGAAACATCCCCAAACCATCCTAAATTATAAAAAAGACATGTTTTTAATTAAGAACCACACATGTGTACTTTACCAATGCATAACAAAATATATTAAATAAAAGAAAAATGTGTTATTTAGTACTGTATTCTTACCTTGGAGACAGACCAGTGCAGCTAACGAAGGTGAATGGCAGAAGACGAGGGAAGGAGGAAGGGATGCAGGCACTGTAGGCACGTAAACTAAATCTGCACTTTCTTAAAACTAAATGTAAACTAAAACTGCATTTTCTTTAAACAAAACTAAAACTGCACTTTCTTCACTTAAAATGAAACTACAAAAACTTAATTGTAAAAATGCACTTTCTTAACTTTAAACTTAACCTAAGCTTAACATTACGTATTTTTCATTTAATCATCACCTGTTTTTGCATTTTTGGCTGCACTTTCGGCACTTTTACTTGCAGAACTTTTGAATAAAAATCTATCCAAAGAAGTTTACTTTTGCCTGCTTTTTAAAATGTTATGGAAATGTGATAAACAAGTGTCATTAAAAAGTGCTGAAGCACGACCAGTTGAAACTTTTTCTGGGTGTTTCTTTTCAATGAAACTTGAAAGCTTCTCCCACATTGCCAGCATGTCTTTAATTTCACTTGTAGAAATCACTTTCTCTGACTCTACCTCCTCCTCACTACTAATCTCTTGCAGAAACTCCGCATGTTGCATCATCTGTAGCTCCTTCAGCTCCTCAGTTGAGAGTTTCTTCTCATGTTCCTCAATGAGTTTGTTTACATCACCCTCATCTACCTCCAGACCCATAGACTTTCCAAGGGACACAATCTTCTCCAATGCTTCTACCTCAGTCTTGGTCTCTGGTTCAAATCCTTCGAAGTCCCTGTCTGCAACAACATCAGGCCATAACTTTTTCCATGCCAATTTCAAGGTTTTTCTTGTAACCTCTTGCCATGCTAAGTCAATAATTTATAAACATATCATGATGTTGTAGTGATCTTTCCAAAACTCTCACAGGGTTAGAATTGTATTCTCAGTCACCTCAAAGCAGCAGCTGAACAAGTGCTTTGTGTAATGCTTTTTAAAGTTAGAAATGACCTGCTGATTCATAGGTTGCAAGATTGAAGTCATGTTGGGTGGGAGGTAGAAGATTTTTACAAATTTGAACTCAACAAGAATGTCAACTTCAAGACCACATGGATGGGCTGGAGCATTATCAAGAATTAGTAATGCTTTCATCGGGAGTTTATTTTCTTAAAGATATTTATACACTGCAGGACCAAAGATGAGATTTACCAATTCAATAAAAAACTGTCGCATAACCCATGCCTTAGCATCCTTAGCATCAGTGCACCACATAACCTGCAGCTTTTTGTGTTTTTTTTTTAAGAATCTTATGAGTCTTTAAGGCTTGAGGATTTTCAGAATGATACACTAGCAGTGGCTTTACTCTACAGTCACCACTAGCATTTGCACACAATGCAAGGGTCACATGGTTCTTAATGGGTTTATGGCTTGGCAGCTTCTTCTCCTCTGCGGTGATGAAAGTCCTCTAGAGCACTTTTTTACAAAACAATTCTGTTTCATCACAGTTGAACACTTGTTGGGGGATGTAGCCTTCCTTTGCAATAAGCGCAGCAAAACATGGGAATGTACTCCTCAGCTGCTTTAACATCAGCACTCGCAGCTTCACAATGCCTCACCACCGAGTGGATGCCAGATCTCTTCTTGAAATTTTCAAACCAACCTTGACCTGTCTTAAATGTATCTTCTGCTGCCTCTTTTGAAGTTGATGGTTCTTTCTTCTTCAAGTTGCTGTAAATAATACGTGCCTTTCGCATATTACAGTCTCTGTCACTGTATCTCCTGCCAGCTCCTTCTCTTTCACCCACACCAGCAGCTTCTCCATTTCTTCATGGATATTTGTCCTTAATTGGGACAGAATTGTAGTTCCTTTCACTGAATTTGTACTTTTGATGGCATCCTTTTGTTTAAGGATGGTACAAATTGTAGTTGTATTGTGGTTGTACAGCCTTGCCAGTTCAATCACTCGTACACCACGCTCATGTTTTTCTATTATTACTTGCTTTATTTCTATCGACATCATTCTCCTCTTCTTCTCACCATTGTCCTTTACACTCATTTTTTTCAGCCCATGATAGCACACAAAAAATGTTAGTAAAAAATGAAAAAATGATGCAAGAATCAGTATAGTGCACAAGATTTGACTTGATTCTACAGGTAACAGGTGAGAAAGAATGAGATGCTGGTGTTGTGCTGCTGATACTTGACCCGTGCGCCAACTAGCAGCACCTTTCCGAATCACGACTCGTATCTTGGAATTTCTCTCAGATCTTGAACAAAAATATGGATTGAGTCACAGCTCATATCTTAAAAAATTTGTATGTTGATCTGCTCATATCTCAAGGTACCACTGTAGAAGCTAAAACATGCTTGTTATGAATTATTTGGTTCCACTGAGGGGAAGTTAGTGAAAGTCCTGACCTGTTGTGCCATCCCTTCTGGGATTTGGCTTCTCACAAATCTATAATCTAGCTCCAGCTTCTGCAAATGGTATGTAGTATTAGATTATCCACAAACTCAAGGACTGATAGTAGAGGGTACATTTTATTACACACTGTTTCTTCTTAACCTGAGTGTATATGAGTCAGGCTTTTGGAAAGGTCTCATTTTTCTTGGTAGAGTCCTTCCCATATGCAAAATATGGCATTCCATTTGATAATATTTTTCTTCCAAATCCTATTCAATAGGTGATTCTGTGTATTTTATAGTATTTTTAAAATTCATTGTACAACGTATTTTCAAAAATGTAAAAATCACATGAGATTTGCATTTGAACCTCACTTTAATAATTAACCTTTTAAAATCTATCCTCTAGTTTTGCTGAAAAAAATGTAAAAATAAAAGAAATAATATTACTTTAATTTAAATGAAGTATCTTTTGGTCTATCAACTACCTTCTATACATTTTACATATTGTGTGTGTGTGTGTTTTTTTTTAATTTCAAGTGCAATAAAGGACATTCAAAGCTATATCTTGTACCATGTCTTTTTCTTTCAAGTACTGTGAAAAATAGAATTTGTTTGAACACTTCATCTTTTATAATTTTAAAATAAGTTGTGTATAATATGTTTGGGGTGTTTCATTGCAAACTAAAAAGTAAAATAAATTAAAAGTATTAGAATATAAATACTGTTCAAATTAAATAGCTATATTAATGTAACTTTCAAAAAGTCTGAGGGATAATAATAGAATCAGTGTGCTTGTCACAATTTCTACTGTTTTGTTGATTGTTTTTTTGTTGATTTTTTCCTCTGTTAAAAACAGCTTTTGAATCCTCAATCTCCTGTTTTTTTTCTCTATTACAATATTATTATTAGTTTTCTCTTGATACTTAACTAAATACCACACACCAATATGCTTGAGATAGTATCAGTGTATTATCTCACAGCCCTGTAGGTCAGGATTCCAAGTGAGCTACACTGGGTTTTCTGCGTTGAGTCTCACTAAGCTGAAATCAAGATGGCAGCTAGCTGGGTTCTTGTCATAAAGGCTCTGTTCAGGTTGCTGGCAAAATACAGATGCAAGCAGTAGTAGAACCCAGGTCCCTGTTTTCTTGCTGGTTATGAGCCAGGGATCACCTTCAGCTCTTAGAGACAGCTCTCAAGTACCTTCCACTACAGATAACCATTTCCTAATCCAACAACAAAATACTATCTTTATCCAGGTGACAGGAGGGGAGATAAACTCCCACATGTGCCCCTACTGGGATCCACCCAGCAACCCCCATCTCGAGTCGATGCTCTGCCCATTTGAGATCACTCAAAATGAGCTAATTTTTAGTACCTGAGGCAGCAGCTCCACAGAGCCTTCCTCAGAGCCCAAAGCCAATGCACTAAAATCAATCAAGCCATGAGTGTAGGAGGGGAAAAGAGAGAGGGAGAAAAAGAAAAGGTGGAGGGGAGGAGAAGCAGATGGCTATTTCTCTTGCATGCCCTGACCAGGAATCAAACCCAGGACATTCGCACATAGGGCTGATGCTCTACCACTGAGCCAGCCATCTAGGGTCACAGAGTAATATCTTTTGTCAAAATTTTCTCAATTGCAACACTGTTTTGACTATAACCATAGCTATCGGTCAAAGAAAATTCTCTACTCTTATTGGCTTAAATAGAAATTAATCTTTCTATCAGAAGGTCAAAGACATTGTAACCTTAACAACACTTGCAAAATCTTTTTGCAGTGTAAAATAGCATAATTATAGGAATAATGCCAGGGATTTAAGGTCATGTTGGCCAACTTAGAAATCCAGTTATTTTCCATGTCCAAAACATCACGTCACTTGCTCCCTTTTATCTTTTACCTGTTCTTTTCTTTTGTCTTCTAACCCAAATATGGGTAATATATAAATGTTTCATTTATTTAAAATAAAAACTCCCACAGAGAAATTATATGTATGTGGATTCACTCTGAAATAATTTGCATGGGCATATATCTGTCTCAAAATGTATTAATTTTGTTTTATAATTTTTATTAATTTAAATTTATTGTGTTAACATGGATTCAAGTGTCCCACTCAATATAACACCCTCACCCAAACCCCCTTGTCCCCCTTTAAACCCCTTTTGTCCCCTTTCCCCTAACTTTCTCCTGCCTTCCCTCTGGGATTTGCTGTCCTGTTATCTGTATCTATGTGTTATGTATATATAATCTCACTAATCCCTTCATATTCTCTGATCCCATCTCCTCATCTTCCTTCTCTCTGAAAGCTGTTTCTCTGCTCCCTGTGACCCTGCCTCTGCTTCTATTGCATTCCTCAGTTTAAAATGTTAGACTACTCGAAGATTTATAAATGGCCATCAATATATATTTTCCCCTTTAAAAATCAGTCATTTTCTATTTAATGTTCCATGACAAACTAGGGGGAAAACTTTTATGGTGAAATATACTTGACATAGTTCAATGGCATTAAATTAAAATCCAGAAACACAGAATTCTAGATATTTAGGGAGCATCTGTAGATAGCTGAAAGGATAAAACAAATTTACAGAATTTCCAAATGGTTTAGAGTTCAGCAACAGTGAAACTTTTTGTGTGTGTGTGTGAGAAAGAATAGTGTACTGATTATAAATTATTCCACATATTTATTAAGGAAATTCTTCTAATATTGCATATATATATTATTTAATGAAATTCTGTACTCTTAAACAAAATAAACATGTAATAATATACAACATATGTCATCAAGGAGATGCAAATTGAAGCAATGAGCTATCATTGTGTATTATTAAAATGGATAAAATCCAGAACACTGACAGCACAAAATACTGGCCAGGAAGTGAATCATCAGGATCTCTTTCATTGCTAGTGACACTTTGGCAAAATGGTACAGCTGCTTTGGAAGGCAGTTTGGCAGTTTCTTATAGAATTATGTACACTCTTACTGTCTGATCCAGCAATTATGCTCCATGGTATTACTCAGAAGAGTTAAAAATTTATGTCCCGACAAAAATCTGTACATAGTTGTTCATAACAGCTTTATTTATAATTGTCAGAACTTGGAAACAACCAAGAATTTTTTCTATAGCTGAATGGATAAATTGTGGTTCATTCCAGCTGTGGAATATTATTTAGCACTAACAAGAAGTGAGCACTAACATTCCATGAAAAGACATGGAGAAAACGAAAATGTTTATTATTAAATGAGAGAAGCCAATCTAAAAAGGCTACCTGCTATATGATTCTGACTATGTGCCCTTCTGGAACAGGCAAATCTATGGAGCAATAAAGATCAGTGCTTTCCAGGGGTTGGTAGTGGAAACATGTAGGATTTTTAGGGCAGTGCAACTACTCTTTATGAAAAGGATATGATGGATATATGCCACCATCCATTTGTCCAACCCCATAGAACTTACAAAACCAATATTGTCCCCTAATGTAAACTAAAGAAATAATGTCCATCAGCTGTAACAAATATTCCATAGTCATGCAAGATGTTGATAGCGGGGAGGCTATTCCTGATGGGAGGCAGGAACACACGGGAAATCTCTGCACCTTCCACTTAATGTTGCTATGAACCTAAAACTGCTCTAAGAATAGTATTTTAATATAATAAAGTCAAATAAAAATATATAGTCTGAAATTGAATGTTTTTAAAAATTTCCATCTAAGACAATTTGAGTAATTTGTGGCTTACTATGAAGTAATACAGCTATATTTAAATTATGTTTATTATTGAGACATTATTTATACATATAGAATTATTCAATTACTTTTGATGAGCTGTTTTAGAAGTTAAGACAAGGTATGCAGTCATATGACCCCTAACATAATCATGTTTCCTCACAATTCTCACCTGTCCTGTGAGAATTTACCACCATTTTCATTCCCAGCTCTTAGGGCCCCAGTAATTGGTGTTCTATCAGTATAGTTATGTCTTTTTGTCCAGATTGCCATCTGAATAAACTTATAAAGTATGTATGTAGTATTATGAGTCTGGGTTTTTTTAATTAGCACAAGACATTTGAGAATCACTTACAGTGAATATATCAGTATGTCCTTTTTCTTTATATTCATTGAATAGAAAAACAATAGTTTATTTATTTACTAGTTTAAGAATAGTTAGCATACTAGCAATTATTAATTAAACTATTATTATAGATTTTACAAAGATTTTTATATGAACATAAATTTTTATTTCCCTTGAAGTGAGTAGTGGGATTGCTAAACTGTGTATAGTAGGTGAAAATTACCACAGCTCTTCCAAAGTGTCTGCAAAACTTTTCCTCCACATAATCAATATGTGAGAATTTCAGTTGCTTTATATCTTTGTAGGCAATTGGTTTATCAATTTAAAGAATAATTTAATTTAAGCATTTTAATAAATACTAATATTTCATTATAGTTTTAATTATCATTCATTAATGTTCAATTATACTGAACATTATTTCTTGAGTTGTTTTCCACCACTATATTTCTTCTTTGTCATGTCCCTGTTTATGTTTTGTGTCTATTTTTAAAATGTGACTTGTTTTATTATTGTTAACATTGGAGAATTTTCTATAAAATTTCTTTATCATTTAATTTGAAATTTTTTCTTCTGTCTTATTTTTTCATTAACTTATCTGTGTCTTTTAAAGAGAATATATCTTTACTTTTGATTGAGTACATTTTACTAATTTTCTTACATACATATAAATGTTGGTATTATATCTCAGATATATTTTTTTAACTAATGGTGAAAATGATTTTCCTCTATGTATTATATTGAAATTATATAGTTTGAGCTTTAGCTATAGATCTATGACCTAATATTTTTCCTCTTTTCCTAGTTTGCAAAGATATTTTTATTATTAATTAATATTGAATTTCATCAAATGCTAGCTCTGCATCTATTGAAAAGACCACATTGATTTTTTTTGGCTGGGCACTGTGAAATTTATTGATGGCACAAGACAAGGTAGGGCTCTCTCTGCCCCTGCCCTCCTTCAGGGGTCTGGGATGGAAATGTGGAGGTCAGCAGAGTTTCTCAGTGTGTTGGGGGAATCAGCTGGGGCAAGAATTCTCCAGAAGCTGAGGGCCTTTCTTCCTCTTGCTGGAGCTGGTCATCTAGCGGGCTCTTACTCCTTGGAAGCCATGTGGATGATAAGGTTCATTACCCTGTTGTAGCAAAATTCATTGTCATATGAGGAAATGAGCATGACAAAGTGGTCATTGGAAGCAATGTCAGCCTCAGAGTCAAAGGTGGAGGAGTGGGTCTCAGTGCTAAAGCTGCAGGATACAACATGGTCCTCAGTATACCCCAGGGAGTCCTTGGGGAGCCCTCTGAAGCTTGCTTCACTAACTTCTTGATATCATCATATTTGGCAGCTTTTCCCAGGCATCATGTTATACTGGTAGCGTGGACATTGAAGGCCATACCACTGAGCTTCCCATTTGGCTCAGAGATGACCTTGCCCACATCCTTGGCAGCCCTAGTAGAAGCAAGGATTATGTTCTGGGCAGCCCCTAGGCCATTATACCATAGCTTACCAGAGGAGCCATCCACAGTCTATGGTCTGGGTGACAGTGAAAGAATGGACTGTGGTCATGAGTCTCTGCACAATAGCAAAGTTGTCATAGATGACCTTGGCTGGGGGCGGGGGACCAAGCAGTCGGTGGTGCAGGAGGCATTGCTGACAGCCTTGAGGGAGTTGCCATACTTGTCATGGTGTACACCCATCACAAATATGGGGGCATCCTTAGAAGGGTCAGAAACGATGATTCTCTTGGCTCCACTCTGCAAGTGAACCCCAGACAGTAGTAGACTTCACAACATATTCAGCACCAGCATCACCCCACTTGACTTTGGCGGGCTCTTGCCTCTGGAAGATGGAGATGGACTTTCCATTGTTGACAAGCTTCCCATTCTCAGCCTTGACTGCACCTTTGAACTTGCCAGGAGGAAAACCTTTTTACATTGTACTCAATGGTGTTTTAATATATTGCTGTGGGCTTCTGAGTTTATGCTTCTGTGAAAAATTGGTCTTTAGTTTCGTTTGCTTATAGTATTTTAGTTGATATTTTATCATTTTGCTTATTAAGATGACTTGGAAAGCATTTTTTACTTTATTTTCTGAAAGAGCTAGTGTAAATCTGCTATAATGGAATTTTTAAAGATTTGTTAGAATTTGCCAGAAAAATTGTTTGGCTTGAAATTGTGTTGTTAAAGACAAACTACATATAAAACTGCTTTTAATAGAATTAGGGCTCTTAAGATTTTCTATTATCTTTATCTTTGGTAGTTTGTGTCATTCAAGGAACATTTCCATATTATCTAAATTTTTAAAAGTTTTGTCATACAGTTTTTCACTTATTTGCAAATTATAGTTTTAATTTCTAATAAACCTGGAGTGATGGTCATATTTTATTTATTATAATAGAAATTAATATATTCTCTGTTTTTCATAACTAGTTTTGGTAGAGTTTTAGTGATTCGATCAGCCTTTTAAAAAATCAGCCTTTCATCTCCTTGATTTTATCTACTTTTACTTTTTAAAATTTTATTGATTTTGCTTTTTATTATTTATATTCTTCTGCTTAGTTAAGATTTGATTTACTCTTATACTTTGTATTTCAAGATAGAATCTTAAACATTGATTTGAACTGTTCTTTCTCCTATATTAATTTATTGCTATAACTATTTCTTTATGCATTTCTATAGCTGTATACCCAAATTTTGAAATATTGTGTTTTAGTATTAACTCAATTTTAACTTATTTTATAATTTTCTTTGTGGCTATTTTGTGATACCTGGTATGTGGAAATATGTTCTTGAATTTTCAAACACTTTGAATATGTCATATATTTTTTATTATTGATTTGTAATCTTATTTTGTGTGTGTGAGATCATACTTTACATGATTTCAATTCTTGTAAATGTGTTAAATTTTTGTTTTATGCATCTACAACATGATCTATCCTATTTAATATTCCATGTTTCACTTTATACAAATATGTATTTTCTGTTCCTGGGTGTAGTTTTTTATAAATATAGTGTAGCTCAAGCTAGTTGATAGAATTTTTTACATCTTCTAAATTATCGCTGATGTGCCATTCTGATCCTCAGTTTCAAATTTATATTTTCCTTAAGAGACTTATTATTTTAATTTATCCATAAAGAAATTATACAGACATATATATGTGTGTGTGTGTGTGTGTGTGTGTGTGTGTGTATGTATATATAGGTTTGTTTTGTTTTGGTAAGCCAAACTTTGTTATTGTTATTGTTCTGTGACAACACTGTTGCACCTAACTTTCTATATACTAAGTGGAAGCCAGAAAGCTCAATTACATTTTTAGAGAAAAATGGAAAGCAGTTGTCAGTTCTGCTGTCAGTTCTTCGGCAGGTGTGCACATGTTGCATTTTGGGAATACTTACTAATCCACTGTCCCTATTTCACTGTGAAAGATGAGAAATACTCACGATGAGGTAAACATTATTTTACTACATTTTAAAACTAGTTATGAAAACTGAAGGATTGATAAATATGCTATTAGAATTCTTGTGAAATATGTGACAAACTGAAACTACTTAGAAATTTGAAAATGTATTTCTATTGCCAAAGGTAAGAGGTAAAATGGTACCTTTAAAAATTTTAATTAAATTCTTTGTGGGAAGATTGGTTAATAGCATTATATTAGTTTCAGGTATACAGTTCTATAATACAACATCTGTATATCGCATTGTGTACTCACCAGTCAAGTCTCCTTCTGTCACCATGTATTCAACTTCCTTTACCCACTTTACTCATCCTTCACACCCCTTCCCTTGTGTTAAACACCATACTATTGTTTGTGTCTATGAGTTTGGTTTCTGTGTTGGTTTGTTGATTTGTTTTATTTTATTATTTTGGCTTGTGATTTTATCATATGATTCTCAATAGCTTCATACATGGTATTGACACATTAGAAACTTAAGAAGGGCCTGACCAGGTGGTGGCTCAGTGGATAGAGCATCGGACTGGGACTCAGAGGACTCAGGCTCAAGACCCCAACGTTGCCAGCTTGAGCGCGGGCTCACCAGGTTTGAGCAAAAAGCTCTCTAGCTTGAGCCCAAGGTCACTGGCTCGAGCAAGGGGTCACTTGGTCTGCTGTAGCCCCTGGTCAAGGGACATATGAGAAATCAATCAATGAACAACTAAGGAACTGCAATGAAGAATTGATGTTTCTCATCTCTCTCCCTTCCTGTCTGTCTGCCCCTCTCTCTGGCTCTCTCTGGCTCTGCCACACACAAAAAAATAAAAATAAATCAACATTAAAAAAAACTTAAGAAGGGACAATTTGATAAAGGACAAGTGTGTCTGTGGAACTGGGCTACCATCCTTTCAACAGTCTTAAAAATATTTTCAATTGCTACTACAAATACTGTTCATCTGTGATCAAACTGCCAACTCTTTAAGATTTTTCTCTTTAGCTATGTATTAAATATGAGATCTACATATAGTAACTTATCTATTTTGAGAATTATTTTGCTTCAAGGCATCTTTTGGTCCAAAGTTATGCCATAAAAACCCAACAAGAGCGTATTATAAGATAATTTAACAGAAATTAGCACCTTTTGATCAACATCTTTTTGTTTCCCCTATCCCATTTTACTCTCTATTTCTATGGGTTTAGCTCTTTTAGATTCCAAGTCTAAGTGACATAACCATTCATCATACAGGAACACAGGTTGTTTCTATACTGTAGCTTCTGTAAATAATACTAAAATAAATATGGACTATTGATAACTCCCTGATATCCTGACTTGATTTCCTTTGGATATATGACTAGAAGTGAGATTATTGAATCAAATATTAGTTCTACTTTTAACTTTTTGAAGACCTTTCGTACAGTTTTCCATAATGGCTATACATTAACGTCATCAACAAACATAAGTTTTCTCTTTCCACATTCTTGCCACTTATCTCTTTCTTTCTGGTAACAGCCATTCTAACAAAGGTGAAGTGATATGTCATTTCGGTTTTGATTTGCATTTCTGATGATGAGTGAACTTGAGCATCTTTTTATTACCTGATGATCATTTGTATGTTTTCTTAAAAAAAAAAAAAAAAAAGAGTCTATTTAGTGCCACTAGTCATTTTTGAATAAGATTGTGTTCTTTTGCTATTGAATTGCATAAATTCTTCAATATTTTGAATGTTACCCTCTTATCAAATATGTGATTTGCATATAAAATATTCTCCATTTACATACAATTTTGGCTACAGATACATTCAGCCAACCCCAGTTCAAAATATATAATAGAAAAATTCATGAATAAATAATTTCTAACTTTTATATAAATTACACATCATTCTGTGTTGCAGGATGAAATCTCACATTGTTCCCGTCCATCTTGCCTGGGAGGTGAATCATCCCTTTGTCTACCATATCATATGGTATATGCTAGTTGCCCCATATCGCATGGTATATGATACTCCCGCATTAGTTAATTAGTAGCTGACTGGGTTATCAAACTGACTGCCAAGATGCTGCAGTGCTTGGGTTCAACTAATGTCTGTTTTACTTAGCAATGACATCAAAGCACAAGAGTAGTGAAGCTGACAATTTGTATATGCTGAAGAGAATCTGTAAAGTGCTTTTCTTAACTAAAACAAAGTGAAAGTTCTCAACTTAATAAGAAAAAAACTTATATTTTCATTTTGCTATGACCTACAGCGATTTTCAACCTTTTTCATCTCATAGTGCATATAAATTAATTGCTAAAATTCTGTGGCACACGAAGAGATATATTTTGCTGATCTGAAAAAAAAAGTAGGTATAACTTTGATTCATTCACATGAGATGGCTATTGTTGTATTAGCTGTTGTCATTTTTTTACTTGATAATCTAAGAGAAAAACAGTGCAACTGACTAAATAGTCAGGTGTTGCCTGTTTTTAAAAATTCTTATGGGACACCAGTGTCACACAACCAGTGTGACATGCCAGTTGAAAACCACTGATCTATGGTAAAAAATAATCTATTCATGAAATTACTTAATTTAGATATTAAAATTTGTTATAAGTGTGTATGTGTAGGAAAATATGTTATATATCTATATATATAGTTCATTACTATTCATGCTTTCAGGCATCCACTGGGGGTCTTGGAACATATTTACCTTGGATTTGGGATGTCTACTGTATTTTATTTCCTTTTGTAGGTTGCCTTTTCACTTTCTTCTTTGTTTCTCTTGCTGTATGGAAATGTTTTAGTTTTATATAGTCCCATTTATTAAGAGTTTATTTTGTTGCTTATGCTTTTGGTATCATAGACATAAATATGTTGCCAAGATCAATGTGAAAGAGCTTTATCCCTGTGTTTTAAGTTTGTAATTTCAGACCTTATGTTTACATCTTTAATCCATTGACTTCTGTAAATCATTATAGAGTTCTTAATGCTAGTTCAGGTTCCAAGTAGAACAGTAATGTGCAAACATAGATGCTGAAGTGACATCAAGTGCATGGCTAAATAAGATGTCTCTTGTAGTAGCAATCCCCCAACAATGATTTGATATCTATCCATGGAAAAAAGCTGTGGGATCTAATACCATACATCAAGAGACCAAGAAGGAGTCTCACCTATCCCTGTGTAATAGTCTACAGACCTCACCCAAGTTGTGGTCCATATAGTGGACCCAAAACTGGCTCTTGCCCCTCTCAGTCATAGCCTGAGAGTCCTTGTAGAACACTGTCTTAGAGAATGTCCTTGTGGAAGTCCAGGTTTCCAGTGTGAAAGTTCTAACACACCATTGGTACACACAAAAAAAATTGAGTTTTGACATAATAGCTATATTTAGAGGAAAAATTTGACCTTATCCAAATCATCCTATAAGTGAGACCTTCTGGAGCTGTGATTTCCTCATGGTTAGGGCAAGGGGAGTGAGACTGTGACAGTGGCTTCCTGAGCTGTGAGACGTTGCCAGAAAAGAGCATTTCTATTTCACCCCATCTAGAATACTGAGCTGTGACTTGCATGACTGGAGGAGGGCGGTCGGGATGGGGCAGGGAATAAAACTATCAAAGAGAATTTAAGGGACACAAACCATAACAAGTGCATCATGGGCTCCATCAAGGAGCTCACCATTGAGTGCAGGGGAGGTCTTACATGTTAATTTTTCTAAATTACCACAGGCTCCCCCAGCACAACACATGCTTAAGCCTCATTCTGTGGTTGGTACCCTGTGTGCTCTCACCAGGGTGGCAAGAATCAATTGTGTCAGATGGCTAGGCAGCACAGACAGAAAGCCAAATGACATCTGTGGGTCAGAAAAGGACCACAGACTTGATCTTTAGCTTGCCCTCGGGGGGGCCAAAAGGAGGCTGTCAGCATTTGTCCTGGTACCGTGCAGAATTCAGATAATGCAGACACATTTAAGATTTCTGCCACAAAGAAAAGCAAGAACCATGAAGCAGGCATTTCCACAGAAGGTCTGTGAGACCTCCAAATTCCTAGCAGGGTTGACAAAAATGTTCTCTCCAGTAGTCAGTTGGTAAAGACTACTTAATAGTAGGTCACTACTATTAAGAATGTATAATCACAAACTTTTTTCCTTTTGGCATGATAGTCTGTCATGGTGCTGAGAGTGATATACTTCTGTCACTAATGATTTATCCATGCCTTCTCCATTTTTTGTTAGTTTTCTTCCTTCAAAGAGCAGGTTTTTCAATAGCTTCCATCACTTTGGTCTTGTTTTTCAAAACTGCAGCTCTGGTGGAATGGACCATGCCTGACTGAGAGCAATCACCATCACTGATTCTCTCTGCCTTTGTAGTCCCTAATTCCTGTTAACATTTTTTCCTGATCAATCACTTGATGTAGCCTCTAACTGGAAACATTAGCAGTAGATTTTGTATACTTAGGGGACATGATGGGCAACAAGTATAAAGCACTGTATATAATTGTACATACAGCACCAAAAGAGTGGTCAGTATGTATGTACATATTTAATATAAATTTAGTGTATTCTATATTTCATAAGTTTCTATTGTTTGATTGCTTTTTTTTGTTTTCTTTAGTAATATTTGGTCACATTCTCCTGGCATTTTATATAGTTATGTTCTTTTGCCAAATTCTAATTTAGCTTAACTCATTCTCTTAAATTCATCACATGTTTTGACTTCCCCAAAGGAGAAAGATAATGTATTCTTATGTCGACACTTTACTTATAGTCAGTATCAGTAGAACTTGTTTAAATGACAGCATAAGACTCCAAAGGTTGCAGATGATCTTAGTTTGATTTTATAATATGTTCTCTACTAAGAAATTATATTTTAAGAAAAATTATTTAAAATTTTAAATGCTGATTCTGAATGTGTTCAATTCAATTAAAGGGAAAAAATGAGATTATTAGTAGATTTTGGATGATATAGTAAAATCATATTTAATACCACATTTTGGCAGCAATTCTCATTACATGTTGAGAAGAGTTGCATTATATATATTTTTAATGTGCTCAGAGCTAAGTTGCTCAGAAATAAATTTCCTGCCTCCTTGCATGAAAGGTAACTCTAAGGGAAATTTCATTCATGTTGGTTATACCTGAGCATATTTCACAGCCAGAATTTCAATTACTAAGGACCTTACATTAGTGAGCCAGGAGAAATCTGTCAGTTAAAAAAAAGAAAAGTGAAGTGAGTAAACTAAAAGTATCTCTTCTCTCATACTTGTTCTATGTATGGGAAGAATCAATTGCTTTCATCTTAATCCCAAATAGAAGGAGCAATTGACTTTGGGGAAATCTTGTAAAATTTATTGCTGACAGCATGTAAGAGAGTACTTTCAAAGGATGACAGAACACATGAATTGATTTTGCTTCCAGTGACACCAAGTTAACTGATTCTCTTATGCAGCTCTGAAGTTTGATGTCACTTTTCCCTGCAGTTTGAAAGGTTTACATCAAATATGTGGGAGGGCAATTTGAGAGGAGACATCCAATTTGGTGCTTAATTAGTATGATGTGTTTAATGTCATTGCCTGTATACAAGTGATATACAGAGAATTTGTTTACTGAATATGTGCAAAAGAAAATGTTGAATTTAATATATAGCAACAGGATTTAAACATTAGCAAAAATATTAATGAACAAAATATATTTATTTCACAAATATTAATTAATATCACCTTTAAGAAAAACATAATTTAAAGAGAAATTGTCTCTTATTTAAGTATATATATTTTCTTATTTAGGAAATATATATATTTCAGGTTTAAACATCTATAATATATATATATATATATATATATATATATATATATATATATATATATATATATATATCATATCATATACTTATCAAATCCAGCTGTTGATTTTGAAAGATTATTTTAAATGTAATTCTCCCTGGATAAATAGTACTTATGTCTTATTACCTTTATGGATTTGTTTGCATTGATATATGGAAATATACATATGCACAATATTGTATACATATAAATGCCTATATGTGTATATAAATTTTTAGTACACAAAAAATATACACACATGTCATATACATTCACATGCCTTTATATATTCACATATAAATATAATCTATTATATATATATACATTTAATATACATATTGTAAAGTAGTTATAGATGATGTAGATAGGATATTTTATTAGCTACAAAATGCAAGACAAGAAACAGACTATTATAGCTGTTTTGTCACTTCTTTCTTCCTCCTCTTCAGGGATCCTTATCCCCTCACCAAACTTCTAGGTATCAAAACCAGGATCAAATACATTAATTCTATCTTTCAAGGCCTCTATGACATGTTGTAAATGAGCATCATTCAATTGTCTCAATGTTTCTAAAAGAACTCTAAAGAAAGACTGAGAGAAAAACAACAATGCCCTGTCACCTTCCTCTGATGAAGAGTAGGTGTCTACACATTACTTCCAAAAGCAATTACTCAAGTGTTCATTGAGAAACATTAACCAGTTTCTACATCCTTTAAGAAAGGTTATGGTTAATTGCGTGAAAGAGAGGATATTATAAAAAATTTGCAGCATAAGGTCCATCAACCACTTCTTCCAAACTTTTCTTGGACAAAGGCAGAGTATGCCTCTCTTCACCTTAAACCCATAAGGAAGGTTCCAAGGCAGTCACAGCAAGGGTGTGTCATACATGACAGGAGCTTGAGGATCCTATGGACTGGTAGCAGATGCCCCAAAGCATAGGCTGAGGTAACCAAGTCTTTACTTCCAGCAAGAAAAAATGTGTTCTGCTTACTGCAAAATATACTGCTCACAAAAATTAGGGGCTACTTATAACTTAATATTAATTTTGAAATATCCTATAATTTTTGTGAGCAGTATAAGAGGACCTTGGGGATCCTGCTCAGCAAGACTTTTTAGAATGTTAATCCTTGATGAGAAGAGTGCTTAGTTCCCTTGATCTAAAGGATGAAAGAGGGATGCTAAGTTGAGTGCAAGAAAAGTTTTGGGCATTGCCTATATCAAGGCAACTACCATTGCAAGTCCCTAGTGGATAATGTCAGAGACAATAAAAATGGTCCCTGAAAAACATCAAGCAAGAATGCATCAAAGATGGAGAAGACCCGGATCTAAGATTACAGCTAACTGTGTCATAAATGACGTTGCTTTTAGCAAACCCTTCCCTTCCTCTGGCTCAGAATCTGGAACTGTTGAAATGACATAGCAGAAAGAAACCAGCTAGTTCATATTCTACTGGTGGTTTACAAGCCTTGAGTAGATCTAAGCTTTGGGTCTGCTATACTGGACCAGAATATTGTTGTGTAATGAATATTTCAGTCTAGAATTGTTAATGCATAAACAAGGAGCTATTTATAATATATATTATATAGAGTACCTGAAAAGCTCTGAGGCTTTGTCTGACGCTTTATCCAGGGACATCAGAAAAAATTAGCCCACAAAACAGATGCAAAAGGATAATGGTAGTAAAAGTAGTTTGGTTTCTGGTTACAAGACAAAATCTAAATCTAGGTCATTCAAAAATTCAACTAAACACCCAATGGTTTTTTAAGCTAAAATACAAACTATTTCACTGTTTATCAACCCTTCTTGAAAAGAAATGCATTCCTTTATGTAAATTAATGAAATATTTATTTTCTATCTTAGTTATAGACAGAATTTGCCAATTCTGATACTTTCTTAGCTCACACCATTGTGCCTCCATGATCCTCTGAATGGCTTTGTTACTTGTGGTCTTAAAATTCCCATTCTGTACTCCACAGTCTCTCAAGTGTGGAATTTCAAAAACTCAGAATGCATTTATATTATTTTTGCTTGATAAAATTTAGTCTTCTCCTCCTTTGTGTGATCCTTGGATCTACATCTTCATTTTCAGAATAGAAACCAAACTTTTTCCCTATACATATCAAACCCTTTTGTGGTCTATTTACTTTCCAATGGTTATGCTTCCCATCCCTATATAAACTATTTCCTGCTGTAATATTTTCTCAAAAATATGATGTCTGTACTCTTCTTGTAAAAGGGTAGCTCCATGATCTGCCTCCTTCCTTCATTTTTGTTTGTTTTTATACCTGGCTAATGTCTACTTCTTTATCAAAATTGGTCTCAGAGACATGTCTATTAGTGATGTCCTTGGGGGTCCTCATTAAAATTTTCTAATCATCACTCTGAGCTAAAAATCTACTTTGTATTGTTAACTTTTGACAAATGTCTATCATAGTAGGACTAGGTCTGTCTTAATGGGGTAATAAATTCAATAAACACAGCTAATAAAAAATGGCCAGTAAAATAAAACTTGTAAATAAAATCAAAGATTACTCACTTCATTTCACCAACTGTCAATATAATAAATGTTAAAAAGATAAATATTTAGGTAATAAAATTAATGGTAAATTGTAACTACCAAATAAATGGCTGGTATCTTTTACTGTATGATATATAAAAATTTAATAGTAAAATGAATACCATTGATAGCTATAATTTATTATGAGCTTGCTTAATCTCAGATGTCTCACAACCTCACAAAAACTTTAAATTAATTTAATTAAACCTCAGCAAATTGTATATTTTATTTCCCATTGTCTAAATGTGGCAACTGCTGTTCTCAGAGGTGAAGTCAATTCAGAGCTCACAAAAGAGCAAGACAGAGTCCTAACCCTATTACTACCTGATCCTGAAGTTCTTGCAGTTCACATCTAGGTTTCAAAAAATGACCCTCGTTACCCTTAACTTTTGTTTTTATTATTATATTTAGATCTTAATTGAGCTCAGGGGACTCCTTATGGTAGTTTAAGAGAGCCAGGAAAAGTTTTATTTCATAGCTTTTATAATATTCACACAAAATTACCTTTTGAGAGATTCTAGATGAAACCCTATCACTGCTTAAAGTTTCCTTACTCTTCCTTAGCACCTCCTTTGACAGACCTTGAGTTCTGTGCTGCTGCGACTGACTGGGTGAGCTGACCTCTAAAAGGGTGTGATGGCGACTCTTGAGGGCCATGTCTTTCTACTTTATGTTGTGACATTTTAATTATTTTTATTTTCAAACTACATGTAAATAGCTATAAAAAAGTCTGAGAAGCAATGCTGTTGAAATACTGTTTTGTTTGCTTGTTTTTCAGAGATATTTTCTGGCAACTTTCTGCAGTTTTTCTGGAAACTATTGTTTTCATTTATTCATTCTTCCCCCATTGATTTAAGAAATGTATATGATAGGGATAAAGGTAAAAAAGAACTGGGATTACAATATTTATTAGTGTCAGTTTTCAGTTAATCTTAGTTTAAAGGGGTTATTTTTGGTTTTGTTTTTATAATTAGAAATATATTGCAAAGCAAAAGTTTTTCAATATGGCTATCAGAGTTTTCTAAGAGTATGGTTTAATGTTAGGCTTAATTATGGAATTTTTTAATGCATAGGTAAAAACAAGTGGTTTATATATTTTTATGCCATGTGTTGTTTTTTCTTGCCTTGGTTGAAAACTCTTGAGGATACAGTTTATGTAGATGAAAAAACACCTGGGAGAAATTTGTAATTCAGTATGAATTTTTCTTCTGGCTTCTGCCTTAAATGTATTCCTACTAGAAGACTAAATAAAATATGCAAACATGTCAAGAATATATAAATAGTTTTACAAAAGACAAATATTTTATTACATTTAACCATAAATATTTTTAAACTTAAAATTTAAAAACAATCTCTCATATAATAAAATCTAATTTATTGTGAAGAGTGAGAGAAGGAGGATAATCAGAGTCATAAAACTTAAAGTGTCATAATATTGTCCCCAAACAAGATTTTTTAAAAATCATTTTTAAAATGACTACAAGAAAGCTAACAAAACTGATGTTTAAAAAATTCATCATCAAAATGAAGAGATTTGATGTACAAAATAATGAGAACATCAATAGAATAGCTAAGTGGTGAACCACAAAAGAAAAAGATTTAATTAGAACCTAGAATTAGGTTCAAAAGTTTATCTAAAGCCACAAACCAAACAAAATGTGAAAATTTATTAGTACTATTTAGTTATTTAAGAGTCTTTACAGGATGTCAAATCTGGTGCCTTTCCTATATAATTGAGCCATTAACTAAACGTACAAGGTAGCAGAGGCATGTTTAGATCTTGTTCTAAAATCCAAGAGTATTCCAATAGACAGTTTGATCATTCTGTCTTCAATTCTCTTTAAAAACCCATTACATCATTTTTTTCTGCATAGCTTTATTTTCAAGTGTTTCTAGGTTTCAGATAGTTTCAATGACAAATGCACACCTAAGCCATCTAATAAGAACAGTTTATTGATTTTCTCAAGTATTTCATACCTATAAGTAAAACTAGCCATTTTGAAATGATGGAAAGTGCCCTTTATGGAGTATCACCATCAATGCAAAACTAGTGAAAGAGAATACAGCCGCAGAGCAGTGGTAAGAGATCAATCTGGGGCATAGCTGGGTTAACCTGGGTTTTCAGGCACACTGAACCTCCAGTTTCCTGGATCTGCTTCTTGTATAAGAACTGCTGCAGAGAGGAGACTGCTGCTTCTAAATTGCCTTGGTCAGCTTAGCGGCGGCCTTTGGCACCCACTGCAAAAACCTTCCTTAAATTGTATCAGTCTGTAACCACCTAAGGGATTCAAAAATTTTTATTTCCTGTCTTCATTGAGGAATGTCATTGAGAACCATAACTCCTCTAATTTTATCAGGTGAGACCATACTTCTTTCTTGGGTAGGTGGGTTGTAATTATGACAAAATCTACAATTAAACATGCACGCACACACACACACACAAAACTTGTATCAATAATTTTCAGTGCTATCTCTTTTATTATAGTTCTCACTCTCAGCTAAGAGCATTTCTTTTTTTTACAAGAAAATTCATTATCTTCCAGTCAGAAAGTTTTCTCCTTCATCTTATCCTCATCCTGCTCATCCTCATCCTCCCCTGCCTTCTATCCTTGAACATGGCATATGTTGTATTTGATCATTTTTGAAGACTTTGTTCTCATTTTTTAAGATACTGAAATTTACCCCCTTTATTAGTTCTTTTCATGCATAGTTCTTTCCTTTTCTATTTTTTCACTCTTCTATGAGAACATTTCAACATGTTTTTATATAAATTATTTTATTTGAATTTTTATTACAGTTACAGTAGTTTATTATTGGTAAATTTTTAATTTAATTGAAATTTAGTAATTAATTTTGCATTTTTAAAATGTGTTTTTGCTCACCTAGACTATGTTTTCACTTATATGCCAATCTTCTCCATCTCAGTATATCACAAGCCCCTTCTTCTAGTTGCTCAGACCAACATAAACAAACAAAAGTTATCCTGAGTTTTTTCTTTCTTTCACACCTTACAACAAATCCACCAGCAAATCTCATCAACTCTACCTTCAATAAATGTCCTCAATCTAGTCACTTCATTTCACTTCTCTTTCTAATATGTAAGACATTATTGCTTTCCATAGAAAATTTCTATGAAATCTTATCTCATTTCCTTGATTCTATTTTTTCATATATTACAATCCCCACAAAACAACAATTGAAAGATCATTTTAAACTCACACAATTATGTTAGCCTTAATAGATGATATCACTTACATTCATCTGCTTCTTCTTTTTTCTAAGACATATATACTTTTACCCCTGTTACTTTGAGATTCTCAGAACAAAGAGTATACACATTTGACCTTATTGAGAAGTGTGGCATTGTGACATGTAGGTAATGAGATTTGTATGGCAGTGATATGGGCCAGTTCCCAACAGAAGCACTTCTTTCCATGTTCCCTTTTGCCTTAGGGTATGGTCTTTCATTATGGGCCCCAGAATGAAAAGATGTGGAGTACACTACAACTGACCTGTTTCCATGTTATGCATGTTTCCAGTTATGCATGTGTATTATGTATAACTGTTTAGGTCAGAGTTCAGCCTAATTAAACTAAGACCTTCTCTACTTTCTCCACCAGAAAAGACCCAATGTTTCCCATAAGCAGAAGCCAGAACTTCTTTGAGAGCCTGCAGTGCCTAATTTGAGTTAGTCCTCTCTCTTTATCCCTTCATTCTCATTTTACTTTTTCCGTATACACTCTGCTCTGGTCACTGTGACTAGTAAAGTTCTTGGACTCCTTCAGTTTCCTTTAGCTTTGGGTAGTTTGCACATACTTTCACTTCTGCCTGCAAGGCTCATCTTTTGGCAAGCCCACAGTCATGTCTTCCCTTTATTCATAAATCAAATATCAACTTTCATAAAGTCTTTACTATCCACTCTATGTAATATTCAAACTGAGTCACATTTGTTTCATACCTTGCTTTACTTGTCTTCATACAAACTATTGCTTATGTATTTCAATATAGAAGTAATAGTAGAGAAAATTTATGAGTAGTTACAATTTCAAGCACTATTCTAAGAATGTTCTAGTTTATTTTATTTACGCTACCAATAATATTGCAGTTAACTTATTTTCTAGGTCACAAAACTGAAGGACAGACAAGTGGTAAAGTAATTTAACCAAGTTCACAAAAAATGAATGAAAGAGCATATACAAACCTAAGCATTATTATTTTAGAGAACAAGCTCTTAGGCAGTGTGCTAAGCCAGCCTGGAATTGTCCCAGGTGTATGCATGACTTCTCCTTGGGGCTGTACACTATTCATCTAAAAGCTGTTGAAATCCCCTACCAAGATCAGACGCTGAAAGCTTGTTTGATGTAACATGGAATTACTATTTCAGTAGCCTTAGAACAGCAAAGATGCTGTTAGGGCCATAGCAAACCCCAGGAAAGAGAAAAGGCATCTTGTTCACTTTTTCCTGTTTATTTTTTTCCCAATTATTTATTTATTTATTTAATTTATTTTTTTAAAGACCACATCCAGATGATCTGGATTTTAGTATCTGCTTTTCACAACTTTCATGGGATTATTATATCAAGACTTCTTCTTAACTATAACCCACAATGCCAAAGAAGCTTGAATTCCACTGTCAAGGGAGAAGGAACATCAATCCTAATTAATCATCTGCTGTCTGATGATTGTGGCTTTGTAAGCTCTAGGTCTCTAGACATTAGTGATTTGGAACGATTTAGATACACAGTATAAGAAACAAATTCTATTTCTGTGTTTTCTGTGACACAAGCCACAGTGTTAGGAAAAAATTTGCTCTTTATTCTTAAATATTTTCCTATCATTTGGTTTTCTAACTGCATTAAAGACTGATCATTGGAAGATTATGTCTCTTGGATGACACATTTACAGTGTTGATTAGATTTTTCCCCATTAGCACATTTGTTTGGTAAATTGATTTGGGTATTAATTTCCTCATTTCTTCTTTTTTCTAAAAGCCACAGACAGTAATCACTTAGTCAAAATAAAATTTGGACTTAAGAAGCTATATGTAACTAGGTCAGTTGTCTTTTATCTGTCAAGTTAAACACTATTTTAATTTGGATAGTTCATGCAAAATATTTAATGCATTAAAATGTTTGATCTAGGCCTGACCTGGGGTGGCGCAGTGGATAAAGCATCGACCTGGGAACACTGAGGTCGCCAGTTCAAAACCCTGCACTGGTCTAGTCAAGGCACATATGGGAGTTGATGCTTCCAGCTCCTCCCTCCTTTCTCTCTTTCTCTCTCTCTCTCTCTCTCTCACTCTCTCTCTCTCTCTCTCACTCTGTGTCTCCTCTCTAAAATGAATAAAATAAAAAAAAGAAGTTTAAAAAAAATGTTTGATCTACATGTGCTTACTATATTGTTCAGAGAGAAGATGGGAAGGAATTTCTTCCTACAAAACATGGAAAAATAGGAAAAAAACTGACAAATAACCTGTACATACTGCAAAATAAAAGGAATTATGGTTTCTATTTGATGATATGAAATGAAGATAGAGGATCTTCTGAAAATAAAAATGTAGATTCAGAATAAGTAGGTCTGGGTCTGTGTTTCTAACAAGTTCCCAGGAGGGGCTGATGCAGTCAGTCTAAGTGACCACACTTTGAATCTCAAAGGTCTAAGAACTCTGAGAGAAACTATAGTGCTGTGGTTATTATGCTGTATATACTATTAATGATTATATTATCATTTATTCAGTTATTTTTTTCATTTAACAGACATTTACTGACAACTTGTTATATGCCAAGCATTTATCTGAGATGTTTAAAATATGTCAGCACACAAAACAAACAGATATCCATGACCACATGATTTACATTTTGTTTGTTGGGGATAGTGAAGAGAAGACAGACTATAAACAATAAAAACATGATAAAAATACTATTACAAAAAATATTAAAACATGCTAATTGCTGTAGAATAAATATAGCAATTTAACAAGTTATTGAGTTCAGGTATGTGGCAACTCGTTCAATACAAGGTTTGGTATTAAGTAAAGGGTATGAAGGTTTGTGCATTGGCAGTAATATTAGTACATCCAATCAAAACAGGAAGAAAAACAATCTATCTGCAATTTTAAAACTTCCAAAAGCTCTACCCTAGTTTTTGCCAGAGGAACAAAGCTCTATTAAGAGAAGAGTTACAGATGGTTATTATTCAGTATTTTTTTATCTCAGTTTTGCTTGAGAGAAGATGTTATTTACTCCGTAATTTCTAGATGAAAGAGAGAAATCACATTACTTATACAATGTAAATGTGTAGTTATGTAAATAACTTACAAAATAAAACTTATGCCTACAAAATGCCATTGGGAGTAGGGATCCTGCTAAGATTATATATCACCATGATTTCAGTCTTCTTTTCTTTTCTTGCATTTTTAATATATTTTACAAACTTGTGAGTAACATACCATGAGACAAAAATATCCACAAAAGAAAAAAAAATACATACAGCATAAAGATCTGCTTTTTTTTAGTGCCAAGATAGTCCCACAATTACGTAAGAAATTTTATTTTTATAAATAAAAATCATTTAATTTATGGTCATAACACATTTTGAAGATTAGAGTTAATAGCACATGAAAATTTCTAGTCAAACTTTTTAAAGGTAAATAATGAAAATTTAAATTATAAAATAAATTTTCTCATACTCAAAAGGTACATATAGTAAAAGGAACATTGACAAAACATAGAAACTACAACATTCACTACAAAAGTATTGAATACAAATATACATTTTTGGTTGAAAAAATTTTATATACAGTTCTTGAACCATTAAAGAGGAAGGTGAATGATATTTACTAAGCTCTAAAACTAGGTGAACTTATAAGCCCACAGTGTATAGTCTTTTTATGTAGCATCTTTTGCCCTAAGTGAATCAAACTATATAAAAATCAGAGGAAGTCTTTTTAACTTGGTAATTGAAAATCATTGATTGAGTCAGGTCTATTTCAACAAATAGTAGTTTTATAGGTGGTATTTCACAATTCATTGGCACTTTACTGAGAGAAAAATTCCTCTTTACCTTTGGAAAACTTTCCTTTGCTGACATTACCTATAACAAATATACATTTTTACTAAAAATTAATGAGAATGTACATTTTTCTCTGCCAAAGCACATAAAAATAATCATAACTTCAAGGCATTTTATTGAAGAATTACATTCTGTATAATCATGCTAAGCTTGTTAAACATACCTTTTAACTTCTCTTTCAAAATCATAGAGACAGTTTGTAATGGAAAACAATCAAAGTTAAAATAGATGATAGACAGACACACCCATGCATCATTTATAAATAAATACAGCTTGCCTTATAGGAATTGATACTCTTTTATTTTGTCTGAAAACATAATCATTTACCATAATCACTCACTAACTGCATTTAACTTCAAATTCCTCCATGTTTGCAACTATCAAATGCATCTCCGGAGATGAAGGACTTCATTAACAGTGGTTACAGAGCACTCGTCTCTCATAACTTTTGAGTGGTTCTGAAATAATAATACAGTTGCAACATTTCTGACAAGAGAATTGAACCAAGAAAAGACAATTTTTAGAGGTCCGCTATGTATCTGCATTTGCAAATTTTGTTTTTATGTAATTTTGAAAAATCACCTAATAACCAAGTTTCAGTAAGGATATCTAATATACTTATATAAAAAAACTTGCCTTTAGAAAATATAAAGTACTCCCATAATCATCTTTCAATAGGTAGACCTACTAATCTATGGAAATAATATGCTACATTTATTTATTAACTCTGGAAAAACAAATTTGGTATCAATGGTGTGTAGAAAATCACTAAACATTTATTAGCTAATCCAGGTGAATAATTTGTTTTGTGCCTTCTTTGTCATCAATAAATTAGTAATAGTGTGTAAACATTCTATCCTGTCACTTCTTCAGAACATTTTCAGTTGAAAATTCGATAATTTATTTTACAAAAATTGGCATACTTTGAAACACTATAAAATGTGTTTATCCAAGCATCCATTGTTTGGGGAGAATATTTCTGCAAAGCTGATTATATTATCTATGCTTTTCTAGGCAGTTTCTAAGTGGTTTGCAAATTCTGTTTTATTTAATCATTGCAATAACCTAATGAGAAGATAAAAGCTTATAACCCACATTTTCTAAAGGAGGAAACTGAGTCATGGAGAACTAATTTTCTTATTACCACAGTGTTAACCAGTAAGATTAGGATTTGGTCTTCATCAGTCTGTCTGCAGAGGCCATGTTATTAACTGATACACTCTTTTCAATATGGCCTTGATTTCTAGTGTGAAAAAAGAAAGAAAAGAAAACATCATCTTGATTTATTAAATAACTATATTGTTATATATCAAATTATATTTACAAGCTTTTTCTTTTAAACATTATAAATAGTTCTATAGTAATAGCTTATTATGATATTAAATGAGAAAAAAAAAAACCAGGAGCTTTTTCTTAGCTTAAATTCCTACATGCCTTTGTAAGAATACTGCAGGGAAAAGGGATTTATCTTTACTTTAAACAATGTTTCCAAAGTAATTAAGAAGTTACTGGAGCATGCTTATTATACCCAGAGGCTTCTCGCTTATTTCTCCTGGAGCATACATGATTGTGTACCTAGAAAATAATTTATATATTAATTAGGAAATATCCTATACCCCAATGCCTCATTTAAAAATATAAAATAATCCAGATTAAATAATTTAATTATATAATATTTTTAAAAGTCATGCTATTTAACCTGTGAGAATATTTGTTTGGGGACTGTTTTGTGTACTTCTTTGTATTCTGGGCACTAAACACCTGACAATGCAATCAATGCTCAGTGAATTAATAACTATATTAAGTGAAGTAATTGAATTATTTTTGTGATTTTTAATATGTTAGAAGTTTTTTGTTTTGTTTTGTTTTTAATGTGCAAAATGCCATTTGGGTGTATAGGCTGTGTTTAATATCTGTTGACATATAGAGATTGGGTCATCTTTGTTTCTTATTAATGTATTTGATGGCAAGATTGTAATGTAAAATCTGAAGGAAATGTATAATTAGTGTACTAGAGGGAAATGAGCCATCACAGGAACCAGAGTATATAGTAATTTTATTATTTATTTTACTTACAGAGAGGAAGTAGGTTAATCCACTGGAGGCTGATTAATGTAGTGTGAATAAGTACACTACGTTGACCACTATTTATGACATCACATTGTGTCTCTACTTAGCAGCCTCCTACAGTCAGAACAATCTTTGCCGTCTGCAGTGAAGCAGAGACAATAGTCAATTAGAGAATGCAAGCAAAAGCATGAGTGCAAAGTTTCAAAGGAAGCATGAACCTACAGACATGGTGGACAGAAAGTTCATCATCATCACCTAAACAATGGTGCCCCAATTAAAGAGAATACAATAAACTTTTAAGTGTTTTTAAATTTAAGTTGAACTTAAGAACCTGGATCACTATGTGTTATAGCATGCCTGACACATGGAAGGTATTCTAATTTATCTATATATACACACATACCTACAAATATTTGGGAAACATGATAGTATATAATCACGTCTTGCGAATAGAGTTGGGATTGCAGAAAACTTCAAATAAAAAAGTTCAGGAGGAGCACAAAAGTTTTAGAATCAGCAGGATAAAAATCAAAACCAAGGAAGGAAGAATAATTGTATATATGGGTAAGAAAAGTTCAGTGTTAAAATGTATTTCTAATTGGAATTGAAACAAACAAGCAAAGAAATGCAGACCTCTAGAACTACAATTGGAGATATCGCTAATGTTGAGGCAAACAAAATAAATAGCTCACTGTTCTGAACTTGCTAGTGGAGAAGTACAAACCAGAGAACAGTGCAGGACTTGTGAAGTTCTGACTTGAATATTAGTCAGGGTAAATATGTCCATTATGGATAAAAATGAGAAAAGGAAGTATACTTTTTTAAAGCAGATAACTATATTGAGCACTTAATGTATAATATACACTGCCTAAATTTTTTCATAAATTAATGTAATTTTATAATCAAGTAAAATATGTAGTATTGGTGTTTCCATTTACAGTTGAGGAAAGTTAGGCAAGGAAATGTTGGAACCAACGTTTAAATATAAACAATTGATGTAGAGCACTAGACTCTCAAGCATACCATGTGGACTAAATGTTATTTTTGCAAGTTAGTATACTATGTAACTATTAGAAAACCCCAAAGGCTAATGTCTGCAGCTAATAACAAAAAAGTGGAATTAAAATAGAAAAAGAATGCCTCATTTAAAATAGTAAAGTATAATAAAAAATTTTAAGTTATTAATAGTTAATAGTGTATGGTACTGCCTCTGAATGATTTTAAATGTAATATTGAATGATGATTATCAATATCTCCTCAGTACTTCAAAAGGACTATATTATCTTTCTTAAATTTCTATGAATCAAATGTAACTAAGTTTCTTAAAGACACTTCATAAATTCTTCAACAAAGTTCTAAATATTTTGGCATATCATTTTTTTTTTTACCCAAACTATAACTTGAAATTGCCTCTGAGCTTGAAAAATGTTTTTTCCAGTGCCCTTGCTGAATGTCTACAAAGGAGAGATTGAGAAATAAAAATATATTTTTAAAAATCAAATCTTGAGTAAGCAAATTTTTGTTACAAGGCAAAACAAACAAACAAAAAACCAACAACTGACAAATTGAGAATCAGTTTGGATCTTAAATAGCATAACAAAGCAGTAAATTTGAGAAGAGCAATATTCATGTATATTGTACTTCTGCTTCTAATTTAATTAGGACTATGTAAAAAAGCCCATGTGATATACGTTATCAATTATCCATGTGTATGAAATACTTCAGGTTACCTATACTAACAATTGATGCTCTCTAGTTAATTCCTTTATGAATTATTCCTGAAAATAAGCAAAATAACCAAAAAGCAAAATACCACAGAGCAAGATACCTAACTCTAGCCTAGTGAGCTTATGCAGTAACTTTGATAAATGGTGCTAGAACCAGAAGAAAGGCATTTATAGACTCTGTAAACATCTAAGAGTGAACAGCATTAAAACAAGCAATCAAAGGTACTAAATCAACAAAAGCTATATAATGTTTGAGTTTATTTTAATAGAAAAAGCCTCCAAATAACTAAATCAATGCTTTATTTAGTCATTCTTCCTTACCCTTTATTTGCCATCACAATTCCCTTTTTAGTTCAATTCTTGTTTCATACTCCTATCTGATTATTCTCTTGTTCTCTAATCTAACTCATTCTTCAAATTTGAAATAGTCTATACAAAGAATAGTCTATACATATAGTCTATACAAAGTCAAATAGTTCCAGGGAACCAAATATTTACATTCAGTCTGCAATGCATTCATTAATGCACTGATGCTTTTCTACTTACTTCATAGTTTGCCTTTTGTGCTTTGTTCTGTTTCTGCCTGATTTCTCTACCAAGAAACAAACAAACAAACAAAAAGCATTGAATGGCAAAGGAGCAGATGAAGAAAAAACTTCATATGTAAATAATAAAGCAAGATCCCAAATTCCAGATACTGGTTCATCTCTACAATTACAAGCATTCATAGTTGCAGAAACAAAACACATACACACAAACAAAAACAAACAAACAAAAATAGAGTTTACTAATTTCATGTGTTACTTCAGGAAAGAGGGAAGGTAGAAATAACATGAAAAATATAAGGACACAGCCTGACCAGGCGGTGGCGCAGTGGATAAAGCGTTGAACTGGGATGTGGAAGACCCAGGATTGAGACCCCGAGCTCGCCAGCTTGAGCACGGTCCCATCTGGCTTGAGCAAAAGCTCGCCACCTTGGACCCAAGGTCGCTGGCTCCAGCAAGGGGTTGCTCAGTCTGCTGAAGGCCCGCGGTCAAGGCACATGTGAGAAAGCAATCAATGAACAACTAAGGTGTGGCGACAGCAACAAAAACTAATGATTGATGCTTCTTACCTCTCTCCGTTCCTGTCTGTCCCTATCTATTCCTCTCTCTGACTCTCTCTCTCTGTCCCTGTAAATAAATAAATAAATAAATAAATAAATAAATAAATAAATAAATAAATAAAATATATAAGGATACAATAGGACAGTTTATGTACTATATTATTTGTAGTTGGCACATATGTTGTAGGATATATCTTGACAAAGTAAGACCTACATTGATAATTAATAAATAAGTGGTAGAAGGGGGACATGGTTGGACAGTTTAAATCAATAACTAAAAAATAAATAAATAAAAAACAAGAAATTTTAAAAATCTACTTTACACTTTTAAAATTATTTTTCCTTCTACTTGTCTACTTTTCTCACAATCTCTCAATTAGGCCTATAATGTGCAAAAAGCTTCTTTAATCCTAGCTGAACATTTAGTGTAGTCAAGCTACTTTTGTAACTTCTCACTAATTCTGAATTAACCTTGATATCATAAGAGAGTAATTCAGCTAATTCTGTTCTTTCTACTGTCCTATTGATAGAGGGGAAAACATAATATTAAATTTAGTCAAAATAGTTTTTTATAGTTTTATATTCATTAAGGTTGGATGCAGTGATTTTACCTCATTTTTCTTTTTTAAAAAATAATATTATTTCAGTCCTAATCTCTAGTTTTTACTATATGATGCAAAAAATGAAGACCTAGGAGAAAGCAATTAATTGTAGTCTGTGGCACTTTCTCCATTATGTTGGGCAAGAATGACTTTATATCCATCCATCTCTTTATAACTATCATTATCCTGACTCGACAACTCAGAGCTTTTTACTTAATAACATATGTTCAACCTCCCACCAGTCTTTTTCTTATAGATGGCTCTTAAGGACATAAAAGTCAGTATAACCATGAATTAACACTCTTAACTGATCTTTATCTTATACTTGTAATTTTGTAAAGAAGCGCCTTACTGACCCAAGTCTTTAAGCCAAATGCCTGAGAGCCTTTTGAATCACTCCTTGTCTCTCACACCCCTCTTCCAATCAATCCTCTTGTCCTTAAAAAGGTACTCCAACATACCTCACATATCCTTTTCTTTATATCATCTGTTAAGTGTATATGTGGCTGCCATCTTTCTCATTATGATATCACTGACTCCAATATCTTGTACACTTTTCAGGAGACCTTATACTTTGTTTAGAAGCATGCCATCATGGTTTTCTTTTTTTCTCAATGCTCACTGGTTATGTGTTGCTCCCACCATTTTCTCCAAATATGCTGGTGTGTGGCAGCAATCAATGTTTGAGCCTTTTCTCTAAATTGATTCTTTTGCTAATATCGTCAAGCTTAATGGTTTTAAATACTGCCTTAATGCTGACCACATTTATATTGCTACTCTGAACTCCTTCTCTAAACACCAACATCTCTGCCTGGGTATCCAGGACACATATCACAGAGCGTGTCCAAGATCAAATTTCTAAATTCCAACCAATTTCCCCACAAACAATTCTCATCATCTTCTATATCTCAGCCCAAAATCTTTGGATCATATTCTGTTCCTGTTTTTCTTTCATACATCACACCCATTCTATCAGCGAATACTAACTTCAAGACATACCCAGTGTCTGACCACATCTGTTCATTTCCATTTTTATTAACTTTGTAGTAATTATCTCTTAAGCTATTTCCTTAATTCCTCTCTTGTTTCACACAGTCTGTACCCAAAACAGCAGCCAAAGAAATTATGTTAAAATACATCAGATCATGTCACTTGTTTGCTAAAAAACCTAGCAATGGTCTCCCATCTTATTTATGGCTAAAGTCAAAAGCATTACAATAATGTAGATGCTTGTAACTGATCTGGCTCAACATGTCATTCCAATCTCATCTCTTCAGGTTATTTTTGCTATTAGAGATGCTGACCTCACAGATTCTTCTCAAACATACTACAAAGCATCCACATTAGAGCATTTGCACTTAGACTTTTTTTTTTTTTTAATCTGGAACTCTTTTCTCTCATCTCTTTTAATTCTATTTATATTTAGCAGTCACTGTTTTGTTCATAAATATTTAACAACCAAAAATTATGTTTGCCTATGTTTAAGTACAGGGTGATTTACTATTGTGAGTATGAAAAACACAATTTAGCCTGACCTGTGGTGGCGCAGTGGATGAAGCGTCGACCTGGGAACACTGAGGTCGCCAGTTCAAAACCCTGCACTGGTCTGGTCAAGGCACATATGGGAGTTGATGCTCCCAGCTCCTCCTTTCTTTCTCTCTCTCTCTCTCACTCACTCTGTGTCTCATCTCTAAAATGAATAAATAAAAAGAAAAAAAGGAAAAACACAATTTATTCTTATATTATTATTTACTTATCATTGTATTATTTTTCATACAAACTACTATAAACCTACTTTTGCCAACCATTATATGTTTATTGTAAATTTTACTGATATAAAAGATATGTAACACCTAAATTATATACAGTTATAAAATATGCATTAGTCTTTATTGTAAAGTCCATATAATTTATTGATTCTTACAGAATGCTTGTATTGATTTGGCCAAACTCTTACAACCATAGGTAAACTATCACTGCAATCCAATGACTATTGACCAAACCCTACTGCAAATACATGCTTTATTATTATCTTAATCTGCAAAGAAGTTACTGGGGATATAAACAAATACATTTAGTTCATGCTTGAGTTTTTTGTTGATATTTTAGTTTACTTTAACGTGTAGGTAAAAGAGTTCATACAAACTTCATTTTTTTATTAGCTATATGAACCACTTTTTCCTGCTAAGTTGAACAGTGGTTTTATTAGTTACAAAAGTATTCTTCAACCTTTGGAGTTATTCGCAATGTAATAGCTAACTTACATTTAATATACTTTAATTATGCTTTCTTCTTTAATTATTACATTCACAACAATAGAAAATCATAAAATTAGTAAATTAAGCCTTGATTTAGTATCATTTGCTGACATCCATGGTAAAAATATTCACAGGATAACAAGTTTCAAGATGACACCACCAAACATAAAGTTGAGAAGAATGAGTAGTCACTCATCATTCTATAGTATTTCTACCATGGAGATTAAATAGAAATAAATAATACCAAGAACATAAATAATAGTAAAGTATAGTGACTCAGTGAGAAAATGATAAATTTTCAGTATTTATTATTTTAAAAGATAATGTTGAATTTTAAAGTTTATATTCAATTTTTATTTCAATTAAATTAATAATTTAATGTTTAGCAAGGGCCATCTTTACAAACTAGCTTTCCAATTTTTGAAATTTCACCCTCAACTCGTGTGAGTTGTACCAGCTAATTCTAACACATCTCTATTACAGTCTACAACTGTAAAACCAAAAGCTTCATTTCTGCCTTCACAAATTAAAACTACCCAATCTGTTATATATAATGTAGATAATCATCATGTTTTTATTTTTATTTTTTTTATAATTTTCCCTCTATAAAATGTAAACTTTATAAAGGCAATGATTTTGTCTATACCTAAAACAATGCCTGGACTCTTGTGGGCACTCTATAACTACTACATAGTTGAAGGAATAAATAATTCCTTTTTTTAATTGAATTTTTTGGGTGATATTGGTTAACAAAATTATATAAGTTTCAGGTGTAAAATTCTATAACACATCATCTGTATAATGTACAGTGTGTCCATAAAGGCATGGTTTACTTTTGACCGGTCACAGGAAAGCAACAAAAGACGATAGAAATGTGAAATCTGCACCAAATAAAAGGAAAACTCTCCCAGTGTCATACATATTCAGTGCAGTTTGATGTGGGCTCCATTTGTTGCCCTACACACATCCAAATGATAGTGAAGTTCTTGCCACACACGGGTAAGAACATCTGGTATAACAGAGTGAATAACATCTGTGATTCTCTATTTTAAGTAATTAATGTCGTTGATACATTCAATGTACATATGGTGCTTCACATAACCTCAAAAGTAAAAGTCTAAGGGTGTCAGACCTGGGGATCATGGTGGCCATGGTTTGACAGAACCCCTGCCTATCCACCGCCGGGGGAATATTCTATCCAGAAACTCACGAACAATGGTGGCATAGTGTAGAGGAGCGTTGTCCTGTTGAAAGATGACAGCTTCTGGAAATTTTGGCACTGCATATAATTCCAACATGTCAAGATAGGCGTTTGCCATCACAGACTGCTCTGCAAAAAACGTGGGCCTATCACCTTATCATGCATCAGGCCACACAACACATGGAGGCCAGAGTTTGTGCAGAGTTTGTGTAGAGAGAAGGAGATGGGAAACAGAGGTGAATAAGTCTGGTGAGCTAGAAACCTTTGATTCTAGGAAACTTGGATAAGTCAGTAGCTTTGTGAACACTGAATGTGTGGGTTTTGGAGCCCAGTGTGTGTTTTTGCTTGCCCACCAGGTGCAAGCTAGAATTAAAGCTGATGGCTCACCAGTTCGTGGCTCCTGTGTTTCATTCCCAACTGTTGGAATCTATTGCGAACTTGCACTGGCCAGGTGGCCGTGATTGTGGCCACGGCTAGTGGCCATACATTTGGCGTAGTCTGTGGCAGGATTCGATACAGATTGGCATGGAGCCACCACCACCTTTGAGCGGTGGAGTAGAGAACTGGCTGCTGTTATGGTTCCCTGTGGCTGTTTTTGGGGGGACTGTTGGCTGGTTGACTTTTACAGCCATGCGTGAGGAAACCGGAAGCTCTATGGAAGAGGCTGCCCAGGACGTGCAAACCGAGCAGCAGAAGGAGCTGGAAGAAATGTGGAAGAAAGAGATGCCGACCCTGGAGCTGGAGGAAGTGCTGGAGGAGGAGGCCAACCAGGTTTGCGAGATTCACCTGGAAATGGAGCAGAGGCTGGAGAAGAAATCATTGGTTTGTGAGTTGTATATTGCCCTGGACATTGTGGAGAGCCAGCAGTGGCAGGAGGCCAAGGCTGAGGCTGAGGCTGGGGCTGGAGTTGCAAGGCCTGATGAGAAGAAGCCAGCGGTGGCCCAGGGCTCAAGCCCAGCAGCAGAAGCTGGTGTTTTCAGTTCCTCTTTGGAGGATGAGAAGAATTGGTCTGGAGTTGCAATCCACAGCCTCCAAAAGGTGAGAGCCCTGCTGGAAGGAGGACCTGCTACACTCCTGTTAGGTCTGCAATTTTGGGACATAGGGGTGGATGCCATCATGCTCCCCAGAGCAGAGATGGAAATGCTGACTGCCATCGCCACGTGTTTCTCTTTAGGACAGTGTGAGACCGGCCATGATGGCAGAAATGAGGGGAAGGCTAACACCCCATGTGTGTGGACTGATTTCCTGGACTATGACTGGAGTGATCTCTGGCTCCTTTGTTGAATGGACTTATGGATTTTGGACAATGTGAAATACCCTGATGGGAGTGGGGGGCGGCTTTGATGGAGGCCCTCCCTCTGCCCTGGGAAGCCTTTAAAATGGCAAGAGAGAAGGCGGAGGACATTTTGCACTTTTGGCAAAGTGCTCAGAGACTGGTGAAGTGTATCTCTGTAATTGTTGAAATTGTATGATTTGTCATATTGTTGTAATTTGTGTAATGTGCCTAATTTCCTTGTACAGGAATGCCGGTGGTGTAGATTGTGGATAGTAAAGTGAGCATAGGGGTGGATTGTTGGGCAGATAAAATATAATATGCTCACTTTGTTAAAAATGGCGCTGCCCACATGGAAGCCCGTCACCCAGGTGATATTATTTGCCCTTATGCTTGGGATGGGTGTGGGGGAAAAATTGTAATGTAAGCAGGCCAGGTCATTATGGCCTAAGGCTTGGTTTTAAGAGTAAGCTTTCCCCCACACCCTTGACTGATTGGATGATGTAGGGTGGTACACTCTCCTGAGGAATCCCATTGTACCTCAGATGGGTGACTTTGTATCAGAGAAGTTCCTTGTGTGTAGATTGGATTAAAGGTTTGGATTTTTCTACAGTATAGAGTGGGGCAGACAGGGAGCTTGCTCTCTCAGTTCCTGGGTTTCTGAGATTAGTATCAGAGAAGAGAACAGATGAAGGCCACATGGAGGCCAGGAGAAGCAGTCAAGATAGCAGAGTGCTGAGGGAGAAACCAGTTTGAGCAGAGTTTGTGCAGCAGGAGATGGGTAACAGAGGTGAATAAGTCTGGTGAGCTAGAAACTTTCGATTCTAGGATACTTGGATAAGTCAGTAGCTTTGTGAGCACTGAATGAGTGGGTTTTGGAGCCCAGTGTATGTTTTTGCTTGCCCGCTGGGAGCAAGCTAGAATTAAAGCTGATGGCTCACCAGTTTTTGGCTCCATTGTTTCATTACCTACTGTTCAAATCTAATGCGAACCTGCACGGGTCAGGTGGCTGTGATCCTGACCCTGGCTACTGGCTTTACAATAATAATCTCCAGGTCTCTACATGCTGTCGCAAAAGATTAAGATTTCATTCCTTTTTTTATAGCTAAGTAATATTTAATTGTATATAGATGCTGCACATCTTCTTTACCCAATAATCTACTGATGGGCATTTGGGCCGCTTCTTTAACTTGGCTAAATAATGCTGCAATTAACAGAGGGGTGAATATATTCTTTTGAATTAGTGTTTTGGGTTTCTTTGGATATATTTTCAGAAGTAGAATAACTGGGTCTTAAAACAGTTCTGTTTTTAATTTTTTGAGGTCACTCCATACTGCTTTCCAGAGTGGCTGCATAATCTGCATTTCCATCAACAGTACATGAGGCTTCCTTTTTCTCCACATCCTCACCAACACTTGTTTGTTGATTTATTGATGATTGCCATTCTCTAGACAGTGTGAGGTTATATCTAATTGTAGTTTTAATTTGGAATAAATAGCTTGTTATAGATCACAATATAAAAAAATTTAAAGCTCCTTTTTATGATCATAAACTTGTACAATGTTTACCCCTAGGTCCCTCAGACTACACACACAAAGATTTTTCTCAATCTTCATTTCTACTTGACATTGTACTCTTTCACGTATGTATTTTTTTTTATATCTTGTGATTTTTTTTTCTAAAAGTGTCTTCATCTGTCCCTACTGGTCAAACTAACTCACATAATTTTACTTAAAAAATTTCACCTAGTGTCATAGTCTGAATTGTGCCCCCCGGCCCATTTATATATTGAATCCCTACTCTCAGTACCTCAGAAAGTGACCTTATTTGGAGATTAAAGTCTTTACAGAGATAATCAAGTTAAGCTGAGTTTATAGGGTGGGGCATAATGCAATAAGACCAGTGTTCTTATAAAAAAGGGAATTTGAACAAAGAGATGGTCATAGAAGGAAGATAATTTGAAGATACAGAGAAAATGCCATGTGAGCATGAAAATGGCCATCAATAAGCCAAAGAGAGGGACCTGGAATAACTCCAACTGTCATAGCCCTCAGGAGAAATAGCCCCTGCCAATAACTTGATTTCAGACTCAGCTTCCAGAACTCAGAGACAATAAATTTTTGTTTCTAAAATAACCAGTATGTGGTATTTCTCAGAATAATTCTGAAAACTTAATATAATTAATATCCAAAGGAAATAAATCATATTTAGTAACTTTATTTTATTTCCATTCTAGTTTTATTCTAACCCCCAAACAATGCTCTGATGCATTTTTGTGTGTTTTATAGCATTCAGCAAATATTCACTGAAGAAAACTCTGGGGTGGTAATTATTGTATGCAGTGAGGTCGCTGAAAACAACAAAAAAGTTTTACCTTGTGGTGCTTTAATTCTAATAAGAAAGAAACTATCTTAACCATATAATATATGGACTACTCTTTTAAAATATTTAGCTGCAAGAATTGCAGAAATTCAGAGGTTATTTATTTTTATTTTTACAAATACTGTAGTATGTGCTATGCAAAGATTAAAGAGGTATTTACATTAGTCAATACATCCTGCGAGTGATTTAAAATTCCTGTGCTGTTAGCTTTTACTAATATATCTATTAATGATCTAATATTTTAATCACTGGAGAAACAGTCAAATTAATTTTCAGCTGACATTTTCTGTTTTCTATTTGGTGATTCAATTTTCTACTCAACATAGAAAGTAACTTATTGTATCTCTTACATCTAGCAGAGACTAAGAATATATGTAAGGTATATGATTATTGTACCTGAATCATTCAAGAGTGTGAATCAATAAGGCTTTAATTCATGAGAAAACCTTTCTCATAAATGAGAGTTTATCTATAAACATTTTTGACCTATTTAATGTTTCTGTTATTGTCTGAGATCTGTATCTGTGCTTAAAAAGGATATTCATAATTTATTTTTTTTATTCACATGATCTAACCACATTGCTTCTCAATGACAATGAAGTTATAATTATTAAATAATGATGACATTTTCTATGAGGTAATGCCAATAAGACAAGTAAAACTTAATAGTTTTTGTTCAAGTCTCACAGTCCATATAATATATACCCCCAAATTGTTAAATGTGAATATTTTGTACCATTTTTAAAGATTTCAAGAAAATAGAGGTAGTGTCGTACTAAATGGTTAATGTTATTGTTTTTACATTAGAATTATATTTAAATGATAAAAGGCAGTAAGAATGCATGATTATTCTTGAAAGCCTAGGAATTACTACATTTTTAAATTTACTTGCAATTTTCACCTGACCTGTGGTGGCGCAGTGGATAAAGCGACGACCTGGGAACACTGAGGTCGCCAGTTCAAAACCCTGCACTGGTCTGGTCAAGGCACATATGGGAGTTGATGCTTCCAGCTCCTCCCCCCTTTCTCTCTTTCTCTCTCTCTCTCTCTCACTCTGTGTCTCCTCTCTAAAATGAATAAAATAAAAAATATATATTAAAAAAAAAACATTTCTAAAAAAAAAAAAATTTACTTGCAATTTTCTTACGTTGCACTTTGAATATACTACAGCTATCCTGGCTACATTCTTAATTATTATTATTCTCAAAAACTTGATAGTCACTTTAATTCTCCACAAGTGCCTAAGGAGTCAATGTTAAATTATGTGCCAAAAGGAATACAGAATGTACATATACTACCCTTCAAATTGTAAAAATAATTTTAAGGATTGGACTTATGAGTTTGCTTAAGTGCTGCATATCTGTTACATGTGACATATATAACATGCTTATATAATATATATGCATATATATATGTCTATATATATGTAGAAGGTATAATGTGATACATAATTTATTGAAAATGGCAATTTATTAAATTATTAGAGCATAGTACAATTCATTATAAAATAAAATCATACTCAAAAAGAAAAATAATGTAACTTTAAGGACACACTGTATATCACATAGATACAGACAAAAGGATAGCAATAGCCAGAGGGAAAGGGGGAGTGGAGGTAGGAGGAGGGGGGCACAGGGGGTAAATGGGGGTAGAGACTTTGAATGGGGCATGGGGTGGCACAGTGTGGTGTGTAGAGGGTATTATATTGAGTGGGACACTTGAAACCATGTCAACACAATAAATTAAAAAGAAGTAATAGTGTTACCCTGAGGTAAAAGGGTTGTATAGTATTGTTGAAGTTCTTCTAGGCTTTGAGTTTCTGTTAGCTAACAGGGTTAAAGAAAAGGTTTTTGTCTTTGTTTTTAACACTCAGGTGATATCTAGCAGATTGATTTGTTATTTTTCTGCTCAGCAGAAGTTTTGGTCTATTTTTTTTTTCATGGAGCAGTTGACAACATAATGCTTGTGGGTTCACATCCTTCTCTCTTCACCCTGGGTTTTATAAATAGGTTATTACTCATACGTGCCCCTTCATTAGAACAGTGCTCCATTCTGGCTGACAAATGGTCTACATGGTTCATGGTCCCCTATTCTATCACCTACCCCCGTGAGGGGGTGGTGCTAAGTGTGGCACCATGGAGGGATTGAGCAAAAAGAAAAGAAAAGAAAAATAGGAAAAACTCATGGACACAGAGCAGTGTAGTGACTGCCAGGGGGAAGGGACTGCCAGATTGTACCCTCCTCTACCTCCTTTCACCACCCTGGCGGGATGGACAAAGGCTTGACTTGGGGTGGTGAACACACAGTGCAGTGTACAGATGATGTATTGTAGAATTGTGTACCTGAAATCTGTATAATTTTGTTATCCAGTGTCACCCCAATAAATTCAATAAAAAGGAAAAAAAATAAAACTTTCCTTTAAAAATGAAGAAGGAACATACCTGACCAGGTGGTGACATAGTGGATAGAGTGTCAGACTGGGACGAGTAGGATCCAGGTTCGAGACCAGCTTGAGCCCAAAGTCACTGGCTCAAACAAGGGGTCACTCAGTCTGCTGTAGCCCCCCATCACCTGGTCAAGGCACATATGAGAAAGCAATCAATGAACAACTAAGGTGCCACAATAAAGAATTGATTCTTCTCATCTTTCTCCCTTCCTATCTGTCTGTACCTATCTGTCCCTCTCCTGTCTCTCTATGTCTCTGTAAAAAATAAAATAAAAATAGAAAATAAATAAAGAAGGCACATGAACCAATAAGTAAACTGGAATTGCACACCAATTTTATAAAAGTCATTTTCACATTTTCTCTTCTCTTTATCCTCCAAACACTGTGTTTACCTGGACTCATAGAATATACTTACATGTACCATAGCTGTTCTGGAGAGAAGGATGGGGTAGATGGTATAGAGAAATAGAGAGAGAAGAAGAAGAAGAAAAGAAGAGAAAGAAAAAGGAGGAGGAGGAGGAAGAAAAAGAAGAAGAAGAGAAAAAGAAGAAAAAGAAAAATGTGTTAGAAAGAGACATAAAAAAACAACCATTAATCATTTATTTTCCTATGAGGAATAAATATGTGTAAGTATGCATACTTGCACACACATATAGGTATGTATATGTATATGAATATATGGATGTATACACACATGCACACATTCTTGTGGAGAATTAAAGGGACTATCAAGTTTTTGAGAATAATATATATATATATATATATATATATATATATATATATATATATATATATATATATATATATATATATATATGTATCTGTGTGTTTATGTATATATTACAAATTTGAGTGCCATTACTCTGTTCCAAACTACCCCAAAATTCAGAGCTTTCAATACAACAGTGATTATGGAAGTCAAGAAGTTGAGCTGGGATTATCTGGTCTATTTCTTGATTCTTGTGGCATTGATTTGGTCACTTGCTAGCATTTACTTGATACTTCAATTAGTGTGGAGGTTCAAAGATGAGTTCATTCATATGCCTGGTGCCTCAGTGGAAAAAGCTGGGGGACTAGGCTCATGTGAATTTCTTGCATGACTGCTTACATGAATGTTCAGGGCTTGTGTAGATCAAGGTGGATGCTTTAAGTTCTCTTAAGTTCATAGCAGAAATTTCTATAATGTCACTTCCATTGTACTGTATTCACTAAAGCAGTCATAAGCCAGGCAGGGTTAGTAGTATGGGTATTCAGTTTTCTGCAAAAAGCAGACCATAAATAGCTAATGGTCACTTGTAGCAGATGAATACTTAGTTTCTTATTTTCTCACTCTTTCACAAAAGACTGAATGTTTGGTTTTTAGAGTCAAATCATTCAATTACCCAGTCTACCCACCATGTTTCTGATACTTTATTGATTATAATCAGAACTTTGATTACAATGCTATTAGTACCCAACTTGACAAAGTGAAGAAGAGATCACTTTGAAACCACATTGCTGAGATGCAGACATTTATGCAGATGTTTTTCCAAAATCTGTTTCTGGCTCAGTTGCAGTATTTCTCCAATTTCCTCACAAGGAATCAGAAACTCAGAGGGTAGTGATCGTGAGAGTAGACTCTGAATTCTAATTGTATGGGTTGAATACTGGCTCTATGGTACCTATTTGTCTTTGGGCAAGGGTCTTTTACTTTTCTGTTCTTGAAATTCCTCTTAAAAAAAGGGGTAATATGCCTGACCAGGCGGTGGCGCAGTGGATAGAGCATTGGACTGGGATGCGGAAGACTCAGGTTCCAGACCCCGAGCTCGCCAGCTAAAGCTCAGGCACATCTGGCTTGAGCAAAGGCTCAGTAAGCTTGGACCCAAGGTCGCTGGCTCCAGCAGGGAGTTGCTTGGTCTGCTGAAGGCCCGCAGTCAGGGCACATGTGAGAGAGCAATCAATGAACAACTATGATGTCGTAATGGCAACGAAAAACTGATGATTGATGCTTCTCATCTCTCTCTGTTCCTGTCTGCCTGTCCCTATCTATCCCTCTCTCTGACTTAGAAAAAGGGGGGTACTATGAATAACTCTTGTAGGCAGCCGATGTCAAGATTTGTTGTGATGATCACCATAAAGCATTCTTCATAATGCTTCATAAATACTTAATAACTGTGTTTCCATTATAAGCGCCATTACAACTGTTGAAATTTACTCCTAGATAAACCTTTTTTGAAATTTATAGTTTATATTTCTCCATATACAGCTGTCTCACAACATATTTTCTGAATAGAGTGATTATGCTAGATTAAGTTTGAAATTCTTTAGAATATTTGGCCTTCACAGATGCCCTGCAAGCCCTGTGATATTATTGGTATTGTTATTAAGTAGGTTAACTAGAAAGACTGATCTTTTGACAAGATAGAGCCTATTAAAACACTAATAATAGATATAAAAATAAACAAAATGCAAAAAGAGAAACACTAGAAATCCAACATTCTAAGTCAGAAGAATCCTTAATGATGCATCAACACAACTACATTCTCCTTGAATCAGTCTGATTTATGGTTCAAATTTGTAAATAAGGTAATTCCTTCTTTTGTGATGGTGATGTTTCTATCTTAAGCATCTCTTCTTTCTCTCTTTCTCCCTTTCAAAACAGCACAAGGCTCTCCTTTAGTTCCCACAAAGTTTGATGGCTTAATTACTTGAGCTAATGTCACTGTGGCATTAGAATTTTAATGTCATCAAATCCTGGGTTGCATTTTGAGTTTTGAAAATTTCTGACCTGGGAAGAGTTATTTAAACTTTGAGTTTTCTCTCTAATACAGTAGATGGGGGAAAAATATATGAGATATATACCTGAAATCAAAGTCCACACTCAAGACATGAATCTTATTCCTTTTGTCCCACAGTAAAAATTTATGGAAGCTGCATGATCTTTACAGAGTCAGTAGAAAAAATTCAGAATAGATACTCAACAGAAATGACATAATATACTAAATGTTAAAACATAGCAATGAATAGCTAGCATAAAGAAACTCATAGCGAAGCCTGATCAGGCAGTGGCGCAGTAGATAGAGCAACAGATTGGGACGCGAAGGACTCAAGTTCAAAACCCTGAAGTCGCCAGCTTGAGCCCAAGGTCGCTGGCTTGAGTAAGGGGTCACTGGCTCTGCTGTGGCCCCCCAGTCAAGGCACACATGAGAAAGCAATCAATAAACAACTAAGGTGCCACAACAGAAAATTAATACTTCTCATCTCTCTCTCTTCATGTCTATCTGTTCTTTTCTCTGTCTCTGACACACACACACACACACACACACACACACACACACACACACACACACACCAAATCTCCCAGGGCACCTGGCTTGGTAGCCCTGTTGGTGAGAGAGTTTTCCCAAAATTCCAAGGTTGCAGGTTTGATCCCCTGTCAGTACACATACAGGGATCAACCAGTGATGGCATGAATAAGTAGAACAAGTTCATTGTTTCTCTCTCTCTCTCTCAAAATCAATTTTAAAAAATCTTCCATGTACTAGCTCACTGCAGTCATGCAGCTAGAAAGATAAATTATTAGTGACAAGATGTTAAGTATTATTTGGTAGAAAATAGTGTGTCGAACTTCTTAACATGTCTAAAACTCTCAGCATTCATATTATTATTATTATTGTGTGTGTGGCAGAGACAGAGAGAGAGTGAGGGACAGACAGGAAGGGAGAGAGATGACAAACATCAATTCTTCATTGCATCTCCTTAGTTGTTCATTGATTGATTTCTCATATGTGCCTTGACCAGGGAGCTACAGTGACCCCTTGCTTGAGCCAGCAACCTTGGGCTCAAGCTGGTGAGCCTTGCTCAAACTAGATGAGCCCGTGCTCAAACTGGCAACCTTGGAGTCTCAAACCTGGGTCCTCCACATCCCAGTTCGATGCACTATCCACTGCATCACCGTCTGGTCAGGCACATTCATATTATTTTAAATGAAAAGATCCTCCAGTGGTTCATGAGCACCTTGAGGCCAAATACCATGTGTGCTCAATTCTGGGTTGATATCTCAAATTTGACCATTCATGAAATTCAAGAATAGAGGTTATGATTTTGTTAATACTCTTGTGCCCCATTGGAGAAACACTGAAAGTCCAGCACATTTTAAAAGGCATTACATAATTACATATTAAACATTGGATAAATTAACAATTAAGAAAATAAAGAAGTAAAATAAGAATTTGAGCTAAAGTGCATATATGTAGCTTAGATATTGCTGAAAATTTACCAATTTCTCTTAAAAATGCATATGTGCACCTTGGAATTTTCTGTACAAATTTGACTGTGCATGCTTGTTTATTTGTAATAGCCTTTTAGGGATTTCAGCTTATAGTCTTCTGTGGCATTATCTAGTGAAACAAATTTGAAATAATATTAAATTCTTTTTAGTGAGTTAAAATGCAAGAAAATATTTTGGAGGGTCTATTCAACTTTTCAATCTTTTTCATCTCATGGCACACATAACCTAAAGTTCTGCAGCACACCATCATATATTCTATGGGATTATTTTTTTCTTCTTTTCTTCTTTAGTGTGGTGATTGTGGGGGGATAGTAAGTGCTATAAGGGGTATAAATGTTAATGGACAAAGACTTGTCTTGGGAGTGAATACATCATATGGTGTACAGAGATGTGTTGTAGAATTGGGCACCTGGAACCTGCATAATTACGTTAACCAGTGTCACCTCAATAAATTAAAATATAAAATAAAACAAATACAAAAATAAAATTGTGCAGTACACCAAAGAAAAGTTATATATTTTTGCCAATCTGACAAAAATAAATAGGTATTATTTTAATTCATTCTCACTCAACGGCCGTTGTTGTGTTGGTTGTTGTCATTTGTTTGTACAATCTAAGGGAAAGAAGTCAGTGCCCCTGGCTAAATAATCAGATATAGCATATTTTAAAACTTCTGTAGCACACCAGGTGAAAATCACTGATGTATATGAATCTCATCATTCAGGGAACATAAACATATGCCAGATCTATGAGTGGGATTCAACGAGCAATGTTTATAACCACAGATGAGTTTTCAATGTTATAAACTTGTATTCAGCAGAGAGTAATTCCCAGTTACAAGCCCCTACATATCAAGGTGATTGGGAAACAGTAATAGTCAATAGGAAATTTGCAGGCAGTATGGCATATACAATTGTTTACCAGGAAAGTAATATGAAACAAAACAAAATAACACAACATAATCACATCCTGTGGATTCTACCCAACATCACAGGAGAATTAAAGGCAACAATTTCCATTAACAATTTGCAAGTAAACATTGCTAGTGAAGCATGTCCTGTAGACATTCAGAATATGTTATTACCAGTGACCTACCATGCATTATAAGTAGAAGGATTTTCTTTATTTTCAAACAAATGAACAGTACTCTAATTTATGATAATTATTTACCTTACCTGCTTCATATTTTTTCTCTACAAATTTACTTAATGAAAATGCCATCTGTTCTGCCCTTATTAAATTTATTTGGAAGACAATATTAAGTTAGATGAGAATACTGTGTACATGGATACATAACAGGAAAACCCTAACAGACAAATAATTTATTTCTTACTTGTACTAGTGTAAATATAGTTTAAGCTTGTACATGAATTTAGGTTTCACAGTTTTGAAAATATATATTACCATTGCATATTATTTTTTGTCTATGTGTGTGTGTGTTTCCATACATATATGCATATATTGTCATAATGTGTTTGAGATGAAAAGTAATAAGAGGCATAAATTCATACTGGTAGAAATGTGTCTGTTGTGGATTCTCATAGTATGCTCTTGACCCATGTGCACTGAAATTACCTGTGGTAGTTGTTTTAGATGTTAGAGGAAGTCATCAAGAGCAATTTATCATTGAGCTGGACTGGAGAAATCAGAGGTTCCTTACCTATCTCCTGCCCTTAAAATATTATTCAAATCCATATTTCCCATAGTGGAAATTTTTTTAAAGGACACAGCTTTGAGAGAGCAATGCATGGGTGAGCTGGTGTATATGACTGAACCTAGTAAGGTCTCCATATGAATACTTAAGATTCTAGTGTGTGGATTTGGAGCTCTACAAGTCTTTGGCCAGTGAAGACAAGCCTAGTATGTGAACTTTCTTGAATATTAAAACTGCTTTCTACCAAATTGAAGTGGTCTATCTCTTTCTTTAATCTCTGTGTGCACGAGGCCAGTTTGCAAAACAACAATGGACAGAACATTTGCATCTCTCAAAATTTATATGTTGTAACTCTAATTCCCAATATGATGGTATTTGTGATAGAGGATATTGAAGGTATTTTAGGTTAGATTAGGTCATGAAGGTGGAGTCCTCATAAATAGAAATAGTTGATTTATGAGAAGAGGGAGAAATAATAGAACAGAAAGCACAGTCATAGATTTACACATATAGTCAACTGATCTTTGACAAAGAAGCAAACAATGCAATGAAAAAAAGTTAATCTTTCAACAAATAATGCTGAAATAAATGAACATCGACATGCAAAAAACACAGACATTATACCCATAAAAATGGTAGCTCAAAGATGGATTAATATAAAATTTCTTGAAAGTAACAGTTTCTCTGATCTTGAGTTTAGTAGTGACTTTTTAAATACAATGCAAAAACATGATTCATGAAAAAAAATAATTGAAAATATGAACTTCAAAGAACTTAAGAAGTCTACACTGTGAAAGACATTGTCAAGAGTATAAAAAGACAAGTCATAGCCTGGGGAAAAAATGTTTGGAAAATAGATATTTGATAAAGGATGATTACATAAAATATACAAAGAACTCCTAAAATTCAGTAATAAAACAAATAATCCAATTAAAAATGGGTACCAATCCCAGATTAGATATACTACTGTCTGTGACCTTGTTCTCCCAATCAATAGGTTACTCCTTTCATTTGTTGAAGGTTTCACCGTACCAAAGTTTTTATTTTGATGTAGTCCCATTTGTTTATTTTATCTTTTGTTTCCTCACTGGAGGGGATGTGTCCACAAACGTATTAGTCAGTCTGATGATAGATAGTTTATTTCTTCCATTTTCTTCTAAGAATTTTATGATTGTAGGCCTTACATTTAAATCTTTAACTCATTTTGAGTTTATTTTTATATGTGATATAAAAGTCTTTTTTATTTTCCATGTATCTATCTAGTTTCCACAATACCACTTGTTGAAGAGATTTCCATTGCACCAGTATATATTTTCATCTCCTTTCCTATTGATTAGTTGACCATATAAGTGGGAGTTTATTTCTGAGCTCTCTATTCAGTTTCATTAATCCACATGTCTGTTTTTGTGCTGGTATCATACTGCTTGGATTATTAAATTACTGTGTATAAGAAGATAACAGTTTTATAGTATAACTAAAGATCTGGAGATGTCATACCTTCAACATTTTCTTTTCCAAGATTACTTTGTCTATTTGGGGTCTTTGGTGGTTTCATACAAAATTTAGAATTACTTCTTCCAGTACTGAGAATAATAGCATTGGTATTGTAATAGGAATTGGATTAAATCTGTAAATTGTCTTGGATAGTATGGTATTTTTAATAAAGATATTCTTCCTATTCAATGGGCATGGTATATTTTTTCATTTATTTGTGTCATTTTCAATTATTTCTTCACATTTTTTTATAGTTTTCAGAGTAGAGGTTTTCACCTTCTTATTTAAGTGTATTTCTGGGTTTTTTATTCTTTTTTACATAATTGTGAATGGAATGTATTTTTCATTTCTCCTACTGATTGTTTGTTATTAGTGTATAAGAAGGTGAAAAAATTTTGAAAATTAATTCTGTATTCTTCTACCTTGCTGAATTCTTTATTAATTCTATTATTTTTGGTAAATTTATTATGGTTTTTTGTATGTAGTAACATGTCATTTGCAAATAGTGACAGTTTTATTCTTCATTTTCTATTTGGATGACTTTTATTTTCTTCTGGTCTAATTACTGTGGCTAGGATGTCCAGTACTATGTTGAATAATGGTGAAAGTGTGTATTATTGTCTTGTTTCTTGTTACTAGAAGGAAGTTTTCAGTTTTTACCATGATATGATATAACCTGTGGGCTACAAAATAATAAATAAATAAATAAATAAATAAATAAATAAATAAATAAATAAAATATAGACTTTATCAAGTTGAGGTAAGAAACTTCTACACCTAATTTGTTAAGATTTTTTAAAAGATGATCAACATTACTAATCACCAGGTAAATGCAAATTAAAACTGCAATGAAATACCATCTTACACCATTCAGAATGGTTCTTATCAAAATTTCAACAAATAATGTGTTGTCAAGAATATGGAGAAAAGGGAACCCTTGTGTACTGTTGGTGGGACTGCAAACTGATGCAACACATATGGAAAACAATGGAGAGATTCCTCAAAAAATTAAAAGTAAATATACTGTACAATTCAACAATTCCTCTTCTGTCTATTTACCCAAAGAAAATGAGAACACTAATTAAAAAGATACTGTACCCAGTTCTTTATTACAGCATTATTTACAATAGGCAAGATTTGCAAGCAACATAGATAACCTTTGATAGTTAAATGAATAAACAAGAAGTGTTATACATACACAATGGAATATTACACAGCAGTAATAAAGAATAAAATCTTGCTATTTGTAAAATCATGAATAGATCTGGAGGGTATTATGCTTAGTGACTAAATCAGGTAGAGAATGAAATACCATGTGATTTTACTTATATGTTTAAGAACAAAATAAAATAGAACAAAAACAGACTCATTAAAACAGAGACCAAAGTGATGGTTAACAGAACAGAGGGGTTCTGGACTGTTTAGTAAGGGAGAGGGGATTTAGAAATAATGGGATGATCACAAGGTAAAGTATAAAAATGTTAGATAACTATTTGCACACCTGAAACTAATATAACTATTATAACATTATATACCAACTATATCATTACAGAAATGTGAATTAATACAATAATGAAATATCACTACATACCTGATATAATGGCAAAAATCTGGAAAAGTAGCAGTACCAAATGCTGGTGAAGATATGGAACAACAGGAGATCTCACTCATTGTTGATGAGAATAAAAAATAGTGGGATCATTTCAGTAGACAGTTTTGAGGTTTCTTACAAAGCCAAACATACCTTTAACCATAAGATAGATTCCTGGCTAATAGTTTGGTTGCTTAGAGCATCATTCCCATGTACAAAAGTTGTATGTTTGATTCCAGGTCAGGGCACATACAGAAACAGATTGGTATTTCTGGCTCTTTCTCCCTTCTTCTCTCTCTAAAATCAATGAGAAGTTAAAAAGATAGTTCAACAGTCACACTCCTTGATATATATTCAATGGAGATGAAAACTTACATTCACACAAAAACCTACACACAAATATTTATAGTAATTTATTCATAATTGCTAAAACTTAGAAGCAGCCAAAAAATCCTACAGTAGATGAATGTATAAACAAGTTGGGTTATATTCAGACAATGTAATGTTATTCAGCACTAAAAAGAAATAAGCTATCCAGTCATGAAAAACATTGGATATCTATAAATGCTTATTACTAATTGAAGAAACCTATATGCAAAGGCTACACACCTTATGATTTCAATTACATGATGTTCTAGAAAAGGCAAAATATAGAGACACTAACAAAAGATCAGTGGTTTTCAGGGGTTGAGGGGAGGGAGAAAGGGATGACTAGGTGAAATAGAGAAGATGTCTTGGGCAGTTAACGTATACTGTGTGATACTATAGTGCTAGATGCCCGTCATTTACACATTTATCTAAAGTCACAGAATGTGTAACACCAAAAATGAACCCTAAAGTAAACTATGGACTTTGGGTGTCAAAGATGTGTCACTATAGGTTCATCAATAATAACAAATGAGCCCACTGGTGCAGGGTGTTGAGAGTTGAGGAGGCTGTACGTGTGTAGGAAGGAAGGGATACCTGATAACTCTGTACATTCTTCTCAAATTTGCTGTGGACCTATGCCTGTGCATCTAGGCACCCGCACTTACATGTATCTCAGCTACATATTAGAAGGGGAATATTGTATATTGGGATCATGTTGCTAAGGAGAATTTGATTGTAACAGCCTCAGTTATGTCTGTGTCCTCATGGGAGGTTATAGCCAAGCACATGTAATCACACCATTCTCAAGATAACTGTGAGTTTCAGTGGATTCTCAGAAAATCGTTTCAGAGAAGTATGTGTCATTCTGGATATGCTCTTTTCTTTCAAAATGCAAATTTGGCTGACATATTTCTTCCTATTTTGTGTCAGAAGCAGCTATATTATAAAAGAAAGGATATAATGGCAAAGCAATAAAATAAGTCCATATAATATTAAACAAGGAGTTTGCTGATTTCTCTTCTCTAATCCTCTTTTTTTTTTTTTTTTTTTTGTATTTTTCTGAAATTAGAAGTGTGTGTGGGGGGGTCATACAGAAGACTCCCGCATGCACCCGACTGGGATCCACCCGGCATGCCCACCAGGGGGTGATGCTCTGTCCGTTTGTACCCTTGCTCCATTGCAACCTGAGTCATTCTAGCACCTGAGGTGGAGGCCATGGAGGCATCCTCAGCACCAAGGCCAATTTTGCTCCAATGAAGCCTTGGCTGCAGGAAGGGAAGAGAGAGAGAGAGGAAGAGAGGGTGGAGGGTGGAGAAACAGATGGGCACTTCTGTGTGCCCTGGCTTGGAATTGAACCCGGGACTTCCACACACCAAACCAATGCTCTACTGCTGAGCCAACCAGCCAGGGCCTCTTCTCTGATCCACTTAAATGAATAACAATTAATTTTAATAAAAAAAATATGTATTATCCTTTTTTCAATGACTGATTTTGTACTTATAAATTTATATTTTGCAGTTTTATTTTAATTATTTCATTGTAAAGCATTATCCTGGACAATAATCTCATGCTTCTTTTCTCCAGAGGTATGTGCCACTTAATACGCATTCTTTTTGTATGGCATCATTATTTAGTTTTAAATATGAGAAAATATATATTTCTTTCATGAAAACATATTAATGGATTTCTACCTTACTGACTTCTGCATCATTTCTTTCTTATATAATTATTATATGTGATAAAATATTATTTTATGTAATAAGGATGCTAGAGGCTTTTTATATGCAGAAATTAGATGAATCATTTATTATCATATTATTATAATTTATTTTGATAAGAATAATTTTCATTTCTATTTAGCTTCAGAAAAGTTTTCCTGACTTCCTTAATTGTGTATTTAAAATTTTGGAGAGTTGTGGGATCTTTTTTTCTGGTGCCCAAGGCTCTCCTTTCAAAGTTATTACATGTCCAATCAATCCAGTGAAAAAATTTACTGGTTCAGTGTTCTATATTCAAAACAACTGATTGACTTTTCCATTCCACTTCTAAAAGACTATTTTTAAACTGAATATACAATCCATTTTTTTCATTATATCAAGGTATTGTCTGCAAACATGTTAAACTCTAGAGTTAGCAGTTACTATAATTGCCATCATGCTGCGAACTAAACTACTAACTAATCAAGTGTGTGTTTGATTGGAGCCATCAGTGTCTTTCTCAAAAGTGGCATGATCCAGATATTTTTAATAAAAGTAAAAAGGTGGTTGTTAAATAGTGACTGGTGTTTGAAGTAGCATATTTATTTATATTATATATTTGCATCCACATAATGTATATATTTAGATATTTATAATATGGACCATCTACTGACCAGGCGGTGGCGCAGTGGATAGAACGTTGGACTGGGATGCGGAAGACCCAAGTTCGAGACCCTGAAGTTGCCCGCTTGAGCGCGGGCCCATCTGGCTTGAGCAAAAGCGTCACCTTGGACCTCAGGGGCTGGCTCCAGCAAGGGGTTGCTCAGTCTGCTGAAGGCCCGCGGTCAAAGCACATGTGAGAAAGCAATCAATGAACAACTAAGGTGTCGCAACGGCAACAAAAAAACTAATGATTGGCCTGACCTGTGGTGGCGCAGTGGATAAAGCGTCGACCTGGGAACACTGAGGTCGCCAGTTCAAAACCCTGCACTGGTCTGGTCAAGGCACATGTGGGAGTTGATGCTTCCAGCTCCTCCCCCCTTTCTCTCTCTCTCTCTCTCTCTCTCTCTCTGTGTCTCCTCTCTAAAATGAATAAATTAAAATAAAAAAGAAATTAAAAAAAAAAAAAACTAATGATTGATGCTTCTCATTTCTCTCCGTTCCTGTCTGTCTGTCCCTTTCTATCCCTCTCTCTGTCCCTGTAAAAAATAAATAAATAAATAAATAAAATATAATATGGACCATCTCTAGATGGAAAGTTCTTTTATTTTTTTCCTTTTATGACTTTGTAAATAGTATTTGGGTAAACTTGAACCTCTGGACATTTTTTAAATTTAGGCCTCTCTTGACAAGGCTATCTAATTTATATATATGGGTGTGTACTTACACATGATTAAAAATTGTATATAATAATTTTATCTCTCTATTGGATCCATGTATTAATTCATAAAAATATTCATTAAATGTTTCCTCACCTTTAATAGTCACTCAGTGAATAAAGCATCAGCCCAGCGTATGGACTTCCCTGGTTCAATTCCAAGTCAGGGTACACAGGAGAAATGACCATCTGTTCTGCCCCCTTTCTTTCTTTCCCTCTTCTCCTCCTGCAGCCAGTGGCTCAATTGATTCAAATATGGCCCCCAGCACTGAGGGTAACTCCGTTGGAGCACATCAGCCTCAGGCTCTAAAAATAGTTCAGTTCGGTACTCTAGCATTGGCCTTAAATGGGGTTGCTGCGTAGATCCTGGTCCGGATGCACGTGGGAGTTTGCCTCACTGTCTCTCCTAATCTCACCTAAAAGAAAAATTTCTTTGTCTCTATAAAGTAAAGAATGTGACTTGTATATGTGATTTTTAAAATCAATCTTATCACTTCATTGTGCTTATGTACTTAGATCTAGTTCTTATTGTAGTTTCAATTTCTTGAAAAAAATGTGAATTAATTAGTCTTGATATATGTTAAAACACCTCCCACCTATATAATCTTTGTTCAAGAGTCCAGACTTCTTGCATGACCATGCGGTGGCTCAGCAGATAGTGTGTCAGCTTCAGAAACTGAATACCCTGGTTTGAAACCCCAAGGATGCTGGCTTGAGTCCATGCTCATCCAGCGTGAGTGTGAAACTACAAGCTTCAGTACAGAGTTGCCTGCTTAAGTGTGGGATCATAAACATGACCCCTTGGTCGCTGTCTTGAACCCAAAGGTTGCTGACTTGAAGCCCAAGATCATTCACTTGAACCTAAGGTTGATCAAGGGGTCACTGGCTGGGCTGGAACCCATTCTCCACCCATGTTAAAGCACATATGAGACAGCAATCAATGAACAGCTAAGGTGCCGCAACAAAGAATTGATGCTTGTCACCTCTCTCCTTTCCTGTCTGTCGCCCTCTCTTTCTCTCTCTAAAAAAAAAAATAAAATAAAGTTTGCAGTCCTCCAATGTTTTGCATCATCAATTTTTGACAACTCTGTCAAGAAACTATGTAAATTTTTCTGTAAAGAACACAATTAACCTAAGTTTATCTCAACTGAGGAGCACTAATTGTGGAATGTTGAACACAGCAGCATAACAAACAAGCTCAAGCTGCTGGACTTCCCTCTAGGAGCCATCCACACCACGGAATGCAGAGATGGGTATATTAATTTGCCATGCAAAGAATCGTTTGGGACATGTGCTTATCATAAATGTTTCAATTAGACAGTTTAGTAATAATGGTTAAGGTATTGTTTGCCTCAGAAACCTGGTTTTTCTTTCAAAAGTATTTTATTTAAAATGCATTTCTTAAATCAGAAAACAACAGAAGTATTCATGTGTTCATTCTCATTTACTGTATAATCCATACTGGGTTTCTGAATGTGTTACAGGAGTTATTAGGACTGCCTTACATAACATGGACAGAGAAGCCAGAGAACACTACTCGGTAGTCATTCAAGCCAAAGACATGGCTGGGCAAGTTGGAGGATTATCAGGATCAACAACAGTCAACATCACCTTGACCGATGTCAACGACAATCCCCCACGGTTTCCTCAGAGTATGTACCTCTTTCTTCTGATTTGTATTTATTACTATGCATTTACTAAAAAAAATGAAATACTTGAATATATAATGTCATATTACTATTTTCTCAAATGGAAATATTTTAATTGTGTGCTAGAAGGTCTCCCTTCTATAAAGAAGACTAAAGAAATCATTCTACTTATTGTCTCCTCAACCTGGTAGATATTGTTACTGCATTAAAGGTATCTGTTCCCGTTTATATCATAGTTAAATACTTAATATGCTGTAGTCATACTACGTAATGATATCCTGCATTTTTTAAAAGTATTTATGGATTATTAGGTATTCATGAAGATATTTAAAATACATTTTGATATGTGCATACTCATGCAACATGATTGCATATGTACCTTTTTCACTAAAATTTAAAAGGAGAAGGAATGAACACATTCCCACAACATCCAACAACAGTATACAACTAATATAATAGGATAAGATTTCAGAGTAGAATATGGGTTTGAGAATGGAGAGCATAAACTAGCAGGCAATTCAGGAGAGAAGTATCAGTTCTTTGGGCTTGGAAGGAATTGATATTTATGACATCCTCAAGATGGAATGGAAATAATTACATTTTAGTATTTCTAATGTGAAAGATATCTGTAAGTGACATTTTATAGAATAATCTTTAATTATAAAAGTCTTATAGGGGATCTATTCCCTATGTTCTTCTTATAAATGATGTTTAAAAACTGTAATAAAATAGACAATGTGGTGTGTCAGTAACGGCTTTTCACAAGTCAGTGCTATAGGCTTTTCCCTGCTTTATTTCTTAATATTGTTTACAGTACACCACAGGCCCAGCCAGGATGGAATATGGCCTGTTCCTAAAACATGGTAACACATTGCACATCCTTAATTCAACTCAGAATTCTCTACACTCACATTTATTTGTTTGTCTGGTTAAAACTCTTTGAATTCTCCTGCAGAATTAACAGAGTTAATTAATCTAAGTTTCCAGTTACATACCACTTTCTCACATTACTTTCATGTTATATTTATTTCCATATGTGCATATCTCCTGGACTGCTATGCACCCCTCTAAGTAAGAATGTTGCTTGAATTGTCATTGTAAACTTAGGTGTTCAGATCAGTATCCAGTCCTTGAAAAATTATTACTAATGACTGAATGAATGAGTCTAATGTAAATACTCTGTCCAAATACTATTGGTAAAAGATATTGTTGCAAGTCAAGTTCAAAGTAAGCCAAAACTACTTTAAAATATTGGTTCTAGAGGTAGATGTGACCTGGTTCACTGGCCTTTGCCCTGTGAAGAAATTATGTCTAAAAGAAAATTATACATAAATTATTCATGTTACATTAAACCATAACATATTTAGATGTCATTTTATTAAATACAGTGCACTTTTATATTTAGTTTATCATTTACTTCACACAATGTGCATATACACATATATCACTCACGTAAATGCCATTATTTGATAAGTTGAAAAAAATTAAACACAAAGATATTTTAAAAAGATGAATAAACTGCTAAACTGAAATAAATGCAAAGTTTAGTATAACTTACAATACTAATTTGTCTACCTTATTTTCAAGTAGATTCTGTTACTACTATTTTTAAGGTGTATACTAATATCATAGATCTTAATGAAATGCAAATCCAGTTCTATACAATAGGGCTCAATAAATACTTGACCATGATACAAATATTATCTCCTTTTTTCTTTCTCTCTATAAACTAATTTTAAAATTCACAGGTCCATTAAAATTGATTTAAAAATTTTAAAAAATTGTAATATGATGAATGTACAAAAATTATTTCTATCTTTCTTATTGATTAATAACAGTGTTACTCTTGAAGCATCAATTCATGGTGAAAACAATCATTTTACCTGACAAGGAAACCATAAATGTGTACTCTCTGAGTGAACTCATTATATTTAATGGGATCTATCTTTCTTTAGTTGATAACAGTCCAGAATGACTGACAGATGTCATTCTAGTCACACTGTAACATGCAGTTAGTTTTAAAACAGGGTCTGTACACACTCAGACTTCTTTAAAAGATATTTTATTTTGTACTTATATTGCACTAACGTACTGCTACTTTCAGGATAGTTTAACATCACCAAGACAGAAGTAGTTCTCAGTTAAGTATTTTTTATTTACCCATATGCATTATAACTCATCAGATGGCTACCTAGATATTGGAAAACTTTGTAAACTGCTGGGAGAAAAAAAATGATATAGTGTGAGGACTGGTATTCATGAAGCACCATAAAACAGCACAAATTCATATATAATTCAACATATATAAAAGTCATAAGCAGTTATAAAATAGATCTAGTACTCTTAATTGTTTCTCTTCAGATGTGATTTTTTTTATAGTTCTCCTTCCCTCCTTCCATCCTTACCTGTCTGAGAGAGCCATCTTTCTGACACCATTGCTGCAATTGCTTCTAGTATAAATATCCAGTTCACAAAACTGCAAAAATAATACTTCATAGTGTTTTTACTTATTCTTTTTTCTTCTATTAATCTACCCTGGCCTGAGAAAGTGAGTCAGCTTTAAATATCATGTATCTTAATTTAAAGTTAGCACTGTATTTTAATTTAAAGTAGATAGACTTTGAGTGTTTGAGAGCTACAGTGTACTAGACTAATAAATTGCTATATAACATCTACTCTAAAGTTTCAAACTCAGTGGCTTAGTAGACAAGACAAACAAAGGTCCAGGCTGAAGCAACCCACTTGTCAGTGTCAGGAAGGTTGCATGCGTGTCAGAAAAGTGATGCCATGAAGAGACCAGTCACTACTTAATTTCAGGCGAAGCTGTATGAGGACAAGAGAATGTTAGGAAAGTGAGCTATGTGTGAAACAGAGGAAATCAACCTATCTATGGCTTGAATTCCTTTAAAAAAGTACAAAGGAACATCCAGTTCTCCTCCAGGGAAAAACATCTGAAGATGTAAAATTCCTCAGCATTAGTACTTTTATTGAAAGGAATTTCTTATACTTCTTCAGATTCCTGCTGTTTTGCTTCTCTGACTTAAACTATTTTATAGTTATAGTTATTGCTAAATTTACTCTCAGGTACACAAAAAATTACTGACATCTATTAAGCTGTATAAATGAAATATGCATGTAAAATTCAATACCTTACATGAGATTACATAAAGTAAACTATCTGTACCATAAATAAAAGGATATACATTTTGAGAACTGCCCTTGAAGAGTAAATAAACCAGTTGAAGAAAGAAGAATATCACATGTCAAATAATCACAATGAAACAGTAGAAACTTGATTATCTTACCAAACTTTCCAAGAACCTGATATAATTGCAAAATTGTAAGTCATCCAACAATTTAAGCCCACTTATGACTAGAGTTAATATAGTGCAATGTGATATTTGGAGAATGAAGTCCTAAAGGTTCAATAGATGGCAGTATTTCCCATAATACTAAAAATTACAGGTGTTTAACTGATCTGGGTAACTTTAAATGTTACTACCAAAGAAAATATAATTAATAAAGATAACTGGCATTGTTTTGAATTTTGTGACTGCAAAATATTTTGGAAAAAGAACCATAATTTAATTTATCATTTAAACAGAAATGAAAAGAAACAACCAAAAAAGCTTCTTTGATCTGTCAAAATATGAAGTGCATGATTTTTAGCATTATTTTTTAATTGAATTGATTGGGATGACAGTGATTAACATAATTATACAGGTTTCAGATGCCTAATTCAAGAACATATCTTGTATACCATATTGAGTGACCCCTCCCCCAGGTGAACTGAATGCTTTAATTGCCAGAAAGTTGGAGTTCCCATAGTGTACTTTTTAAAAAATGACATCTAGTTTATTTTACTATGGTTACAGATATATACAGTATTTTGAAACTTGTAAAAATTTAAAAAAATCAGAATGCACTTTATTTAGATGTGTCTTTGTGCACTTTAAAAGATGGTAAATTCTGCAGCTGCATGGGTAGTTGTTACATTTATAAATTAGCTCAAGCTCATTCATATGCCATTCCAACTTTTTATATTTATAAACAATTTTTGTCATCTATTGAGAGATGTATGTTAATATATTCTACTATAATACTGGATTTTTTAATTTATCTTTTTAATATTTATTTATTAAGTTATTGTTTGAAATTTCGTTACTGAATACACACAGAATTAAAGCATGTTATCTTTCACAGATTGAAAATATGCCAGTGTAAATCTCTCTCTTTAACTTTAATAATGGGTCATTCTTTAAAGTCTAAAATGTCTGATTTTAATATAGCTACACCAGACTTTATTTTTTAGATGATATTTGGATGGTGTAATGTTTCCCTCATTTTATTTTCAAACTACATTGTTCTTAGTTTTTAAAAGTTAGTTTAAACCACTTAGTTTTAATTGGATTTGTCTTACTATAATGTGTAATGTGGTGTTAAATGTTTTTAGGAAAAGTTTATTTATTTTTTTATTAAATGAAAGGCAAGGAGGCAGGGACAAACTCCCACATGTGCCCCTACCGAGAGATCCACTCAGCAAGCCCTGTACCCTGGAATGCTTTGCCCATCTGAGGTCTCTGCTCTGTTGCTTGGCAAATGAGTTATTTTTGGTACCTGAGGCAAGGCCATGGTGCCATCCTCAGTGCCTGTAGCCAACTTTGCTAAATCCATTTGAGCTATGGCTGCAGGAGGGGCAGAGAGAGAGAAAGAGAGAGGTAGAATTGGGAATGAGTGGAGAAGCAGATGGGCATTTCTCCTGTGTGCCCTGACCAGGAATAGAACCCGGGACTTTCACATGATACTCTATTGCTAAACCAACCTACTAAGGCTAAGAAGGGTTTTTAAATATAAAGGAATATTTTAGAAAAAATACATTGGTATAAATAAAGAGAATGACCTGGAATAAAAGAAATAAATAAAAAGTTAGGAAATAAAATATATACAAGTACTAATTTTTGGCACGATGTCATAAGTGCTTATTATTAATTTTTTTAAAATGTTCTAGTTAAAATTTTAAATTTGTATTAGCTTTTGACCCCCTTCACCTATCTGGCCCACAACCTGCCTTTAGAAACCACCAATCTCTTTTCTGTATCCGTGAGGTTGGTGGGTTTATTTTTATTTTAGATTCTATGTATAAGAGGCATTATACAGTATTTCTCTTTTCCTTTCTGACTTATTTCACTTAGCATATTTCCTTGAAGTCCATTTGTGAAATGTCAAAATTTTATTATTTTTTATGACTGAATAATATTAGGTACTTCAGAAAAATGTTTACTAACCCCTGATCAAATATATGGTTTGTAAATATTTTTCCCCATTCAGTAGGTTGCCTTTTTCTTTTGTAGATGCTTTCCAATTGGTTTAAAGAAACGCTTTAGGCCCTAGCCAGACTGGTTCAGTGGTAGAGGGTCACTGGGAGGGTGTCCTGGGTTGAGTTTCCGGTCAGGGCACATAGGAAAAGCGATCATCTGCTTCTCCATCCTTCCCCCTCTTCTTCTATCTTTCTCTTTCTTTCCCACAGCCATTGCTGATTTGAGCAAGTTGGCTCAGGATACTGAAGATGGCTCCATAGCCTTGCTAGGTGCTAAAATGGCTCGATTGCCAATCAAAGGGGCAATAGCCTCAGATGGGCAGAGCACCCCCATAGGGGTCTTGCCAGGTGGGTCCTATGTCGAGTGCATGCATGAGTCTATCACTCTGCCTCCCTGCTTCTCACTTAATAAAAATTAAAGAAAAGAAAAAGAAACATTTTAGTTTGATATAGTATGAGTTGTTTATTTTTGTTTTTGTTGCTTTTCCTTTGATGTCAGATTTAAAAAAGCATCTTCAAGGCGTATGTCAAAGAGCTTACTGCTTGTTTTCTTCTGTGTGTTTTATGGTTTCAGGACTTATGTATAAGTCTTTAATCCAATTTGAGGTAAAGTTTGTATGTGGTGTAACATAGTGCTTGCATTTCATTCTTTTGTATGTGGCTGTCCAGTTTTCCCAATACCATTTATTGAAGAGACTATCTTTTCCTCATTGTCTCTTTGTTCTTTCTTAGTTTGTTTTGATTACTCAGGATCTTTCATGGTTCCTTACAAGTTTAAAAACTGCTTGTTCTATTTCTGTCAAATATTCCATTGGAATTCTGATAGGAATTGCACTGAATCTGTAGATTACTTTGGATAGTATGGACATTTTAAGAGTATTAATTTTTCCAATCCATGAGCATAGAATATTTTTTTTCTATTTATTTGTATCTATTGAGTTTCTTTTCTTAATATTTTATAGTTTCAATATACAGGTCTTTCATCACCTTTGTTGAATTTATTCCTATAATTTTAATCTTTTGATACAATTATGAATAAAATTGTTTTCCTTATTTTTTTTCTGATACCTGGCTTAGTGTCTAGAAATGTAATATTTTGTATGTCAATTTTTGTATCCTGTAATATTATTGAATTTATTTATTAGTTTTAACTGATGGGGTATTTATGGTTTTCTATGTATAAATTATTCATCTAGAAAAAGTGACAGTGTTACTTATTTCTTTCCAATTTGGACAACTTTTATTATTTTTCTTGCTAAATTGTTCTGGCTAAGACTTTCAATACTATGTTGAATAAAAGTGGAAAGAGTGGGCACTCTTGTCTTGTTCTTTATTGTAGAGAAAAAGCTTTCAGTTTTTTACCATTGGGTATAATGTTAGCTGTGGGCTTGTCATAAAGACCCTTATTATATTGTGGCAAATTCCTTTTATTCTCATTTTGTTGAAAGTTTTTATTACAAATGGATGATCAATTTTGTTTAATGCTGTTTTATTGTGTATTAAAATGATTATATAAGCTTAATTTTTTATTTTGTTCATATGGAGTATCATACTGATTGATTGGCAGCCGTTAAACTATTCTTGCATTTCTGGAAAAAAATCTCACATGATCTTTATTTGTGAGTATTTTAATGTATTTTTGGGATTTATTTTGCTAAGATTTTGTTGAGAATTTTTGCACCTATCTTTATCAGGTTTGTTGACCTGTAATTTTTTTTCCTTGTTGTGTCCTTGTTTGCTTTTGGTTTCAGGGTAATTATGGCCTAAATAAAATAAGTGTGGAGAAGTACCCAATCTTAGAGTTTTTGGAAGAGTTTAAGAAATATTGATTATGCTTCTTCAAATGTTTTATTTACAATTTTTGTTTATTTTAACTTACTATACATAATTAATTTAATGACTTTTATATTTCTATTTAAGTTTACTATCTTGCTATTTATTTTTTATTTCATTTTTCTCCTTTCCTTGAATTATTTGTGTATTTCTTGGTTTCTTGGAGTCTCCACATGTGCAAATGTAGTATCTGTATTCATATTTACTACAAGGGAAATTGAATTCTGAACTTTGAGCTCTTTTCTCTGAAATTTTCTCTTCTCTGTGCTTTTGTTCTCATGTCAACTAGTCATTGTGATTCTAAAACTCATTCTGTTTTACTTCTTTTTCTTTCAAGGGTCATACTTCACCCAAGCCTTTATACCTTGAAAGTCCTCCAGTAACTTGAAACTGGCATTTCAGGAATATTGTTCAGGTTTTATAGTTTTATTCTATGGCAGAGTTAGTTGACAATATTTCACTCTATTATGCACAGAGGGAAAAGACAATTCCACTAAAGCTTAAATGGAAAGATCAAAGAAGATGCTCATAGTAATGGAATATCAATTTGATATTCAACGTGGCTAAATTGAAGGTATGAATTTTGAAAGAAAGCTGAAGTTCTTAAATCAATTTTAATACAAGCAAGTTATTTGTCCAAGATATATATTTTTATTTACTCTTGTAAAGAATGCTTATTTTATGTGATAAGATTTAGTATTTAAAATGAAGACAATTAAAAAATACTATGCTATAAAAAGATTCTATTAAACAAAGTATATGTATCTATAGATATTATTTCTTCAAAATAATGACTATAAATATACAATATTGTAGCAGTTGTTTAACTTAAAAGTTGAATATTTTTTAATAATTTAAGATTGCCTATTTAGAAACTTAACAGTCATAACATGTCAAACATTTTATGATTTGTTCTAAATTTATTTGGCTGTATGCTATGGAAATATTATAGATTACTTTTCCTTTACTTACTGCCTTTTTTTTTTTTTTTACTTACTGTCATTTATATGGATATTTATGTTCATGGACACAAGCAGACATTTCTTAGAAGTGCTTTGATCACTGCTAGTTAGTTTTTATAAATCAGTTTTTACTCTTTACAGAATGATGAAAAAAGTAGTGATAATTTTCAATTAGAATTTATAAATTTGCCATCATTTAGCTTTTTATGAGTCATGTTTATGGTTAAAAGTGAGAAAATGTTTAAAACTGGCCTATTGTTTCCTAATTTTGAAAAAAAACTTTTAATAGGATGATCAGCAATGCTATAGTTGACACATTATAACACAGAATGTGTTAGGTTAAGAAAATTTAAAGATATTATTTCAGAGTACAATGAAGATTCTCATATCAAACGATTGTCCTTTTAATGTTCAACACTCAAACAGCAGTAGTATTAGTGATTTACTTTATGTATTTAAAACGTTTTAAGCAAAGCCTAATATAATGCTTCATGATTAATATTTAATACAAATTTCTTAGATACAAAAAAATTCCCCGTTCCTTGTCTATCTTTTCTTCTAACTTGAAAATATCATTTTCAACATAAACTAGCTTATAAAGTAACTTAAAAGAGAGATTTAGAAACTCTCTAGGTAATCTTGTAAATGCCAGGAAACCTAGACAATTCAAATTCACTGTGTCCGTAAAGTCACGGTGCACTTTTGACTGGTCAAAAGTGCACCGTGACTTTACGGACAAACTGTATTACTGTATCTAATGAGTTATATGCCAATCATTTTTTTCTCCCAGAATTATCTATAAATAAATGTATATTTTATATACATCTAGTTACATTGCCAATTAAATACTATTTATATAAGAAAAATATTAATTGATTACAATAAATGTAATGATCAGAGTAATTACAAGTTTTGAAGACTGTGGTCTGAGTTAATCTAAAGAAATTACTTATTTGCTTACCTGGCAAAGTTACTGAAGCAAGGACACAGATCTTTTACAAAGTAATTAGAACCAGTACTTTCCTAGGGCGAAAAAAAGTATATTAAAGGAACAAGCTTCATTGAATTTAATGCCCTTTCTTTTATTCCCACCAAGTATTCCTTTCTTAAATGTACTTTAGCTAATCATTAGCATTTTGTGATGCATTCTAAGAAATTATGTGAAAAAAATTATATCTAGCAAATAAAATTATAACATAGTCAGAAACAAAAGTATGAAATAATGATATTTATATCTTTATGCTATGTACAGTCACACAATATTAAAACCAAAATAGATAATCCTAGTACTATCTGAAGATAGATTTGAAACTTCCTAATTACATAAAACAGCGATTTTCAACTGGTGTGCCCCAAACGTTTTAAAACATGCATCTTATTATTGGTCATGTCACGTAATAAGATTGTGTCTGATTGATTAATTCTTGGTACCAGAAATCCTTTTATACGCATATAGGTACCTGGTCTTTTTTAAAAGTCGCTTTGGAGCAAACAAAGTAGGTAATTACTTTTTTTTTCTGTATATCAATCAAAATTATCATTTTGTTTTTGTCAGATCAGCAAAAAATAGAATACATGTTTTGGTGTGCCTCAGAATTTTAGTAATTAGTTTATGTGTGTCCTGAGATGAAAAAAGTTGTAAATCATTGAAGTAAATGATAACAGAAATTAATCGCATATATTTAAACTAAGGGGAAAAAAAAGACTTTACTAACATACCATAAGTAATTTGATTTCGAAAATTCAATAACGCCCAGTATACAACCACATATTTCAGCTTCACTTTCAGAGAATCCAAACAAGTTAACATATTAAAGACAATTATACATTTTTTATATTTCTCATTTTTTATCAGATTCTCCCCATCATTATGAATTTACAGCTTTTGTGATATCTCATTTTTTTCCCATTCTGAAGAAAGATTCAAATACCAGTTGTTCACACCTTAAATTTATTTAATTCTTACTGTGATAAAATGTACATATCAAGTATACCAATGTAACCATTTTTAAGTGTACAGTTCAGTGGCATTTACACATTTAAAATGCTGTGCAATCCTCCATTTCATGAGTCTTTAGAACTCTCTTCATTTGCTAAACTGAAACTTCGTACCTATTAAACTTTAACTCTGCACTTTCCCTTCCCCACAGTACCTGGCAACTACCACTTTTCAACTTTCTGTCTCTAAATTTTACTTTTCTAGTTATCTAGTTATTTCAGATTACTAGAACCATAAAGTATTTGCCATTTTTTTACTTCATTTAACATAATAGTTCATTTTATTTATACTGTTGAATATATGAGCATTTATTCCCTTTTAAAGCTTATTAATATTTTACTGTATATTATATTACATCTTGTTTAGCCATTCACTGTTGAAGGACATTTGGGATGATTTTGTTTTTTTAGATATTCTCATTAATGCTGCTATAGAAATTGACATACAGATGCATATTCAAGTCGCTGCTTTAAATACTTTTGTGTGAATAGCTAGAAGTAAGATTGCTGGTTCATATGATAAATTTATGTTTAATTCATTTGAGGACTCACTATGCTGTTTTCATAGTAAATTAATGTTTTTACACTTTCAACACCAGTGCACACGTATTCTAATCTTTTACTTGCTTATTGACACTTGATGTTTTCTCTTGCCCCTTTTTATAATAGCTATTCTGATTTCTTCATAATTCAATTTGTAGTAGGTATTTATAAAAATTTGTTAGTTTCCTATCAGTTGTCCTTCCTGTTGGTGTACAATTTCTTTTCTTTCTACAAAAATCTATGGTTCAGTTTCCAGTTTATTTCTGATTTTAGTAACTTGAATCTTCCCTCATTTTATTAGTAGTCAGTCTGGTTAAAAGCAGTCATTTTTGCTGATCTTTTCATAGGCAAAACTGGGAGCTGAGCTTGCCCTTCCTGCAGATCAAGATCTCTGTGTCTGGGAGAGGGAGGGGCAAGAGCAAGTGAGAACACCACAAATCCTTACAGTTTTGAGAATTATTTTCATAATTGTGCATTTTCTTGGTTGTTATAAACCTTTAACTTTTTTCAGAACTCCTATAACTATTATTCAGCCAATTTGTGGTGTTTTTAATGTTTCCACAGGAAAACGAGGGCTTAGAGCTTCCTAACCTGTATTTTACTGATGTCAGTCATATTATTTTTAAGGCATTTAAATAATTATTGTTCTAGTAATTAACTTTTCAGATAATAGACCATTCTACCTGAGAACAATTTAAAGAATAAAAATATCATAGACTATGTAGTAAACAATTGGTATAATAGAAACGTAATTCAGGAACAAAATTCTCTCTACACGTTATCTAATTTTTCAACAAAAATATTTAATGATTGTCAAGAATGAATCAACCTTGATGGCAATTAAAAAAAAAACCAAGAAAATTAAGTTAAGTTTAACAAATTACCAGTATTTTAGCTTTAACAAAAATTAGGTATCTAATATGAGATAATAGCTTATATTTAGAGTGTGAAGAGAGACAAGTTATGGTGAATAATGAATATTGACGTCAGTAGTAAGTAAACTAACTGTCCCAGTAGATATGCGTTAGTTCAAGAAACTAAGTTGGCACCAGCTATACAACCCCCAAAGCTCCTTCTTTCTATCAAAACCACAAATGCAGCTAAAGAGTTTCCACTGTTACATATTTTCCGAGGTGCTCTAGTGCTGCCTGTCTCCCTGACCTTAAAAATGTAGTTTGCATCCATCTCTACCAGATCTTTATTGTAGAACCCCATAAAGTCCAAGTAGAATACTTTGGAATAAGAGTGCATGGACGGGATCATGTGTACTTGCTCCCAATATAACTGTGAGTTTTCTTTTAATAGACTTTATAGTTCCACATAATCGTAGTGGTGATAGTGCACCTACAGAACAAGTCTGATGCCATGGTTTAAAGATATTTGGAATGTCACATAAGTGAATTTTACCTGTGAGAGGTCGAAGGATATTTATGACTAGAAATTGGACTGTGAACAAGTTATTTATTCAACTGTTTGTCTTTTTCCTCTTTTATATGCTTTTCTTTAGGTGGTGGATATGTCCCTGCTACATTAATTTTGGGCTTTATCAATGACTTTAGCCAGTGGGATATAAACAAACATATCCTAAGCCATGTTGGAACGGAAGCTTTAAATGGACTTCAGTGACTCTACTCTGTGTTCAGGATTCTGTCCACATTCTCTGCTCACATTCTGAAGTAAAAGTTTACTGGGCACTGAGCCTAACCTAGCAGAGTTGTAGCTTAGTCATAGTCTCATACACCATGACACCAAATAATATTTTGCTGTTACCTGCTAAAGTATTTTGGTGATTTATCAATACGAAACAACTGATTAATAAACATGTTATATCTGTTATCCTTAGCATTATCACTATGTAGTGTATTTTATATTTTTATCATATATCTTGTTTATTATTTCTCTCCCTCATAAGAATGTATATTCTGGAAGAATGAGAACTATTTTATTGCTTTTTTATATATTCTCAGTGCTTGAAAATGTGCTAGCACAAAGTGACATTTACTAATTGATTCACCAGTATAAGCTAACCAAAACTTTCTTATGTTTGAGTTAAAATTCATAAGTAATCAAGAGCTATTAAAGAAAAAGATTTGGGAAATGACTGGATGAAATTATAAATTACACTTGTTTGAAAATAGACCTCTTGGACACGACAGAGCTCCTAAAAGGCAGACCCATGTATACCTTATAACATGGTACATATTGTGATAGAAGTATGGACACTTTGGGTTTGGAACTGTCTTTGTATCACATAATTTCATATCAAGTCATTATCTACTTCATCCTGCAACAAAACACCAATTTATGTTACCATTAAGGATTTTTTCCAGTGATTTTTTACTGCTATACAATTTACATATACTATCCTTCCATTATTGGTAACTATTAAAAGAATAAATGTTTTCTCTACTAAATGTTCTAAGAGGAGCCAAGAACACTCCTCTTTAATTTTTTAAAAATTTTTTAATTGATTAATTGACTTTTGAGAGAGAGGAAGGTACAGAGAGAGTGAGGAAGAGAGATACCAATTTGTTTTCCAACTTAGTTACACATCCATTGGCTGATTCTTGTATGTGCCCTGAACAGGGACCAAATCCACAACCTTGGTATAGCAAGAGGACACTCCAACCAACTAAGCTACCCAGCCAAGGCTCCCCTTAATTTTAAGAAGGAGAATTAAGAAAGGAGTCCTTATAAACCAAATTATAAAATTTATTTCTGAGAACCAAATACATGATATTTTTGTTTATCTCCCTATTTCTCTTTTTATTCTCTGTCTCAGGCTGATACATAAGTAGAGATTTTATATATATATATATATATATATATATATATATATATATATATATATATATATATATATACACACACACACACACACACACACACATATATAATTTGTATTTGTATATATGTGTTATTTAAAATTGCAGTCTTGGTGTTTTCTTTTAATATGAATTGTTTTTATTAATTTTAATGGGGTGACTGATAAATCAGAGTACATATGTTCGGGAGAAAACATTTCTAGGTTATTTTGACATTTGATTAATCTTTTTAAAAACGGGATAACACTCTTACAGTACATAACCTTCTTATGAACTCAGAGTACTCTGAGGGATTCTTTTGGCAATAGCAAAAAATGCTGATTGAACTGTACTGTAAAATTATTTCAGTGAGTGTTTTTCTTTAATTTTTTTTTTACCCAGAGAGTACTAGGCTTTAAAATATTTTGGAAAGTAAAAGATCCTTTAGCATGTATATTAATGGTCTGTGAGTTATGACCTTTTGTTTGTTTGTTTGTTTTTTCTGACAGGAACAGAAAGGGACAGAGAGAGGGATAGATAAGGAAAGAGATGAGAAGCATCTTTGTTGCAGCACCTTAGTTGTTCATTGATTGCTTTCCCATATGTGCCTTGACCGGGGGGCTACAGCAGACTGAGTGACCCCTTGCTCAAAACAGCAACCTTGGGCTCAAACTGGTGATCCTTGCTCAAACCAGATAAACCCACTCAAGCTGGCAACCTTGGGGTTTTGAACCTGGATCCTCCCCATCCCAGTCCAGTGCTCTATCCACTATACCACCGCCTGGTCAGGCATGAGTTTTGTTAATCTTCTTTACATAACAGTTCATTTTTTTTTCTGAATAACAAACTGACACTATGTGAATGAATTATATCATGAATAACAATGACAAAACTTCAGCTATTAGTGAAATATTTCTAAGTACACTTAAAATATATATCCTGTGTTTTTCACTCACATAGAAAATGTCAATTCTCATAAAATAACAGGTAAAAGAAAAGTTTAAGTATTATCATTATAATTCAAAGATAGTAATACCTTACACTGAGTGACATAAGTAAGTCAGAGAAAGCTAAGCACTGTATGATTTCACACGTATGTGGGATATAAAACTGAGACTCATAGACATAGATAAAAGTAAAGTAGTTACCAGAGGGAGGAGAGTATAGGGAAGGGGAATGGGGGAATAAGGTGAGGGGAAAGGTGTAAAAAAGGACAAATATAAGATGACAGAAAATGATTTGATTTTGGGTGATAGCTATACAACATAATCAACAGTTCAAATGCTGTAGCAATATTTACCTGAAACCTTCGTAATCTTATTGATGTCACCCTGTTAAATTTAATTTCCTAAATAAAATTTAAAAAATAAAAAAATATTTATCTGTAAGAAAATATTAAAACAAATTATTTGCAGACTGTTTTCTCTCAGGTATCAAAATTTTAAAGGTAATTATATATATATATAGATATATATATATATATATATATATATATCTTCATGATAAGTATAAGCGTTATTTTTTGTTGTTAGAATTTAGAGTAAGTTTGATATAATTGGTTATTTTAGGATAATTTTATGTATTTCCTTCCATGGTTAACCCCATTATACTAAAATGTGATAGGGCAGAATTGAATTACACTGGTACCTTGAGATACAAATTTAATTTGCTCTATACCTGAGCTTGTAAGTCAGTCAACTCATATATCAAACTGCCCATACTGGACCCTTGTGCCAACATGCCAACTAGTGGAAGCTTCCTGAATCATGACTCATATCTCAGAACTTTGGTCGGATCTTGAATAAAAATAAGAAAAATACGAACCAATTCGCAGCTTGTATCTTAAAAAAGAAAATCGTACATTGGTCTGTTTGTATCTCAAGGTACCACTGTATATTAAGGATCAATTTAGAGAGAGATGGACAGAGACAGACAGAATCAGATAGACAGGAAAGGGAGAGAAATGAGAAGCATCAATTCTTTAGTTGTTCATTGATTGCTTTCCCATATATGCCTTGACTACAGGGCTCCAGCCAAGCCAGTGACCCCTTGCTCAAGCCAGCAACCTTTGGGCTCAAGTCAGCGACTATGGGGTCATATTATATGATCCATTCTCAAGTCAGTGACCCCACACTCAAGCCAGATGAGCCTGCACTCAAGTTCATGACCTCAGGGTTTCAAACCTGGGTCCTCTGCATCCTAAGGTGATGCTCTATGCAATGCCCCACTGCCTGGTCAGACTATATTAAGGATTAAAGTGACAAAGGTAGAAGTCCATATTATATTTATCATTTGAAATATATGGTAAAGAAATTAAAATATTTACTATATTTTTTTCATGACCTATACATTTCACCAAACTTAAGTTTATCGATCAAAGTAAAATCACATTCTATAATAAGTAGGCTATATTTTTTCAGTTTTCACATCCTACCTGGAGCAAGATTAGGGATTCCACTAATACTTGAATAGGTATTATATTCAGTTTTACTCAAATTATGAACGCAAACTTGACATACCTCATCTATTTTGCTTTTGTTTAAGTAAGATATCTACAGATTCTTTTTATGTAGGCTATTTTGTATACATGTTGAAGTTGAAATAAATCTACTATTTTTTTCTTAGTAGTATACTAATATAAAATTTGAAAACAACTTCATTGTATATACTACTTAATTTAAGGTTCATTTAAATGTATTTTCTAAATATTTAATGTATTTTTAAGTATAAATATTATCAAAATGTTAATACATAAAATATTTTTCAGAGCACTATCAGCTGTATGTTCCTGAGTCAGCTCAAGTTGGTTCGGCTGTTGGAAAAATCAAGGCAAATGATGCAGACACTGGTTCAAATGCTGACATGACATACTCCATCATTAATGGTGATGGTGTTGGGATATTCTCCATCTCCACCGACAAAGAGACCAGAGAAGGGATCCTTTCCTTAAAGAAGGTAAAATAAATATAATGTCAGTGATTTAGGCAACTCACTTATTTTTCCATGAATGGAAATTTGGGAGAGGTATGAATAATTCATATTGCCAGGTCATTAAGACAATAAAATATTTCCTCTTTAAAATGTAATTACATTTTAGCCTGACCTGTGGTGGCGCAGTGGATAAAGCGTCGACCTGAGAACACTGAGGTCATCAGTTCAAAACCCTGCACTGGTCTGGTCAAGGCACATATGGGAGTTGATGCTTCCAGCTCGTCCCCCCTTTCTCTCTCTCTCTCTCTCACTCTGTGTCTCCTCTCTAAAAATGAATACAATAAAAATAAAATAAATTTTAAAATGTACTTACATTTTAATTATGCAATGTTTTGTGTGACTCTTTGGATACTCTCTTAGAAATATATTGTATGTTGAAAATATCTGATGTAGACTGCACCATGAAAGTGACCCTTCTCTTTATTCTCAGATAACAGATTTCTCACCAATGTTAGCTTCATTAATATCATTACTGTATGTCGTAGTAATGTCTTAATGTTACTATATAACCTAGAGTATTAAATAACCTATAGTAACATCAAGAGACTTTTCTACTAATGTAAACAGCTGTACCATGTTAGCTAACACTTTTTAAAATGTAAGATTTTGATTTATGGTCAAGACAGTTTGGTGAAACCATTAACCTTAAACCCCATTGTTTTTTATTCTTAAGAATTTGTCATTGGACTGAATTTACTGTTTTTTTTTATTTTAAGAGTACAAAGCACTCATGTTCTTATAAAAATAAAGTAGAATTCATAAAATTACAAAATAGTTTCAATGTAACTTCTAGTGCATTGTAAATAAATCTTGAAATATTTAGTCATTACAGCTATAAAATATACCAATATTCATATCCTTGTGTTCTAACAGTCACATATTTTGATTCAGAAAGACTGGAATTGGTGTGGCAAAGGTATTGACCTTTTTAACATGTGCTTAGATTATTCTACTGTAAAATATGTTCACAAGACAGGCTGATTAATTTTTACCTTCATGTACTATTGTAGATATTAACATGAATCTATCTATCAATCTATTTATTGTATATACTTTTTTGTATTATATAATATCTCATTAATGCTTCTAATAATCACAGTTCTATATTGATTTAAAATATAATATTAAGTTGTTTTCTGGCAGCTACACAAGGTGTCTACAAAGTTGAACTGAATGTATATAAACACAGAGCAGTAGTCATTACTGGTCTATCTAACATATTTATATCTTCATCTAAATTATTTTTTAATTTTAAATTTCTTTTCTGAGATTGTCAAACGTGAGTCAAAATGTGATAAAAGTATCAATTTCATATCTTTATTTAAAAAACTATGCATATTTTGAGTGCCTCTTACATGCCAATTGCTGTGCTCAATGAGTTAGGCAAGGGTGAGCAGAGTCAGACTGTGTCTGTGCCTGAAAAGATCTTTCAATCTATGGAAGTAAATAGACATTAATCAAATATTGCATGCATTCTTAGATCAGTAATAGAAGCTTTTATATGAAGGAGAGTTATACATAGCTATTAGAGAAAAAATGTAAAATATTTGACTCTGTCTGATTTCCAAAAATGGTTGAACAGGGAATTAGAAGAAACTTCTGAGTTGTAGGTAATTAGTATAAGGATGAGCACTCCAGAAAGAGAAAAAAAAATACCTTATATCTGAGGTGTTGAACATGGCTTATTAAGGAGCTGAATAACATCGTTGATTCTGGAGCAGATAGGGTGAGTGATTAAGTCAGTAGGCATCAGAGTACACAGGGCCTTGTTGAATTTTATCCAATGGAGAGTCATTAACGTTTTCTAAGCTGGTTTCATTTTATGTCACTATTTCTTTCTTTCTTTCTTTCATTCATTTTATGTCACTATTTCTTATTAAATGTTGCTGTAAGCTTCATGAGGACAAGACTGTTTTTCTCAACATTTAGCATGTTTTCTGACAAAGACTATGTATTCAATAAGTAATAGAGTAATTGATGGATGGAAATATGGATAAAAAATGAGGAGGGTATTGCCTGCTTTTGGTTACTTGGATGATCTTCTCTTAGGTAAATTTAGGTATATACACTAGTTTTTTTCCTGAAATATAAACTTTGAATCCTAGGAAATATCTTAAATACCAATATTTATTTATTTACTTATTTATACAGAGTCAGAGAGAGGGACAGATAGGGACAGACAGACAGGAACAGAGAGAGATGAGAAGCATCAATCATAAGCTTTTTGTTATGACACCTTAGTTGTTCATTGATTGCTTTCTTATATATGACTTGACTGCAGGCCTTCAGCAGACTGAGTAACCCCTTGCTCAAGAAAATGACCTTGGACTCAAGCTGGTGAGCTTTTGCTCAAACCAGATGAGCCCGCGCTCAAGCTGGCGACCTCAAGGTCTTGAACCTGGGCCCTTTCACATCCCAGTTTGATGTTCTATCCACTGCACCACCACCCAGTCAGGCTTAAATACCAATATTTAAAAAGCAAGGAGAATGCAGAAGAGATAGTCTTGAAAGAAAATTTTACATATTAGGAGAGTTTTGACATTGAAAATTGACAAGGGAAGTTGTATAGGAGGAAGATAGTGGTTAATTAAAAATGTGAGTATTCTAGAAATAAACTTTAATTGGTTTTGGTAAAAAGAATAGGGTGGTTGTCACTAATATCCTTCAGCTCATCATCATCACTATTATCATCACATTTTCAACACGATCATAGTAACAGCAACAAATATTTGTTGAGTGCTTGCTCTGTATAAGGACATTTTTTAAGCACTTTCCCTATCTTGATTAATTGAGATAACAGCCCTATTATCATTTCTTTAAATCTCACTAGGACTTTAGGATATAGAAAATATTATTATCCTCACTAATAAATAAAAACAATCACATGTAAATAAATGAAATCATGGTTATAGAAATTGAGTCAAGGAGAGATGAAAAACTGTAGCAATGTAGAAATTAATCAACAGAAAACTGATCTTGGGAGTCTATTTTTAGAGTCTTAACAATCACTTATTTTATATACTTGGTTAAAGAATTTTATATTTATTCTTTGCTACAATGGAAAGAAAAATAAATTCAATGTATTAGAAAGAAAATATGAATCAAGGAAATGGAGAAAAAAGGAGAAACATACCATCATCTTTGGGAAGCTGAGTAATGAAGTGGAGTAAAAAATTATGAAGCAAATAAATGAGAACATGATGAAGTGAAAATTTTGATTGTGAATTGGAGGACTAAAAGTGTGTTTCTGTATGGATAGGTAAAGGTCTATAGAAACAAGAAACTGAGGACACTAAAGAGATGATAATTGATTCTAAAACATGAACTAAGGTAGAGATGACCTTGTTTAGATCTTGATAACAGGTTGAAAGAGAGAACCCATAGCCATATGCTTTATTTCAGAGAAAATAAATCAGGAGAGAGAAAAAAAATAGTTCCAGTTAAGTTTGTACTGATATAGCCTGAGTGTGCATGTGTGTGTGTGTGTGTGTGTGTGTGTGTGTGTGTGTGTGTGTGTGTGTGTGTATGGTGGTGGTGGAGGGAGTTGTCCTTGCCTATTAATTCTCCTTGTCTTTAAAAAATAGGAAGGTTCATTATATTTTCAAAAAATGTGGGTGATAGTGAATGGTTTTAATATACACTTGATCTGAAATACAAGTGTATATTCTGGAATTAAGACAATAAGAAGCTTACTGCTCTGCACAGCCTCCATTAATTTGATATTGTTTGTGAAAAATGAAGGGAAATTTATATATGTGTATGTGTGTGCACATATATACAACATTCTTCATTGCATATTGCACACAGACAAATGTGTATTTTCAAGATAAAAATTGTTTCACTTGTAGAAAGAGTAGTAATGATATACTAAAAATAATTTTGACAATTAATTAATTCAACTTGTTATTCCCTGTCTTTCCCTGATTTTTTTTTCTAATGCAGTCTAGGCTTTTTCTAAGATGCATTATTGTTTACATTCATCTAAATTTTTGACCCCTGAGATTAGCATTATCAATCATTTACTGTATTGCCATGTTTTATGTTGTAAATAATGAGTAATTTAAAAACTAACCTATATAACTCAGTGGATTTTGACCTTTAAGAGGTACTGATCCGATGGCAGGAAAGAATAAAAGTCTGTTAAAACCTGTTCCTTATTAATCTTTAAAGCAGCTCGTGTTAGCCAGCAAAGTAGAACAGCTAATCTTCCCAAAGATCAAAATCAGCAGTGCTCTATAAATCGGCTTGCAAGAGTGTCTGCACATTCCTGGTCATATCATTCCCTCATCAGAAAATTGCCAAGTTAAATTCACCAGTCCGTGGTATGGTACCTTGTAAATACACTTTGATAACTTTCATTCATTGTTAAATGGAGCCTGACTGGGTGGAAAGCAGAAAAAGTGATAAGGATGAATGCACATCAGTGCACTCTATCCTCTGACATAAATCTCTAGCTGGGAATGTGCTTCTTAGCAGTCTGTCTCAGAATCTCTTCTTGGGCTCTTAATATCAATTTACACTCCTTATAAAGTTGTTTAATTATTTTAATTAAAGGCTTCAACCCTATTTGAATTTCAACAATATCTTTTGTCATATCACTTTTCTTTTTTAAGTCTATTTAATTGCGTATATATACAATGTCGATTGATTTAAACCAAAAAAATCCTAATTTTTTCTTTGAATCAATGAAAGGAGGTGGTAAGATGCTTTTGCTGTCAAATGAAATATAAATTTGGTCCTGCTGTTTAAGAGACCTGTGACATAATCTCAAGCCTTTAAACCTTCAGTTTTCTTATTTAAGCATTTTAGAAAGTGTTTATTAAAAAAAGCTAAAATAAGGTGAAAAAAACTTTACATTGGGCCTGGATGATAATTACAAAAACACCTCAATATCTACTTTTCTGTTTTCCTTCCTTTCTTCCTGTATTTGAACCAGATTTTAAATATAGGTTCCAGACCACTCTAGGTGATTAACTGCCCTTTTTTATTTTGTATTATTCAACTCACCGGTAAGCACACAGAGAATGAGTGATGGTATATTGTATCACATGCACATGCTATCATTCATGTTTCCTGGTAACCTACTTTCCCTTCCTTCTTTTGAAAAGATTATTTTTAAACTTTTAAGTTAAATACTATCTTTGTAGTGCAACATTTTCAGGTATATTTCAGTCACAAATATCTGTCTTTGAATTATCTTTTCTCATTTTCACTAATTTCTTACTGTATAAAACAGAGAAATTCTATATCTCTCTTAAATTTGCTAGGTCTATTGACTAGGAAGACCTTATTCTGGTTAATTTACTATGAATACCCTAGTGATTCTCATGAATGTACGTCCAGTATACCACAAATGTATCCCGGCTTATAATAGTTGGTAAGCATTTTTGTAACCAAGTACTTGTATTTTTTAATTGTCACACTCTGTATTTTATAAAACTATAAAATATATTATACTACTTCATTTAGCAGATGATCTATTAAAATGGATAATGAGCAAAAATAATAAAGTTGTAAAAGTATATTTTAAAAGTCTGAATTAGTCCTAACAGAAAAAAAAATGTGAAATGTGTTTTACTATAACCATATTAGGTCTACTCCAAATAACCACACTTTTGTTTATTTAGAAAATTGTGTTTATTTGATTTTTCTCTCATTACCTTGACTGGCATGCATGACACACTAAGAATCAGGATGTTCTTTGCCATGGGATTGTAAAGTTTTGGACCATGAACTACAAAGAACAATAAACAAAGCCTTTTAATCCACTGTAAATATACATTCAGGCAAATGAATTAGCATACTTTGTACATAAGAAAAAATAGTTTTCTAATTCTAAGAAGTATTTACAACTGAATATTCATTGGAAATTTATTTTCAAAATACTCAGCCAACTTTATATTTTTATTTTATAAGGTTCTAATTTCTAAAACTAATTTTTCTACTTAGCCAGACATTAAGGAATGGAGTCCAAGTTTCAATTCAAAGAAATCTATTACTGTGTTTATAATAACTTCTGACAGAGAACTGCTATTGAACAACTTCGGTTCTTACTCTTCATCTCTAGGCATGGCCATGAGCCTGAAGTGATAGATCAGTTGAAACTACCATGAAGTTAATTGAAGTTAATAAATACCTATATTGCCTGACCAGGCGGTGGCACAGTGGATAGATCATCGAACTGAGATGCGGAGGACCCAGGTTTGAGACCCTGAGGTCGCCAGCTTGAGCGCCAGCTCATCTGGTTTGAGCAAAGTTCACCAGCTTGGACTCAAGGTCACTTGCTCGAGCAAGGGGTTACTCGGTCTGCTGAAGGCCCCGGTCAAGGCACATATGAGAAAGTAATCAATGAACAACTAAGATGTCACAACGAAATACTGATGATTGATGATTCTCATCTCTCTTCATTCCTGCCTGTCTGTCCCTATCTATCCCTCCCTCTGACTCTCTCTCTGTCCACTATGTGGAAAAAATTATCTGCTGAAATATCCTCATGAGTATGTGATTTATAGTCATTTTATAGTCATAGGTTATTGGTAAGTCTTCCTGTATGAGGGTATATATCCACACACATTATATACACATAAATGTACTTCTATTTAATTATATATAAATAATATGTAATATAGAATTATACTTTATATATGGGTATCTGTGTATATTTGTTATTCAAAAGAAAATGTTCTTCCTAGTCTTCATATGAAAATAAGTGAAATTATATATTTATTTTTATTGATATCCTTGAAATTATATATATTGAATAAATATTACACTCTTTTTCATAGAGAGATTTATAACAAGAACACTTTGATATAGTAGTATAGAAATTGGACCAAAGATAGGTTAAAAAAAAAATCTCTCCTCTTAGTATTTAGAAAAACAGAATTTTAAGACCTTTCTGAACTACAAAAATAACTGAGTCATAGAACAACTTGGCTTAATGCTATTGTCAGTATCCTTTTATTTACAATGGTATATAGTTCCAGAGAAGAAATATACTAGTGTGGCTTAATAAATAGTAACAGTGATTAATGAGAAACATTAAAAATTTCTAATATGTAGAAATGGCAACAAAATGATTGATGGGAAAGAAGACAACTCTCTACAGTAGTATTAAATGAGTTAATATTAAAGAGGGAAAATGTATTTTTTATAAGTTAAGAAGAGCAATGATATGTAAAAGTAATTACTAAGACTAATGGAATGAAATTAAGAAACTAAAATTTAAGATGAAAATTAAAGTTAACTCATTGAAAGTGAATTATATTAGAATACTGAGCAGTAACTAAAGAAAAAGTAGGGAAACCCCACCTACTGGGGAAGTTAAACTACACCAGAATAAGCACTTCTAGTCAGAACATTTCTAACTCGGAACTCAGGTTAAAGACATCATATTTGATACAGAATTATGCATGAAAAGCATGCCAGTTACTTACTAGTTCTGTGAGTCTACGAATTAAGGACATTATAAACATATTTAAAATTCTGGTAATAAGAATTAATGCAATTAGAATTAAGGAAGTGTTCAGTTCATTTTTAACGTTATTGTAAATACTTGGAAAGGTGGTGCATAAATGTATCTTTTAATAGTGAGGATAGTATAGTCCACAAAAATACGTTCATCCTTACTCATCAAATTTAAATATTATATTATTGTATTATGTGCTAACTGGACTTTATGCAGGACAGCAGAATACTTGAAAGCACTATTTTATAGACCCAGTGCCTGAGTTCTAATCATCAAAATACCACTACTAGGCTGTTGCCCTGTGCAAGTTTAATTTTCCCATGCCTTGTTTTCCTCATTTGAAAATGGAAAATGAAAATGGAAAATGATTATACCTCACAGAGACGTTGTGATGATTAAATGAGTTAATATGTGTTTTCTTAGGTCACAGATAGGCATTAACTATTCATATTTTTTAAATAATATAGAATTTCCCATTCTTATATAAAAGCCATGTAAGAATACTTTTTTATAAACACAGGTTGATTTAAGATTAAGGAAGAATTATGAATAACTCACCATGTTCTAGAAATTATGCCAGATACTTGAAATATGAAGATGAATTAGATAACACTCTTTCACTTAGGAAAACTGAGTAGACATGAAACATGGTTATAATACATGATGTCAAGTGATAATAATATAGTTTCATTTACCATTAATTAAAAGAAAGAGGGTCAGGGAAATATTTTAATGGGAGATTACTTATAAGTATGCATAGAACAGTATGTCGTAGATACTTAAGACAATAAATGTGAGTTAAAGGCTTTATATTCAACTACATTGTCCTTCAAGTATGGAGATTACAGGTAAGCAATTTTGAACATTAAATATGAGGAGACATTGTCTTGGGAAGTATATAATCAAACCAAAGAATCTGTGGGTACTAAAAGGATATGACAGCCAAAACACTGAGTGTAATAAACATTGGGACCAGAGTGATGGGTTAAAATGTAAAAAACATGTGTCTGAAAAATGTAAAATCAATACCTTTTATTATAAAAAATAAGATTACAGGTGAAATAAACTCATTGATTGATTAATACAAGCTAGAAATAAAATGTTAAACCATAAAGCATACTTAAAAGTGTAAAGATAAAAATAATGCTATTAATGTTTAGGGTAAGTGTTAGAAAATAAGAACCCTTTTTTAATTATTGCTTAATGGAAGGTGTTAATATTATTGTTAAAGGAAATACAGAATAAGCATATTATTACCTTAATTTAAAAGCATAAACTTTGTCACCAGATCTATAACATAAACCTTTTTAAATAAAATTAAAATGTGTAAAATAACTTTGTGCAACAAAACCAGGGACATGAAAAACAAAAGAAAATAAAGATTAAAATGAAATGACAACATAAATAAAAATGAAAGTAAGAAATGTGATAATAGTGTTTACTGGAATGGAATTCAAACCAAAATCATAAAAAGGCAAAAGAGATTTTATATTCATAATGTGTATACAAGAACAAAAAGAGTAAATATTTAACAGCATGTTAGCAACAACATTCACATACCAATATACAAATATTATAATACACAAATATTGTAATACACTAATGTTGTATTACAATATATACAGGAAGCTATGTATAGAACCAGACAGATAAAAGGAGACTATATTATACTTATTTCAATCCATGACAAAATAAAGTGTTTTAAAATTAGAATAATTTAGCCCTGACCTCTCATAGCACAATGAATAAAGCATCAACCAGGAATGCTGAGGTAGGCGTTTCGAAACCCTAAGGTTGCCTGGTTAAGGCACATATGGGAGTCGATGATTCTTGCTCTACCCCCCTTCTCTTGTTCTCTCTCTCCTCTCTGAAATGAATAGTCTTTAATTTTTTTTAAATGAAAATAATTCAATAACAATAAGGAGATTACTATGTATTAATCTCTGTACTATGAAAGTATATCTTTTATTTTAAGTACATATGGAATATTTAACTATATTAACTATATATAGTCTTCAATAAATATCTCAATAAATGCCCCAAAACCAAAATTGTACTAACAAAATGCTCTCCTCCAAATGCACTATAACTAAAAATTAATAAAAATGACCCAGAAAACAAAGCAAAACAAAATCCCTTAATCTGACAACCACAAAAACCTTTTCTTCAATAGCATGTAAATTAAAGATAAAATACACAATAAAATTGCAGAATTTTTAGAAAAAAATTAATAGTAAATATCCTTAACTTTATGAGATACAAAATAAGTACTTCTGAGATACTCATTTTGTATCTTGTAGAAATATTTGGTCTAAATATATTAAACAGAAAATAAAATAATACAATTAAGTAAATTAAATATTTCACCAAAGATAGAAAGGAAAAACAAAGGCAGATAAAATAAAGACAAAAATGAGGTTAGATATCAGAAATATATTAAATTTAAAAACTTAATTTGCCTGACCATACCATGGCACAGTGAATCAAGCATTGAAATGAGATGCAGAGGACCCAAGTTCGAAACCCCAAGGTCGCCAGTTTGAGCGCGGGCTCATCTGGTTTGAGCAACATATCCCAGCTTGAACCCAAGGTCACTCACTGGCTTGAGCAAGGAGTCACTCGGTCTGCTGTAGCCCCCCAGTCAAGGCACACATGAGAAAGCAGTCAATGAACTAAGGTGTCACAGTGAAAAGTTGATGCTTCTCATCTCTCCCTTCCTGTCTGTCTCTCCCTTCCTGTCTGTCCCTCTCTCTGTCTCTGTCCAAAATAAATAAATAACTTAATTTTTTTTGGAAAGAAAGCAATATAACAAACAATAAAAAATAAGTAAGCTTTCATCTTATTAAAAATGTAGAATAGAAATAACTAGCTAGTAAAGACAAAGTGTAACAATATTTTTTTAATTCTACACAAGTAAATTTCAAGTAAAGAATATTTTTGTTAAGTTTAAAAAAAGCAACGTCAAAGAAATAGAAAATACATAGAAACTGATTTCATATAAGAAAACGAGAAACTTGTGAAAGAACTGTCTCCAAATACTTCAGATTCACTGATACACTAAGGAAACTCTATCAAACATTAAGGGGCAAATGATTTCATTGCTATTCAAACATTTTAGTACACTGTAAATAAAAATTCCATTGTGGGTTTTTTTCTATTAAATGTATTGAGGTGACATTGGCTAATAAGATTATATATGTTTTAAGTGTACATTGCTATTATATATTACTTGTATATTGCATTTTGTATTCACGACTCAAAGTCAAAATCATCTTCCCTCACCAATGCTCCACACTTTTCCTTCTTGTGACCCCCATGCTGTTGACTGTGTCTATGAATTTCAGTTTTATATTACATATGAGAGAAATCATATAGTTCTTAGCTTTTTTTAACTGACTTATTTTACTTAGTATAGTATTCCCAAGGTCCATCCATGTTATCCCAAATAGCAGTATTTCATTTTTTCTTATGGCTGAGTAGTATTCCATTGTATATATGTACCAATCTTCTTTAGCCAATCCTCTTTTGAAGGACACTTTGGTTGTCTCAGTGTTTTGGCCACTATGAATAATGCTGCAATGAACATAGGGGTGCATATATCTTGTGAATAAATGTTTTCAAATTTTTTAGGTAAATATCCAGGAGAGTGATTGCTGGATAGTATGGTAATTCTATTCTTAATTTTTTGAGAAACCTCCAGACTGTTTATCATGGTGGCTGTATCAGTCTACATTTCCAACAGCAGTTAATGATGGTTCTTAGTTCTCTACAACCTCTCCAATACTTATTACTATTATCTTGTTGATAATAGCCATTCCAACAGCTGCGAAGCTGGTATTTCATTGTACTTTCGATATGCATTATGCTAATAGCTCCACTGTGTTTTCATATAAAAAAAATAAGATCTATATTAGTATTTAGGGATTCTGTAACAAATTACAACAAACTTGGTGGCTTAAAACATTATCTCTCAGTTCCAAAGGCCAGAAGTTTGAAATTGAACTAGACGTTGGCTAGGATGTGTTTTTCCCCATAACCTCTTGGGGATAATCCATTCCTTGCTTCTTCCAGCTTCTAATGGCCCCAGGCATTCCTTGATTTGTGGGCAAATCACTTCAATCTCTAGGAAATATTTAAATTAAAATTATTAATCCATACTTGCAATTTTCAAGAAGACAAATATGTCATAGTTCTAAAATTTTGTTAAACAGAATAAACTATATTCACATTACCAACTCCCATCCCTACATCAAATATCTTGGTGAGACAAAGTTTATAGAGTAAATAATTGGAAACAAATCATCAAAGCCTGGAGCCTACTCTTCTGAAGAGTTTTCAAGTAGTTATGAAAGGAAGAACTCTCTCAGATTTTTTCTTTAGCTTGAATGTTTTAATCAGCTGTTCAGTCTGACTGATTATTGTCAGAATCCACCCAAAAGGATCTAAAAGCATGGAGAGTTAGCTTATGTAGAATTGGACAAACTCTTATACTCATGAAAAATTTCTTGTTCTAAACCATAATTTTTAGGTTCATACTATATATTATTTTATGAAATTCTTTTCTATTTGCTTTTTTTAGGCTAAAAAATATATGTTTTGTGTTTTATAAATTCTCAGCCATAACACTTCATGTTACCGTTTCCTGTATCACTAGAATAACCTGGGTAATTTTTTTTTCAAATGTTTTCCTTGTAAGATTTTATTATCAAAATGAGGTATTAGATGAATAAGTTTCTCTCATCCTGGTAAACTGTATTTTATAGACTATTTTTAAGTAAAAAGATGATATAGATAAATAGATATAGATTATAGATATAGATATAAATATAGATCTGGTACTAAAGAATTTAAAACTCAGAGTTCTAAATAGTTCCCATGAATAAAAGATTTCTAGGAAATTACTAAAATATCTTTTTAAAATATATGAATGGTAAGTAAGCATTTGGATAACTTTGCCAGACTTACAAAATAGAAAAAATAATTGTTATCACAATCTAATTACTGTGTACTATTGTAGTTGTGATACAAAACAAAGAATTAACATAATATGTATTTTATATGCATAATCCTGCAATCACTAAGAATATATAAATGAATATAATTTTTATCACTTTTTCTAAACTTTTAATTTAGCATGGCCAAGTTTTTTTTTTATAAATGAGTTTGTTAAAATATTTCCATTTGCATTAATTACCTCCTTCTAAGTTTCTGTCACAACCTGAAATAATCCTGTTATCCCTTAGTGGCTGCACATGGACCTCTATTCATCCATATGTCAGTCCTGGCCAACAAGTTCTACAAAATGATTGTCCCTGTCTACAGGTAGTTAAATATATATTAATAATCATAAACATAAAATTATGTATTCATATATACAGCCAGCCTCTTAGAGTAGGTAGTTTAGTGTTAAGACAGACGACATTTAACTTACAGAAGGATGTGCTAAAAATGAAAAATGAGAAGCCTGTTATATTGGATGTACAGCTTGATAATAATATCTGATAGGGTAGAAGTGGCCAGAATTACCTCTGAAAGTAGAAAGACATAAATGCCAATACCAATGAATGAGTGGAGATATATGTTATAAAATTCTATGTTATGAGAAAAAAATGGTAATCATCCTTAGTAAAGGAAATAAATCCTACTTTTTTTAAAGTGTTAAAGTCTCAAACACTCATGTGTATATAGAAGAACCTTAGTTATTACAAAGTCTACATGATGCAGCAGGTTGACCCTAAAAAGGTACATTGATCTTAAACAAATGGTAAACTTGCCAAGGATGTTTTCCTGTGAACCAAGAAGGGCCAAATCAATCCACCCAATGACTGGTAGTCAGCAAGTTGTACCTTTCTGAAACACGTTATTTAAATTTGGATAGGATTTGTTATTTTGTCAAAGAGAGTTTCCCATTTATTAATGTTAAAGAGACAGGAGTCAAGAAAAGAAAAACACAAGCAATCTGAGTCCTACTAGGGGTTACGCAACTCCCAACCATGATGGATATTAGTAACTTTGGCAATTTATTTTTAATTTAAATTGCCTCAGAAGAAAAATGGCTTCCTATTGTTGAATCACAAACTGCAAAATCAATTAAGATTTCTTTAAAATATATACATCTACAATATATAATTTTACCAAATTGATAAGTGCATATATATATATATATATATATATATATATATATATATAGTGATCCACTTTAGAATATCTGAGATTTTAGAATTTTTTTTATTTTTATTTTGTCTTGTAAAATATATAGTGGCATAGTCTCATCCATGTCCCCATGACCTGAGAAGTTTTCTAGGTTCTAGTTTCTTAATATTTAGTTTGGAAATTAAACATTTATTTTTCTTTTTATGCAATACCAATCTCTGGGAAGTCCAATTATCCAAGGCAATTCAGAAGAGGTAAGGAAAATAAACATCAGTAAGACTGATCTTTTTATTTATAAAATTCCTTTAGGATATCATTTGTAATCAGCTTTTCCTTAGACCTTAGGGTAAAAGAAAATATCTAAGTTCCTAGATAGAGAATGATCAATCTCTGATCTTGCCAAGAGAAATAACTTCAAGAATGAAACAAACTAATGTAAAATCAGTGGCATATTAAGGATGAAAAAGAATTATCTTCTTCACATAAATATTAATAAGAAAATGAGCATCAGAGATAACTTCAACAGGTTCAAATTAAATTCTGGACTCTAGATCACCTCCAAGAACATCATAATGGAGACTTTTGATATTGGGGTCAATTTTCTAAACTCATAAATCTGAACTGACTTTAGGTCACAGAACATATTATGTGCATCATGTTTAACAATTTCCCAATATTGAGTTCTTATCTGCAAAGGTACTTTCTCTTACAACTATTACCTAGCTGCTTACATTCATCTAGGTTTGTATTTTTATTATTAATTTTTAAAGTAAACAGTCTTACAGCAATAAATACATATTGCTGTAAACATCTGATTACTATTTTATATCCTACATTAGATGGTAGATTCCTTGAGTCAAAATGCCATATAGACCTATTTATTATGGCATGTTAAGTGAAATTTATAATTATTGACATGTATTATTAATAGAATAAAAAATATTGGTGGGACAACTTAAAAAATAAAAAATACTAAAAAAGAGTATGTGGTGAAACAGTGGATAGAGTGTCAGACTGGGACACGGAGGACCCAAGTTTGAAACCCCAAAATTGCCAGCTTGAGTGTGGGCTCATTTAATCTGAGCAAGGCTCACCAGCTTGAGTCCAAGATCACTGGCTTGAGCAAGGGGTAACTCGGTCTGCTATAGCCTCCTGGTCAAGGCACATATGAGAAAGCAATCACTGAACAACTAAGGTCCCACAATGAGGAATTGATGCTTCTCTTCTCTCTCCCTTCCTGTCTGTCCCTATCTGTCCCTCTCTCTGTATCTCTCTGTTTTTGTCAAAATAAATAAATAAATAAACAAATAAAAAAGACTATAATTTAAAGCACAAACTTGATTATAGCATAATATAATAAAATAAATTTATAAAACACATGCAATGCTATCGCCACTACAAGAGATAATAAATTAAAAGCAATTAAACAACAAAAATTAAATTCAAAATTATATAAAACTTTTGCTAAAATTCCAAGAAAATATCACTAAATTGAAAACTTAATATTTTTTTAGATTTTAAAATATAAAACAAAGTTTAATACCAACAATGTAAAAATAAGATGATGATAGATAAAAGTCAATGACATAAGCTAAATATTTTCTATGCAAAAATATTCTACTTTATTTTAAAATTTAAACTAATTAGTTTCAATTGTTATTTCAATTAATAATGTAGTTAGGTGAAGAGACAGAAAAAAGTCACTGTAAAGTAAGAATGAGAGCCTCCAAAAAGAACTCTTTTTTGGCCTGTGGGAAATGTTTTTTTGGTGCCTAGTTATCATCATATTTATGACTGTGCAGTATCGCATCTGATTTCAGACTTGAGTTTCAATGATTTCTGCTTGTGATATTTTTAAGGAAAACATCATAGTTTATTTTTAAAAGAAAATTGATGTAATTAAATCTATTCATATTTGCTTGTTTCAAAAAAAATTTTAAAATGCTTATTTGAAAGTGATAGCAGCAATAATATTGAAAATCTTTTTTCCCCACAGCCACTGAACTATGAAAAAAAGAAGTCCTACACGCTCAACATAGAAGGAGCAAATACACATCTTGATTTTCGCTTCTCTCACTTGGGTCCTTTTAAAGATGCTACCATGCTGAAGATCATTGTTGGGGATGTAGATGAACCACCACTATTTTCCATGCCTTCCTACATCATGGAAGTCTATGAAAATGCCAAGGTTGGAACTATTGTTGGCACAGTTTTGGCACAAGATCCCGACAGTGCTAATAGCTTAGTAAGGTATGGTATGCTTCAAAATCTTAGACATATAAATATTTCGATTTCCTCACAGTAATTTGTAATTTATACAATATTTAAAGATGTTATTTCCAAGTTATTTTGCTATTAATACAATTAAATTATAATATTGATTCTTTAACTGAGTAACATAGTAGATGTGTTTCTGTCAAATTATGAATATTGGCCCTGGATGGTAGGCTCAGTGGTAGAGCATTGGCCTGGTGTGTGGATGTCTCAGGTTCAATTCCCAGTCAGGGCACGCAAGAGAAATCACCATCTGCTTCTCCTCCACCCCCTTTCTCCATTCTTTCTATTTCTTTCTTCTCCCACAGCCATGGCTCAATTGGAACAAGTTGTCCCTGGGTGCTAAGGATGGCTCCATGGCCTTGCCTCAGGCACTGAAATAGCTCAGTTGCCAAGCAACTAAGCAACTGGTCCCAGATGGGCAGAACATTGCCCCATAAGGGGCTGGCTGGGTGGATCCTGGTTGGAGTGCGTCTGGGAGTCTGTCTCTCTGCCTCCCTGCTTCTCACTTAAGAAAAAGAAATAAGTGAATATATATGGCTATCTCCATGAATAGATCAATGACCACACAGATTAACTTTTGCCACTTGACTCAATAAATATGATCATAATTGATTGAATTTATGGAAATATTCAATTTAAAAAATAGAGAAATCTTGATCCCTTAGTGATAGGAAATACAGATACAGTGCAAAAATGAAGGATTTGCTAATAATGCTTTTCTGACTCCGGTTCTGTCACAATAGCTATAGGTTTTTAGGAAATCATCTATCCCTACATGTATAAGAGGAAAACTACTATCTGTTTCTCAGGCATTGTGAGAAAGCAGGAATAATGTGCATAAAAAGTTGCCTTCACCTAGAAGTCACTCAGTAAATGTCAACTTGTCCAATGCTGTCTAGTCTGCTGACTTAGAGATAAGACTCGAAGACAGATAGAGCACTGTGGGAATTCTGGAATCTTGAGTGACAGGCTGTATGATTTCATACACTCATTCAACCTTGGAATGTAAACTACAAGTATATAAACAAAAAATAATAATGCTGCATAAATATGTTGAGAGAATTAAATTAGATTGCTATAAAGCACTTGGCATACTCAGGAAGTGTTCAGTAAATATTTTAATATGTTTGTATGTCATGAGGTGGAGATAATGAAAATTAACCTTACAAAATTAGAATTTTTTTGTCTCAATTATGAAAAAATGAAAGACTGCATAAATTTAGAAGACTCCTTAGTAATTTTGAATTTATACTCTTGGGTAATCCTAAAGTACTAGAAAGTTTGAAATTCTTAATGAATCTGTCTGCTTTTCACATCTTTGTTCCGACTCCCCTGAGTTTCCTATTTTAACAAAAGCTAATATACTAAACATTCCCCTAGGTAGCTACATAATGTTTGTAAAGTTTCTCAATTTCTTTTTATGTAAGTATGATTGTTTCAGCTAAAAAAAAAAGATGTCCACAATACCAATGCATGGAGAGAAATAATGTTCTGTGCACAATAAATAGCTCAACAATCCTGCTTCATCTGTGAGTGCCGAAGGAGTACCCTGTCAATTGCTAAACCTCTGTTACATTGAGAGCAAGAAATGAACACTGATTGGTTGGGCAAATTATACAAAATAATATACATACACTCCTGTTATATAAAGTAATCTGTAATTAAGGGAATGGAAGTTGCAGTCAATTAGTTTTTTAACCAGAAGAAAATTCACTGTACATTGCATTCTTTGCATTGCATAGAATGATACATTTTAATGACATTTTTGAGGATTAACAGTAAGCATAATTTGTATAACTATATAAAAATTATAACTAACATATAAAGGATATTTGCAAATGTGACTACTTATTTTTACCAAAAGGAGCCACCAGTTTTGAGAGTAAAAATATTTCTTGTTGTTAGTTTGATATAAAGTATTTGATAAACACTGGAGAGACATTCTTTTGTATATTAAAATAATAATGATGTAGTCTGTACCTTTTAGTTAAAAGAGATGGGAGGTATATTCAGTTTTAAAAGTGATATTCAAAGCACCTATAATATGCAGATATTTGATAATAGTTCTCATGATAAAGAAATTAACACATGCATACAGAGTAGCAGCAGCTTCAAGTCCAGTGAAGCAATTAAGTTGAAAAAAAATACATTCTTTGATTATGATGGTATAGATATGAGAGTGGCCCTGGCCAGTTAGCTTAGCTGGTTAGAGAGTGTAGTCCCTACATGCCAAGGTTGTGGATTTGATCCCCGGTCATGGCACTTACATCAATCAACCAACAAATGCATGAATGAGTGGAAAAACAGATCAATGTTCCTCTCTTTCTCTCTTTCCCTTTCTCTCTCACTTCCTTCCTCTCCTCCCTAAAACTAATTTTTAAAAAATTTAAAAAGTATAAAGATATGCACAGAAAAACATGTGCATAAAATGTTCTAGACAGAATAAATTGAAGTTTGAATCGAAGCTCAAAATCCAGAGTAAGGATGAAACAGGCAAAGAATAATAAAAGGAAATGCAGTTTTGTGCACTTGAGATGCTTAGGTTATGTATACAGCTAGTGCTCGACTTACAACCACGATTGGTTCTGACAGACAGGTAGTAACACAATTTGGTTGTAAGTTGCGTAGGCTATATGTACAGTACTGTGAAATGATGTTATAAAAATCTTTAAGTCATATTTTATCATAATTTTCTTTCATTATTATTATATATCATAATTTTCTTTGTTCATTTTATGCCATTTGTATCATCTCTACACCATTTTGTTCCTTATTTTTACATTTGTCAGGTTTAAGTAAAACACTGCATTACCAGTACAACTGGTTTAATATTTGCAAAACATACAAAATACGGGTGCATATAAAAACTGCTCCAAACGCGGAGCAGTCGTGGCTAGCGATTGTGGCCGTAAAGTCAAATGGTCGTAAGTTGCATAGGTTGTAAGTCGATCAATGTATGAGAAGGGCAAGGACTGAGGTTGTGGAGAGATGCTAGAGAGAGACCATGAAAAGTCTCTGTGCTGACATCTGTGAAATTTCTCCTAGCAACAACATTAGTTGTTGCTGGAGAGAGAAGAAGGGACTAATGAGGATGAGCAATTAAATCAAAGTGATAATGGTAAGACTTGCAATTCAAAATAAATAATAATGGATTTTTAAATGACTATGAAGAGTGCCATGTATGTGCCAAAAGGGTAGGCCAAAGGAGGAAGAACTAAGGACAGGACAAACTTCATTCAGTGTTGCTCTATAGATGCCAACAGACTCAAAACATCCACTTCATATAGAATAGTGGTTCTCACCCAACAGTAAAATTTCTCTCACTTGAGGACATTTGACAAATGTCTGAAGACATCTTTGGTTGCCACAAATGGCAGAGGATTTCTAATTAGCATGATGTATGGGTAGAAGCCAGAGTTGGTACTCACAACAAAGAATGATCTGGTCCAAATGTTTGTAGAGCTGATGCCGAGAAACCCTAATACAGAATAAACCACCTTAGCTGGCACATTGGTAACACTGGAGTGCTGATTATACTCATGGAAAGGATTCAGAAAAAGATGTTTTTGGAAACTGCCTGTCAGTATGCATGTTTCATATACATGCATACTCATGTAATATTTCAGTGTATACATTTTATTTAATAAGATAAATTCTATAAAATTGACTTGCATGATATTATTAATTGCCTCAGTAATTGCTCCATATTATTGGGAGCATTAATTGAACACCCATTTGTTAAATACATTCTCCCAGCTGTTGGGATGCAAAGATAATTGGTGTATTGTCTCCAAATGCTAATATTGAGAAGCACAAATCCATTAGCATATGCATTATTCTTTGCACTTTGTTTTGGTTAGACAACTAAAATGAAGCCTTCTAAAGTTGCTTTAATATAATTAGACCCCATACCTTCCATTACTGGGTAGAGTTTACATAATATTTTTTCTTGATTTTAATAAAAATGTGTCATTCACATGGGTCTCCAGGTGCAAACAGTGAATAAAAAATAGAAAACATTAACAGACACAAAGGAAGCCTTATACTTCCACTTTTCTCAGGGACCAAACATTTGTACTAATTAAGGAAAAGCACATTGGAAAGATTAAGCTTGCAATATGCCCTGAAATACAATTAACTCCAAGTTTGCAGAATTCATAATGAAATGGAGTTTGAGTCTTTCAGGCTATTGTGAAACGCTTCCTGACTTCAGTTTTTGTATTTCAATTTTCTAAATTATTTGTAAGACTCTTCAGATTTCTAAGAGCATACCTGTCTAGCTTTTGTCTCTTTCAACTCAAAATAAGAATATGCAATTGGCAGCAATATAATCACCACCTTTTTAAAAAGTAAAATCAGAACCAGGTTATTTACGTGTGATAAAGAACCCCTTGATTTAAACAGGCTGCACTCACTTGTTGGCATCCTGCAAAGGGAATTCAGAACCTCCCGAATAGCAGCTGAGAGATGAGCAAACATATTAGGCAGGGAATTGTGATCTTATATCAAGTAACTATTAAAAATAGTGAGCACTTATGGCTTGTTATCTGTGAACTAGAAGCTTTATATATCATGCCATAAACCTTTGGAAGAACTCTAAAGAGTCAGTATTATTAGTTGCATTTTACATATGAAGAAGCTAGGACAAGAAATTAAATAAGGCCCTGGCTGGTTGGCTCAGTGGTAAAGCATCAGTCCAGCATTTGGAAATCCTGGGTTTGATTCCCAGGCAGGGCACACAAGAGAAGTGACTATCTCCTTCTCCATTCCTCCCCCTCCTGCTTTGCTCTCTCTCTTTTTTTCCCCATAGCCATGGTTTGATTGGTTCCAGCACATTGGCCCTGGGCTCTGAGGATGGCTCCATGTAGCCTCCACCTCAGGCACTAAAAATAGCTCAGTTGGGAACATGGCCCTAGATGGTCAGAGCATGGAAGATGAGGGTCGCCAGGTAGATAGATCCTGGTCAGGTGCATGCAGAAGTCTGTCTCTCTACTTCCCCTTCTCTCTTATTAAAAAAAAAAAAAGTAATTAAATAATTTGGCTAAGTTTATGCAGTGATGAAATGTGTTTTCTTGGCAAGCTAGTATAACTCCTTCAGCCCTAGAATAAATAGCTAAGGATATTCTGTTGGCCTACTAACCGGAGACTAAACATTTATTAGCTTTCATGTAAATATTTAAAAAAAGAAAAGTGTCTTAAATTGTTCAATAGCATTTTTCAGACTCAGGATGATTAGAACGCATTATATTTTAGTAACTTAGACACATAAATAAAGGGTGGGGAAAAATCATTTCTCGTACAGGGATTTTATTCTTATTAGATACTTTCATTTTGTTGGATTGTTTAGGTTCAGAAAATAAAAAGCTTTTCAATATATCTATGTGCTCTGTGTGCTGCCTATTTTATGAAGCATACTACACTGTTTATCAAGTGACAAAATCTTTATGTTTAATGTTTTAGAAAGATTATTTTCTGTGTGTATCACGTGGGATAATTTGTATCCCAAAAATGAACAAAGGGAACCTTAAAGTTTGTAATAAATTTAAGCTATACTGCAGGATATATTTTTGTTGTTGTTGTTGTTGTTGTTAAATTAAAGACAAGGCCAGGTTGTTGAAGTATCCCATAGCGTGTATATTGATTAAACTTAATTCTACCTATTAATCAAGTTCAATCAAACTTACAAAAACAGCTGTTTGGTAGTCACAATCTCAAATAAGTTTGCTTTATCACTTATATTTTTTCTCTGCAAGTATCAAAAGTGTGACAACTGAGAGAGCTATCCTATAATTTCAATCAACTTGTGTTTTTCTCAGTAAGTCACTGTAAAAATAGTTTTTCATTACATAAGTTTTCAGTTAATTTCTTATAATGAAATAGACAAACTATAATCAAAATAATAAGTATGTCTGAGTACTGAATTTTTTTTTGAAGAGAAAAATAACTTTTCCAATGGAACTTTAATATGACTAATAATTTTCTTGAGTCTATGCCTACATAATCAAAGTGAAATTGAGTGACAAAAGATGAACTGGGTAATTTGTTTAAAGTAGCTTCTCTTGAATAACGGTAATCACTATTAAGAATGACTATATGCTGCCTGACCTGTGGTGGCACAGTGGATAAAGCATCAACCTGGAATACTGAGGTTGCTGGTTCAAAACCCTGCACTTGTCTGGTCAAGGCACATATGGGAGTTGATGCTTACTGCTCCTCTCCCCTTTCTCTCTCTCTCTCTCTCTCTCTCTCTCTCTCTCTCTCTCTCCTCTCTAAAATGAATAAATAAAAAAAACCCAAAAAAACACAGAATGCTGGGCTCCATGCACGGCATTATAAAAAAAAAAAGAATGACTATATGCTATCATCATAACTTGTTTGCCTATTTGTTGGCCCATATATTCTAATTTGAATAATGAAATTTCACCTTATTTCAATATAATTTTTTTCCTTTCGCTTTTCTCATTGAATTAATATAAGCATATTTATTCTCTGAGCATCAATCATATTAGTTTACAAATATATTTTTTTCTTATTTGCTTACTTGTTCCCCTAAGTAAATCTATGCCTAAATAATTCTCATGTTTTTCTGTTTGGTGTATTTTTAGTGTTATTTTCTTCCTTATACTTCTTAAAAATTTTTTGAATGGCTATAAAAGCCTCAAATATTGTCTACTTATTTTTAAAAGGAGCCTATATATATGTAATACACATAGATAATATTTTAATCTCTTGCACCAACTCCTTGATGTTGGATAACATTCTCTATCTCTCTGTACCTCAGCTTTCTCCTCTGTAAAATGGGGCTATCAATAGTAATGATCTCTTACATTTGTTTTAAATATCTAATTAACTAATGTTTAAAAAATATTTAAGTTACCATGCAGTGCATTGTAAATGTTCCAGGTCTGTTAGCTTTTATCACCTTTTACTAAATTGCTTTTGTAAATAACTAATATATATGTATATAAGGGTTTTCCCTAGTCTCACATGTCTCCTCTCTTTAGTCTGTCTGTATTAAGAAGGAAAGTAGAAGAATATCTACTTTGGAAGAATAATATTTGGAAGAATATCTTTAAATGTCCAGTTTTATAATTCTAGCTTCAATTTACACTGGTTTATTTATGAAAGCTTTATAAAATGTTCTCAAAACTCTAATTTTTCAGATTTCACCATTGCTTCCAATTTAAGACCTATATCACTTAGGCTGATAATTACTAGATAGTATACTTACTGAATGTTCCTCAAAATATTGAATTAATATCATTTGCAAAAAAATATAGATAAGTTCATAAAGTATTAAGATTTGTTTTCTTTTTGAAGGTTTGTAAAAGGAAATAAATAGATTTTATTATGAAAATTATTTGGAAGTTACCTACTGGAAATATTGTTATCAATTTTTTATTGTTTAATAAACAGCTTAATGGAGCCATGTCATGTATTAATTTTAAATAGTTAGCATTCAATTTTTTTACAGTTAATTTTTTAATATAGTTTCAAATATTTTATTTTTTCTAACATTTCTTTTTTCTCAGTTTTTATTTATATAGGTAGGCAGAAATTCAAGGGTAGTTAAGCAGAACTATTTAGTTCTCCTTGAGTTGAAATTCAAATGCAACTCCATGAATAAGACTCTTTGGATCTGAGCATAGCTGATATCAAGCCCTTATGTTGTAGATTACTCAAGGGTGTAAGTTTGCCAAGAAAATTAAGAATTAAATAGCATGGGTCTGGGACACATGCCTAGCATTATGCCTACTGTTATAAAAATATTTAAACCTAGGTTTTATTTTTTAAATTTAAAATAAAATGTTTATTCTAAAAACACTTAACTATTAATACTAGCACTTATTTTAGAGAGTTATTTGTAAAATGTCAAAAAGAGTAGGGAATACTCTAATAAAGAATTTACTCATTTTCAGATTTTTAATTTAGCTTGCATACAGAGAAATCCCCATTTTCTTTCTGACTGAGAGTTCTGAAGTGGTCAGAAATCTAAAATAGGGTATGTTTAGCCAGATTTCATAGGGGTTTAGTGATTGAAATGCACATTCTGAGTTTTGCTGATAGTCACTGCAGGAAATGAATAATACTTTTCACTTTCAAGTCCAACTTTCAGAATCAGAAAATGCTGTTCTCTAGATTAGTCTCAAATGGAAGGTTTCTTGAGGACAGGTTAATAGTAACTAATTTTGGATAACTAAGGGGTGGACAAAAGTAGGTTTATAGTTGTGAATACATGAAACATAGTTTATTCTGTATTATTATTAACCTACTTTTGCCCATCCCTGTATAATAAAACAGATTGCTAGCTGATTACATTTTAGAGGATAATATGCTTTTTATTCAACAAGACTTCTCTCTTCTCCTAAGCAGTTTAGTCCTCATCAGTTTAGCATTGAGCCTCTGGATTACAAATATTGAAAATTTTGTTTGTTTTTTGTTTGCTTTTGTAATATAACCTCCTGTCAAAGAAAGTAAATTAGTTTCAGTGTGCCATGGCCTAATGTTTTGGAAAGCCCAATGACATATTGCTTTCAAACTATTCTATAGTGCCTGAATCTGATGTCTCTTCTATGAAACAGATTTGCCTTATACTTCTTGTTTATATTGTTTTTTATTCATGTTGAACTTCCTTCAATTAACATGTAGCTATTTTTGGAACAATCAATGTACAACAGTCAGTTTCTTGTTTTGATCACACAGTTAAAAGTGATATCATTCTGTCCTTTTTTAAGTGTTAGTTTTACTAAATGAGTTCCTAAATTTTAGTGGGATGCTCTTCAGTCTCAATCTGCATGCTAATGTTAATATCTTCTTCCATGTTTCGGTGTGTGTATTTGGTTGTTATAAGGTTTCATACCTTAGCAATATATTCTTTCTATCTTGTTAACATATTATTTATCAGTTTGTATTTTAATTATACTCAATTCCAGAAAGTAAAATGAGTTTTGTGATATTGCCATCACTACAATTACCTCTTCAATACATTATGTATGCTAAAATAGAAGAGCCTCTGTTACTTTAAATGGAAGTACTTTTCTTTGTGCTCTGTAACCCAATCCTACTCAACTTTTTAGATATTTCAATCTTTCAAAATGATCATTTCCTTCAAGAAAGACAGTTCTGAATATTTATTTTAAGAGAGAAAAGTTAATTTGTTGAACTCACTTCTCTGAAGACATAAGGCAACATTTTTCTGATCTTTATTTTTGGTAATAATTTCAAACGAAGTGTCATGACTCATGGGTCTCATATATACACATTCAACATACTCTTGAAACCACTGTAGTAAAACTCACGTCCTTTCATATTTCATGGAAACTTCTCAAGTTAACCAATCATGTCCATCCTGCCAAATCCAATCAATCTTTACCAACCTCACTAAACAAAACAAATCATTGCTTTCCAAGGACACCACTTCTTTCTTCGCGTCTCTACCTCCTCACTGTCCCCGACTGCCTCCTCCTTTGGGCTGTATTTCTCCTTCTGGTAACTTTTTATATAGAAGCTGGGTTGCTTTAGATTAAAAAGGTTGGATACTGTAGTACTCACACCCCTCCTTTCCATTCCTCTTACAATTCTCTCCCAAATGAGAATTATATTGTTCCCATATTCTTACTTAGGCTAATATATCTCAAGTTTATATTTTCTGTTCAGAAAGCACAGTGAAACTCTACACCCACATCTAATTCTCTATTTTTTTTATTATTCATGCTTATCTAACTGACATCTAAGGCATAATGTGTCAAAATGATTGATTTCTCCTAAATTATTTTTCTCCCAAAGAGAGTTTTTTTCCCCTTGACTCTTTATCCAGCTTAGCAAATTGGCTTATCAACTACATGGTAGAACAAACTGTGTTATTTGTAATTTCTACCCATTATTAATAGTGCTTCAACAAAGTTTTATTGGTTGTATCTGATACTTAGCATTATTTTATACACTTGCTTCCATTTTATTTTTACCCCGAATTTGTCCAAAATGGCATTCTTTCTTTTCTGGAAGTTTTATACATTTCTGCAATCCAAGCTTTAAAGTAGTCACTGTGATTTTTCCAGAACATAAATAGATTATTATTTTTTTTGTTTAAATTTTTTCCCATTGTTCTTTTTAAAAAAGTAAAAATTTTTACCATGTGCCACAGGGATTTCTTGTTACCACCTGTCCATCAACCTCATTTATTCTGCTGACTACATTGAAACATATTTTACATTTGTTTTAAAGCAAGTCAAGCTTTTTCTTTAAGTTGGATCTTTGTGCTTCGGTTTTCTATATTCAAACGTTCTTTTCCTGGAACTTTCCACATAATCTTTCACTTTACCTTCAGGTCTGGATAAAATGTAACTTAGGCTGATACTAATGAAAAGAGAAGTATTATTAGAATTATAAGGAGAAAAGAAATGTATGTGTTCTCTCTTTAAATAGTTCTAGAAATGGCTTGTAACATTTCTAGAACATATGATTGTTTACTCTATTATTTATTCACATTTATGTTAACTAACTATTGCTGAATAATATAAAACCCCAAAACTCAAATGTAAAGAAAAAAAGTGATTTATATCCAAAGCGTATGCATCTGTGAGCTAGTTGAGGATCCGTTGTACTAGGCTGGCTTTTGTTTTTGCAGACTGTTTATCTCCAATGCATTTAGTCATGCAGCTGCTCATTTGCTAGGTAGCTCTCCCGCAAGGTGGGCTCCTGAACTGAAACACCTGTGCCCATGTGCCTCTCATCTTCCTTCTGGGACTTGCTCTGGCATATACTGCTCATGCAGTAGAGGAGCATAAGAGGAAACATATAAGGTCTCATGAAACCTAGACACAAGTATGGTTTAACACATCATTGCTTTTGAGTCATTCTATTGCCAGTGTACGCTGGAGGCCACTCCTAACATGAGAGCTCTGTCCAATTATGTGAATTGGAGAGGAAGCTTTTGTACCTCCCATTTATGTCATTTCTCATTCTTTGCCTAAAAAGGGTGCTAGGTGATGAGCATGCAATGTTAATTAATTAAAATGTTTTGGTTTTTATTTTATATTCATCCATCAGATCTCAGCTATAATGAAACCCTAATATAAATTAATTTGACATCTTCTATCCTAAAATATATGTACATGTAACAATGTTATGCATTTAATATTTTCTTCTAATATAGTCTTCCCAGAGTTGGTGGTGTTTTATTGTCTCTTCCTTATTAATCAGTGTCTCTACTGTATACTATTTTAGTTATGAAATTGAGTAGCTATTTTTTAATTAGTAATTAAACTAAACATAGTATTAAGAACAAGCTGAGATAAAAAATATTGATGTCAGTTCTATGCAAATATAATATTGCCAGTCAAATATCAAGAGCCAAATATAGAAATTAAATATATACATTTAAATATTTAAATTACTTTAATCTCCCTTGGTTCAGCTTTATATATTTTATTATAAGATCAAACCAAAAAGAGTATTTATAATTTATTTTCTTATCTAGATACTTCATTGACTACAATGCTGAAGATGACAGATTTTTCAATATTGATGCCAATACTGGATCTATTAAGACTATAAAGGTTCTTGATAGAGAAGAAACTCCATGGTACAACATCACAGTTGCTGCTTCAGAAAATGGTAAATAATTTGACTTTATAAATCATAGAAAAAGATATCACTTGTACATGAAGATTTGTACTGAGGTTTTTTTCATAAGCAGCTCTCTTATATTTTTATTTCAGTACATAGAATATATTAGGCACAAATTTACTCATTGTCAGATACAGTGAATAAATCATATATATTTTCCTTTACTATAATCCTGGCTTAGTGGTGAAAATTGGCATCAAGGACATTTAGTCGAAGTGTTTGGTTCTAATTGTGACAATTTCTTTGCCATGTGCTTATTTCTTACTTAAATCATCAATGGGCTAGAAGAATGGTACTTCACATACATCAGCTTAGAAGAAAAAGAAATGAAAATGCATCATTGTTCTTGAATAATTACATCAATATAACAACCTTTAGAAAACTTACAGTAAAAGAATAGTTCTTGATATTTTGACAGGCAGGTTTGGCCCCTCTTTGAGAGAAGTATGTAAGAGATAGCTGAGGAGAACTCTTGTTCCTTTCCATCCAGAATAATGCACTGTGGTTAACACTTAAGTTCAGAAGAAAATTAATCATAAAAATCAATAATTATATGTGAGTTTAAAAATTATAAATGACTGTTCAAATAAAGTTAGAATAAAACTAAGAAAATGGATCTCCATCATAAACATAAATTCTTTCTTTATATATTAAGTGATAAACCAAACTCTAGATAACACAAAGCCTATAACTGTTTGCAGAAATTACGTATGCATTTAAAAACATTTCTATGTATTAAAGGTAGAACTATACCTATATTAGAAATTAGATATATGTCATCTTAGAAAAGGGTGCTGTGTGACTTAAAATTATGTTTCTTTTATTATTTTATCCTCAGAAGATATGCCCCTCCACATGCCCATTCTATGCAGCCACTAATCTAGGTTTTGTTTCTGTAGATCAGCAATTTTCAATCTTTTTTTTTATTTCATGGCACACGAAACTCATTACTAAAATCCTGTCACAAGCCAAAAAATATATTATATTCTTTGCTGATTGAATATGAAAAAAGCTATAAATTTTATTCATTTACACTGATGGTTATTGTTGTGTTGGCTGTTGTCATTTTTTTTATTTGACAGTCTAAGGGAAAAGGGGTTAATGTCCTTATAGTCAGCTACAGCACGTTTTAAAAATTCTTGTGGCAAACAAGTTGAAAAGCACTTCTCTAGAGGTTTTTGTCTGTTCAGGCTATTATAACAAAATATCATAAGCTGGATGCTTTAAATGACAAAAACTTATTTTTCACAGTTCTGGAGGCCAGGAAGGCTATGAACAAGATGCTGGCATGTTCATTGTCTGGTGAGGGCCCACTTCCTGTTTCATCCATGGCTGCCTTCTAGTGATGTCTTCACAGGGCAGAAAGACAAATAAGTTTCTGGTCTCTACCTTTAAAGCACTAATCTCATTCAGGAAGCTTCCACCCTTAATACCTATTCACTTCCCAAAGTCCTGCTTCCTATTGCCATTCAATGAGGTAAAGTTTAACATATAAATTTTGAGGGGACATAAATATTCACTCTATAGCAATAGGTTTAGCTATCATTGGCATTTTATATAAAAGAATCACATAATGTCTACTTTTTTTTGACTACCTTATTTCACTTTGCATAATGTTTTCCAAGTTTATCCACATTGTAACATATGTCATTAATTTATTTTTATTTCTAAAAGAATTATTTGTATAGATATACTACTTTTTATTAATCCATTTATTGTTTGATAGATATTTGGGTTGTTTTCCCTTTTTGCCTCATTTGGATAATGTTGAATTTAATGTGATAGCTTTGAGGTAGACTTGTCTTAAATTCCTTTGGGTGTAATTTATCTAGGGATGAAATATACAAATTATATTTAACCATTTGATGAACTCAACTGCCACTTTGTTTTCCAGAGTGGCCACATTTTATATCCCCAACAGCAGTACAAGAGTTGAATTTTTCTATATGATTACCTGGTTACCAATATTTATTATATACCTGTTTTTTATTATGACCTTTCTAATGGGTATAGATGTTAGCTCATTAAGGTTTATATACTTTTATAATGTCCTTTGAAGCAAATCAATAATTACAATATATTAGTCTTTTCTATTCTATCTTATATGTTTTTGTATCTACAAATTTAGGTTGAGTGGCTTCCATTTAGGTTTTTATCAACATAAATTTCTCTTGGAAAATAAACTTTAAACAAGTGTTATAAAGAATACATAAATGGGTTCTTTGGTAATTGTTCTGGTTAATTTTTATTTTTTATTTTATTTTTCTTAAGGAGCTAAGTATTTTTAATTATTTCTTTCAAGTTTATGAGAAGTGGGAAGAAGTTTGTTTTTTTAAAATTTTATTTTAATTTATTGGGTGTACATAGATTCTAGTGTCTCCCTGAATACCTCCTCACCTCCCTCTTGTTCCCCAACACATACCCCTTGTCCTCCTCCCCACAACACCCTCCCTCCAGTTTTGCTTTTCTGATCTCATCCCATCCTATCTCCCCTTTCCCTCTGTCTGATTTTCCTCTGGTCCCATTGAGACCGCCTCTGTCTCTATTCCGTTCCTGAGTTCATACTGTTCATTGGATTCCTCAAATGAGAGAAGTCATATGATATTTTTCTTTCTCTGCCTGGCTTATTTCACTTAACATAATAGTTTCCAGGTTTATCCATGTTGTCATCAAAGGTAAGATTTCCTTCTTTTTCATGGCCCCATAATATTCCATTGTGTAAATAAACCATAGCTTTTAAATCCACTTGTCCACTGACAGACACTTGGGCTTTCTCCAGGTTTTGGCTATTGTAAATAATGCTACAATAAACATGGGGGTGAATTTCTCTCTTTGAATCATTGATGTAGTGTTCTTGGGATATATTCCTAAAAGTGGGATGGCTGGGTCAAAAGGCAGATACATTTTTAATTTTTTAAGGAATCTCCATACTTTTTTCCACAGTGGCTACACCAGTCTGCATTCTCAACAGCAATGCAGGAGGGTTCCCTATTCTCCACATCCTCACCAGCACTTATTTTGTATTGTTTTGTCCACATCCTCACCAGCACTTATTTTGTATTGTTTTGTTAATGAGCACCATTCTGACTGGTGTGAGGTGATACCACATTGTGGTTTTAATTTGCATTTCTCTAATAACTAGTGATGTTGAACATTTTTTCATATGCCTATTGGCCATCTGTATGTCCTCTTTGGAGAAGTGTCTATTCATTTCTTTTTTTGCCCTTTTTTTGATTGGATGGTTTATCTTCCTGGTGTTGAATTTACAAGTTCTTTATAAATTTTGGTTAACTCCTTATCAGACGTATTGTTGAATATGTTTTCCCATTGTGTGGTTTGTCTTTTTATTTTGTTCATATTGTCTTTAGCTGTGCAAAAGCTTTTCATTTTGATATAGTTCCATGTGTTTATCCTGTCCTTTATTTCTCTTGCCCATGTAGACAAATCAGCAAATATATTGCTGCAAGTGAGGTCGGAGAGCTTATAGCCTATGTTTTCCTCTAGGATGCTTATGGTTTCACAACTTACATTTAAGTCTTTTATCCATTTTGAGTTTATTTTTGTGAATGGTGAAAGGTGGTGGTCTAGTTTCATTTTATTGAATGTAGCTGTCCAATTTTCCCAACACCATTTGTTAAAGAGACTGTCTTTACTCCACTGAACGCTCTTACCTCTTTTGTCAAATATCAATTGTTCATAAAGGTGCGGGTTTATATCTGAACTCTCTGTTCTGTTCCATTGATCTATATGACTGTTCTTGTGCCAGTACCAAGCTGTTTTGAGTACAATGGCCTTGTAGTATAACTTGATATCAGGAAGTGTGGTACCTCCTGCTTTATTCTTTTTTTTTCAAAATTGCTGAGGCTATTCGTGTTCTTTTTTGGTTTAATATCAATTTTTGGAATATTTGTTCTATATCTTTCAAGTATGCCATTGGTATTTTAATAGAAAATGCATTAAGTTTATATATTGCTTTAGATAATATGGACATTTTAATGATGTTTATATTTCCTAACCGTGAACACAGTATATGCTTCCACTTGTTTATATCTTCCTTGATTTCTTTTATCAAAGTTTTATATTTTTCTGAGTATAAATCTTTTACCTCCTATGTTAAATTTACTCCTAGGTACTTTATTTTTTTGTTGTTGTTGCAATAGTAAAGGGGATTTTTTTTTTAAATTTCTTTTTCAGACAGATCATTGTTGGTGTATAAAAATGCCTCTGATTACTGAATATTAATTTTATATCCTGCTACCTTGCTGAATTCATTGATCAGTAGATTTTGACTGCAACTTTAGAGTTTTCTATGTACAATATCATATCATCAGCAAATAATGATAGATTTACTTCTTTTTTCCAATTTAGATGCCTTTTACTTTCTCTTCTTGTCTGATTGCTGTGACTAGGACTTCCAGAACTATGTTGTGTAAGAGTGGTAAAAGGGGACACCCCTGCTTTCTTCTTGATCTCAAGGGGATTGCTTTTAAATTTTGCCCATTGAGTATGATGTTGGCTGAGGGTCTGTCATAGATGGCCTTTATCATGTTGAGGTATGTTCCCAGTATTCCCACTTGCTGAAAGTTGTGATCATAAATGTGTGCGGGATTTTATCAAATGCTTTTTCTGCATTTATTGAAATTATCATGTGGTTTCTCCCCTTCCTTTTGTTTATGTTATGATTCACATTGATTGATTTGCAAATTTGTACCAGCCTTGCCTCCCCAGAATAAATCCCACTTTATCATGATGTATAATTTTATTCATTTACTGCTGTATCCGATTTGCTAATATTTTATTGAGAATTTTAACACCTAAATTCATCAGTGATATTGGCCTATAGTTTTCTTTCTTTGTGTTGTCTTTGCCTGGTTTTGGAATCAGAATTATGCTTACCTCATAAAAGGAGCTTGGAAGTTTTCCCTCCTCTTGATTTTTTTGAAATAACTGGAAAAGAATAGGAGTTAGTTCTTCTTTGAATGATTATTAGAATTCGCCTGTGAAGCCATCTGGCCCAGGGCTTTTGTTAATTGGGAGTGTTTTTTATAACTGCTTTGATTTCATTTGTTGTAATGGGTCTATTTACATTTTCTGATTCTACCAGATTGATATTTGAAAGATTTTATGTTTCAGGAATTTTTCCATTTCACCTAGGTTGTCTAATCCTTTGGCATAAAGTTCTTCATAGTGTTTTCTTACAATCCTTTATATTTCTGTTCTGTCAGTTGTCCCTTCTCCACTCTCATTTCTAATTTTATTTATTTGAGTCCTCTCACTTTTTTTCTTGGTGAGTCTGGATAAGGGTTTGTCAATCTTGTTTACCTTTTCAAACAACCAGTTCTTGGTTTGATCCTCTGTATTGTTTCTTAGTCTCTATGTCATTTATTTCCTCTCTGATTTTTATTATTTCCTTTCTTCTACTTCTTCTGGGCTTTACTTGTGGTTCTTTTTCTAGTTCTTTAAATTGCAGGATAAAGTTTTTTATTTGAGCTTTTCCTAGCTTCTTAAGATATGCCTGTAATTCTATGAACTTCCCTCTCAGGACTGCTTCTGCTGTGTTCCATAAATTTTGAGTTGTTCTATGTTCATTTTCATTTCTTTCAAGGAAATTTTTTATTTCTTCCTTGATCTCGTTGTTCACCCGTTTGTTATTTAATAACATGCTGTTTAGTTTCCAAGTGTTTCAGTGTTTTTCAGTTTTTCTATTGTAGTTGATATCTAGTTTCATGCCATTGTGGTCAGAGAAGATGCTTGATATGATTTCAATCTTCTTAAATTTGTTCAGACTCGTTTTATGCCCTAAAATGTGGTCTATCCTAGGGAATGTACCATGAGCACTTGAAAAGAATGAATATTCTGCTGCTTTAGGGTGAAGGTTCTGAAGATAACTACTAAATCCTGTTGACCTAGTATGTCCCTTAATTCTGCTGTCTTTGTTAATTTTCTTTTTCTTGAGGATCTATCCAGTGATGTTAGTGTGGTATTGAAATCCCCTATTTCAGAGTATTGCTGTTGATTTATTCTTTATGTCCATCAAAGTCTGCTTGATATATTTAGGTGCACTTTACTAGGAGCATAGATATTTATAATGGTTATCTCTTCTTGTTGGATTGTTCCCTTTATCATTATGTAGTGACCTTCTTTATCTCTTACTATAGTCTTTGTTTTAAATTCTATTTTGTCAGATATATGTATTGCTAACCAGCACTTTTTTCATTTCCATTTGCATGAAATATATTTTTTCCATTCTTTTACTTTCAGCCTATATGTATCTTTTTCTTTTTCAGGTGGGTTTCTTTTTTCTTTATTAATTTTAATGGGGTGACACCAATAAATCAGGGTACATATGTACAACGAAAACAAGTCAAGGTTATCTTATCATTCAATTATGCTGCATAACCGTCACCCAAAGTCAAATTGTCTTCTGTCACCTTCTGTCTGGTTTTCCCAGTGCCCTTCCCCTACTCCCTATCCCACCCTCTCCTCCCTCCACCCACTCCGTAACCACCACTCTCTTGTCCATGTCTCATAGTCTCACTTTTATGTCCCCCCTATGTATAAAATCATGCTGTTCTCAGTTCTTTTCTGATTTACTTATTTCACTCTGTATAATGTTATCAAGCTCCATCATTTTGTTGTAAATGATCCGATGTCATCATTTCTTATGGCTGAGTAGTATTCCATTGTATATATATATACCAAAGCTTTTTTATCCACTCGTCCTCTGACAGACACTTGGGCTGTTTCCAGATCTTCGCTATTATGAAGAATGCTGCTACAAACATGGGGGCACATTTCTTCTTTTGGAACAGTGCTATGGTGTTCTTAGGGTATATTTCTATAAGTGGGATAGCTGGGTCAAAAGGCAATTCAATTTTTAATTTTTTGAGGAATCTCCATACTGTTTTCCACAGTGGCATTCCCATCAGCAGTGCAGGAGGGTTCCCTTTTCTCCACATCCTCTCCAGCACTTCTTCTGTGTTGTTTTGCTGATGAGAGCCATTCTGACTGGTGTGAGGTGATATCTCATTGTAGTTTTAATTTGGATTTCTCTAATGATTAGTGATGTTGAGCATTTTTTCATATGCCTATTGGCCATCTGTATGTCCTCTTTGGAGAAATTTCTATTCATTTCTTTTGCCCATTTTCTGATTGGATTGTTTGTCTTCCTGGTGTTGAGTTTTATAAGTTCTTTATAAATTTTAGTTATTAACCCAATATCAGATGTGCTGTCAAATATGTTCTCCCATTGTGTGGTTTGTCTTTTTATTCTGTTCTTGTTGTCTTTAGCTGTGCAAAAACTTTTTAGGTTGATATAGTCCCATTTGTTTATCTTTCCTTTTATTTCATTTGCCTGTGGAGATAAATCGGCAAATATATTGCTGCTACAAATGTCGGAGAGCTTGCTGCCTATGTTTTCTTCTAAGATGCTTATGGTTTCACGGCTTACGTTGAAGTCTTTTAACCATCTTGAATTTGTTTTTGTGAATGGTGTAAGTTGATGGTCTAGTATCATTTTTTTGCAGGAAGATGTCCAATTTTCCCACCACCATTTGTTAAAAAGGCTGTCTTTACTCCATTGTATGTTCTTTCCTCCTTTGACAAATATCAGTTGTCCATAAAGATGTGGATTTATATCTGGGTCTTCTGTTCTGTTCCATTGATCTATGTGCCTGTTCTTATGCCAGTACCAGGCTGTCTTGAGTATAATGGCCTTGTCATAAACCTTGATATCCGGAAGAGTGATACCTCCTGCTTTATTTTTTTTTTAAGATTGCTGAGGCTATTCGTGGTCTTTTTTGGTTCCATACAAAGTTTTGGAATACGTGTTCTATATCTTTAAAGTATGTCATTGGTATATTAATTGGTATTGCATTGAATTTACAAATTGCTTTGAGTAATATAGACATTTTAATGATGTTTATTCTTCCTAACCATGAACACGGTATATGCTTCCACTTGCTTGTATCTTTCTTGATTTCTTTTATCAATGTTTTATAATTTTCTGAGTACAATTCCTTAATCTCCTTGGTAAAATTTACTCCTAGGTACTTTATTTTTTTGTTGCAATAGATTGTTTCCTTCATTTCTTTTGCTGACAGTTCATTGATGGTATATAGAAATGCCTCTGATTATTATTTTTATTTTTTTATTTTTATTTTATTCATTTTAGAGAGGAAACACAGAGTGAGAGAGAGAGAGAGAAAGAAAGAAAGAGAGAAAGGAGGGAGGAGCTGGAAGCATCAACTCCCATATGTGCCTTGACCAGACCAGTACAGGGTTTTGACTGGTGACCTCATTGTTCCCAGGTCGACACTTTATCCACTACGCTACCATAGGTCAGGCAAAATGCCTCTGATTTCTGAGTATTAATTTTATATCCTACCACCTTGCTGAATCCATTTATAAGGTCCAGTAATGTTTTGACTGAGACTTTACGGTTTTCTATATACTATATCATATCATCTGCAAATAATGACAGTTTCACTATTTCCTTTTCAATTTGGATGCCTTTTATTTCTTCTTCTTGTCTGATTGCTATAGCTAGGACTTCCAGAACTATGTTGAATAAAAGTGGTGAAAGGGGACACACCTGCCTGGTTCCTGATCTTAAGGGGATTGCTTTTAATTTTTGTCCATTTAGAATGATGTTTGCAGTGGGTTTGTCGTAGATGGCCTTTATCATGTTAAGGAATATTCCCTGTATTCCAACTTTACTGACAGTTTTGAGCATGAATGGGTGCTGGATTTTATCAAATGCCTTTTCTGCATCTATTGAAATTATCATGTGATTTTTGTCCTACCTTTTGTTTATGTGATGAATCACATTGATTGATTTGCGAATATTGAACCAGCCTTGCCTCTCCAGAATAAATCCCACTTGATCATGGTGTATGATTTTTTTGCATACGTTGCTGGATCCAAAATATGGCTAATATTTTGTTGAGATTTTTAGCGTCTAAATTCATCAGAGATATCACCCTATAATTTTCTTTCTTTGTGTTGTCTTTGCTCAGTTTGGGGATCAGAAATATGCTTGCCTCATAAAAGGAGTTTGGAAGTCTTCTTTCCTCTTGAATTTTAAAATAGCTTGAGGAGGATAGGAGTTAGTTCTTCTTTGAATTATTGGTAGAATTCACTTGTGAAGCTATCAGGGCCAGAACTTTTCTTTTTTGGGAGTTTTTTGATAACTGTTTCGATCTCATTTGTTGTAACTGGTCTGTTTAGGTGTGCTGATTCTTCTAGATTGATTTTTGGAAGATTATATGATTCAAGAAGTTTGTCCATTTCACCTAGGTTGTCTAATTTTTTGGCATAGAGTTCTTCATAATATTTTCTTACAATACTTTGTATTTCTGTTGTGTCAGTTATTTCTCCACTCTCTTTTCTAATTTTATTTATTTGAGTCCTCTCTCTTTTTTTCTTGGTGAGTTTAATTAAAGGTTCATCATCTTGTTTACTTTTTCAAAAAACCAGCTCCTGGTTTCATCGATCCTCTGTATTGTTTCCTTAGCCTCTATGTCATTTATTTCTGCTCTGATCTTTATTATTTCCTTCATTCTACTGGTCCTGAGCTTTATTTGCTGTTGTTTTTCTAGTTCTTTTAGATGCAGGGTCAGGTTGCTTATTTGAGCTTTTTCTAGCTTCATATGATATGCCTGTAGTACAATGAACTTCCCTCTCAGTACTGCTTTTGCTGTGTCCCATATTTTGTGTTGATGTATGCTCATTATCATTTGTTTCTAGAAACGTTTTTATTTCTTCTTTGACCTCATTGTTAATCCATTCATTATTTAATATCATGCTATTTAGTTTCCAAGGGTTTGAGTATTTTTCAGTTTTTCTTTTGTGGTTAATTTCTAGTTTCATGGCATTATGATTAGAGAAAATGCTTGATATGATTTTAATCTTCTTAAATTTATTGATACCATTTTTGTGTTCTAACATGTGGTCTATCCTAGAAAACGTACCATGAGCGCTTGACAAGAATGTATATTCTACTGCTTTAGGGTGAAAAGTTCTGGAGATATTTATTAAATCAAGTTGATCTAGTGTATCCTTTAAGTCTTCTGTTTCTTTATTAATTTTCTTTCTTGAGGATCTATTCAGTGTTGTTACTGGGGTATTGAAATCCCCTACTATTATGGTATTGCTGTTAATCTCACCCTTTATATCCATCAAAGTCTGCTTTATGTATGTCAGGGCTCCTATATTTGGTGTATAGATATTTATAATAGTTATATCTTTCTGTTGAATGGTTCCCATTATCGTTATGTAGTGTCCTTCTTTATCTCTTACTACAGCCTTTGTTTTAAATTCATTTCTCAGATATAAGTAATCCTACCCTGGCTTTTATTTCATTTCCATTTGCATAAAATATTTTTTTCCATCCTTTTACCTTCAATCTATGTGCATCTTTTGTTTTAAGGTGTGTCTCTTGTAGACACAAATGTATGGGTCCTTTTCCTTTATCCACGCAGCTACCCTATGTCTTTTGATTGGATCATTTAATTCATTTACATTTAAGGTTATTATTGATATGTAGTTGTTTATTGCCATTTTATTCTTTAAAGCTGTATTCTTCTTTTGCTATATTCTTTCCTCCCTTTGAACTGTTCAAAATAGGCCACTTAGTATCTCTTGCAGAATTGGTTTTGTTTTAATGAATTGCTTGAGGCTTTCTTTGTCTGGGAAGCTCTTTATTTCTCCTTCAATTTTAAACATTAGTCTTGCTGAATAGAGTAGTCTTGGTTGTAGGCTTTTGTTCTGCATTACTTTCAATATATCCTGCCATTCCCTTCTGGCCTCAAGTGTTTCTGTTGGGAAGTCGGATGTCATCCTTATGGGGGCTTTTTTGTAGGTGATAGCCTTTTTTTCTCTAGCAGCTTTTAAAATGTTTTCTTTATCCCTTAGCTTTGGTATTTTAACTATGATGTGTCTTGGTGTAGATTTTTTTTTTGGGGGGGGGTTCTCTTTAATGGACTTCTTGAACGTGTGGAATGTTTCCCAGCCTTAATTTAGGAAAGTTTTCTGTTTTGATTTGATTGAACAAAGTTTTTATTTTCTGTTCTCTCTCCTCTTCTTCAGGGATGCCTAAGATGCGAATGTTGTTTTTCTTCATGTTGTCACAGAGCTCCCTTAGAGTTTCCTCACATTTTTTTGAGTCACGTTTCCTTTTTCTTCTCTGCTTCTGTGTCTTTGTTTTTTGTGTCCTCTAACTCGCTGATTCAATCCTCAGCATCATTCATCCCACCTTTAATTCCTTCCATTGTTGTCTTCAGTTCTGATACTGTATTTGTCTTTTCTGTCTGATTCTTTTTTATTATATCAATTTCATTTTTTATACTTGTTATCTCTTTATTTAGGTGTTCATAATGACTTTCCATTGTTGCTCTAATTTCTTTGAACATCCTAACTATCATTATTCTAAATTCTACTTCTGGTAATTTGGTTATATCTGGTTCATTCAGGTCCTTCTTTGGGGATTTCTCTTGATTCATTTGGTTTGCATTCCTCTGCCTGCCCATTTGTCTGTTTATAAGCAAGTTGTGGCCACTGGAGTCCAGTAGGCGTTGCCTTTGAGTTCTCTAGGTGTGGTCTGTCTGCAGGCCCGCCACCCCCCTGTTGCTGCCTAGTGCGGTTGGGAATGGGTGTTGCCAGCACTGGCCCACTGCTGCCGTTGCTGTGATTTCCACCTCTCCTCCGCAGGAGGGGCTTTCACTCAAGCCACAAGCTTCAGCAGCAAGGGTAGACGTGAGCACCTTTGCTTATCTGCGGACCCAGCCTGTTTCCTGGCTTCCGCCCAGCACCCGCAGTTAGAGTCTGTTCGCCACAGTTTCGCGGGTTTGACGGGGCTTCTGATGTGCTCTCAGCTGTGAGCTTTTACCATCCGGAGCTTTAGCCCCACCCTCGTGGCCAGGGCCCTCTTGCGCAGGGTTGCACACCAAGGTTTATTGGGCCTGGTGTGGCTGCTGGCGTACGCTCAGCTGCGAACTTCCACTCGTCGCCCCAAGCTCTACCCTGCTCCCGTGTTCAGAGCCAACTTGCACACGCAGAATGGCAAACCGTGGTTTCTCCGCCCAGGGGGTGCTGCTGGCGTGAGCTCAGCCGCGAGCCTCCACCTGTCCCTGGTCCTAGCCTCCTCCCCGTGGTCATGGCCGGCTTGCGCAGTGTCACAGAGCAGATCTCTGCTAGTTCCTGGCCTACAGCTTTCACCCCACAGGTGGGGTTACAGGTGGGCCCACAGCTGCCGCACTGCTTTTGCGCATCCCCTCCACCCCTGCTGGGCTAGACTGAGCTCACACCAGCTGGGCCTCTGCCCCCGCCGACAGAACCGCGTTTTAGCGTCTTGCCACCACCATCCCTCCAGCAACCCTCAGCAGAGTAGGAAGGGCCCTAATACTCCATACTGTAGACCTGGGAGCTCCCTTCCTCTAAGCAGCTCTTCTCCAATTGCTGCAGAAGAGCCTATCTGTCTGGTGTCCTGTCTCCCTTTGCTGGTATTGCTAGTACCAGGGGAAATATTCATTTTTGTGACTTAGCCCAGGGGTTAGGGTGGCTGTCCCTCAAAGTGATTTTCCCTGTGCCTTCAGTCCACACTCTCTTCCCATTGCTCTGGTCCTCTCCTCTGTCCCCGTTCCCTGGAGCCCCGGGTGCATGGTTGTGAGAGAGTTTTTCTGTGCTGTTCCTTTGAAAAGAATCTTGGGTCTGAGAAAACTGTCTCTTTCTGACAAACAGTATCCTCACTTGATTCACAGCTCAATAGTGTTCAAATGTCTCTTCCAGGCTCTGGGACTGCAGGCTGGGGCTTTGTTCCTGGGACCCAGGTCCCTCCTTCTCCACCAAACTCTCTTCCCGCCACGCAGGTCTCTCCGGGCTGCCATTTGCTCCGGGGAGCTGGGCAGCCCTCTTTGAGTTTTCGCTATTCCTACCAGTCTCGATGTAGCTTCTTCTGTGTTCCTTGGTTGTGAGTCCACTTAGTTTAGTTCAAAGTTGGTTTATCCAGATGATGGTTCTTAAAATCAAGTTATAATCCACTTTGGTTCTGGGAGTGGAAGTTGGTATGTCCGCCTATTCCGTTGCCATCTTGATCCTCTAGGTGGGTTTCTTATAGACAGCATATGTACAGGTCCTGTTTTCTTATCCATTCAGCTACTCTGTCTTTTGATTGGAACATTTAATCCATTTACATTTAAGGTTATTATTGATTTGTAGTTGTTTATTGTCATATTTTTTTTTAAATCTACATTCCTCTTTTACTAGATTTCACCCGCCCTCCCCTTTGTTTTGTCTACTGCAGGCCCCTTAACGTTTTTTGTAGCATTGGTTTGGTTGTAATAAATTCATTGAGATTTTTTAAAAAATTTTTTTTCTGAGAAGCTTTTTATTTCTCTTTCAATCTTAAACAACAGCCTTGCTGCATTAAAAGGTCTTGGTTGTAGGTTCTTGTTCTGTATTACTTTGAATATTTCTTGCCATTCCCTTCTGGCCTCAAGTGTTTCTGTTGAGAAGTTGATTGTCACCCTATTGGGGGCTCCTTTGTAGGTGATTGACTGTTTTTTTCTTGCAGTTTTTAGTATTTTTTTTTATCTCTTAACTTTGGTATTTTGATTATGAGGTGTCTTGGTGTGAGTATCCTTGGGTTCTTTTTTTTAATGGGGTTCTCTCTTCTTCTTAAACCTGTGTGATTCTCTCCTGAATCAATTTAGAGTAATTTTCAGCTATAATTTCTTCAAACAGGTTCTTTATCCCTTGTTCTTTCTCTTCTCCTTCAGGAACTCCTATTATATAGATATTGTTTCTTTTCATGTTGCCACAGAGTTCTCTTAGAGTTTCTTCAGACTTTTTGATCTTTTTTTCTTTTTGCTATTTTGCTTTTGTTCCTTCGGTTATCTTGTCCTCTTAGTGGCTAATTCAATCCTCTGCTTCATCGAGCTTGCTTTTAATTCCTTTCAGTGTAGTCTTCGTTTCTCATATTGTGTTTGTCATTTCTGTCTGGTTCTTTTTTATGATTTCAATATCCTTTTTGATGATTGTTATCTCTTTAGGTGTTCATTATATCCATTCATTGTTGCTCTAAGAACTTTGAGCATCCTAACAATTGTTATTTTAAACTATGCATCTGATAATTTTATTTCCATCTCACTCAGTTCTTTTTCTGGGAATTACTCTTGTTGATTCATTTGGATTGCATTTCTTTGTCTTTCCATTTTATCTGTGTATACACTCTTCCTTTGGGTGTGGTGTTTGTGTAGCTAGTTGAGTCTACGGTTGGTATTGTCTGCCCCCAATTTTCAGTTGTGTTGTTTCTAGGTCTTCTTGAGTTGGTATCAGCTGTTGTTTGTAATCTGCTCTGGACAGCTTATTTGCTATCACTGTTCTTTTTTTCTATTTATGTTGATGTTTTTTGTCTTAGCTGGGTCAGATTTGAGGAGCTCTTCTTTAAGCTACCACTCTAACAAGGGTTATTATGTCCTGAATTTATGCTATCTCTATCTGGCCTCTGGATTTGCCTACCTTGGACCTCCTGGATAGAGCCTGGCCCAGATTGGTGGGGGTCACTTTCTAAGACTGGCTCTTATCTACCTTTTTGGAGCTATAGGTGATCCAGATCTTGTGGCTTCCTCTGCTGGGCCCTGGTGCTATTGTAAATATCAACTGCACTATTAGGCTAGCTTTTATCTACTCTTGGCCTGGGAGAAGTTCCTCTGAAAGTTCAAGATCCCCTTAGAACCACTTTCTGCTGCCTCTTATTGCTGGCTACTTGTACTGTAATTCAGTGATTAGGTACGATATTGAATGCGGTTTACCCTTTCGCCTCAATGTCTTTCTATCCAGACTTTTTATTTATTTTATTTTATTTATTTATTTATTTTTATTTTCAGCACTCAGAAGGGTGTCATCTCTCTGCTCCCAATGTGTGGTCTGTCCATTGGCCCCCCAGTGCCCCTGCTGCTGCCGTGGGCATTTGGGATCAAGTGCTGCCGATGACATCTGTCCTCTGTGGCTGCCATGGCTTCAGCTGCTCCTGGTGGGTCTGCATGCACCAGTAACTGACCAACCCTGAGGTCTCCCAGGCCCCAGCTACTGCTAAGGGCGGGCTCACACTGAAGGCTGAATTGCACACAAGCTTGGACCTCCACATTGGCTTGCAGTGGCTTCCACCATCACAGTTGGTTGGTGTGCTCCCCTTCCAATCACTTTTGCTGGCCCGTGGGCCTCAGCCACTGCCAGGGGTGGGCCCATGCCACAGGCATCATTGTGTGCAGGCCCGGACCTCTGAAGCAGCCTCCATGGCTTCTGCCTTTGTGGGTGGGCCGGCACACTCTGACTTGGGCTGCCCTGGCTTCTGCCACTGTGCCCCGCCCTGGCCAGCCCACTTGCCCCCTGCAAGGGCTCAGCAGCATAGGGGGTGGTGAAGCTTAGACCCAAGCACTCACTACCTGTGTCCCTAGTGTGCTGCCTGCATCTAAGCGCCTCTTTGTTCTGACTGGAGCAGGAGAACTCCAGTTGACAGGGTAATTTCTTCCAATTGCTGGTGTTGCTACTCCGAGAAAAAATGTAAACTTTAGATTTGGGGCATGATTCAGCCCAGGTATTAGGGTTTCCATCCCTCAAAGTGTCTCCCCCTATGCCTCCGAGACCACACTCTCCCCTGGCAATTCCAGTCTTCCCAGCGCTCTCTGCTCTGTAAGCCCCAGGCAGGTGGCTGTGAGCGAGGCTGTCCATGTGGTTTTTTAATACAGATCCTGGGTCTGAGAGTTCTGTTTTCTTCTTTTAAACAGTATCTAGGCTCCTTTCTCAGCCAAATACAGTCAGATTGCCCCTTCCAGGCTCAAAGGCTCTTGAATGGGACTCCAGTTTTGGAGCTGAGGACCCACAACCTACAACTTGCCAGGCAATTCTCTCCACTGCCAAAGTCTCTCCACTACAAGAATCCCTCCGGGCCGCCCCTTGTTCCCGGGATTGGGACAGCCCTTTCTGCATCTCTGCCTTTCCTACAAGTCTCAGTGTGGGTTAATTTGTGGTCCTTGACTGTAGAATCCTCTTAGTTTAGTCCAAAGTTAGTCTTTCAAGATTACTGTTCTTAAAATTAAGTTGTGATCCGCTTTGGTTCTGAGATGTGAGAATTGGAAGATCTGCCTACTTTGTGGCATCTTGTCTCCTCTAAATTTTATTTTTAAAATAATCAGAATAGGTATAAAATTGCAATTTTATGACTGCCAAATACTAAGGACTCATTAAAAATTAGTTAAAATAATGAATGAATGAATGAATGAATGAATGAATATATCTAAAAAGAAGTGATGAGGACATCATAAAGATCCAGGAAAGATTATGGAGTTCTTTTGGAACAGGGTTCATGTATACAATATGGAAGGGGAGAATCCTTAAAGAGGATGATTGTGTTTTTCAGAAACAATGAAAACTTATTCTAAAATATTTTTAAATCCAACTGTAGAGGTGTGTTGATACGAAACCATACTTTAGATTGCTCTAAATCTCACTTGAGCCCAAATAATACTTGTTTCAAGTAGACCTAATTTATGAATATACATGTGCTCATATATATCATAAAAATTATATTATTACAGTTATTACCAAAGGTAATATTCATTTTTACTAAATATTTTATTTTATACTATTTGCTCCTACTTCAAATGGGAAATGATATAGTACGTATCTATTAAGTAAAAAAGCATAGTATTGTAACATCCAGAATTTTATAGGTAGTAATAAAAATGCCTTAGAGACACCTCAATAAGCAATACTGAAATGTAATTTAATCCTAATCATAAACAAGTATTACAATGAGCACTAGTTAAGACTATGTCCGTATTGCGAGACTGTGTTTAGAAAACTGCACATTCATGTACTAATAACTTGGTCTAAGTGTTTTTTAAATATTATTGGAGGCTCTTCCATGTGCAATTATATGTAAGTTTTAACCTTAACATTAGGCATGCTATCAAATATCTTTTCTAGTATATTTTGTTTTGGAAATACATTTGATTCTTATTTTTTTCAGACAAAATTTGTGAAAGGCATTTCACGTTAGAACAATTTTAGTTTCATAGCACATTTGAGGGCAAGGTACAGAGATTCTCCATATACTTCTGCCCCATCATATGCTTAGTATCCTCTGCTATCAGCATTCTTCACCAGAGGATAGATACATTTTCTATAATTTATAAACCAATTGGAGATATCAAGACCACCCTAAAGCCTATAGTTTAACTTAGTGTTAACTCTTAGTATTTTATGAGTTTGGACAAATGTATAATGACATGTATTCATCATTAGAGTACCATACAGGGTATTTTCACTGCACTTAATATTCTCTGTGCCCTCTCTTCATCTCTCTCCATCCAAACCTCAATTTCATATATTGCTCCCATAGTTATGTCTTTTCTAAAAAAATATATAATTGAAAACATACAGTATGTAACCTTTTCAAATTGAATTTTCTTTTTACTTAGTTATGTATACTTAAAATTCTTCCATGTCTTTTCATGGCTTGATAGCTCAATTCTTTTTGCACTCAATAATATTCCTTGTCTATCTTTTATTTTATTTTTAATTTTTCTTTTTTTAAATTAATTTTAATGAGATGACATTAATAAATCAGGGTACATATGTTCAAAGAAAACATCTCCAGGTTATCTTATCATTCAATTATGTTGCATGCCCATCACCCAAAGTCAAATTGTCCTCTGTCACCTTCTGTCTGGTTTTCTTTGTGACCATCCCCTCTCCACTCTCCCACCCTCCTCCATCCCCCAAACCCCTAACCCCCACACTCTTGACCATGTCCCATAGTCTCACTCTTATGTCCCACCTATGTGTGAAATCATGCTGTTCTCAGTATTTTTCTGTTTTACTTATTTTACTCTGTATGTTATCAAGGTCCATCCATTTTGTTGTAAATGATCCGATGTTATCATTTCTTATGGCTGAGTAGTATTCCATAGTATATATGTACCATAGCTTTTTAATCCACTCGTCCTCTGAAAGACACTTGGGCTGTTTCCAGATCTTCCTATTGTGAACAATGCTGCCATGAACATGAGGGCGCATTTCTTCTTTTTGAACAGTGCTATGGTGTTCTTAGGGTATATTCCTATAAGTGGGATAGCTGGGTCAAAAGGCAGTTCGATTTTTAATTTTTTGAGGAATCTCCAAACTGTTTTTCACAGTAGCTGCACCAGTTTGCATTCCCACCAGCAGTGCAGAAGGGTTCCCTTTTCTCCACATCCTCGCCAGCACTTCTTCTCTGTTGTTTTGCTGATGAGTGCCATTCTGACTGGTGTGAGGTGATATCTCATTGTGGTTTTAATTTGCATTTCTCTAATGATTAGTGATGTTGAGCATTTTTTCATATGCCTATTGGTCATCTGTATGTCCTCTTTGGAGAAATTTCTATTCCTTTCTTTTGCCCATTTTTTGATTGGATTGTTTGTCTTCCTGGTGTTGGGTTTTATAAGTTCTTTATAAATTTTAGTTATTAACCCCTTATCAGATGTGCTGTCGAATATGTTCTCCCATCGTGTGGTTTGTCTTTTTATTCTGTTCTTATTGTCTTTAGCTGTGCAAAAACTTTTTAGTTTGATATAGTCCCATTTGTTTATCTTGCCTTTTATTTCATTTGCCCGTAGAGTTAAATCGGCAAATATATTGCTGCTACAGATATTGGAGAGCTTGCTGCCTATGTTTTCTTCTAAGATGCTTATGGTTTCATGGCTTACATTTAAGTCTTTTATCCATTTTGAGTTTGTATTTGTTAATGGTGTAAGTTGATGATCTACTTTCATTTTTTTGCAGGTAGATGTCCAATTTTCCCAACACCATTTGTTTAAGAGGTTGTCTTTACTCCATTATATGTGATTTCCTCCTTTGTCAAATATCAGTCAGTTGTCCATAAAGCTGTGGGTTTATTTCTGGGTTCTCTGTTCTGTTCCATTGATCTATGTGCCTGTTCTTATGCCAGTACCAGGCTGTCTTGAGTACAATGGCCTTGAAGTAAACCTTGATATCTGGAAGAGTGATACCTGCTGCTTTATTTTTTCTTTTTAAGATTGCTGAGGCTATTTGTGTTCTTTTTTGGTTCCATATAAAATTTTGAAATATGTGTTCTATATCTTTGAAGTATGTCATTGGAATTTTAATTGGTATTGCATTGAATTTATAAATTGCTTTGGGTAATATAGACATTTTAATGATGTTTATTCTTCCTAACCATGAGCACAGTATGTGCTTCCACTTGTTTGTATCTTTCTTGATTTCTTTTATCAATGTTTTATAATTTTCCAAGTTTAAGTCCTTAACCTCCTTGGTTAAATTTACTCCTATGTACTTTATTTTCTTTTGTTGCAATAGTGAAGGGGATTGTTTCCTTAATTTCTTTTGCTGACAGTTTATTTTTGGTATATAAAAATGCCTCTGATTTCTGAGTATTAATTTTATATCCTGACACCTTGCTGAATTCATTTATAAGGTCCAGTAGTTTTTTGACTGAGACTTTAGGGTTTTCAATATACAATATCATATCATCTGCAAATAGTGACAGTTTTACTTCTTCTTTTCCACTTTGGATTCCTTTTATATCTTCTTCTTGTCTGATTGCTATTGCTAAGACTTTCAGAAATATGTTGAATAAGAGTGGTGAAAGCGGGCACCCCTGCCTGGTTCCTGATCTTAAGGGGATTGCTTTTAATTTTTGCCCATTTAGAATGATGTTTGCTGTGGGCTTGTCATAGATGGCCTTTATCATGTTAATGAATGTTCCCTGTATTCCAACTTTACTCAGGGTTTTGAGCATGAATGGATGCTGGATTTTATCAAATGCCTTTTCTGCATCTATTAAAATTATCATGTGATTTTTGTCCTTCCTTTTGTTTATGTGATGAATCACATTGATTGATTTGTGAATATTGAACCAGTTTTGCCTCTCCAGAATAAATCCCACTTGATCATGGTGTATGATTTTTTTGCATACATTGCTGGATCCAAAATATGGCTAATATTTTGTTGAGAATTTTAGTGTCTAAATTCATCAGGGATATTAGCTTATAATTTTCTTTCTTTATGTTGCCTTTTCCCGTTTTTGGGATCAGAATTATGCTTGCCTCATAAAAGAAATTTGGAAGTCTTCCTTCCTCTTGAAATTTTTGAAATAGCTTGAGGAGGATAGGAGTTAGTTCCTCTTTGAAATTCTGGTAGAATTCACTTGTGAAGCCATCAGGCCCAGAACTTTTCTTTTATGGGAGTTTTTGATAACTGTTTCGATCTCATTTGTTGTAACTGGTCTGTTTAGGTGTGCTGATTCTCCTAGATTGATTTTTAGAAGATTATATGATTCAAGAAATTTGTCCATTTCACCTAGGTATTTAATTTTTTGGCATAGAGTTCTTCATAGTATTTTCTTACAATACTTTGTATTTCTGTTGTGTCAGTTATTTCTCCACTCTCATTTCTAATTTTATTTATTTGAGTCCTCTCTCTTTTTTTCTTGGTGAGTCTAATTAAAGGTTCATCATCTACTTTACCTTTTCAAAGAGCAGTTCCTGGTTTCATTGATCCTCTGTATTGTTTCCTTAACCTTTATGTCATTTATTTCTGCTCTGATCTTTATTATTTCTTTCCTTCTACTGGTTCTGAGCTTTATTTGCTGTTGTTTTTTAGATGTAGGGTCAGGTTGCTTATTTGAGCTTTTTCTAGCTTCTTTTGGTATGCCTGTAGTGCAATAAACTTTCCTCTCAGTACTGGTTTTGCTGTGTCCCATAAATTTAGTGTTGATGTATGCTCATTATCATTCGTTTCTAGAAACTTTTTTAGTTCTTCTTTGATCTCATTGTTAATCCATTCATTATTTAATATCATGCTGTTTAGTTTTCAGGGGTTTGAGTATTTTTCAGTTTTTTTTGTGTGGTTATCTTCTAGTTTCATGGCATTGTGATCAGAGAAAATGCTTGATATGATTTCAATCTTCTTAAATTTATTGAGACAATTTTTGTGTCCTAACATGCGGTCTATCCTAGAAAATGTACCATGAGCGCTTGAGAAGTATGTATATTATACTGCTTTAGGGTGAAAAGTTCTAAAGATATTTATTAAATCAAGTTGATCTAGTGTATCCTTACCAAGTCTTCTGTTTCTTTATTAATTTTCTTTCTTGAGGATCTATCCAGTGTTGGTAGTGGGGTATTGAAATCCCCTACTATTATGGTATTGCTGTTAATCTCACCCTTTATATCCATTAAAGTCTGCTTTATGTATGTCAGGGCTCCTATATTTGGTGCATAGATATTTATAGTAGTTATATCTTCCTGTTGAATGGTTCCCTTTATCCTTATGTAGTGTCATTCTTTATCTCTTACTACAGCCTTTGTTTTAAAGTCATTTTGTCAGATATAAGTATTGCTACCCTGGCTTTTCTTTCATTTCCATTTGCATGGAATATTTTTTTCCATCCTTATACCTTCAGTCTATGTGCATCTTTTGTTTTATGGTGTGTCTCTTGTAGATAGCATATGTACGGGTCCTATTTCTTTATCCACGCAGCTACCCTTTGTCTTTTGATTGGATCATTGAATCCATTTACATATAAGGTTATTATTATATGTAGTTGTTTATTGTCATTTTATTCTTTAAAGCTGTATTCTTCTTTTGCTATATTCTTTCCTCCCTTTAAGCTGTTAACAATAGGCCCCTTAGTATTTCTTTCAGAATTGGTTTTGTTTTAATGAATTGCTTGAGGCTTTCTTTGTCTGGAAAGCTCTTTATTTCTTTTTCAATTTTTAAGGTTAGCCTTCTTGGATAAAATAGTCTTGGTTGTAGGTTCTTGTTCTGCATTACTTTGAATATATCTTTCCATTCCCTTCTGGCCTCAAGTGTTTCTGTTGAGAAGTCGGATGTCATTCTTATGGAGGTTCCTTTCTTGGTGATAGCCTTTTTTTTTTTTCTAGCAGCTTTTAAAATTTTCTCTTTATCCCTTAGCTTTGGTATTTTAACTATGATGTGTCTTGGTGTAGATTTCTTTGGCTTTCTTTTTAATGGAGTTCTGTGTGCTTATTGAAAGTGTGAAATGTTTTCCAGCCTTAATTTAGGGAAGTTTTCTGCTATGATTTGATTGAACAAAGTTTCTATTTCTTGTTCTCTCTCCTCTTTTTCAGGTACCCTTATGATGCAGATTTTATTTCTCTTCATGTTGTCACAGAGCTCCCTTAGAGTTTCCTCACATTTTTTGAGTCTCTTTTCTTTTTTCTGCTCTGCTTCTGTGCCTTTGTTTATGTCCTCTAACTCGCTGATTCGATCCTCAGCTTCATCCATCCTTCTTTTCCTTCCATTGTGGTCTTCAGTTCTGATACTGTATATGTCATTTCTGTCTGATTCTTTTTTATTATTTCAATTTCCTTTTTTATACTTGTTATCTCTTTATTTAGGTGTTCGTAATGACTATCCATTGTTGCTCTAATTTCTTTGAACATCCTAACTATCATTATTTTAAAGTCTGCATTTTGTAATTTTGTTATATCTGGTTTGTTCAGGTCCTTCTCTGGGGATTTCTCTTTATTCATCTTGGTTGCATTCTCTGCCTGCCTATTTTTTCTGTGTATAAGAAGGTTGTGGCCCTGGAGTCCAAGCTGTTGCCTTTGTGTTCTCTAGATGTGGTCTGTCTACAGGCCCACCACCCCCTCTGCCGCTGCCTAGGGCGGTTGGGTATGGGCGTTGCCATTTCTGGCCCACTCCTGCTGTTGCTATGATTTCTCCTCTCCTCCATGGGAGGGGCTGTGTTCTGGTGCCTGGTTCTACAAGCCTCAACATGCATGGGCCTTCGCCTCGCTCCCACAGGTTTGGGTTGCGCACTGCACTCAAGCCACAAGCCTCAGCACCAAGGGTATAGGTGAGCACCTTTGCTCAGCTACGGACCCAGCCTGTTCCCAGGTTTCTGTCCTGCCTCTGCGGTCAGAGCCTGCTCGCCACAGTTTCTCGGGTTGGACGGGGCTGCTGATGTGCGCTCAGTTGTGAGCCTCTGTCCGCCTGGAGCTTTAGATCTGCCCCCACGTTCAGAGCCAACTTACGCATGAGGATGGCAAACCGTGGTTTCTCAGGCCGAGCAGGGCTGCTGGCATGCGCTCAGCCGCAAGCCTCCACCTTTCCCTGGTCCTAGCCCCGATCTCACAGTCAGGGCCGGCTTGCGCAGGGTCACAGAGCAGATCTCTTCCCGTTCCTGGCCTCCCGCTTTTCCCCCGCAGGTGGGGCTGCAGGATGGCCCGCAGGTGCCGGACCGCTTTTGCGTGTCCCTTCTGCCCCCTCTGGGTAGACCAAGCTCACACCGGCTGGGCCTCGGCTCCCGCTGACAGAACCGCGTTTCCGCATCCCACTGCCACTGTCCCTCCAGCAAGCCCTCAGCAGTGTGGGTGGGTGCACTCCAGCTCAGACCCTAACAATTCATATTGTAGTCCTGGAAGCTCCCTCCGTCTAGGCAGCTCTGCTCTAAGTGCCGCGGGAGAGCTTTTTTGGCTGGTGTCCTGTCTCCCTTTGCTGGAATTGCTAGTTCCAGGGGAAATATTCGTTTTTGATTAGGGAAGTGACTTAGCCCAGGGATTAGGGTGGCTGTCCCTCAGAGCGTTTCTCCGTTTGCCTTCAGTCCCCACTCTCTTCCCGCTGCTCCAGTCCTCTCCTGTTTCCCCATTCCCTGGAGCCCGGGTGAGTGGTTGTGGGAGAGGTTTTCTGCGCTGTCCCTTTAAGAAGAATCTTGGGTCTGAGAAAACTGTCTCTTTCTCACAAACAGTATCCTCACTTGTTTCACAGCTCAATACTGTTCCAACGCCTCTTCTAGGCTCTGGGGCTGCATGCTGGGGCTTTGTTCCTGGGACCCAGGTCCCTCCCACTCCACCAAACTCTCCTCGCACCACGCAGGTCTCTCTGGGCTGCCGTTCACTCTGGGGAGCTGGGCAGCCCTCTTAGCGTTTTCGCTTTTCTTACCAGTCTCAATGTGGCTTCTGCAGTGTTCCTTGGTTGAAGAGTCCACTTAGTTTAGTTCAAAGTTGGTTTATCCAGATGATGGTTCTTAAAATCAAGTTATAATCCACTTTGGTTCTGGGAGTTGGAAGTTGGTATGTCCGCCTACTCCATCGCCATCTTGCCGTCCTCTTCCCTGTCTGTCTTTACCACACTTTATTCATTTAACTACTGAAGAACATCTCGGTAGCTTCCAAGTTTTTACACGATGAGTAAAGTTGTAATAAACATTCAGGTACAGGCTTTTGTGTGAAAAGAAGTCTCAAACTCCTCTGCATCAAGCAGTTCATTTGCTACATCATATTTTAAGAGTATGTGTAGTTTGTAAGCAACTGAAAATCTTCTAAAGTGGCTGTTTCATTTTTTATTCCCACCTGCAATTAATGAGAGTTTCAGTTGCTCCACATCCCTGCCAACATTTGGTGTTGTCACTTTTGTTGACAACAGGAGACTCTAATAGTAGCCAATCTAAAAAGTATATAGTGGTATCTTGTTTTGACTTGCAGGTCCCTAATGCATATATATAGAACATTTTTTCATATGCTTATTTGCCATCTGTATATTTTCTTTGGTCAGACCCATCATAAAGAGAGTTCTCTTTTACTCAGTGTTGTATCAGTTTAAATGTCAATCTTATTCAAAAAGACCCTCACAGAAACACACAAAATAATGTTTCACCAAATATCTGGCACATCCTCCTTGGAAACTGGTTGTGACCCAAATTCAGGTTTTATCAAGCCCCATGGGTGATTCTCATGCATGCTAAACTTTGAGAACTATGAACCTCTGTGATAATAAAATAAATTAAGTCTAAGTAACATTTCTGGTTGCAATTTGACTTATATCATAGCTCTAGTATTACTAATTTTGAGGGCATGCATGCACACAACCAGACATGTACTTAATGCCTGAGAATTAAAATCCACAAAGGACTTTTGTGGCTTTTGATGATAAGCCTTGGCCCTTTCTTTCCTTAGGTTAAGGTTCTGAAAAATGTATATTCCATTTTAGTCACAGATCCTCAAACAGGTTCTGAGGTTTCAGTACTTCTGTAACGCTTGTGTCTCAGTGCCCTCTCCTGATTACATCTTCTGTACCTGCAGCTCTTCCCTTTAAAGCGCGATTTCAGATCTCACAACACCTGTAAAACGTTTTCAACTTCTCAGGCAAATTTTACTACTCCTTTCTTTATATCATCTAACTACATGCATGCCTTATATATTGCTCTTAGCACTTATTAGTCTTAAATATTACCTATTACATTATATAGTGATATTTTCCATCTCTACCAGATTGTGAACATCTTTTTTTTTAATTTTTTTAAATTTTATTTTATTCATTTTAGAGAGGAGACACAGAGTGAGAGAGAGAGAGAGACAAAGAGAGAAAGGGGGTAGGAGCTGGAAGCATCAACTCCCATATGTGCCTTGACCAGACCAGTGTAGGGCTTTGAACTGGTGACCTCAGTGTTCCCAGGTTGACACTTTACCCACTGCGCCACCACAGGTCAGGCTGTGAACATCTTAAGTCTAGAAATCAGGTTTATGTTATCTTTGGTGAATCCTAGAATACCCAAATCTTTAGAAATTTTCCTGAAACAGAGCTGGGTTTAGAAAATTTTGTTACATACACGAATATTCCACGCCCCTCATTGCTCTATCTTAATTGCACAACTATTTTATCACTTACTATACAATTCAAGATCACCAAGCTATACATTTACCATTTCCTTAAAATATCCTATTTCTTCTTGTTATATGTGCTGAATATGAGACTTATTCCACTTGATCAATACACCACATTAAGACTGTATTATTCATTGCTTGCATTACATTTGTGCTACAAAGAAGTCTAAGTCCAGAGATGGTGTTATTCAAACATCTGATGAGTCTGCTGTCACCAGAGCTCACAAATAAAACAGCAATAACAACTAATGTTGTTAAATTGATATGAACATTTGCCTCAGCTGTTTCACTTTTTCTTTATTTGTTGAATCTTGCTTTTGCGTATGTGTGTTTGTGTGTATATTCCAATTCTCAGGCAAACATATTCAAATATTAGAACCCACAAATTTCAAATTTAGTCTAATTATTAACTTCTGATGATGAAAATTAAATTTAGATTTTTATGAACTCATTCCTTGTTACCTTTTAAACTAAGGTTAATTTTTGTTAGCAGCTACATCTAACAGCACAAAACCCTATTACTGAGAGTAAGTGGTTTTAAGTCCCTGCCGCTTCTGTACATTGTTTGCATTGTCAGTGTGCTTGTTTTGTTATATGGAATTTCTCTTCCACAAATTTGTTCATATTAGTCATTTTGCTTAGAAGACAGAGCATCCTCATTGTCACTTTTTTCTTAGCACACAAAGAAATTAGTATTGCTTTAAGCATGATCAAAAGTAATAAAATAAATGCTTTTCTGACATGTTTGTTTATACAAGTAAGTGTCAGTGTATTAGTTACCTGTTTTCATGTGCCAGATTACTAAAAAAAAAACAAAAAAAAAAACCTCCAAAAATAGTTCAATTTGTTCTAAGATAAAAGAAATATAGTGGCCTATGTAACTGTAAAATTCTTATGCAAATTAAGATTTTGCCTTACTTTGATCAGGTCTCTATCTTTATTTCTCTGTGACTTTTTCTTTTCTGCATTTTTTAATCTCACCTTTTGATTTAGTGTTCCTATATTATAGTAACAAGCAACAAATACTATGTTAACTCATATTACCAAGACGAATGCCACCTTAAATTGGCATAAGCTCATTCATAACCAAAGCGAGATAAACTATCACTTTGAATAACCATTAAATACGTTGCTCCAAATAGGTCACTTTTTAAGTTCCCATTTACTGTCTTTCAAAAATGTACTTAATATGTGAAATATGCCTATAATTGAATTAACTATTATGGCATAAGGTATGTCTTTATCCACATTGGCTCAAAATCATTAAGGCCCATAACTTATCTTTACTTGCCTTAAGTTACATTCAAACTTCTTGGATTCTATACATGGAAGAAATTTGCTGAGACAGTTACAATGTCTACTACATTCTATTTTTTATTGTAATTTTTATAATACGTTGATACATTTCAGGGCTTACTAATTGCAATGTGCCAATCTCATTATATAATTTTAGAAGAATTAGAGAAAAATATATACATTCAAAGAAAAAACACTTGAATAACTGAAGTAATTATATACAGCACTACTAATATTCATTTTAAAATTTTCCTCTCTCTTCAAATTTTTAATACATCTTCCAATTTCCTTACATGCAGCAAATAACCTTGCTTTTCTAATGACTTCTACAATAAGAGAAATCAGAAAAGCGTTTCCACACTTGTCTGCTATCACATATCCCTACTAATTAGCACTATGTGCTTTATTCCACACAAATCTGTCTTCCCTCAGGTTATGCCAAGTAGATTCTCAATGCCATGTTTAAGACCACTTCTCTATGTATGCCCCAAACCTGTCTTTTCATGTTCACTCAGAGACATTCCATTGTCAACTATTTTTTCTCTTTTCTGTGTCTTAATTTCTCTATGTTTGATATATGATCCTTAATTTCTATCCGAAAATAAAATTTACTCTCACAAACAAAAACTAAAAACCTACCTTGTTCTAATCTAGTGTTTCTGTCCTAGTACAATTCTATTATCATGTTTCCTTTACCAGAAACTCCTTGGAGGACTTGCTTATGCATTCATGTGCAGCTTAATGATGGGGATAAATTCTGAGATATCTTTCCGTAATCAATTTTGTCTCTGTGAACATCATAGAGTGCACTTACACAAACGTGGATGGCCTAATCTACACTTAGGCTATGTGGTATAATACATTGCTTTACAGAAGAGAAAAAATAAAATTTTTTCTACACTTCTTGGCTAAGACATCCCGGTAATTAAAAATTAATAGGGGAAAAACAAACAGATGTTTATTAACATGTATTCCTCCTGTATACATGGAAGAGACTCAAAAAAACTGAGTAACTCACCAAAATGGCTGAAGCCACCACCTTAAACCATTTTAAACTGAAGACAAAAGATGTTGGGGGTGGTGAAAGTCAATTTGGGAGTTTACCAGGAAAGGCACAGTAAAGGAGGATAGGGTTGTTCTGCAGATATTAGTAGCTGTCTTTTGCAATGAAAAGAGTTTCTAGAGATAAGGGCATCACCTCCCACCCCTCCTCTTGGTATAACTAGGGAAATCCTCTTACAAATGAAGATAACTTTACAAGTGTAAAAGGCTTTTACAAAACTTAATATCTACTTGTTTTCAGATCTTCTCCCATGTCTGCTGTTTCTTAAAATATACCTGCCACAAAAAAATAATGTTTATACCAAATAGACATATTTTCAGATAAAATATTCTGTTCTGCCACAGACCCTAGGCTACAAATTGGTTCAGTATTTTAATGTACTCAATGCCATAGGCTATTGTGACACAGTACTGAGTATTTGTGTAATACATTGTACCACATTAGGGCAGCTATGCAGTCACTAGACAATAGAACTTTTTCAGTTCCATAATGATCTTATGTAACCACGATCATATATGCAGTTTCTCTTTGACCAAAGGGTTGTCCTACAGCATATGAATGTATTTACAGTCGGCATTATTATCATACTCCTTAAAATCTACTCTAAAAACATTCTTCTTTTCATTGCTTCACCAAAATCACTTACTTTCTCCATATTACAAAATCTAAAATAAAACTTTCATTCCACCATTTGCACCAGAAAGCAGCAACACTTGGCAAAATAGAGAACTCCTTCAGGAAAGAATTTCATTCTTAGACTTAAGGACACAATACTCTCTAAATTCTCTTTCTTCCTCACTACTGCTTCAATCTCATTATGCTGGTTCATATACTTCATTTCCCCACTCATTGAATTGTGGGCATCCTGGTTTTCAGACCTGAGACCTGTCTGGAGTAATTGCCCAAGAAATCTTATCAGTCCAATAGATTCCTGTAACACTTTTCCCTTGAATTCCATATTAGCCACTCTAATATCCCCTCTTGGAGGTCTCAAGCTCAGCATGCTCCAAGTAAGTCTTTTCCCAAAATCCAATTTTTATCTAAATCTGCTCTTCCAGAAGTCTAATCCATCTTAGTAATGATGTATATAGTCTTCTAATTCCTCACGTAAATCACTGAGGGTCATAGCCAGCGCATCTCATGTTCTACATCCAATTTTTCAGAAATTTCTATCAGCTATACTTTAAAAAATATTCATAAATTACCCCTTATTGTAATTTTCATCACTTCAACCCTTGTTCAAGCATCACCTCCACTGCCGTATTTGGTGCAGCTTCTTAAATAGTTTTTTGGACTGGACCCTAGCCTCCTTTAATCTATTACCCAGGGAACTGCCAGAATGCTCCCTTTAAATCATAAGTAATGCCAATGTACTTTCTTTTAAGTAAGAGAAAATACTCGCAAATAACCTGAGGTTACAAAACATGACACTGGTAGTGGCTGAACCAGGATAGACACACATACACCTGCCAAACAGAGAGTAAAGGTAAGAAATATCTTGTTTTAGCTTTAGTTCTTTCTTATATATGAATCTGAGAACATTTAAAAAAAACAATTTTAGAGAAAGATGAAAGGGGAGAGGGAGAAAGAAAGAACATCAATTTTATTGTTCCACTGTGTAAAGCCAGTATTTGAGGCCATTATCACAGCTGCCCGGCCAGTGCAGGTTCACATTAGATTCGGACAGTTGGTAATAAAACAATGAGCCAAGAACTGGTGAGCCATCAGCTTTAATTCTAGCTTGCACCTGTGGGCAAGCAAAAACACACACTAGGCTCCTAAACCCATTAATTCAGTTCTCACAAAGCTACTGATTTATCTGAGTTTACTAGAATCAAAGGTTTCTAGCTCACCAGTCTTATTCACCTCTGTTCCCCATTTTCCTTTTCTCTGCACAAACTCTGCACTAACTGGCTTCTTCCTCAGCACTCCGCCATCATGGCTGCTTCTCCTGGCCTCTTCCATATGGCCTTAATCTGCTCTCCTCTCTAATGCCAACCTCAGGAACTGAGAGAGAGCAAGCTCCCGGCTTGCCCCACTTTATAGTGTAGAAATCCAAACCCTTAATCCAATCTACAAAAAAGGAAGTCTGTGATACAAAGTCACTTATCTGAGGATAATGGGAGGATTCCTCATGAGAGTGTACCACCCCACATCATCCAATCAGTCAAGGGTGTGGGGAAAAGCTTACTCTTAAAACTTGCAGGTGAGCAGAGTCATCTTTAACAAAGTTAGCATAATATATTTTATCTGCTCAACACACTGTAAAGCCAGTATTTGTGGCCACCATCATAGCCACCTGGCCAGCGCAGGCTCACATTTAATTCGGACAATCAGTAAGAAGCAATGGAGCCAAGAACTGGTGAGCCATCAGCTTTAATTCTAGCTTGCACTCGGTGGGCAAGAAAAAACACACACTGGGCTCCTAAACCCACTCATTCAGTGTGCACAAAGCTACTGACTTATCTGAGTTTTCTAGAATTAAAGGTTTCTAGCTCACCAGCCTTATACACTTCTGTTCCCCATCTCCCTCTCCAGCACAAACTCTGCTCAAATTGGCTATCCCTCAGCACTCCGCCATCTTGACTGCTTCTCCTGGCCTCCATGTGGCCTTTATCTGCTCTTCTTTCTCTGCTCTCCTCTCTAATGTTAATCTCAGGAACCCAGAAAGAGCAAGCTCCTGGTCTGCCCCACTTTATAATTTAGAAATCCAAACCTTGAATCCAATCTACAAACAAGGAAGTCTTTGATACAAAGTCACTTATCTGAGGCATAATGGGAGGATTCCTCATGAGAGTGCACCACCCACATCATCCAATCAGTCAAGGGTGTGGAGAAAAGCTCACTCTTAAAACTAAGCCTTAGGCTATACCAACCCGGCCTGCCCACAGCCTGTCCCCCATTACACATTAATATCAACAAACTTCCATGTGGACAGCACCATCTTTAACAAAGTGAACGTAATATATTTTATCTGCCCAACATCCACTTATTTCTCCATTCATTGGTTGATTCTCGTATGTGCCCTGATTGGGGATTGAACGTACGACCTTGGCACATCAAGATGACTAACTGAGACACCTAACCACGGCAAATCTGAGCATATTTTAGAGATTTTTAAATAAATATAAGCTGTTCTGGCTCTTGTTTGTTTTCATTATATTTCCTCATTTTAATTCTGTGTTCATAAAGGTTATTGATTTATATCTTATTAATTATTATTGTATTATCAGTAAAGTCCTTACATTATTTTAGTAAGAAATGATACATGATATGTAAGAATACTAAAGCTGGAGTAAAATAGGGAGTCTGTCTATCTTCCCTCCTCTCAACTTGGAAAAGAAGAAAAAAAGGTTAAAAACCATCTCTTGATCAATCCTACTTTCCCTGCTGATCTGCAATGGCATCCTTACCATATACTGAACTTCCATGTATAATGGAGGAGGGGGAGAGGTGGAGAAGCAGATGGTCACTTTTCCTGTGTTCCTTGACCGGGAATTGAACCCAGGACTTCCACATGCTGGGCCAATGCTCTACCACTGAGCAAACCGGCCAGGGCTTATTGTTTTCAATATCTTATGTAAACGTTTTTATACCCCTTTTTCCTAATATGCCTGTTTTTTGCCTTTTCATGTCATTCTTTGTTAAATTAATAAATTTGCATAGATTTTATCTTCTTTTTATACTAGCACTTTAAAAATATATTAGTCTATTATTTTGGATTTTTTTCAGGTAATACCAGAAACATTTGCAATAAAAAAGATATTTAAGTTTCTCATTATGAAATCTGCATTTATGTCATTTACATATAAAATAAACCAAGTGTGTGCATTTTTTCTCTATCTCAGAATTAATAAACTTACTGAAAAATGGGTAGACTGTGGTTAAGAAATTTTAAAGTATTAACTATAATATTTTGATATCTACCGGAATTCTCTTTGAATTCATGCTAAGTTCTGTTTAAAATTACTCTTTATTTTCCCCAAGTGTAATTGACATCACACACTGCATGTGTTCTTCAGTAAGAAGGAAATTATTTTTTTGTGTAAAGAATATTGCCTTCTATTTTCTTCTAGTGTTAGAGTTGAAACCTTGAACTTTTCAAGGATTGTATGATTTTTTTTTACCAACTGCTGCGCTTTTCTTAGATCAATGAAAAAACTGATTATTCATCCCTTAGACTCTGACAGTATGCAACAAATTCTGACAACTTTTTCCCACTCCAATTCTGAATAACATGTAATTTCCTTGATATGACAAAAATTTCATTTTAGCATTCATGTCATGCCTTGGTGTTCATTTTTCATTTTCCTGTAAGTTAATGAGTTCAGCAAAGAGTGCCATCATAAAGTTGTCTTTTGCCAAGAGTCCTGCTGCAGCATATGGAGCTAGTGACAAGCTACAATATTAAGGAGATTTGTTTTAAACCCAGCCTCTAAGGTATGTAGAAAAACACTAAATACATCCCTGTGTGTTTTGCAGACAATCCTGGTTTGCTGAGCCATGTCACAGTGGGTATTAAAGTTCTGGATGTCAATGACAATCCACCTGAACTTGCCAGGGAATATGATATTGTTGTCTGTGAAAATTCTAAGCCTGGCCAGGTAAGTCAAGTTTTTCTCTTCCTCTCATTTGAATGGGACAAAAAAGAAGCTCTATTGCTATTATTCTTTTCTTTTTAATTTTTATTGAATTTGTTGGTTAATAAAATTAAATGTTTCAGGTATATAATTCTATAATACATCATCTGTATATTGTCTTGTGTGTTCACCACCCCAAGTCTTAGGTATACTCCTCAAAATACCCTAGTGTCATCTTTATACTCAGCAAAAATAATTTCATACAACTTTATTTTAAGCACCACATAAATTTTTTTGAGAATCATGGAAAATATATTTTCTCCAGATTCCAATTCTAATGCAAAAACTCACTCATTCATGCAGGCATTCATTGCACTAATAGAATTATATTGAATGCTTTGTGTGTAGCCCTATAGTAAATGAGAAGAAATCAGTGAACTTCCCTGTACTAAGTAAGCTTGGGACTAGATTGGGAATCATAGACTGGTTTATCTATTTTGGAAGGTGAAAGAGTTACTGATAGAGTGACATTTGTAACCAGTGTGATACTGGCACAGAGGTGATTAGGTTTTAACAATGTGGGCAGTGTGTATGTATTAAGGAGGTGGGAAAGCAAAAAAGGAGAGAAGACTTTGAAAATGGGACATGAAGTTGTGTGTATCGTGGTACCTAGTTGAAGGAATATGACAGTTTGAAGGAATGCTAGAAAGGCTGAGGCACATAAATCAAGTGGGAGCTTGGATTGGTAAGGGCACTTACTTCTCTTTTCTGCTGTATAGAACCTTGCACGGACTTAGCAGCTCAAAACACTTATCATCTCATAGTTTCTATAGGGAAGATATAAGCTTATAGCTTCTGTGGGTGTTTTCAGAGCTCTCACAAGACTATAACCAAGCCAGGGTTGTGTGGTTTACCTGGGGCTTTGAGACCTCTTTCAAGCCTACAGGGTTGTTGGCAATGTTTAATTACTTTTAGCTGTAGACCCGAGAGCCTCAGGATTTTCCTCAGCACTTCAAGGTTCCCCATTTATGTAGTATTTTTCTATTTTATTCATGTAACTGTTAGTTTTTTCAGAAAGTGATTGCTAGACTTAGCATCCTTAAGTTTAATGTATTTTGAATGTTATGGGATGACATCTTTTTATCCTTTAAAAACAGTATTCATATTTAGCATCATTGCTGACTTTTAATAATGTATAATTTTAGTTGTCACTATAAGATAATTGGATTCTTTATGTTGCTAAACATTTATTTATAAATTGTTCACCAAAGTGAAGTTAGACTTGTCATTCAGGAGACAAAACCTCACTTTTAAAATATTGTTTATTGTGCTTTTATTTAAAATATTCATTGCCAGTGTGTGGTCAATTGTACAAGTAACCCTAATTACAAGGGAAAATGGTCTATTATTTAATTTTGCAGTCTTTGGCTTATTTAACCTTATTTTTGTAGCATTTCTGAGAAACTGTGTATTTTGATGCAGAGTAGGAATGGAGACCTCTACTTAAATGATGATTTATGAGACAGGTTTTATGAAGTGTAGTTGCATTGCTCAGCTGTATGTCACCTGCTTTTAGAATTATAAACATTTTTTTTTTATTACGGATGCCATGCATAGATATAGAGCCACATGTGGCTGTGGCAAAGAGAATGGTCTTTTATAAGAGCAGAAGTTTAAACCACATAATACAGAGATCAGGATGATTCAGGTATAAATATAAACTGCAACAATATGTTTCTCTGAGTTAATGTATTCTCTTTTTATTTTAATTTTTCTTTTCATTTTTCTGAAGCGTGAAGCAGGGAGGCAGAGAGACAGACTCCCGCATGTGCCCCAACTGGGATTCACCCTGCAAGCCCCCTACTCTGCAATACTCTGCCTATCCAGGCCATTCTTCCATTGCTTGGCAACTGAGCTGTTTTAACACCTGAGGCAAGGCCATGGAGCCATTCTCAGCATACAGGCCAACTTGCTCAAATCAGCCATGGCTGCAGGAAGAAACAGGAAAGAGGGAGAGGGAGAGAGAGAGAGAGAGAGAGAGAGAGAGAGAGAGAGAGAGAGAGAGAAGGGATACGGAGAGGGGTGGAGAAGCAAATGGTCATTTCTTTTGTGTGCCCTAACCGGGAACCAAACCTGGGACATCCACATGCTGACACTCTACCACTGAGCCAACCGGCCAGGGCTTATTTTCTTTTCCTGAAAAAAATATTTTAAGTACCAGCATGAAATATTTTTTAAAAAGAAAAATCATACATGGATGAAATTTGAAATAGATTCCCAAAGTAAATTTAAAACAATTGAGATATACCTACACTTAGAAATTTTAAAAATAAATGATGGATTGCTTTTATCTTATTTATATTGACTTATCCCTGTGAGTGTATGTATGTGGGTGTGCATGTGTTCCCTGACAAATAGATTTAGGAATCAAAATATATAAAGGTAATTATTTGATTGCCTAACACAAGCCTCTGCGGCATCACATCCTATTATTAACAGCACAACTTTGCATGAAAAGTAATACAGTAGATCAGTAAATATTTTACAGTATCAAGGATCAAGCTCATTTAAGTAGTAAAAGTTGATATTGTTAGTAAATATATTTATGATCCCACTTTTTATTATATTTTAAAACAAATATGTTCATTAATTTAAAGAAGATGCAATGCTTTTCATGGAATGCTCTTTCTTTTGATTGAATTTATTGGAGTGACACTGTTTTAAAAATTTTACAGATATTAGGTGCCCAATTTTATAACACATCTCAGTAAACAATAAATGAAAATCTTTTGCTTAATTAAAGAGAAAAGGTGATTAATAAAACTAGCAAGTGGAAATATCCCAGTTTATTTCCCCAAATATCTGAGTTTTGAATAAAAACATACCAACATTCTAGGTTTTTGGTATCATTTCACAGAAATATTATGGAAAAGTATAAATGTAGACCCATGACTAACAATTCTATAGAGTTCAAGATGAATAGTTTACTCTGAAACAAAAGTCATGGTAATCAACTTGTCATTTGCTATGTAGACAAGACCAAGAACTCTGACAAAGACATATTTGCCGTAAGTGTGATATTTGATAAGTTCAGACTTCAAATTACTTTTGTAAACATATAATATTATCTATTACTAAAGGTAACAGAAAACCAGTAAATACAATATAATATTCATTATATTAGATTTTAAAAAATAAAATAAACTCCTGTTTGTAAAAATATTAAGAAAATTTAAAAAATTTATAAACTAACTGAAATGAGAAGAATATAATTGTCCCAAAGAAGTAATAACAGAAAACAAAATAGTTCAATTGATTTATTTTATCTGTATTCCACCAATCCCCTCAGAAATTACATTCTAAAATAATAAGTGAACTTTTAAATATGACAGGATGTTATACGTTAAGATAAGGAAAATAGGATTGCAAACTGGCGAATCACAATGAATGAAGATTAGACACGAGGACATTTATTTTCCAAAAGAAAAATATTTATTTTATTTGACTCTGAATACAATTTTGAAAGTTGGTGTTTTAATTTCATTTTTTTAGTAAGTAGCTGACTTGTAGAAAATGTCAGTATGTTCATCATATTATACACACTCTGAATTCTCTGGACCTTTTCATGCATTTGAGAAAAAAAAGGTTCAAATAGCTCCTGATTACCTTTGATTTATTCTCTACCCATAGTCAAGAGCCAATAACAAAAAGAAAAAGGATCTAACCACAGACTAGTTACACATTAAATAATAAAGAAACTAAACAGTAAATAATTATGTGAAAGCAGGATAAACACTCCATGGGAGATGTAGGAAGGAAAGGCTTTCCACTATAGAGTGGTGATGGAAGAACATAAAGCAGTGAGTCAGGTGAATATATGGATGAAATCATTGCTTCTAACTCCTGAAGCACTTTCTTCACTTTCACTTCATGCAAACACATGCCTTTCTTGTCCAACTTTCACTGACCAATCATTCTCAGTACTTTTATATTCCTCCTCATCTTCCTGACAACACAATGGGCTTCATATATGGAGAGGACTTTGCATTTTGACTGTGGTACATTCTGGTGATTATTTCACTTGCAAAAATATTGAAATTGGGTCAAATTGAGTAAAATGTTCTTAGAAATCCCATCAATTTTTCAAAAGGGACATACTATATTTCACATGCATGAAATACTATTTTATGGCACTTTTTTGCTATCTTTGTTTTTCTTTTTTATTCATGTGATATATCAAAAAGACTGGAAAAAGGACACCTAAGCATTAGGACACTAATTCTTAAAAAAGGAAAATGTTATTGTGCTTATTTGTTGAGATATTTAATTTCTTAATAGTGTAATGGCTATAGCTATTGAAATGTGTATTCTGCTAGTAGACCACCTGAAATATGTTGTTTATATATGCTAATACTCTCTGCTTCTAAATATGCATAAAGTCCAAATTTCAGAATTATTTTCTCTCACTAGAGATGAGAAATGTTCCATAAGCTATGAGTGGACTATTTTACCCTCTGCCACTATTTTACTATTTAGATTTGAGGTACAGAACACTTCTTTGGGGACTTAGGTTTCTAATCTCTAAAATACAGGAGCTAGGTCATGATCTCAAAGGTCACCTGAAACAGTTAAAAAAGAAAGATGCCCCTGCTTTTGCATTTACTGATTGAGACTAACAACATTGCAAGGCAGTTCTATATCAACATTGGGATATTCATATTTGTATAAACGATACTTCATGTCTCCCCAAACAGGTATTCATACAAAATCTTCAGAACTAATTGGCTCTAAGGTACTGTGGGTGATAAAAGGAAAAAAAAATAATGTTTGTGCTATGCTAGACAATAAAGTGTGAATGATTATAAGTTGTACCATAATATGTTTCCTGAAATCAAGGTAAGTAAGAACAAGTTAATTGGTACTTTTACCAGATGAATGTGAAAGTACTTGAGGTAGATAAGAGGTATTTTTAAAATCCTTCTATGTTAACTACTGGAAATGTTGTGATATAATTAAAAGCAAGGAAATAAGCCAAGTTAAGTTTACTATTCAGGATTTTGTGTGTTTTTTTCAGGTTATTCATACCATCAGTGCAACTGATAAAGATGATTTTGCCAATGGGCCAAGGTTTAACTTCTTTCTTGATGAACACCTGTCCTTAAACCCAAACTTCACCCTGAAGGACAATGAAGGTGAACATGAATATATATATAATATCAGTTTTGATTTGATATGGAATAGGCCTGGACAGTTTTGTTATAGTCTCTTATACCCATGCACAGCTTGTAAACCAATATTTAAAGTCAGTTTGATGTTAATGTATTATGATCTGTGAATAACTTGTATTTAAAATTTAGCCACATATACAAATAACTTTCATTGAATTTATTCAGAAGCATCCTTTAAACAAGAAACGTACATGTAATGTGCTCTTGGGCAAATTTTAAAAGAAATCTTAGCTGACAAACATGTTTATGAGAGCTGCTGTAACTGCTAGGGGTGAAAAAATTTAAATTAGGAAGAATGAAAAATATGTCCTAGGGACAGTTAGAAAAGGAAATGCAATGTTTGAAATCACCTTGCATTAGCAAGGCTGCCAGCAGGTGCTGTACAAATTATATTTTTTCTGTTGTTATGAATATTTTCCATATATGGGTAGATATATATGCATAATTGCAGAGTATTGAGAAAATTTTTGAATTATTTTTGTTTCTCTTTCTGTCTTGTTTGTAGAAAAAAAGAACACCATAATTTAGTAAGCAAAGAAAATTTATCATGGTTTAGATTTGCTAAATGGAAGATTATTCAAGGTTGTATAAAAGTCACTCTTCCATACATAAGAAACAATTAGGTCATTCAATAGGTCTGATGTTCTGATTATCATCAGCTTTTCCCCCCAAAATGATCTTCGATCAGATTTATCTGAAAATGCTGCTATTGGGATTTAACACTTGCCTCAGCATCACAAGAAAGAAACAATGGCATAAACATTTAATCCTCTATCTGTATTCTTCATGGGGAAACATTTTCAAACAACATAAAATAATATCACTAACTGACAATACGTTTTTCTTATTATTTCTGAGCTTCTTTAAAATATCATAACAAGGATATCAAATTGTGTGTGTGTCCATAACAAAGTTTATATAAAAATACGTTTGTTTATTTCTCTCATTTTAACTAGCCTTGTGGTCAGCACTACAGATAGAAATACTATTTGTATATGTTTACATAAGGAAAATTGTATGTAATTGACTCTTTTACTATATTTACATTTGAAATTCCATCCTACAATCCCAAATATATTTAGTGTAATTAACTACACTAAATATGTAAGATAATTTGTTTTGCTCCATATTTAAAATAATTGTAGGATTTGGGTAGCATTCAGCTTTGCAACTTAGAAGATTAAAATCATGTCTTCATGATCATATTTACATTTCAGTGAGAAACTGTTACTGAAATGCACATTAGTGACTTCCTACTACTATAGATTAATATATCCGGAATTTGTGAATTTAATGAATGGTGTATTCAAAACGTCTTACTAAAGTGTTTTGAAATTATAAATACTAGCAACTTACATTGAAATATATAAACAATCTTATATATTTAAAATACATAAACAATTTTAAAAGGATTTATAATACTGATATAAATATTTTAACATTTATTTTAACCATATATATGAATGCTTAAATCAACAACACCATTTCAAGTATGAAAGAACTATGAACAATTTTGTATAGGCAAAAATGTTTGAATTTATTTACAAAAGTATATGTAAAAAATTGGATACTGATGAAATTATAAATAATAAATATATTTGAGATAGAATCAAACTGCAATTTTTTTGGAAAAAGCTACTAGCGCATAGCTGAAAATATGCACCTAAGTAAACAGACTTGGTTATGCTGAATAAGGGACAAGCTATCTAACCTCTATGAGCCTCAATTCTTACATCCATAAATTGTGGTTCAGAATACCCACATTGTAGAGTTGGGAGAATTAATAAAACCATATGTAAAAATATTAGAATCAATATGTCCTTTTCTCTAAATTCAAGGCCATTCTGGATAATATGTAAACATAAAATTAAAAATGTAATAGCCAAAATAAATATATACATACGTACATACATTTACTTGTATAAAAATACTTTTCTAGAGAGAAACTGGAACAAACCCACAAAACAGTAAGAGTCAGCAAACCCAAGCCTGCTGGATTGTGATAGTTTGGGCATTACATTATATGATTAGTAATGATTTACATGCTCTCAAAATATATAAAATTATTTTCAAATAAAATTTAAAAACAGGTCATAATCTGCACTAAGATATAACCATACATATTACTGAGTAAGCATTAGCATCATGAGTTAAACATGAAAACATTCTACAAAATAAAATAAACTTTCCAAAGAGAAAATGAAACAGTTAAATGACAGTAAAGAATAAGTAATAAACAGAAGAATAATACCAAAATAGCAAATAAACATATGAATATTTGTTCAAAACTATTATCTTAAACATAAAAATAAAAAGTTAATATAATAGTCATATGTACCCCATCAGCCAAAATAATAAAAACAAAATCTGGGAATGTCATTGGTTCGACAACCAAGTTATAAAAATGTATAATAGTAGCACTCACACCAGATGTTGAAAGTATACCCTATTTACATGCTAACTAATTAGTTTTGACACAATTTTTGGATGCTGACAGATGGCTTGACACTCCTGGGTCAAATATAAATTATTTGATTTCTAAAGGCATAGGATGCAGTATGAATTCCATGCTTCCTCTGACTTCCCTCACCCCATAGTCTCAAGAGAGTGACATGAAGCAGCCCAGGTGCATGCATGGAAACTTGGAGTTAGGAAATCCCAATTTTCTATAATGAGCTTCAAAAAAATCAGGTTAGACTTTGCCCCAAAGTTAGAAATTGTATGTATTATACTGGGTGATAAACCTGACTTCCATTCTGGAAGGAGACACTCTCTCTCTATTGTTTACAACTGTTCTGAATGAGAGTTCATGCTGTGTGCTGTGACAGGAGTAATCAAGTCCTTTGTTTCTGTCCCAGGCAAGAGCCTTGTTATCTTCTGCCAGCATTCAGAAAAATATAGCATAAAAATGTACCTTGTTAGCATGTGTCTATGATAAAATCTCAATTACTTTATATTTCTTGACACTTTGTTGGACTAATTTCTAGTAGAACAATTGTAAAAATATAAATTTTATTCTTTTTTATTATAAGTTGTTCATATATGTATACTTAATTTTCCCAGAGACAGATGCCTTAATTGTATATATGCCTGAAATCATATAAGCTAGCTAATATCCTCATGCCAAGTAAACTCTTCCTCCTTTGATACTCTGATGGGATTCTCCTATTTACCACAATAGATCTTCTTACTAAAAAATTAAATTTAAGATCATGCTCCATGTTTTTCCAGATCTTTACTGTCTTCATTAGATCTTTTCTGTTATACGTTTTTATCTCTCATTAATTTGGAATCTACTAATTTATCTGAACATAAGAGAACACATGTCTTTTTGAGTGTTCCATCCTATTTATATAAAATATTTTTATTTGGGACCAATCCTTTTATAATTCTCTGTGACATATGCTGGGAATATATTGTTAGAAAACACCAGTATGCAGTTTATATTCTTCTCAAGGAGACAAGAGTACTATCAAGGAAAATATGTCTATTCAAAGAAAATGTAATCCAAACACTCACTGCTTTAGTTGACATTCATCTCTTTTTATAGTGATAAAAACTCTGGTGTAATTTTCTATTTTCTTTTTTTAAAATTTTAAATCTTTCCCTCTATTTTCTTGAACATATTAAATTTAATAATTTAAAAATTATTGTCAGCTAACTCCAATATCTCAATAAGGTGACAGGTTTTTATGTTTTTGTTTTTTATTGGGTTCTGGAAAGGCAAGACTGGGACTTACATTTTATTTCTTGTCAGTGTAGTAATTTTTAGTTGTATGTCACATAGTGTGTAAACCTAGAAGAATCTCAAATGATATTTTTTTCAGAGAATAGTCACCATATTTTCTGATAACCAATGAAAGTGGGAGATCATTATTTTAATCAGATCAGAGTTTTGCTAACTCAGGGCCAATTTGCAGTTTTCTTTAATTCAGTCTATTTCAGGTTTTTCCTTGCTCCTGGCATTGGCCCTCTGTGGGTTTCAATAGAGTGCCTGCTTCTGCACCAGAGCTATTTGCCCTGGTTCCTCACTCTAATTGTTAAACAATAAGAGATGTCAAAACAAAAAAATACCTCTTCTTTGCTTTTCAGGGCTTTTCAGCTTAGAGTTTTAGCTTCCTGCTAAACTTTCAATTTAAATTTGTAATTTAACAAGTCTTGGGAAACTCGGCCATATGTTTGAGACCCATCAGTTTCCAAATTGATTTCAGGCCCTGGAGACTTCTATGAAAATTTTCATTTTCTCTGTCCCCAGGTTGGAATTCCAGCCTCTGTCGATTCCTAGTATAATAAGCAGATGCACTGTAATCAACAGTTCACCTCTCTACACTTTTACCCTCTGGAATCTAATCCTTCCAGTTATCTTGCTTTAGCAGTTCTCTTGTGTCATTAAACAGAATTTCTTGAAAAATTCAGGCTTTTCTCTTTATTATCAGTGGGAGTATTGTTCAGTCAAAAACTATTTTACTGAGACCTACATTTTATAAAGCAAGAGTCATTTGGGAATAGTTTCATTCAATAAGTGGGATAGAAACTGGGCTTGGGGGAAAGGATACTGCTCGATAATAAAATAATTTCCATAGAGATACCTGCTGCCTGAATGTTCACTGATATGCAACCAATAAGCTTACAAATTTAACTCAAATTAGTTCAGGACTCTATCATATGTACTGATCAAATCTACCATTCTCTCCAAAAATGTCTGTTGCATGTACACACATGAAAACCTATTTCCTCATGTGACATTTTAATATATATTAGAGTGAGAGGGATAGATAATGACAGACAAACAGGAAGGGAGAGAGATGAGAAACATGACTAGTAGTTTTGGCACCTTAGTTGTTTATTGATTGCTTTCTAATATGTGCCTTGACAAAGGGCTCCAGCTGAGCCAGTGACCCCTTGGTTAAGCCAGTGAACTTGGACTCAAGCTAGAAACCTTGGGCTTCAAATCAGTGACCTTTGGGTTCCAGACAGAGACTATGGGACCATGTCTATTATCCAAAATTCAAGCCAGTGACCCTGCACTCAAGGTGGTGAGCCTGCACTCAAGCTGGATGAGCCCACGCTCAAGCTAGCGACCTTGGGATTTTGAACCTGGGTGTCATCAGCATCCCAAGCCAATGCTCTATCCATTGCACCACTGCCTAGTCAGGTTCACCTGACATTATACATTGGCTGTCCATCATGCTCTATTCCAGCCTCATATATTATTACTATTTACCACCATTCTTCTCCATTCTTAGAATGTTTGCTTTCCTCTGTAGAAATTCTGTAGTCAGTTCTTAACTAAATGCTGTTTTTCCCTTGCCATTTACTCTTTAAGGTGGTATGCACTGTCCTCTGCCTATAAGGAAGGCAGTGAAATGAGCCTGCCAGAATGTAAGGAATTAAAGCACCCAACTCTTGCTTTCAAGGAACTTGCATCTAATTGGGGATATAAAAGTGATAAGAAATGTAACAGGCAATAGAGACAGAGAAATTTGAGTTACTTTAGAGAAATCACTAAAAGTTATATCATTATAAGAGGTGAAACATGATCAGACTTTAAAGGATAGTGTTCCAGCAGATAGAGCCAATCAGGGAATTCTTTTCAATTAGATGGAACATGAAGACAGCAGAGAGATGACAGAACACAACATCAGTTAAATGGGTCAGAGGAATCTAACCAAGGATATGTGGCAAAGCAGAGACATTGGCATCTTAATTCACTATTAGTAACAAGTATTAAGCATTGTGCTACATTCTATGTTCTAAAAATTAATAAAATATTCTGCAGTGAATCCTTTAGCTGACCTGTGGTGAAAAGAAAAAACATGTGGTAAACAAAAATATTCAATATTTATCTAGAAAGTTATGATACTTTACCTATTAAATACTAAAGACTTTGGTTTGGAAAGTAACCAACTCAAAGAATGATTTACTTTCTTTTATAACATACATAGACATGTATAGCAAATGTATATTGTAAATATGCTTGTTTAATAATTACCTTATTTTTATTATTACTAATATATTGATAATGAAACAATTTTATTTACACTTAAAAACCATATTCAGAAGATAATTTTTAAGTTGCAGCAATTTTTAGTTGTATTACTCTAAAATAATATAAATTCATGAAATGTTTCCACATTAAAATGTAGTTTTTTCTACTATAACCTGTTTTAAAATATTGTGATAAATAAGCTTTTAATGTTAGCATCAAAATATCCACTGTATAATTTTGACTTCTTAACCAAATGCCTATAGCAAATGAACTATAGCCATGTCACAAAGTCTATGAATAAAGGCTTACACCAGGAGTCTGTGCATATAATTACTTTGTTCATTCATTTTGTAATATAAAAGTGTAACCTAATCCCCTAATATAAAATCATCATTAGTCTACAGAGTAAGTCTGTTCTGCTTCATGATCTTTTATGCTGCCTCTTGAGAGACTAGGTTTTATTTGAGGCAAGGAGATTTGCTAGCCTAATTCCTAGGCTTAATGCAAATTGTCAAGTGTATTTATAAATCTTATAGATTCTAGTAGGAAAAAAAAGTAATTTATAACTATTATACACTAGTATTTCAGTCTTCAAGGTTCTAAAAAACATTTAATATGCCACTCAAATTTGAAATTCCTTATTATAGTTTTGTTGATAATTTGCTATCAAAGACATCTACTCATATTTGTTTCTTCCTTATATGTTTTTCACTTTTGTAGACACTTGCATTTTTAAAAAATAAAGTAACATATTCTTTTAAAAATAATAAAACAACCACACTAAAAATTACCTTTTTAATAATATTAAACAAAAGGTTTTGTAGACTGTCCTTTTCACCTTGTAGCAACATTTCCAAGATATTGTTTTTGCTTGGTTTTATTACTTCCATTATTTCTTTGCAATATTCATTTCTATTTCTAAAAATTAGGTCATTTTATTTGTCAATCTTTTATGATTTTTAGCAAAAAAAAAAAAACTTTAATAGGAAAATTCTGTTTTTCCCTATGGATATTTGAGTTTTAGTGGAAGAATATCGAACTTGGAGTTGATAATGCCTTGGGTTTAAGATAAGGGATATTTTCAACTTTAACCATGTAGTCATTAAACAAGTTGTCTTTTGGCGCCTTACCTTTCAAATTTCATTTTATTTGTAGTGATATACTATTATTTAGTTTGATACTAACTGTAGGTGATGGGAGATATCAAGTTTAGTGTTGTTGTCAGATTTGTAGTAGTCATTATTCATTCCCATAGTTTATTTCTGTTCTTAAAACCAGAACTCACAGCTGGTGTTATAATGTGTACAGTTTCTCTACAGAGCATAACCATTTAACTTTCGGTTAAATGGGCTTCAAAGGACCATTTAGCTGTTCATTCATTCCTGAGTAAAATAGCACACATAACCTGTCCTGAGAATATAGCTGCAAAAGAAACCTCCAATATTCTCTAGTGGGTGAGGGAGCAGCTGTGTCTGCAGTTCTGCTGTGAATCTCCTTTCTGCCCCCAGTCTAATCTCACTTAGTCTTCACCCCCAACAGTTATCCAGTCCCACCTGATAGAATCACACTATTCTTTATGCAGAGTCAAATCCAATGCTTTATTAATGAGAGGCAAACACTCTGTATGGAATCTGGACCCTGAAATGGGGTTGAGGGAATTGCAAATGTAGTGATTTGGTTAGTTTTAGTGGACTTGTTTCCTAGTTAGAAAAATATGTTTTTCTTACCTTCTTAATTAACTTTTATGTATCTTCTGCAAATGGGTTTGTCAGCTGGTGCCGCCTCTCCTAGTCTTATATTATACTCCTACTCATGCTAACAACAAAAGGACAGCTGATTTTACCATTACTCGCCACTTTGTTTTGCTTTATTTTTTACTATATATGTTTTTCTTAAGTCTTGCCTTGCACAAAATCATATAATGCTACAGGAGTCACCTACTCCAACCTGGTTCTTCATGCACGGGACCTCTAAGCGATTTTAAAAATCAGATTATATGTTACAAAGCTCTCTAAGGACTTATTCTTACAATTTCCTTCTGTGTTTGTAAATTTTGTGACTCCAAATATAATTTCTTTTACTATTGCTCATCCATTTTCTACTAAAAATAATAGCATTTGTTTGTTAAAGTTATATGAAAATAATAGGAAGAGAATTACTCTTTTTTTTTTTATTGGGTAAACAGCTGTTGTTATCTCTACTTTAGAAATTATATTATTGTGATATGACTATGAATAATTTTGAATTGGAGGTTAGATTTTTATTTTAAAATGTTCTTTTTTATTCTTTATCACCTTCTCTGCTAAAATTAACACTCTAATGCATATTTACACTATTTATAAGCAGATTCACTGATATTTTTCAAGATTCATATTTCTGTTTTATGTATTTATATTCTTTTTTAAAGTTTCCAATACACAGAATCATATATACACATATAGACAAAATCAATATCACAGAAAGATGGAATAGTTTCAAATATGGTTTAAATAGATGGTAGCTTCCTTACAGAGATATGTTATCCTGCTGTGAGTGGGGAAATATGGTTTATAAGGAAGCAGCATAACCAAATTTTAATACCTACTTTATGGCAACTGATAAAATAAATATTAATAGATCGACTACTAATTTCCTCTGAGATTATATTCTAAGTTTCTATCTACTTGGTGGAATTCATCACGGTAGTTGTAACTATTTTAGCTAAATTATTTATGAATCTGAAAGCAGAAACCTGAAACAATGGATGGTTGTGTTTATCTGGGATTTAAAAAATATCAAGAAGGAGTGTGGCAGATGGTCAAAGGAATGACATTCCAGGGTGCAAATAAGAACCTAATGACATACTGGATCCTACATTAGTGGTTTGGCAGAAACACAAGTGAGGCCAGGAGAATATTTACAAACTTAAATTAGCAGGCAGAATCAAGATTAGGTCAATTCTAAGATTCAAAGAAAGGGAAGTAAGGAAATAAGGGGGAAAAAAAGAAGAAAGAAAACCTTCAATTGGGAACATGAGCATATCATGCTACTGAAGTATTAAAAGATATATTAGTTTACTTTGGCTTTAATTTCTTAATATGTGTCAACATAATGAGGATACTACAACAAAAGACAAGCTCCTGCTGAGCATAGTTTAAATCATTATTTTCAAGTACCTATTATGTGAAAGGAGCTTTGCAGGAAAGCAATATAGAATGGTTTCATGCATGGGCTCTGATAATAGTTAATAAATGGATATTACTGCTACTGGAAGACCAGAAAAAAAAAAAGAAAACAATATGAAGCCATGAGTATTTATCTGTCTGGTGAAAGTTAAGGTTCTATTTCTGACCTTTTCTTCAGACACATTTAGAGATAAAAGTTCAATAAGAGATCCACATCTGAGAATCTTCCATTGTTTCTGCTGTTCTGATGCATTTGGAAATACTTTTTAAATAATCTTTTGGGAAATGCTTTAGATAAGGTATATCTTTATGATGCATTATCAAACTAGAAGTTTGTTGAAATAGTAGGGAGTGTATGAGTACATAATAATTTTAAAAGTTTTGAAGAACACAGAGTTTTAATAATTTCCATGATATATGATAATACTGACTTTAAGATATGTTTTACTTCAGGCAGTGTTTATAAAGCATACTGTCTTTTAACTTAAACTGCACTATTGTTTATGAAAGTCAAAATAGAGATTAGAACCTTTCAATATTATTCAAAATACTGAAAAAGAAAAAAAAACTGGACACAAACTGATAGTTTCGGAAAATTATGTCTGAATTGCAGAACCAGTGGGCAATTTGTATTTTCTGTAGCCTTTTCTTCCTATAGAAACAAAGGTTAGAAATATAATACCTGGCCCTGACTGCTTGGCTAAGCTCAGTAGTAAAGCATCAGCCTGGTGTGTGAATGTCCCAGGTTTGATTTCCAGTCAAGGCACACAGGAGAAGCCACCATCTGTTTCTCCACCCCTCCCCTTCTCAACCTCTATCTCTCTCTTCTCCTCCCACAGCCGTGGCTCAGTTGGTGCAACTTGGCCACCAGTGCTGAGGATGGCTTCATGACCTGACCTCAGGTGCTAAAATAGCTTGGTTGTCAAGCAATGGAGCAATGGCTCCAGCTGTGCAGAGAATCACCCCATAGGGGGCTTGCTGGGTGGATCTTAGTCAGGATTCATGCAGGAGTCTTTCTCTCTACCTCCCCACTTCTCACTTAAGAAAAAAAATAACAAAGAAATATAACTCCCTAACAACATTTTACTATAAATATTTCTGTGAAAGTTTCCAACAAAATTATCGATTATAATATTCCTGTAATTTTTATAGCTACAAAAATAAATTTTATTATTATTGTTGTTTTTCAAAGGGCTCCAAATTTTAATTCTTTTCCAGTTCTCTCAATGTGTTCATGTACTCAGCCTCCCTAATTTCTTTTATATTTGCCCATACCCTGAACAAGAAATGTAATATATAACAAAATAAAGAATGCATTGCCATCTATTTGAAAGATTAAAATACACTGAATATATAGTTACCATGACCATTAGGGCAATTATTAATTTTTACTAAGAAAGTTTACCAATTTTGGGGGGACAATTTCTGAGATCATTTAATCACCTAATATGCACAGTATTCCAATGAAGTCTTCTCAATCAAGAGATGCATAGAAATTCTATACTTTTATTGAATGCTTCTGAGACTGTTTTAATTGATTTGGTCTTTCTATAGCCATCTCTCTCACATACGTTTTAAAGTTTATAATCTAACGTGCATCTTTATTTGATGACTTCTTATTAGTTTAAGTGCTGGATTTTCAAAATCTCCTTAAATCCTAATCCAATATATTAGCTACATAAACTTGGCTGCCAAGGGTTCTATAAGCTTCTGTCTTCATCCATAAACTCTTGAGAGTTAAAATTAAGAACCGAGCTTGTGCACATACACATCATTAAAGATTGTCCTTTATTTGACATTGATAATTGGCACTTCTCATCTGCAGATGTTCCAACCTACTGTGGTTTGACTTTATTCAGCTTATACAGTGTGTTCATAAAGTCATGGTGCACTTTTGACAGGTGACCGGACACACTGTATTAATTATTTTAGCCATTTGAAAATCATTCACAATTTTCTATAATACTTGAAGTCTTTTTTAAAAACTAAAATTATAGAGATTTGTTGTTCTTGTATAATTTTGAAATTTTAGCTAGACAATTTTTTCTCTGCATATATATAATGCATATTTATATGTATGTATACATACATATATGTGTGTGTGTGTGTGTGTGTGTGTGTTTATTTTATTTTAGTTAAAAGTTTTATTTTTTTCAAGTTTAGTGAACCTTCTGCCATGTAAATTTTTTGCAGTTCTGGTGAGGGATATAATGTCCCTTGTCAAGGGCACATTATTCTTCTGTGCTAAGCCTTTCTGGGTAGGCCGTTCTTTGTTTCTTCAATCCTCTTTTTTATTTTTTTCACAAGTGAAAACTTCCACAGGAATAAAAGGAAAAACATTTTAATACCTCTATGTTTGAGAGCTTTCTACTTGAGAACTTAAAATACATCACAGATATATTTTATTTTCTGGTTTCTGACCATGTTTCTGATTGAATGCGCAGAAATTATTCTGAAACAGAATACACCTTCAAATTAAGAATGTAAATTGTACACTAGACCAGAGCCATTAAGGAAATCCCCATCCACTTGTGAATGTTATCATGTCATTCCACAAATTACTTCTCATGTTTACTGAGATCAAGGACAGTGCCTTTCACATCTACTTCAGGGGGCCAGTAGTGAGCTTCTTAAATATGTTTGTGCCTGTGAACACTTAATTCATAGCTTTTACTTAGACTAAGGAATTGTACATATAGGTAAGTTTATATTAATCATGATAGAACATCCTTCTAATAATAAATGTGCTTCCTCAAATATCTGGTATTTTGGGAGAGTACTTATGATTGTTAATACTGTTATACAACACATATGATGTATTTTCTCCTTTTTTCTCTATTATGCAGTCTACTTCAGAATAAACAATTTATTTTATGTTAATTTTTAATGTACAGCCCAAAACTATATCTGCAAATTATTTTATTGTGACTATTATGAACATACTTATATGACACAGCAATCCAATTTTCAAAATAAGAGAAATTCAAATGAGAAAAAAGAATCACAAAATATAATTATTTAATTATTAATTTACTTCTTAGTGAAAAATAATTAAATGACAGGCTGGGTTCTCTGGGAAGTGACTCTGAATTGGAGTTCAGAAGAAGAGGCATTTACCAGAGTGTGCCCTTGAGATCAACACCTCTGAACCACTATAAAAGAAAGAAGGGTTGGGAAGAGTGAGAAATCAAGCTACCATGCAATTTTAATGTCTCTACACTGACCCCCTGAACAATATTGAGAACTAAATTTGCCCTTCAATATTTTCTGTATCAGAAAAAATGTCTCAGTCTTTATAACTTTACAACAATGACTTATTGATTGTGTGCTGCTCCAGACGGGTGTGACCTAGTGCAAGCCAGCAATCTATAGCTAGGACAGCGAGTCTTTCCATGCAGGGGATCTGAGCAGCACATCCAGCTGAGTACCAGGAGTGTCTTTAAGCTAACAGTTGTAGAATGAAGAATAGCAATGCTAAGATAACCCTGTACCTTGTGCACCTGAGGCCATCAATACCAACTGGAAGTGAATTGGTGGATTAGAGTCGGTATGACATTGTGCTTTTGAGCAGGGTTCTACAGTGTATTGCAATTGTATTCTGCTCATTCACTAGCTCTGATTTTGGCCAATTTAGCCTCTGGACTCAGTTTCTCTAGTTCAGATTATTATCTATGGTAAAAATAATGTTCTTTAAAATGTAAGGAAGCAAACATTCTTTCTCATTTTAGGTTGTGTGAATTAATCAAAATATATCATGCAAGCATTTACTGTAATGCATAGCATTTAATAAGCACATAAAATACAATTAACTGTATTTTTTCATTGTTGACTTTTCCATCATGTGCTTGCTATTACAGGAGTGCTTCAGATCACCACTAAGTCTAAAAAAGTTTATCAATTGATCTGTTGACTCCATAAATATAGTTTCTATACCAGTGGATATTAAACATTTTTGTACATTAATATCATCTTAATAGTTTGTTAAAATGTAAATATCCATTCCTATCACTTATATTCAGAGTCAATAGGTCTGGGTTAGGGACCACTTGCTCATTCCAAAGTTGAGGATATATTGCTTCTTTTTTCTCTGTATTCCATTATTTTCCCTCTCCTTTAGTTTGGACTCATTAATTTTTCAAATAGGGTTCTCAATTTGAGTACCAGTATTAGTTACTCTTTAATAATTGGCCCTTCATCTTCCCTTTTCTATTCCATAAACTAAAAATGTGAAAAATAATCACACATACTCATTTTATTCACTAAGGGAAATGTGCATCTTTAATGGCAACTTTACTAAGTACATTTTGTTTTGCTTATGTCTGTCATAGATAACACAGCCAGCATTCTGACAAGGCGGAGGAGATTTAGTCGAACTATTCAGGATGTGTATTATCTCCCCATTATGATCTCTGATGGTGGAATCCCCTCTCTCAGCAGCAGCAGCACCCTCACCATCAGGGTTTGTGCATGCGAGAGAGATGGGCGCGTGCGGACCTGTCATGCCGAAGCGTTCCTGTCCTCGACTGGTTTGAGTACAGGAGCCTTAATCGCTATCCTTCTGTGTGTTCTCATTCTCCTAGGTAAGTCATTCTAAATCCTAATGTTGTACAATAGTAATTCTGATTGTACCCTATGAGGGACAGTAGTGCATGATACAAGAGAGAAAGATGGGGAGAAGAGGGAGATTTTGACACAACTTAAGAAATAGAAATGCATAATGTGAATAACAAAACATGGCTACACAGATTTCATTTTTATTGACTTTCTCAATGTCACAGTTAATCTAGAACTAAATTGATTCAAATGTGTTAAAATAAAGTTGATATATCCTAAAAAATGGAATATGAGAAATCAATTTTGAAAGAATCTATCTTAGAAACAATTGATATTAAATGTTGTAAGTCCCATATTGAGCAGACTGTTACAACTTACTTCAAAGAACAAAAGTGGCATTGTTCTAAAATGAATCTGTGTGCCAAATTAAAAAAGAATTGATTTATTGTAAAGACTTTTATTAGTCTAAAATATTAGTTAATCCTCAATGTTAGCTGAATTCTAAAGTTACTAACTCTAAATAATTTTGGCCTTAGAGATATTAAAATTTATAATACAACCAAGAGGATTTTTATTTGATAAGAATAAAATACTTTTTCTAATTTTCCATTATCTTTCTCATAATCTAAATCTTATCACAGGCTCAGTTGTTACTGCTATTACTATAAACTCTGTAGAATTGCTATGTATAAATTATAAAAAATATAGATTTTTATAAAAAGAAAAATAAATGTAAAGTGACTTTCAGCTTTATAGGTCAAAGTGTGTGTATTTATTTTCCCAGAATCTCTTCTCCTTTCTATCTTTCTCTTAGCAGCCTTATCTCTTGTTCAAATCTTGGTACTGTAAATATTAAATAAATAAATAAATAAATAAACAAACAAACTGTATTCTTTGGTGAGACAGAGATATTCTTGGAAGACACATTTCTTGTTTTGTTTCTGGGCTAGAAGACAAATGACCTGACAGAGGGAGTGGAGTACAGGTGACTAAGGCTGAAAAATACAGTGGAAATTCAGTGAATGGTGAGACAGTTGAGGCCTTCTTGGACATGGTAAAGGTGATGGGCTTCTAGGACTCGAGAGAGGTTTTAAAGTAGCAGAATCTCATCATGAAGTCTGTGTTTTTAAAAGACACTATTAATGACTTAGAGAACAGATCTTATGAAGGCGAAAGAGGATATGGGCAAAGTGATTAGGAGGAAAATGACACATCTAGTTCAGACATAGTATAGTTTAAACTTATATAATTAGATTGAAACCAAAGAAAGGTGGATCATATCCAGATGTTGTAGGTGAAATCAGAAGTTGTCTTAGATAATATGGTGCAGGTTCCTGATGAAAGTACTTATCAAAATTTTAACTAAAGTACCTTAGATTCCTTTAGAAAATGGCAATGTTAATAATTGCATGCCTGTGAACAGAAATTTATGTCTGTGATATAGTGTCCTTTTTTGAAACAACTTTCCATGGGCAAACAATAAAATAGCCGATAAAAATTAACCTTTAATAAATTTGATATATGGTGAAGTTAGAACTTTATCAATGAAGACATTTTATCTCTTGCTGAATGAAGATCCTGCTCTTCCCTGAGCTGGTGGACATCAGAAGTGAACTTTGTTGAAGTCACTACAGCTAGGAAATATAAAGAGAGAGATAATAGATTAGGACTGATCTTTGGTAAACTCCAATGTAATCATTAAGTCAAGATAGATAAGATAGTAGAGAAGAACAAAGGAGAAGTCAGAGAAAAAAAAAGAATATTGGGGAAGTTTAATGTCAGAAAAGTCAAAGGGCCTGACCAGGCGGTGGCGCAGTGGACAGAGCATCAGACTGGAATGCGGAAGACCCAGGTTCGAGACCCTGAGCTCTCCAGCTTGAGTGCGGGCCCTTCTGGCTTGAGCAAAAGCTCACCAGCTTGGACCCAAGGTCACTGGTTCTAGCAAGGGGTTGCTCGGTCTGCTGAAGGCCCACGGTCAAGGCACATGTGAAAAAGCAATCAATGAACAACTAAGGTGTCGTAACAGCAATGAAAAACTAATGATTGATGCTTCTCACCTCTCTCTGTTCCTGTCTGCCTGTCCATATCTATCCCTCTCTCTGACTCTCTTTCTGTCCCGGTAAAAAAAGAAAAAAAAGAAAAGTCAAAGGAAAAATACATATCAAAGAGGACAGGCCATTCAACAATGTCAAAGGCTGTCTGAGGTTAGATAAACTGATTACCAAAAGTATCAACATAGAATATGGAGATTTGGTGCACCAAAACAGAAACTATTTTATTGCAGTGTAGTCTTTTACAGTACATGAACGGTGGAGAAGAAAATCAGAAATATTCAGCTTTCTAAAGTTTATTTGTTTATATATTGATTGGTCACAATACTATCAATATTTTGCTTATATATTAACACATTATATTTCTTGTCTTTGAAAATTAAATCAAAACAAGAAAACCTCATAAACAAATAAAAACCAGAAGATAAAATTAAAGAAACAACTACAAACACTGATCCCTCTAGTATTTCTAACCTATACCACAAAGTATGAAACTCAGTGAATTTAATATAAGTTCCTCCAAAGTCCTTATTCTGTAAGATAGGTTAGTTTGGAGAGACATGTTACCTTCAGCTTTTGTTATTATTTATCATCACAAAACTATTTCCTTCAGTAAGGTAAGATCTTAAAGTAATTTAAAAATATTAATATGCAGGTGCATTTAAGGTTAATGAGGTAACATTTTATTACTTCATAAAAATATTTTCATTTAATTTACTTTATAATAATATTATTTTACACTTGAGGCAAATAAGAGAACATTTCTAAGTTCTTAGTTATCTAGTTATCACTCAGCACTAAGAAAACTAAGGTGCTATTTGATGTTTAGTCGTCAAGTTTTATTGAACCTCAAATGTGTTTATAACAGTTTTACTCAAAGGTTGAAGAATAAATTTTTAAGCTTGAGCTTAAAAAATTATAATTTATAAAGCAATATACATTTTTCATGACATTTTAAAAGTTTTTATTGTTTTTCAGAATGTATCTAACCAACATTCTCAAAATATGTTAATTTGTAATTTAAAAGTAATGTTTGTTAAGGTATAAGCTTACACTTTTTGAGGAATATATTAGCAACACCAGAGGTAGCAAAACTTTATTTTAGATGTGTAATTCTGAAATAGCATTCAACCCTAAAAGCTAAACATATCACAAAATTAATATTTGAGTTCTGAAATATATTTTAACTAGTTGCTGTTTGTGACATGATCTTGATCATATAAACCTAGCCCTAGTTTTGCCATTATGGTGTGACCTTAGACAATCTATTCAGCCTCCTGTATCTCTCTCTAAATCTGTGAAAATAGTTTCAACTAGGACGTGTGATGAATCTTCAAATTTTTGCAGTGCTTATTTATGTTTAATTATCGGTTAAATATAATTCAGTATTTTACAGTGTATTTAGGCTCCAACTATGTTTTTATTGATTACCAGAAAATAGTACTTGAAAACTAAAGGGCCTAAATTTAAATGGTAGATGTACATGTTGTGAGCAGTGTTATGTTCTATCAGAATTACATTTTTCAGATCTATTTCCTGGGATGAGCGAAAGAGAATTAAATTTGAACCTTTATGGTGCACTCAGATTTTGGTGCTATAGGAGGGTCAGATCTAGTCATCATCTCCTCCTTGGATTGGACATTTGTTTTCCAGCCTCACACCACCACTTGCCAGGAGACCGAGAGCAGCTGGCAGAGCAAACCTTAACCATACTTGGTATAAGAAATCATTGAAACAGAATCTCAATCATACCTCTTCCAGCTACCCTTTCTGCCCACACATCACATATATGCTGATGACTCAGATGACTACACCAGCTAGGTGGCTCCTACCCTTAGATTTAAAATTATGATAAACGGAAATCAGAATGGATTTGGTGTGGGGAAAGTAAGGAATTAGAAAAAACACGTCGAAGTGATAAAAAGATAACCGTCAACAGTTTATCATCAAAGCTATCTTAGATGACTGTGGGCTTCCTTTGGTTTGAAAAGAGAGGTATCACTGTGAAGTGACAATACCAGGTGTAATCAACTGACGATAGAAACTAATAAAATAATCTCTCTGACTTCGGTCACTTTATTTTAATCAAATATAGTATTAATATATGATTGTGTAAAAAAGAATCAAGAAATATTTGCGGATAAAAAAACTTGCTATAAAAAAGCATTTAAAGGAAATATGTTTGGAGTACTATATAATTCAAAAGCAAGTTTTATGACAATATTAGTTATAAAAACTCAAAACCCTTTAGAACTCCAATCATGGGAATATTAAAATAAATAAATGAATGAGTAAATGCATACATATATACATAAATAAATAGATAAATAAATAATAAAATAAATAGAAAAACTTTTCCAAAATTGAATGTCTTTCTGAATAAGATAATTAATACACTTAAATTAATATTCTTAAATAAAAAATTTAAGTGGGTTTACAATTCTGGACAAACTCAAGGATGAAAAAAAGACAGAAAAACACTAACCAAGATTAAAATAAGACTTCTCTAAAATAATACATCTTATTTATGGTTAAACCAAGAATATATAATCAAACTTTGAAATACCATGAATTATTTATAATTTTGAATGAAGAAGAACAAGCTCCGTATCTCTTATTTATTTTATTTTTTACAATACCATGACTTATCATATTTTGTTTTCTCAGATCATCCACTCTAAGAAGCTGTACCATGTTTTCCATGTATGGTCTGATAGATTGGTCTGATAGATTTGCAGGGGGGGGGGTTCATTTGAATATATTCATTTGACTGCTAGTTTTTAAATAAAGATTTAACTCTCAAATCTGTTTTTATAATATATTATCTTCATTAATTTTCTTGAAATAAATTTGGTCTTGAGATTTTTAGGAAATACTTAGTTTGATTTTTTCCAGTAAAATTATGTTTGGTATTATTAGTAACCATAAGCTATTTTAACATATATTTTAAAACTGTTGTCTTACTGAGGCTATTACTATGCATGAAGATTCACTTAACACAATGCTACATTGAGAGTTTTGCAGAGATGATTCTTTGTCTTCTGCACAAAAATTGTTTATGGGGTATCTACTGTACACTTTCTCCTGCAGAAACGCCTCCTGAGTCACCACCTAAGTAGTCATCAAAACCACATCCCATCATCTATGTTTTCACATTCCTCTCTGAGTTGATTTGAATTTACCTTTGACCAGAGTGACCATATGTTTCTATTTGTCCAGATACCCTGGTGTAATTATAAACAACATCCCTTTCACCCTTAAAAGCATCTTAGGGTGTATGATTAATTAAATGTTGATCCTTATATCAAATAGTTATGTAACAAATCTAAGAATATTGGTCACTGGAAAAAAACTCTCTGTGCCTGGAAAGAAATAGATGTAAAATCTCAAAGTTCAAACTTAACTATTATCTACATTTTGAATAAACATATATCAGAAATATTTTCTTTACTTTAGGGAATAAGCAAATAAACCATCATCATACTAAGCCCAGCCTTGTACACAATGTTTTATTAGGCAAATATGGTGCTAGTAGTGGTAAAGGATGCAAATTACCTCTATACTTTAACAATAGTATTGATGATGGTCTCCCTATTATGTATGCACATAAATCCCCTTGACATCAACCACCAATTATTTTGACAGAAAGAAAAATAACTTGATTCATTGACAAATGTAAGATATTTTACTATAATAAATTAGGCAATCTGTATAAATAGATGTTTTAATCTAGAACAGCGTCCTCTTTTAATCATAAAGATAAGTGGAAAAAATATATAGTGGATAATAAATCTAAATCTCTGAATACAATGGAATGAGTTACTTGAGGAAGCTGCTGAGTCATTGTAATGCAAAGCTTTAGGCTGGACTTACACTAAAGTGAACAGTGAAGTATTAAATGCATATTTACTACATTCATTGAAAGCTTATTTTTTCTTTTTCAAAAATAAAATACTATATTAGAGAATGCCTTTGAAGTAGAGGCAACATGCATGGGAACTGATTCATTTTGTAGTGTGGTATATATATATTTTTTTGTCGTGTAGTATTTGAAGCAGGGCTGCATAGCATCAGCATTTAATTTCCAGCTTGCTGTAACAATTTCATTCCAGACACAGTGACTCAAAGCTTTCCATGCCTGCCACAATTTCCACTATTACATTTTCCTATTACTGCATCAGTCTCCTTTAATTCCATACTTTTCCAGGTAATTTCTTACCCTGTCTGAAAATACATATATTGTCTTGTTTTTCATTCATCCTTATAGACTCCCACTTGCCTTTATTTTTTGCAATATCAGTCTCCTTCTCATGCACTATGATTCCCTTTTCACATATAGTAGTGGATTTCTCTCATAATTTTCTTTTCCACTTCTGGCTTGAAAATATGTTTTCTCTTTCTCTCCATCTTTTGAAGTTTTAAGCATGTATATATTATGATATCTGGTTCAAATGCAGGCAAAAGGTGATCTATATTGCTTAGGGGTATACCTAGAAGGGTCTAAGCTATAAAAAGAAACAAGAAAATGATGACAATAAAAATAAGACTAGAAATGACTTATTAGAGGTAAGGGGTAAAAGGTCAGTTTCTAGGGTGCTGGGTATGTTCTTAATCACAGGATGCCTAACCTGGTGTTTGTTCGCATTGCAAGCATTTTTAAAGGGTTGCCAGATAAAATATAGCCTACATACATTTAAGGAATAGGCAAAATACAGTAAGAAATATGAATTTTAGATTAAAATTGTTTATCTTTAAGTGTATATCTGTGCATACATGAAGACATATGCATACACTGATAAATAGTACAAATTTATTCTATATATATTATATAAATATATGTATATATATATCATAAAGATATTATAGTAGTTGTATATATAGCATAAGTATGCCCCATGAAATAATATTGGGATATATATATGTATATATGTATATATACATATATATATTATAAATATGTTTATAAAATAGTTGCATATATTTTTATCTCAAATACTGCAGGGGGCAAAGTTATACACACACACACACACACACACACACATATATATATGTGTGTGTGTGTGTACATACATATGTGATACATGTTTATTGATTTTGTTAGTAATTTTATATTATACATATGTAACACATATGCATATGTCTTTTGTTATTCATTTAAAATTCACACTCAATTTGGTGCCATCTTATTTTCTAATCTAACAACACAACATGCCATTTGCATGTACTTCTTTAATTATAATATTGTAAAGAATGTTTTAAATACTAATAAACCTAATACCTACTATCATAAATCCTAACAGATCATGAGCTAAGTAAGAAGAGAACAGTTATGGAGATATAGTATTGGGTCAAATAACACAAAATAGTAGTGAGGTAATTATTTCTATTTAGTAATGATTTAATACTATCAAATAAAATGACTTGAAACTACTGAAAATTGGCCAAATCAAAGTACCCAAGTCACATATCTATGAATCTATCTAGTGGTTTCAATATTATTGATAATAAACACTAATCAATCTCACTGTTTTTGGCAAAGTTACCCTAAGACACAAGTCCATCTAATCACTCAATTCTTTCTTTCATATTTTTAAAATAGTGAAGCAGAATGTGGTATTGGAAACATCATAACCTTTCATATGAGAAGTCTCCCACTAGCCATTTGTTTTATCTTAGACCTAGATTTTAGTTATTTATGTAATTGTTCTTGAGTCTTAGCTTTCTCATTTTTAAAATGAGAATAGCCCCAACTCTGTTATACAAATTAAGTAAAGATGTGGTGCATATACAAAAAGATATACTGCTCCACCATTGAAATGATGATATATTGCCATTTTTGACAACATGTTTCTACCTTGAGAATATTATGCTAAGTGAAATAAGTAAATCAGAAAAAGCTAAGAACTATATAATTTCACACACAGATGGGATAGAAAACTGAAACTCATGAACATAGACAAAATGAAGTAGTTACCAGACAGAAGAGTGTGGAGGAGTGTACAGAGAGCCAAATATATATGACAGAAAATTATTTGACTTTGGGTGATACATTGTAATGAACACAATGCAGTGAACAGTTCAAATGCTACAGAATTATTTACCTGAAATCTATGTGTTCTTATGGATCAATGTCATCTCATTAACTTTAATTTCTAAAAAAAGAAAGAAAGAAAAAGAGCAATGTGTAAACTGAAAAATTTATATAAAATTTACATTATATACAACTAAAATAACACTTTTGCAACTGGATAGGTAAATGCAATCATTAGTGCATGAGAATATTTTTCTAAAGGGAAATGGAAAAGATAGCTCAACCATGTAAAATATTCCTGCTTTGGTTTCCAACAAAGCATCAAAATCAAAGATTTATGATAGAGACTCCTTCCTATTTTACAGAAGCATAAAATATCCAGCCTTTAGTGTATCTCCTTAGAAGGACTAAGTATGTGTAAATAAACCGACTCACACCGTCATTTTTCTAGTATAAATTTCATACTTCTTTTCCATCATCAATATCCCTCAGTATAAACACTGAGTGGCCATATAGTAAAATAAGTCAAGAATCCTTAATTCGTTAAGGATTGCAAATGAGAATATTATGGCATTCTAGAAAATATTAGAAATTCCTAATGTTTTATAGGTATAATTGTTTTTTACATTCTATGAGATTTTAAAACACCTTAATGTGTTCTTTAGAGAGTGCAACAATCAGGGTTATGTTACAATGCATGTCTAAATGAAATGTAGTTGATTACAAGGGTTGAAAATTATTGATGTCAAATCTACAAAATGTCCTTTTTATTTTTCTAACTCTTTGTCCTCTCTCCCTTTTCCCTCAGCAATTGTAGTACTTTTTATCACACTGAGACGCAGCAAGAAAGAGCCCCTGATCATTTCAGAGGAGGATGTGCGGGAGAATGTGGTCACCTATGATGACGAAGGGGGCGGGGAGGAAGACACAGAGGCCTTTGACATCACAGCATTGAGAAATCCTTCTGCAGCTGAGGAGCTTAAATACCGCAGAGATATCAGACCAGAAGTGAAACTCACTCCAAGACACCAGACACTGTCCACCCTGGAAAGTATAGATGTTCAGGAATTTATTAAGCAAAGACTGGCAGAAGCTGACCTAGATCCCAGTGTTCCCCCTTATGACTCTCTTCAGACTTATGCCTACGAGGGTCAGAGATCAGAAGCTGGGTCTATCAGCTCCCTCGATTCAGCCACAACACAATCAGACCAGGATTATCACTACCTTGGAGATTGGGGACCAGAGTTTAAAAAGTTAGCTGAACTCTATGGAGAAATAGAATCTGAAAGAACAACTTAGGAAGTCCATTCTTGCAACATTCTAGAATTTGCTTCTGAGCAAATAAAGATATAACCTCAGCCATGACAAGGAAGAAGCGTGGAAACAGTACTTGGAACTGAGCAAGCTGTACACAGCCACTGTAGAAACAAGTGCCCTTTTCTTGATCGAAACTGGGTTATTTAATAAGACAAAAAATCAAATTAAAACACACACACACACACACACACACACACACAAAGAGAAAAAGCTGTTGTTCTTGTGTATATTTTCAATTGCTCAATAAAGTCTGTGGTACTGTTTAATTAAGAATACCTGAATTCAGCCAAACAATGATATTTGTTTTAATATTTTGTGATTTTTTTTCAAAAGTGAAACTAAATAGAAAGGTTCAAAATCACTTATGACATTTTTAGGGGTGGTACACTGCAGAATGAATTTTGTGAAGGTATGACCTCTTGTACCCTTTTCTGGGTAGACACTTGAGACCCACACTCTGTTATTGTGACAAATCTCATTAGGTGTGTCTTATATTTAAATGATGTGAAGGATATCTAATCTACTGGGCCACTTTGTCATGGACTTGTATGTATCATTTTCCTTTGCCCTCCCCACTTCTTTTCTCCATATGAAATCGATGGAGCATGGGGATTTGCTGCTTGCACTATAATGTATGCAATTTCTGTGCACTGAGTATGCACTGCTCTGAAGAGATAAAACACTTTTTATTAAATTGATAAAATGAATAGTTTAAGGTATACTCAGATAATCTGATCTATCAGGGAAAAATTTAATCTAAAAACATAGCTATAAACCTCATCCTGTACAACATGTTGGGGAATTATTTTTCCTCCATTGGTTTTAGTATGTTTAAATCAGCAGATTGGATCATTCCTATACCTAAAATTAGTTGTCAAAAATTTTATGATTGGTTTATACCTCAGTCCAGTTTGCTTATTTATTATCTTGGCAGTAAGCACAAATATGTACTTAACAAGGTAAGAAATGTAAATAGTCCAAAAAGATTATTCTCAAAACATCATACATTATGATTGACTTACCTTACCCTTATTCCTTTCACAAGTTCAGACTTTCCCCGTCTCAATGACTGATTAGCCTTTTTATGCTTAGGATCTACAAAAAAAAAAAAAAAAAAAAAAATGTATAGGATTTAGGGACAAAGAAACTAAAAAAAAAAAAAAAAAAAAGGAAACTTACACTTTTATTCTTGGATATACTCCCAAATGTCTCTGAGCTTCAGGGTCCCAAATTCTAAAAATGGCAGACTCTCCTCCCTACCTCACAGGTTTGTGTGGGGCTAAACATGCATCCGTAAAACTGCTTTTCCAACTGTAAAGTGCTCTGTTAATAAAGGCTTACAGATGCCATTTAGTTTTCTAATTCCATCAGCATATAAATATATAGTTACATAAATTTTGAATACAATAGATTATCTTGGGAGAAGTTCATGAAACCTTCAACCATGAAGCAACTGTGAACTGCATATATAATACACAAGTTTAATTATTTTAATATTTTCTCAAATCAGCTAATTTTCTTAGAATGACTTGGAGTTTTGCCCTCAAATTGTTTATATACTATGTTGCTGTTGCTGCTATTAATCTTTTAACAAGAATTCATAGCATAAGGGTTCTATTCGCCAAAAATGAATATATTTATGTATTAATTGAAATCCACAACAAAGAATTATTTCAAGTGGGAGATTTTTGTTTGCTCTTTAAATTATCATAATCTAATGTCCTCACAGTTATGTGACATTTTCTCTCTGATTCTACCTATGTGCAAAACTTTGAATTTTTGCCTCTGTTTGCAACTGCCTTGTGCTATCATATTTCAGTTTTGAGTTATGGAAAGTAAGTTTAATTTTAATAATTCTCATTTTGTGATTTAAGCCTGAGGAATAAAATGTAATTTAAGTTTTTTACAACATTTTAACTTTCCAGATGCTACTTTATCATTTTTTATGTCATAATATTGTTCATTCCAGTATAAAGCTAAATCAAAAGAAGCACTAAGGGGCTTTAGGGAGTCACCCTTGGAGGCACATAACTGATTAATGTTGGCTACATTTATGTCGAAAGAAGGGTTAACCTTTAAAGAATTTCTATGAATCCTGATGTTTTGGTGTTCTGACTTTCTCATGCAAAGAAGACCAGGAAGGCCAGGTTTGGAGAGTCCAGTAGGCTTTTGGATTTAGCCTTTTAATAAACTATCCACAGCTTTTATTTTGTTTTATATTGTTTTGGCTTTAATATTCAACCAGTAACTAAATAAAAATGTGTCTGTAGTTTTAACCATTTACATAAAAGCCAAAGTTCTTTGAATCATTTCGAGTACTAAAATATTTACCTGCTTTTGTAGAAAGAGCTGGCATATCCCTCTCATTTTCATAATACATGATAACAATAATAGATTTCTTTTAAGCCCCTGATATTAAGTACAGCATATAGGCAAAATGGAGCTTCTGTAGTATTGAAATATGATACCTTGTTTATTTATTTTAGAATTTTGTTAATGAAAGTATTCCAAGTATTATTTTTATATGAACTCTGAAACTAGACAATTATATTATTATATTATGTATGGACTGGGCCTCCTATCTTTTATTCTGTACTTTGAGTCAAAAAACAATAATGATATACAAAGGCTTTGCAAATGGAGTGAAATCATCAAATATTCCACACCTTGCTTTAAAAACTCCCCTTTATCAGTGGTAGGAGAAAATTCCCAAAACGTTATTGAGCAAAGAGTTGGCACATCTACTTTGTGCATTCACTAGGCATGAATAATCAGCTAAGGAATCACATAAGATTTCACATGGAATTAGCTATGGAATCACAAATGCGCTCAGCATGTTTTGTATGTCACAGTTAGATTCATAGGTATAACTAGTAATATATAACTTCTAAATCCATTTACTTCTTTCTATTATGATATTTTTTTACAGACAGGCAATACAAAATGGTGACTGCTAAACTAGAGGAAATGTCAATTGTTATAATAATTATCATACAAAGTTCTCTTATGAGAATTTAAAATTCCAAACTTCTTTGTGAAGCCAATTAGAAATTAATAGGTCTTGCAGAAATTAATATTGCTATCATCAGAAATTATTTCTAAAACTAATCTGTACAAATGCAGTTTTTAAGAAGAAGAAATTATCCCTAAAACAATGCTCTATACAAAGTAAAATGGCGACTTTTCTAAAACGTGGCACAAGCAGGAAAATTTTCTGAGAGAAATTGTATTTACATAATCTTGAAGAATATTAGAGAGTAAAAAAATATTTATAATAGTCACTTGGATATTAATCTGATCCAAATACATGAAGTAGACAAAACTTTAGTATCCCACGGAGGCAGGTTCAGTTAGAATTTACTAAACTGTTTTTTGTATCCAGTCACAGCCTAACTATTAGTGCTATCAGTAATTGAAGCTGATTCACAGGGCAGGTAAAATGATAAATAGTAATAAATAATTATTTTAGAAATTATTTAATGGGCACAGTGAAGCTATTAAATACTAACAAATACTTTGACTGACTTAATGTAACCCAGTGTTGTCAAAAATTTTAATATACAGAAGGGAGTGTATTGGGTCCACCATTCTTAGCAATACAAAAAAGATTAAAAATATAATTAGTCATTGTTTTGTTGTTTGTACTGACCTGCACTCATGAGTGAATTTGGTTATCTCCTTTCTAGTTTAGCTGAATATATAAGGAAAACACACAGAAATTTTAGGCAGACTTATTCATCTTGAAAGATATCAAAAATCATCAGTTAACTGAGCATAGTAATAAGTAAGTGGGAAGTAACTTTTTGTGGAGGATAAGTCTTCATCTGCTTATTACTATGGACAGTACTTGATCAGCTAGTCAACAAATCAGAACACTAAAGCTAAATATTCTGGAAATAAGGTAGAGTTCATAGCTTCAAAATAAAAATATTAATACCAATAAATGTAACATATAAAATGTTCTTACTTTGTTTCATGCCAATAAAATGTAATTTTTAATAAAAAAAAGACATGAAATAAAAATAGAACATCTCTCAAGCATAGGTAAAAATAATGCTCTTAAGTTATTAAGGAAGTATTATATTTACCCACTTTGCTGAGTCTATAAAAATGAAGGATTTTTTCCCTTTAATACTATGAGACATTAAAACTATTTAATGATTTGTTTTTGAAGTTATAAAGTGAAGGCAAATGAAGAAAATATGCACTCAATAATTCTTGAAGTTATATTCTGTAAGAAAAGCATATAATTTATAAATTAAAATCTGTCAGTTGGATGGTTTACTTTTATTGCTGAGTAATATAATCTTTGGAAATAGGAAAATGAGCCACAAATGCATCATGCTGATAATTTCATCAAAGCAATATTTCTAATATAAAAATGCACTAAATTCTTACTTTATATCACCTACTGTCATTTTTAAAGTGTTATTTCAGATACCTTATTTCCAACAAAAAATTAATCAATCTAACATTTATTAATTAAGATCCTCTAAATATACACTGTATTTAAGACACTATTCCTGGCTCTGAGAGAGATGTGAAAAAAAATAAAATAAAAAGGAAGGAAGGAAGGAAGGAAGGAAGGAAGGAAGGAAGGAAGGAAGGAGAAAAGAAAGAAAAAAAGAAAGAAAGAAAGAAAGAAAGAAAGAAAGAAAGAAAGAAAGAAAGAAAGAAAAGAAGGAAGGAAGGAAGGAAGGAGAAAAGAAAGAAAGAAAAGAAAGAAGAAAGAAAGAAAGAAAGAAAGAAAGAAAGAAAGAAAGAAAGAAAGAGAAGAAAATAAAGAGTTTGTGATAGATCTTAACATCAGTGAGACTAAAGTCTCACCTGAAAATTAATATCAACATATAAAATATATGAAAGCAAAATTGGTATGTGTTCTAGTACATATTGGGATACAATGCTAGGAAAGATCCAGGATCACCTTAGAACTGAGCAACACTTTTTATACTCTAGGATAGGAAGAGTTATGTTACACACACACACACACACACACACACACACACACACATACACACACACACATATATGAGCAAAGGAAAGTAGAAGCAGAGGAAGCAGTTTAAATAAAGTTCAAAGATTGATTATTCCATGTGGAAGAGAGCATTTATGCAAGAAAATAATGTAAGATGCTAGAGCAGTTTAATTAAGATTTAAGATGACTGAATGAAATTTATTCTTTAACTAATGTCATTGAGTTTATTTTCTTCCCCTCACCAAAAAGAGACCAAGGCCACTTTTATAAAGCTAAACCTTTCAGCAGTTTTTATTATTTGGTAACGATAGAGTCCAGAGTACCTACAAAAGAAATATTAGATTATATTAATTACTTCTAAAAGAGCCTGACCTGTGGTGGCGCAGTGGATAAAGTGTCGACCTGGGAACACTGAGGTCGCCAGTTCAAAACCCTGCACTGGTCCGGTCAAGGCACATATGGGAGTTGATGCTTTCAGCTCCTCCCCCCTTTCTTTCTTTCTCTCTCTCTCTCTCACTCTGTGTCTCCTCTCTAAAATGAATAAAATAAAAATAAAATAATTACTTCCGAAAGATAATTACTTATTTTAGAAGCATATCTGAAGAAGGTATATATATCACAGGTAACATACATTTTAGGTATAATTATTGGATTATTGGACTCATTTATTTTTATTAATTTATTCATCTAATAAAAATAAATTAAAATGAGTGTAAGAGAGATACTTTTGGGAATAATTTTTATTCTGACTCTGGCCAGTCGGCTCAGTGGTAGAGCATTGGCCTGGCATTTGATTTCTAGTCAGGGCATACAGGAGAAGCAACCATCTGCTTCTCCACAACTCCCCCTCTCCTTTCTCTCTCTCTGTCTCTATCTTCCCCTCCTGTATTTATGGCTCAGTTGGAGCAAGTTGGCCCCAGCGGCTGAGGATGGCTCCATGGCCTCACCTCAGATGCTAAGATAGCTCGGTTGCCAAGCAACAGAGCAACGGCCTGCCCCAGAAAGGCAGAGCAAGACCCCATAAGGGGCTAGCCAATTGGATTCTAGTCAGGATGCATGCTGGAGTCTCTCCACCTTCCCACATCTCACTTAAGAAAAAAAAGAATAACATTTATTCTTAATTGTGTATATGTGTTTATCTTCTATAACCATTGTTTTAAGTTTAAAATATATTTGAAGTAAAAAAAATTAAAATACCAAAGATCAAATTGATGCCTTATTAAAACTACATCAATTATTTTTAATATATTATTTTTAATACTTTACACTAATGATGGTACATGTTCTATTGTTTTATCATATAAAAATTTACACTTGGATTTATTTTTAAAAGTGGCTATCATACAAAATAAAGATTCAATGATTTGTTAATATCACAAGTAGACTTAGCCTAAAATCAATCTCTACTTTTGTATCTTCAGTTTCCCACTTTCTCTTCTTTGACATTTACTTTCCTTGTTGTTTTTTTGTGTGTTTTTTTGTTTGTTTGTTTGTTTTTGTTTTTTTTTACAATCCTAGAAAAGCTATATTGGCAGAGTTTCTACATTTCATGTATTTTTCAGAACATATTTAAGAAAAATGTTTTTCAGAAATAGAAAGTAGTTATGTTGTTTTCAGGGTTTTGATTTTCAACGCAGTTTCTTCCCCTCTGTCACTAATCATGCTCTTCCTCACAAAAAGTAATAAAAGAAAATTGAATTCAGAAAAATATTCTGTGAAAGTCACTTTCCTGTAAGCTTGAGGTTTCATTCCATGATGTTGGTTTGGTTTTTGTAGCTCTTGCAACACTGTGAGTTTGCAATCTCCTGTAACACATTGTTTTCATTCTTCCAAAGACAGTTGACAAGAGAAGTCATTTTTGTTCATGCTAAATTTATTTCTAAAGCTTTGATGACCCACTTTCTAAGACATTAAAATTATAAGTAAAATTAAAATAGTGGTTTACTCTTTATAAATCATTTTCAATATTATGTTTTAAAAGTTTATAATTATAATTTTCAAAAAGTAAATATTATTTTATTGATACCTTTTTCTTCACTTAAGAGAAACTTAGATAATTGGTTTCAAGAAGAACTAACACTAAATTAATTTCCAAGATTTTATGACCTATGTTTTCTCTTTCCAATTGCAGGCAAATGGCAATTAGCCTATCAATAAAATACCACTTTAAAAATGACTTTGAATTATATCTTCTAGTTTAGGCTGAGATACAATGCATAAATTTCTTTTAATTTGAATTTTACTAAATTCTCCTCAGAATATTTTCCCAAACTGGAAAATATATATACATATTTTCCTGCGTGCTACCGGTATTTGTCAATTTCTTTCACTTTCCCAGTCTATTTCAAAATTCAAATTTTTCTCCATTCTACCTACAATCCAGAAATGGCAGATTATTAATTTTTATTCATACAATATTAATTGTGACAGAATTTTACTTCCAATAAAATTTTACTCCAATATCAATGAAAGAAGAATGCTTCTATTCTAGGAGGTATTGAACAAAATAAAAATGTTCTAGTTATAGGTTACTTCTTCATTTCACAATATTTGTAGAAGACAATAAAACTTTGTCTTCTACAAATAAGATATGAAATATTTGTTTTCTTAAAACATAGCTTCCCATTTTAGAAGTTAATACAAGTACTTTTTATTGGCACATAATAACTTATGAATATTATGTCAAGTCTTATTGGAAATAAGAGTTCATTTTTAGGACATTTCTAGTTTCCTCTCTCTCCCAGTCATACACCAGTAAACTAATCTTCTTCACTGAAAAGGGAAAGTTACTAATTAAAATAACAGAATTTCACAGCTTTCTTTTTATCTTTTTTAAGTCATATGTCTCAATATATTTGACAACTAAGACTCTCCCTGTTGTTTAAAGAATAGTTCCTCAAATTTTCATTTACCCTTAACATCAAGATTATTAAAGAAATCACCCAGATACACACACGAAAAAAGAGTGACAAAATAAAAAATCAACATACTGGTGAAATTGTACAATTTTCTGAGAATATTATTCCCTGGCATGTTTATACATTTTTATTGTTGTTTTGTTTTGCCAGTGGTTTCTTAAAGAGGACCAAAAACAGTTTAGCCAGAATACATTTAAATTTTTAAGAAAAATTAAAAAATAAGGGAACTGAATCTCTTCATTCACAAATAAAGGAATGACAATATTACTTATTATAGTACATAGTCTATCAGATATGTGAGCTAAACAAAAAGATATTGTTTTATAAAGTACTAGTGACCATAGAATATCTGGAGTTGGAGATGTTTTTTTCCAATGGCAATTGGAGAAATAAGAACTTTTTGACAGCATAAATATAAGGATTTTATAGTCAGCCATATTTTTAAGTAAAAACACTTCTCTACCACATGCACAGGGGCTGACAAAGGCCAGTTTGGGAAATCAAATCTAAAGAGGGGCACAAAAAACACCAAATCTTTGAAGACTAAATATGCCTTGTGTCATCCAAATTATTACAACAAAAGAATGTAGCAAATCAGGACAGATTGCTAATATCAGCCACTTTTGGTATGACATTTAGAAAACAAATTCTTGATAATAAGTAACAATACTTAGTATGGGACTGACCTTAAAAAAATCTGTATTGGTTGAATTTTCAGATAGAAATTGGAAAGAAATATAAAGCTACTTTGATATACAATAGATGGATAGAGAAATTTTAAGAATCAAAATCAAATTATTAAAGGAGAAATAAATGATAATTTTGAATAAACACAGTTTACAACTAGTCTCAGCTCCACTTCACAGTTTACAATAGAGAAGATCTTACAGCAAGCACAAAAATAATAACAAAATGTACTAATGCCATCTGAGTATTGACTATGTTCCATATGAGATTGATGTAAAACGTATTTTATTTTCTGCGTTCCACAGAACAAGAAGCTTTTCTAGGAAAAGACATTTGAAAAATTCAACCCTGAGCCATAACCACCCTGAAATATTTTAAAATATTTTGAACTGGAAAAACATTGGCAGAGAAACATCAAAAATAATAAAATATAAATTAAAGTAAGAACCAGCTGTTCCTAGCTTATGAGTAGAATGAAGAGGACAGTAGAACTTGGAGGAGATAATCAGGTTTTCTGATAGATTTTGTATTATGCATTCTATTCAAGATGTTCAAACACTGGATGATATTTGAGTGCTTATTATATTGGGACGTATATTAATTATTGAATAATAACTTGGTACTGTAATACTTGAGAGGCTCCCTGTAATTTGACAAAGAGCTGTCAGATTTGATTGTACCCCCTGAAGTGACCAGTTTAAAGAACAGTCCAATACACACAAGCATGAATGCTATTGGATGTATTGTCAATGAAATCATTTATTTCCTGTCACAGAACAAAAAAAAAGACTGTTTTCAAGGGAAAAAATAAATAAAAACATTATAATTGATGAGAGTCAGATTTAACAGCTTCTGACTTAATTTTTAGTCATGAAATATTTGTAAATCTTATGAATAGTGATTTACACATTTACAAATAAAAAAATAGTGTATTTAGAGCTTTTGGTGAGCATATGTTTATGCACATTAACTTCTACTCTCCAGGCAGTAATCTTTACCTTGACCTTTGCTTCTCTAGATATAAATTTAACAATATGTATTTTTTGTATCTTATTACCTTCTTTCAATTGAATAATTATTTCTTCTGTGACTTTCTCTTTCTAATAATATTATTTGAAAGCTCAAATATTATCATTAGCCAAAATTACTGTCAATGACTGATGCAGGGAGGGTTTCTGGAGCATAAATATTGCCAAAGAATTGTCCCTACCTGAGGCAATTGTTCCTGGCTTCCACACTGGGTATCCATGATTCGCTGCTCTGAGAGTTCTCAGGATCTTCCACACAGGTGGCTCCTGTCAACCAAGTGCACTCTGTATAAAAACAATCTTGGCTACTTGGAGTGGTGCACTCAACAGTGAAAAGGACCTAGCAAGTACCTCAGCAGTGCCTACCCTGTGAGTCCTCCTCTAGTCTGCTAATTGACAGTTTCGTAGCCTTAGTAAAACTGCATTCCTAAAAGAGAATCAAATTGTATGTTATTTTTTATAAAAGGTGATGGAAAAAAATTGCTAACATTTTTACTTAATTTTCGGTATTTTTAATCATGAATGAAATTTGCTGACTACTTTATTTCTTACATTGACTTTTTAAATATGTTGTCAATATAATTTCCCAAATTTAAAGACCTTTACTGTAATCTGTTCTTTGAAAATCAGCTTGAACTCCTCTATAAAATTATATATACTTATTTTGGGGAAAGGGAAAGTGAAGATGAGTGAGATTTTTTCTTGATTCAACTGTTTATTGCTTTTATGAATATTCAGATATTCTAATTCTTCTTGAGTCAGTTTTAGTAAAACTGCAGTTTTCTAAATATATATTTATTTAAAATGTGTTCTAAAATTTTAGCGATGATAGTCATGTTATCTTACAATCTTTCTAATATCTATGCATAAATATATATTTTCTTTTTTTCTCAAACATTTTTCTGCCTCTCTTTCTTTTTATCAAACTTGAAAAAAAATTTGCTAAATATTTTACTTTTAACAAAAAATATGCAAATTTTTATTTCTTTCTATTATATTACTTTAGGTTACTAATTTTTGCTCTTAGCTTCATGACCTTTGAAATTATTTCTGCTTTATTTGACTTTATTAATTGATCTTAACTGAACATTATAAGTTTGAAACTTATCTTATTTAAGTTAAGATTTTTCTCATTTTCTAAAATTAGCCTTCCAAAATATAAATCTCCCCCTTTACCTCTTATAACTAACTCTTTTATTTGTATTTATTAGGGCAATGTTATCTCTCATAACAGAAAAGAGTTTTAGTGGTTTATAAAACAGAAGTTTATTTCTTCTCTGGTCAAGTCTAAGTGCATATTCTGAGTTGTGTTTGGATATCCACCAGGCAGTGATCCATGAATCCAG